>CM068376.1:322729037-325129037 GCA_034769895.1 Magicicada septendecula | reverse complement strand
TATTGAACATTTTGGTTTTTTTATTTTTTGTGATATCTTTAACAATAAAGGAGCTATGAGATTTTCTGTAAAACAAGTTTCCCACTAAAAATAGACTATGCTGGTGATAGAAAATGGCTGCCAAAAAACTATATTTAAAGATCATAGGGAACCCTTAGTACAAAAATAAAAAGAATAATGTTAAGCAGCACCACGTAGATGATCTGTAGATTGACCCAAATATACATTTTGACTGTCTTACTAACATGTATCTCTGTTCATCACTATGTATGTTTGATATCAATAAGCATATATTATTATTCCATTTTTTTTTTTTTTTTTTGTAAAAGGTCTTTAAGCAGTTTCATCAGCAACATTATAGATAACATGATGGGGGATTTTAAAAATGAATCGTCAGAGTTGTGTTGGTTTGGAAAGAAGGTGTTCATTAATAAACAGCGTATGCATGACTTTATAGCTTGACATATAGTATAAGTGAAGATTTTATCTTGATG
This sequence comes from Magicicada septendecula, assembly GCA_034769895.1. Lineage (NCBI taxonomy): Eukaryota > Metazoa > Arthropoda > Insecta > Hemiptera > Cicadidae > Magicicada > Magicicada septendecula. Next base: position 325,128,543 of record CM068376.1, on the reverse strand, counting down.
ACACTGTTTTTGTTTTAATTAAGAGTTTAGTGTGTGTGAGAATGATTATGTGTTTTTAGTCTGCTCTGTAAACATGTAAATTATGTAACAGGTTCTGATAACGTTTATCACGTGTGTTATTCAATTGAATACTGCGCTTTATATTAATTGTAGAGTTGTTTTTTAAGCATAAAAACATGTCTCTTGTTGGGTGTGATTATTGTATGTGTACCCTATATTCCTTTGCAAACCACGTTAACTGTTCTTTGCAAACCACGTTAACTGTTGCGAGTATTGACTGATAGGAGGCCTAATGTTAATTGTGTGTGTGCGCGCGCACACACGCGTGCACATGAGAGCGAGAGAGAGAGAGAGGGAGAGAGAGAGAGAGAGAGAGAGAGAGAGAGAGAGAGAGAGAGAGAGAGAGAGAGAAAGAGGCTCTTAGCTTTTAATTGGTAACATTTATGCATTTAATTCACTATGAATTATCATGTAAACTCCATTTACTAAACTTAATTTATTCAGGTTTCATGAACTAAGTTAAATAAAAGCTGTTTACTTTTGGATGTACTGAATACCCCATAAGTTATTGCACTTTATAAAAAAGTAATATTAGTTATTTGTAAAGTACAGGCACCCAGTGTACTAAGAACATGGTAAAAAGATACAGCAATCATTCAGCAGTAAGTATTGGCATACACTAGTGGCTACTATGCACTATGATTTAATCAATGATTTTTCACAAATTACTTGTTTTCAGTACAAGAGGTACAAATTATACTCTTCTCGTATGACACTATTAATTTTAAATTTCAGTAGCAAAGAATACTTTGTCTGGAAGTCTGACCCATTTTTGCACATTTATTTTCGCTTCTTTGTTACTGTGAACTTCACTCCGCATGATGTCTCATAGAGGTGCCAAAACCAATACACATCTGATAGTGGCAAGGTGTGGACCATAGGCGTAACTAGGGAGGGCAAGGGGGCACTCGCCCCCCCCCCAATGTTCCGAGCATTATAAAATTTTGTTTCCACTTGTTATAAATAAAAACTAACAAATAGTCAAACAGGAGACAGTTTCTATACTTGCGAGCACAGTAAGCACTATTTATCAGCGTCTGTACAGTACTGTTATCAGACGACTAGTTACCATAAATTTATTATTCTTATTTCTTTCGAAGAAACTTGTAAGGGGAATGTTTGACAGATTTGAATGATATACGTCGAAATAATATTTCTGTTCAAAAAACAAACGTTAGACACCTAGTTAACTGGAATACAATGCGTGCCTTTTACACAAACGAAGACTTGTTTTGGAACATTGTAATGAAATAATAAGCGCAGCTGTACTGCTAAGAATTCGCTCTTTTTACTTTCCTCTCTTTGTCACTTTATATTCTTCTTAGTCATCATCTCTGTGCTCGGATTGTTTACTGTTTGATTCGAAATTATCGCTGTCTTCAGTTCAGCAGAATTTCGCAAAACACTACAGGCCAGTGTAAAAGAGAGCGGTAGACTCGGCAGTATGAACAAAGCTGGTTTACTGTGGAAGATGTCGATGGCTTTGTTCACGAATCTTAAAATACGGTCGTTTTGAACTGTTATTTGTTAATGATTACTGATACAAGTGAGGTCAGTTACTCGGTCGTGTACATAGTCCGTTAAAGTACACATCGCTTGTCTCGTTCACAACTCGTTATTGTTGTGATTGTGAGAAGCTACAAATTAATAGCCAAATAATTATTTAAAAATAATATACAATCTTTGCAACTCTTACCTTGTTCGGGTCCCAGGTCCTTCGCATGAATTCGTGAAGAATAAGCGTGGCTTAGGTTAACACTCTTCAATAAATCATACTCTCAATTATATTCAGAAATAGATGTATTTATTTACTCATTATGTGACATTGAATTTTATTGTTATATTCTTTCATTTACTCTCAAAAACTAACTTTGATCTCTGTTACCATTTTGAAAAAACAAAACGTATATCAACCAAACATAGTAGTTTGTTTATTCTGTTATACTGTGAATATTCATTAGTTTTAATTTGTCTTTCTCCCAGAGTTAATTTCCAAATAACATAAATAAATTCTACATATTCTCTAAAATTATTCTTTACAAAAAAAATATAAGTTTCTTAAATTATTTGCTTAAATTCTAATTGAGACGACCCAGCAATGCCCACACACAACTCTCATTCCGTTTTACCCCCTCATTTATTTAATTTTTGGAAATCATTAAAAATTTTTTGTATGAATACTTTTACTTGTGGTTGCGGCGTCTCCTCTGACCTCGTGGCGCGGCCCGCACAAAGTCCTCTTTTAAATGTCCGAAAGTTATGAGTTCATCTTTTCTTTTTTCTTTAATTAAACACTGTCCGCTCTGTTCATTTTTAAACTGGTTTCGCCACTATACGGTTATTTTGAATTAATATTTGGAAAATTTACTAATGCCACTGTTGATACTTTGCCTGGCCAGGCGAAGAGTGGGTGAAGAACTGCAGTGAGAGTTAACCAAGTACCCCACTCCGCAAGTTTTGGACAAGACGGAAAACAATGCCTTCTAGCGATAAAAGTTCGTTACCGTACTTAAAGTACGCTGTTGTTCATGTGTGTTAACTGTCGACGAAATTACACTGCCTCTCTGCACGTCACACAAATGGGCGTGGTCTCTAATTACGTTTCCGCCCGCTTCTGAACACGTGGCAAACAAAATTCACAATTTCACCATATTGTTCGGCTTGTCCCAAGACTGTTGGCGTCGTCTGTGCGTCCCGCTGATGTTCGTGTGTTTGTGCGCGTCACACAGTACTGAAGTTCTGGGAATTAAATTGCGTTGTCGCATACATGCCGCATTCCATTGTACCGACTTCTTACACAACTTTACCTCACAGTTCCTTTGTTTGACAATACATGGGACTGGCCACACAGATGGAAAACAAAATTGTGATTTTTAATAAAAATAAAAACCCCTCTCCTTTTAGCCCTGTTACAATACCCCCCCAATGAGAGATCTTCTGCCGAAACAGAAGAAATCTCATTGCTAAACCCCTAAGAGGATCGGTGAGGATATGGTGCCAACAACCCCCATTAATTCTTAACGCTTCATGGGTAAACTACCCCCCTAGCTCGGCGACTATGGCTGCACCTGAACAAGATTACTGGACTTCTCTATACGAGATCCCAACACCATAAAATCGAACAGACACGCACCACAGCGCACCTAACCTTCTAACATGCCACCCCAAACTCCAAATCCCTGGCCTTATTCCATGCCAGATCCTCAACCGATATGTTCCCCCTTACATGCATACTGGGTCGCCTTTGGCAAATACTGGGCACGTACACATATTCATAATGTCTTATAAACAAACTCCTTAAACATTTTAAAATCATTTTTCAAATTACGATATAGTAAACAAATTAAATTCCAATCATTAAATTTGGTTAAAAATTCATCTAACTTCCAAATCAATCTGTTCTATTACCATTTCTTTCTTCAGAACCAAAAAACTAAAAATCTTTTACCTGAATTTATCAAATCTATCAATTTTCTTCATTACTACTAATAATCAGAAAAACAAATAAATTGAACATCTCATTAAAACATGAACTCATTTATCCTAACATTTGATTATACCTACATACTAAACAATACAATTCAATAAAAACACTAGTAATACATGTAAACAATAACATACTTGAAATTCAAAATATCCTATATGGCAGGTGAAAAAAAAATTAAAAAAAAAATTGTCAAAATATCTTTTTTCTTCATATTAAAAAAAAAAAAAATATTTAATGCAATCACGAAACAAAACCTCAGAAAAATGGTTCTGTCTCCAACCTCAGTCATCAGCTGATCTCTCTAGGTCAAGTCAATGCCCTTGACATACATATGTTATACACAGGGCTACATCATAAAGTACATAGAACATATTTAAAATTCTTTACCTTTAAACACAATACAATATAATAAAATAAGACATTCAAAATTAACATGGTTATTTTCATCTTACTATAAACAATAAAATTTACATTTAAATTGACCAAAATTGACACATTTTAGCTTGAATGATTTTCAACTTCTATTAAAATCTGTCACTTGTTTCAATTAATTTTATGTTTTAACTATGATTTACTTTCTTTAACATTTTCATTCTCAATTAGTTTGGGTGACTCAATTATTCATAATAATTTGATTTATTAACTTAGCATTTATATATTCTTCTCCCCTTATGACTCGAATACTCACTTAACAACTTTAACTAGTATGATACCCATCTCTCAAAACATCTATCTCCACCAACTTACTACTCTAACTCCCATTTACTCATTCTACCCCTACAACAAAATACTCTCTACCCCTTTTGTACTCCGGATGTGTGTTCCCTCATCTCACCACCGTGCTCCACATCTTGCTCTTCCTATTTACCCGGCAATCACTCCCTGAAAACCCACTGCTACCTGCCACAACACCTGCCGTTGCGGACTCCTTACCACACCACCCCCTTTACAAAATCACCATCAACTAATTACTCTCCCATTACATCTCTTTCATATACAAAATAGCACCTGGTTTATTACCCCAAAATATTACTCTCATTACTCTACATATTCTCCCCATGGCTACTGTGTCACTATCAATACTCAAATGCTACATTACTTTTATTCACAATAATCTTACTTTGTTCAACTCCCCTTTTAATCTTAACTTGGACTGATTTAAATGTCCTAACGAAAATTACTCACCCAAAAACTAACATTTACTACATTTTACATTATAGTTACCATTGAAAAATCAAAATTACCTTAAACACATAAACACATTGAAAATCTATTATTCAATCATTAATTATATTCAATTTTCATTATATTCAAAAAACATTTAATTACACTGAAAAATTTGCAAATCATTTATAAGTGACATATTACATATCTAACTCCAGCAATCAGCTGATTTTCTTGGCAAGGTGAATGACCTTTCTATAGATACATTTCAAAATTATACCGATTACACATGTTACCAATCCTTACCTCTAACACAATAAACTAATACCACATTTATAAGACATAATAAACACAATATAATAAACATCTACTGCACCCCTTTTCTCAAATCAAAACAAAATTAGCTAGTCATCTCAGTAGTGAGTCACCATCGTTAAGTTACCAAATTTTAATTCGTTACTCCCCTGAGTAACCTCCTTTACCACACACACTATGACCCCCCCCCTGGACTGTGGCGTCCAGTTGTGTCCACAAGGACTGAAGTTTTGGAGGAATTTTGTCATCTCCTTGTCCTTGCTTCTGCCTTACATTATAAAAAGCAGTTAGATATCGTAATATCTATAAATTACATAATTATATGCCCTTAATGCGGGTCTATCACCTTTTTTTACTGTTCCTACGTGAACAGAGTGATAGCCGCTGTTCCATAATTTGGTGATTCCCCTGGATTACCCCCCTGTCAATTTCTAAATTCACCTTTACAATGATAACAGCTATGGCCAGTTAAGGCAGAACGTGACGCAATGAGCCCCGACCATAGCTGTCAAAGCTAAACCAATTCCACGGTCAGGGTTCGGTGAGGCCGTGACCACCCGAAAAGTTGGGAATCACAAATAAAAGATATCTTTGTTTAGGAATTAGTTACATTTAAATTTACAGTTTACATTACATGACATTTCTAGTCTTGGTTGTGTTTTAACCTCATACATTTCTTTCTTAACTTTCCCTACCTTGACCTTCATTAACATAAAATAGTAAGTACAACAAAATATTTACTTAGTCACTTAAACTAATCTATTCACACTTAACGTTGTTGTCATTACATGAAAATAAACAATTCACATTTAAGATTTACCAAAATTACATAACTTACAATTTTAATTTCATTTTCAAATTCTATTTACTCGTGACCTTGTTACATTTTATTATTACAAATCAACTATGAACTTCCATTCATCATCTTCACAGACGACATTAGTAAATTTTGTTTGAACACACTGCCTCACTAAAATTATTTACTTACACGCCTAGGCAAAGTTGGTACGTGGTAAGGTACACCTTTTTTATGCACCTTGAGTATAAAAAAATAATTTATATCACATACTTTAGGGGTCCCCCTCCCCTTTCAATAAGATGCTGAAATTTCTAGTCTATACCAATTTTGGTGGAGCCGGACCATCGTCGTTTCACTGCCCGAAGGAAGTTCTGCCAACCATGGTCCGCCTTCAAATACCGAAAACCACGGCCAGGACTGGTAAGGTCGTGACCGCCCGAAAATGGGGGAGAGTCCCTTCTGAAACATTTTTAACAACCATGTTATTCCACAAACTAAACAATTTAACATTTATTTATTTATTAATTATTATGGCATTTAAATCTCATAAAATAATTTACATTCATCATCAGAATTCAATTATATAGCATTTTAAATCAATCAAAAATATTTAAACATCTCAAATTATTTTAATTCCAACCAGTATCAAAAACACAATATTTTAATTACTTTCTTCCAAACAATTACAATTCATTAATTAGAAACTCATTATTTATTTAGTCTGCAACAATATTATTATTATTATTATTATTACAACAATTTTTACTACCTACACATTGTTTACCTAAAACATTTTACAATACAAACACAATTAATTTCCCTAAAATTTATTTACAAATCTTTGTCATTAATTTTTCTGTTTATCACACTTCATTTCCTAATTCAGCCAGGTCATCACCATAAACTAAAATATTTAAAATGTTCATACACTGATTTCTTATCTAACCGCCATCGTTGTATAATAGTCTTATTTTTTTATAACACTTCTCATTCTTACTTGCACCCAATTTATTATTATTATTATAATAACCCATTAACTCTATGTCATTCATTGTACCATATAGTTTATAGGATTATTCCCTATTATTATTTCATAAACCTTGTCAATATTAGTTATTTTTGTCCAGTCTCCATCAGTATTTTTGGGTAACATCAGGTAAGTTATTTTATCATCATTATATTACTCTACTACAACATCAGGTAAGTTATTATCATTTATAACAGTATTATCAAAATATTCATCTATATCTATTCCACAAGGTAAGTCACTTTTTTCCTCTCTCTCAATATCTAAAACCTGCACTAACATTTCATAACCTCTATTAACCTCAAAAATCTCTATATCTCTCTTTCTCTCATTACAACACCTCTCATAACCCCACTGAACTCTCCCATTCCATGCAAAGGGCACCATTAAATACTTATTACCTCTACTACCAGGTAAACCACAAAAAACTAAAGGACCATACGAAGACACCTCGTCTTTCACACCACCACCGGAGGAAACTCTGTCCTCATAAAATACCTGTGAACATTCCATGTCACAATAAACTTGGGGAAAATCTGCCCTCTGCCCCTCTAAACTCTCTACACACACACACTCATATCCTCATCAACACTTTCTCTGCTCACAACCTTACACTCTAACACCACGTTTTTAATTTCACCACTGTTATTACTGATTAACTCATTGTTATAATTATCGCTACTACTCACCTGGTCTTCCATCACCTGTTTTGCATCTAAACTGCTACCACTGTTAATACATGTCTCTCCGTTATTTTCACTTATTTTGCTCTTACCTGTATTTATCACCCACACTCCCATTTTCTCAGTATTCTGTTCTAATTTACTAACGTTACTGGTAAATATCTCGTTGGTTTTCTCGAGTTCATTTATATGGTTTTTCAACTCACTGAAATTGCTTTCGCATTTTACTTTTTGTTCATGTATTTCGCTTTTCAACTCATTAAATTTATCATTGAAATTACTATTAATTTCATTGAATTTAACGTCAGAATCACTCTTCTGTTCATTGAATTTCATATCTAACATTGTTTGTATCATTTTGAACATTTCATAACTATCTTCCGACTTTTTACTTTGGACTGGCGTCGACTGTTTTCTGTTTTATTGTCAGTGAAGCTGACTTCATCATCATTAATTTTACTTTCCCTACTTAATTTTGGGGTTATTTGAATCCCCGAATCATCTGTAATATTTGTTTCATCTGTAATACTTATATTCATATTTTTGTCATCTTGACCTACATTCGGAATTGAATGCACTTCAAAACTACTCATAACAGTTGATTCATCAAATTCAACTATTTTATTTACAGTACTTTCATTATTTTCTGACATTTTTGAATTGTAAATTTATCACATTTATTTTATTATACTATACTTTAACACTTCTTATTTTACATACCTTAGGCATTCATTAGGTCTTAGTTACATATAACCTAACTTTTTCGTACTTTTTTACGTACTCTCAACTCACGCTTATGCTCACATTTAGGTGCGGTTTATTAAAATTGATTTTTATAAACTTGTCCCAGTTCGGGTGCCATTGAGAAGCTACAAATTAATAGCCAAATAATTATTTAAAAATGATATACAATCTTTGCAACTCTTACCTTGTTCGGGTCCCAGGTTCTTCGCACGAACTCGTGAAGAATAAGTGTGACTTAGGTTAACACTCTTCAATAAATCATACTCTCAATTATATTCAGAAATAGATGTATTTATTTACTCATTATGTGACATTGAATTTTATTGTTATATTCTTTCATTTACTCTCAAAAACTAACCTTGATCTCTGTTACCATTTTGAAAAAACAAAACGTATGTCAACCAAACATAGTAGTTTGTTTATTCTGTTATACTGTCAATATTCATTAGTTTTAATTTGTCTTTCTCCCGGAGTTAATTTCCAAATAACATAAATAAATTCTACATATTCTCTAAAATTATTCTTTACAAATAAAAAAATAAGTTTCTTAAATTATTTGCTTAAATTCTAATTGAGACGACCCAGCAATGCCCACACACAACTCTCATTCCGTTTTACCCCCCCATTTATTTAATTTTTGGCAATCATTAAAAATTTTTGTATGAATACTTTTACTTGTGGTTGCGGCGTCTCCTCTGACCTCGTGGCGCGGCCCGCACAAAGTCCTCTTTTAAATGTCCGAAAGTTATGAGTTCATCTTTTCTTTTTTCTTTAATTAAATGCTGTCCGCTCTGTTCATTTTTAAACTGGTTTCGCCACTATACGGTTATTTTGAATTAATATTTGGAAAATTTACTAATGCCACTGTTGATACTTTGCCTGGCCAGGCGAAGAGTGGGTGAAGAACTGCAGTGAGAGTTAACCAAGTACCCCACTCCCCAAGTTTTGGACAAGACGGAAAACAATGCCTTCTAGCGATAAAAGTTCGTTACTGTACTTAAAGTACGCTGTTGTTCATGTGTGTTAACTGTCGACGAAATTACACTGCCTCTCTGCACGTCACACAAATGGGCGTGGTCCCTAATTACGTTTCCCCCCGCTTCTGAACACGTGGCAAACAAAATTCACAATTTCACCATATTGTTCGGCTTGTCCCAAGACTGTTGGCATCGTCTGTGCGTCCCGCTGATGTTCGTGTGTTTGTGCGCGTCACACAGTACTGAAGTTCTGGGAATTAAATTGCGTTGTCGCATACATGTCTCATTCCATTGTACCGACTTCTTACACAACTTCACCTCACAGTTCCTTTGTTTGACGATACATGGGACTGGCCACACAGATGGAAAACAAAATTGTGATTTTTAATAAAAATAAAAACCCCTCTCCTTCTAGCCCCGTTACAATTGTTTTGGTTTGTTGTGTTCGTAAGTTCTGAGAAATGGGAGATAAGAAACGCAAAGGAGTAACACTGCTTAATTTCTTTGAAAACTGCCTGACTGGCAATTTGAAAATTGTAATGGTACAATTATGGTACAATTTATAATTACCTTAAATATGGTATATAAAACCATAAATATTGTATTCCTTAGTTTGGTCATAATTAAACAAACATTAAATAACCTGTATGAATATATCGTGAGGGGACTGTATAATATTTGCCAGGATTTGGACCGATTCATAGCAAAAAACGTGAAGCATCACAAAAAACAGTATGTCATTTGTTGCGATAAAAGTGACGATCCTTGATGATGTCAGCGGCCAAGAATTTGTTTTTGTAAACAACATTATGCTGTCAACAACTTAACAAAGAGCGAGTGACGTAGATTCACCCCACTTCGGAAATATGTAACAAAGACTCGGCGTCATTTCATCAGCAACAGTGATCGTAGCCGGCCGGCAACTCGTTCACTAATAAGTGAATTTTAACTTTTAAACCGCTAGAAGTGGTTAATAAACTATATAAATATCAAAAACATGTTGTGAAGAACGTTAATAGTTCGGCTTCGTATAGGCGTCATCGGCCGATGGATCGTCCCACATAGATATAGTGTATAGAATCGGTCCGGGGAGTTTTCGTGGGTCGACACGACGGTGCACCGTAAACCGAAGTAAAACACTACCGATTGTGCTAATCGAGATGATTCTAGCTGTGCGAGGAGGCCTACACGACTTTTTGGTGAGAACGTTCCATCAACACACATATACATATTTTATTTCTACATCAAACGTAATTTGAAATGACCAACACCAAAGTTGCAAATTAAATTCAAGTCTGTAACATTTTAATTTTCAAAAATGAGCTCATAAAAAATAATAAAGAATTGTACCAGGATGAGAGAGAGAGAGAGTGAGAGGGCGAATGGGTAATTTTTAAGTGGTGGGTTGTGCGCACCAATATATAAAGATATGTATATCTCTATTTACCTAATTATCTAATATTACATAATAACACATTTTATATTACATGTATCATGATTTTGGAGGGTTTAAAGTTCGCTTAATGTTTATAAAAGCATTATGTAAGATGTCTATAAAATAAACAGGGTATATCATTGGTAACAATTTTAACCAGGTATTTTATTATTTCAAATAACTTCCGTTTCTCAAAAGTTCGCGTAACGAATTCCTGCCCTATAGGATTTAGCAATGACAACATATGTAATCAAGATGGCGCCCGACTTTTGAAAACAGTGACTATACGTTTAACCTATGTCGTATATTGTATATTTATTGTCAGCAATAAACATAAAGTTGCAGATGGCTTCTGGAACAGGGACTCTATATAATATTATTTTATATAGAGTACGCCTATAAAGAGAGCGGAAAAGTTGTTTGAGGTAATAAACGCCAAAATTTTAATATGTAAAAACATAACCCAATTTTACGAAGTTAGGTTATACAATTGTATGCATGTGTGTATTGTAAAATTGCAAACATGAGTACAAATGATAATATTACAATAGAAACCAGTACCGCAGAGGTAAATTTAACTGGTGAAATGGATGTTCGGCCAACTCCGATTAGTCAGATTGACGAAGCAGATACACCTGTATCTGTTATATACGTAGAAGCAGAGAAGGTCGCTACACCCATGTCAGTTAGTTCAGAGATTAAATCTGACAGTACTGCTGCAATGATGCAGCTCTTGTTAAACAAATTCGATGAACAGAGTGTAAAGTTCGATAATTTTGACAAAAAGCTAGATGAGCAGAAAAATGAAATCAGAGATAGTTTTGACAAACAATTTGATGAACTCAAGAATGAAATAAAAGGTCAAAATTTTCACTTAGAGGAGAGAATTAACACAGTAGAAACACGTTGTGATAACATACAGAAAACCACACTAGCAATTGTTGATGATAAGTTCAGTAGTAAAATTAGTAGTTTAGATACTAAAATTGATCTAGTTTATGACACAGTAAATAACACGATTAAAAGTCCAGTAAGGTCATAAAGGTACAGTCATCATCATCAGACCAAGGGTGAGTTGTTATTTGTTTTATATAAAATTGTAAGGGGGTTGTGGCGGTATATCCTGGCTGATCCCTTTAGGATGTATGAAAGGGTCAATGAAAGTTTTTGTGCTTCGACACACAATCTTTCATTGAGGGGGTTTTGTAATGGTACGATTATGGTACAATTTATAATTACCTTAAATATGGTATATAAAACCATAAATATTGTATTCCTTAGTTTGGTCATAATTAAACAAACATTAAATAACCTGTATGAATATATCGTGAGGGGACTGTATAATATTTGCCAGGATTTGGACCGATTCATAGCAAAAAACGTGAAGCATCACAAAAAACAGTATGTCATTTGTTGCGATAAAAGTGACGATCCTTGATGATGTCAGCGGCCAAGAATTTGTTTTTGTAAACAACATTATGCTGTCAACAACTTAACAAAGAGCGAGTGACGTAGATTCACCCCACTTCGGAAATATGTAACAAAGACTCGGCATCATTTCATCAGCAACAGTGATCGTAGCCGGCCGGCAACTCGTTCACTAATAAGTGAATTTTAACTTTTAAACCGCTAGAAGTGGTTAATAAACTATATAAATATCAAAAACATGTTGTGAAGAACGTTAATAGTTCGGCTTCGTGTAGGCGTCATCGGCCGATGGATCGTCCCACATAGATATAGCGTATAGAATCGGTCCGGGGAGTTTTTGTGGGTCGACACGACGGTGCGCCGTAAACCGAAGTAAAACACTACCAATTGTGCTAATCGAGACGATTCTAGCTGTGCGAGGAGGCCTACACGACTTTTTGGTGAGAACGTTCCATCAACACACATATACATATTTTATTTCTACATCAAACGTAATTTGAAATGACCAACACCAAAGTTGCAAATTAAATTCAAGTCTGTAACATTTTAATTTTCAAAAATGAGCTCATAAAAAATAATAAAGAATTGTACCAGGATGAGAGAGAGAGAGAGTGAGAGGGCGAATGGGTAATTTTTAAGTGGTGGGTTGTGCGCACCAATATATAAAGATATGTATATCTCTATTTACCTAATTATCTAATATTACATAATAACACATTTTATATTACATGTATCATGATTTTGGAGGGTTTAAAGTTCGCTTAATGTTTATAAAAGCATTATGTAAGATGTCTATAAAATAAACAGGGTATATCATTGGTAACAATTTTAACCAGGTATTTTATTATTTCAAATAACTTCCGTTTCTCAAAAGTTCGCGTAACGAATTCCTGCCCTATAGGATTTAGCAATGACAACATATGTAATCAAGATGGCGCCCGACTTTTGAAAACAGTGACTATACGTTTAACCTATGTCATATATTGTATATTTATTGTCAGCAATAAACATAAAGTTACAAAATTTCTTTTTGTTGTGACTGATTTGGCTTACTGCTACTACTGCCGAGCATTTTGTGACAGTGTGCCTAAAGGAGAGGATGCGTTTACAAAAACTGGGTATAAGAATTGGAAGAACTGAAATTGTTTATGTTTATGTTTATTTGTTCTAGGTAAACATAACTGGAAGTACAACTTATGAAAAAAGGTTTGTTGATCATTAAAAAATGAAATTGTCCCTCGTTTACTAATTAAGAATTATTACTAAACTTTCTTATTTTGTATATAATATATTTTATTTATTTTATCATATAGATGGTCTCACTACACACTTCAATTTATGAAGGCTTACCCCCCCCCCCCAGTTAGGCCCCAAGTTACGCCCATGGTGTGGGTTTAAGTTTTAATTATGCACTACGTGGATGAGCATTTTTCTCAGGCCCTATTTTTTTTTCATTGTGAACCTCAGCTTTTTCAAATATTGCAAGTTTCACTTTTTTACAAGCATATGCCCTTAGTATTGGGTATTGATAGTGTACTGTCCTTCCAAGAGATCACAGATCTTTAGCATCTCAGAAAACTGTTAGTATAGTCATGAATGTTTTTCCTGATGGAGAAATGGAATGTTTCCACTCCTTACTTTTGTCAGTTGGATTCTGGTCCGTAATGATGGATCCAGACATCACAAGTCACTGTTATTTAAAAACAAATTGTCTTTCTATATATTCTTAAACCAGATCATACCATTGAACGTTGTTTTTCAAAATTGTGACTTTCAAAGAGATCTTGCTATTATTGAAGGATTGATAAGGTTATATAGGCTATATCCTTATTGTAGGTTATAGATGTCAATCAGCTGTTTTAAATTGATGACAGGGATACTAACATGTGAATTTCAAAGTATTATACTTCTTATTTATGAGTTTGCCTGTTTTTGTATTGTGTAATCCTTTTATATTATTTTATATAGAACCTGTTGACTTATTATTTATTTAAAAAATAAACATTTTGCAAGGAAAACTTAATTCTTCTTTTAGAAATAATTACAAAATTTATTTGTGTCTGTAAAGAGCTAGTAAAATATGGGAAACAGTATGAAAAGAGAAAAGATTATTCAAATACTCACAATTGTTTGGTGACTACACCAAACACAATTATCAGTTTTGGTTAAATTGTTTAATAACTAGATATATATAAGTAACTTCATCATATCGAGACACGATATTCTGCAAAACTAAGATGATGGAATTCTGAATTTACAACAGTGAACTAGTGATGCATAGTTTTGGTGTGGTTAGTTTCAATTTTGTTAGAGTGCACAGAGTTTAGTGTTCAACTAGCTAGGGCTGTTCCCTGTAAAATGGGCTGCCATCATGCTACATACGAGGTGTGATTGGAAAGTTTTAAGACAGGTGCCGCCACTGCTCTATAGGAGGGGCTAGGTTTGCCCGCGGGTGTGGAAGAGGAAGCTTGTTTTGTCGTTGAAACGTTGTGAAATGATCACCGCGACATCTTTGTTCAGTAGAGAGTGGCATCCTGGTGAGTGAGGACGTGTGATCGGGTCTTGGCGGATTTTTGATTTTGCAAAATGAAACTAACTAATTTGATTTTGGATGAAAAAAACGGAACAACGAGTTTGTGTCAAATTTTGTTTTAAAACCGGGAAATCAGCTTCGGAGACTTATGAACTGTTACAAACAGCTTTCGGGGATAAATGTCTGAGCCGGTCAAATGTTTTTATCTGGTTCAACAGATTCAAAGATGGCAGCGAATTAGTCGAAGATGACCCCTGGTCCGGCCGGCCTTCCACTTCAAAAACCAAAGAAAACATTGTGAAAGTTCACAATTTAATGCACTCTGACCGTAGACTTACAATTAGGGAGATGGCTAATGAACTGAATTTAAGTTTCTACACGGTTCAGTCAATTTTAAGTGAAGATTTGAACATGCGTCGAGTGCCCGCGAAATTCATTCCGAAATTGTTGTCAGACCAGCAGAAACAATACCGACTTGAAGTGTCCCAAGAATTGTTTAATCGGGCCGAAACTGACCCAGATTTGTTAAATAGGGTAATTACAGGCGACGAAACATGGGTTTATTGGTATGACCCAGAAACAAAGACACAATCATCGCAGTGGAAGGGTCCAAGTTCACCACGACTGAAAAAAGCGCGACAAAGTCAGTTGCATGTGAAGACAATGTTGGTGGTTTTTTTAGATTCTACGGGTATCGTGCATCACGAATTTGCCCCTAGGGGGCAGACAATCAACCAGGAATACTATAAAAGTGTCCTTCAACGTTTGCACGAAAATTTGCGGAAGAAAAGGCCTGCACTCTGGCGAGACAAGAATTGGGTCCTCCACCACGACAACGCACCGGCTCCGTGCGTTCTCGATCACGGAATTTTTTGGCCAAATTCAAAATTCCTGTGCTTCCGCAACCCCCCTATTCCCCTGATATAGCCCCTGCCGACTTCTACCTGTTTCCTAAATTGAAAATTTCACTGAAAGGAGACCGATTTGACTCAATTGAAGACATCCAGGCAAATACGGAGAGGGTTCTTAAAACCCTTAAGAAAGAAAATTTCCAGGAATGCTTCCAAAAGTGGAAACACCATTGGAGTCGGTGTGTTCAGTCAGAAGGGGACTACTTTGAAGGAGATCTATCACAATAGCCTGTAAGTACTGCCATTTTGAAATTACAAGCCCAGTCTTAAAACTTTCCAATCACACCTCGTATATTATCTTATCATTAGTAGTTTACATAGCGAAATGCATGTATCTCTCATGACTCCGTTAACAATACTAGAGAGTAAAATCAATTCAGGTTACGTATTGCTGTCCTTTTGCAGCTGAGTTGAGTGAATGGCCCTTCCTAGTTAACCTTCAATAATTACTTTGTGTAGAAAGTGCTGGACAATAGTACTTAACCCAATCATTTCCCTCGCTTGCGAACCGCCTTTGTCATGATTTCTTAGTATTATTTAAAGCTGCTGTAGCCACTTGCTCTTCTTGTTTAGCTCACCTTTGTTTTGATTCAGGTTTTCTAGGCTGTAAATGCAAAGTTGTTTTTTGAAGTATGAAAACGTGTACATTTTTTATTGGATGTGATTATTCTTTAATATGTAGCCCCTATTCTATATTACTTTGGAAACCATATTACAATTTTGAGTATGTTGATTAGGTAAATGTTGTGAAAAAGCTGTGCATGCGAGTTTAAAATATGTGTGTGTTGGAAAATATCGGCCTAACTGTGCACAAAAGAAAAATCAATATAAATATAGGCCGAGACCTAATTTATTGGAGTTTTGTAATTCAAACATTTAATCTTTATAGTCTGCCAGTGTACTAACAAATATTTCAGTCACTGTATTCTGACAAGTGGTTTTGGTGTTTAAACCATCATCAGGTCAAAACCAACAGGAAATATTAACTCCTCTGGTACTGACAACGTACATAAAGGGTGTTAACAATTTCTGATGGTTGTGACTTGTAATTTAAATACAGATGTGTTTGTCAGAATTACATAAGACATTTCAGTTACAGACCCGTCTCTGATTTACAGAATGTGTACGTGTCGTGTGGTCTAGTTTATTGATTTTGTGTTTTTATTTTTATTATTTCCTACATAGTTAGAACTGCACGTTCTGCTGTTTTTTTATCCTCAAGTAATTGCATGTTACGTGTAACTTTACTTGTTATTCTTCATAATATTGTAGTCTATGGTTTGATTATAATATGAGAATTAAGTAAAGGTGGGATGACACCTTTGTCTTGAAAGGTTAATCTTTACAGAAACGTTTAACGATTTTTCTGAGATAAGTATGGAAAGGCAAACAATATTTGGCCTGAGCTGACTTATGAGGTAAAGAGTCGTATCAGTAATATTAAATAATTTACTTCACGTGTGTCTAGTATTGTATTGAGAGTCCCAACTATGTCATGTTTACTTGCTGAATTACTACTTGTCATGTTCTGTATGAGGCCTTTCAGTGTTTCCACCATTTTGAAGTGACGGAAACACTGAAAGGTCTCATCTGGAACATGACAAGTAGCAGTTCAGAAAGTAAATAGGACAAAGTTGGAATTATATAGACTGCTAATTCAAATAACAAGATGAATAATGTACTGAGAGTGTTGTAGTATATGCATGAAATCAATCATAAGGCACTGGGTTTTATAACTTGGCATGCTATAAAGAAGTGTTCAAAACTGAAAATGCTTACAAAATAATTGAAACATGCCAAGTGAATTTGTAATGATTTGCTTTTCTATTACTAACGATCTGTTCAATACATATTACTTCATAGAACCAGTGATAGGTAGAGCACACACACACACACACACACACACACACACACACACACACACACACACACACACACACACACACACACACACACACACACACACACACACACACACACACACACACACACACACACACACACACACACACACACACACACACACACACACACACACACACACACACACACACACACACACACACACACACACACACACACACACACAATGATTGGTAGGGAAACGAGTATGCTGTTTATTTTCTGGTTTTGTGCCAGGAGCCACAAGCATGAGTTACACCATATGTTGGTATATTGATGAAACCTTGTGTAAGTTTTTTCAAGTCTATTTTTATAGTTGAACCTGTTTGCTCACCTTTGTATTAACGGTGTAATGGTTTATAAAAACAGCCGATAGAACGTAAGTCATCATTTGAACATCAGCGTTCGCATGGACCAGTATAAATATATTTATATATTTAGTTCTAAGGCTCATGTTTCTATGTTACAGATATTTACCTTAGATATATAAATTTCTTTATATACTGTGTGGCTGTAATATTATTTTACATATCTTAATACAAAATTAGCTTCAAATATCATTAGAACAGTTTGTCCATATTGTGTACTCTAGTGTATCTAAAGTAAATTGTTACTTAAATATTTTTTATTTCAAATGTATGATTTAGCAGCGTATATTTGAACATTTTTGAATATATGTGTAGATATTTAAAAGTATAAAGTAAAATTATTGTCTATGTTCAGAATTAATTAATAATTAAACTTGTACCTAATAATAAACATTTGTATATAAATTAATAGTCAATATATAAAATAAATGGATTTTTTCAAAAAAAACTTCAAGTAGATATAATAATTAAAAAGCGTCAGGTATTTATTAATAATTGTTCAACATTTTTTTTGGTTTCACCTGTGGCATCTGGAGATTGTTAACTCCTTATGTTTTTTTTTGGAAAAATGGCAAGGACTTTAACAGCCTGAAGCAGAGGTGAATCTGCTGAAAGTCACAAAAACCCTGTTACCATAATCATCATTCCTGGTGCTGCAACTTATTGCTGAGTCCTGACCTGTAGTGGTCCTGATCTGACGTGATGGCTCTGCAGTCCCTCAGACCAAATAATTTGGCATCATTGTTCACATCATCAATCCATCGCAGCTTTGGCCTGCCTTGCTTTCTTCTTCCATCTAACGGCATCGTTGTTGTTTCCTTTGGTCGACTTTCCTTGGTATGATACCATCCTCCATCATCCTCATGAACTGTCTGACCTACCTCAACCTTGACAATTTAATATATTTTATAATGTCTGCATCCTTAAAGACTGTATATAATTCTTGATTGTCACATATCTGCCATACCATACATACTGGACCATAAGTTTTCCGTAATACTTTCTTTCAAAAGTTAAAAGGGACCTTCCATTTATATAATTTGGTGATGGTCTACGTTTCTGCTCCATGTGTCAAGACTGGTCTTATTGAAGTTTTATGGAGGGTGGATTGTGTTGATATTACTCTATTTCTCAACTACTTTAACAGTCCAAAGTAGCATCTGTTTGCTGCTGAGATTCACTGTTGGATGTTATTTGTAGTAACATTATTTGTTGCCAATACTGAACCCAGATAACTAAAATAATCAACTCTTTCAAAGGTGTTGCGTGTTGCTATTAATACAAATTTCAGGTATATTATTGTAATTTTATCAGTCATCATACACTTAGTCTTGTTTATATTTATAACTAAACCCATTTTCTTTCACTACGTTCCAAGATGGGGAATGCCTCAGTCATGGAGTCATAAGATCGAGCGATATCAACATCATCTGTGAATGCCAATAACTGAACTGAGTTTGTACTGTTTTTGTCCTTTGTAGACCGGAGTTTCTTATGACTTTCTCAACTCCTGTGTCTCACACCAGAATTAGAGTTAAAGAAATCACTCAGGTTTTAACTCTACTGTGCATTTCCCTGATACTGAAACTTATCATTGCCATGTAAAGTTGATCTCTGTGCTACCATAAGCAGTCTTAAAGTGTATTAATAAGTGGTGGATGTTAATCAGCTCATCAGCTCTGTTGTAACATGAATATTTGATGTTTAGTGGGTTTTCTCTTTCTGAATCCACACTGGTAGAGGCCAAGTTTTTTTACAACATGTGGGAGCAGTCTCAATATAGGTCTCAACATAGCATGCAGTCTCAATTTTATAGGCAATAGTAAGTAGGGTAACACCTCTATAAGTGTGACACTCTTGAGCATAGGCGTAACTTGGGAGGGGCAAGGAGGGCACTCATCCCCCCCCAATGTTCCGAGCATTATAAAATTTTGTTTCCAGTTGTTATAAGTAAAAACTAACAAATAGTCAAACAGGAGACAGTTTCTAAGCTTGCGAGCACAGTAAGCACTATTATCAACGTCTGTACTGTTATCAGACGACTAGTTGCCTTAAATTTATTATTCTTATTTCTTTCGAAGAAACTTGTAAGGGGAATGTTTGACAGATTTGAATGATATACGTCAAAATAATATTTCTGTTCGAAAAAAAAAAGTTAAGAGACCTAATTAACTGGAATACAATGCGCGCCTTTTATACAAACAAAGACTTGTTTTGGAACATCGTAATGAAATAATAAGTGCAGCTGTACTTCTAAGAATTTGTAACGGGGCGAATAAAGAGGAGGGTCTATTTTTTAATTTTATAATAATTTGGGGCCAATTTGTTCGGGCACCATTTATTGCCACGAAAACTTGATTTATGTAACACCCTGTATTTAACTCTGTACCAGGCAGAGTCAGGTACGAGACGATGATAACTTTGGAATGTGAGGGTGAGTGCGCGTGTGTGCCGCTGTTTGTACTCTCGAGCCCAAAGTCACTAACGGAAGTAAACTAAAATGTAACCAATGAACCTGTCACGTGATTGTATTAATGAATCATAGCGCAAGCTGCTGAACCTGTAGCGGAAGTGGCCGTTAGAGACGCTTTGGGTAGCGTCAGTTAGTCGACTTACAGCCGCGGCGGCGGCGGCCAGACGAACACAAAGGCTCGCGGGCCGAAAATTTAGTAAAAGTATTATAATGTGAGTGCAAATTAACAATAATCTAACAGGGACTGACTGTGTCTTTTAATTAAATCATCAGTGATAACTAAATTAAATCAACAGTGAGAACATCATTCGGACAATCAGTGTAGCAGGAGGTCGACCCGAGCAGCCAATCAAGTAACCGTATATTATATAAACTTTTTAAAATCATAAAAAATGTTAACATAAAGAGATCTCTAAATATAAAGTATGGGGAATAATTTAAATGTTGTGTGAAAGAGTGAATGAGCAGATGCTGGGTTGCTTTATAATAAATAAGAATAACTAGTATATTAGAATAAGTAAATTACCATGTTTGTTTTTGTTTATAATTTTGAAAAGTAACTAAAACGTTCAGTAATAGTTTTGATAAGAAAAATGAAAAGCCAGTAAATTTTAAAAAGAATTGTTAAATAAAATACAACTATCTAATGCTGAAATTGAGAGTGTAATTTATTAAAGAATGCAACCCTAAATCACGCTTATTCTTCACGAGTTCGTGTGAAGAACCTGGGACCCGAGAAAGGTAAGATTTGTAGGAAATGTGTATTCTTATTAATTATTATTTTGTAAATTGAAATATAACATCAAATTTGCTCTTTTTACTTTGCTCTCTTTGTCACACATATTCTTCTGAGTCGTCATCTCTGTGCTCGAATTGTTTACTGTTTGATTCGAGATTATCACTGTTTTCAGTTCAGTAGAATTTTGCAAACACTACAGGCCAGTATAAAAGAGAGCGGTATGATAGACTCGGCAGTATGAACAAAGCTGGCTTACTGTGCAAGACGTCGATGGCTTTGTTCACGAATCTTAAAAGACGGCCGTTTTGAACTGTTATTTGTTAATGATTACTGATACAAGTGATGTCAGTTACTCGGTTGTGTACATAGTCCATTAAAGTACACATCGCTTGTCTCTTTCTTAACTCGTTTTTGTTGTGACTGTTTTGGTTTCTTGTGTTCCTAAGTTCTGAGAAATGGGAGATAAGAAACGCAAAGGAGTAACACTGTTTAATTTCTTTGAAAATTGCTTGACTGGCAATTTGAAAATTTCTTTGTGTTGTGACTGATTCGGCTTACTGCTACTACTGCCGAGCATTTTGTGACAGTGTGCCTAAAGGAGAGGATGCATTTACGAAAACTGGGTATAAGAATTGGAAGAACTGAAATTGTTTATGTTTATGTTTATTTGTTCTAGGTAAACATAACTGGAAGTACAACTTATGAAAAAAGGTTTGTTGATCATTAAAAAATGAAATTGTCCCTCGTTTACTAACTAAGAATTATTACTAAGCTTTGTAATTTTGTATATAATATATTTTATTATTTTTATTATATAGATGGTCTCACTACACACTTGAATGTATGAAGCTTTACCCTGCCCCCCAAAGTTAGGCCCCAAGTTACGCCCATGCTCTTGAGGGCAGTTTATACCAAAGTTTCATTCTCTGTTTCTTCACTTCAAATAATTGAAATCAGCAAGTGTAATTTTTTGTATTAAGTTAAATGAGCGTTAATGTTACTGTGTTAGTGGTAAGATTAATCATGTTTAAAGTGTTCTGTAAGAAGCAGTATATAAATGGATTAAGCATTTTTTAGAGAGGAAAGTAATTATAACTGATGATGAGAGAATAGTCCACGAATAACAAAAAAACAATAAAATCAGAATATATAAAACTATAGTCGAAAGTATAGACCTAGATGGAGCAGAACTGTGGGAAATTAATAAAAGGAATAAAACCAAAATAAGAGCTATGGAGATGGATTACTGGCGGAGGTGCTGTAGAGTAACAAGATTAGATAGATTGAGAAATGTAGAGATAAGACAAGGTATGGGAATCGACCTTGACATTATAGAAACAATAGAAGCAAGATGACTGAATTGGTTTGGACACCTAAAAAGAATGTCAGACGAGAGATGGCCAAGGAAGGTATGGGAATGGACTCCACCATCTAGAAGAAAAAAAGGAAGACCTACATTCATGGAAAGTGGACGTCGAAGATGCAGTGAATGCAAGAGGACTTACAGAACAGGACTGTTTAGACCAGCGCCAATGGAAGCTAGGATGCGAGAGGTGGTGCCAGCCGTAATTAAATCGCCTAAAAAAAAATTAGAGTTTAGTTTGGCTGTTGGAAATAAAAACTGAAGAGATATTGCAAAAAATTAATCGGGTAGCGCATGCAAACTATTGTCTATGCAAATCAGTGTATGGAAATATTAGGTGAAATGCTTTTTGCCAGCATTCATTGAACATGACAATGCATCTGCTTGTACAGTATTGTGTATTAGAGTCCTTTTTATTGGAAAAGAATGTACGGTGATTACATACACTGTGTATTCTCACAGTCTAGGATAACAGAATTTTTTTTGTTATGGATTTGAGGAATTATTGAAGGATACACATTTGGCCAATGGATATGTCAATGACTTGAAGGAGAAAGAATGACAGTTCTGAAAATAATACAAAATCTGAAACTGCTGCAAATGAGAGATGAGGTGCTAGCATTAGCATTGTGGCAGTGAATCATATGATGTGGCCATTGCAGACTCTGTGTGTGTGTGTGTGTGTGTGTGTTTTAGCAGATGTCTGATAAGACATAACTGCCCTTGAGAGTCCTAGCCCTAGCCCTGAGAGTTTGTAAACTCTTTCTGTTGGATGTGTTTGTAAATCAACTTTTGAAAGAACACGTGCTCTTTACACTAAAGACGTCCTCATTTTCACAGTAGCTGAAGGTTGGGGAGTGCCCGTGTGGATGCAAGACAGAATCCAAACTTTTTTTACTTTCTTTATTTGAATCCAAAACACACCCCACATAAACATAAGCATGTAGAAAATATAACCGATACACATTGGCTTTAAGTAGAAACAGTTGGCCAAGTCTAGAGTTGAGTAAAATATTAGGTTAAATGAAATAAACCTAAGATTATATGTTTGTATGACAGAAAGATGTTCCGTCTTTGAAGTCAGAACATGCAAAGTGCCTAATCCCTGGGAGTGTGGTAGAAGAAGAAATTTATAAGTTGATTGACTAAAAAAAATTATCAAAATTTGTAGAGACAATGTGATAACAGTGCAATTCATCAACAGTCCATTTACTGACTGTATTGATATAGCCTTTGAAAGAAGGTGTGTTATCTTGTAATCAGATGTCTATAAAAAGTATTTGTTAGTTCACATATTCTCCAGGATTCTGCTTAAGTGTTTGACTGAAAAATAACCAGTGAATCATGTCATGGATAAAACTAATTCTGAGGATTTTGTTAAGCTTAACTTACTGAAAAAGACTTGAGGCTTTAGGAGTGTAAACATTTGAGACTTACTGATTTGATATGGAATGAGTTTTATATTCTCCTTCATACAGAAAATATTTATCTTGTTGTTGCATCCTCTTCGTTCACTTTATTAATTTAATAATATATATATACTTTCACTTATGAACTTACTTTTGTCACTTCCCAAACGTTTCAAGATGTTGTTTCTCTTCTTCAGTGGGTTTAATACTAACTGTCGATTACAGAATAACCGTTACGGAATGGAGTGTGTGGTGGGGGTTGATGGTGGGAAGGGATTGGCGCTGAGGTTCGAATTATGTGTGTGGATCAGTGTGTCAAATAGTGTATGTGATTTGTAATGTATCTGTTCATTTAATATGTTGTTTGGTTGTAGTGTGTGATATCTGTATATTTCAAATATCACACACTACAACCAAACAACATATTAAATGAACAGATACATTACAAATCACATACACTATTTGACACACTGATCTACACACATAATTCGAACCTCAGCGCCAATCCCTTCCCACCATCAACCCCCACCACACACTCCATTCCGTAACGGTTATTCTGTAATCGACAGTTAGTATTAAACCCACTGAAGAAGAGAAACAACATCTCGAAACGTTTGGGAAGTGACAAAAGTAAGTTCATAAGTGAAAGTATATATATATTATTAAAGAAAATATTTTTTTAAGTCTCATAATTCCATATGAATATGTTAAAGATGGCTTTGAGGTAGAGCCATGTAGGCAGTTTTGAGGAAAACGTTTTCTTGCAGTTTGCTTGTTAATACCCATGTTGTACCTTCTCAAACTGTCATTATGGAACCTTGCTTTTGGTACAGTTATTTATTACATTATGATTTAGATGTTTCTCTCAGGTGAAAGTTGTAACTGTTTGAATATTGAACGATTAATTAGTTTTAAGCAGAAGCAGTTTATCAAAATACATCATTAAAAATATATTGATAATTTATATAAGAAATACGGATCATACAAATCTTACATGACCAAATTTATAGCATGAGTTTAGTGTGCTTTTTAAATGCTAAAAAAATACATTTACAATTCACAAATGTATTTTGCGCCATTACTGAGCGAGTTGAATTTTTTCTTGCGACTACTGTGCTTTAGTGGTTGTTTTGTAGTGTGTGTGTATGTGTGTGGGGGTGGGGGGATAATTATTTTGTTTGATTGAATGAATGAAACAGAGTGACCTGATTTACACTAAACAGTTATGTTAGTTTTTGCTGTATTACTAGCTGATCTTTGCTGTATTTCAATGATTTTTCTTTATATCATTGAAAGAAAAATTTAATATTCAAACTTAATTTTATAAATTAGTAAAATTGTTTTTCATTTTGTTATAGGTAAAACTATATTACGATATGTCTCAACAGCTACTCCTCCGATCCAATTGGAGCGTGCCCTTGTTGTATCCAAGATGACACGATACGAGGTAGAACAATATCGCCATCCAGGTCTTAATGAATCTCAGCTTGAGAGAGTTGTACGGTATAGGGGCTCCAATTATGAGTCTCTCATAGACCATCATATACGGCACAAGACATATGAAAGATATATAGTTGATGTTTTAACTAAAATGGGAATTACAACAAGAACAGTAAATAGGTAAGTAAATGTAGACAAGTGTACCAGTCAGTAACATATTTATGCTATAGTTAGCAATAATTAATTCAGTATTTTTAAAAATAACCTTTGTCCTAACTTTTGTTACTAAATTTTGTACGCAGTGTTTTCAGACTTGTCAGTCTTCTTCCTCAGTGCACTGTTATATATTTAACAGGTTGGCTGCTGACAATCTTCAATGGTGCAGCGTGGGGGCCAAATTTTTTGTTAGCCAGTTTTTGTTGATATTGTGCTCAAAATTATAATGACTCTTTAAAGCTTTACTTCCTAATATTTGAGTTGACAAAAAAGTAATAATAATACACTCCGATCTGAGTGATTGGCATCATTCATAGAACGTTTATTCTCGATGCCAAACACTCCATTTGGAGGGACTGAATATTTCAGGAAAAATAATAATAAAAGCGGAAGAAGCTATTTAAAATTGTTTACTGAATAATTAAACTACATTATCATGATAAAGTTTAAAACATTCTACACAAAATCAAGGTTTTCCAGTACAGGCTTTGCATTAATATGCAGTTTGTTTCCCAATTTTTTTTTTGTCTGCATACTTTGCATTCTTTTCTTCTCACCCTCTTTGATTCTTGCGGTCCTTTTATTTCTTTTGCCATTTTATACATTTTATTAATGGAATGACTGACACTTCTAATGACAGAACGAACACTTGGCATAGTATGTGAAGACAACAAGCTCCTGATTACATCTAATCTAAAGTCATACAATTGTCCATGCTGTATATACTTGTTATGCAAGTAGTATGCATTTATCAGCTCATCTGCAATACATGCACAGTTTTCTGTACCAGCAAATTGTCTTTCTGTCACAAGGGTAATATGACATCATTTGATCTTGCCTATCTACACCAGGCAAACTTATTGTAGCCTGTAATAGCTGCAGGCTTCTGTGTTTCCTGCACCCTCCTGTTCCTAAAAACAGCGATTTAGTTCCCAAACTCTATACTAATGTAATGAACATTATGCTTGTCACACCATTTGCCAACATGTACTCCATTGGAAAACAGATTTATTTTCTTCCCGCTTTAGTTTTGCAGCCATGACTTGTCTTGTGTTCTCCTTTCTATCTACTCGCAAAGTTCCGGTAAAATACATGTCTCATTCTAGTAGCTTGACTGCCAAGTCAACACTATTATAAAAATTATCTAGGTATACTGCATGTCCGTTGTATAATTTTTCTTCAAGAAAATGAAGAACAATTTTTTCCGTATGACCAGCTCCACTAAATATATCTGAGGACCCTTTATAGGCATGACATTTTAGTATAAGGCCATCCGGTTCTGTGAGCATGTACAGTTTGATAACATATTTATGGCGCTTGTTTTTTATGTACTGTTTGAATTGCAGGCAGTCATGCCAGAGTATTATCACTTCATCCAATGACAGTTCTCTACCTGGGTAATAAATTGTTTTCATTTTAGTATTGAAAAAGTCTGTGACAGATCTTATCTTTGCTAGCCAATCGGTGGCAACTGTTTCAGTAGATTGATAATGCAAGCACCTTAAAATAAGGAGAAATGTATTTCGTGACATATATTTTCTAAACACAGGTATATCAGAAAGTGGGTAAGTTTTCCAGTAATTGTTAAGACTACTTAAAGGAATTATGCCAGTATGAAGCAATAAAGCTATAAAAATGTTCATCTAATCCACATCTTTCCAGTTAGTAATATGTGATTTTTTACTTGTTTGTGGATTACATAAAACATCCACTGCATATTCGTGTGTTTATTGTGAAATTACTTGCAAGAAATTATCATCTATAATAATTTGAAAAAAATCGATTGGTTTTCCTTCTCCTGGAATTGGCACTAATAGTTTGTGCTGCTTTTTAAACGGAAACTTTCTCAACTTACATGTATCTCGCTAAACTGTATTGCAAGAACCTTGTGCAGTATGGTTTATTTGAACTGTGTTTGTTTGACATCGTCACTGCTACAGTCACTTTCTTCTAAACAATACACTATTTCAGACGTGGTGAATGGTTTTTTTTTTTAGAATTATTACTATGTTTACCAAGGCCAGAAGGCCATTGGTAAACAAAAAAAATCATGAAACCAAACTGACCACGTTTTAAAACAGTTATTCACGAAGGACACCACAAAATATAACCGCACTACGTCAAGTGCCAAGCGCATACTGCAGTGTTGAAGTCACAAGTGTCAGCTACTCCGATCAGAGTGGATGGCGCTACCAGAAAGAGCCGATGCACTCCGATCAGAGTGACTGGCAGTCAACCTGTTAATAAAAAAAATTTAATCGTGACATAGTTTATGTATCAGATTACCAGTGTATGTATGAAGGAGAGTTCAACTTACGATAATACTGATGTTCAATTTCCAGTAAATGTCAGGCAAACTAAATTTTTATTTTCTAGATAGAATCAGTATGTGCCAGTATAGTTATTAGTTTGAACATTCGTAAAATTAGAACGAACCTTTTTATCTATAACTAAGTATACACTAGAGAAAAAAATTGTCTCTTTGCACAAGAAAATATTCCATTCAATCACCTACACACTTTTCGTGTGGTTGCTAATGCATACTGCTGGGATTCCATACTGCATTACTGGTGTTGCATCTTAGAGATGTCATTGTGAAACCTCTGTTTGTGCTTGACAGCTTATTTTTATTTCTTCATTCACTGTATCTATTGTTATTCCAGGCATATCGTAGTGCATTTTCTGTTCTGAAAATACGTATAATTTTCTTGGTGTATTACCAAAACTATAAATCATACCCCGAGATTGTTTTAGCCCTTGTTTGTAGAGAAGCAGGTTGTTTCAACTGAACAGCTAAGATTTTTTTTTCTGTACTTGTTATCAAATTCATGTCTTTTTTTAACATTCACCTTCTGGTTTAGCTTAGCCTGAAGCATCATTCCTAGGTATGTAGCTTAATTTTCATTTAGAATTACTTATGATATGAGTATTATTGATATCTCTATCAATTTTTCATCATGAAATTTCATGAAATAATTTAAAATTTGTTAAGCATAGTATACTGCTTTTTGATTCAACCATTGACTTTTGCTGTGTGTGTGTTTTGTAGCTGTTGCTTCTCAACAAATTTTGTAATGGCCAAATTGGCGGTACCATCTCTAAAAGTGGCCATGCCATAATCGTATAGCATGTCTCTGGTGTAAAGCAAATGCAAGTTTGTTTCAGGATACTTCCTTTTGGTACTCTTGTGGACGTATCCATAAAAGTAGAATATTTATTTCTTTGTTTGCCGTAGTAAAGTCTCACAGGCAGATAAGATCTCAGAATCTGCCCGTATTGTCTTGTGATTTTGTAACAGTATATAACCCGTATACTCCCTAAATTCAAAATTTCCATGCCAAAAAAAGCAGCGGAAAATTTGTACTAAGCAGGCCGTGGTGTGAGTGCGTGTAAGAAAAAAAAACTAAAAAAAAGAAATGTTATTTGATAAAATTTGAAGACATTTAGATAATAATATACATTTTAGTTGTATATTATTTGATACTGATATTGATAGTATATTATTTGGTAAATCATATCAACGATGGCTGAACAGGAGAGTGAGATTAGTTTGACCGATTTGGCAGTGATGAGTGACTCGGGAGTACACTCTACCCCAGTGTCGACCATTAGTAATAAATTGAATGAACTTGTTGCAGAAGCTATTGTATTTATTGTTATAGCATATAGATTGTTCCTTATGAAATGATTGAGAGATACTCAATGATCTAAATGATCTAAGAAAATTCTCAACCACTTTTTTTTTCTTCCAGCGTTTTATTCAGTTACTTCAGTTAACTTTTGTGCATTCTCTGTTGTTGAATGTTGTATCATAAATCCAAACTGATGAGTAGGGCACACACGTCTTTCCTTTAAGTATTGTCTCAACCGCTTGGTCAGTAATTTTTCAGATACTTTTGATTGTCTCAGTAACAATAAAAGTGACGATTCTGAAATTACAGAATAAGAAACAAAAATCACTGTGGAAAATTAAAAAAAATATAAAACTATCAAGAGAGGATGACATAATGTTGGAGAAGCTTAAAGAAAGTGGACCTATAATAATGAGATGGTTACATGAGATGACAAGTACACTTGAATATTAAACAAAAAGCTTATCAGTCATTTTAGCAGGGGTACTGTAGTGTAGTTGATAAAGTTGCATTATTGTAAAGTATTGAAATAATCTAATAATATCCACTTGAACCTGAGAGTGTATTGTTTATGTAATGTAAATATTTTTTTCTGCAACCGTGTAACACATTTGCATGTTTTATGGCATAACATGTTTCTTAAAGAAATAAATAAACATAACATGTTTTAAAATAAATACAGAATAGGGTTGTCAGTACTGGATGGTGCTGTGGCCGTCCACCTACCTGTTTGTCCCCTTCACTTCAAGAAAAGTTATTTTTATAGCCACTAAGGAGGTGTGTCTATTGTTAAGAGAGTTTCCTGTAGAGTCTTAGTGATGGTCCCTTCCAGTGGCTTAAGTGGCTTTTTATTTCTTTGAATGTAACTTTAGTTGTTTCAAAAACATTAATTTTATTATTATATAATGATAAGACCACAAAGATTATATAATATTAACACCTTCAATATTATCATATTATATGTGATATATTTGTGTTATATTATATTTTAAATATCATTGCTGTTTTCCTAATAATACCATCATGTGCCATTCAAAAGAGTTGTCGCCTGATTTAGTTTTAGATGTTGCAATAGCTCTGTCCTGCTAAAAGCTTTGTGCTATTATTAATTAACCACATAATAAAATACAAAACAGAACTGATTAAACTTCCACTTACCGTCAATCGGTATTCTCGGGTCCAGGGTTGCATCATACGAACGTTAGGATACAGGCGTAATTTTTAAGGTTGTGTGAATGATTTACACAATACATTTTTTAGAAGAGAATTCATGATCTTTTAATGTTTTAAAGGTTTAATAAGTTGCAACAAATTTTACTCATGCTTTCGCATATTAAACAACATTGAAATGGTTTCTTCTTCTCGTTATACTTTACAGTTATGCAATTTCTATTCTATCCTAGTCTACTAGCTTACCTTATTTTAAGTCATACTTAAACACAGACAGAGCCCAGCCTGCAATTTTTTACACTCACACATACATGAAATTTAATTTAAAAAACCCCAAATCATTTTAAAAATTTGTCATAACCTTCACTGCCGGCAACGTGGTTTCCGCGCGCACTCGTTATTACTTTTCTGAATTTATTTTTTGTTGTCCAAAAGTTATAGAATTATGTTCTCCACTTTTTAACTCGACCGCAGTCACATAATTTTTTCTCTTATTTCACTTTTTACTGGTAAAATATGAAGTTTTGTACAGAGCCTAACTTGGCTCGGTCCGGCGCCGGAGCGATCAGTCAAACTGGAGCGATCAAACTGGGAGGGAAAGCGTCGCAGGTGAAGCCAACATGATCTCATACTTTTGGTGGAAATTACTGCCTTGAGTTTCGTCGCAGGAGTTTCGTCCCATGCAATTCATGTAATTGTTGGGGTGACGACAGTATACGATCTCAGTGAGGCACTGGCTAACGTCACGAGATGGGCGGACCTTAAGTTTTCATATCCTTCAGCATGGATTGTAGGTCTCACCAAAACTTCGTCTCTGCGCCATTTTTGATAGCGTCGGTTGATCTGCTTACGTCCCCGCCCGCGCGTATTGTTGAGTAATGCGTACGGGCGCATGGTCACCTTCAAACAAAGTTCTTGGAACTCTAGGGTGGTGCGAATTCTTTGACGGATTTCGCAACGTGATATTGCGTTGCTGCCTCGTTACAAACTGTTCTATGCACGTGTTCTGTCACAATGGAATAAAACTCACACAATATTTTTTATAAATCCCTGAAATGAAATCAAATAAAAATACCCATATTTTTGAACCGTTACAATACCCCCTCAATGAGAAGTCTTCTGTCCAAAACAGAAGAAATCTCATTGATAAAACCCCTAAGAGGACCGGTGAGGAACTGGTGCCAACAACCCCCTTCTGTTCTTACTCTGCATGGGTAAATGACCCCCTGGCTCGGCGACTATGGACGCATCTGAACGAGATCACTGGACTTCTCCGTTAGAGATCCCAACACCGAAAAATCGACCAGACACGCACCACAGTGCACCTCACCTTCTATCATGCTACCCCAAAAATCCTCAATCCCTGGCTCAGATTATGCCAGATCCTCAACCGATATGTTTCCCCTTATATGCAAGCTGGGCTGCCTTTAGCAGATACTGGGCTCACACACACACTGGTACTATATATTACAAAATGAAAATATCCTTAGAAATTTACTAAACGAAAAATCATTAGCAGTTTTGTTTGAAAATTAAAACACAAATTTTGCATTTACACCAAATAATTCTCTTCATTAATCTTTTCTGTTATTTAAAATAAATCAGTTGCACATTTCTTAAAAATAAAAGAACATCCTTAGCCTAACATGTGATTATCTAGAGTCTAACAATACAATTCAATAATAATAAACATGGTTAGTACACAAATAATAAAATAATCAAAGTTTAAAAATATCCATTAGCTGGCAGGCGCAAAATCAAGAAATTTTTTTTTCAAAAAAAATATTTTCCAAAAAATTTTAAAATTCAAAAAAATTTAAATTTCTTAAAATATTTTCTTTTCATACGGAAATTATTTAAAATTTGTTTAAATTGATCAAAAACCAAAGTTGAATTAACTTCCATACTAAACAAGCTTAGTATGTATATGACCTCACTATCAGCTGATCAAAACTAGGTCAAGTCCACAACCTTGACCTACATACATTATATACAAGTTCTATCTGCAAATACATTTAACATCTGTAAAAGTCGGTCTTGAAACACAAAACATAATAAAATAACACATGTAAAGCAACAGAATATTATTACAAATGACAATCAAATTGACATTTAAATTATTCAAATAAACACTTCATAACGCTACATTTCCAAATTCTATCAAAAATTTGTCACTGGTTTCAATTAAAAATTTTATTATTCTTATTATAAATCTCTTTCTTTATTATGCTCATTTTACATTACTGTGGGTGATTTTAAATACTTATAACAATTTAATTTACCACTTGGTAGGCTTACCCTTATAGTCTCTACCCCTCTGACTCTGATACTCATCAACTTTAACTAACATGACACCCATCTCTATCAAAACATCTATCCAACAATCTCTAAACCCAACTTACAAATAAACTCAAATCGCCACCTTCTCTCAATATATAAAAAAAATACTCTCTAACCCTTTGTACCTAGGATAAGTGTTCCCCCCCCAAAAAGCTCATTTCCCATTATGTTGGTTCCTGGATTTTACCTAAGGCAACCCCTTCCCCCTAAATCGGTCCCTTCCCGTCCCAACCCTTATGTTGCGGACTCCCCCATTACACTACCCCCTATTACAAAATTGCCATCCCCAAAAACCTCAATCTTATTCCCTTACTTCAACTACAACAAAATAACATCATCAATTATAAACATCAATATATTCCTCGAAATTCTACATATATTCTCCATAACTACTGTGTCAACATCAATACTTCTCAATTCTATAACATTAACTCACAACAACATTACATTAACTCAAAACAACATTACATTAACTCAAAACAAAATTTTTCTCTTTACTACCCCTTTAACTTTGACTTTAACTTGGACTGATCTATATGTCCCACAACTATTAATCACCCAACATCGTTTATTATTTCTGACAATTCATTTTAACATACTTTTCTCCTGATTTAAAACAATATCTTTAACACATTAGAACATTATATATGACATTAATTACCTTGAACAACAATTTAACAGTGACCTTTTGCTACCGATCAGCTGATATTCGTAATAAAGTGAAGACACCTTTCAAAAAATTGTGCAGATTACATTAAATACATGTGCTTATCAATTCTTACATCTACCATCAATGTTTCCCCTTTCTTCTGATTTTGGTAATTTTAGGTTAACCACCTGCCAGTCGGTTTAATTATTTACTCAGTTTCAAAATACACAAATCATACAAAACATATACTTTTTATCAATTCTTATATCTACCCTACTACAATAAAATACTACATTTACAAAATATAGAATGAACACCTTATAGTGAATGTATGAGCATCTAGTTATTTAAACGGAACACAAGCATTTTTATTAGATCAAAATTAGAGTTAGCAATTTTTATGTTACAAATTTAAATTCGTGGCTCAACTGAGCCACCTCCCATCCACACACGCTATTGCAATTTATGTTATGCTGTAGCGCCTATTTGCTTCCACAAAGACTGCATATTTGGAGGAATTTGACATCTCCGTGTCTTTGCTTCGGCAGTTATATTTTAACGTTTTCGGATATCAACATACCCTTGGTAAATATTGAAACGCCCTTAAACGGGTCTACCACCTGGCTATGCTGTCCCCATGCGGACAGAGTGGCAGCCGCTGTTCCATAGTTCCTGGATTTCCCCTAATTTCACCCCCCCATTTAATTTCTACTATATACCAATTTCAAGTTAGCTATGGTCAAGGGACTTGGTATGACCATAGCTAACCGCTAGCCAAATCCACGATTAGTGCTGGTAAGGCAGTAATCGCCCGAAAAGTCGGGGAACTCCAACTTCATTTCAATGCCTGCTCTACATTATCTTTATTATGTGCGACACGAACGTCTATCAGTGTACAAATTAAATTTGTACAAAAAGGTGTGTCGCACCTTGTCGCCAT
Source organism: Magicicada septendecula (assembly GCA_034769895.1). Classification (NCBI taxonomy): domain Eukaryota; kingdom Metazoa; phylum Arthropoda; class Insecta; order Hemiptera; family Cicadidae; genus Magicicada; species Magicicada septendecula. The sequence continues at coordinate 325,094,339 of CM068376.1, read as the reverse complement.
TTTGGCCTCCGATGGAGGTAACACTCTCTGTTACCCCCAACCCATTTCACTATCTACTAAGGCACAGGCCACCCCAGCGATAGCGCCTTACTAGCTACATAATTAAAAAATTTTATATACATTCTAACGTAACGTTTTCATTACCCATTCATCCATCAACATTCAAATCATTCATCACTTTCTACCATTAAATTTTCTTAAAATTTTCAAATTTATTATTAATAATTATTATATATCATCTTTCAGTTATTATTAATTTTTTATTTTTTTATTATCATTTTAATTTAACACAATTATTTCAAATCATCTCAGTATTGAGTTAACATCTTTTCATCTGAGTTACATCGGTAAACATTTTTTATTATACATGATTCGTACTGTAAAAGTTCTATACTTACAGCCCATTTAAAATGACATACACAAACATATTCACCATACACCCCAATACTTTCACCTCACCTCTGAAACATTTAACATAAATGTTAGTTTAAATCAAACAATTTATCATTTAATTACCAAATTCACAAATCGCATAATAATACAAATTCCTTAGAAAGTTTAATTATACAACATTTAAATAATCAGAATATTTAAAACATCTCAACTCATTCTAATTAAATTAATTACTAAAAATACAAACACCATTGCTATTAAAACAATTACAATTAGTCAATTACTGTTTTCAAAATTAATTCTGTTTATTTATTTAAATTGCCAAAATATTAATATTATTATTACAATCCTCTACACACCCTTGTTAGCTTAACATTCTACAATGCACACAAATAAATTTACTACAAATATTTACACACTTCTGTCATTAACTGTTCCATTTTTTCACATTTCATTGTCCAAACCTGCCAGGTCAAACCACAAAACAAAATATTTATAACTGTCCTTTATCGTTTTATAGCCTACCCTCCATCGTCCCAGATTAACCTTGGTTTTATATAACATTGTTCAATTTCATTCACACACAAATTACTCTCTTGTGTGGCATAACCATAAAAACCAAATTCATTCATTTTACTAAGATAATCATGCAACAAGTCAACGTTAAGTACATTTGTTAAGTCTCCATCAGTAATTATATTCATTATCGGGTTATTTGCTTTTGTATTATCAATCAAATCATTATTATTTAGGCACACTTCTAAACTTACTTTCCACTCATCGTACTCTCTATTCAAATTATACAATTCTGTTTCTCTCTCAACATACACTTCTCTACTTAAATCTCTCTCATCATAATACCATATCACCCTTTCAAAATTACTCCAGACAGAGCGTACAAAATTACACAACAAATATAAACAACTCCAATCTTCTACTACCACGGGACTCTTGCCCTACAAAAACAACACTGGTGAACACTCTGGTTCAGAACAAATAAAGGGAAAATTTACCCTCTGCCCCATTCTACCACTATACTCTCTTTCCACTCTCTCTCTATCTCATAAACACACATTAACATTTCATTATCATATTCTGCAATTTCATCAGTACTCTCACTATTTATTTTCACCGTATCACTTTCTGATACTAACTCTTCAAATACACTACTATTCTCAGTATTACATTCATTATTTTCGACATTATCATTATCATTTGTTGACTCTTTGTCATTATAATTTTCATTCGTATTATCTTTATTTGGATTTATTACAACTACTCCCATTCGCTCACTACTCTGCTCTAATTTACTCAAACTAGTTCTTATTGTTTCATTATTATTTTCAAAACATTTATGCATTTCTTGGATCTCATTTTTTAAATCGTCAAATTTGTTATTCTGGATATTAAATTTAGCGTCAGAATCACTCTTCTGTTCACTGAATTTCATATCTAACATTGTTTGTATCATTTTGAACATTTCGTAATTATCGTCAGACTTTTTATCTTGGACCGGTGTCGACTGACTTTCTCTTTTATTGTCAGAGAAGCTGACTTCGTTATTATTGATTTTGCTTTCTCTATTCGATTTTGGGGTCATTTGGATCCCCGAATCATCTGTACTATTTGATTCATTCGTGTTGCTTATATCTATAGTTTTGTCGTCTTGACCTACATTCGGTGTTGAATGTACTTCAAGACTGCTCATAACAGCTGATTCATCAAATTCAGCTTCTTCGCTTGTAACAGTTGAGTCGGACAAAACGACTTCATTCTCTGTATTTTCCATTTTTGTAATTTTACTTTATCTCTTTTTTATAACTTTATTATTGGTTGTTATATACTTATTTATTATTTGAACCAACTCTCATGTCTTAACTCTTTGACTATATTTTGCATTACGTATTTTCACTCAACCTCTAAATTACGCTTGTATCTTATTTGTAGGTATGGAATTTCATTAATTTATTAAATTTGTTCCAGTTCGCGGCGCCATTGTGCTATTATTAATTAACCACATAATAAAATACAAAACAGAACTGATTAAACTTCCACTTACCGTCAATCGGTATTCTCGGGTCCAGGGTTGCGTCATACGAACGTTAGGATACAGGCGTAATTTTTAAGGTTGTGTGAATGATTTACACAATACATTTTTTATGAAGAGAATTCATGATCTTTTAATGTTTTAAAGGTTTAATAAGTTTCAACAAATTTTACTCATGCTTTCGCATATTAAACAACATTTAAATGGTTTCTTCTTCTCGTTATACTTTACAGTTATGCAATTTCTATTCTATCCTAGTCTACTAGCTTACCTTATTTTAAGTCATACTTAAACACAGACAGAGCCCAGCCTGCAATTTTTTACACTCACACATACATGAAATTTAATTTAAAAAACCCCAAATCATTTTAAAAATTTGTCATAACCTTCACTGCCGGCAACGTGGTTTCCGCGCGCACTCGTTATTACTTTTCTGAATTTATTTTTTGTTGTCCGAAAGTTATAGAATTATGTTCTCCACTTTTTAACTCGACCGCAGTCACATAATTTTTTCTCTTATTTCACTTTTTACTGGTAAAATATGAAGTTTTGTACAGAGCCTAACTTGGCTCGGTCCGGCGCCGGAGTGATCAGTTAACAAACTGGGAGGGAAAGCGTCGCAGGTGAAGCCAACGTGATCTTATACTTTTGGTGGAAATCACTGCCTTGAGTTTCGTCGCAGGAGTTTCGTCCCATGCAATTCATGTAGTTGTTGGGGTGACGACAGTATACGATCTCAGTGAGGCACTGGCTAACGTCACGAGATGGGCGGACCTTAAGTTTTCATATCCTTCAGCACGGATTGTAGGTCTCACCAAAACTTCGTCTCTGCGCCATTTTTGATAGCGTCGGTTGATCTGCTTACGTCCCCGCCCGCGCGTATTGTTGAGTAATGCGTACGGGCGCATGGTCACCTTCAAACAAAGTTCTTGGAACTCTAGGGTGGTGCAAATTCTTTGACTGATTTCGCAACGTGATATTGCGTTGCTGCCTCGTTACAAACTGTTCTCATGCACGTGTTCTGTCACAATGGAATAAAACTCACACAATATTTTTTATAAATCCCTGAAATGAAATCAAATAAAAATACCCATATTTTTGAACCGTTACAGCTTCCCTTTTGGTTTAATACCTCACACAGATTTTCACAAAGTAAACATCAAAAGCTGATAGTGCGATTGTATTCCATGCGAACAACTTCAAATATATTAGTATTTTAAACTGTAAAGTATTTGAAAAGGTTATTGCTGTTTGTGTAGAAAGTTTTGCACTACGTTTAAGATTGTAGTGGTGTTTAATTAAAATATAAAGATTATTGAAAATATTTTTTAGTAACTCAAACACAGACAAAGTCATAAATAGTAATAGATATTAAACACTGGCATAACTAGGATCTGTTCCTAGGAAGGGGGGATAAGACGAGCTTCAAGGTTGGATCCCATCGTTTTCCTCACGGAAGATGAGAAATTCAGGATTCTTACCAATATATTGTTATGACATCACAGAACAATCTACGTGTTTGTCGAATGTTCCAGAAGAATCTCGCTCTAATGTGTGCGGTATGCATGACATGCATGCATTTGTGAGAGTCTTCTCGATGCTGCCAGACTTTGTGCAGGCGCATGGACTGTGTCAAAGCCGCAAGTAATTACATCGTAACTATACTGGTGCTATCGCGCATTATGGAATAATCTAGTAATTTGGGGAGATATAAATATCAGTACTCAATGATGTTCAGTCAGTATAGCAGCGATGTATTTACAGAGTGGTTTTAGAGTTATTATCAGGCGTCGAGATTACTGTGTACGTTCAAGTGGTTATTAGTGAAGTGTTGCGTTTTATAATCGGGCGGTATAATTGTAATACAATTGTGTGTAATATTAGTGAAATTTTATTGCGTGTGAACAATTTTTATTTGATTTGTTGTAGTAGACTGTGTTATTAATTACGAACTGTTTAACTGTAAAAATTAAAGCTGGTGATTAGTGACTTAATTGGTGTCTTGTACGTATTTTGTTTCCACTGTACCTACGACGATCAAGTAGACCGTCGTAACAGTGGTGTCAGAACTGGGATAGAACGGTTAACAGTGGAAACAGTGGACACTTTGTACAAGACGAGTGTAATTCATAATTAATTGGTAAACATGGATGCCAGTCAGATGATGGAAGCTTTACAAACACTGCTACGGCAGACACAGGAAGAAGCAGAAAAGTGACAGGATGAAAAACGCAGGCAGGAAAAAGAAGAGGCTGAGGAACGTCAGAAAGCACTAATGCTAGAAACAGAAGAAAGACAAAAAGAAGAACATAAGCAGGAGGCAGAGGAATATAAATGTGAAGCAGGTGACATCAAAGCGTTAATTCATGAGCAAAAGCAGATGCAAGAACATACTACCGCAGAATTGGGTCTCCTACGTGGTGACATAGATGAATTACGAGGTAAGCTTAATAATCAGATTACCAGAATATCTGACGTAGAAGAATCCATGTCAAATAAAATAGCTGAAGTAGAAAAATCTGTCTTGACTGTGGAAGAAGCTATGTCAACAAAAATATCTGCAGTAGAAAACTCAATGGCAAACATAAAAGAGCGGATTAAAGATGAAGTCGAGCAGTGCCTGAAGTTACAACGAAAACAACTTTTTGAACAGACTGTACCAATGATAAAGACAGAAAAAGACGCAGAAAATAAGTTAATAGAGAAAGTCACTTTGCCTGCAGTAGGGACAGTTCATGTCAAAGCTCCAACCTTTGACGGAAGCAGTCACTGGGCAACGTACCAATTTGAAGCTGCTTCATGCGCAAATAATTGGACAGAGAAAGACAAGGCTGTTTCACTCGTTCTTGCATTAAAAGGACCTGCGGCAGAATTACTACAGAAAGTGCCACCTGACAGCCAAAACACCTATGCCGAATTGATAAAAGCTCTGGAATTACGGTCTCCGGGGAGAGTCTTCAAGAGTTTGAAGCAAGTATCGACAGATTGATTAGATTGGCCTATCCTGAAGTGCCAGAAGACTTCCGAATAAGGTTTGCGGTACAGACATTTATTGATGGCATCGGAGATTGTGAACTTCAGCAAGTGTTACGAATGGCAAGACACTGGAATAGCTCAGAAACTCTTTGTTCACGCCCTAGAGTTTGAAGCTGCCAAGTCAGTGTCCCGCTACATTAATGGGTTTGTGCCATCACATTGCAGTCAGAAGATCCCTGTATCATATTGCCATTACGATGGGTGCAGAAACACAATGTTGTTGGACAAACAAATCAAAAGTTCAAGAGAGTCGCAACGATTTGAAAAAGACAGAAGACCGAAATGTTACAACTTTACAGCTGTGGAAAACGTGGACATCTACAGGTAGACTGTTGGGAGAAGAGGATACTGAGAGAAGAGAGTGATCGCACCAATTGGAGAAGTAAAGCCTCAGAACAGCACACAGTTTCCACGCTACATAAGACCAGTGTTAATGGGTTTGCGGAAGGTAAACCAACATCATTACAGTTGACACGGGTGCAACAGTGTCTATTGTGTGCCTGGACTTAGTCAGCAACCGACGGCCTCAAATTAGCTCTTGTACAATACAGACTGTGACTGGAAGCCCCGTCAAGGTGCTAGGAAATGTAGACGTACGTGTACGCCTGGGTCTTCTCAAGTTTAGCCACCAAATGATCGTTGCAGACATTGTCGATGAAGTGATTCTTGGCACGGACATTATGAATGCTTACGGATTCGTTGTGGGCTTAAGAGAAAATGTCCTGAAGCTTGGCCAAGAGAAGATAAAGCTTTGCATGGCTAAAATGACAGGGTCTACCAACCATTCGATTAAGCGAGTGGCATTAATCGAAGAAAAAGTCAACAGGTCTGGTCAAGAGGAACCCTCCCTATTGCAAGCGGAAATGGAGGAAGAACTAGCAAAGAAAATACAAATAGTGTAACAACAAAAGAAGTGATTGGAAAGCCAACTATGGGTGTCGAGACACAAATTCTTGCTTGTTCCTGAGCTGATAGAAGGGAAAAGTGGCTGAAGATGAGGTTACACAAGAGGTTGTTGACGAGAACCAAACAAACTTGGATCAGCCAGTGGTGTTTAGTTCATCAGTAAATGACGCAACGGGAGTGATTCCAGCGAAACTAGTGGTTGAGCGGAAGACTCGCATTCCTGGGAATGTGATGTTCGGATCACACGAGACTGAATTCGAAGAACCAGAGAATTATCTTTCGCAAGGACGTCCACCTAGACTGCCTGGTCGAGTATTACTTCAGAGATGGTTTGCCAGTTCGGTACGAACAGGCTTAAGGAGGAGGCAGTGTTACGACATCACAGAACAATCTATGTGTTTGTCGAATGTGCCAGAAGAATTTCGCTGTAATGTGGCGGCATACGTGACTGTAGACGCATTTGCGAGAGTCTTCTCGATGCTGACAGAATTCGCGGGGGCGCACGGACTGTGTCAAGGCCCCAAGTAATTACGTCGTAACTATACTGGCGCTATTGCACATTATGGAATAATCTAGTAATTTGGGGAGATATAAATACCAGTACTCAACGATGTTCAGTCAGTATAGGAGCGTTATATTTACAGAGCGTTTTGAGAGTTATTATCGGGCGAGATTACTGTGTACGTTGAAGTGGTTATTAGTGAAGTGTTGCATTTTATAATCGGGCGGTATAATTGTAATACAATTGTGTTTAATATTAGTGACATTTTATTGCGTGTGAACAATTTTTATTTGATTTGTTGTAGTAGACTGTGTTGTTAATTACTAACTGTTTAACTGTAAAAATTAAAGCTGGTGATTAGTGACTTAACTGGTGTCTTGTACTTATTTTGTTTCCAATGTACCTACGACGATCGAGTAGACCGTCGTAACAATATATATATATATATATATATATATATATATATATATATATATATAACAACGTTATTAAATGTAAGTGTGTCGGGCGCACGCTCATGAGAGACAAAATTATACAACGGTAAATAACATTTCTAACAACGTGTACGTGTATTTAGGGGTTCAGGTGTAATTATAATAAGGGTAGCCTTTTTAGGAAATTCAAAATGTTCACATTTATTGATTTAAACAAACATATCAAGAAATAATAATATACAAATAATGATTACTTCGTCATATGATATTCATTATACATGGTTTCAAAGTTTCTTTGTTTGCTGTAATCTCATCACCAACATAAAGCTTATATCATAGATATAATATTATTAATTTTAATTAAAAACATTTCTTCATTATGTTAGACTGTCTGGACTACTCAGTCTGAATGTGTGCTCTCAATATAAAAATATTTCTAAGTTAACTATTTGTTCATTCTTTGAACAAATCTAATTGATTCTTTCAAATGTACATTAAAATATTTTTAATAAATTATCAATTCAAAAATTATGCTTTCAATAATTAGTCTACAATTTAAATTTAAATATTTTCAATAAATTATTAATTCAAAAATTATGCTTTCATAATTACTCTACAATTTAAATTAAAGTATTTTCAATAAATTATTAATACAAAAATTATGCTATAATTTTTTATACAAGACATTTATATTTATAAGTTATAAATTACACTTTTTGTTGAAATTATTGTCTTTCTTTTGACAATGTTTATCAATCTTTGATTAAGTCTTTTGTTATGAGGAATACATGGCTTTCTTTCGCCTTAATTGTAGCGGTTCCTCAGCATACCCTTTCCTGGTCCTGAGTCCTTGATGTTGTGAATCCTGCATAGTCATGAAGTCCTGGATCCTTTTCTCATTCTCCGGGTCCTCTCGGAAGTCCTGGATCCTTTCCTCTTCCTCCGGTTCCTCTCGGAAGTCCTATGACTCGTCCTTTACGTCTGGAATTTATGCCATGTAGTGCTCTCGTCCTCGGTCTGGAGTAATGCTCTTAGATGTAGATCACTTGTAGACATCTGACGATTTCTTTGTTACGGTAATTTTTAATTACTGTTTTCCATTACTATTTTAAATCGAAATATTTATCGTAATACTTTGTAAGTTATGCTTAACAAAAATCTTATTGGTGTTAGACATATTGTCTAACTCTGTCCAAAGTAATTAAAATTTTGCGTCTCTGACGGACATAGCGTTCCGCCACGAATGAAGACTATTAGAAGAGAGAGATTAGCTCTCCTGGGCTTGTATTTATATTCACCAAGAAAACTGCAGCTGTCGATTCAGGAATTAGCCTGTCGACAGTTGAACCATGGCGTGATAGCCCCCACTCTCGTCCTATTTCACATTTTTTCACTTTTTCGCCAATCGCACTGTTTAACACGGATTTCATGGCGATAAAATATTGTCTAATTTAATGACCTATGTGATGTGCAATTATCATGATGCTAGCACCACTAGTGTAATTATAATGCTTTAAAAATCGCACAGAATTCGCACTGATTGTCCGAATTACGTAAAATTCACACTGCACTTGTGTCTGATTTTTACACATTTTTAGAAGTTTTTACCTTCTCGATAACATCTATGGTTTGCTTAATATTAAATATATTCTTAATTTAGCATTGACTTGGGGTGAGGTTGCAAACTCTCAGGCTCAAACAGGCTTCACGCACTCACACTATTTACTTGTGTACACGCATGCAGCGGTAATTGCGTGATCCTGCATGTTGACTCCTGTTTGCAAGCCAGCTTCCAATTTCACACCTGCTCGTCTATTATATATTATTAAAATTAAATTAAATATTTATTTTATATTATATACGCGCATTACAGCCTATGCTTATATTGTCGCATTATTCCCCTGCTTGGTAAAAAAAAAATTTTAATAAATTTATTTATTAAAATATTTTTTTTCTATCATTAGACATCTTATATTTTTATATTTCATATTACTTATATATATTTTTTATTTGTATTTATACACTACTATCCATGATAATGAATATTAATTGTTCAAATTCCCTTAGTTGGAGGTAATACAAGTCTAGTTCCTATCTCCCCTCTCTACGAGTTGCTAACAATGCGTAAGCGTAGCTGCTTCTTCCCATTGTTCTCCTTCAATCTGGTTCCGCTGACCTATTTATTTTTACGTGTAAAACTTTCTGAGTGAACTGGCATGGTATTTGCCAATTTCTTTCTTCTTCACATTGTCATATACTATAAATGTATGTCTCGCGATTCGTTGTTTTAATGTATATGGTCCGTTATACAGTTTAAAGAATTTTTTCGCTGCATTATCACTTCGTTTTCCCACTGGATTAGCTTTTACTAAAACATTTTCTCCCACGTCGAATTGTTGTAGTTTGTGTGTCCTGTTAAATCTTTCCACTCTCTTGTTGCCTCTTCCTATTATCCGTTGCTTTGCGTATTCTATTTTCACACTTATTGGTACAGGTACATCCTGGTTGTTAGGTTTGTTTACATACTTGGTCCAAAATCTGTTCAGCTTTTTATCTTCTTCCAATTCTATTGGAGTATATCCTATTGCTTCACCATAATTTTCGTTGATGGCTTTCTCAAGAAATGGTAGATATTCTGCCCATTTATTGTGCTGATCATGGCAGTATATTCGTAAATATTTACCTAATTCTTTGTTAACTCTTTCAGCAAGGTTTCCTTGAGGATGTCTTATGGATGTGAGTATAGGTTGTATTCCATTTTCCCTTAACGTCCTCTCCCATTTTTCACTCTGGAATTGTACACCTTGGTCACTGAGTACTTTCTTCATTTTTCCATATGTCGGAATATATTTCTGCAGTTATATCTTTAGAACAACTTTGGTTGTGGGTAATTGGGTACAGTCGGACTGCCTTGGAAAACACATCGATACATACCAATATGTGCTTCACACCTCGACTTGATCGTGGTAGTGGTCCCAGAAAATCCACTGCAATTAGCTCTCCCTTATTTTCCTTCTGGATGCTCTGCATTTCTACGTACATGTGTAAATTCAGTCCTTTCGCCGTTTGACACTCATAACACTTCTTCACCTCCTTCTTTATTTTTCGAAACATATTAATCGTAAAATCCTCTCGTAGACTTAAGTAACATTTCAGAGCGGCAGCATGCGCTAAACTCTCATGTGCTGGTTGAATTAATTTTTGTAACATTTCGTTCGTTAGTACTATCTTCCAGTCTTGTCTTACTAACCTGAAAAGAATTCCATTAAGTACCTTATAATGATTTGGTAGCTGTTCTCGGTCTTTCATTTCTCTTATTGTAACGTCCAAGTCTTGTTGTGCTAAATTTTTTAGCATTTGTTTTATTTCATCGTTCTCTTTAAATTTAATTGATAGCAATTGTACTTCTTTTTTTCATTCTCATAGACTTCTGCACATTCTTCTGTGACATATCGGCTTAGTGTATCAGCTATAATATTGTCTTTACCTTTACAGTATTTAATGGTGAACGAGTATTCGCCAATGGCTAAAATCCATCTTAATAATCGGGCATTTGTTACTTTGCATTTCAATAGAAAGGATAATGCTTGGTGGTCAGTATGTATCTCAAAATGAGTACCCTAAACATAATATCTGAATTGCTTAAGAGCATATGCTATAGCAAGTATTTCTTTTTCTGATGTGGAGTAGTGTCTTTCAGCTCCTTTGAAGACTCTACTGGCGTAGGCGATAACTCTGTGCTCTCCCGTAGTATCTTGTTGATACAGTACACTCCCTACTGCGTAGTCACTGGCATCGGAGTAGCTTACGAATTTTCCTTCACATTGTGATGAGTTTGTGCGTTCTGTTGAACCTCTCGATCCTCTTTTCTCCAAGTTTTTCCATCCTCTTCTTCACATTGTCGTACTTGTGACTTAGTGGAATTTGGAGATTTTGGTTTGGAGGTTTGTCAATGTTTCTTGACCAGAATCTATTAGGTTTTTAATTTGTTTCCAGTTCCACCGATGTATATCCCGTAGCTTCACTGTATGTAGCATTTATAGCTTGTTCAAAAAATGATATGTACTCTGCCCATCGGTTATGTTGTTCATTACAGTAGATGCGTAAATGTTTTCCTAACTCTTTATTTACCCTTTCAGCAAGGTTTCCTTGTGGATTGACGTTAACACTGGTTTTAAACATTTTTGTGTGTTAACGGTCCAAGTCACGTATTTTAATTTCTTATTTTCTTACCTTTGTTAGGTCAGTCTTGTGACTTTTATCTTTAGAATAATATTAGCGTGACGCGTTTCAGGTCATCTGACCCATCCTCAGACACTTGCTCGAAAAGAGGTCGTCATATATTAAAATCCAATTAAAATAAAAACACATATGTAAACTCATTGTCAATAATTAATGTTCAAAAACAGGAATAACACTGTTGTCGTGGTGCACCACGCAATTACCGATCGATACTCTAGTTCCAGAACACTTACCGAAAGAGTATCGATCGGTAATCGCGTGGTGCACCACGACAACAGTGTTATTCCTGTTTTTGAACATTAATTATTGACAATGAGTTTACATATGTGTGTTTTTATTTTAATTGGATTTTAATATATGACGACCTCTTTTCGAGCAAGTGTCTGAGGATGGGTCAGATGACCTGAAACGCGTCACGCTAATATTATTCTAAAGATAAAAGTCACAAGACGGACCTAACAAAGGTAAGAAAATAAGAAATTAACACTGGTTGTATGCCGTTAGCGTTTCCGTCCATGCTTTATTTTGAAATTGTTTACCTTGGTCACTCAATATCTTTTTGATTTGACCATACTTCGGTACGTATTTGCGTAGTATGACATTCAGTACACTTTTTGTGGTAGGTCTTCGAATAGCGTAGAGTCGAACTGCCTTGGTGAACACATCTATACATACAAGTATGTGCTTTGTACCCCCGTGAATAGCTCTCGGAAATGGGCCCAGGAAGTCTACTGCTACTAATTCTCCCTTTTCCTGTGTCTTTATATTTTGCATATCTACGTATGTGTGAAGATTCGGATGTCATGCTGTTTGACATTCGTAGCATCCTTTTAAGATAGCTTTTATTCTTCTAAACATATTATTCAAAATGAAGTCTTCCTTCAAAGCTAAATGACATTTTAAAGCAGACGCATGTGCTAAACTTTGATGACATGGTATAGTTAGTGTTTTTAGCATCTCTGGTGATAGGACTATTTTCCAATCATAATTTACGAGTTTATACAATATACTATTTTTTATCGTATATCTACTAGATAGTGTTGATAACTTCAAGTGACTTATCTGCGGATCTTTATTTTGTTCACTTGCTATGTTATTTAGCAAATATTTAACTCTATCATCTGTTTGATATGTAATATTTAATATTTTCACATCGTTACATTTCTTTATACTACTTATTGTTCCCCCTTGTGTAGGACAATAGGTGTGAGACAACATTCTTTCCTGTTGCGGATTGTTTGTATCGTTTAGGGTGTCGTGCAGCTCCTGTGTGTGCAGGTCGTTTAACAAGCCTGTCCGCACCGGTATTTTGTTTGTGTACGGGTCGTTTTTAAAACCTGTTTGAGCTGGCGTTTGGCTTCTACTCTGCCGTCATTAATCTTTCTTGTCAATTGTTCTGCGATCACCCCCTTCCTCCTTGGATTTTGACGGGCGTGTCGATTGTTGCACAATTTTATTTTCATAATTATTTTTCTTATTATTATGATTATTATTTGCATTGATGTTATGTACATTTGCATTGTATGGTTTTAATTGTTTTTTCGATGTACCTGGATGTGAGTACGCTCTTTTATGTGGAGATGAATTACGTTTTTCAAAGGGTTGTTTATATTCTTTCCAATTCTCTTCTTTCTTTCCAAACTGCGTCGATTTGTGTTGTATTGGATTTTGTGTAGAGTACTGCTGCTGCTGCGGCTGGGTATCTCTTCTTTCGTATTGTTTATTAACAAACTGTGATGATTGCGTTACAAGAATAAGAAGTTCCTCTATGGTTTTAACTCCTTGGGTATATATACGGCAAGTCTAATGTGACTGTCAAAATGGTAGCTTAATTTTAATACTAATTCGTGCTCCGTGAAACTTGGTCTAAGATGCTTACACCGTTCGACGAGTTGTATTATGTAGTCTTCCATGGAACGTTTGCTGTTGACATAATACCACCCATACACCAGCTAGTCTCGTACCTCTCTCTGGGTATGTATATTCCAGTATCGATTTTCGAAGGATGCCTTGAACTGTTCATAAGTTTCTGTTTGGTCCCGAACAATCGTATACCATTTGGATGCTGTTTCCTGGAAAGGTTGACTTACAAATTCTATACATTCTCTGTCGTTTAGGTTGCTTCCTATTGTTGCCATTTCTCTTTCACACTTATGTGAAAATTCTATGGGATTCTCCCATTTATTACCTTTAAAACTGATCTTCTCTCGATCGTCTACCTTTGCAGCACACATCATCATAGCACTGGGTCGTCTCTTGACTTCTGCTCGTAGTTTTTCTACCTCCTCTTGTAGTCCATCTTTCATATTGTTAATTTCCATGGAGTGGTTCGTAGTTTTCCTCGTGACCTCCTCCACAGCTATTTCTACAGTTTCGGTCCTCACAGTGAGTTCCTTTGTTTTATTAGTGTTGTCCAGGATGCGCTCATTTACATCTTTGTGTCTGAGGTCTTGCTCCTGCTTTGTAATTTTAAATTTCTCATTCCACTGTTCAGCCAGTTGTCGAATGTGTTTTTAGTTTCACGTGTTGTATATTCACTCTGTTCTTTAAATTTACTATCAATCTTTACAGCTTGTTCATTAAGTGACTGTTGAACTCGCTGTTCGACTGCTTCAACGCGTGCAGTAAGCTCTGTTTTCAAAGTATTACTGACGAGTTCTATTTTCTCTTCTAACCTAGTATTATTACTTTCTAACTGAGTTTTCACTTCTTCAATAGTAATTTCTAATCTATTACGACTATCTTCTATTTGAGTTTCTAATCTCATTGTGACTTACCGATCAATCACATTTATTATTATAATTAAATCTCAAATTAAATTGTTACTTACCGTTACGAAAACTTACAGGGTCCCAGGATTCGTTCACATGTACCTAGATACAAACATGGTCTATGGGTTATGCTAAGTACTGACACAACTCATTTTAGAAGAGAATTTATATTTATTATTATTTAATCTTGGCTGTTTTTAAACTCATTGAAATTCATTGAGATACATTGCTGCAAAGTGGTGCAATACCAACATAACACTTAGGAACTACAGCTTACCTTATTATTTCACAAGACACAAATGCAAATATCAAATAAAACACAAATACACACAAAAGCTGCCCAGCTTTGCCATCCACACATATATACTGAATTTACAAACCCTTTAACATTTCATATTAAGCCCCCCCCAACCCTTACGTAGACGTCGCCACGCGGTTCCTACACACACTCATAGTTTAAACGAAAGTTGATTGTTCCTTATAAAAAAAAAAACTGTTTTCTCTACTCCCGGTTGGGTCGACCGCGGTCACATAAAAATTTTGGCCATAATTAACACCTTTTCTATTGATAAAGTAAAACTTGGTTGGCGAGCCTACTTTAATTGTACCGGCGCCGGTGGATACAACTGTTAGACTGCGCTGTAATGTAACAGGTACTTTTTACTTTCGGCCGGGAATCAGTGTTTCACTGCCCCTATGCTTTCGTCGCTCCGGACTCATTTGTTGGGAAGTAACCACTTTATATATGGATTAAAGCTGGTATGTGTGTGTGTCCAGAGGCCGATATTGGACTTGGTTCCGCTGATGTCACCAACAGTAGGCAGAGTTTAATGCGACTTCCGTGAGGTCTTAGAGAAGACGTCGAATATTTTTTACGCTCTGGCCATCTTGAGTTTTTGTCGAGAGCGTCCTTTGAGCGCGTGCGGGTGTAGTTGCGCTTGAGCGTTGACACACACTTACAGAGTTCTTAGAATTTTGGTGGAGGTGCAAATGCTCTGCCGCATTCCTCAACAACAACCGCGCCTTATTGCTTTGTTCCAAACGCTGTATCTCAACACTGGTCTGTTACACGGACAAATACGTTGCACATGCGTTCTATTATAACGGAATGAATTTTGTTACCCAATAATTTTCACAACTTCTTTTTTACAAACCCGCACAAAATGAAAGAAATAAAAATGTACGTGCCCCATACGGTAAAAATAAAACACCCAAAATTTGACCCGCTACAATACCCCCTCGATGAGAATTCTGCTGTTCATAACAGAAGAAATCTCATCGATAACCCCGAAGAGGATCGGTGAGAAACTGGTACCAACAACCCCCTGGTTCTTACTCTCATGGGTACACGACCCCCCTGGCTCAGCGTCCATGGACTCATCTGAACGAGATCACTGGACTTCTCCGTAAGAGATCCCAACACCGAGAAATCGAACAGACTCGTACCACGGCGCACCTCGCCTTTTAACATGCTACCCCCAAAAATCCTCAATCCCTGGCTAAAATTATTCCAGCTCCTCCGCCGATATGTTTCCCCTTTTTGCAAGCTGGGCTGCCTTTAGCAAATACTGGGCTCACACATACTAACATTACATGTTACCATAACACATAAAAAAATAAAATTTCTTTTAAAATTTACTAAAAATTTAAAAAAATCCAAAATTCAAAAAAAATAATCTTTTATCAAAAAATTCTCTTCCTCTTTTTTCTAATTTTTGTTTCAAATGACTTAGCCTAGACATTTCTACGAATATAAACACATCCTTATTCTAACAGGAGAATCACTTATAGTCTACCAATATAATGCAATACAATAAAAGAAACATGGTTAATGCATACACAATAAAAGAATCATTACTCAAAATATTCACTCGCTGGCAGGCGAAAAATCAAGTTTTTTTTTTCAAAAAAATTTAAAATTTTCCAAAATTTTAAAATTAAAAAAAAAATTTAAATTTATTCATTAAAAAATTTTATTAAATTTATTTATTCAATAACATTTATTAAGATTATTCAAATATTGGTTTGAATTAATCAAACAAACAAATTAAAATTGGATTCCTACTATACAAGTTTAGTAGGTGTATGACCTCATCAGCTGATCGTAACTAGGTCAAGTCCAAGATCCTTGACCTACATATGTTATATATAAGTTCTGAAAACATATTGAACATCTGTAATATCCTAACTTAGAATACAAAACATAATAAAATAAAACATTTAAAATGAACAAAATATTAATATTAATGATAATCAAGTTGACATTTAAATTATTTAAAATAAACAATTCTTGACTTTACATCATTTTCAATTTTTATCCAAATTCTGTCACTGGTTTGAAAAAATTAAACAATTGTATATTCTTTATCATGAATCTCCCTTTCTTTTCAACAATCTTACTTTGATCTACTGTGGGTGATGTAAATTATTTATTCTCGTTTTTCTGTATTACCAGATCTGTATACATATATAAACTTTCTCCCTCTGACTCTAATATTCATCAACTACAACTCCCATGACACCCATCTCTATCAAAAATATCTACCAATCAGGACACTCTAAACCCCAACTTATCATTTAACACAATTCGCCACCTTCTCTACATATAAAATACTCTCTAACCCTTTGTATAGGATACGTGTTTCCCCGCCCCCAAAAAACTCAATTCCCTTATTTGGCCCCTGGTCTTTACCTAAGGCGGCCCCTTCCCCACAAAAATCTATCCCTATCCCGTCCCAACCCTTGTTGCGGACTCCTACATTACACTACCCTCTAATACAAAATTGCCATCCCCAAAAATCTCAAACTCATTATGTTACTACAAATACACAAAATAACCTCATTAACTATAAAAACAACAATATATCACTCAAAATCTACATAAAGTCTCCATTACTACTGTGTCAACATTAATACTTCACCAGCTCTGTTACATCACATCAACTCAAAAACAACATTTACCTCATATTCATCTTTATCATTTCACATTCAGCTTTTAATTCCATTTGGACAGGTCTACATGTCCCATAAAACATTTATCACCCATGAATTATCTTTTATTAATTTGCATAAATTATTTTTTTTTTATTTCTCATATTCTTTTTATCTTTACTTCAAAATATCTGTAGTACATTAAACATTAATTACTTGTAACATTTACTAACCAATATACCAGTGACATGGTATTGCTGATCAGCTGATCTCCTGACATAATGAAAATACATCTTAAAATTGAACAAATTACATGGAATATACATATTTATTTTTATTTATTCTCCCTTCTCACCTCATTGTTTCCCATTTCTCTGATTCTGGTTATTTATGTTAGCCTGCCAGACGATTTACTTATTGGCTTAGTAAAAAACATACACACATCATGAAATTAACTATTTTTACAATACCTATACCTAACATACAACAAGTAAACACTACATTTAAAAACGCATAATGAACACCTTATTTTTTAAATATCTAAGCAGCTAGTTACCTGAACAGAGCACAAGCAGTTTTATTTGAATTAAACTTTGAATAAAAAACTTTTATGTCATAAAATTTAAATTCGTGACTCCTTTGCGTCACCTCCCAGCCACACACACTATTTCAGATTATGGAGGACTGTCTCGCCCTTTCGCTTCCACAGAGACTGTATATTTTGGAGCAGGGTTTACCTCTCCATGTCTCTGCTTCCGCTATTAAGTTTAAAGTAGTGAACATCATCATGTTCTTGTTATAAAATCATGCACCCTTAAAACGGTTCTGCCACCTGGCTCTGCTGTTCCTCCTCGAACAGAGTGGCAGCCGCTATTCCATAGTACCGGAGATTTCCTCTAATTGTCCCCCCATTAAATTTCAAATATATACCAATTTCAAGTCAGCTATGGTCAAGGGACTTGATATGACCATAGCTGGCCGCTAGCCAAAACCACGGTTAGTGCTGGTAAGGCAGTAACCGCCCGAAAAGTCGAGGAAATCTAAACTTTAATTTCACTGCCTGTTTCATCAATACTCTTATGTGCGACACTGTCATTTAGTATTGTGTGTAAAATTTTTATTTTACACGGATAAGGTGTGTCGCACATTTATCGCCAGCTCGGCCTCCGATGGAGGTAACACTCACTGCTACCCCCAACCCATTTCGCTACTTAAGAGAGCACAGGCCACCCCCACAATAGCCACATAATAACTAATTATAATTGACAACTAATTAAAATTTGTATATACATTATCATATAATAATTGCATCAACACTCATTTAACCCATTCATAACCTTTTACCGTTTAACTTTCTTGAAATTTTCAAAATTTATTATTGATAATCATTATTTATCATCTTTCATTTATTATTAAAATTTTTTAATTATCTTTATTTCTTGAACCAACTGATTTCCAAATAACATCTTATTACTGAATTAGAATCTCAATTACACCTGTAAATATTTTTATTACACATGATTATAAAATTTTTCTACTTACAATCCATTTAACATGATATGCCCACAAAACATAATCACCACCATCTCTGAAACATTTCACAAAATTTATTAATTTAAATTAAATAATTTATCATTCATTACCAAATTTCCATCTCGTAAAACAACCTGAATTTACAACAAAATTAATTATACAACATTTACATAATCAATTAAATTAATTATTAAGAATATAGAATTCATCACCATCCAAACAATTATAATTCTCTGATTACTTGTTTTCAAAATTAATTTGGTTTATTTATTTAAATTGCAAGTATTTCAATATTATTATCACAACAATCATCTTACATACACACATATAAATTCTCTATATTTTATTTACACACTCTTGTTAATTATTATTCCATTTTTTCCACACTTCTGTCCAAATCTGCCATGTCAAACAACCATAAAACATAATGTTTAATTGTCTTTTATTGTTTTACAGTCTACCCTCCATCGTCAAAGATTAATCTTGGTTCTGTATAGCACTGTTCAATTATATTGACATACATACTGTTGTCTTGTGTGTCATAACCAAATAATTTCAATTTATCCGTTATACCATAATAATCATTCACCAAGTCTACGTTAAGTATTTCTGTTAAATCTCCGTCAGTAAATATTTCCAATATCGGGTTAGTTACTTTTTCATCAATTAAATTATTCTTGTTTAAATACACTTCTAATATTTCTTTCAACTCACCATAATCTCTCTTTAATTCATATAATTCTATCTCTCTCTCAACATAACACCATCTCATACTTATAAAATCATTCCACACAGAGGGTATAAACTTATACAAATAAAATAAACTCAAATCTTCTACTAACACGGGACTCTTGCTCTTCAAAGACTCTTGTGACCACATTAACTCATCATAGATAATAATAGGAAAATTTCCCCTCTGTCCCCACTCTACTACAACATTATTTTTTCTCTCTCTCTCTAACTCACTGACACACATTAACATCTCATAATCACTGCATTCTACACTTTCATTAATACTCTCCTTATTTATTTTTTCCGTATCACTTTCTGATACCAATTTCTCAAACACATTATTATTCTCAATATTACATTCATTATTTTCAACATTGTTATTATTTGTTACCTCTTTATCTGGTACTACATTTTTGTATTTGTCATTACAAGTTTCATTTGTATTATTTTTCTCTGTCCTCATCACACGTACTCCCATTCGCTCAACACTCTGTTCTAACTTATTCAAATTAGATCTTATTATTTCGTTAGTACTTTCTACACATTTACTCATTTCTTGTATTTCATTTTTCAACTCGTCAAACTTGTCATTCATTTTATTGTATTTGACATTGGAATCAATTTGTTGCTCTTTATAATTGCTATTTATATTTTCAGACATGGTTTTCATTAGATTAAACAAGTCGTCTATCGACAACCCTTTGGTTCGTGTTGTCGACGGAGTAGATTGCGCTGCTATATTTCCGTCAGTGAAGCCGACTTCTTTACTATCAATTCTACTTTCCCTATCTAAATTCGGGGTTATTTGAATCCCTGAATCTTCATTTACTTTAATTTGATCTGTTATACTTATTTCTGCTTCACTCTGACTCACACTTGGAGTCGAGTGTGTTTCATAGTTACTAACGTTTGAGTCGTCGAAAACTTCGACACTCATTTTATTTACGTCATTTTCGTTATTTGACATTTTATATTATTGATATAAATTAAATTATATAAATTGCTTAAATAGAATAATTAATTAAATTAAATAAAATAAATACAGTAATTATTTAAATTTTGTAATCTACTGTTAGGTTACTAAGCTAACCCAGAACATGCTTGTATCCATTTCGATGCGGAATTCAATTAATTAATTGTAATTAATTCAATTCGTGCCTGTTTCGTGGCGCCAACTGTGACTTACCGATCAATCACATTTATTATTATAATTAAATCTCAAATTAAATTGTTACTTACCGTTACGAAAACTTACAGGGTCCCAGGATTCGTTCACATGTACCTAGATACAAACATGGTCTATGGGTTATGCTAAGTACTGACACAACTCATTTTAGAAGAGAATTTATATTTATTATTATTTAATCTTGGCTGTTTTTAAACTCATTGAAATTCATTGAGATACATTGCTGCAAAGTGGTGCAATACCAACATAACACTTAGGAACTACAGCTTACCTTATTATTTCACAAGACACAAATGCAAATATCAAATAAAACACAAATACACACAAAAGCTGCCCAGCTTTGCCATCCACACATATATACTGAATTTACAAACCCTTTAACATTTCATATTAAGCCCCCCCCAACCCTTACGTAGACGTCGCCACGCGGTTCCTACACACACTCATAGTTTAAACGAAAGTTGATTGTTCCTTATAAAAAAAAAAACTGTTTTCTCTACTCCCGGTTGGGTCGACCGCGGTCACATAAAAATTTTGGCCATAATTAACACCTTTTCTATTGATAAAGTAAAACTTGGTTGGCGAGCCTACTTTAATTGTACCGGCGCCGGTGGATACAACTGTTAGACTGCGCTGTAATGTAACAGGTACTTTTTACTTTCGGCCGGGAATCAGTGTTTCACTGCCCCTATGCTTTCGTCGCTCCGGACTCATTTGTTGGGAAGTAACCACTTTATATATGGATTAAAGCTGGTATGTGTGTGTGTCCAGAGGCCGATATTGGACTTGGTTCCGCTGATGTCACCAACAGTAGGCGGAGTTTAATGCGACTTCCGTGAGGTCTTAGAGAAGACGTCGAATATTTTTTACGCTCTGGCCATCTTGAGTTTTTGTCGAGAGCGTCCTTTGAGCGCGTGCGGGTGTAGTTGCGCTTGAGCGTTGACACACACTTACAGAGTTCTTAGAATTTTGGTGGAGGTGCAAATGCTCTGCCGCATTCCTCAACAACAACCGCGCCTTATTGCTTTGTTCCAAACGCTGTATCTCAACACTGGTCTGTTACACGGACAAATACGTTGCACATGCGTTCTATTATAACGGAATGAATTTTGTTACCCAATAATTTTCACAACTTCTTTTTTACAAACCCGCACAAAATGAAAGAAATAAAAATGTACTTGCCCCATACGGTAAAAATAAAACACCCAAAATTTGACCCGCTACATCATATTACTATCTTCTAATCTTCCTAATTTTTCATTATTAACTTCTAATTGAGTTTTAAGTTCTGCATTATTACTCTCTAATTTATTTTCTAATTTTTCACTGAGTTCTGCACTATTCGTCTTCAACTCTTCTTGAAGTCGTTTAAATATCATTTCGAAGTCCATTGTTGGTTGCTTTGCCATTTTTTTTGTAGACTACTGTGTCGTAACTAATTCGTTATATGAATTATATTTTTATTATTGGTCAACCGTGACTCCATATTTCTTTATTTAAATTATTGTACTTATCAGTATTAATTTCGCAACTCTTTTTCTCTCTGTACTTATATAACATTATTTATTACATAAATTGACTATTAATTCTTTCTTACAATATTTTTGCTAATTATTTATTAGACTTTATTTATTTCCAGGGCGCCATTTACTTGTAATGATAATTAACATTTACTTTCTTTATGTCGTGGCCCCACATTGGCAGCGACAATTACTATACAACGTTATTTTTAATACAACGATGCCAACGTGGCCAATGGTATCTAACATATACCGTGCCCCACGTTCTTTGGGAGCCAATTACTATACAACGTTTCCAAAGAGCGTGACTTTATACACATATCGGGCCATTAATTATGACACAACAATAATTAACATACATAAATTTATTTGTGTTTGCCGAGCCCCACGATTTTGGAGCGCCAATTACTATACAACGCTATTTTTATACACTGACTTTTACACATACGCTCTTACTCATATGCGCTCACTTACCCATGTCTCGGAGGTATACTCTTCTTCAGCAGTATTTACCTTGATGTTCTCCGGCTGGGTCGCAGGCTTTGGTCGTTGGTTGAGTGTGGATAAGCACGTGAATAACGTTATAAGTTTTAATTTACAAGTAAAGAGTACAGAGGATTTAGTACTGGCTGTGAAATTAGTACGACTGTTTTAAGAAAAGTATATTCATTTGATTTATTCAAAAATTAAATTCAAATTCTCATGTTATTTAAATGTTTAGTGCGGGTTACTTATTATATGAACCTTTATATTCAATCTGAATATAATGTACTCATAATATGTTTAAATCTTATTTCTTAAATTTCTAAGACATAGTGTACACATACACAAATTATATATGACCTGAAATAGTACACAGACATATGCATATAACACATATAAATATTATAGGAACGTGATTAATACGTATAACATTTAAATATTGATCTTGTCTTTACAAGCGTGGTTTTCAATATATACCACTTAAATAAAACTTTCAATTAATCAAAATATTTATCAAGATATTAATAGAGAACATTTATTACGTTAATTGATTCTATTTTTAATGTCTCAATTAATTAACAAACTTCTAATTATGTAATTCTCATATTTAAAATTACTCATTTAATCAATTACAAAATATAATAAAATACTATGGTTCTTTCTTGACCATTTATTTAAGAGATTACTACAGTTATACTCAATTATATTTTGAACAATTATTTATTCATTATTCAAATCTAAAAATATATTAACGTTCTTGTAAACTTGAATATGGAAACTAGAGCTTTTGGCGATATACCTCAGGGTCATTTATAATATTAAATAAAAGTTCGACTTCACCTGCATTTTTCTGCTCCCATTTAACTTTGTTGTTACCGTCATCTGGAGTCTCGAGTTTGTTGATTATCTTCGGTATCAGCTCCTCTGTCTCTGCGTCGTTGAATTCCTCGCTCCGTCTCCTGGATGCTGAGTTCTGACGTGGACCTCTAGTCATGATGATATATGGCTGGATGTAGCTGCATGTGCTGTCCCTGCGTCCTCTCGTCTTCTTGTCTAGTTCCTCGTCGTCTTCTTTCTTGTCCCTCGTAGCTGTCTAGAAGTTCTATGTAGTTACAACTCTCGTAGATTCATTTATATAGTTTCAACTCTCGTAGATTCATTTATATAGTCTGTTTCAAATCACTCGAGTTCTTTAATAACTGCACCGACGTACTGCCGGTTTCATCGCACTTCAGTTTATATAGTACCGTTTAAAACATAACTAAAATTTAGTAAATTTACGGTGTCGAGATGCGTGGATTCCTCGTACTAAATAAACTTGATCTGAGAAAGAGTGTGTCGCTCGCTGGGGTTTTATACTGCTGCCTCGTTGGAATTCCTGTTGGAAACTGTTCTGACAACATTGAACAGGCCGGCGCGTCGGTTTACTCGTTAGTTTCAACCTACGCGTCTTTCTATGAAGCGCACACTTTTTTATAAATATTATTACACCAATCGTTCGGTATAATATTAAACCTTATTTATGCAAATTTTGAATGTTACGAAGTGTAAATTATGGCAGTGATGGCAAAATTTCACACGGTGTCCGAACCATTCCCACGATTAATGACCACTTAACGCCAAATTTAAGCGCCAGGCATCAGCTATGTTTTTACATATGGCGCTGATTCGTGTGACTTATGGTTCACCACGTACAGTACTTAAAAAACTGTGTGAAATCTTCCACCCTCATTTGCATAATTTAACCTGTCTGTTATTTACACATGTACACATACACACACACACGCAGCCTGATACACAGGGGGCCGCATGTCGTTCAGACGTCACCTCTGTGAGTTAGCGCGTGTCAATTGCTCCCCTTCATTACATTTTAAAACCAACTAAGCCATATGTTTCCATACACATGCTTACTTACAATATTTGATTTATTTAAAAATAAATACTACTTATATTTATTACATTATTTCTTATACCTAACGTATATTTATTATATCATTTTTATTATGTATATCTTACATATTTCATACTTATATACGAAAGCACATTATATCATACCTCAGTCAGGGGTTGATACATATACTTATGCTAAACGTATCGTTGCAATATATATATATATATATATATATATATATATATTACTTTAATTTATAACTAAATTTACCTCAAGATATATTTTTTCCTTTAGGAACATGTTTCGGGAGTTCTTGTTCTCCCATCTTCAGCCTTCGCCATCTTGTTTCTGGTGAAGTATTTGTGTGTTGGCTTCTGGATGTTATTAAGGTAGTTTGTTGGTCTTTGGTCCTTCAAAGTTGTATTATTGTGTGTGGTTGTGGTATCTGTTTTTGTATTTTGTGTATTTTCGATGTTGAGTGCTTTGAATATTGTGTCATGTTTTGTATTGATTTGTATTTGTTCTGGTATTAATTTGTTTTGTGTTTTATGTTTGTAAATCTGTAAATTTTCCCAAATGTTCATTATGTGTAGTAATGTATTTGTGTGGTATATGTTTTATTAGTGTTACATTGGTTATGTCTGGGAATTCATGTCCTGTGTTTATTGCATGTGTGGCTAAATTGGATTTATATATATTTGGTTTTTTGTATGCATTTACGTGTTCAAAATAACGTTTTTCAGCTGTTTTTTTGTTTGTCCTATATAACATTTATTGCAATCTTGGCATTCAATTTTGTATATACCGTTAGTTGTTGTATTATCTTTGTTGTGTGAGCTATTTAGATTTTGTAATTTATTTTTATTAGTTTTGTATGCTATTTTTATATCTGTGTTTTTAAATAGTTTTGTTAGTTTTGTCATTTTATTATTTATATATGTGAATGTGGCCCATTTTTTGTTGTTGTTATTATTTATGTGTTGTTCAGTTTGATTAATTCTTAATTGTTCAGTTTTTATTTTGTATTTGATTTTATTTTCTATTTTGATCTTAGTATTTTTATTGTATCCGTTTTCATAACCAATTTGGTATATTATATTTCTTTCTTTGTCAGTTTCTTGTTTGTTTAGGGGTATTTTGTACATTCTGTTAAATAACGAATAAAATGCTGCCATTTTATGTTGTGGTGGGTGGTCAGAATGGTTAGGTATAATGATGTTAGTGGAAGTTGGTTTTCTATATATTGCATATTGTATGTGTTTGTTGTGTCTTGTGATGGTTATGTCACAAACATGTTCCAAATAGAAAAATAACATCTTGAGGTAAATTTATGTATAAATATTAAATGTATTATATACATCAAGAAACGGACTGTAGCAGAAAGTGATTGAAAATATATATATATATATATATATATATATATATATATATATATATATATAACACTACTGACTCGGATCACAAATTTTTTATTGGAAAAAAATGATAAACTTTTACTTGATACGATAAACTAGTTTTCGCTCCGTTAACACTGGCAGCCTCTGATGAATCTCTAACAGAGTGAAAATTAGTTTAGTTTAAAAGTTTATCATTTTTTACCAACAAAAAATGTGTGATCCGAGTCAGTAGTGTATATATATGACAACGGACATGTCATGACAACAAAATCCTGGTCTATTTCAGAAAACTGCCGTAATACAGTACTTTAAACGAGCATGACTGAGATTTTAGGGGAGTTTCCTCCGTTAAAATTAAATTATACACTATGCAAAAAAGTATTGTTAATTAACATATTTACTCAGCATAAACATAAGAACAATATTTATTTAAAAATTAGGCAAAAAAACAAAAGCGAGTCAACACATTTTACTTCAAAAAGGAGGTCAAAGTCTTCTCTAAGGCGTAAGTGTTGTTTACGTGTTGATTGCGATTTCATTGGTTCGTCATATATATATATATATATATATAAGTCAATTATTAAATACTTGGATTTCGTTGTCCATGACTTACCTAAATTATTGCTTAACTTTATTCAATTATTAGGATTGTAAAGTGCATTGTCTATTGGCTGCTATAGGGCATGCGATTGATTTCGAGTCAGTGTAGTGCCTACAGTGATGTGCACTTCGGTTGAGATTGTTCCTGAAATTTGGGGATTTTGGGCCCTTGCCCGTTTGACGCCTAGAGAAATCGGACCTCCCCAAAGCACCAACCCATAAACGATCTATATATCTTTACTACACAGAATCGAGACTGAGTGAGAACTTGGATAAAGTTCATATTTACGTTAATACCATCGAATACATTTTATAATCACGTATGCAGTTTATAATAAGTGATAGAATGCTACGTATTTAAAGTTTAGAAATGACAAAATATTCTACATTAGCTCGTAAAATACAAAATATACGTCGCGACCGTATATTTTTACAGCGATCGGTCAACTGGAGAGTAAAAATGTGAAACTCATGATATCTCTAATAGATGGCGATACAATGTCTCCAAATGTGTATGCTCTATGCTGAGTTGTCAGACTTACCTTGGACTTACCAATCATCGAGTGTATGCGTTGTTGTAAAACGTAACCTCACTTTGATCCATTCCTTTATGTTTTGAAAATAGTAATTTCTATTAATGAACATAATTTGTTATTAAATGTTTTATTTTAGAAACTTCCTTGCATAACTGTGACGTGTTATTTCAGTACAAACATTTCTTTACTTGTGAAAAGTACGATGTTACATACAAAGTAATCGGTACATGATTAATCAAAGTAATCGGTACATGACACTAATAAAACATATACCACACAAACGGACCATAATGAACAAAATTTACAAATATACAAACATAAAACACAAAACAAACTAATACCTGAACAAATACAAATCAATACAAAACATGACACAATATTCAAAGCACTCAACATCGAAAATACACAAAATACTAATACATACACCACAATCACACACAATAATACTACTTTAAAATACTAGAGACCAACATTAAACCAAAATAGCACCCAGACAACACACAAATACTTCACCAGACGCAAGATCACGAAGGCTGAGGATGAGAACACAGGAGTTCTCGAAACATGTTCCAAATAAGGGAAAAATAACATCTTGAGGTAAAATAAATATAGATTTTAAATATTATATATATATATTACATTTAATATTTATACATAAATTTACCTCAAGATGTTATTTTTCTATTTGGAACATGTTTCGGGTACTATCTTGTACCCATCCTCAGCCTTCCGGTTTTTTATGTCTGGTGAAGTACATATGTGTTGTTGGTTGACTATTGTGGCTTCCTGTTGGCTTCTGGTATTTCAAGTTGGTTTTATTGTGTGTGATTGTGGTGTATGTGTTAGTTTTTTGTGTATTTTCAATGTTGAGTGCTTTGAATATTGTGTCATGTTTTGTGTTGATTTGTATTTGTTCAGGTATTAGTTTGTTTTCTGTTTTATGTTTGTATATTTGTAAATTTTCCCATATGTTCATTATGGTGCCTTTGTGTGGTATATGTTTTATTAGTGTTACATTGGTTATGTCTGGGAATTCATGTCCTGTGTTTATTGCATGTGTGGCTAAATTGGATTTATATATTTCTGGTTTTTTGTATGCATTTAGGTGTTCAAAATAACGTTTTTTCAGCTGTTTTTTTGTTTGTCCTATATAACATTTATTGCAATCTTGGCATTCAATTTTGTATATACCGTTAGTTGTTGTATTATCTTTGTTGTGTGAGCTATTTAGATTTTGTAATTTATTTTTATTAGTTTTGTATGCTATTTTTATATCTGTGTTTTTAAATAGTTTTGTTAGTTTTGTCATTTTATTATTTATATATGTGAATGTGGCCCATTTGTTGTTGTTGTTATTATTTATGTGTTGTTCAGTTTGATTAATTCTTAATTGTTCAGTTTTTATTTTGTATTTGATTTTATTTTCTATTTTGATCATAGTATTTTTATTGTATCCGTTTTCATAACCAATTTGGTATATTATATTTCTTTCTTTGTCAGTTTCTTGTTTGTTTAGGGCTATTTTGTACATAATATAATATACCAAATTGGTTATGCAAATGGATACAATAAAAATACTATGATCAAAATAGAAAATAAAATCAAATACAAAATAAAAACTGAACAATTAAGAATTAATCAAACTGAACAACACATAAATAATAACAACAACAAAAAATGGGCCACATTCACATATATAAATAACAAAATGACAAAACTAACAAAACTATTTAAAAACACAGATATAAAAATAGCATACAAAACTAATAAAAATAAATTACAAAATCTAAATAGCTCACACAACAAAGATAATACAACAACCAATGGTATATACAAAATTGAATGCCAAGATTGCAATAAATGTTATATAGGACAAACAAAAAAACAGCTGAAAAAACGTTATTTTGAACACCTAAATGCATACAAAAAACCAAATATATATAAATCCAATTTAGCCACACATGCAATAAACACAGGACATGAATTCCCAGACATAACCAATGTAACACTAATAAAACATATACCACACAAAGGCACCATAATGAACATTTGGGAAAATTTACAGATTTACAAACATAAAACACAAAACAAATTAATACCAGAACAAATACAAATCAATACAAAACATGACACAATATTCAAAGCACTCAACATCGAAAATACACAAAATACAAAAACAGATACCACAACCACACACAATAATACAACTTTGAAGGACCAAAGACCAACAAACTACCTTAATAACATCCAGAAGCCAACACACAAATACTTCACCAGAAACAAGATGGCGAAGGCTGAAGATGGGAGAACAAGAACTCCCGAAACATGTTCCTAAAGGAAAAAATATATCTTGAGGTAAATTTAGTTATAAATTAAAGTATTATATACATCAAGAAACGGACTGTAGCAGAAAGTGACTGAAATATATATATATATATATATATATTTCATTCACTTTCTGCTACAGTCCGTTTCTTGATGTATATAATACTATAATACTTATAACTATTTTACCTCAAGATGTATTTTTTCTTTAGGGACATGTTTCGGGAGATCCTGTTCTCCCATCTTCAACCTTCGCCATCTTGCTTCTGGTGCAGTATTTGTGTGTTCTGCAAACACACAAATACTGCACCAGAAGCAAGATGGCGAAGGTTGAAGATGGGAGAACAGGATCTCCCGAAACATGTCCCTAAAGAAAAAATACATCTTGAGGTAAAATAGTTATAAGTATTATAGTAATATATATATATATATATATATGCATCATTTTCATATGATTAAATCTCTAGTTTGTAGATATTTTACTGGAATGTAACCAGAAAAGAATTAAATTTTAATTTGTACAAAAAAAAAAAATTGCTGTGAAGTTAACGTTTGAAGTAAGGAGTGCTTTGTTTTGTTTATACAGGCTGGTGTACTCAGAAGAATCAATAAACTGGTGTGATGTCGTGTTTCCAGTTGGTGGCGACGGTACGTTCCTCTTGGCAGCAAGTCGTATAACCAGCAATAAGAAACCTGTCATTGGATTTAACTCTGATCCCATATCTTCGGAAGGGTTTCTTTGTTTACCAAAATATTACTCCGGCCATGTGGATGAAGCACTTCATAAACTGTTCAAGGTAGTGCGTACAAAGTTAACAGCAGTCTGCCCTTACATCTGTACTACATGTAAATTATCAGTTTTAAGTCTTTTATGATTGTGTGGCCTATTGCAATTTGTGTTTTGTGTAACTTTAACCCTTTCAGTGCCATTGGCCGATCGCATCAGTCCAGTCATCTCTGCCAAAAGTACCAAGGCCGATTGAATCGACCCGCGAATAATCTCCGTCTTTTAACTCAGCCTTTGTTAACAGATAACGTTTGTTTCTATATCATTGCAAAGACACATTATTCCTTTGTACAGTACAGAACGTTCATGTCCTTTGTCCAAGATGCTGTGGTTGAACACGAAATTTAACAGGTTGTTGTTGTTTATACTTTTGTGAATTCATTTGTCTGATGTGCGTGCGAGTCTTTGTTAGTGCGTGTTTGTGTTTTGTAATATGTCTTGAAAAATGAATGTTGTGTACCTTCGAGAAGAAGTCGAACAACTAATAAATTATAGTGACAGCGGAAGTGATTTATCAAGTGACAATGACAGTGATTTTGATGATGATAATATCGAACTACAGAATAAAACAGTGACATTTATAACCTAACAAGAAAAGAATGCATGACATGTTCCACCAACAATTTTGAGTGGAAGGAAGTGTTAAGCCCAAAAATGATGTGAGTAGTCATATTTTTGAATTCCACGAGTTCACAGAACCACAACGTACCATCCAATGGTCAAAACCCGATTGATTTTTTGAATCAGTTTTTTTACTATTTATGTTTTCACTAATATTGCAAAATTGTATATAGATGTGTTAAGAATAGAATAGACTTTGTGAATTTAGTGTTAATCAGCACCAGAAGCAGTGGTTTAGTACAGATTTTCAATGTGGAAGGCAAAACTTTGTATTTTCTGTGGAATAAAATGTGCATACAAATTTTTTAAACGAATTTCTAAATTATAAATGAAGAAATAATATCGGCATATGGAATATACATAATTGTTACGTAAGTTAAAAATTTTATATAATATGTATGTAAACTGAGCAAAATTACTTTACATACAATAACAAGATATACACACAAACAGACGGTCTCCCGATGGGATCCCCCATATCAGGAATACTGGCAGAAATATATATACACAACATAGAACAGAACCACATAATAAACAACAACAAATACACCAACAAAATCATTTACTGGCATAGGTATGTAGATGACATATTACTTTTATTCAAAGGCAATACAAGACAAGTTGAAAACTTCCACAAATACATAAACACAATACACCACAAATTAAAATTTACACTGGAAATTGAACAAAACAATAGTATAAATTTTCTAGACCTAACAATTAACAAAACTAACAATACACACACGTACAAAATATACAGAAGACCTTACCACAACTGACATGGTTATACACAACACATCAAACCACCCAACACAACATAAACATGCGGCCTTCAACCATATGCTCCATAGACTAACTAAAATACCCTTAAGTAAACAAGATTATACTGACGAACTCAACACAATCAAATACATAGCAATGAAAAACGGTTACAACCCCAATTTAATAAACAAACTACACAAATGCATCAAAAACAAAAATAACAAAACACAAAATACCTACAACACACAACACAATAAATACATCACACTCACATACCATAACTCCAACACACACAAACTTGCCAACACATTCAGAAAACACAAGTACAAAATAGCATTCAGAACTAACAATACCATCAAAAAACACATCAACGATACAAACACGGACATAGACAAATACAATAGAACAGGTGTATACAAATTAAATTGTAATAACTGCAATAGTTTCTACATAGGCCAGACGGGAAGATCTTTTTCATCCCGTTACTCTGAACACTTAAAGGCACTCTCCAACAACAATATACATTCTGCGTTTGCCACACACATACACACACATAACCATAGCTACACCAACATAGATACTAATCTTGAAATATTACACCTCTTACCCAAAGGTCGAAAACTCAACACAGCTGAACAGTATGAAATATACAAACACCACACAACACAGCCAAAGAACATACTAAACGACCGATTACAATATAAATCACATACACTTTTCGACACAATTATACATAAAACAAACAATAATTTGGATCCCCGCGCCAATCCCCTTCCTCTACACACCACCCCCACTATACCTTCCAAGCAACAACCGTTACTAAGTTCTGGCAGTCTGTTCTAAGCTGACAAAGGCGAATACGATGCCGAAACGCATTCAACGAAAAAGACAAGTAAGTTTTCACATGAGAAAGTTTCAATATTATATAAAGTGTAGTGCTGTGAAAGAAGATGATGAACAACAAGACAATTATGTATAATAAACCTGACAAATGCTGCAGGCGTCAAGACATCCTAGTATTGACTCACAGTGTCATCTAGCTTCGATAATCTTAAAAAATTAAATAAATTTAATTTGTATTTATGCCTGAAGACCTGTATAATCATAAGGATAAAGATTTGTTCAGCAAGTAAGTTAATAAAATACAAAATTTGTACATTTCAAAAATTATGTGCTGTGATACTTAAGGGTTTAGCAGAAGTATGTAATTATTGATTGCATCTGAAACTGATGGTTTAAGAAGAAGGTTAAGGTAAAGTTCAACTATTATGTATAAAATGTTAAATAAATTTTAATTTTTAAAATGTGTAATAGTACTGTTAGCCACCAACCACAGCAAGTTTGTCATTGAGGCTTTGGTCCTCATTATATCAGTGCAATTATACATGCATTGCTCGTCATTCACATCACATATACTTCATTAGTGTTCATTAGTACAGTAGAACCTCACTAATTCGTCTTCCTCTATAATTTGTCACCCACTCAAGCGTTTTTTCTTTATTAACAAGCAAGTAACATATACGCTCTAATTATAGCCAAGGTGTGACAACTCAATTAAATGCTTTGCCCTGGTTTATAAAATTTTACGAATTTATAAAAAATTTGCGACTTTTCTTACCTTCGGGTTCGCCTCCAGGGTCCTATAGATGAAACTGTTGCAGAGATGGTTATTTAGGTTTAAGTGCGAAATAAACTACTTAACACATTTTATGCTGACTAAAACAAACATATTCTTTTATTCATAGACCTTTTCTCTTTACTAACACTTCCCCCAACTCCTCCCACTCTCCTCTCTCTCTCTTTGACAAGCTACTCCAAATTTTTGTAACATCAAATTCATAAACATAAATTTACAATCACTTAATTACTATCTGTATTAGACAAAATTAATTAAAATAGAGTTATTTTATAATAACAAACCAGTACTGTTAATATTTTAGTATTATTCCCCACACGCTCTCTCACTCTTATGCCCATCATACTTTTAAAATCCCCATTTCTTATTAATAGAGCTCTTTCAAAAACTTTTATTTTGATTACAAAAGGTACTTATCCAGTCTGTGTAAGTATCCGTTCTGTTGCACCACTATTGTAGGTTCACGTCTTGCACTTCACATTCCGGAAATCGTTTCGAATTTCAAAAGGTGACGTAATTGTTCCGATTACATGTCGAACTAGGGTTTCACAGTAATTAAGTTGTATTTTTAGTTGGCCAACTGTATTTTTGCTCGAGCACTGGTTATTTTATGACCGCGCGGTCTGAAGAAGTTTTGTTGACTGCTTAATTACTCGCACACTGGTTACTGGAATAGAAAGTCCACTTTTACTTGTTCACACACTGGTTACTGGAACCACATGCTCATTTACTGACTCGCGCGGCTCTGTATCTCTTTGTCGACTGGGCCAACGATAGCTGTGCTGTTGCCTTCTGATGAAACTGGCTTGTGGCAATTACGTATTTTTCCGTAATTCACAGACAGCACAAGTTGTAGGTAGTTGCATAATCCGTCTAGACAGGCGGATGCTAGGCATAAACACACTGGTCTCTTTCAATAACATTGAAAGGGTCAACTTTTGTTAAAAACGAGTTGACCCTGAGGTTGACTGCTGCTTGCATTACAACATTTTAAAATTGTTCAAAATTGTTCTTTATCCCCCAATCTGTACCGTTACAAGGGTAAACCAGAAACGTGCTGATTGTGGCCAGGCCGGGGTTCTAATAATTGCCAGGAGAATGGATTGCAAAAAGTATTGGTTCTGAGAATGGGTATTAGTACTTGTGTACACGTTACAATAAGTGTTGTTTTGTGTTATTACAGCTTAATACATTTCCGAAAATTCAGTCTTGCTGAGGTCTTGTGGTGATTCCAAGAATTTGTTGTATATGTTTCTGATCAGCTTTCAAGTAGAGCTGCTCACAGTCAGTCATGTCTACTAATCGTACACATTATAAAAGTCTCGATTTACCGAAATAAGTAAATGTTACTTTTTCATGCATTAAATTACATACTTTTTTGATGCATTGTTAAAATAGAAATAAGAAAGCCAAATAAGATATGTTGTTTCCTAACAGTATTAATATTTGAGTTAAACTGTGGCAATCTTCTTCCATTACAACGAAGATCCTTCTCTGCCAAGCCAGCACTAGTGCATTGACACTCTGTTTTGTCCACAGTAAACCTATAGTACAAGTGTATTTAACTGTTTTATAAACTTCACAGAATCTGTAGATTTCTGTATTTATAACTAAGCATTTTTAATATATGGTGTATTGATTACAAGGTGTTGTGATGTCTGTTTGTTACAGGGTGAATTCAAGTGGTTATTTCGCAGTCGAATTCGTGTGAAATTGTATGGTGAGAAAGTGCCAGACACACCCGTATCGTTACATGAAAAGCAGTTGCTAGGAGAAGAGAGGTAAAATAAATGCTTCTAAACCTGAGCATTTGTGTATGTCTAAATGCTGGCTTTCTTTAGTGTCCCGCCTCCACAAAATGTTTATGTTGCTCAATTCCCTTTTCTTCCAGTTCCTGTTTTCTGAATCCTGTGGGAGCTTTTTTGTGTTTGTCAGTTGTGTTTTGTGCTTGCTAAACATACTACACAAGCAATGCAGATGATCTGTTAATGTAGCGTAATACTTTGTAAGATGTGTTGCGCATATGTGAACTGTTTTTCAGGTTTGAAGATAATCTTGTAACAAATCCCCATTTTAATCATTTGCTTTACCAAATTTTTGGTTAGCTATTCGACTGAATCTGTTTGACTTCGACAACATCTTTTGTCTGCTATTTTGTTTTTGTAGGGCCAAAAAATTTAACGGGCTAGTCTAGTTTCCATGTTTTCTCTTATCTCAGGAGCTGCTTTTTTCTTGAAACCAGTACTAGTTTTTATTTTGTTTATTTCTATATGGCATGTGTAGGACCTTCATCGCATCGTATCAATAGCACCTGAAGGTGTGCATAATCGTAGTTAACCCGGTTTTTAATGCTCAGGAAAAATGTTTGATAATTAGCAGTGTCTGTTGAGGATCATAGGTGCTTGCTGCAAACACTTTAGGTTCTCCAGCCATTCATTGTTTAATTTGTCTCTGTGTGAGCACGGACAAGATGAGTAGGGGATACAGAAGTTTACCAAAGGGCACTAGCTATTACTTGTAACGGGACAAAATTGGTGTACCCAAATGTATATAATAATTTTATAAAACCTATTGTTAGAGATGTTGGAAGTTATAACAAAGCATAGGGGAATCATACGGTACAGCACGATGTAGACAGACCATATAAGGCAAGGCATGGTGGACATCGAGTTTACGTCACCGGTTAGTCATTTGCATGTGACGAACAACAACGAAAAGTTTCCACGCTCCAGGGCAGGACGAGGTGTGGAATTCCGCCTCAAACCAGTTTTCAAAGGTGCAATTAAGACGGAAGTCTGGCGTGGTGATGCTAAGCTAGCCAGTCTTGTACTCACCATAATACCGTACGGTCATTTTATAACAGTGCCCGCGGGCAGGGCTAGTAAGCTTACCGAAAAGTATGTTAAAAATTGTAATGAAGTTTTAAAAAACTTTTTAAATTCACAAGTCAGTGGAGGTGACTATGATCTAAGTGTTTGGAACCTAGATATTTTGGCATTTTATCGAAAAAGTGTGTGTCAAGTGGTGGTGCAACTCTCGGAGACGACTACAGAATGGATGAGTAATAGTAAATAATAAATTGGCCAAAATTCAAACATTGCAATTTCAACTTTTAAAACTAAACGTATTAATACAACATTTGTAACGTATTAAACAAAAAATAATGAGATCTCAATAGTGTGTGTGTGTGTGTGTGTGTGTGTGAGAGAGAGAGAGAGAGAGAGAGAGAGAGAGAGAGAGAGAGAGAGAGAGAGAGAGAGAGAGAGAGAGAGAGAGAGAGAGAGAGAGTGCCATAAGAGAAAAGGGGAGGAGTAGATAAGCATAAAGAGAGGGCATGTAAGAGAAAAGAGGGGTGAAAGAAAGAGAAAGAGCAAAGTACTGGTTTGCAAATTAAAACATTTTTTTTAGTTAAGTGTCATAATTTTTGTCTATTAAATTTTGTTTTATTTACAATAATCAAAATACAAGGAAATTAATATGTTGAATAAAAGCGAATATGGTATTGCTATAACCATGTGTTACTATAATTATTATGCCAAAACCCATAACCTGTTCTGTACCAAGAGCTCGTCTAAATGACCCTGGAGACTTTTGTATAAGGGAATTAAATTATTTAATAAATTATTTCTTTTGGGAAGAATGTAAACGGTTTCCATATTTGCTTCTCAAAATATGGTGGCGGCCCTGGAAGCTTTGTGGGATTTTCTGTTTTTAAGGTAAGTCGAAATAAGATTGCAGTAAACGGGGTAAGTATCTTCTTGTCTTCATCTTGTATTTTTTGTAAAGTTACAATCGGTGACCCTGCCAGGATGCTTGTATAAATTTTATATGAGTTAGACCTGCTTGAGGTACAGAAATAGGTTTTGGTTGATGACGTTTGTTTGAATAATTCGTAGAGGTTACGAAGTGTTATTTGTATAGATTATGATTAGAGGTTATGTCATTTTTAATGACTGGTAATGTAAAACACTGGGTTAAATTCTAAAATTCTTTTTATATATGAATATACAATTTATGTAAATTTTATAATTCAAAAATGTAAAATAAAGAAGGTGAAAGTAGTTTAACTGACTCAGGTATAATGAGTGACTGTGGAGCAAAGTTGACTCCAGTGTCAACGAAAGAGAGAGAAGGGTCAATAGCTGATATGATGAATGTGTTGCAGTTGCGTTCGAGCAACAAAATAAAATGTCTAATGATAATAATAAGAGGTTTGATGCTAATGATGATTTTTTGCGTAAAATGTCTAGTGATTTTAATGAAATGAAAGAACGAAATGTTAAATTCGAAGTAATTTTAATGAACTAAGGGGTGATATTAGTGAAGTGAAACATCAAAATGTTAATTTAAGGGAGAACATGAAACATGATATTAATGAAATAAAAGAACAACAAAATGTAAAGTTTAATGAAATAAATACTAGTTTAGTAAAACAGTTAGATAAGCGTTGGAGTGCTATTGATGAAAAATTAGTATCAGTAAACAGTCGTATTAGTACCATTCAGAAACAAACGTTAGATTTTGTAAATGAACAAGTTGGTGACCAATTAAATGAAATAAAAGAAAATTTTGAGATTAAAATAAATGATTGTAATGCTGACGCTGAGTATAATTTTAGTTGTGCTGTTGATAAGATAGAAGAGGTTAGTCATGATGTTGATGTGTATAAAGCTAGTAATGATATTAAAGTAAGCGAAATAGAAAATAATTTTAAAATGGGAATACAGTCAATACAAAAGACAGTAAATCTTGTTGACAAACAAGTGTTCGATTTGAGTGTCTAAGTAATAACAAGTTTGTGACTATTGAACAAAGTATAACCAATGTTAAAGAGGAGTTAAATGTGGCAATAAGCCAGAAACTTAATAATGTTACTGAGCAAGTAGTAATTACGTGAGACATAAATAATAATATTGACTTAGAGTCTTTTAATTGTGACAGTAGGTGGGTACACCCCATGCAATTTTTAAATAGAGTAAAAGAATATCAATTCTTTACTCTATTTAATCAATTCAAGGAATTGAATTTCTTTATTCTTTAATCAATTCTGTAATAGTAATTGGGAGGTTAACATGTTGAAAAGAATTAAAAGTTTTAAGGGGAGTTCCACGGTTTGGGCGGAAGCGCATAAAACAGATTGGGTGGACTATCAGAGTTTTGAGAGGGCCTTTAGGAACAAATTGGTCCGAAGAAGAGCAAGAAGTGTTGCGCAGTAAGATTATGGGGTCCGGTAATTTTGGGACCAACGGTAACAACGTGACTATGTATGTGGTGAGATTATACAATGAGGTGAAGTATCTAGAGCCACCGTTACCATTTCGATCATTTGTACGTCATATAAGCAAGGACTTACCACGAGAAATACAAATTACATTAATGACACGCGATATTACCCAGATTAATGAGTTGGAAAAAATGCTAGCTACTTTTCAGAATATAAGGGACAGGGAGATGGGTAGATGTCAGAGCCAGCCGGTGTCACACACACACGCGCGCGCGCGCGCGCACACACACACACACACACGGAATTCATCACCAATCGAGGGGGTCAATGACCGCATTATAGGTGCACGGGGAGACTATAATAGAAGCGAAGGGTGGAGGTGTCCGGACTGTCGATACGAAAATTATTCTTTCAGAACAGTTTGTTGTAGATACGGCAGGGCAAGGAATTTCCAGAGGAGTGAACCAGCATCAAACCAAAACGGTCAACACCAGAGGGGAGAAGACAGCAGCAGAGGGGTACCTAGAGGCAGCGGAAGTGCAAACAGGGGTCGAGGTGGTTACTCTCAGGGTAGTGCCGCAGCTCAACAGGAAAACGAAAACGAGTGAGGACAATGGAGGAGAGGACCCAACCATTGTCGGGGTAGCAGGGTCCAGGATACAAGGAGTTATCAAAATCATCTAATTAAAGCTGACATTTCAGAGGAACTAATGGAAGAGGACAACTTGGAGGTAGGCGAACCAGAAACAGGATTAACAGAGGTCATGGTCACTCTTGAAGGTAAGGAAATTAAAACACTAGTAGATACGGGTAGTGAAATATCAGTTATTTCCGAGAATGTGTTAGAAGAATTAAGGGAATTAAATAAAAATATTCTGTCTTTACCAGTTGCAGGGGTTACAATAGTGGATGTTACTGGGGTCAGAAGTAAACGAGTAACCAAGCAGGTCCAATTGAATATGAAAATAAACGGGGTTGAATATGATAATACGTTCTTGGTAGTCCGAGTGTTAAATTTAGAGGTTATCTTGGGTAATGATTTTCTGAAAAGACACAGAGCAATTATTGATTTTAATAAACGGGTGGTAGAATTAGACCATGAATTTAAACAAGTTAGGGTTAGTTTTGAACGGGTGTTAGACAAGGTAAAAATTTCGGGTATAAAAGTAATACAAAAACAGGTCGAGGGTGGTGACACGGGGGCAAGAGTAAATATATGTAGAGAGAGTGAAGAGAGAGAGAGAGAGAGAGAGAGATAAAAGTGAAGAGCGGGTGTGGGAGAACAGGGCACAAAATGTTTTTAGTAAGGGTGGAGTTATAGGAAATCCACAACACGAGGAGTTGTGGGGAGTAGTGGAGAGTTTTAAAGAGGTTTTTTCAGAATTACCTGGTAGAGCCAGGAACTATGAGTGTAAGCTGAAGGTAAGGGAACATACACCCTTTGTGCAGAGAAGTTATCCGGTGCCCTATTCGAAAAGGAAAGCTGTTCAGGAGGAGTTAGATAAAATGATGGCGGGGGATTTAATTGAGAGGTCGGTGTCACCATATTCGAATCCATTAGTTGTTGTAATAAAGAGGGATGGGAGAGTGAGGTTATGTCTTGATGCCCGTAGAATAAACCAAATTATTATTCCTGATCGGGAATCACCCGAACCGATTGACAAAATATTTCAGAAATTTAGTGGGGTAAGATACATGACAACTTTAGATTTAACCACAGGTTATTGGCAGGTCCCGTTAGCTCCAGAGAGTAGGAAGTATACAGCTTTCTTATTTAATGGAAAGAATTATCAATTTAGGAGACTACCGTTTGGACTTTTGGACTAGTGTTGCGAGTTTTATTAAATGTTTGGATGAGATTTTGCAGTCTAACAATTTAGAATTTTTAACAGTATATGTAGATGATATTTTGATAGCGTCGAGAACGTTCCCAGAACATGTTGAACATTTAGAGTATGTACTAGAGAAATTGCAAAGAGGAGGGTTAACCATGAATTGGGAGAAATCCAAATTTCTGCAACAGGAGATACACTTTTTAGGTTTAATTATCTCACCTAAAGGGATTCAAGCAAACCCAGAGAAAGTAGAGTCGATCATGAGATTCCCCAAGCCGAAGAACATAAAGCAGTTGCAGAGTTTTTTGGGTCTGTGTAATTTTTACAGGAAATTTCAAAAGAATTATGCCCAAATAACCGCGAAGTTGAGTGCTGTGTTACAGAAAAACAAACAGTGGAAATGGGGAGAAGAAGAAAGAATCACGTTTCAGGAAATAAAAGATAACTTTATGAGTATGATTATGATGAATCATCCTAATTTTGAACAAAAATTTTATTTACAGACAGATGCCAGCAACATAGCATTAGGTGCAGAGTTATACCAGGAGGATGAGGACGGGGAACACAGGACCCCCGCCTAGGTTTTGCTAGCAGAACCTTGTTGGCAGCAGAAAGGAACTACACCATGACAGAAAAGGAGCTATTGAGCATTGTCTTCGCCATAAAGAAATTTAGAACTTATCTGCTCGGGAATAACACTATCATTCGCACGGATCACAAGGCGTTGTCTTTCTTAAACACATTTAAGCTTACACATAGTCGACTTAGCAGGTGGGTGTTAGCATTACAAGAATACAATTTCTCATGGGAGTACATAAAGGGGGTAGAAAATAAAATACCAGATATCTTATCGAGAGTAGATTTTGAGGGAAATAAGACAGGTAGGGATCTAAAAGAGAGAAATTTGTCGACTTAGCTGGGAAGATAGGCTTTTTGGGGAAGAACTGACAGACCTTATAACAATGCAGCGATCTGGTACAAAATTGGGGAAAATAATTGCAAGTTTAGAGTCCGACCGGGATAATTCTGCATTTAACTGGTATTTTCAAGTATATCAAGGGATCCTGTTTAAGAAAGTAGAGGGGGATAGCATGATTGGAGGTTAGTTATACCAGAAGGACTAGTGGATAAAATAATATGGGATTGTCACATTAGATACGGAATTTTGGGGCGAAAAAGTGTACTGCAATAGAACATTGCAGTAAAGGAAACTGTAGCTATGACTACATGCTGATATAGCATGTTTATGACGTTATAGACATGTTAAAATTTGATTTTTGTTTGATTATGTTAATTAGATATAAGTTTTGAAGTAAGAATTGGGTAAAAGACTATTATGTATCAAAATGCCCATAAATTTATTGGTGATCATGTCATATGAGAGTGCACGTGTCATTTGTATTTTATGAATAACTTTGTTATAAATGAACGTATTGAACTGAGATTTGGATAGCGCAAGCATCTTAAATAGCGCTATATTTTCTGGGTGTCAGAGACTTGTTACGTACTATTTTAATAGGGATTTGTTTAGTAAAAATCAGCTTCTATAGATTCCTTATCTTTTAGAAGTCAGAAAATTTGTAGATAAGATCTATACCGGCTTCTGCAGAAATCTGCCAATCTGTTCAAGAAGTTGTCTATCAGTTCTATCCATCAATCACATGATAGCTGTTTCGACCAATCAGCAGCCCCAATTTTCATTAAGATTGGGTCTCCGAATATGAATGTCTAGTTAGTTCCATCCAGCAGCTCGAATATTACGGACGTGCTCTCTGTGCGAGTTTTTCGAACAGAAGTGTTCTTATGTAAGAGTGATCAAGGACATTTTAGTGACGAGTTTCCCGTTAGCTAATACCTTGTATTGGTACGAACTCAGTATTTTCAAAGAATAAAATATTTATAATTTAAACAGTGCTAGTTTCGCGTGAGTCAAGTTTTCCGCATAGGGGAGGTTTATCCATCCGGGATACTCCTGTGTTAACGCGAGGACACCTCAAGATGCGGGAAGGTGCACGCTTAAAGCACCATAGTAAATAATATTAAATTACAGCCCAGTTTCAGTACCCTGAGATAAGAGTAAACCGTTAGCAGTTTGTCGGCGTGCGTGCATACAAGAGGAGTGTCAGCGAAGCGGCAGTGTGCAGAGAGGAGCATACGACGAGGGAGCAAATTGCAATGGATCACAGGACCAGCAGGGAGACGAATCAACATATTTGGATACGATGTTCAAGTAACAATTAACATTTTTAAACAGATCAGTTCTGATAATATAAAGACAATTATTAAAGTAAAATAAATATTTTTTTGTGAATTACAGACCATTTTAAAATTTGTTTCAAAATATACAACCTTGCTCCAGATTACCTGATTACATTGTTCAATTATTACTATGCCTAATATATGTTTTGTTGCATAGTAAATGGCGTCCAACGTTTTTGGCACGACAAAATAGTATATTATAAAAAAAATTTTGTAGTGTTTTGATATATTAAAATTGTCTTCAGAGTGTGTATCATTTAAATATTGCATATACTCAGAAAAGACTAGAGTTTAGGTTAGAATTGTAATTGTAATTGTAATTTAGTATTGGAACATTATCTGGAGTGAATTATCTTATTTGTGCATGTATAGGTTAAGGATTTGTAAAATTACTAATAATTGAAAATAACTTTATTTATTTAACCATAAAATACTTAAACTTCACAATTTCCAAAATGCTTACCTGCACGTGGTCCAGGGTCTTTTACGCGAACTCGTGACCTGTAAGAGTGGTTATCAGGTTGCATTACTTAATAAATCTCTACTCTCATTTATTAACTTTAAACCAACTCGTTTATTTACCAACTTTGACACACTACAACATCTCTATCTGCTTTCTTTCTCTTTATATTCCTTACAAAATTATTACTGACTCTTAATCCATTGTTGAAACACAAAACAAATATTAATGAATTTACTTATTACAATAGCTATATTATACTATATAAGACAATCCAGCACTTCGCTCACTCTCTCTCTTTCATACTTTTCGCCCCCTCCTAAAATTAGAGATCTCTTTGTACCCATATTATAATTTTCATTTTTATTAAAATTGACAGTTACTTTCCTGCTGTTGGTTTGTTTTTTGTTCACTTTATGTCTGAAAAATAATTGTAACTGTTTAAAATTTAATAATTTTGTTTCTGAAATTGTTGTTGCACTTGTTATCACCACATTTTCGGCCGGTCGGTTTACATTGTTCTGAATACTGTTTTTCACGAACCGCGCGCCAACGCAACTGCGCTGTTTTGAGTTTAGACGCCGACTGACGCTAAGTGAAGTGTTTTCAAAATGGGCAGCGTCACTCGGCCAGTTCTCCGGCTACGTTTGCCAACCGGAAACAGGTCTCATTGTAGATCTGATTGGTTCATTCTATTAGCGGAAAAGGTCTCGCCTTTACCGCATGGTGCATTTTGGGTTCGAGTCTATATATTTTTTCCCATAACTTTTCTCGTCCTCTGAGCACATGTCGAATTTTACGTCGCAAGAGGCAACACACACGTGCGCTTGTACACACAAATACGCACCCTTCTGACAATTTGCATTCTGGTGCTTTACCGTACCTGTCACGGAGCTATAGTCGGTGACCAAAAGTACACTCTGGACAAATAAAAAGTTACTTCAAAAGTTGTCTACACGTGGTTAAATTGGATTCACGGAAATTACAGCCCCCCTCAGATTGTCCTGTTACAATACCCCCCCCCCCATGAGAGGTTTTCTGTGGAAACAGAAAAATTCTTATCGCCAAAAAAAAACCTAAGAGGACCAGCAAGGATATGGCGCCAACAACCCTCCTTAGTTCCTTACTAAAATCATGGGTAACTTACCCCCCTAGTCTGGTGACTATGGCTGCACCTGAATGACATTACTGGCCTTCCCTCTCGAGATCCCAACACCGTAAAGTCATACAGGCACCCACCACAGTATCACCAGGCTCTGTACCATTCAAACAAAATGTCAATAATTGGACTTCCACCAAACCAGATCCTGAACTATTTTATTTCCCTCTTAGACGTACTGGATTGCCTTTAGCAAAGTACTGGTTGCGTATATATATGCCTTCTTAATATAAACATATTACATTCCTATTTCACAAAAACCTAACCTCAAAATACACATTACCAACTTTCGGTTAACAGAAACATCTCATCTTTGCATCTAACTACAATTCACTAGTATTATACATTTTATTTCAACTTGTATTAATTAAACATTTAACCGTTTATCTGACATTATCATTTCAAATAAAAAATTAAACTATTCAAATTTCAATCGGTGCATTTTCATCAGTTATCATTTATTTTATAATTCAAATCAAAAGAAATCTAAGTTCATTACCAAAATTCACATTTTAAATTAATTAGACCATCTCTTCCAATTAATAACTTTAATTGCATTATTCAAAATGACTTCACTTCATTTAATTTCTTCTTGTATTTATTTACTTCATAATATAATTCATTTATCATTTTTGTAACCTTCAAATCAAAACTAATCCGAACAATTTACTACCAAGATTTCTATCTTTTAAACGAATTAAATGAATTTAATTTTCATCATAAACCTTCATAATCATATATTGACAATT
The DNA here is from genome assembly GCA_034769895.1 of Magicicada septendecula. NCBI lineage: Eukaryota > Metazoa > Arthropoda > Insecta > Hemiptera > Cicadidae > Magicicada > Magicicada septendecula. The sequence continues at coordinate 325,049,382 of CM068376.1, read as the reverse complement.
ATTAAAACAATAAAAAACTTATTACTATCATCAAATCACTTACAATTATACTCCGATTACACCATGCACCAGCTGATGTCTTATCATCCTATGAACATAACCTTACTCTAAGTACCTTGAACATATATAAACATTTCAAATTTAAGTTTGTAAAAAAATTACACACCTTACCTAAGTTAAATGCTTTCAAACTCATTTAATTTCATTATTAAAACATTTTACTTTACTTCAATTTCATTATAAAAGTCCTGCTTACACATGGTCAATCATTTAATAAAATAAAAACATGATTATTGTCATAGACTCCCAACTATAAACATTTGTCACAACAAATATAACGTACATAACCATATGCACCTTCTGATATAATAACCATATGACTCAATACCTAAACACATTTTACGTTTACTCATTTACTATTTATTATGAAGTCTAAATTTCAGAAAATCGTTTAAATTTATTACCGAAATTCATCTATACAACATCTTAAATTAATTTAATTCATCTCCAATTTATTTAATTCCATAAATTTCTAAAACACTAAGTTACTTTAATTACATTATTAAAAACAATTTCAATTCAGTTAATTTCATTATAAACTTCCCAATTATTCTCATTATTTATTTAGTCTGGTAAAATATTAATATTATTATTATTATAAAATCAATCCCTACTACATACATACATTGTTTACATAAAATACAGAGTACAACATAACGTATTACACAAATACATTTAACATCCACATAAAAGTATATACAGTCCACATTGTTATCTGTTATTATTTACTACAAATCATTTCATAATTCAGTCCATTTCAAAAACCACTACACTCACATAATTAAATGTTCATAAACAATACTCTTTACCCTCCATCATCAAACAATAATCTTTTCTTAATATACCACAATTCATTTTTAATTACTTTTATTTTGTTATTATTATTATAATAACTATTCAGTATTTTAAATTGTTCCATTATACCCATATAATAATCTACTGGATTATCCCACATTATTATTCTATCATATAACCTGTCTCCATAAGTAATTCTGGTCTTGTCATTGTTAGTATTATTATCTGTCTCAATTAAGCATTTTAGCATCTCCTTACTATCCGAATCAGCTGCTATTAATATCCCCATCCAGTGGCGTAGCTAGTACTTTCGCCGCCCGGGGCGGCCTGTCAGTTTGCCGCCCCCTACACATTTCAGTTGCCACTCGCCGACAAAAAAAAAAAATTGGCGGTCTATTTTTTGACTTATCACTGTACTTTGTTTAAACAGTAAATAAAGAATAATATGTATTTCAACGGGTAGAAAGGCGACCTAGCGAAAGTCTAACCTCCAAACGGACAGAAAGGCGACCTAGTGAGAGTCTAACCTCCAAACTCCAAACAGACACAAAGATGAGCCAACGAAATTTCTACCTTTGAGCGGGCAGAAAGGAGTTAGCATTTTTCCTAGCCCGCCTTTCTGCCCGTTTGGAGGTTAGACTTTCGCTAGGTTGCCTTCTTCCTCGTTTGGAGGTTAAACTTTTGCTAGGTCACCTTTTTGTCAGTTCGGAAGTTAGAATTTAGCTAGGTTGCCTTTCTACCCATTTGGAGGTTAAACTTTTTTAACATGAAGGATAACACAAAAGAAAAGAATTGTGTTTAACTGAGCATTTTTATTTAAATGTTACTTTTCAAAAATACTCCAATCGTAGTCTTAAAAGTTGAAAGTACATAGCAACTAAAAAGTACATAGCATTATTTACAGATGAAAACAATTTAAAACTTGACTTTTCTTGCTTTTGCTGCTGCAAAATCGGAAATAACTTTGCTGTAGTCAAGTGACGATGCAGTTTCGTGTTCTATTGATAGAACTGCTAAATTGGTAAGTCTATTCTCCGTCATTGTAGACCTTAAGTAATTTTTTATTAACTTAAGCTTGCTAAATGAGCGCTCACACGAGGCTACTGACACTGGAATTGTAAGAAGTATTTGAAGGGCAGTCGCTAGGGACTTGTATGATTCTGCACCCATCGAATTAATATAAGTCAATAGACCTTTTGGTTTCAAGTTTAGTTTTTCGCCATTATTGGTTGCTCTTTTCAACAACAGTAAAACATCTTTAGTGTATCTTAGTACCTCTTCAAAATCAATGTCATGTGGATAATTTTCTGCAAGTATTGTACAGTGTTCAGATAATTTTTCTTCGCTGATTCCCTTCTTGAGGTGATTTTAAATCTCGCAAAGATAACCAAATCGTTTTTCTAGCTCCGAAAGATGTGTGAATCTGTCTCTCATCTCTGCTGACAATTTGTCTATAATTTCAATTAGACAACGTTTTATCTCTTGTCGGCTGTTTAATACAACATCATCAGCATGCTCTCCAGGCATTTTACGTTTTTTCCGTGGCCTCTTATCTGTTTCCACGCCCCATTCCTCACATTTCTTCACAGATTTCTCAATGACTATGTCACAAAGATTCGTTCTCCAATCTCCTAACTGATCTTCAAGAGTTTGCAGCAGTAACAGTGCACTGTGAAAGCTTACTCCTTCAATCTGCAATACTTTCTGAGAGTGGTTTATCGCAGGGAGAATTTCTGCCCAAAAATACAGCAAACATATGAAGTCAAATGTCTCCAATCCATTGATGAGTATTGCGGCATCTTCCCGTGTTTCAACTGTTTCTGAAGGGGTGTCTCTAAGTTTTTCGAGACAAGCAATAATTTCGTTTAGCTGAGAAGATACTGCTTTAACAGCATCTGCTTTTGAACTCCATCTAGTTTCTGCATGTCTTTTTATTGTAATATTTACATGTTCTTTCAAAACACTCCACCTGTGTGTAGAACAAGAGAAGAATGTAAAAAGTTTCTCCAAGATCCCAAAAAATGTGATTGCTCGAGGGTTGACGTGGGCAGCGTGCACTCCTACCAAATTAAGGCTGTGGTTGTCACAGGGAACAAATATTGCTAATGGATTTAGTTCTTAGATCCCTTTTTGAACCCCTGTATGAATTCCAGCCATCGTTGCCTGGTTGTCAAATGACTGGCCTCTACAGTCTTTCAAGTCTAAGCCATCTTCCTCTAGTTTGGATGTTATTACTTCCGTTATACCAGCAGCAGTCTTATCATGTACGGGTATAAAATCTATAAACGATTCCCTTACCTCAACTGACTGTTCATCAATGTCAACAAATCTAATGATCTGAGACATTTGCTCTTCATGTGATTGGTCTGGCGTTGTGTCAAACATTATACTGTAATACTTGGCCTTTTTACATGCGGCAATTATGGTTTTCCGCACTTGTTCACCCAAGATGGAAATAATTTCATTTTGTATATCCGGGGAGAGGTAAGATAATTTCCTGGATTTCCTGAAACTGAATCCAGGTGAGTCCTCATTACAGGATCGAATTTAGCAAGATACTTGATAAGTGCGAGAAAATTCCCAGGATTGGCACTATCAGTAATTGATTCTCTGTGTCCTCTTAGAGGTAGGTTCTGCTGAGCTAATGTTTGCACTGTAGCGATTACTCTTTCCAAGATTTCTTTCCAAATCTTATTAGCTTCACAAACTTGTCGCTGAAGATGGTTATCAATGGCTGCTCCTTTATTCAGTGAACGCTCTAATTCTTTCCATTCCATAAATGCTGAGCGATGTGCAGCACTAGTCTCATGATCCTGGATGCGAGGATTCAGCTTACGCCAAGTCGAAAAACCACTGACACTACTAAAACTGCTCTGGCTCTGGTAGTTCTTTTGTTGAAATAATGTGCAGCAAACACAAAACAGTGCGTTTTTACATGGAGAATAGCATAACCATGACCGATTAATCTTCCTTCCATTTTTAAGGAGTTTCTCAAACCAACACTTATTCATGGATCTTCCAGTAGTATCGGAAGGAAAAACACTGTCTTTGTTTTGCAGTTGGCTGGTGCCTTGACTTACGACTAGGTCTCGAAACTGTTTTGCAATGTTTTCAGGCCACCGTCCAATATCTTGCAGAACATCCATACTAAAGTTGTCACTTGTGTTATTGGTAGTCTTTTATCGTCATGTTCGTTGGCTCGTAATGTATTTTCTTCTTCAGAATTTTTTTGAAGTTCAAGTAATGTTTCTGGAATGATGTTTAATTCAGACGTAGTAGCAGAAGTTTCAATTAAGTTAGTTACATTATTGGAGTCGCTGACTTTTCCCCCCTCATTGTTTTCTCCACTATTATCGTCTTTGCTATGTCCTTCGTCAGTCGAAGAGCTTGATCCACGATTTGGTGGGTCGACTTCATGACTTCCTTGATTTTTCAAACTCGAGCTTCTCTCAATGAAAGCTTTCATTAAATTTTTTGAACTCTCAGCAGACTGAATTTTTTTAATCTTTGTCTTTCGAAATTGAGCACCACTTGGCTTGATTCGTTTCATTCTGTAGGTGTTTTAGTACCTGGAAACCCGCAAAAAATTAGACAATGACCTGCGAACACTGCAACTATAGTTAATTCGTTAACTGGTTTCGTTAACGGGCGAATACAGTTGAAACGTTGACGTGTGATAAACAAAATACCTCAAAATTACCCCTCACCCTGTTCCATGGGCTAAATGGTGCTTTTCCCAATTCTTTTTTTTTCTTTTTATAATAAAATATGTTCACGCTCTATAAAAAAAAATCATGAATGTAGGGTTGTTCACGAGTAGTTCTGGTTTTTTGCATTTTTTCTAATTTTTTGCGATTTACACCAGCAACGGCCACAGTATAACGTAATACATATCTTAATTTCAGATAAACTGATCATTCCGTAAGAAAATTACTACAATTTTAATCTTCTCTCCTACGTTATTAGAGTTAACTGCATGGAAGTAGTACCGTCAAGGTCACTCACTTTCACTGGTTCTCCCTGTCACCTCCACTCCCCTCGCCCAGCGTTGTTGCCGACTAGTACAGTGTGTGAGTCGGCAACATATTTTTTGTTGTCGCGTAAATATCTACAGAATTTCTATCTTTGCATTTCTTCTCTTTCTTTGGGTTCTTTTGTTATGATTTGCAGTTCTCTGAAACTACGATTTATACTGCACTGGTTTTTCTTATGTTAGAATCTAAAGCTTTTAGCAATACACACCCTAACTTTACGAAGTACCATTAGGTCAATTATTTTGTGTTTTCCGTACAGTGAACTTACTTATTTAAAGTTTTACTGTTTTCTTTATGGGTGGTTATCCTACAAACTGACAGTTGTCTGAGAACTCTGACCTTGCCTGCTGTTGTCGCTTTATTTTTTCATACTCACGGTCTTTTCCCTTTTGTAAATGAATCTGTTTTTGTTCTCTGCATGGTCGTTCCTAAGCCATATGGTTCGGAAGTTCTGTTAGGTATATGTACACATTTGGTATGCAAATTGCGTATACCCTGTCGGCATGTCTTTTCGGTAAATATTGCTGTCTGACACTTTTATGAATGCCTTTGTCATTTTACACTCCCCTCAAAAATGTGTATGATTACTGGCCGCGCTACTACCTTTCTTCCGTTGCACAAAGATAAATAGGACTGAGCAATTTCTGTAGACAAAATTGTCGCTGTTGTGGCAAAAGCCAATCCCATTTCAGTTTACCCCATTCCAAGTAGGCCTAGGTTGGGTGAACGAGGTGAGGAAGAGACGAATTAGCAACAAACATCCAACATATTTATCATCCTTAGTATTGTTGACAGACATTTTGTGCATTTCATGTGAATGGTTGACGTCTTTATTGTAGACAGTGTGTGCATTAGTTTATTTCAATAATTTGTATTTATTGAGTGATATTGAGGAACAGTATCCTACATTTAGTTCGGGTACAAGCAACGGTGGTGTACGTGCGGGCCGAGAGGACATTAGAAAACAAAGTAAAGTCATCATAGCAAACGTTTACAAGTTTTATAAAAATCTTGCGTATAATGAAGAAGCCAGGAGGAACATAAACTTTGCACAAGTTCGAAAATGTCTTGTGGCATTTCTGATCAGTCGGTGCAACGTATTAGCAATACCGTTGCTTCGCCAGATGATCAAAGCGTGAGCGTTGTGTTCAGTTCTCAATGGAAAGGGTATAACCAGGAACACAAAAACACTGAACTGGATGATTTTAATAAACAAATAGTCCGCAGGACCATACTAGAATATTACGACCGAGGGGAATACCCCACTGCAAGCAAAATTCGAGCTGACCTCTGTCAGAAAATCAATTATTCTGGTTCAGAAGCCTCCGTACTTCGCCTTCTGAAAGTGCTTGGTTTTAAATTTAAGAAGTGCAACGATGGACGAAAATTTTTAATGGAGCGCAGAGACATTGCTGCCTTGAGAGCGAAGTTTTTGAGAACCATGCATATACATCGTACGGAGGACAATAGGCCTATAATTTATTTGGATGAAACCTGGATATCACAGAATCATACGAATAAATACTCCAGAGGGAACGGTGGGCTGAAAGTACCTACTGATAGAGGTGGCCGGCTGATTATTGCACATGCTGGATCCGCAAGTTCAGGTTTCATAGCAGGTGCCAAACTTATCTTTCGTGGCAGTAAGCATTCAGCTGAATCTGACTACCACACAGAAATGAATGCTGAAGTTTTTAAGACCTGGTTTGTTGGTATGTTGCGCCCTTTGGAAGAAGGCTCTGTCATCGTGATGGATAATGCCAGCTATCATTCTGTACAAATAGATAAACCACCATGTTCAAACTGGCATAAAGCGGATATCATGGAGTGGCTAAGAAGAGAATTTCATTTTCCACAGCTGAAACCAGGGATGAACTTCTTTCTAAAGAAGAGATCCGAACGGCCAAGAAGACGTACGAATTGGATCAACTGGCAAATGAAATGGGACATACAGTAGTGCACCAGCCACCATATCATTGTCAGTATAATCTGATCGAGCTGATATGGGCCCAAGTTAAACGGTATGTTGCAAACAAGAATACGACTTTCAGATTAGCCGATATTGAACAACTTGCACACGAAGCTTTGGACAGGATAACTCAGGAAGACTGGGAGAAGTGCGTAAGACATGCGGAGGCACTACAAGAAGCCAATTACTCAAAGCAGTGCACGAGAGACACCACAGTGGAGCTCTTCATCATACACTTACGTGTGAGTAGTGACAGCGAACCTGAGTCCAGTTAATCCGAAGACGAATTACTGCAGGAGTGTTAAAAAGTGTATATCGGTGGTAAACGTGTCTATAGCGAAGCGTAGTATTTTATATTTTTATTGAAACATAAAAAACCATATGTGCGTGTTTTCTTCAGGTGTGTTATGAATGTGCTCTGTGCTATCACTTTGCAAAGTGATAATTGTGTGACTAACCTATTTGAGGTGATTTTTTCAACATACTGCTTATTTATAATAGTCACAAGGAATTCTATAGTTTATAAAATAAGGAAAATTTAAATTATAAAATTTGTAAGGACAATTCATAAAATATAGAATTATAAATTTAAATTCTATATTTAAAGATCTATAATATATTAATATTTGAATAAGGAATTTTAAATTTATTTTGTAAGGCATTTATTTAATTTAAATTAATTAATAAGGCATAAGGAATTTTAAATTTATTTCATAAGGCATTTATTTAATTTAAATTAATTAATAAGGCATAAGGTATTTTAAATTTATTTCACAAGGCATTTATTTTATATTTCTTGTTTATAAAGTTATCCTTATTTTCTTAAGAAATCCAATTCGTTTCACGTTTATACATACCATTATTTTTATGCTACTTGTGCATGTAACGTCTTATAGTATAGTTCTAATTTTTTTACTTAATTATTAATAAGCAGCGCAGGAAATAAAAAAAGAATATTTTTCGGAGTCACGAATAGTGCGGTGTCTCTTCAATAATTAAATGGGGCAAGCTTAAGACACAGGATGCGTATAAAAATTCATTCAAACAAACTATAGCTGACGCGTTGCATTGCATGTTATGTATAAGATACAGAAATTAATTGTTAATTAATTATTAATAATATATTAATTGTGATGTAATTATTATTAAGAATTATTGACAATGTAACAAAATATTCTAATGTATGTATTAGAAACTTTCTCCCTGTAAAATTTTACTTAAAAAAATACAGTAAAACGCAAGTTAACCTTTACACTATCTTACAAAATCAGAACAACTGTGTGATACTCATAAGATTTTAAAATGTTTTTTACTTTAAATAACATTAAATTTTATCTATAAAATGTCTGCAGTAGCCATCTATGAACCTTCAAAATGTATCGTTGTTTTTTCAGTCTTCTGTTGTCATTGATTTTAAAATGTTCAACAGTTTAAAGCACAAAAAATGATTTTAATGGAAGCCTTATTGACAACAACAAAGTTTAATTAATATCTATTAATATCTATTAGTTTTATTTCATTAAAGTTTAACAGATATTTAATTTAAAAATCACTTTGTTATATTCTTTACATTAATTAGGCCTGCTTACTAGTGTAGCATTTTTTGGAAGAAAGGGAAACTGTTCCTTAGTGACAACGCTGTAAGTAAGCGGTGTGACCTTGACGATACTACTTCCATGCAGTTAACTATAGTATATCATATACTAAGGCGAATCTAATCAAAAATATACTTTTTATTTAAAATATTTGGTGTTCTTTATATACATTAAATTAAATACGTTTTTATGCCTCTTGGGCATAAATGCCATCTTCACGAGCATGCGCAGCGCCCAGAATTGAGGTGATTTGACTCAAAGACAGGGTGGGGGAGGGGAAATTTTGAGGTATGGATCATGGGTACATCACTTTTTAAGATCAAACGAAAATCTTATCAGGTGTATTTTAAAATCAAAAATTAAGAGCATTTTACCTATCTTATCCATGAATACTCTTTATAATTATTTTTTATTGAATTCGAAACTGAATTTGAGTTTGAATATAGTTCAATGCCTCAACTAATTATTATATATATATTTAGGCACGACTTACCAAACAAAAGGTTTTAAGATATTAAACTCAATATTATGAAAATCGCATTAGTTTTTAAGTTACTTTGATAACGAAAAGTAAATTATGCTTATGCGTTCAATTACGGCTTATGCAAAAAATAAGTATAAGTGCGAATTGAATTGAGGTTATTACTTACTATACACGTCTGTACCAGACTGAGTTGACTTCAGATCATAGAGGTATATAGATAGAGGTGGTGAACTGGCTGAGAAACCGTCCGGCTGGAAAAGAAAGATGGAATCACGTAGGGGTCATTTCTGAACTGATGCTGAATCAGCTGATCCGCGCGAGTTCCACTCTCGCGCATGCGTCAGTAGACAAGGATAGAAATGACCTCTATGAATGTTTCTGCATGGACATTTCCACTTACACGAGCGCCTATACTTTGCCCCCTCTATGCTTCAGACAGCGCCACGCTCACATCTATGACTGTTCAACAACTTTCGAACGGCCAATCGTACCAAAATTTTAACAGTACATGTGAAATAGCTTTGTTTAGTTGACTGCAAAGTTTCAGACAAATTTAGACGAAATGAAAACTCCCAAGAACCACCTTAATGTACAGTTTAATTTTTTGCAGTTTGCCGCCCCCTTCTCGTGCCGCCCGGGGCAGCCGCCCCCCCTAGCTACGCCACTGTCCCCATCCTATGTACAGGTTTGTACAAGTATTCAATATAATTATCAACGTTATCATCATCCATTGCTGCGCTATTCTCACAACAAGGTAAGTTTTTTATTTTATTCACTCTCTCACTATTTATTCTCTCTAATAATTCTTTATAACTTCTAATAACATGAAATAACACCACCTCTCTCTCTCTCTCTCTCAACATGAATAATTCTATATCTCTCACTCTCTCAAAATCGCTTACACAAGCCAATTTTCCTTTATCTCTCTCAATCCACACAAAGGGCAACACAACGTTATCATAACATATCCTGGCTTTTCCAGGGAACTCATGATACACAGGACACCTACTTAGAGACACCTCGTCTCTCACATAACTACTGGAGGAAACTTTGTCCTCGTAAATCACTAGTGGAGTCTTTACTCCACTTAAACCATAGGGAAAATTTGCCCTTTGTACACCTAACCTCTCTTCACACTCTCTCAGTCTCATCAACCACTATCTCATCATTAATTTCTACTTCCACTAAAACTTCATCACCACTATCATTATTCACAACTTTACTCTCTAACACCACATTTTTAATTATATCACTGTTATCACTTTTTATTTCGCTATTGAACTCATTACTGTTATTACTACTTACCTCGTTATTATTTGTCATATCGCTAACACTGTCACTTACCTTTTTATTAACTATCTGAGTTAATTTACTTTTAATCTGTTCCTCTACTGATTCTATCACTTGTTCTTTAAATGTCATTAAACGTTCGTCAATCTCATTCAGGCATTTATTCATGTTAATTTCAAATTTAACATTTTGTGTATTCATATCATTCAAACGCTTATCAAATTTTTCGTCAATATTATTTATGTCACCCCTTAATTCATTAAACTTGCTTTCGAACGAATTACTTTGTACATCAAATGCTATGTTAATATCCCGTCTTAGTTCACCAAAATTGCTATCTTGTTTTTCTAAACTGCTACACACCATACTATACAAACGTTTTAACATATCATCGTCACCAGATTTCTTATTTTGATTAATTGAAATTGGCGTTGAATGAATTTCAACTTCATCCATTATTTTTGACTCGATTACATTACTTTCATTTGTTACCATTAACGCTGTTTGGATTCCCGAGTCACTCGTCTCAGCTGACTCAGTTGACATATTTTCTTTGTCTACAAACATCGACTTATTTTCCGATTCATCACTGACGGTTACATCAGTTTCATTAATTTTACTCTCGGTATTTTCCATGTTTTAAATTATGAAATTTTCATATACTAAAAAACTCACACTTAAGATTATTTTATCCCTCACTTAACTATAGCATAACATAACATCATTTATTTGTACGTAATTTATACATAATATAACTTAACCTCAATAACATCTCTTACATTCACGAGTAGGCATATCTTGTACAAAAATAAATTTGTACAAACTCTCCGAAGTTCGGGCGCCACTGTAATATAATTTACTTTCTTCACTTTTAATTACTTTTATTTACTTATCGTTTTTTATACACTTCCTTACCACCAAGATCAACCCAGAGTTCGTGTGAGCGTTTATTTGGAGAACAGAAATTAGGTTGTCTGAAATAAATGCTTTGAGTCTACTTGTGTTCAAATGAATTCGGGTTTATTTATCATATTCAAAATAATTGATGTCAAATTACATACATTGATTTACTTTTCCTTTAAACAAAATACTCTTCTCCCTCCTCTGCACATTTTCCTATTTAACGATACTACAACATACTAAAAAGAAAAACAAACATTGAAAATACACATTACAATCGGTATACCTTAAATATAATTAACGCAACCCAGTTTTTGTTCATTACGTAATTCACACACACACACACACACACACACACACACACACACACACACACACACACACACACACACACACACACACACACACACACACACACACACACACACACACACACACACACACACACACACACACACACACACACACACACACACACACACACACACACACACACACACACTATTTCTTTAAATTCCCTTTTTTTTTATTAATAAGGATTACTATTAATTTAGATTAATTTTTTATTAATGTAACCCCTACTTCATCTTGAGTAGTTAAAACAAAAAGAATATTTCCTTTTGTAAAGAGGGGCCACAAGTTAATTAAAACTAGGCTAAGGCCTAGAGAAGCTAAAAATTGTGCTGGATCCAGTGAGACGGGACTTGCAATGAAAACTCAAGAATTAAATAATTAACAAATCCCTTTTTATTTATTCTATCTCATAGCCAGTTAATAATAAATAAATACAGTGATCTATAATTCCCCTTTAAATAGTTAAATAAAGAAGTATACTCTCTCAACAAGGCCACCTGAAAAATATTAACTGAATCCAAGAAAATAATTGCTATGTCACACCATCAAAGAATTGAAAATTTAAAATAATCATAATCTTGAAATAAAGCTTCCATTAAACTATTTAATAAAATATAAAATTTATATTATGTGTTCCTTTTAAAATACTGTATATAAATTAATGAATTCATTCCTTTAATGATAAAAATAATTACTCAACAAATTAAATAAATTTTAAAGGTGACAATTCCTATACTTGCTATAAGGTTAAAGAAAATAAATAATTTCCTTAAAGAAATGATCAGCAACGATTATTGAGATAGAATACCTCCCTTAAAAAAAAACTAAAAAGGATATATCCACATGACTACATGTGTTAACTTTCTGTTGTAAAAGACCTTGAATAATAAATCCCTATATTCCAAGTTCCCACCAAAAGTACAGTAAATGTATAATATATATATCCCCCAAAATGTACACAGAAATATACACACATAACATGTTCCACAAGACAAAAATACATTATACAATAGTATACATAAAATACATAAAGGTCTCTTGCCACGCCCTTTTTTATATTACCCTTCTGGTGTATATAAATTCTAACTTTTCTTTTTATAATAATCCGAATTAGGATTAGAAATTTACATTTATAATAGTACCCACATGGTGTGGGTTAATAGCACGTCATGTGTATAAGAGAATGCTAAAGCCCACAGTGCTCCCCAGGACATAAAAATTTAAAACTAAGTGCCTAAGTGGCTAAGTGCTTAAGTACTTAATTACGGTGAGAAATAAAATTGTTTAAAATAATTAACACCCCCCCCCCAGTTATCATAATTAGTATAAAGAATTTATATATACTTAAATAGGGCCAGTTAATGAAAAGAGAAAAATTGCACAATATTAGCACCTTATAAAAAAATACACTTGGGTCAGAGACGGACATGTTCATTCAACTTTCGGCTTGTCTCAACAAACAAGTCTCGACAAACAAGTTGAAAAGTGTTTCGACATGCATAGCTTGGTTGAAACTAGTTAAAAATTCGCCTACCTCCCCAGTAATCTTTTTATATAAATGAAAAAACTGATTTTAAAATAAGAGAATATATATATATTTATGCATAGTGAATTGAACATGTGAAATTACTAATAGCAAAACTGACTTTAACTCTGTAGAGAAACCCCTATAATGAAATGAGTGGAAATCTATGTTGGATGCTGTCTTGTAACCATATCAGTCTCTGAACTGACAATTTACTATAAATATATTGAAATTTTACAATTAATTCTTTTTCTTAGTGTACACACTAAACTGTCCCATCAATTGGGAATCCAAATGAATGTTTAACTTGAAAGGTAGAAACTGATGGTTATGTATAACTGGTGGTGCCATGTTGATTCTACGTGTTAATTATAAATGGTTGTTTTTCACCTGCTTATGGGTCCAGAAGGGTGGTCTTTTATTGGTAATGTGGCGATCTCATGATTGGCATTTGGTGTTGTTGTTGTGGTGATCTACTTCTCTTCGGTGGCGAGTGTGGAGCTTTTAAGATGGAATTCGTTCAGCCATGTAACAGGACTTTGTCTCTGGTCGGCGAACCCTGCTCACACATTATATTTTTAGTGAGAGACCACACACAAATGCCCCCACTGTTTGGACACCCTCCAAAATACATATATAAAGACAACACCTAGTTATGTGCTACATAATGAAACTTGGTAAAATTATTTTGGCCAACATGCCTTATTTAAAAACTCTCTAACAATGATTCTTTAAATACTGAACCTCACCTAATGTGAGTTACCTTTTGCAATATAAAAAATTTATTTTGGCTCTGTAACATCTTATAAACTTATTACTTAGAGTGAATATATATAGGTACCACGTGGTGAAGGATTTGTTTAAAACACATAGTTTTTTACTACACATAATTTGATAGGGACATCATTTATATTTAACGTGCCTGAGTAAGTTCCCATATATATGTATAAGGTTTTACTGCTATTCTTAGCAAAACCTTATATCACTTAATAACGACGCATTGTGCAATAGGTTAAGTGTGCAACACAATCTCGTTACATCGGTGTTAATGAAAGTTTAAACTTAATAATTTTGTTGTTAATGTACTTTAGGTTTTAGGGCCGAGATTCTGACACTTCAATAATCTAGTTTTATTAGCTTATAAAAACTTTACGAACAATTACGTATCGCGCAATGCACGATTCAACAAGTGGGCACGCTTACTCAGGCTTACTAAAAAAACCGTTTTCTCCCGTGAAATATAGTATTTAATAAATATAATGTAATTAAGACTCACCGCAGTCGTTTAAGAACTATTTTTCCATAGCTGTTAGAAGATGTAGATGGAATTAATTCTTCTCTCCACCGAAGGAATATACCACGAGGCAATCACTTAGACTTCCATGTAGAGACAAGAAAAAAGGAACGCCGTCCTTCAAGTATCGCCCGTTATCAGTATTTAGCGACAGGGAGCACCACCTGGCTTTTATAATGCCTCAGCAAGCCGACAGATGGCGACAGCGATCGGGCACTGTAATAAGTCTCTCTTATTTCGATACAAGAGCGCAGCACGAATTATTGCTTTAATTCCGTACTGCCCTTAACTATCAACGGTAGATACATTAATTTCGCATCGTTTCACCGCTAGGTATCGGTCCACTCTCCGATTGTAAAAATGACTGACATAGCTGAACGACAAAGTACAGCACACCCTCACCCCAAAAGGGCAACATAGTTGCCCCAACGTTAAAGGCAAGGAGGGTACCCTGCAGTGTACCTCTCCCCAAAAGATACCGGTGGACGTCGTGGTTGGGTTGGCTCAGCTGAGCTTGCTCTCAGGAGAACAGAATTCAAAAAGAAAATGAAAGAGACGAAAGAAGGTATGTATTATGTAAGTGTGCGGGTGCTGCATGCTGACCTGATCAGAGTCCGCATACAGCACAAGAGAGAGAGACAGCTAAAGACCAAAGAAAGATTCCTACCATGGTAGATCTTCCGATCTCCTGAGGCTCGCCCCCTTCGCCTGAACACGACTTCCACATTTAACAAGGACATCCGTCCTATCTTTACGGGGACTATCCCCCTTCGAACGTTTTCGATGGCCCTTGACAACGTTTGAGTTTGGAAATGTGGCTTGTCACCAGTTTTTGTTTGTCACCCGGTACGCCCAGCCGGGCCGTCACCGGTGACGTAAATCCTATGACACGGTATGGTCCCGACCAATGGTAGCATAGCTTCGCAGCACGTTTGTCGGCGGCAGAGCTGAGTGGGTGGCTTTGGCAATAGACCCAGTCACCAATCCGGAAGGGGTTTGGAATACGCCCCTGATTATAACGCCGACGGACCCGCTCGTGCGCTCGCAGCAAATTCTTCCGAGCCATTTTCCATCTCTCCGCAGTTTTATTATTGGGCTCCCGCGGCAGAAGATCTTCGATATCCCATAGGTTGGTCAACGGGAGTGCGGGCGAGAATCCAAACAAAATTTCAAATGGCACGGCCTGATGACTGTCGTGTCTGGCCGTGTTGAAAGCTAATTGTAACCACTTCAAATTATGATCCCAGGTGGTCTGTTGCTCAGCGTGATAAGCAATCAAGGCGGACCGGAGATTCCGATTGAATCTCTCCGCATGGGACTGTTGTGGGTAATAAGGGGAAGTGGTTACGTGTTTGATGCCACTGGCGAAACACATACGCCTGAATTCGTTTGAAATAAATTGCGGGCCATTGTCCGAAACAATGATGGTCGGAAGACCGAAATGCTGAAAAACGTGGTTCTGTAAAGCGTTGATGGTCAAACGAGCGGTTCCCTGCCGTAAGGGCAGTAGCCAGGCAAACTTTGAAAAAGCATCTACACAAACAAGCAGGTAAGCATTACCTGATTTGCTACGGGGGAACGGCCCCACGTAGTCAATAAACAACTTTTCCATTGGTCTGCTCGCCACCTCAGAAGATAACAACCCTAGTTTGGTGTTCTGGGCAGGCTTGCTCAAGCCACACAGATGACAGTTTTTTACTCTCGTCGCGATGTCTCTATCCATGCCCTTCCAGATAAAATGTTTCCTAATACTGGAAATGGTCTTCGAAATTCCCTTGTGGCCTCCGATTGGGGAATCATGGTAATAGCTGAAGACCATGGGCACTAATTTGCTAGGCAGCACGATTTTAGGTGCTCGTCCTTTTCTCTCTCGACAACAGAGGACTCCCTTGGACAAGAAATAAGGGGCCTGTACGTTACCCTGCTTTATATTTTGGATGACTTGACCCAGCACTTCGTCGTTTAACTGATGGGGTAACACATCAGTGAAGGCTAATGGAAAATCAAGAAGAACGGAACAGGGTTGCTCAGCTTGGGCATCACTGGGTTGGGAAAACATACGGGATAAGGCATCTGCAACCACATTCTGGGATCCCCTGATGTGTTGCACGGTGAACTTAAAGGATGAGATTTTCACCACCCATCTACCAATTTTACCCAGTTGCCGGGGATGAGCTAGAAGCCATGAGAGAGCCTGATTGTCGGTCTCGAGCAGGAACTCAGCATGTTCCAGGAAACGCCTGAACTTATCTAGAGCGTACACAACAGCTAAACACTCTAGCTCATAAACGGATGATTTACGTTTTTGCTTGATCAACGTGCGTGAGATGAAAGCCACAGTCTGCCTAGCGTCGTCAATAACTTGGGAAAGGACCGCTCCGAGCGCAACCGAACTCGCGTCCGTCTGCAAAATGAACGGCTTTGAAAAGTCAGGCATCCGCAACACCGGTGGGGAAATGATGGCTTCTTTTAAGGTAGCGAAAGCCTTCTGTTGGTTTTCCCCCCATGTAAACTTTGCCCCCTTCTTCCTCAGTTCATTCAAGGGAGCGGCAATTTCAGCGATATTCGGTATGAAACGCCTATAAAAATTTATCATACCGACGAATCTCGCTATGCCTTTCGCATCCCTAGGCGGAGGAAAGTCACGGATGCCCTGTGTCCTCTCTGGGTCTACCGTCACGCCCTTGTGTGAAATTAAATGGCCCAAGAAAGAAATACTCTCTTGGGCGAAACGAACCTTTTCGGGATTGACCGTGAGGCCAGCCTCTCTTAAACGACCCAACACCTCTCTTAAATGCCGCAGATGATCTTCGAAAGTCTCGCTATATACCAAAAGATCGTCAAGATAATTATAGACGAAACGGAATTTGACGTCGTGAAAGACAGTGTCGAGAAGGCGAGTAAGTGTCTGGGCCCCCACAGCCAAACCCATGGGAACCCTTGCGTACTGGTACAAATTCCAGGGTACACAAAAAGCCGTATATGGTTTACTTCCTTTGGCAAGAGGTATCTGATGGTAGGCCGCGTTCAGATCGATAATGGTATAAAATCTGGCCCCACTGAACCAATCAAAGGCCGAATGTAAATCCGGGAGGGGAACAGAATCCACCTCGATATTGGCGTTCAACTTCCTGTAATCAATAACCATTCTTTGTTTGCCACCAGGCTTTGGCACTAAAAATGCTGGACTGGCATAGCTGGAATGAGAAGGTTCAATCACCCCTTGGTCCAATAATTCTTGAACCTTCTCTCGTAGAATGGTCATCTTTGGAGGGGCAAACTTGTAAGGGTGTGACCTCACTATTTTCGAATCTGTAAGGCTGATTTTGTATTCCAGCAGGTGTGTGAGTCCCAAAGTAGGAGTTAACACCTCGGGAAATTCCTCACACAAATGATCTAAGGCCGTCTGCTGGGATGGAGTGAGATGGTCTCGTGCAGAATCGGGACAAGCTACTTCTTGGATACCCGGCTTAGCGCCCTGGTACCCAAGGAACGGAATTAAAACCTCCCGATTAAATTTAAAAAAACATTGGTGCGCTTGGATGTGCAGCACGAGACCACTTTTTGCGATGAAATCGGCACCAATGATACAATCCACTCCCAGAGCAGGAGAAACCAGAAAAGACCACACCCAAGAAAACCCATCGATTTTGATCTTAAAGGAAGTAACCCGGGAGATAGGCAAGATTTCCCGGGATGCCGTCCAGCATATTGCAGATGACTTTTCTGACCTTTTAATTAAACCCTGTCGTTCAAGGTCCGCATGTACCCGAGATGAAATGATGGATCGGGCTGAACCGGAGTCAACTAAGGCTCTAAGCTGACCCCCCTTTACCTCGAGCGACAGAAAGGGGCATACAGAAAGTTGTTGCGAGGTAGCGGACTGGACCTTGATATTAGAAGATTGGTCTTTTAACGACTGCCTGGAGGTCGGCGGAAGTTGAACAGAATTGAAGCGGGGGGAAGACATCCTCCGAAATATCTTCCCCTGTCTGCTTAGTTTTTTGGCGCTGGTCTAGACATAGGTGGTGCTGGTCGCTCGTGCCCTCGCGTACAATTTCTCGACACGTGTCCCGGGCGGTTACAATTGTAACAAATCACGGAATTTGAATTTGTTTGCTGACGATTTCGAGCTGGCTGGGCCTGTCGGGGGAAGGTAGGCTCTCTGGCCCCTTCCGATGTCTGAGGTCTTGGTTCGGCTCGTCTACTGTTTCCGCTCGCCTGGTCGGTCATCTGCATGGTCTCCGTCATAACGCAGAGTCGCTCCAGGTCGGTAAACCACTGCGGCCGCTGTGCAAAAACTAGTCGCAGACGGTCGTCGGCAGAGACGCCGTCGAGAATGTGTTGTACTACCTCTTCCTCCGACATGCTCATTCCCAGAATACGAGCTACCTCGCGCATTCGCAGCACGTACTGGGCCAATGTTTCGCCCCGTGCCTGAACTCTATAAAAATGACGATGGCGCAATTGCTCCATCAGCCTACTAGGGACGAACGCCCTCAGCACCACCCGGTGGAACTCATCCACACCTTCTTTGCATCGCATCACCTCCGCCACCCTGTCAGCCATGGTACCGCGACAGTAGGGGAAGATGAGTTCGAGCACCGTTCGCTCCAGCATACCCGGATAGTCCTTCAGCTCAAAGACTATTTTGAAAAAAGGTATCAGTTTGTCTGCCTCCAGTCCGTCCACGACTGGAAGTTGTTGTATTATATGGGCAAGGGGGTTGGGCAGGTAGTTGTACTTTGCCGCCCCCGAACCAGTTTGTACAGGCTCTACTTCTCTGTATAAAGAAGTGTTCACAGCTGAGACCACGGACTCCTCAACAACCGGAAGCGGGGTGGATGCTCTTACTGGTGGTGACCCTTGAAGGGTCGAGGTAATCTCTTGTATTATGTCTGGTATATTGTATGGTGGCGGTATATTATATGGCGGTTCACTGACTTGTGCCTGTAAATTCTTCAGCCGATGAATCAAGTGCTGCATACGTTGCCGGATCCGCCGGACACCGAGAGAGCATCCCGGTCCCTCCTCCAAACTTTCAACGGATTGAGCCAACTCCTGCAGCTCACCCCACTTTTCCGTACACCGTTCCCACTCACTCTCGGGGTCAGTGATAGTGACCCTGGAGAGCGCATCACCCGCGGCCAGCGCTTCACGGAGCAGCCGCTGTAAGGCTTGGACATTGCCTCGGGTTTCTTTACCCCGGGCCCGGAGCTCGAACTCAATTTCCTCCCTTACAAACAACTCAGGATTTATTGAACTCGTCCTCACTTTGCGGTCGGCACACTTAACTTAAAACTTTAAAAACTTATTCTAAATAAAACCAGAATCTGAAAAACCCAAGTACTGTTCTTCCAAAGAGTAGACTGCGGGTCCACCTAACGATGCGAGAAACTAGCCCACTACCTGAACTGCTCACACTCGATTACACCAGACAAAAGGAACGCGACACACACACAACACGAAAACAAAACACCGACCAACGAAAATTTATTTTAACCATTTCTTAGGTTACCTCTGGCTACCATTTATCGGAAGAAACCGACTGCCGATCGGGCCATACCGCATAATCACAAAAAAAACAGCAACACCTCCCCAAACATGGGCAAGGTAACTCAAACTAACCAAGCACCGAACTGCGATAAGTCTTGCCCAGGGATTTCCCCTTCTAAAATTTCCTACCACGTGTATAAGTTCCAAAATATTTCCTAAGTTTGCAAGCCCCGTCACACCCACAGGACCCTCGGGTTGACCCTCATCGTAACCACGCTCTGCTACCAAATGTAACCCCTACTTCATCTTGAGTAGTTAAAACAAAAAGAATATTTCCTTTTGTAAAGAGGGGCCACAAGTTAATTAAAACTAGGCTAAGGCCTAGAGAAGCTAAAAATTGCGCTGGATCCAGTGAGACGGGACTTGCAATGAAAACTCAAGAATTAAATAATTAACAAATCCCTTTTTATTTATTCTATCTCATAGCCAGTTAATAATAAATAAATACAGTGATCTATAATTCCCCTTTAAATAGTTAAATAAAGAAGTATACTCTCTCAACAAGGCCACCTGAAAAATATTAACTGAATCCAAGAAAATAATTGCTATGTCACACCATCAAAGAATTGAAAATTTAAAATAATCATAATCTTGAAATAAAGCTTCCATTAAACTATTGAATAAAATATAAAATTTATATTATGTGTTCCTTTTAAAATACTGTATATAAATTAATGAATTCATTCCTTTAATGATAAAAATAATTACTCAACAAATTAAATAAATTTTAAAGGTGACAATTCCTATACTTGCTATAAGGTTAAAGAAAATAAATAATTTCCTTAAAGAAATGATCAGCAACGATTATTGAGATAGAATACCTCCCTTAAAAAAAAACTAAAAAGGATATATCCACATGACTACATGTGTTAACTTTCTGTTGTAAAAGACCTTGAATAATAAATCCCTATATTCCAAGTTCCCACCAAAAGTACAGTAAATGTATAATATATATATCCCCCAAAATGTACACAGAAATATACACACATAACATGTTCCACAAGACAAAAATACATTATACAATAGTATACATAAATACATAAAGGTCTCTTGCCACGCCCTTTTTTATATTACCCTTCTGGTGTATATAAATTCTAACTTTTCTTTTTATAATAATCCGAATTAGGATTAGAAATTTACATTTATAATAGTACCCACATGGTGTGGGTTAATAGCACGTCATGTGTATAAGAGAATGCTAAAGCCCACAGTGCTCCCCAGGACATAAAAATTTAAAACTAAGTGCCTAAGTGGCTAAGTGCTTAAGTACTTAATTACGGTGAGAAATAAAATTGTTTAAAAAAATTAACGCCCCCCAGTTATCATAATTAGTATAAAGAATTTATATATACTTAAATAGGGCCAGTTAATGAAAAGAGAAAAATTGCATAATATTAGCACCTTATAAAAAAATACACTTGGGTCAGAGACGGACATGTTCATTCAAGTTTCGGCTTGTCTCGACAAACAAGTTGAAAGGTGTTTCGACATGCATAGCTTGGTTGAAACTAGTTAAAAATTCGCCTACCTCCCCAGTAATCTTTTTATATAAATGAAAAAACTGATTTAAAATAAGAGAATATATATATATTTATTCATAGTGAATTGAACATGTGAAATTACTAATAGCAAAACTGACTTTAACTCTGTAGAGAAACCCCTATAAAAGAAATGAGTGGAAATCTATGTTGGATGCTGTCTTGTAACCATATCAGTCTCTGAACTGACAATTTACTATAAATATATTGAAATTTTATAATTAATTCTTTTTCTTAGTGTACACACTAAACTGTCCCATCAATTGGGAATCCAAATGAATGTTTAACTTGAAAGGTAGAAACTGATGGTTATGTATAACTGGTGGTGCCATGTTGATTCTACGTGTTAATTATAAATGGTTGTTTTTCACCTGCTTATGGGTCCAGAAGGGTGGTCTTTTATTGGTAATGTGGCGATCTCATGATTGGCATTTGGTGTTGTTGTTGTGGTGATCTACTTCTCTTCGGTGGCGAGTGTGGAGCTTTTAAGATGGAATTCGTTCAGCCATGTAACAGGACTTTGTCTCTGGTCGGTGAACCCTGCTCACACATTATATTTTTAGTGAGAGACCACACACAAATGCCCCCACTGTTTGGACACCCTCCAAAATACATATATAAAGACAACACCTAGTTATGTGCTACATAATGAAACTTGGTAAAATTATTTTGGCCAACATGCCTTATTTAAAAACTCTCTAACAATGATTCTTTAAATACTGAACCTCACCTAATGTGAGTTACCTTTTGCAATATAAAAAATTTATTTTGGCTCTGTAACATCTTATAAACTTATTACTTAGAGTGAATATATATAGTTACCACGTGGTGAAGGATTTGTTTAAAACACATAGTTTTTTACTACACATAATTTGATAGGGACATCATTTATATTTAACGTGCCTGAGTAAGTTCCCATATATATGTATAAGGTTTTACTGCTATTCTTAGCAAAACCTTATATCACTTAATAACGACGCATTGTGCAATAGGTTAAGTGTGCAACACAATCTCGTTACATCGGTGTTAATGAAAGTTTAAACTTAATAATTTTGTTGTTAATGTACTTTAGGTTTTAGGGCCGAGATTCTGACACTCCAATAATCTAGTTTTATTAGCTTATAAAAACTTTACGAACAATTACGTATCGCGCAATGCACGATTCAACAAGTGGGCACGCTTACTCAGGCTTACTAAAAAAACCGTTTTCTACCGTGAAATATAGTATTTAATAAATATAATGTAATTAAGACTCACCGCAGTCGTTTAAGAACTATTTTTCCATAGCTGTTAGAAGATGTAGATGGAATTAATTCTTCTCTCCACCGAAGGAATATACCACGAGGCAATCACTTAGACTTCCATGTAGAGACAAGAAAAAAGGAACGCCGTCCTTCAAGTATCGCCCATTATCAGTATTTAGCGACAAGGAGCACCACCTGGCTTTTATAATGCCTCAGCAAGCCGACAGATGGCGACAGCGATCGGGCACTGTAATAAGTCTCTCTTATTTCGATACAAGAGCGCAGCACGAATTATTGCTTTAATTCCGTACTGCCCTTAACTATCAACGGTAGATACATTAATTTCGCATCGTTTTACCGCTAGGTATCGGTTCACTCTCCGATTGTAAAAATGACTGACATAGCTGAACGACAAAGTTTCAGCTTCTCATGGCTCTTTCATGGCTTCTAGCTCATCCCCGGCAACTGGGTAAAATTGGTAGATGGGTGGTGAAAATCTCATCCTTTAAGTTCACCGTGCAACACATCAGGGGATCCCAGAATGTGGTTGCAGATGCCTTATCCTGTATGTTTTCCCAACCCAGTGATGCCCAAGCTGAGCAACCCTGTTCCGTTCTTCTCGATTTTCCATTAGCCTTCACTGTTGTGTTACCCCATCAGTTAAACGACGAAGTGCTGGGTCAAGTCATCCAAAATATAAAGCAGGGTAACGTATAGGCCCCTTATTTCTTGTCCAAGGGAGTCCTCTGTTGTCGAGAGAGAAAAGGACGAGCACCTAAAATCGTGCTGCCTAGCATATTAGTGCCCATGGTCTTCAGCTATTACCATGATTCCCCAATCGGAGGCCACAAGGGAATTTCGAAGACCATTTCCAGTATTAGGAAACATTTTATCTGGAAGGGCATGGATAGAGACATTGCGACGAGAGTAAAAAACTGTCATCTGTGTGGCTTGAGCAAGCCTGCCCAGAACACCAAACTAGGGTTGTTATCTTCTG
Source organism: Magicicada septendecula (assembly GCA_034769895.1). Classification (NCBI taxonomy): domain Eukaryota; kingdom Metazoa; phylum Arthropoda; class Insecta; order Hemiptera; family Cicadidae; genus Magicicada; species Magicicada septendecula. Next base: position 325,025,747 of record CM068376.1, on the reverse strand, counting down.
AGGTGGCGAGCAGACCAATGGAAAAGTTGTTTATTGACTACGTGGGGCCGTTCCCCCGTAGCAAGTCAGGTAATGCTTACCTGCTTGTTTGTGTAGATGCTTTTTCAAAGTTTGCCTGGCTACTGCCCTTACGGCAGGGAACCGCTCGTTTGACCATCAACGCTTTACAGAACCACGTTTTTCAGCATTTCGGTCTTCCGACCATCATTGTTTCGGACAATGGCCCGCAATTTATTTCAAACGAATTCAGGCGTATGTGTTTTGCCAGTGGCATCAAACACGTAACCACTTCCCCTTATTACCCACAACCGTCCCATGCGGAGAGATTCAATCGGAATCTCCGGTCCGCCTTGATTGCTTATCACGCTGAGCAACAGACCACCTGGGATCATAATTTGAAGTGGTTACAATTAGCTTTCAACACGGCCAGACACGACAGTCATCAGGCCGTGCCATTTGAAATTTTGTTTGGATTCTCGCCCGCACTCCCGTTGACCAACCTATGGGATATCGAAGATCTTCTGCCGCGGGAGCCCAATAATAAAACTGCGGAGAGATGGAAAATGGCTCGGAAGAATTTGCTGCGAGCGCACGAGCGGGTCCGTCGGCGTTATAATCAGGGGCGTATTCCAAACCCCTTCCGGATTGGTGACTGGGTCTATTGCCAAAGCCACCAACTCAGCTCAGCCGCCGACAAACGTGCTGCGAAGCTATGCTACCGTTGGTCGGGGCCATACCGTATCATAGGATTCACGTCACCGGTGACGGCCCGGCTGGGCGTACCGGGTGACAAACAAAAACTGGTGACAAGCCACATTTCCAAACTCAAACGTTGTCAAGGGCCATCGAAAACGTTCGAAGGGGGATAGTCCCCGTAAAGATAGGACGGATGTCCTTGTTAAATGTGGAAGTCGTGTTCAGGCGAAGGGGGCGAGCCTCAGGAGATCGGAAGATCTACCATGGTAGGAATCTTTCTTTGGTCTTTAGCTGTCTCTTTCTCTTGTGCTGTATGCGGACTCTGATCAGGTCAGCATGCAGCACCCGCACACTTACATAATACATATCTTCTTTCGTCTCTATCATTTTCCTTTTTGAATTCTGTTCTCCTGAGAGCAAGCTCAGCTGAGCCAACCCAACCACGACGTCCACCGGTATCTTTTGGGGTGAGGTACACTGCAGGGTACCCTCCTCGCCTTTAACGTTGGGGCAACTATGTTGCCCTTTTGGGGTGAGGGTGTGCTGAACTTTGTCGTTCAGCTATGTCAGTCATTTTTACAATCGGAGAGTGGACCGATACCTAGCGGTGAAACGATGCGAAATTAATGTATCTACCGTTGATAGTTAAGGGCAGTACGGATTAAAGCAATAATTCGTGCTGCGCTCTTGTATCGAAATAAGAGAGACTTATTACAGTGCCCGATCGCTGTCGCCATCTGTCGGCTTGCTGAGGCATTATAAAAGCCAGGTGGTGCTCCCTGTCGCTAAATACTGATAACGGGCGATACTTGAAGGACGGCGTTCCTTTTTTCTTGTCTCTACATGGAAGTCTAAGTGATTGCCTCGTGGTATATTCCTTCGGTGGAGAGAAGAATTAATTCCATCTACATCTTCTAACAGCTATGGAAAAATAGTTCTTAAACGACTGCGGTGAGTCTTAATTACATTATATTTATTAAATACTATATTTCACGGGTGAAAACGTTTTTTTTAGTAAGCCTGAGTAAGCGTGCCCACTTGTTGAATCGTGCATTGCGCGATACGTAATTGTTCGTAAGGTTTTTATAAGCTAATAAAACTAGATTATTGAAGTGTCAGAATCTCGGCCCTAAAACCTAAAGTACATTAACAACAAAATTATTAAGTTTAAACTTTCATTAACACCGATGTAACGAGATTGTGTTGCACACTTAACCTATTGCACAATGCGTCGTTATTAAGTGATATAAGGTTTTGCTAAGAATAGCAGTAAAACCTTATACATATATATGGGAACTTTACTCAGGCACGTTAAATATAAATGATGTCCCTATCAAATTATGTGTAGTAAAAAACTACGTGTTTTAAACAAATCCTTCACCACGTGGTAACTATATATATTCACTCTAAGTAATAAGTTTATAAGATGTTACATAGCCAAAATAAATTTTTTATATTGCAAAAGGTAACTCACATTAGGTGAGGTTCAGTATTTAAAGAATCATTGTTAGAGAGTTTTTAAATAAGGCATGTTGGCCAAAATAATTTTACCAAGTTTCATTATGTAGCACATAACTAGGTGTTGTCTTTATATATGTATTTTGGAGGGTGTCCAAACAGTGGGGGCATTTGTGTGTGGTCTCTCACTAAAAATATAATGTGTGAGCAGGGTTCGCCGACCAGAGACAAAGTCCTGTTACATGGCTGAACGAATTCCATCTTAAAAGCTCCACACTCGCCACCGAAGAGAAGTAGATCACCACAACAACAACACCAAATGCCAATCATGAGATCGCCACATTACCAATAAAAGACCACCCTTCTGGACCCATAAGCAGGTGAAAAACAACCATTTATAATTAACACGTAGAATCAACATGGCACCACCAGTTATACATAACCATCAGTTTCTACCTTTCAAGTTAAACATTCATTTGGATTCCCAATTGATGGGACAGTTTAGTGTGTACACTGAGTAAAAAAATTAATTGTAAAATTTCAGTATATTTATAGTAGATTGTCAGTTCAGAGACTGATATGGTTAGAAGACAGCATCCAACATAGATTTCCACTCATTTCGTTATAGGGGTTTCTCTACAGAGTTAAAGTCAGTTTTGCTATTAGTAATTTTACATGTTCAATTCACTATGCATAAAAACATATATATTCTCTTAATTTAATATATCAGTTTATTTCATTTGTATAAAAAGATTACTGGGGAGGTAGGCGAATTTTTAACTAGTTTCAACCAAGCTATGCATGTCAAAACACTTTTCAACTTGTTTGTCGAGACTTGTTTGTTGAGACAAGCCGAAAGTTGAATGAACATGTCCGTCTCTGACCCAAGTGTATTTTTTTATGAGGTGCTAATATTGTGCAATTTTTCTCTTTTCATTAACTGGCCCTATTTAAGTATATATAAATTCTTTATACTAATTATGATAACTGGGGGGGGGGGGCGTTAATTATTTTAAACAATTTTTATTTCTCACCGTTATTAAGTATTTTAGCACTTAGCTACTTAGGCACTTACTTTTAAATTTGTATGTCCTGGGGAGCACTGTGGGCTTTAGCATTCTCTTATACACATGACGTGCAATTAACCCACACCATGTGGGTACTATTATAAATGTAAATTTCTAATCCTAATTCGGATTATTATAAAAAGAAAAGTTAGAATTTATATACACCAGAAGGGTAATATAAAAAAGGGCGTGGCAAGAGACCTTTATGTATTTTATGTATACTATTGTATAATGTATTTTTGTCTTGTGGAACATGTTATGTGTGTATATTTCTGTGTACATTTTGGGGGTTATAAATATTATACATTTTCTGTACTTTTGGTGGGAACTTGGGATATAGGGATTTATTATTCAAGGCCTTTTACAACAGAAAGTTAACACATGTAGTCATGTGGATATATCCTTTTTAGTTTTTTTTTAAGGGAGGTATTCTATCTCAATAATCGTTGCTGATCATTTCTTTAAGGAAATTATTTATTTTCTTTAACCTTATAGCAAGTATAGGAATTGTCACCTTTAAAATTTATTTAATTTGTTGAGTAATTATTTTATTATTAATAGTAACTGGCTATGAGATAGACTAAATAAAAATGGATTTGTTAATTATTTAATTCTTGAGTTTTCATTGCAAGTCCCGTATCACTGGATCCAGCGCAATTTTTAGCTTCTCTAGGCCTTAGCCTAGTTTTAATTAACTTGTGGCCCCTCTTTACAAAAAGAAATATTTTTTTTGTTTTAACTACTCAAGATGAAGTAGGGGTTACATTTGGTAGCAGAGCGTGGTTCTGTAAAGCGTTGATGGTCAAACGAGCGGTTGCCTGCCGTGAGGGCAGTAGCCAGGCAAACTTTGAAAAAGCATCTACACAAACAAGCAGGTAAGCATTACCTGACTTGCTACGGGGGAACGGCCCCACGTAGTCAATAAACAACTTTTCCATTGGTCTGCTCGCCACCTCAGAAGATAACAACCCTAGTTTGGTATTCTGGGGAGGCTTGCTCAAGCCACACAGATGACAGTTTTTTACTCTTGTCGCGATGTCTCTATCCATGCCCTTCCAGATAAAATGTTTCCTAATACTGGAAATGGTCTTCGAAATTCCCTTGTGGCCTCCGATTGGGGAATCATGGTAATAACTGAAGACCATGGGCACTAATTTGCTAGGCAGCACGATTTTAGGTGCTCGTCCTTTTCTTTCTCGACAACAAAGGACTCCCTTGGACAAGAAATAAGGGGCCTGTACGTTACCCTGCTTAATATTTTGGATGACTTGACCCAGCACTTCGTCGTTTAACTGATGGGGTAACACATCAGTGAAGGCTAATGGAAAATCGAGAAGAACGGAACAGGGTTGCTCAGCTTGGGCATCACTGGGTTGGGAAAACATACGGGATAAGGCATCTGCAACCACATTCTGGGATCCCCTGATGTGTTGCACGGTGAATTTAAAGGATGAGATTTTCACCACCCATCTACCAATTTTACCCAGTTGCCGGGGATGAGCTAGAAGCCATGAGAGAGCCTGATTGTCGGTCTCGAGCAGGAACTCAGCATGTTCCAGGAAACGCCTGAACTTATCTAGAGCGTACACAACAGCTAAACACTCTAGCTCATAAACGGATGATTTACGTTCTTGCTGGGTCAACGTGCGTGAGATAAAAGCCACAGGCTGCCTAGCGTCGTCAATAACTTGGGAAAGGACCGCTCCGAGCGCAACCGAACTCGCGTCCATCTGCAAAATGAACGGCTTTGAAAAGTCGGGCATCCGCAACACCGGTGGGGAAATGATGGCTTCTTTTAAGGTAGCGAAAGCCTTCTGTTGGTTTTCCCCCCATGTAAACTTTACCCCCTTCTTCCTCAGTTCATTCAAGGGAGCGGCAATTTCAGCGATATTCGGTATGAAACGCCTATAAAAATTTATCATACCGACGAATCTCGCTATGCCTTTCGCATCCCTAGGCGGAGGAAAGTCACGGATGCCCTGTGTCCTCTCTGGGTCTACCGTCACGCCCTTGTGTGAAATTAAATGGCCCAAGAAAGAAATACTCTCTTGGGCGAAACGAACCTTTTCGGGATTGACAGTGAGGCCAGCCTCTCTTAAACGACCCAACACCTCTCTTAAATGCCTCAGATGATCTTCGAAAGTCTCACTATATACCAAAAGATCGTCAAGATAATTATAGACGAAACGGAATTTGACGTCGTGAAAGACAGTGTCGAGAAGGCGAGTAAGTGTCTGGGCCCCCACAGCCAAACCCATGGGAACCCTTGTGTACTGGTACAAATTCCAGGGTATACAAAAAGCCGTATATGGTTTACTTTCTTTGGCAAGAGGTATCTGATGGTAGGCCACGTTCAGATCGATAATGGTATAAAATCTGGCCCCACTGAACCAATCAAAGGCCGAATGTAAATCCGGGAGGGGAACAGAATCCACCTCGATATTGGCGTTCAACTTCCTGTAATCAATAACCATTCTTTGTTTGCCACCAGGCTTTGGCACTAAAAATGCTGGACTGGCATAGCTGGAATGAGAAGGTTCAATCACCCCTTGGTCCAATAATTCTTGAACCTTCTCTCGTAGAATGGTCATCTTTGGAGGGGCAAACTTGTAAGGGTGTGACCTCACTATTTTCGAATCTGTAAGGCTGATTTTGTGTGTGAGTCCCAAAGTAGGAGTTAACACCTCGGGAAATTCCTCACACAAATGATCTAAGGCCGTCTGCTGGGATGGAGTGAGATGGTCTCGTGCAGAATCGGGACAAGCTACTTCTTGGATACCCGGCTTAGCGCCCTGGTACCCAAGGAACGGAATTAAAACCTCCCGATTAAATTTAAAAAAACATTGGTGCGCTTGGATGTCCAGCATGAGACCACTTTTTGCGATGAAATCGCCACCAATGATACAATCCACTCCCAGAGCAGGAGAAACCAGAAAAGACCACACCCAAGAAAACCCATCGATTTTGATCTTAAAGGAAGTAACCCGGGAGATAGGCAAGATTTCCCGGGATGCCGTCCAGCATATTGCAGATGACTTTTCTGACCTTTTAATTAAACCCTGTCGTTCAAGGTCCGCATGTACCCGAGATGAAATGATGGATCGGGCTGAACCGGAGTCAACTAAGGCTCTGAGCTGACCCCCCCCCTTTACCTCGAGCGACAGAAAGGGGCATACAGAAAGTTGTTGCGAGGTAGCGGACTGGACCTTGATATTAGAAGATTGGTCTTTTAACGACTGCCTGGAGGTCGGCGGAAGTTGAACAGAATTGAAGCGGGGGGAAGACATCCTCCGAAATATCTTCCCCTGTCTACTTAGTTTTTTGGCGCTGGTCTAGACATAGGTGGTGCTGGTCGCGCGCACCCTCGCGTTCAATTTCTCGCCACGTGTCCCGGGCGGTTACAATTGTAACAAATCACGGAATTTGAATTTGTTTGCTGACGATTTCGAGCTGGCTGGGCCTGTCGGGGGAAGGTAGGCTCTCTGGCCCCTTCCGATGTCTGAGGTCTTGGTTCGGCTCGTCTACTGTTTCCGCTCGCCTGGTCGGTCATCTGCATGGTCTCTGTCATAACGCAGAGTCGCTCCAGGTCGGTAAACCACTGCGGCCGCTGTGCAAAAACTAGTCGCAGACGGTCGTCGGCAGAGACGCCGTCGAGAATGTGTTGTACTACCTCTTCCTCCGACATGCCCATTCCCAGAATACGAGCTACCTCGCGCATTCGCAGCACGTACTGGGCCAATGTTTCGCCCCGTGCCTGAACTCTATAAAAGTGACGATGGCGCAATTGCTCCATCAGCCTACTAGGGACGAACGCCCTCAGCACCACCCGGTGGAACTCATCCACACCTTCTTTGTGTCGCATCACCTCCGCCACCCTGTCAGCCATGGTACCGCGACAGTAGGGGAAGATGAGTTCGAGCACCGTTCGCTCCAGCATACCCGGATAGTCTTTCAGCTCAAGACTATTTTGAAAAAAGGTATCAGTTTGTCTGCCTCCAGTCCGTCCACGACTGGAAGTTGTTGTATAATATGGGCAAGTGGGTTGGGCAGGTAGTTGTACTTTGCCGCCCCCGAACCAGTTTGTACAGGCTCTACTTCTCTGTATAAAGAAGTGTTCACAGCTGAGATCACGGACTCCTCAACAACCGGAAGCGGGGTGGATGCTCTTACTGGTGGTGACCCTTGAAGGGTGACCAGAGACAAAGTCCGTTCCTTGGGTACCAGGGCGCTAAGCCGGGTATCCAAGAAGTAGCTTGTCCCGATTCTGCACGAGACCATCTCACTCCATCCCAGCAGACGGCCTTAGATCATTTGTGTGAGGAATTTCCCGAGGTGTTAACTCCTACTTTGGGACTCACACACCTGCTGGAATACAAAATTAGCCTTAGAGATTCGAAAATAGTGAGGTCACACCCTTACAAGTTTGCCCCTCCAAAGATGACCATTCTGCGAGAGAAGGTTCAAGAATTATTGGACCAAGGGGTGATTGAACCTTCTCATTCCAGCTATGCCAGTCCAGCATTTTTAGTGCCAAAGCCTGGTGGCAAACAAAGAATGGTTATTGATTACAGGAAGTTGAACGCCAATATCGAGGTGGATTCTGTTCCCCTCCCAGATTTACATTCGGCCTTTGATTGGTTCACTGGGGCCAGATTTTATACCATTATCGATCTGAACGCGGCCTACCATCAGATACCTCTTGCCAAAGAAAGTAAACCATATACGGCTTTTTGTGTACCCTGGAATTTGTACCAGTACACAAGGGTTCCCATGGGTTTGGCTGTGGGGGCCCAGACACTTACTCACCTTCTCGACACTGTCTTTCACGACGTCAAATTCCGTTTCGTCTATAATTATCTTGACGATCTTTTGGTATATAGCGAGACTTTCGAAGATCATCTGCGGCATTTAAGAGAGGTGTTGGGTCGTTTAAGAGAGGCTGGCCTCACTGTCAATCCCGAAAAGGTTCGTTTCGCCCAAGAGAGTATTTCTTTCTTGGGCCATTTAATTTCACACAAGGGCGTGACGGTAGACCCAGAGAGGACACAGGGCATCCGTGACTTTCCTCCGCCTAGGGATGCGAAAGGCATAGCGAGATTCGTCGGTATGATAAATTTTTATAGGCGTTTCATACCGAATATCGCTGAAATTGCCGCTCCCTTGAATGTACTGAGGAAGAAGTGGGTAAAGTTTACATGGGGGGAAAACCAACAGAAGGCTTTCGCTACCTTAAAGGAAGCCATCATTTCCCCACCGGTGTTGCGGATGCCCGACTTTTCAAAGCCGTTCATTTTGCAGACGGACGCGAGTTCGGTTGCGCTCGGAGCGGTCCTTTCCCAAGTTATTGACGACGCTAGGCAGCCTGTGGATTTTATCTCACGCACGTTGACCCAGCAAGAACGTAAATCATCCGTTTATGAGCTAGAGTGTTTAGCTGTTGTGTACGCTCTAGATAAGTTCAGGCGTTTCCTGGAACATGCTGAGTTCCTGCTCGAGACCGACAATCAGGCTCTCTCATGGCTTCTAGCTCATCCCCGGCAACTGGGTAAAATTGGTAGATGGGTGGTGAAAATCTCATCCTTTAAATTCACCGTGCAACACATCAGGGGATCCCAGAATGTGGTTGCAGATGCCTTATCCCGTATGTTTTCCCAACCCAGTGATGCCCAAGCTGAGCAACCCTGTTCCGTTCTTCTCGATTTTCCATTAGCCTTCACTGATGTGTTACCCCATCAGTTAAACGACGAAGTGCTGGGTCAAGTCATCCAAAATATAAAGCAGGGTAACGTACAGGCCCCTTATTTCTTGTCCAAGGGAGTCCTCTGTTGTCGAGAGAGAAAAGGACGAGCACCTAAAATCGTGCTGCCTAGCAAATTAGTGCCCATGGTCTTCAGCTATTACCATGATTCCCCAATCGGAGGCCACAAGGGAATTTCGAAGACCATTTCCAGTATTAGGAAACATTTTATCTGGAAGGGCATGGATAAAGACATCGCGACGAGAGTAAAAAACTGTCATCTGTGTGGCTTGAGCAAGCCTGCCCAGAATACCAAACTAGGGTTGTTATCTTCTGAGTTGGCAAGCAGACCAATGGAAAAGTTGTTTATTGACTACGTGGGGCCGTTCCCCCGTAGCAAGTCAGGTAATGCTTACCTGCTTGTTTGTGTAGATGCTTTTTCAAAGTTTGCCTGGCTACTGCCCTTACGGCAGGCAACCGCTCGTTTGACCATCAACGCTTTACAGAACCACGTTTTTCAGCATTTCGGTCTTCCGACCATCATTGTTTCGGACAATGGCCCGCAATTTATTTCAAACGAATTCAGGCGTATGTGTTTCGCCAGTGGCATCAAACACGTAACCACTTCCCCTTATTACCCACAACCGTCCCATGCGGAGAGATTCAATCGGAATCTCCGGTCCGCCTTGATTGCTTATCACGCTGAGCAACAGACCACCTGGGATCAGAATTTGAAGTGGTTACAATTAGCTTTTAACACGGCCAGACACGACAGTCATCAGGCCGTGCCATTTAAAATTTTGTTTGGATTCTCGCCCGCACTCCCGTTGACCAACCTATGGGATATCGAAGATCTTCTGCCGCGGGAGCCCAATAATAAAACTGCGGAGAGATGGAAAATGGCTCGGAAGAATTTGCTCCGAGCGCACGAGCGGGTCCGTCGGCGTTATAATCAGGGGGGTATTCCAAACCCCTTCCGGATTGGTGACTGGGTCTATTGCCAAAGCCACCCATTCAGCTCTGCCGCCGACAAACGTGCTGCGAAGCTATGCTACCGTTGGTTGGGGCCATACCGTATCATAGGATTTACGTCACCGGTGACGGCCCGGCTGGGCGTACCGGGTGACAAACAAAAACTGGTGACAAGCCACGTTTCCAAACTCAAACGTTGTCAAGGGCCATCGAAAACGTTCGAAGGGGGATAGTCCCCGTAAAGATAGGACGGATGTCCTTGTTAAATGTGGAAGTCGTGTTCAGGCGAAGGGGGCGAGCCTCAGGAGATCGGAAGATCTACCATGGTAGGAATCTTTCTTTGGTCTTTAGCTGTCTCTCTCTCTTGTGCTGTATGCGGACTCTGATCAGGTCAGCATGCAGCACCCGCACACTTACATAATACATATCTTCTTTCGTCTCTTTCATTTTCCTTTTTGAATTCTGTTCTCCTGAGAGCAAGCTCAGCTGAGCCAACCCAACCACGACGTCCACCGGTATCTTTTGGGGAGAGGTACACTGCAGGGTACCCTCCTTGCCTTTAACGTTGGGGCAACTATGTTGCCCTTTTGGGGTGAGGGTGTGCTGAACTTTGTCGTTCAGCTATGTCAGTCATTTTTACAATCGGAGAGTGGACCGATACCTAGCGGTAAAACGATGCGAAATTAATGTATCTACCGTTGATAGTTAAGGGCAGTATGGAATTAAAGCAATAATTCGTGCTGCGCTCTTGTATCGAAATAAGAGAGACTTATTACAGTGCCCGATCGCTGTCGCCATCTGTCGGATTGCTGAGGCATTATAAAAGCCAGGTGGTGCTCCCTGTCGCTAAATACTGATAACGGGCGATACTTGAAGGACGGCGTTCCTTTTTTCTTGTCTCTACATGGAAGTCTAAGTGATTGCCTCGTGGTATATTCCTTCGGTGGAGAGAAGAATTAATTCCATCTACATCTTCTAACAGCTATGGAAAAATAGTTCTTAAACGACTGCGGTGAGTCTTAATTACATTATATTTATTAAATACTATATTTCACGGGAGAAAACGGTTTTTTTAGTAAGCCTGAGTAAGCGTGCCCACTTGTTGAATCGTGCATTGCGCGATACGTAATTGTTCGTAAAGTTTTTATAAGCTAATAAAACTAGATTATTGAAGTGTCAGAATCTCGGCCCTAAAACCTAAAGTACATTAACAACAAAATTATTAAGTTTAAACTTTCATTAACACCGATGTAACGAGATTGTGTTGCACACTTAACCTATTGCACAATGCGTCGTTATTAAGTGATATAAGGTTTTTCTAAGAATAGCAGTAAAACCTTATACATATATATGGGAACTTACTCAGGCACGTTAAATATAAATGATGTCCCTATCAAATTATGTGTAGTAAAAAACTATGTGTTTTAAACAAATCCTTCACCACGTGGTAACTATATATATTCACTCTAAGTAATAAGTTTATAAGATGTTACAGAGCCAAAATAAATTTTTTATATTGCAAAAAGTAACTCACATTAGGTGAGGTTCAGTATTTAAAGAATCATTGTTAGAGAGTTTTTAAATAAGGCATGTTGGCCAAAATAATTTTACCAAGTTTCATTATGTAGCACATAACTAGGTGTTGTCTTTATATATGTATTTTGGAGGGTGTCCAAACAGTGGGGGCATTTGTGTGTGGTCTCTCACTAAAAATATAATGTGTGAGCAGGGTTCGCCGACCAGAGACAAAGTCCTGCAACATGGCTGAACGAATTCCATCTTAAAAGCTCCACACTCGCCACCGAAGAGAAGTAGATCACCACAACAACAACACCAAATGCCAATCATGAGATCGCCACATTACCAATAAAAGACCACCCTTCTGGACCCATAAGCAGGTGAAAAACAACCATTTATAATTAACACGTAGAATCAACATGGCACCACCAGTTATACATAACCATCAGTTTCTACCTTTCAAGTTAAACATTCATTTGGATTCCCAATTGAGGGGACAGTTTAGTGTGTACACTAAGAAAAAGAATTAATTGTAAAATTTCAATATATTTATAGTAAATTGTCAGTTCAGAGACTGATATGGTTACAAGACAGCATCCAACATAGATTTCCACTCATTTCATTATAGGGGTTTCTCTACAGAGTTAAAGTCAGTTTTGCTATTAGTAATTTCACATGTTCAATTCACTATGCATAAAAACATATATATTCTCTTAATTTAAAATATCAGTTTATTTCATTTGTATAAAAAGATTACTGGGGAGGTAGGCGAATTTTTAACTAGTTTCAACCAAGCTATAGATAATAGCTGAAGACCATGGGCACTAATTTGCTAGGCAGCACGATTTTAGGTGCTCGTCCTTTTCTCTCTCGACAACAGAGGACTCCCTTGGACAAGAAATAAGGGGCCTGTACGTTACCCTGCTTTATATTTTGGATGACTTGACCCAGCACTTCGTCATTTAACTGATGGGGTAACACATCAGTGAAGGCTAATGGAAAATCGAGAAGAACGGAAAAGGGTTGCTCAGCTTGTGCATCACTGGGTTGGGAAAACATACGGGATAAGGCATCTGCAACCACATTCTGGGATCCCCTGATGTGTTGCACGGTGAACTTAAAGGATGAGATTTTCACCACCCATCTACCAATTTTACCCAGTTGCCGGGGATGAGCTAGAAGCCATGAGAGAGCCTGATTGTCGGTCTCGAGCAGGAACTCAGCATGTTCCAGGAAACGCCTGAACTTATCTAGAGCGTACACAACAGCTAAACACTCTAGCTCATAAACGGATGATTTACGTTCTTGCTGGGTCAACGTGCGTGAGATAAAAGCCACAGGCTGCCTAGCGTCGTCAATAACTTGGGAAAGGACCGCTCCGAGCGCAACCGAACTCGCGTCCGTCTGCAAAATGAACGGCTTTGAAAAGTCGGGCATCCGCAACACCGGTGGGGAAATGATGGCTTCCTTTAAGGTAGCGAAAGCCTTCTGTTGGTTTTCCCCCCATGTAAACTTTGCCCCCTTCTTCCTCAGTTCATTCAAGGGAGCGGCAATTTCAGCGATATTCGGTATGAAACGCCTATAAAAATTTATCATACCGACGAATCTCGCTATGCCTTTCGCATCCCTAGGCGGAGGAAAGTCACGGATGCCCTGTGTCCTCTCTGGGTCTACCGTCACGCCCTTGTGTGAAATTAAATGGCCCAAGAAAGAAATACTCTCTTGGGCGAAACGAACCTTTTCGGGATTGACAGTGAGGCCAGCCTCTCTTAAACGACCCAACACCTCTCTTAAATGCCGCAGATGATCTTCGAAAGTCTCGCTATATACCAAAAGATCGTCAAGATAATTATAGACGAAACGGAATTTGACGTCGTGAAAGACAGTGTCGAGAAGGCGAGTAAGTGTCTGGGCCCCCACAGCCAAACCCATGGGAACCCTTGTGTACTGGTACAAATTCCAGGGTACACAAAAAGCCGTATATGGTTTACTTTCTTTGGCAAGAGGTATCTGATGGTAGGCCGTGTTCAGATCGATAATGGTATAAAATCTGGCCCCACTGAACCAATCAAAGGCCGAATGTAAATCCGGGAGGGGAACAGAATCCACCTCGATATTGGTGTTCAACTTCCTGTAATCAATAACCATTCTTTGTTTGCCACCAGGCTTTGGCACTAAAAATGCTGGACTGGCATAGCTGGAATGAGAAGGTTCAATCACCCCTTGGTCCAATAATTCTTGAACCTTCTCTCGCAGAATGGTCATCTTTGGAGGGGCAAACTTGTAAGGGTGTGACCTCACTATTTTCGAATCTGTAAGGCTGATTTTGTATTCCAGCAGGTGTGTGAGTCCCAAAGTAGGAGTTAACACCTCGGGAAATTCCTCACACAAATGATCTAAGGCCGTCTGCTGGGATGGAGTGAGATGGTCTCGTTCAGAATCGGGACAAGCTACTTCTTGGATACCCGGCTTAGCGCCCTGGTACCCAAGGAACGGAATTAAAACCTCCCGATTAAATTTAAAAAAACATTGGTGCGCTTGGATGTCCAGCACGAGACCACTTTTTGCGATGAAATCGGCACCAATGATACAATCCACTCCCAGAGCAGGAGAAACCAGAAAAGACCACACCCAAGAAAACCCATCGATTTTGATCTTAAAGGAAGTAACCCGGGAGATAGGCAAGATTTCCCGGGATGCCGTCCAGCATATTGCAGATGACTTTTCTGACCTTTTAATTAAACCCTGTCGTTCAAGGTCCGCATGTACCCGAGATGAAATGATGGATCGGGCTGAACCGGAGTCAACTAAGGCTCTGAGCTGACCCCCCTTTACCTCGAGCGACAGAAAGGGGCATACAGAAAGTTGTTGCGAGGTAGCGGACTGGACCTTGATATTAGAAGATTGGTCTTTTAACGACTGCCTGGAGGTCGGCGGAAGTTGAACAGAATTGAAGCGGGGGGAAGACATCCTCCGAAATATCTTCCCCTGTCTACTTAGTTTTTTGGCGCTGGTCTAGGCATAGGTGGTGCTGGTCGCGCGCGCCCTCGCGTACAATTTCTCGCCACGTGTCCCGGGCGGTTACAATTGTAACAAATCACGGAATTTGAATTTGTTTGCTGACGATTTCGAGCTGGCTGGGCCTGTCGGGGGAAGGTAGGCTCTCTGGCCCCTTCCGATGTCTGAGGTCTTGGTTCGGCTCGTCTACTGTTTCCGCTCGCCTGGTCGGTCATCTGCATGGTCTCCGTCATAACGCAGAGTCGCTCCAGGTCGGTAAACCACTGCGGCCGCTGTGCAAAAACTAGTCGCAGACGGTCGTCGGCAGAGACGCCGTCGAGAATGTGTTGTACTACCTCTTCCTCCGACATGCCCATTCCCAGAATACGAGCTACCTCGCGCATTCGCAGCACGTACTGGGCCAATGTTTCACCCCGTGCCTGAACTCTATAAAAATGACGATGGCGCAATTGCTCCATCAGTCTACTAGGAACGAACGCCCTCAGCACCACCCGGTGGAACTCATCCACACCTTCTTTGCGTCGCATCACCTCCGCCACCCTGTCAGCCATGGTACCGCGACAGTAGGGGAAGATGAGTTCGAGCACCGTTCGCTCTAGCATACCCGGGTAGTCTTTTAACTCAAAGACTATTTTGAAAAAAGGTATTAATTTGTCTGCCTCCTGTCCGTCCACGACTGGAAGTTGTTGTATTATATGGGCAAGTGGGTTGGGCAGGTGGTTGTACCTTGCCACCCCCGAACCAGTTTGTACAGGCTCTACTTCTCTGTATAAAGAAGTGTTCACAGCTGAGACTACGGACTCCTCAACAACCGGAAGCGGGGTGGATGCTCTTACTGGTGGTGACCCTTGGTGGGTCGAGGTAATCTCTTGTATTATGTCTGGTATATTATATGGTGGCGGTTCACTGACTTGTGCCTGTAAATTCTGCAGCCGATGAGTCAAGTGCTGCATACGTTGCCGGATCCGCCGGACACCGAGAGAGCATCCCGGTCCCTCCTCCAAACTTTCAACGGATTGAGCCAACTCCTGCAGCTCACCCCACTTTTCCGTACACCGTTCCCACTCACTCTCGGGGTCAGTGATAGTGACCCTGGAGAGCGCATCACCCGCGGCCAGCGCTTCACGGAGCAGCCGCCGTAAGGCTTGGACATTGCCTCGGGTTTCTTTACCCCGGGCCCGGAGCTCGAACTCAATTTCCTCCCTTACAAACAACTCAGGATTTATTGAACTCATCCTCACTTTGCGGTCGGCACACTTAACATACAACTTTAAAAACTTATTCTAAATAAAACCAGAATCTGAAAAACCCAAGTACTGTTCTTCCAAAGAGTAGACTGCGGGTCCACCTAACGATGCAAGAAACTAGCCCACTACCTGAACTGCTCACACTCGATTACACCAGACAAAAGGAACGCGACACACACACAACACGAAAACAAAACACCGACCAACGAAAATTTATTTTAACCATTTCTTAGGTTACCTCCGGCTACCATTTATCGGAAGAAACCGACTGCCGATCGGGCCATAACGCATAATCACAAAAAAAGCAACACCTCCCCAAACATGGGCAAGGTAACTCAAACTAACCAAGCACCGAAGTGCGATAAGTCTTGCCCAGGGATATCCCCTTCTAAAATTTCCTACCACGTGGCACTATTCACTATGCAAGGCGGGCAAGTACATATACATATATTTCAAACCTTAAAACTAACAAAAATATTTTCAACTTTGGATATAGGGCCTTTAAAATTTTTCTAAGTTCTATTTGAACTTAACATTGTGAAAGTTCCAAAATATTTCCTAAGTTTGCAAGCCCCGTCACACCCACAGGACCCTCGGGTTGACCCTCATCGTAACCACGCTCTGCTACCAAATGTAACCCCTACTTCATCTTGAGTAGTTAAAACAAAAAGAATATTTCCTTTTGTAAAGAGGGGCCACAAGTTAATTAAAACTAGGCTAAGGCCTAGAGAAGCTAAAAATTGCGCTGGATCCAGTGAGACGGGACTTGCAATGAAAACTCAAGAATTAAATAATTAACAAATCCCTTTTTATTTATTCTATCTCATAGCCAGTTAATAATAAATAAATACAGTGATCTATAATTCCCCTTTAAATAGTTAAATAAAGAAGTATACTCTCTCAACAAGGCCACCTGAAAAATATTAACTGAATCCAAGAAAATAATTGCTATGTCACACCATCAAAGAATTGAAAATTTAAAATAATCATAATCTTGAAATAAAGCTCCCATTAAACTATTGAATAAAATATAAAATTTATATTATGTGTTCCTTTTAAAATGCTGTATATAAATTAATGAAGATAAATGATTTCATTCCTTTAATGATAAAAATAATTACTCAACAAATTAAATAAATTTTAAAGGTAACAATTCCTATACTTGCTATAAGGTTAAAGAAAATAAATAATTTCCTTAAAGAAATGATCAGCAACGATTATTGAGATAGAATACCTCCCTTAAAAAAAAACTAAAAAGGATATATCCACATGACTACATGTGTTAACTTTCTGTTGTAAAAGACCTTGAATAATAAATCCCTATATTCCAAGTTCCCACCAAAAGTACAGTAAATGTATAATATATATATCCCCCAAAATATACACAGAAATATACACACATATGTTCCACAAGACAAAAATACATTATACAATAGTATACATAAAATACATAAAGGTCTCTTGCCACGCCCTTTTTTATATTACCCTTCTGGTGTATATAAATTCTAACTTTTCTTTTTATAATAATCTGAATTAGGATTAGAAATTTACATTTATAATAGTACCCACATGGTGTGGGTTAATAGCACGTCATGTGTATAAGAGAATGCTAAAGCCCACAGTGCTCCCCAGGACATAAAAATTTAAAACTAAGTGCCTAAGTGGCTAAGTGCTTAAGTACTTAATTACGGTGAGAAATAAAATTGTTTAAAATAATTAACGCCCCCCAGTTATCATAATTAGTATAAAGAATTTATATATACTTAAATAGGTCCAATTAATAAAAAGAGAAAAATTGCACAATATTAGCACCTTATAAAAAAATACACTTGGGTCAGAGGCGGACATGTTCATTCAACTTTCGGCTTGTCTCAACAACAAGTCTCGACAAACAAGTTGAAAAGTGTTTCGACATGCATAGCTTGGTTGAAACTAGTTAAAAATTCGCCTACCTCCCCAGTAATCTTTTTATACAAATGAAATAAACTGATATTTTAAATTAAGAGAATATATATGTTTTTATGCATAGTGAATTGAACATGTGAAATTACTAATAGCAAAACTGACTTTAACTCTGTAGAGAAACCCCTATAATGAAATGAGTGGAAATCTATGTTGGATGCTGTCTTGTAACCATATCAGTCTCTGAACTGACAATTTACTATAAATATATTGAAATTTTACAATTAATTCTTTTTCTTAGTGTACACACTAAACTGTCCCCTCAATTGGGAATCCAAATGAATGTTTAATTTGAAAGGTAGAAACTGATGGTTATGTATAACTGGTGGTGCCATGTTGATTCTACGTGTTAATTATAAATGGTTGTTTTTCACCTGCTTATGGGTCCAGAAGGGTGGTCTTTTATTGGTAATGTGGCGATCTCATGATTGGCATTTGGTGTTGTTGTTGTGGTGATCTACTTCTCTTCGGTGGCGAGTGTGGAGCTTTTAAGATGGAATTCGTTCAGCCATGTTGCAGGACTTTGTCTCTGGTCGGCGAACCCTGCTCACACATTATATTTTTAGTGAGAGACCACACACAAATGCCCCCACTGTTTGGACACCCTCCAAAATACATATATAAAGACAACACCTAGTTATGTGCTACATAATGAAACTTGGTAAAATTATTTTGGCCAACATGCCTTATTTAAAAACTCTCTAACAATGATTCTTTAAATACTGAACCTCACCTAATGTGAGTTACCTTTTGCAATATAAAAAATTTATTTTGGCTCTGTAACATCTTATAAACTTATTACTTAGAGTGAATATATATAGTTACCACGTGGTGAAGGATTTGTTTAAAACACAGTTTTTTACTACACATAATTTGATAGGGACATCATTTATATTTAACGTGCCTGAGTAAGTTCCCATATATATGTATAAGGTTTTACTGCTATTCTTAGCAAAACCTTATATCACTTAATAACGACGCATTGTGCAATAGGTTAAGTGTGCAACACAATCTCGTTACATCGGTGTTAATGAAAGTTTAAACTTAATAATTTTGTTGTTAATGTACTTTAGGTTTTAGGGCCGAGATTCTGACACTCCAATAATCTAGTTTTATTAGCTTATAAAAACTTTACGAACAATTACGTATCGCGCAATGCACGATTCAACAAGTGGGCACGCTTACTCAGGCTTACTAAAAAAACCGTTTTCTCCCGTGAAATATAGTATTTAATAAATATAATGTAATTAAGACTCACCGCAGTCGTTTAAGAACTATTTTTCCATAGCTGTTAGAAGATGTAGATGGAATTAATTCTTCTCTCCACCGAAGGAATATACCACGAGGCAATCACTTAGACTTCCATGTAGAGACAAGAAAAAAGGAACGCCGTCCTTCAAGTATCGCCCGTTATCAGTATTTAGCGACAGGGAGCACCACCTGGCTTTTATAATACCTCAGCAAGCCGACAGATGGCGACAGCGATCGGGCACTGTAATAAGTCTCTCTTATTTCGATACAAGAGCGCAGCACGAATTATTGCTTTAATTCCGTACTGCCCTTAACTATCAACGGTAGATACATTAATTTCGCATCGTTTTACCGCTAGGTATCGGTCCACTCTCCGATTGTAAAAATGACTGACATAGCTGAACGACAAAGTTCAGCACACTTTCTCAAAATTCAGTAGGTAACAGTTTAAAAGTTTAGTGTATCATTTATAATTTTATAAATTGTTTATGAGTTACTCATCCCTTTTCCTGCTTCTCCTCATCATTGCGTCACTATTTTATATTCACTTTTTGTCCATTTACTTTCGAAACTGTTTTTGCAAATTGTCACTGCTATATCGAGTCTCCACTCACATGTTTAACCACTGATTAATTAACTTTTTTCCTTTTTTAATAGTCAGCCGACTTATATTGGTTCGTGAACACTGTTTTGCTGACAGCGCGGTCTGAGGGATTTTCATCGACTGACGCTAAAGTCAAGCATCTTCAAAAATGGCCAGCGTCACTCTGGGCTCGGCTACTTGGTGTTTGATTGGCGGGTAGCATCTTGCGGCTTTCCCGTAGTCTCGTATAAGGCGAGAAGGAATTCTTAAATGTGACTTTTACGTTTGAAAAGCGGCACACACGTGCGCTCGTACGCATGAATACACACCCTACTGGCAATAAACATTCTTGTACTGTGCTGTGCCTTACACGGAGCTACAGTCAGTGACCAAAAAATACACTCTGGTTAAATAAAAAGGGTACCTCAAAGGTTGTCTGCAGATGGTTAACATGAAAAGCTTTAAATTATAGACCCCCATCAGTTTGTCCCGTTACAGATTTGTGTAGACATTGTGTTATATGATTTCTGACTGTTTACTGTGCATTGCGATTAAAATTTCAGATTAGGGACATTAAACGTAGACGTAAGGAATATTTGTGGCGTACGTAAATTAGGTCATTAAGATAAACTTTGTTGTGGTGTTTTGTTATCGTGTTCAAAATGGCAGAAAGTCTATCAGCCGATTTACAAGGTACACTAAATGCAATCTTAGGTAATATTCAATCTGTAGGTGATGAAGGTAATAAAAATAATGAAGCATTATAAGACGACAATAAACAGCTACACGAAAACTTAAAATCCGGGCATGACAATAATAAAATATTAAGCAAAAATTTAAAATCCGTGCCTGAAGATAGTAGAATATTAAACGAAAACTTAAAATCTGTAAGAGACAAAGCTAAAAATCAAAATAAAAAAATCTTCGCGGCCATTCACGAACAAGCTAAACAAAATAAAGCCATAGTTGAAGCTGTTGAAAGCAAAATCACGGAGAAAGTTGAATCTATCCGCGTGGAATTTGAGTCCGCAATAGCATTAAACAACACACGTATAACAGAATGTGAGACACGGGTGATCGCGGTAGAAGAATGTATGCGAGAGCAGACGACCACAGTAAATGACTCCATAAACACGTGTGAAAACAAATTAGAGGTGTTAGAACAGAAAATAAAACAAATACAACAGACTACTCCAATCACAAACCAGGTCACCTATGTATACAAAACACAGGACAACATTAACACGTACATAAAATTTTATGGCCTCGAGCATGAAAATCCCATACAATTCCTTAAACAATGCCAGCGTAATATGGAGCACATTGCTGACAACCTTAGTGATGTTAACAAAATAAACTGGGTGGTGCGTCAGTTAAAGGGCACAGTGGCTGAATGGTTTTCGATCGTCCAAGGTCAAATTGTGGTATATGAACATCTTGTTAACCACTTTAAAGCAAGGTATTGGAATGACGAAATCCAGCGGAAAGTACGCGTACAACTGGAATTTGGTAAGTATACTCCAGGTAAGGGGAGTAAGGAGAAATACTTGATCCAGCTTGTAGCCAAGGCGAAACACCTGGAGCCTGAAATATCGGAAGCAGAAATTGTAAATAAGCTAGCACATCATTTCAACAGGGGAATACAAGTAGCTGTAATTACACAAGGAATCAAAACATTAGAAGACCTGCTGTTGTTGATAACAAAATGGGAAAATGTAGATGGGAATCCCGAAACATACAATACATACACAAAGGTAAACATCAATAACACACCAAAACAAAATGAATATAAAAATAAGCAATGGAAAAAGCCGGATCACGAACAAAATTCTTCCAAATTAGGTAGTCATAAAGTCGCGACTATAGCCAAAGATAACACAGATAATGAAAATGGTCCAAAAAACGCGTAAGGTTGCACGGTGTAGGACCGTGCAAAACAAATAAAAAAATAATAATAAACAAAGTACCAGTCAGAATCAGAAATTCAATGAAAACGTAGAAAGAAATAACATTATTAGGACGTACTGTGTATCTGGTGTATACCCTAATGATGTACGAAATGAACTTATAAGTGACAGTAATAACGATGTAAGTAATATGCATAAGAATAGTGATAAGTTAGATAGTAGAATAATGTATTAAAAGCTAGGATAAATAACTGTAAGGGAAATTTTTAATAGACAGTGGTGCTCAGATCTCATTGATCAGTGAAAATTTTATCAATAAGGACATAAAGTACCAATATTACTGATTAATAATACAATATTAAGACAGTGACAAACGAAGTTCAGAAAGTAAATAAGCAAGCGTACATAACCATTTCATCGCAAGGTATGGAGCTTGAAACACCAGTATTAGTTGTTAAGGATTTAATTTACGATGTCATCGTAGGAACAGACACTAAAAAAAAAATAAATGCCATCATTGATTTTAGTAAAAATGAATTAATGTGTACGGTTAATAATAATCAATATAGGATAGTATTAGGAAATAATGACGGTGATAAGCAATCTGAGGCGAAGTACATTCACATAACCAAGCCGGTGACTAAGCTAGTTGTTAACAATAACAAAGATAAGATTAATAATACAGAGCAATTAACCTCGAGTCAACAGAACAAATTAAACCAACTGATAAAGAGACTTGGAGACATTTCAAAACACCCACACTACCACACATGTATACATGCACGGCATCCAAGTTATTGATGAAAATAAATTCGAGCGTAAGACGTATCCTATTCCACTGCACTATCAGAAACTGGTGTATGAGGGAATCAGTAAGATGTTGGACGAGAACATCATCGAACGGTCCAACAGCAATTTCCTTAACCCAATGGTGATCGTAAAAAAGAAAAATAACCAGATTAGGATATGTCTTGATATGCGAAATTTAAACAGTATCACTAAAAAATGTTTTGACTGTGCTCCTAATGCAGAAAACCTATTTACAAAATGCCAGGGTGTCCAATATATGTCTCGGTTGGATTTAAAAAGTGATTTTTGGCAAATCTCATTAGCTCAAGATAGCAGAAAGTTCCGGGCATTTTTATATAGAAATAAATGCTACCAGTTCAAGGTAGTGCCCTTTGGTTTGGTAACCATCCTTGCTGCGATGGTTAAATGCCTAGAATTAGCGTTGGGTCCTGAGGTGGAAGACTTTGTGAGTGTTTTCATTGATGACATACTAGTCATATCTAAATCGTTTGATGAGCATTTGAAGCATCTGGATATTGTATTCAGCAAACTCCGTCAGGCCAACTTGGTATTTAGCTACGAGAAATGCGAATTCGGTAAGTCCAAAATAAAATTTTTAGGTCATATTATATTAGCGCAGGGTGTTAGTATGGACCCTGAAAAGATAGAATCCATCACGGGATTTCCTACACCTAAAAAAACGAAGGACATTAGAGCTTCCCTGGGACTTACTGGGTATTACCGTTGATTCACACCTGCGTGTGCGAAAAAATAGAACCACTGTTGGAACTACTTCGAAAAAACATCAAATGGTGATGGGAGGCAAGACATGAAGAGGCATTTAACGCGGTGAAGGACTTATTTAAAGAGAATCTACACGTGTTTCATTATTTAAAGAGAATCTACACGTGTTTCACCCTGAGAAGGAAGGAACATATGTTCTAAACTGTGATGCTTCCGAGTATGCCATTGGTGGAATTTTATATCAAAGAAATAAGAATAGTGAACTTAAAGTCATCGCTCATGTAAATCGGTCGTTAAAAGGCGCTGAGCGAAACTATTTTACTGCCAAAAAAGAAATTTTAGCTATAGTATATTGTGTTAGTAAGTTTAGGTATTATTTAGTAGGTAAGCATTTTGAAATTTTATCGGATAACCAAGCTTTGTCATTTTTGTTAAAGTGTAAACTTGCAAATGCCCGAATGTCATGATGGATAATGGCTATGCAAGAATATGATTTTAGCATTAAGTACTGCAAAGCTAGCAACAACAAGTTGGCGGATACCTTAAGTCGGTATCCACCTGTGCATCAGGAAACGCATTCGGCGGATAAGAATGAAATACAAATCTTGGTGATATTGTATGCTTTACCAAATGAGATTAAAACATTATTAAAGAACATAAATGTTGAACAACAACGTGACGACAAAATTAGAAAAATAATAAATGACATACAGGTTACAGAAAGTCCAAAGTTCCAGATTGTTAACAATATTTTGTACAAGTTGATTGACGGACAGTGGAAGATTATGGTTCCTGACCATCTCATAGAGGACCTAGCATGGGGATGCCATGAAAGTCTTGCTCACGCTGGTGCTTACAAATGCTACCTGACACTGCGGGAAGATTTTATATGGATGAACATGGCCAGAAAAGTTAAATCAGTACTTCATACCTGCCACACCTGCCAGACAGCGAAACATCCTAACCAACACACATACGTGGAGATGGGAAACATTGTTATACATGGAAAAAATGAGAGTTACTATGTATCGATTTCCTTGGAACATTACCATGTGCGGCTAGGGGAATGAGAAATCTGGTGGTGTGTACGGATGCCTTCACGAAGAATGTAAGTCTTTATGTGGTAGGTAGACTGACAACAGATGCAGTACTGAGGATAATTTTGGAAAAGTACATCCCAAGATATGGTCATGTAAAGTAGATCCTGTCTGATCAAGGCACGCAATTCCAGAATAAAAAATAGAAAGCCGAATTAGAGAAGAGGGGCATTCAAGCAGTCCTGACAGCCATTCGTAGACCCCAAGGGAATCTCGCCGAGAGGGTGAATAGAGACCTCGGTCGTTTATTTAGGACTTATTGTAACAATAACCAAAGCAAGTGGCCAGAGTATCTGGAGTTTTTTGAGAACGCCATAAATGGGGGTCACCAACCCTGACCGTGGATTTTGGCTTTTTAGGGGCGGACTATGGTTGGAGTATACCTCAGAAATGGGGTCGGACAACTGTAGTCCTCCTCTACAAAATTGGTGGAAGTAGAAATTTTGAAGTTTGAAGAACGGGGTAGGGGGACCCCTAATGATCTTGAGTCAGCGTTATGGTCAGGTGCATCGTTTTGCAAAAAAATAATTGTATGTTATTCAAAAGTTATGAGTCAATTTTCAAGTAACGAAGTGCTGTGATTTCCAGAATTAGATTATGTTCTAAAAAACAATTGTCAAACACAATTATTCAGCAGTATTATGAGTTAATTTCAGGTAGAAAAGTATTATTGTTTCCGGGATTTTGTTTTTTTAACGGCACCTGTACACTCCATGGTGATCCTCCAATTTTGCAATTTATTTGTATTGCCGCTTTTGTGGTAATTGACAAAATTGAATTAAAATTATACATTTGTGTAGATACCATTTTAGAAAAAAAAATTATTAGAATCTATATAATATATGTATGTACATATAGCTACATATTTTGGCCTACTAATTAACATGCAAACACTAACAGACAATTGTATTAGGCAAATAGAGTGAAGTAATGGTGAATCAACTGAAAGATAAATTATTATTTTGTACCCGCTATTTTTTATGCTTAGGAAGGACATAGTGATGATGTAACGGTACAGATAGGTCCGTATGGGGATTTTGGGTAAACAACAGATATAATTTTATTGTAAATTAAATATTAAAATGTGTGAGGGTAAAGTTTTCCAAAAATGTGAAACAACGCAATAAACAATGAAGAGTTTGCGTCAAGGTCAGTGGCGTACGTGCGAAATGGCAGCGACTTTGCCAAAACAACCTGCCAATCTTATGTAAACGTCACTCAAGGAATGTCATACGTAATTGCTGCACCTTAAAGACGTCATCACCAAGAACAATAGAATTGATGACACAACAACCCTTCCACTCAATAATAAGTGCCATACTGTCGTTCTCAGTCGACAAAGATCTTTCGTGCGAACTGCACGCTATCAAAATTGCTGACCAGCAAGTCTTTAAAGTAACAACAAAATGTAACAAAAAGTGAATTTAAAACTAGTTGAGATCAAAAGTATAAAATGTAGAGACAGTGAGTGCAGTAGCTAAGGGAATATCTAATAGTTCGGCAGCATAACAACATGAACATGAGTGACGCCTGACTTGATCTTCATCCAGCAAAAGCAGGAAAGTAGACATTTCCCACATTTTAAACCACCAACACCTTTTTAATGTTTGAGCTCAAGTAATAGAAAATGTACCATTTTAATTAGTATGTGTGGGAGCATGTGTGCGTGTGTACCGGTACCTAGAAATCACAAAGCATTGGTTCACGTTATGTGTTTCATATAACTTAAAGTATTAAAACTGCAGTAATGGTCTAGATTCGCTTAAATATGTAACCAGAGTAAGTTGAAGTTAAAATATATCATGTAAATGCACCATGTATAAAGGCTGAGGAGAGGAAAAGTAGCACAGCCATTTTTTATTTGGATTTTGTAAAAGGAGGAAGACTCCTTTTTGTTTTGTTATTGAAATATAAAATTTGCGATGCTAAATAAACACGAGATTAACTAATGCCATCTGAGTATATTATTTCTCAACAAACATTGTGTTTTCTGTGCTCGTCTAAGAACCCTGGGACTCGTAGGTATAAATCTTATATGTTGGTAACAAACAACATGGCGGCTGGACTGGCCATAGTAAACAGTGTAAAAAATGTTAATGAAAATTATAAAAGGTAAGTCAAGAAAGGTATGTTAGTTAACAAATGACTACCCGAACAGGGACAATTTCAAAAAACGTTAGTTAGTTAACAATGATAATGTGACGAAAATTGTATTGTATTAGTTGACACTTTGTATGTATTGTAGTATAAGTATAAGTAAGGTTATAAGTATTTTTATATATATGTATACACCAGTAAAAGGGCGATTCTCCAACTTTCGGGCGGTCACGGCCTCACCAACCCTGACCGTGGATTTGGTTAATCTTTAATAAGCTATGGCCAGACTTATTGTACCCTGACCATAGGTTGTTATTGTTGAAATTGGTGAACATAGAAATTTAACTTGGGAAGAAATTGGGGGAATCTAAAATATTTTTGGAACCATGGATATACACCTAAGGGCTGATAGACCATTTAAGGGCGTATAATTAATTTACTATGGTTGCTGGTGTCCTGTACACCAGTGATACTGAACTTTGTGTAAGGTGAAAGCAGGACGGAGTAAAATAAAAGAAAAAAATGTTTACTCCAATCAGGTACAAGTTATTGTGGGAGCAACTGGGCGAGTCAGTCCACCCATTGGGGGGCAATAGTATAGTTGGTAGGAGGTAGCGACGTTACAAGCTACGTAAATAATGTAGTTTCAAAATAGGTTGAGGCCAATGGTCTAAAGCCTTGAGATTATTACATAAAATTGTAACGCATTAGGTTAAAGGGGTTTGAGGTGGGGTGTTAAGAAATTGTGTACTATTGATGGTTTCCGTTTAGGAAAATAAAAGTAAACTCGAAGTATTAGAAAGTTGAATTTCTCATTGAATTTGTGAATTTTATAATGAATTATAGATAACTAGAGTTTGATAATTGAAATATTTGAGAGACATTTAGAGCAGGAGTTATAATGTGAACGTCAGATTTTTAATGGTTATTTTAATATGATGTATTTGTGAGTAGTTGTAAAACAGGTGTTATATGGTTTGTAATGGAGTATTTGAGGACATACTTGTGTTGTCTATGTATTTTTGTATAATCATATTTTGCATTGAGTGAAGATAACAGTGGTATCTGAAGTGGTAATTGAATTTGAGAATCATTCTTTGATCATTTGAATTATTATGAGAAAAATTTGTTCTTGAGATGATTTACTATTGTACTTTGATATATGGGCAGATATTCATGTATATCAATATGTTATTTGGTTTGAATCATGTGTATTATGTTAGCAATTAGGAGACCTGTTGTTGAAGAGTTATATATTCTTTGTGTATTAAAATATTTAAGATAACAAATCAGTACTTTGGTAAATGCAAATCAGTACTGCTAGGAGGAACCCAAATCAGTTAAGGATATGGAATAGTGAAAGGCCATTTGTTAATGTTTTTGATTTGTTGTTACAGAATTTGGGTGGAACTGTGGAGGCGGACCTGTGCTGGCCAGTGCGTCAGGGCAGGGTCGCCAAGTGCCTGTCTGGCTTTATGGTGTTGGGATCCTGATGTAGGAAGTCCAGTAAAGTCATGCAGGTGCGGCCACAGCCACTGGATTAAGGGGGGTAAGTACCCAAATTTTAGTCAGGAAGTAAGGGGGGTTGTGGCGCCATATCCTCACTGATCCTCTTAGGTTTAGGCAATGAGAGTTTTTATGTTTTTTACATAAAACCTCTCATTGGAGGGGCCTTGTAACGGGACAAAATTGGTGTACCCAAATGTATATAATAATTTTGTAAAACCTATTGTTAGAGATGTTGGAAGTTATAACAAAGCATAGGTGAATCATACGGTACAGCACGATGTAGACAGACCATATAAGGCAAGGAATGCTGGACATCGAGTTTATGTCACCGGTTAGTCATTTGCGTGTGACGAACAACAACGAAAAGTTTCCAGGCTCCAGGACAGGACGAGGTGTGGAATTCCGCCTCAAACCAGTTTTCAAAGGCGCAATTAAGACGGACGTCTGGCGTGGTGACGCTAAGCTAGCCATTCTTGTACTCGCCATACTACCGTACCGTCGTTTTATAACAGTGCCCGCGGGCAGGCCTAGTAAGCTTACCGAAAGTATGTTTAAAATTGTAATGAAGTTTTAAAAAACTTTTTAAATTCACAAGTCAGTGGAGGTGACTATGTTCTAAGTGTTTGGAACCTAGATAGTTTGGCATTTTATCGAAAAAGTGAGTGTCAAGTGGTGGTGCAACTCTCGGAGACAACTACAGAATGGATAAGTAATAGTAAATAATAAATAGGCCAAATTTCAATAATTAATACAACATTTGTAACGTATTAAACAAAAAATAATGAGATCTCAATAGTGTGATAGAGAGAGAGTGCCATAAGAGAAAAGGGGAGGGGTAGATAAGCATAAAGAGAGGGCATGTAAGAGAAAAGAGGGGTGAAAGAAAGAGAAAGAACAAAGTACTGGTTTGCAAATTAAAACATTTTTTTAGTTAAGTGTCGTAATTTTTGTCTATTAACTTTTGTTTTATTTACAATAATCAAAATACAAGGAAATTAATATGTTGAATAAAAGCGAATATGATATTGCTATAACCATGTGTTAGTATAATTATTATGCCAAAACCCATAACCTATTCTGTACCAAGAGCTCGTCTAGCTGACCCTGGAAATTTTTGTATAAGGGAATTAAATTATTTAATAAATTATTTCTTTTGGGAAAAATGTAAACTGTTTCCATATTTGCTCCTCAAAATATGGTGGCGGCCCTGGAAGCTTTGTGGGATTTTCTGTTTTTTAAGGTAAGTCGAATAAGATTGCAGTAAATGGGGTAAGTACCTTCTTGTCTTCATCTTGTATTTTTTGTAAAATTACATACTGACATTTGTGTTATTTATTAGGTGGACATTTTACTATAAGGTTTTAACGGTATTCGTTGCATGTAGCACCCAAACTACCCAGTGTCTCATGGCTTTCTGTTTCGCCAGTCATCCTGCCATGGAATTATTTTGCTTAAGGCCTGCTAACGACATGTTTTTCATTTCTTTTTTCCCTGTATTTCCCTTTTCCTTTCCCTTGTGGAACCATTGTGATGTCTGTTTTTGTAGTTAGTGTTTGTCCATCCTGTGTAAGTTCTCATAACATATAAGCTGTTTCTGTTTTATGTGCTCTTCTATGGAGATTAACATTTATTATGTTCTCCACATCTTTGCCTTATATTCCAGTTGTGATATTCTCATTGGTTGTCTTATGGAATCCATTTTTATGCAGCATTTTTTTCATTGTCCATATTTCATATAACAGGGAACAGTAGGAGAGAGGTAAATAGAAGATCCTCGATAGCATACAGTGTGGTATGTCATCCAGCTTAAGTAAAAGGAAATCGAGTTAGAGATGCAAAAAGTAGAGACACAAATCAGTGAGCAGATGCTACCTAATGTTTCACTAGTAATACGGAACAGAATACAAAACAGCACAGACCAACAGTATGCTGGAAACAGACAACTAATCAAGGATATTGCATGGAAGAGGACGGTGTGGAAGGGTTGAGTGACAAAGGAGTTGTGTATGTGTGAGAGTAGGATGATAGGGGAACACTTTCTTTGGTATTGTGAGAATGGGAAATATTATTTGTGTGATGTCACTTGGGATGACTTTGAAGCCATGATCTGTTTTGAAAATGTAAATAAACAAGCAAAATTGTATAATTTTATAACTGGAAACCAGCCCGTCACCAATTAATGTCACCATTCTAATTATTTTTTCATCAAAGTCAGTAAATGTATGTTCTTCCATAAACTAACAAGTATGCAAACATTTTACTTATTATTTGTGTACCGAATGCCCTGTGCAGTTACTCTTGAGAAATGAGAGATACTTCCAAAATGCAGGCAGTTACCTGTACAAACAGATTTTAAGCTCTTAGTCATGATCTGCAATACCTTTTACAAATTATAGTGTCCTGGACCTCCACCATCATGAAACAGTAATTAAAATCATTGTTTTGATCACTCAGAATCAGAGATAATTTTGAAATATACAAGTATATAATATGTATGGTATTTATGTATAACAAAATCATTGTAAATAAAAAGATCTCGTTAAAATCGAACAGAATAAATTAAAGACATAATATGTAAACTAAACTTACCTTTAATGGTTCTAAGTGGATTTTGTCTGTGAGGGTTTCCAACTACAAACACCAACCTCCCATAGTTCCTTGCATAAACTTCCACTGCGATGCTTGGTACTTCACGTGGCAAGGAGAGGCAGTGTACTGTGTACACAGAACTACTGCACTTGGATTATTTTGTGGCAATAAACAAATTTAAAAATTTTGTCAATAGCCCTCAATGAAATGCTAATATGTGAAAAGTTGTTTAGATAAGTTTTTCATTTTATATTCATCTATCTTAATATTTCTCTTTTCATCCCACCTATCTGTCTTTCTCAGCTCACTGGTACATTTTATTTACTGCAGTGACATAAGCTATAAAACTGATTATCTCACTGTCTAAGTCCTATGTTCACTTCAGTATCTTCAATCATTATGTTGTGTATCACAGTTGCTTTTAATCATTGTAAAGTGATTCTAACCAATCTTACCATTACCAGTTTTCGTAGGCTATCCAATATTTTTTCACCTCTTATTATTGCTGTGTATCTTGTCAGTCTATCAAGCAATTGCTGAAAAACGGTAACAGCTGTTTGCAATCCAATATTCTGTTTAGAACACTTTAGTAGTTTAAGGGGTGTTTGTAAACCCTATTTCGTCCACGTTAATTTACTAGGTTTCATGACCCGTTTTCTCAGACACTAATTAACTGAGCTGTTTGAAACTTTTACCATTGATTGATTGGCCCTCAATAGAAACTTTAACACAGGGGTTTTAGGATATGCTTACGTCGAGCCATTTTAGAAATTCTAATCCAGTGCAATGTTTAACACTTCAAAAAAATCGAATATTATAATTTTTTTCTCGTGACAGGCACATTGTATCAAAAAATCCCTGTGTTAAAAGCTGTACCCTTTTGTCCTACACAGTACAGAAAGTATGAACTTTTTATGTCTAGCAGTTCCTGAGATAATAGGTCTTTTGTGTGGAAAATACAAATTTTTGGAAAACAGCAACTGAAGATTAATCTAATATAGAATATTGAAACTTTCACTTGTGAAACTTACTTGTCTTCATTATATTGATGAAGATTAATCATCAGTATAATAAATTTGTGTGCATTGCCTAATAAAGTCCTGATGCATATGACGACGCTTTATCTGGGTCTTATGCAGCTTGAAATTCTTCTTCCAGCTTCCATTTTGCTGTTGCTCTCTTCTTTTTGGGCTTCTTTCTGTAGTTCTGCAGTTACCTGTTCGACTCTCCGCACTCGTTTCATATCAATACCCAACATAATTTCAGCACAGTTCTTTCCTACTGACATGCCTAGTTGTTTCATCACTAAGCACCTGGTTAAGTAACCTCTATGAAAGCATGAAACTGCATCATAAACCCCAAAATTCAGTGTTTGTAGGTAAACAAAAACAGTTTTAGGAATGCGCGACCAAATTATGTTGTTTACCGACTCATTGGGGTTTTGACTTTTACCATGGTGACAATTTTATATAAGTTCTGGATTAGCCAGGTCTCTAAATATAGGTTTAAGCTCATCCATTTGTGCAGTATAAATGCAAAGAGAAATAAGAACGAAAAGCAATAGTTCTGTGTACTATAACAAACCAGAATATGCATCAGCTCAAATGGGTGACATATTGGACTGAGTTTATCCCTAACATCATCACCTAAAAAAATTGTAAAAAGTTTGCTAGTTGTCCGATTAATTTAAAATTCATATCAGATGAAAG
Organism: Magicicada septendecula; assembly: GCA_034769895.1. NCBI lineage: Eukaryota > Metazoa > Arthropoda > Insecta > Hemiptera > Cicadidae > Magicicada > Magicicada septendecula. The sequence goes on along the minus strand of CM068376.1, from coordinate 324,993,797 downwards.
CATATATTCCATACAATATTTTGGAACAAAAAAATAAAAATCGAATTTTTTTACCAAAATGCCTTGCAGACAGACGCTCCTTAAACATTAAAATCCATTGTACAAACAAATCCTGTCATTTGAAGTTTTATATATTTGTTTTCTGTTTCACATTTAATGCAATTCTGTACAATTTCATAATTGTTTTGCAACTACCATTTAGTATACCTGGAGTAATAGAATACCAATATCGAGTTGAAAGTGTCAATAGTGCTTGAATAAATGTTCTGCCATTTATATAAGTTGCAGAATTGTTATGACCAACAGAACTTTTGTCAGTCATAACATTATAATACAATACTGAAAATTAAACAGACATGAAGCAGTGTGCAGGTTGTATTGGGGAGAAGTCGGGGGGAGGGGGGAGGGGCAGTGGAAGCCATGAGAGAGGAAAATGCCGGCTACCGCAGTTGAAAATATTGGTCTACTCTCTGAATTGTGAACAAGACGCACATATGAGATGAGTAATCTATTTTGACACGGATTAACTTTTTATACCTAATGTGCCGAAGTTATGCTTCTTTAATTAAAGATGAAAGAAAATAGTAAAATTTACGTTTTTCCCTGTAAAAGTACTAAAATTTCAAAACTGATATCGCTTGTAATGACAGCTGAAATAAAGCAGTTACACTGCCTTGTCGATTCACAATTATTTTCTTTTTATTATTTTTATAAATTTATTTATTTAGTTTTCTATTGCCTACGATTCTTATATAGTTTTCAATTGTTTATTTTTAATTTTTAACGTTTGTTATGTATTTATTGTTTTTTATATTTCATTAGCTACATTTTTAATTATATTACTAAATACTTTACCAAACTAAATTTTACAGCTCTACCAACACACACACACACACACGCACGCGCGCGCGCGCGCGCGTAACTTACTTTTTACTAACTTTTTACTAACCAATTATTCTTATAATTTTAAAATTCTTTTGTTATTCTTTTAATTGTTTTAAAGTTTTTACAGTTAGTACATTTTATATTTAATTCTCTACTTTTTACTAAGTTACTAAACACTAAAAACTTGGTTGTAGGTAAGTTTTGATTTCGATTATGACAGTAAACGTGGACATTTTGTAAGACAAAACAAGCACCACACACAACAGAAAGAGACAATGTAATAAAGATTTCACACAGTTATAAAATGTTTAATACTGCCATTATTTTGTAAACAGTGACTTGGCGTGTTGTGTCTGTTGCAATATTTCTCGAAAGTCAAGCCTAGACATCAACAATTGTATATTTTGGAATAGGTACACTTTGTGTACATGTTACGATTCACGAAAAAAAGTAGTAATATATGATCCACATTGCTCTGGCATCTTAATTTGTTTGAATAAGTAACATTAATAACACCTCGTATGTGAAATGATTGTGTGTGTGTGTGTGTGTATGTTTAAAAAACATGCTGATGTAAACTATCCGTAAAGAACAGGAGAGAATATTAATGCAACAATTAGACAAACTATTTAAGTACCATAAAGCACATTTACTTACGTCAGTTATAATAATTATTTAGGTCAGTTCTTCACCCTACTAATATTTCCGTCACTGTTATCACCGTTAGCCTATTATCACTATCACTCAAGTTGCCTTCACTGCTGCTATCTCGTCTTACATTACTTTCTAAACGATCTGTTACAGTATCCCTTATTTGGTCCGATCTCACGTAGTCATTTTCAATTTTCATGACGTCACGTCTTGATCTCTAGTCTGCAGGAGAAATATAATAAAATTCCTTTGACACTGCCTACAGAAAAATGCACGGTTTTTCTTTCAACATGCTCCTTCACAGTTGCCCAAGTCAGTTCAATATGAGTAAAATCCGGCTGATAGAATGGAAATCGTAAAACGACGGAATGTCCATGGTTTGCCAAAATACAGAGGTGTAGCTAGGGGGGCCAAGGGGCAGCCGCCCCAGGCGGCATAGGCAGGAGGGCGGCAAAGTGAGCATAGACTAGAAAAAATTGTTATCAGTTTATAAAACTACAAACAACTTGTTTCTTTGATATGACTATTCCTTTCATAAAAGAAGCATAACCAGCCAGCTTGTCCGTTGCCATATACCTTGCATGATAAACAGTATTAGTCTATTTATACTTAAGCATCGTAATTACTGTTCATTATGATAAGGTAAATCGCATTTGGATGTGTTTTTCTCCAACTAAAAAATCTCTAATTTGATTTTGTTACAAAATCAAAAGAAAACTATCAAAGAAGTCATTTCAATAGCGAAAATGGGTTTTCATCGTAGAGAAAGTTAAATCCCCGTATTCAGGATCATGAAAATCACTCTGCGTTTTTGGATTGGAAGGAATTGGAACGTTCTTAATAAAAAAGGGGAACTTATTAATGATCTACTTTAGGAACAAATGAGTAAATCAGCTATGTCATGGAAAGAAGTCCTCGAACAGGTCATTGCCACAGTACAAACTCTTGCACAACAAAATCTGGCTCTGAGAGGACATCGAGAGTCAATTACTAACAATCCAAATCCCGGAAACTTTCTGGATTTGCTAAAATACTAGGCTAAATTTTACTTTGTCATGAGATCTCATTTGGATTCAGTCTCTTGTAAATCTGGGTGTATATCGTATCTTTCGCCAGCCATTGAAAATGAGTTATAAAGCTTGTTAGAAGAAGGAGTGTGCAAATATATTATTACTGCACGTAAGAAGGTGAAGTACTTTAGTATTATATTTGACACAACACCAGATGCTGCAGATGTAGAACAAATGTCTCAGATTATAAGATTTGTCGAAATTAAACGCAATTCTATTGATATCAAGGAAGCCTTCATAGATTTTATTCCTTTAGAAGTGAAAACAGCGAGGGGATCACAGAAGCTATTACAAGTAAGCCTGAGAGAGATGGACTGAATCTTAGCGATTGCAGAGGTCAGTCGTATGACAATCAATCAACAATGGCTGGTATCCATTCAGGAGTTCAGAAGAGAATATTAGATTTCATCCACTAGCTGTGTTTTTTCCTTGTGTCAACCGGTCACTTAACTTGGTTGGAGTTAACGCAGCTAATGTACATGTTCAGGGAGTGCCATTTTTTGGGACAGTAGAACGTCTATTCACCTTCTTTTCCTGTTCTCCTCATTGATGGAGTGTTCTTAAAGACTTTGTATTCGTAAATATTACTTTAAAAGGACATTGTGATACCAGGTGGAGTTCAAAAGCAGATGCGGTGAAAGCAATATCCACTCAGCTGGATGAAGTGATCGCTGCACTGGAGAAACTGAGGGATACACCGACTGAAACAATTGATATGAGAGAAGATGCAGCATTAATAATTAATGCAATAAAAAACTTTAATTTTGTGACCTTGCTCGTTTTCTGGACAGGGGAGAATGCAGATGATTCTGCATTAACCGTTTGGCAAGAAATGCGTCATTCTCTAATAGAAATTTTGGACAAACTGTCAGTTGAAATTACAAGCTGTTTCTCTAACATAAAAGAGTTAAGAAAGCGCTGTGGGTTCCTCTGTAAATTTGAGGCGTACGTAAATTATGGAGATATACATTTTAAAGAACAGCTTTCCCAAATCAATATTAAGTATATAGTGCGTGCAAAGCTGTATCCACATGACCTAAACAGTGTAGAATTGTTCAGTGACTGAAAAGACGCCATGCTTTTATTAAAAAGGGCAAAAGTTGACGGAGAACAAATGGACTTTACACCTCAGGGCCTTCTAAAAGACATTTCTTCAATGGGATTAACCAAGCCTACAAAACCGCTTTAAAAAATTTTCTTACTTTACCAATGTCTGTGGCTTCGTGTGAAAGATCGTTTAGTAAACTTAAATTGATTAAATCATACCTAAGATCAACAATACCTCAAGACAGGGTATCAAATCTAGTGATACTTTCAATTGGAAACGACATTGCTTTGTCTTTAGATTACAGTGATTTAATAACTGACTTTGCAGCAATTAAGACCAAGAAAGTTACATTTTAAAATGCCTCGTTTCAAATATTTATAAATACTAAAAACAAATATTAAGTGTTATTAATAGAAGATGGAACCATTAACCTGTAATGGTAAGTTATTATTAAGTTATTATTATTTTTAGTGTAGGTCTTTGTTTAATTTTATATTGCTTTAGGATATTGTGACGATGCGCTTTAAACCTACAAGGAATTTGCATGTTTATTACAATATTTTTATGTAATTTTATTGTTTTATTGTACACAATGTTTATAGTCTACATTTGTTACTAATAAATGTATACAAACTAACCACCGATAATATTATAATACCATGTAATTTCTTAATTTTGACTTGACAAATATTCTTAAGATGTTTGCTGGACATGCTTTCATACAAAAATCGACACATTTGCATTTATTAAGTACTTTGTTCACTGGGTGGGCCTTCATTTTTGCTCTTTTGTACCCTTTTAATTGTAAAGGCGAGGCGGCCGACGACGATCTCCTTGCCCCGGGCGCCAAAAAGCCTAGGTACGCCACTGCCAAAATAGCATGTATTTTAAAAGTTTGTATGTCGGTTTGTTTTGTTTAATTAGTGCATAGAGCTCAGGTTTTAACATAGATGGACTACAAAGAATGTAATGGTTTTTTAACCAGTTAATCATGTCTGCCTTTTTTGTTAATGATGTTGGAGGTGGATTTATTTGTACATTGTGGTAGGAGGCATTATCTATTACTATTACGCTGTTCTTATTCAAATGAAATGAAACTAAACGCTTATATTAATAAGCGTGATTATTATTATTATTATATTTAATAATAACCGTGACGCGGATACCAATACAATGGCTTTAAAATTAGATGCTTGTCAAGCAACCATGACAACTTGTATACACAAGTTTATAAATATTAAGAGTAAATTATCAAGAACCAACTTACACATCAAGTTTAATAAAAACTGTTTGAGGTTAAATATTATACCTAAATACTGCACAGTACACATTAATAGCACAACGAAAGCCGCCATAAAAGTTAAACATATAGCAGAGGTAGCATGGATAAAAGAAGAAATCAAACAATTATATATTAAAAAGACTAGATTAAATCTATTACTATATAAAGCACATTTAACATTATTGAAAGAGATACACCCTGCACTTTTACCCAGCGTATTGCAATATATTAATCAACAGATTATGAAGTTCACTTTGCCGACCGTACACAAACATGATAAGAAATTAAGTACTTTAACCGAAAGACAACACAACCATAAATTCGCTGGCTGTAAACATACATTCTATAATCAAGTCTCCAATCTAACTGATATTAAATTCGGCTCACATGAGATGAATATGCTTAATAAAGGGTTCAAGTATAATTTGCCAGATTTAAATATAAACCACTTAATTAAAGAATTGATTCTGACCGAAGCTGCCATAAAAAGTGTACCAGATTTACAGACACAGAACGACTTGAGAGTCACAGTCAGCAGTAAAGTAGATAGACATATACGAACACGTAACAACAACATTAAACCGTTATCTGACAAATTAAAAAAGAAATACATAAGCGAAATAAAAACTGTTAAACAAATTAAAAATAAGCTAAACGAACATAAGGCCGTAGCCATTAAATCTGACAAGGGCAACACTACAGTTATCTTACCAAAAGACACACATCAACAAAAAGTATATGATTTTATCCATAGTAACAACATAAGATCCATAGATTCGGACCCCACAATGAAGTACGTCAAATGCATCAATCAAGCGATTAACAAGTGCACACATCTTTTCAATGAAACTACGCGCCGCCGATTGAAACCTATAACCGCACATGCACCTCAGTTTAACGGTTTACCTAAAATCCATAAACCAGGTATACCGATAAGACCTCTCGTAAACTACACAACAGCACCGGGTTATAAAGTTTCCAAGAAATTAGTTCAATTAATAAAAAATAACATAACCCTTGACAACAATCATTCTGTAAAAAACAGCATTGAGCTAATAGAACTAACTAAAGGCTTCAACATTGACAATCGGCATAAGTTAATTTCCTTCGACATAATCAACCTTTACACAAGTGTCCCAGTACAGACAACTTTGGACATCCTAAAAACTAATTTAATAAAAACGGGAAAGTTAAATTTACAGGAAATAACAGATTGCTGCTCATACTGGACGTAATATTGAAACAGAATTACTTCACATTCAGCGACAAAATTTTTATCAAAGAGGAGGGCCTTGCAATGGGTTCACCTTTGTCCGGTTTGTTAGCTGACATATTTCTGAATAACTTTGAAAATATGTATTTGCTATCGTTACATAATAAATGGCATCATAACATTACGTTTTATAAAAGATATGTAGACGACACATTTGTTATCTTCAATGGAACCGCGAGACAAGCAGATATGATGTTGCAATACATGAACAACATTGCCGCAAATATACAGTTCACACTCGAAATGGAATCTGACAATGCCATAAATTTCTTGGATTTAACTTTTAAAAAACATAATAATAGATTTCACTACAAGATATATAGAAAACCCACTACAACCGATAGTGTCATACATGCCGATTCCTTCCACCCACACTCGCAAAAAATGGCCGTGTTTAACAGTCTGATACGCAGACTACACAGTGTACCATTGGACCCAACGAACCACAAAGAAGAATTAGACATAATTAAACATATTGCAGTCGCAAATGGTTACCGCAGCTCATTGATTGAACATTTGATACATAAACACAAATATAGAACCAATAACGCTCACCGCATCCAGAAAAACGCTACATATATGGCAATTGATTACACTAACAATTTTTCAGTGATCATTAAAAATGCATTTAAAAAGCATAACATCACATTACGTGTAGAACAAATAATAATATCCAGAAAATACTAAACAATGCCACACGAATACCAATTGAAAAAAGAACGGGCATATACAAAATGGTGTGGGATGACTGCAATAAGCACTACATAGGCCAGACTGGCAGAGGTTTTTTTCGAGCGATATAAGAACACCTACCCAGAAGTAATTCAAATATAACTAAATCAACTTATGCTAAACACCTCATTTCATCAAATCACAATTATACTAACTTTACAACAAATTGCATACCCCTACATATGTGCAAAAAAGGACGATATATGAATGCAATAGAAGAATTTGAAATCTACCGGGCCTTCAAAAAGGATCCTAACAATATATTAAATGAACAATTAGAGTTTAAATCACATATACTGTATGATAAAATTATAGATAACACGAATATAGATTACACGCCTCAACATAACAATCGAGAACGATCAAGTAAACTGTGCAGTACGTTGTCAACAAGTGTCGAGTGCGCACTCACATCCGCATACGTTAGTCATACTTGTGGGATATGTGTATGAATATTTCTGTGTACTTTTAATATTTTCAACGAAGTCATAATCGACTGATTTTATTATACTCTGATGATGGATTGAAATAATCCGAAACGCGTTAGTACAAGGAGAAAGAAGATAAGCAGTCACAAAGACGGTCAAGGTAAATTATATTTAATAATAACCGTGACGCGTGACACGGATACCAATACAATGGCTTTAACCCTTATCTTGGCAATGTGAACTATAGGATACATACTTTTCAAAAATTTTTTTAAATTTCTCGGAAACGGAAAAACATATGATTTTATGTTGGCTCACTTGATTACAGCTTGTTCTGTAAGATACACCTTGTTCAGTGCTGCTATCTGCAGTCCTTTTTGCATAAACATCGTTATAGTTGGCAGTGTCATGATGGCTTCCTCAAGTATAAGAAAACAGCTGTTTCAAGTAAGCATTTTGTTTAAATTTTAGTAGTTTGTCTTTGTTTTTCTTATGTTTTATTTAATTGTTATGTTCTTTAGTACTGTAGGCGTCTACACACATACTGATTTTATAAAAGTTATGAAAATATAAAATTTGAGAACAATTTAAAAATTATGTTACTTATAGGTTACACTGCCAAGTTGGCAGACATATATCTAAACATTTTCTAACTATATTTTTGTTTGTTTCTACTATGTTATTACATAAAAAATTATCACTCATATAGAGCAATATGCTTACAAATCATGGTAGGCTTACATAGCAACATACTGAATTATTTGTAATAACAATGGTAGTTTTATGTAATTACAAATTACTATAAAAAAGAGGTTGACAGAGCATATATATATATAAGCATATGTGTGTGTGTGTGTGTGTGTGTGTGTGTGTGTGTGTGTGTGTGTGTGTGTGTGTGTGTGTGTGTGTGTGTGTGTGTGTGTGTGAAACATGTTTCATGGAAATACTCTCAACATAACGTGAATCTATATTTTATTTACCTATTTGTCTTTTTCAGACTGGCGGATTTTCATCTCGAAAAGCAAGAACTGAAGAAATTATGAAAATAGCACGACATGCAGTAGAAAGGGGTAAATATAGTACAAATTATGAAATTCTTGTTCCTCGCCCTCATGCAGACTCGGATGCTGAAAGTGATAATGAGTGTGATGAGGTCAGTCAGGTAGAAAAGGAATTAGGTACCTCTACGTAAATAATGCTTGGCTTCTATACCGCCGAGAAAACAAATTGCTGGGAAGACAAAAAGTAAAAAGACTAAAAGATATCAAGCTTGAAATTATAAATTCTCTACAACTGAAAAACAGAAAGCGGGGAAGACCATTGTCAGAAGAGAAACCTAAATTACAGAAGATGTGAAGTTATTATATTGAAACATTTTTATAATAATAATGTACATCTCCCACCTACCTTGTTTCTGCCCAGGGTTACGTCACACGAACGTTGAAATGCAAATGAGGCTCCAAGGTTATTTGAAAAATATACGCTACGCTCATTTATGTGATGGAATTCAAAAAATTTATTTCATAATTACTTCATTTTATATTCTCCTCTAAAAACTCAACTTTTCTCTCCTTTTTAAGACTTTACAGGTTTCTAAGAATTAAGTTTAATCAAATATGATTTCTACAAGTTACTTACCCTAATTCTTATACTAAAGAAAGCACCCAGTATGCTCACACACTCATTCATTCATTGAAGTTAACAGCCCATTATAAAAAAAATAATAGTAATATTAAGTATTGTGGAACGTTATGTGGGTGGCGTCCTTTTTTCCGATCGCATGGCTCGTCTCAGTGAATTTTTTTTGCTTGATGTCAAAGTTTATGATTGCATTTTTTATACTTTTCTTGTTTCATGGTTTCATACTGTTTAACACTGTTACACACTTACAGGGAATTAACTTGCGTTTTGGCCGGCCGACCGTAATTAATGAAGAACAAATTTTATAGAACCACGCGTGGTCTGGTGTTGATGTGGACTGCCTGGAGCGCTACCAAAATTTCTCCCACCAGCAGTTAGGCATAACGGAAATTGCAATGCCTTAGATGTTGAATCGTTCGTCACTGTTCATTTATCATGTGTTATTTAGGTGTGTTTGACGTCGATGAAATCTTGACAACACTGACTATGTCACCCATATGGGTGTGGTCTCGAAATATATCCGGCATCCCCGGACTGCATGGAACAAAAATCTTTGCCTCTCTCCATTTTTTCGTGGCGTTGGTTGGAGCCTGATCTGCGTCGTCTATGCGCCTGTGTTAATGTTGCGCATCGGTGAGCGCCACACAGCACTGAAGTTCTTGGAATTAAACTGTTGTGGACAACACGCCGCATTCCAACGCCCCGATTACTTTCAAAACCTTGCTCTGCTTGACTACAATCGTTTCACGTAGGTGACTCGCTGTTTTGGGACCGTATAAATTGAATAAAACAAAAATAAAAGTACAACAAAATATAATACCCCTTTTCGCCCCGTTACAATACCCCCCCCAATGAGAGATCTTCTGCCGAAACAGAAGAAATCTCATTGCTAAACCCCTAAGAGGATTGGTGAGGATATGGTGCCAACAACCCCCCATTCATTCTTAACGCATTATGGGTAAACTACCCCCCTAGCTCGGCGTCTATGGCTGCACCTGAACGATATTACTGGACTTCTCTATCCGAGATCCCAACACCATAAAATCGAACAGACACGCACCACAGCGCACCTAACCTTCTAACATGCCACCCCCCCAAAATCCAAACTCTTGGTCTTATACCATGCCAGATCCTCAACCGATATGTTCCCCCTTGTCATGCATACTGGGTCGCCTTCAGCAATACTGGGCGCATACATATACTTATTAATACATCCTAACAAAAATTTATTTTTAAATTCAAAATTTCATTTAAATTAAAACCAAATTGTTATATCTCCATTACTTTCTCAAAAAATAAAAAATAAAAAATCTCTTGCATGAATCCATCAACTCTATTAATTCTCTTCAATACTACTAACAATCACAAAAATTTGAATATCTCATTAAAACATGAACTCACTTATCCTAACATTTGATTATACAAACATACTAAACAATGTAATTCAATAAACACTAGCAATACACATAAACAATAATATACTTAAAACCCAAACATCCCCTATATGGCAGGCACAAAAATAAAAAATTTTGTTTTTTTTTTCAAAAAAATTTAAATTTATCAAAATATACTTTTCTCAATATTCAGAAAAATTTTAAATCATTTAATTCAATTAAACGACCAAATTGCATCACTCAGTTGCTAGAAACTGATCTTGTTTATAACATCAACCATCAGCTGATCTCTCTGGGTCAAGTCCTCTCTGGGTCAAGTCAACGACCTTGACATACATATGCTACATAGAGCTACATCATAAAGTACATAAAACATCTTTAAAATTCTTTACCTTCAAACATAGTACAACATAATAAAATAGAACATACAAAATTAACATGGTTTTTATTATCTTACAATACACAATAAAATTTACCTTTAAATTGACCAAAATTACACATTTTATAGCTTTACATTATTCTCAAATGCTATTACCATCTGTCACTTATTTCAATTAATTTTATAGTTTGACTATGACTTTCTTTCTTTAATATTTTCATTCTCAGTTAGTTTGGGTGACTTACTTATCCATAATAACTCGCTTTATCAACTTGGCATTGGTATATATAATCTTCTCCCCTTCTAACTCTAACAATCACTAACAGATTTAACTAATATGACACCCCTCTATCAAAACATCTACCAACCATTCTCTACCTCTAACTTACTACTCAGCTCATTTCGCATCATTCTACCCTTATAAAAAAAAATACTCTCTACCCCTTTGTACTCAGGATGTGTGTTCCCTTCCCACTGCTCATTCCCTTATGTTGGTTCCTGGACTCCCCCTAGGTAACCCTTTCCGGCGCCAATCGGTTCCCTTCCCGCCACAACGCTTTTCGTTGAGGACTCTTATCGCACCACCCCCCTTTACAAAATCACCATCAACTAATTACTCTCCCAATACATCACTTTCATCTACACAATTTCTCCATTTATTTATTACCTCAATATATCACTCATTACTCTACATATTTTCCCCATAGCTACTGTGTCACTATTACATCTCAAATTCTACATTACTTTTATTCATAACAATCTTACTTTGTTCAACTCCCCTTTTAAACTTAACTTGGACTGATCTAAATGTCCTAACGAAATAATAATCACCCAACTTCTAACATTTACTACCTTTTATATTACAGTTACAATTGAAAAATCAAAATTATCTTAAACACATTTTACCATTTAGTTCAAAATCTCTTAAACCACATTGAAAATCTATTATTCCAACATTAATTATTCATACATTTAATTAAATTGATAAAAAATCTGCAAACTATTTCTAAGTGACATAGTACGTATATAACACCAGTAATCAGCTGATGTTCCTGGTCAGGGTGAATGACTTTCTATTGATACATTTCAAAATTATACAAATTACACATGTTATCAATCCTTACCTCTAACACAATAAACTAATACCACCTTTATAAGACATAATGAACACAATATAATAAACATCTACTGCACCACTTTCTCAAATCAAAACAAAATTAGTTAGTCATCTCAGTAGCGAGTCACCACCATTAAGTTACTAAATTTTAATTCGTTACTCCCCTGAGTAACCTCCTTTCCCACACACACTATGACCCCCCCCTGGACTGTGGCGTCCAGTTGCGTCCACAAGGACTGAAGTTTTGGAGGAATTTTGTCATCTCCTTGTCCTTGCTTCTGCGTTACATTTTAAAAAGCAGTTAGATATCGTAATATCTATAAATTACATAGTTATATGCCCTTAATGTGGGTCTATCACCTGGTTAACTGTTCCCACGCGAACAGAGTGATAGCCGCTGTTCCATAGTTCCGGGGATTTCCCCTAAGTTACCCCCCAATAATTTCAAATTTATACCAATTTCAAGCCAACTATGGTCAGGTTTACAATTGCTGCCCATAGCTGGTGTTCGTCCAAAACCACTATTAGTGCTGGTAAGGCAGTAATCGCCCGAAAATGCGGGGAAATAACTTTCATCTCAGGGATGCTATACTTCATCTTTGTGATACACTGCACGGCAACAAATCAACATATAATATAAAATTACATAAAAGTTGTGCAGTGTATATTATGCCAGTTTGGCCTCCGATGATGGTAACATACTTTGATGCTACCACCAACACTCATTGCTATCTGCAGTGGCACATGCCACCACTGCCATAGCATACTAATAGCTAAACTTAATGTCCTTCTACAGTTGCAGTCTCTACTTTCCATGATTATTTCACTTCTATTAACACCATTCAACCCCCCAAAATTACCCACACATCTTGTATGAAAACAAGTTTTTATTTTATTCCAGACCCTTCTGCGTGTCCCAACTCTCACTGGTACTACAAACTTTACAATTATATTTGGTCATTTCTTTACATAAACTAAATTACAACTACTCACATAAGTTTAAAATTATAAACATTCCAAATTATATTGATAAGTATTTATATTGGAGGCTAATTTTATCCTTAGACTGCTAAAGTCGTGACCACCCGAAAATGGGGTTTTGCCATGAGGCAGACTTGGCGATAAGATAGATCCATTACGTGAATTCACATCCCTCCTTTATACCAAATTTACTCCCCCTATTCTACCATTCATCCAAACCCGCCGTCTATCTATTCGCTCAGCCTCCCTCCTAGCAAAACTCATGTTCAGAATTACTCTGAAATTATTGTCAATGGCTAAACTTAATTTTCCAATGACAACAGAAATTTTTACTTTGAATGCACTGCCTTTAATATATATAGCCTCCATAACTATTTACAATCACTCGAAAGCAGTGCTGGTACGTGATATGGTACACCTAGCCGCTGCACCTTGAGTGTTAAAAAAAATAATTCGTATCACGTACCTTTATGGGTCCCCCTCCCTGTTCAACAATGTGATGAAATTTCTAATCTTTACCAATTTTGGTGGAGCCGGACCATCGTCGTGTCACCACCCGAAGGAAGCTCTGCCAACTATGGTCCGCCTCCAATTTCCGAAAACCACGGCCAGGACTGGTAAGGTCGTGACCGCCCGAAAATGGGGGAGAGTCCCTTCTGAAAACATAAAATAACATATTACAATTCAAAAAAATAAAATTTTACCTTGACCAATACAACTTCAAATTCGTAGCATTTTGCGTGCCCACTATCTCCTGTGTTACTTGGTTGCGTAGTACATAGGCTTTGTTCATTTTTATTTCTACAGTCTCATAAGGTCCTTCATACAATAGGAAAAACTTCTTTATTTCTTTATCTTGAGCACTAGACCAATCGTGTCTCCTTACCAATACTAACTGCCCTATCTCATATTTGACCCACTTACCCTTTTCATCATGTTTCCGCTTCCTTCTCTCTCCCTTGGTGAGTAGACTCTCATTTGCGAGTTGTATTTTTACATTCCTGTCGATAGTTCTTTCTTCCGGTGGATATTCAAAAAGTTGTTCTAATATTCTGGGTGGTCTGGCTCCTTTTATTAGCTCATACAGTGTAAAACCGGTAGAATCATGGGTAGTGCTGTTTAACCAGTCCTCCACCTTCTTTACGTATAAAGGCCATTCTGAGTGTTTGGAGTGACAGTACGCCCTGAATATCCTCCCAATTTCTCGCATCACCCGCTCTGCCTGGTTCGACTGTGGATGGTAAACTGCCGTATGCTTGGGTATGATGCCTTCCCAGCCAACTGTCTCCACTTGCCGCTGATGAACTGCGGTCCATGATCAGATAAAATTACCTTCGGCTTACCTACGTCGATCATGTAGTCCTTGGTTATCTTTTCGCTAAGCACCTTGCTAGTAGCTCTCTTTACGCTGTACAACCTAACAAACTTAGTAAAAGTGTCTAAAACAACAAAAATGTTTACCACTCCCCCTCTACCTTTAGGCAATGGTCCATACAAATCTACCGCAACTAAATCGAAAGGTCTTTCTACTTTAATATAATTCATTTCCCCTTCAACCCTATAATTTACTACTTTGGACTTTTGACACAAATCATATACCCTTAATACTCTTCTAACCCTCCTCTCCATATTTTTGAAAACACAAGATTCTTTTAAAACATTTGTACATTTTTTCGCACCAAAAATGCCCGTATCTTATGTGACAATCCCAAATGATCTTATCTACTAACTCTTCCGGTATCATTAACCTCCAATCCCGTTCACCCCCTTCTACTTTCTTAAACAGAGTTCCCTTATATATTTGGAAATGTGTATTGTACTCTGAACCATTTATATCTGCTTCTAAGCTAGCTATTATCTTACCCAATTTGTTTTCTGATCTTTGTATGTTTTTAATTTCCCTTAATTCCTCCCCAAAAATTCTATCTTCCCTTGATAATCGAAAAATTTCTATTTCCTTCAGATCTCTCCCTGTCTTATTATCTATTTTATCTACCCTGGACAGAGTGTCTGGTACTTTATCTGTTCCCTTAATGTATTCCCATGAAAAATTATATTCTTGTAATGCTAGCACCCACCTGGTTAATCGGCTATGCGTCAGCTTACATGTGTTCAAAAACGATAAGGCCTTATGATCAGTCCTGATGACTGTTTGGTTTCCTAGCAGGTACGTGCGGAATTTCTTTACTGCGAAGACGATGCTCAGCAACTCTTTCTCTGTCGTGATGTAGTTCTTTTCCGCTGCCAATAAAGTCCTGCTGGCAAAAGCGATGGTCCGGTGTTCCTGATCCTCACCCTCCTGGTAGAGTTCTGCGCCGAGGGCTATGTTGCTGGCATCTGTCTGTAAATAAAACTTTTTCTGAAAATCGGGGTGATTCATCATTATCATATTTATAAATTTCTCTTTAATTTCATTAAAAACAATTCTTTCCTCCTCGCCCCATTTCCATTGTTTGTTCTTTTGTAAGACCGCACTTAGTCTAGAGGTTACCTGTGCATAATTTCTCTGAAATTTTCGATAGAAGTTGCATAATCCTAAAAAGCTTTGTAACTGTGTGATATTTTTTGGTTCTGGAAAACGTATGATAGCTTCTACTTTGTCTGGGTTTGCTAAAATACCCTCTGGAGTGATAATAAATCCTAAAAAGTGCATCTCAGTTTGTAGGAATTTTGACTTCGCCCAATTAACAGTTAATCCCCCTTGTTGCAATTTATTTAATACATATTCTATGTGTTCTAAATGTTCCGAGAATGTTCTTGATGCTATCAATATGTCATCAACATACACAGTTAAAAAATCTAAATCCTTGGGTTGGAGGATCATATCTAAACATTTTATAAAACTGGCTACGCTAGTCTTTAGTCCGAATGGTAAACGCTTAAATTGATAGTTCTTATCATTGAAGAGAAATGCAGTAAATTTCCGGCTCTCTGGCGCTAATGGAACTTGCCAGTAGCCTGCTGTTAAATCTAAGGGCGTCATATATTTGACTCCGCTAAACTTTTGAAAAATTTCATTCATGGCTTCCGGTGACTCCCGGTCAGGTATTATAATCTGATTAATTTTTCTAGCGTCTAAGCACAATCTTACCTTTCCATCCTTCTTGATGACCACTACTAACGGATTCGAGTACGGCGATATAGATCTTTCAATGATGTCTCCTTCCATCATCCGGTCCAACTCTTCCTGTACTGCTCTCCTCTTTGAAGACGGCACTGGATAACTTCTCTGCATGTAGGGTGAGTGTTCTCGAACCTTCAACTCGCATACGTAGTCCCTGGCTTTTCCAGGCAACTCAGCAAACACATCTCTGAAACGCTCAATAACTGCCCACAACTCCTGTCGTTGGGGACTCCCTACAACTACACCCTCATTAAAAAATTTATCTGCCCTATTCTCCCATACTCTCTCACTCTCTTGACATACATTCACTCTTGTTTCTATAATTCCTTCGCCTACTCGGTTTTGTATCATCTTTATCCCCGTAACTCTAACTTCATCTAACACCCTCTTAAAATTTACCCTGACTGGTTCACGCCCCTTATTAAATTCTACTATTCTCTTGTTAAAATCAATTACTGCTTTATTTCTCTCCAAAAAATCGTTTCCCAGAATTATATCTAAATTCAAACCCTTAACTACTAGAAAAGTATTCTCAAATTCTATTTCATTAATGTATATATTTAACTGTACTTGTTTAGTAACTCTTTTACTTCGTACTCCAGTTACCCCTACTACTGTTACGCCCGCAACTGGTAATGATGGAATATTTTTGTTTACCCTTTGTAATTCACTCATCACGTTTTCTGAAATTACTGGTATCTCACTTCCTGTGTCAATTAATGTTTTATAGTTCTTACCTTCTATGGTTACCAACAATACCTCCGTCAATTCATTTTTGGTTTCTGTCATTTCTGCATCGTCCTCCTCCAGTAACTCCTCCGCCATGTCCTTGATAATTATATTGCTTTGGTAGTTACACTCCTCTTGGACCCCCCAGGTTCTCCTCCGACAATGGATGGGCCCGGTTCCCCATTGTCTCTTCTAGTTTCCCGTGGATGGACCTGCTACTGCCTGGTTATATCCTCCTCTGCCTCTGTTGCCTCTTCCATTTCCCCTCGGTGCTCCTCTGTTGGTCTCTGCTCCTCTCTGCGACTGATTCTGTTGATGGTACGTTCTCTCACTGCGTTGACATTCTCTCGGCTTGTGGCACCTAAAACAGGTTGTTCTTATAGCATAGTTTTCAACATTACGGTCTGCACATCGCCAACCCTCGCCTCTATTATCACTATTTCCCCCACGTGCCCCTCGGTGAAAGTTGGGTATTCCCCTGGGTTGATTATAGTTCCCATTTATATGTGACGCTGGTGTGTTTATACGCCTACTCATATCCCGTTCTCTTATATTCTGAAATATATCTAATATTTTCTCTAGTTCCATAATTTCTATAATTTCTCGGGTCATTAATGTAATTTGTATTTCTCTCGGCAAATGCTTACTTATGTGACGGACGAATGACCGAAACGGTAGCGGTGGCTCTAAATATTTTGCCTCATTATATAGTCGCATTATGTACATAGTTACATTACCCCCTTGGGTCCCAAAATTACCTGGTCCCATAATTTTAGTCCGTAATATTTCTTGTTCTTCTTCTGACCAATACTTATCTCTGAAGGCCGTCTCAAAACTCTGATAACTTAACCAGTCTACTTTATGTATCTCCGCCCATACCGCGGAATTCCCTCTAAAACACTTCATTATCTTTAACAACTGTACTTCCCAACTACTTCGACAAAACTGATTGAACTCTTTCACTCTATTTAAAAACTGCATAGGGTGTAATTTTCACAATTAAACAATTCCAAATCAATATCACTATTCATATCTCTAGTAACTACTACTTGTTCAGTAACACTATTAAGTTTTTTATTTATGGCTACATTCAATTCATCTTTAACATTAACTATGCTCTGCCCAGTTAACACAAATTTATCATTATTTAAATATTCGAATTGCTTATTACTTTTATCTGTAGTATTTACTGTATCTTGCATAGCTTGTATCTCTGATTTACAATTACTTTCTATTTCATTTATTTTGAAATTAGTATTAGTTTCATATGTCTTAATGTTATCTCTAACTTCTTCTATTTTCTCTACTGCATAATTAAATTTATACTCACTATCAACGTTACACTTATTTATTTTACTTTCAAAATTGTCTTTTATTTCTTGAATTTGCTCATGAACTTGTATTTTGACTGTCTCTGACACTTGTTTGTTTACATTAATAATATGATTATTTAATTGTTCGTTTACTGATCCTATCACTTGTTCTCTAATTGCATTAAAGCATTCATCCATCTCATTTAGACGTTTATTCATATTAACCCCAAACTTAGCATTCTGTGTATTTATTTCGTCAAAACGACTATTTATAACATCAAATTTACTATTCTGTATATCAAGACTACTCTTTTGCCCCTCAAATTTTATATCATTATTATCAAAACGTCTATTTAATTCGTTAAATTTATCATTCTGTTCCTTAAAAGCGTCAAATTTACAGTTCATTTTATCGAATTGATTTAGTATAACACTCATCATATCATTGTCTAATTTGTTACATTTTACTGAGGTTGGAGTTAACTGGACTCCCGAGTCCTCAGTCACATTACTTTGATCTGTTACATTTAATTCTACTATTTTATCTTGACTCACACTTGGAGTCGAATGTAACTCAAAATTACTCATAATATTTGATTCATCAAAATTGTCAACATTAGTCATTTCATTTATATCGCTTTCATTATTTCCTGCCATTTTATGTTGTAACTTTACTGACTTTTGTTTCACTAATCTTTAATTTACATCTACAACATATACATACAACTTATATACTTTACGTAATTTTTTCGTAATTATATACTCAACCCCTCAACCACACTAGCATTTCGCCGCAGGTGTGGAATTTCATATATAAAATTTATTTAATAAAATTCGTTCCAGTTCGTGGCGCCATCTGTGAAGTTATTATATTGAAACATTTTTATAATAATAATGTACATCTCCCACCAACCTTGTTTCTGCCCAGGGTTACGTCACACGAACGTTGAAATGCAATTGAGGCTCCAAGGTTATTTGAAAAATGTACGCTACGCTCATTTATGTGATGGAATTCAAAAAATTTATTACATAATACTTCATTTTATATTCTCCTCTAAAAACTCAACTTTTCTCTCCTTTTTAAGACATTACAGGTTTCTAAGAATTAAGTTTAATCAAACATGATTTTTTCAAGTTACTTACCCTAATTCTTGTACTAAAGAAAGCACCCAGTATGCTCACACACTCATTCATTCATTAAAGTTAACAGCCCATTATAAAAAAAATAATAGTAATATTAAGTATTGTGGAACGTTATGTGGGTGGCGTCCTTTTTTCCGATCGCATGGCGCGTCTCACTGAATTTCTTTTGCTTGATGTCAAAGTTTATGATTGCATTTTTTATACTTTTCTTGTTTCACGGTTTCATACTGTTTAACACTGTTACACACTTACAGGGAATTAACTTGCGTTTTGGCCGGCCGGCCGTAATTAATGAAGAACAAATTTTATAGAACCACGCGTGGTCTGGTGTTGATGTGGACTGCCTGGAGCGCTACCAAAATTTCTCCCACCAGCAGTTAGGCATAACAGAAATTGCAATGCCTTAGATGTTGAATCGTTCGTCACTGTTCATTTATTGACGTCGACATTGACGTCGGTGTGTTTGACGTCGACGAAATCTTGACAACACTGACTACGTCACCCATATGGGCGTGGTCTCGAAATATATCCGGCATCCCCGGACTGCATGGAACAAAAATCTTTGCCTCTCTCCATTTTTTCGTGGCGTCGGTTGGAGCCTGATCTGCATCGTCTATGCGCCCTTGTTAATGTTGCATGTCAGTGAGCGCCACACAGCACTGAAGTTCTTGGAATTAAACTGTTGTGGACAACACGCCGCATTCCAACGCCCCGATTACTTTCAAAACCTTGCTCTGCTTGACTACAATCATTTCACGTAGGTGACTCGCTGTTTTGGGACCGTATAAATTGAATAAAACAAAAATAAAAGTACAACAAAATATAATACCCCTTTTCGCCCCATTACAAAGACAATAAAAATGCCTGTCCTCCCTCGTCCACAGAAAAACATTAGATTTGACTGCATTGACCATTTTCCAGTCTACACACCAAAGGGCGGTGCAGATTGTGTCCAAAAGGTGTTACAACAGTTGAATGCAGAAAATGCAAGACACGATTATGTCTCGTTAAAGATAGAAATTGTTTTCTGGACTTTCACAAACCATCAAAATAACTAAAACATATTCAACTAATAGCAATATTATAAATCAGTGTTTTGATTGTACATTATCATTACTGAAAAAATGTTAACAACTGTAAACAAACATTATAAATATGTAAACATATATAATAATTAAAATAGTTTAAGAAATCTATAAAAATCGGATACATTTTCAAATTCAGAACTATTCTTTTGTAATTTTTTGCATAAATTAATTGACAATACTTCTCTTATTAGGTACTTATTATAGTCTGGCACATTGTTTTCTACTATTTTGAATTATAATCTTCATTTTCATAATTATATTTTGTATTCAAGTATTTGATTTATATTCTTTTCAATTTTATGTTTATAAATAGTATAATAATACAAAAATACTTTTTGTAATTACGTTATTTATAATTAAATTTAATTGATTAATTAAAATTAACTGTTTCTTTATAATTTACAGTGTTATTTATTACATCCCTATAAATAGAAGTGATGGAAATATAAACATTAACCTACATGGAATATAGAACATATTTCTTTTACAAACTGGCAGTGTAACCAATAGGTTACATGGAATATAGAACATATTTCTTTTACAAACTGGCAGTGTAACCAATAGGTTACATGGTCATAATTTTACTATCCATAAAAATAAACAAATAGAAACTACATTTTTGTGTTAATTAGTGACAGAGGATGTAAAATTTTACAAGAAATAATTTTTTTCTGACTTGCGTGTAATCGTGCCAAGTTAAGGGTTAAAACTAAACGCTTCACTTTTGATGAATACTGATGTTTTTTTAAAAGTACTCACACAATAACCTCCACAGCATCTCAGAGAAAACTAAGCTATGTTCCTCTGTTGACGCATGTGCATTACATAACCTGCACCGTTAGCACGAAAACGGTTGAGTCATGTCTAGTGAATTTTACTGTAAAATTCTGTATTATAATTTTATTATAATATTTTGTTATAAAACACAAGGCACAAATATTAATATTTGTGTCTAAAATATACAGAAGCTATTTATCCATTGAAATTCTGTGTGTTTTAGGAAGCTGAGTTTTGCATTTAAAATCGGTCAATTGAATGTTATCCGGTAGGATTAATATTGTGTAACACAAGTAGTGAAAGTGACTTGATAATAATAATATTTGTCTGTCTGAATAATAGTTTTCTGTGTTGCTTTTGTAGGTAAAATCATCGTAGTTGTTATGTGTGAGACTAAATAGTTCCTAAAGTAACTTTATAGGGAACTTTGTAATAGATTGAGTTCTGTAAAGTGTGATAATTTAGTGTGCTACTTTTGTAGGGAGTAGCAAGGGGTAGTTGTTTTATCATAACAGTGCTAATTACATGTATTCTTGTATTAATCACTAGTGGAGAATGGTAAACTTCTTCTCTGCATCGACAAGCTCTGAATTTCATTGGTACCCACAGTCATCTTTGTCCAATTAAGTAGGGTGATTGTATTCGTGAACACTTAATTTTATCATGAACAAGGTTATTTAAATTGCTGATACTGTATGCATTTTGTTAGAGGCGTTTTTGTACAATGGATGTTTTTGTTATCCTGATTAGTATGACTCAATTTCTGACAAACACATTTAATATACAGAATTTGGAAAGTATACTGAGAATTGTAACTTAGTGTTCCTTGAATTTTAAATGAGGTCATACTTTAATATCAGCCATTAAAAATATTAAATATTTTGATAAATAAATTTGTTCTTTGGCCGAATGTTTATATACATTTTAGCCAGTTTCTCGTAAATCTGAAATGACTGGTTTATTACAGATCATTATTATTAATTGAAGCATTTAAGGAAGTAAAACAGTTTAATGATATTTTATGTTCTTTGGATTATTACATATTGTGTCATCGTCTTGTATAGTGTTTGTGTTTCTTCCACAGAGCAGAAATTTGGACTATAAATGACATGCTGCAGGAACTGGATATCCCAATATCTAGGTGACTGTATGGATAAATGTTGTAAACAAGTTCTAACTGCTTGAGTAATGTAGAATTGATTTTTATTTAGTAGACAGGTGTATTCAGTCATGATACTTCATCACTGTTTCTTGTAGTCTCTAACATCATTGTGGTGTGCACAGAGGTGATGGTAACAACTGCTGTTCCAACTTGATCTCTTCTCACAAGAAAAACTGTTTTTGGTGATAGTAACTCCCATTAATAACCAATGTCAGTATTGTATTGGAACAGGCAGATCCATTAAATTAAAAGTTTTTTAACATCTGTATGGTAATTTCTGAGACAAATGTTTGTAGAATTCACTTGACTATGCCTATGAAAAAATGTTTCCCGTTTAGTATACAGTGAAACCTTGATATAATGTTCTTCTGCGGACCGGACAAAAAGCACTTTATATCAAGGGTCGCTTTATATAAAGGTCCCAAGTTTAACAATTTAATTTGCCAGGATCGTGAAAAATGAGCGTTACATCAAGGGTCGTGTTTTATCACAGGGGTGTTATATCGAGGTTCCACTGTAGTTGGAGTCTGGTAACTAAAATTTGTACATGGTGATTCAGTTACTGTGTGTGTGTGTGTGTGAGTATGTTGTGGTGTGCATTACAGTAGCCTAATATAATGTGCATGCTAGAGAAGTGTTATTTAAATACACAGCCCAATACAGTCAACCCTATTATAGTCTGTTATTTCTAACGGGTTAGGTTTGATTTTTTATAATAATATCTCCATTATGGTACAAGAACATTTGGAAACCTGTTGTGTTTATAATGCAGTCCATTATATTTTACATACAAGGTGAACATCTGAAATATTAATTTTTCTTTATATCAAGTTTTGTTTGTTAAAGGCCGTTGATATGTTTTTACCCAGAATGTACTAGTGTAGGGGCCCTTTATTTTATTTTAACGGAACATGAGTGTTAAAGAATTGTACCTAGCACCAGATTTTTTTTTAGTTAGAATAAATAATAGAATCATGAAGAACAGTTATGCATTAAAAATGATAGGGTTATGAGCATTAAAAAAACAGAGGATATGAAGCGCGATATAGGTCAGGAAAGTCAGAATGCAAGTGTCACGACAGGTGCTTCCAGCTCCACTGTTTTCACGCAGTCAGTATTGTTTCAGTACATATTGCTATGACGGTCTACTGATCGTCATATGATACAGTGGAAAACAAAATACAAGACACCAATTAAGTCACTAATCACCAGCTTTAATTATCACAATTAAACAGTTTGTAATCAACAAGGTAATCTCATACAACAAATCAAATAAAAACTGTTCACACACAATAATAATGTCAACCAATATAGTCTCGCACAATTATAAAACACATAATACTTCGCCACAATACTTCAAACAACACTGTGTAAATCGTCACTTAAACGCACAGAGTAATCAGCCGACAATAACTCTAAACTATAATACTACGGACCGCATTCCAATAAATCGCAACTCAAACTAACTGAGCATCGCTGAGTACTTGTATTTATACCCCGCCAAAAATTTAGAACATTCCACATACTACGCATTAGCTCTGCACTACGACGTAATTGATTGCGGCCTTGACACAGTCCGCGCGGCTGGCGGCGTCTAGAAAAGTCTCACGAATGCATGTTGAAATCATGTATGCACACAACATTATAGCCGGATTCTTCTGGAACATTCGAGAAACACGTAGATTGTTCTGTAATGTTGTAACAATATGTTTAGCTAATTGAAATTTTAGTTCACTGTTTATGTCTACTTACTTAGCATTAAACAGTGAATGATGAAGCCTGAAGTAAGAAGTGGTCAATATTGCCCCACAAATTGGAAGTATGCATGTTAGAGAAGACTTGGGTAAAGATAAAGACTTACTTCATGTTCTTTTGCTTGTCAGAAATTATGCAGAATGTTGTGGACAGTGATTTCAGTAAAAAATATTAAACAAAAGAAAATTAGATCCATACAACATTAGAGCATGTAGCAGTTTTTAGATGACTGAGGACATAACAAACTTGTAAAACGACCGATAAAAGTTGTAACAAATGAAGTAAAAACATTTCCTGTGTTTTTAACATTTATCATAGTTTAACAGAAAAATAATCATCTTTTAGAGTAATCACTGCTACATTATGAAGGGGACCAAAGCGCGCGTGCACACACACACACACACACACACACACACACACACAGAGGAAGACATCAAATCCTGTTGGGTGAAAATTTTGTGTTGGTTTTAAAGGACTAAATGTTTTAACAAAATGATCATATACTTATAAGGTGTTCATAACCATGGTGGCAAGTATGTTGATTAATTTATGATAGGTACACATGTGAAATTTTGTATCCTCTTTACTCTTTAAATGTAACTTTTGATGCTGAATGAACATTATCATTATCATGGTTGGACAATAACCATAGTTAGAATTCATCACACATCATTTCGACCACTAAACAATCTGTGGTCATCTTCAGATGTAAGTTAACCTAGTATGTTAAATACAAACGTAAGCCTGCCCGAGATTTATTCTCAACCATAAACCGTAAAAAAAAAATTAATAAGCCATCAACACCTACAAACTTAAACACAACTTGAAAAACTATTTAAAAAAAGAACCAGTGGTTTTTAAATAGTTAAATATGTAAAAATTGAAAGTTTGACTGTATTTACAAAACGTCTAATACTAATAATAGAAAATAAGTTCTTTAATAAAATTTATCATAACACAGTAAAATTACTGTCCCAGGTATGCATGTTGTACTATATAGTAGTAGTGGTGGCGGTGTTGTCTGGTTATTTGTTTAGTCCTGTTACTTAATGTGCGTGATTACTTTATTCATTTGTTGTAGTGTTCAGGAAAGGTAATTAATATATTCCTGTTCTGTGGATGAAGACTGATTTCGTGAAACAGAGTTTGTACAAAAAAAGTCAAAGTTTTTGTGTGTGGTGTGATTTTTTACTTACTTAAAAATATGGTTTAATCCTGCAAATATGATTTCTGTGAGGCATAAAATAACAACTCTGTAAGCAACAAAAGTATTAAATATTTGTAAGTTAGCATGCAGTATAATATGAGGTGATATCATTTGGTATATGTATTTTATTTAGAATAAATAGAAACCGAAAGTTAAAGAAATACGTTAGCTCCAATATAATACCAGTTTGTACATGCATTTACACATTATAAGGTATAATGGGGAGGGATTCAGAGGGGGGTGTAAATCCTAAAAGGTTGTGCCATTTGCTCTGTGGTTTGCTATCACTTTGGTTTTATATATAAGAATGTGCAAGTGTCATATAGTTGCCTTGGAGTGGAATCCATTGCTTCTTTCTCATGTGCCCTATCACGTGCCAAAGTTGAACAACATGATAGACACTTGAATACACACAGTAATTTGCACTCTTTTGTACAACATTATAGTACACAAAATATATATACTCAGTCAATCAGAATGGCAGACATCTAGATCAGGACTACACACAGTCATAGAAAGTTTTGTTCTTATGGTGAAATGATAAAAAAAAAAAACAGATTTTCACACTGTTAGTAATGTAAAGCAGTATACAATATTTGTCACATGTAAATAAAGTTCCTAGTTTCATCAAAACTATGGGTATCTAATGACCATAATCAATATAAACATTTATAGCTATGACTGTAACGTTAACTGACATTGAGCTGTTATTTGCAGGTTACCATTTGAAGGAAGCAACTTTCCCAGCAAGCGTAGCGTGGAAGTTGGCAAATGTAGCATTTTACCTGTTTTGGCTCTTAATGAGGTAATTTTGTGCAAAAGCTCAGCTACTGTTGTAAAATGTTTTTAATGGTAAATGTTGATTATTAAGCAGTCCATATGGGAAACAACACCTGTTGTTATGTTATTACAGTTGTTTGATTTAATCCATGACCCGTTATACCAAAGTGGTGCTGGAGTATGTTGTGACCTCCCTCTTAATGGACTGAGTCAAGTTCAGATAATCGAAAAGCTGTTTAATTGAATGGCTGTTCACTGTTACTGTTGAGAACAAAGAATTGATTATATTTGTATATAAAGCCACTTTATATAAATTAATTAAGTGCTTGTTACTATAAAACTAAGTAACTTACGTGGTAAGTGTAAGCTGTACAAGTAAATAAAAGGTTAGCCAACTTAATCAGAATATGAGAAAGCACAATGAGAAATGAGAAAATCAGAGATGGCAACACTTTTGTTGCTCATATCGATTTGTCAAAAAGTAAGATTTGTAGTCTTAAGTAAATTATGTTCCCTATAATTTTAACACAAA
Organism: Magicicada septendecula; assembly: GCA_034769895.1. Taxonomy (NCBI): domain Eukaryota; kingdom Metazoa; phylum Arthropoda; class Insecta; order Hemiptera; family Cicadidae; genus Magicicada; species Magicicada septendecula. The sequence goes on along the minus strand of CM068376.1, from coordinate 324,967,306 downwards.
CACAGTTTGCATTACTGTACAGTAAATAAAAAAAGTTACAATATACTGTACTAGAAAAGTTACAAACCCTTTTATCTTCATGAAAAAACCTGTTTGTCTTTTTCTTCTAGTTAACATTATTCTTAAGTCTGTCAGGTTTATATTATGTCAGTTTTTTTCAAATTCAAATGATCGACTGAAATTGAAGTCTATTGTTGTTCAACACGGTATAAAGCTGTTCTTCCCCTTCATTCCACATAAGAAATTTTCTTTCTTGATCATCATCGGATTCTCATTTTCACTGTCATTATTATTTTCTCAATTATCTATGACTTCTGCAATAATTTCATCATCATCCATTTCTTTTTCCACTTTTTCACCTTCATTTACTCTTCAAACTATCTCTGGTTCTTCAACATCCCTACTGTTTTTATTGATAATGGTAAGAGTTCACATCCTACAGGGTAGGATGTAATGTCACCCAAATTTCTGCTGGCCAAGCTTTTTGCCACAATTTTTGTAGCATGTGCCAGCAATCTCAGTCTATATGTCTGTTATCATACAAATTACGTCTTTGATCTTAATTTGCATCAAAGCTTGTTTTGTATTAGTATTCAAACTGGATCTTAATTTGCATCAAAGCTTGTTTTGTATTAGTATTCAAACTGTGTAGTCTTGTTGTTTACTAACCACTATACAAGCATTGCTAAACCTAGTAGTGCGTTCAATATTTAAATCATTTTCAGATTGCAACCAACCTACAATTTGTTTGCTATGGTTTAAATACTGAAAGCGCTACTAGGATTAATAATGCTTATGTAGTGATTAGTAAACATGAAGACTGACTATAAGGTTAGTATAATGAAGGCAAACAATTCATTTCTTATAAATGTATCAATATTACTGTTATCAATTGTTTCTAAAAGTGAAGTCATTTCTTGTATGGTTTTATCACTGATGCCTTGTAAATACAACTTGATGTATCAGTACTAAGTAAAATTTCATCACGTTTAAGTAAATTACTTGGAGCTAGAATGGCTTTGTATGAAAGAATGTATGTTTTGAGAAATGTTGTCACTTTTGGAATTAACTCAGTATCAGATCAGTCTTGAAATAAATTGGAATTCATCTGAATATATTTCTGAATGTGATAATAAACTACTGGTAATGATAATAGATTTATTATTTTAAAATCACTAGGCTTTGCAAATTTTTGTGTGATGAAAGGTGATAATTGATTAAATCCCGAAGAATCCAGCAACGAGCAATAGTAATTCAGGCTTTAGGCAACTTAGTAGTGGTGCATTTAGTTCCGTTTGTCAAGCAAAAGTTTGTTGCTGAAGCATTTTGTAAGTCAGGCCCATTTCATTGTCGGCCACCAATGTGTTAAATACCCATCACTAGCCAAGAAATTTATATAACCTTTTAGTGACTGATCTAAATATAAGACTTTTTCTTGAAATTGTTTGGTTACTTAAAGGCATACCTTTTTATCTTTGTTGGAAAACCACAACCATAGAATATTAGCTTTAGTTTTTAAGGTAATTTTCTTAAATATACATTTTTATGTTTAAGCAGAAGGTGCGCCACATAATAAATTGAAACAACTGGACCCTCATTTTGTTTCATTTATCTTCTGGAGGGTTCCCCAACTCCAAAATCAACTGATCGCAACAATTGGTTAACTGGTTTCTTTTTTCTAAAACATTTCAATGCATTAATTTTTTTCTCTAACCCACGAAAACACATTTTCTTTTATCACCCACAATTAAAGTATACAGTACACAATTTAAATTTAGCAAAGACAAAAACTCACAAAATATACATGTGCAAATTTTAGGTGTTTCAATTTAGACATAAATTGAACTGTACAATTATTTTAAGAGAGAACTATAACTGAACAATTTCTGTAAGAGAATTAATGCCATTTAATGAAGTGAAGACAGTGAATGCTTACAGATAGTGAATACACTACTGGGTTAATAATTTCTGAGTGTAGACAACATTTTTTTATGACTCATTTTGATGTCTCCAACCTTTATGTAAATGCTTCTGTAATTACAGTAATACATGCTTCCATTCGTAATGCCAATTAATCAGTTATTGATTTGCAATGAAGTAAAATCTTGTGCAATGCTTAATTACTTATTGCAGCAGCTTTATTATTATTATTATTATGAATTTTTTGAACATAAGTTATTATAGAGTCAATAATGGAATGGTCAGTTAAGAGAATATCAGTTAAGAGAGAGGGCACGATATATACCGTAAAAATGATGTACTACAGTACATTGTTATTAAATTTATCAGTTGTAAATTTTTCATCATAGTGAAAGCACAGAGGTGTAGCCCTCAGGATGTGGAGTGTCTGGAGAAATAAAGAAACTGTATAAAACTGAACAAAAGAGTTGTCTGTGCTTCTGTTAAGAGAAACAGTCTTAACATTTGCTCCTGTGCATTAGACTTTAGTGCTTACACTGTAACAAATTTTATGTGAAGATGTTATTAGTATATAAAAATTAATTACTCAATTTTTAACTATTTGTGTGTGGGCGTCGTAAAATTGTGACACAACAGTTTTTGATGTTTTGGCAAACGTTGTAATATTATGACACAACGTTTCTCATTGTTTCCAATGTTTAGCGTCTTATATTTACAACGATAAAAGAAATAAAAATGTTCACTAACTTATTTAGTTCACATTTCTTCCAATGTATGCAGTATAATGGATTTTATTGAAGTGGAACTTCAAATGGTTTTTTTAACGTCAATCACACAGATTATGGTTGCTATTTTGTTTACATTCAATCGGGTTGTGAACTTACCGAACACGTATAAAAAAATATATTTTTTAATTTACTATATTATCACATTCAATATAGAAAAGAAAAACAGACACTGCTATAACGTTTTCTTTATTAATTTTTTATCCTTTGAGGGTGGGAAGGGAACTGACATAAAGTTGCCAGATTCTCGATTCTGTTTCTAATGAATCAGGATGAAGTTCTGTACAAAGTATCAAACATATTGAAATACCATAATTATTTTTGTCACCAGGTCTTGCTCTATTACTGTTAGTTTTATTCAAAATTTTTTCATCCTAAAGAAGGCATATTTGATACTGCAGAACAGTCTGCCAGCTGTTACAGTTGTCCATCTTTATTCCTTGTGGCATAAATATTCCTTGGTACTTCTTCATTTGTTGTAACACTTCATTTCTGCACTTATTTTTAATTAACATTTCCTCACTTTTCCTTATTATGTCATTGTCATAATTTTTTCCATATTTGAACATCATGATTATTTTCTCAAAGGTTCTTCCATATATTTATTAACTTCTATTTATTTTATGTACTCTCATCTGTTGAAATCCAAACATATTGTATGTTTAACCCTATTTCCAGTATTTTTATTCCTTGCGTCCTCCAATTCCTGATTCCATATTATATTGTTTCTATTTTTTCTTTAAAAAAATAATGGAAGTCTCAAAATACTGCCCTGTCTAATTATTATGGTTGTTTGAATTGTTTGTGTTTCATGATACATTCGTATATAGTTTTTTAGTATTTTCATATAAACTTTGTTTAGCCCTCAAGTCATACAGTGTTTAGCCCTCCATACAGAAGTTTTATTCTGTACTCGTCCACTAATCTGGTCTTGTTTGGGAACCAAACTATGTTACAGTGATCCTTCAGCTTTACATTTTTTGAGCATTGTGATCCTCCATGATTTCAGCCATTCCTGGGTAATTTCAATAGTTAATAACTGGTGTTATTATGCCAGTCCTACAAAGACCTGTTCAGAATTATTGCTGCTTTTACTTTCCCTCAAATTTTCTGTTGCAGAATTTGTAAGAGCATGTTTATCAGTTGCTGTTTGCTGAGTTCTTATTGCCCCCTTAACCTAATTATTGTTTCATCTTGTGGCTTTGTTGCTGGTTTTCACATTTGTCCATATTTCTTTCCACTCTAGTGGTACCTTAAACTATCTCCTACCTTGCTATCATACTCACGTACATTTATTTTTTCTCCTGCCTCATCTTTAATATTCGTTGACCTGTAGATTTTCTGTTTTATACTACTTATTGTGCCAAATTACAGTGTTTAACTTTGTCTGTACATCTGTACCATTTTCCCCATGCTTGTAGTAACTCTTGTTTATTATGCTTTTTTATTTGACTTTGTTATCCTCTGTTAAGGAACAGAAAAGCAGGGCCGTCACTCACACTTGACAGATGGCCTGTGAGAGCTGTATCATTATCCCCATTAAATTAAACCTGGAATCTTTTATGTTGAGATATTTTTTCTAGTTCTTTAACTCCAGTTTTACACTTTATGCCCACTAATGGTCTTTCTTAAACCTTATGTTCACTATTCGTACTACTCCACAGCTTACTTGATTCTGTTACTGACAAAAACCGCTTCCTTCAAGTTACTCCACATACCTTCTATATCTGTATCCCACCTGGTCTGTAATTTTTCATTCGGTGTTTTCTGGAATAATTCTTGAATAACTCTGGACATTTCAGGTGGAGCTTTTAATTTGGCCTTTATAACGTTTCTTATCTCCAGTTTCCAATTGCAGTAGTCATAATTGAATTACCAGTATATAGTGGTCATACATTTGTGCTCCTTATTTCACTTTTATATTTGTTATATAGTTCTGTTTTCAATGCTTACTAAGGCATAATCAATTATAGACGCCTCATTTCTGTTCAGGTCTTTTTGTTATTTGTGAATGTCGTTATACATGAAGGTGTTTCCAATTTTTAATCAATTTTTTTCTACAAAGTTCTGTTATTTTATATAAACGTGTACATAGTTCCGTTTGCATATGTACTTCTCAACACCTGATTCCTTCTGCTCACTGTTCTATACAGATCCTCCCCCCATGATCATTACTCAGTTTCTTCTTTTGTCTCTTCCAGCTAAAGTTCCTCAGAACAAGTGTTATTTCTTTCTTTTTGTGTCATTTGGCCCATATGCCAACCCTACCATGCATTCACCATAATATTCATGGTGTAAGTATGGCCATTCAATCATTATGTAGTTTTTCATTTATCATACATTGTATTTTTCTTCTTTTCATAACAGCAGATCCAGCTCATATAGGCCTACTTTCTACTAGTAATTTTATACAAACCACTATGTTGTCTTTGGTATTGACGAGCGCTTTCGGCAGTCAAGCCATCTTCAGGTCATGGCTAGGCTAGTAAATGACCTAGTAAACTAGGTTGGTAAATGACCTGAAGATGGCTTGACTGCCGAAAGCGCTCGTCAGTACCAAAGACAACATAGTGGTTTGTATAAAATTACTAGTAGAAATATTTGAGGCCACTAACACTCCAATACAACAATAAATCATATACTTTCGTTGTTATTTACTCTTGACCTATACATCCATTATCGATTTGGTATTTTCTTAACTGCTTTTTGTGTCAGTTGAAAGTATACTATCTTCTTAATAAATAATATATTTAAATAATATACACAATCACAAATCCCTTACCTGCATCGGGCCAGAATCTTCACGTGTACTCTTACCTATAAGTGATTTAGGGTTAAGTGTTATTAATAATTACTCTCATTGCTTTGGTTAACTCATTCAAATTTTATTAAACACTCTTTACTACTTTTGAATTGTTTCTCTCAGAATTCTATTCTAAACAATATTTAGGTCAAAACCACTTATAACAAATACTATCAAAGTTTAATATTCTCTCTTATCATGCTGAACAGAAAATATAATTGCTTAACTTAATTAAAAAAAAGGCGACCCAGCATTTGCACACGCTCACATTCATTCAGTTTATTACTCCTTAATTTAATTTAGAGATCTCTTTACTTTATAATTTTCATGATTGTAAAAGTTTATATAATATACGGTTACTTGGTTTTGAAGATTGGGTTGACTTCCTGCTACACTGGTTTGTTTTAGTCACTTGTTGTCCGAATTACGTTCTCACTGTTTAATTTTGATATCACTGAGGACGAATTAATATCTCACAGTTAGTCCATGTTAGATTGCTGTTAAGTTGAACTCACATTTTAATACTTTTAATAAATTTTCGGCTCGCGAGCCTTTGTGTTCGTCTGGCGTCTTTTTATTGTTTCTGTATACTTTCACTGTTATAATTAATATATTTTCACTCCTTCGGCCGGTCCGTCTACATTTTTAATGTATCTCAGGCGGACCGTGGCGACAACGCAACTGTGCGCGTTGATGTTATTAGCCGACTCTCTTTGTTCGCTCCACACCGGGCGAGAAAGAATGTATTCATACATGACCAAAACCCTGAGAACCTTGGCCGCCTGAGCGTGCGCTTGGAGGCGCGTACGCCCCCTCGTTGAAAGTCTGCATTCCAATGCCAATTCACACCAGTCTCGACGCTACACTTGGGCAAAATAAAATTGAGAATATTCAAATCACAAATACTCTTAGGTTTGTACCGTTACAATACCCCCCCCCGAGAGCTTTTCTGCCGAAACAGAAAAACTCTCATTGCTAAACCCTAAGAGGATCAGTGAGGATATGGTGCCAACAACCCCCCTGTAATTCTTAACACATCATGGGTAAACTACCCCCCTAATTAAGCGACTATGGCTGCACCTGAACGAGATTACTGGACTTCTCTAGGCGAGATCCCAACACCGCAAAGTCGGACCGGTACTCACCATAGTACCACCTAACCTTGTACCATTCTGAATAAAATTCCAAAACGGGCCTTATACCATACCAGATCCTCAACCGATATATCTCCCCTTACATACATACTGGGTTGCCTTTAGCAAGTACTGGGTGCGTACACACATTCATTACTAATTACACACTATCTGCACATTAATTATAATTCAAATTTGGTTCCAACAGTTAAATAAATCTTGGACGTTACTTTACATTATTTGGTTCAATTAATTTAAACATAATTTTCAAAACTCAAAGTCTTTATGCATTTATTTTTTCTTTACTACTCCTCATAATTTACCTGTTAACAATCCTGTTACATAAAATAAAATAAACAACTTGTCCCTATCCACTTATTCAAACACAACTACACATGATTATAAAATATACCCTAACATAAACATCATACATCAGCTGACACCTTCTCTACCTATAGTGAACATAAAAAATTAAAATAAACTTCTTTACGGCAAAGAACAATTTTTTTTTAAATTTAATTTCCAAAAAGAATTATTTTGTCAATAAAAATTATTATTCAATCATTTAATTAAATTGATTAACAAAAGAATCTACAAATCAATTATAAGGAACATACTGCATATCTAACACCAGTCATCAGCTGATGTCTCATGGTCAGGTGAATGACCTTACCCTAGACACACTCCAAAAAATTATACAATGTTTTAAGATTCCAACACATTAACATAATACATAATAATATACAACATAATTGACTCCCAAATTGACCATTAACATCATTACATTAATATAAACAATTGACCTTTAAATTTGCATATAAAATTATAAACATTACAACTTGAACTTTCTATTAACTCTTTTTATATCCACCTTTAATTATTTACCATTTATTGTACCATGAAATGCTCCAAAATTCAAATTTATTATTAACATTCATTTTACATCACATTTCATTTATTATTACATCTACACTATGAATTTTTATTTCATATTTTCATCATCAATTAGTTTGGGTGATTCTTAGTTATTCATAATAATTCGATTTATAAAAAAGGCATTAAAATATAACCTTACCCCCCTTCATTCTTCTAACAATCACTGACAGATTTATATAGGGTGACACCAATCTCTCAAAAAATATTTACCTCAATTAACTTCTCTAACTCACCTTGAATCATTCTACTCTTATTACAAAATACCCAATACCCTCTTTGTATTTAGGATGTGTGTTCCCTCCCTATACTCATTCCCTTATTAGTTCCTGGTCTCCCCCAAGTAACTCCGCCAAACCTCAATTAAAACGATTCACCTCCCGCCACAACGCCTGTCATTGAGGACTCCTTACCACACCACCCTCTTTACAAAATTTTACCACCATGTATTTACTCCCCAATTACCTCACTCTCATTTTCTCTACATATATGTACTCCCGCTACTGCGTCCCTACTACTACCCTGTTTATGTATTACTTATATTCCAAAAATTCTTATTTTCTCTAACACCCATTTAAAATTAACTCTGACTAACTTAATACCTTATTGAAACAATTATCACCCAAACTCCAACTTCTACAACATTTTACATTAACATGACCATTAAAATTACACAAGGAAATTCATAACTACCTCAAATTAATTTAATTGCCTTATTTAAAACCTTTCAAACTCATTTAAAATTTATTATTCAAACATTAAACATTTTACTTTATTTAAATTGGATTATAAACTTCATACTTACATTACATCACTCAATTGAAAAAACACATGATTCCTGTCATAGACACAAAATTATAAACCTTCATCACACAAATATCACGTACAACCATATGTACTTTCTGAAACATAACAATCATATGACTCCACAACTAAACACATTTTACATGTATTCATTTACTATTTATTTTAAAGTTCAAATCTCATAAAATCATTTAAATTCATTAGCAAAATTCAATTATACAACCTTAATTAATCTCAAATCCTTTAATTCAATCAATTATTTAAAACAAGTTATTTTAATTACCTCACTCCAAAACAATTACAATTCATTTATTACAACCTCTCATTATTTATTTAATCTACTAAAATATTATTATTATTAAATCAATTTCTACTACATACACACATTGTTTACCCAGAATACATTTTACAACACAAACACAATTAATTTCACTATAAATTTATTTACAATTTCTTGTCATTATTTTTCTGTTTACCACACCTCATTTCATAAGTTAGCTAGGTCATCACCATAAACTAAAATAATTAAAATGTCCATTCACTGATTCTTTATTTAACCCCTGTCATCGTATATTAACCTGATGTATTTATAACACAACTCATTCTTATCGACATACATTACATTATAATTATTATCTTAATGACTACTTTCGTTAATTATATTAACACAGTAATTAACTACATATTTGTCTTCCATTTTTTCATAAAACCCGTCTACCTTGGTAATTTTCGTCCTGTCTCCGTCAGTATTTTTGGTCAACATAAGGTAATTTATGTGATCATATTCTTCTACTGTATCCATAACCGTACAAGGTAAGTGTTTATCATCTACATCGGTATCACCAAAATCATCCATCTTTATTTCACAAGGTAAGGCAATTTTCTCACCTCTCTCAATATCTAAACTCTGCACTAACATTTCATAACCTCTATTAATCTCAAAAATCTCTGTCTCTCTCATCACAATACCTCTCATAACCCCCCTGAACTATCTCATTCCATGCAAAGGGCAACACAAAATCACTAAAATACTTCCTGGCTTTACCAGGTACATCACCACAAAAACTTAAGGGACCATTTGGAGACACCATGTCTCCCACATAACCTCTGGAGGAACCTTCGTCCTCATAAAACACATGTGGAGTCTTTACTCCACTTATACCACAGGGAAAATTTGCCCTCTGCCCTCCATACTCACCTAACTTCTCTTCACGCTCTCTCTCAATCTCATTCACAACTACTACCTCATCACTAATTTCTACTCCTACTAAACTCTCATCGTCACTATCATTATTCAATGTATCACTCTCTAATACCACATTTTCAATTAAATCACCATTTTTAATTATATCATTGTTATCACTTGTTAACTCATTATTAGAATCACTACCGTAATTACCACTTACCTTGTCATTAATTATCTGAGTTACTTTACTTTTAATCTGTTCCTCCACTGACTCTATCACTTGTTCCTTAATGTCATTAACCGTTCGTCAATTTCGTTTACGATCACACTCTTTATACCATTGACTCTGTATTTATTTCATTAAACTTAGCATCAAACTTATTATTCTGTTCATTCAATTTACTGTCATTAATATCAAAACGTTCGTTAATCGCACCCCTCAATTCATTAAATTTTTTATCATTACTATCAAAACGACCATTTATGTTTATAGTATGCTTTTCTAACATTACTTGTATCATTTTGAACATTTCATAACTATCGTCAGACTTTTTACTTTGGACCGGCGTCGACTGACTCGTTACGCCTTCCATTAATTTTGACTCGGTCAAATTACTTTCACTTATTAACATTACCTCTGTTTGAATTCCTGAATCGCTTTTATCAACCGATTCAGTTGACATACTTTCAAACATCGATTTATTTACGGCTTTGTCGCCTACAATTACGTCAATTTCATTTATATCATTTTAATTATTTCCTGCCATTTTTATAAATTTACTGATTTTCGTTTAAATGAGTCTCTTAACTTACATATAAAACATCTTACACTTAACTCAAAATCATTTTATCACTCACTTAACGTAACATCATTTTGTGTACGTAATTTATACATATTACTACTCAACTTCTAAATCACTTATTTACGAGTAGACGTGGTCTGTACAACATTTAATTTGTACAAACTGTCCCTGTTCGGGCGCCATTGAAAGTATACTATCTTCTTAGTACATAATATATTTAAATAATATACACAATCACAAATCCCTTACCTGCATCGGGCCAGAGTCTTCACGTGAACTCTTACCTATAAGTGATTTAGGGTTGTGTTATTAATAATTACTCTCATTGCTTTGGTTAACTCATTCAAATTTTATTAAACACTCTTTACTACTTTTGAATTGTTTCTCTCATAATTCTATTCCAAACAATATTTAGGTCAAAACCACTTATAACAAATACTATCAAAGTTTAATATTCTCTCTTATCATGCTGAACAAAAAATATAATTGCTTAACTTAATTAATAATAAAGGCGACCCAGCATTTGCAAACGCTCACATTCATTCAGTTTATTACTCCTTAATTTAATTTAGAGATCTCTTTACTTTATAATTTTCATGATTGTAAAAGTTTATATAATATACGGTTACTTGGTTTTGAAGATCGGGTCGACTTCCTGCTACACTGGTTTGTTTTAGTCACTTGTCCGAATTACGTTCTCACTGTTTAATTTTGATATCACTGATGACGAATTAATATCTCACAGTTAGTCCATGTTAGATTGCTGTTAAGTTGAACTCACATTTTAATACTTTTAATAAATTTTCGGCTCGCGAGCCTTTGTGTTCGTCTGGCGTCTTTTTATTGTTTCTGTATACTTTCACTGTTATAATTAATATATTTTCACTCCTTCGGCCGGTCCGTCTACATTTTTAATGTATCTCAGGCGGACCGCGCAACAACGCAACTGTGCGCGTTGATGTTATTAGCCGACTCTCTTTGTTTGCTCCACACCAGGCGAGAAAGAATGTATTCATACGTGACCAAAAGCCTGAGAACCTTAGCCGCCTGAGCGCGCGCTTGGAGGCGCGTATGCCCCCACGTTGAAAGTCTGCATTCCAATGCCAATTCACACCAGTCTCGACGCTACACTTGGGCAAAATAAAATTGAGAATATTCAAATCACAAATACTCATAGGTTTGTACCGTTACACAGTTATCTTCTTCTCCCTGTAAGCATTACACCAGTGGCCCGTTGTGTACCCTGCCTGTGGTACAACTGAGCCACTGCCAGAGAGAAATCAGCCATGTAGTAGCCACATGGGATTGCAAGTGTGTGTGTGTGTGTGTGTGTGTGTGTGTGTGTGTGTGTGTGTGTGTGTGTGTGTGTGTGTGTGTGTGTGTGTGTGTGTATAGTGCAAGTGTGCCGTTGTCACTTATCTAGCCCAGGTATGCCATACCAGACGGCTATATTATTTGGCTCCAGCAGTTGGGAGGGGGGCAGGCAACTGAGTTGTCACGATCCCATGACTGCACCACAGCCATCAAGATTATGAGTCAAATTTTACCACTGAGCTGGCGTGTACTACCGTTTAAGTTGTTCCTATATAAATTGAAACTTTCTCCTTGGCTGTTAAAGGTTTGGGTAATTTGTCTCATTTTATCTACTCCTTATCACCTATAGTAACAAACATTGGATGTTTCTCTGTATTCCTTGTTCATTTCGTCTCTAATTTGTCTTTTATTAAAAAAAAATATAGTTAATTGTAATGAAATCACTCTAGTTTGTGTGCACATTACACTGGCATTGAATAGTGAATATAATTTTATGCTTGCATCATGTTGGATAATGCGAATTTTAATCATAGTGCAGACAAAACATATTTTTTTAACCTAGAGAAAGCATAACATAATTTTAAAGCATTTGTGGAAGAATGGGTTTCTGGAATGTGCTTAAAAGTTTTGAAAAACACTCAAGTTAATTTAACTATTTTGGATAGAGAAACAAAATAATTTGTTTAGAAAACTTGAATTTATATGTAAGATGTGGCCGTAAAATAACCAGATATTTAAAATTTTGTATTCAGCAGTATTACACAACGTAAGTATTATCCCCTTTAGTACATGCATGTTTTTTACTGTTAGAAGCAATGATACAGGGCATCTTCTGAGATCTGTTACTTTTGTCTTCACTCCGTATACAGTTTCGTTGCATTTTTTTTTTTTAATGCAGACTTGATCTTAGGAAACAAAAAAATTATATGGAGCTAGGTCAGGTGAGTGGAGGTTTCAACAAGAGGATCCCATGCTTTGCCAAAAACATCATGACATCGCCTTAGTGCATTGCCTTAATGAAGAATCCGTGAGTCATTCTTCCACATTTCAGGCCTTTTTCTTCTTGCCTGTGTACAAAGAGTTGTGAAGACATCTTACAGTAGTTCTGATTAATAGTTAGACTTTCAGGCATCCAATCAATGTGAATTATTTCTGTGATAAACAAAGATCATTGCTTTAAATTTGGATTTACTCATTTTGTCTTAGCGAATTAATGTATGGATTTTTGTTTAGTTTCTAGGTAATTTCTCACAAGTTATTACATTTGGATTATACTCGGTGTCTGCACAAGAGTTTACTTGACTTTCTTTCTTTGATGGAGTGAGAAGGCATCAAAGAAAGCATACATTATGCTTGATATTCTTCAAGCATACATTTTCATGTTAATATTTGTATTTAAAATCTGATGAACAGTTTCTGTATTCAATGTAGGAAATTCAGCAACTACTTGAATGCTCAGGTGACTGTTTTTTTTTTTTTTTTAATTTCATTGGCTTCTTTTTAGAATATATTTTTGATATTCAGGCATGATCAGGGTGCAGGTTGTCTTAAATCATATACCTCAACTTGTCAAATTGTTTAAACCTCTCGAAAACCTGAATCTGTGTAGAGATTCATCATCATAAATGCCCTTCACTACAGTGTCATATTGGTGGGTAGCTCCATATTAATAGCTACTTAACGTTATTTCAAAGAAGCTCAGATATTCATTTGACTTTGAACAAATGTTACTTCCAAACCCTTGGTTACATGTGTGTGAAAATTTAGCAAGAGGGGAGAATGCATGTCAACGATCCTGCTGCTTGCTGTTGCCAATGTTAGCTTTATAACCTCACCTTGTATTAAAATTGCTTGGTGTTTTTGACATCATTTGAATTGTACAATGTTAATTTTTACGTGGTAGTTACATGTATTTCAACATCGCCATGACAGGTTTTACAATTTTTAAATACGTTATCCAAAAGTTTTAAGTAGACAAATACAACACAGTTCTTAGATGCAGTAACATTATTATAGTAGAGCTGAACTTTATTGAAAAAGGAGTAATAACTAATTTGGAAGATTTAGTGAACTGATAATGATAAAGTATACTAAACAAACGTTTGATGGTAAGTAAAATATGCTTCTTGGATTTCGTTGTCCATGACGTGTCCGTTACTTACCTAATTATCACTATTGTTTGACGACTCGGAACACTAAGTTTTTTATAAGTAAAATCGTAAAGATTTACCTTACAGCCTAAACCGGCTTTCACCTTTAGAAGGCTTCATCAGAGGCTGCCGTGGGTAGCGCTGTCCGTCTTGTTGTTGGCGACGGGATAGTTTTTCGAAAGATCGATACTGTGTGTGTGTGGTGAGATGTGTTCGAATAATGCGTGCGATTTGAATTGTGTCTGTTCATTTAGGATGTCGTTTTTATTTGTTTTTGTGTGTTTGTATATTTCTAATTGTTCTAGAATGTCTAGTTTTCGGCCTTTTGTGTGTACATGTAGAATGTTCATGTTATTGTCGATGTTTTTATATGTGTGGTTTGCTTCAATGAGGTGGTTTGCAAAGGTGGATTCTGTAGTGGTGTGGAGTGCCTTTGTGTGTTCAATGTATCTCTGTTTGAAGCTACGTCCTGTCTGGCCTATGTAGAATTTATTGCAATTTGAGCAATTTAGCTTGTATATACCGGGTAGATCGAATTTGTTTTGTGCTTTGTGCGTGTTTTGATAGTGTGTGTTCTGTTTTGTTAGTAGTTTTGTAAGCGATTCTGTATCCTGCTTTTTTGAATTTGTGGGCAATTTTTTCAGTTTGTTTGTTGATGTATGTTAGTGTTATGAATTTGTTGTTTTCTGTCTTTGTCTGTTGTTTGTTTTGTGTTTTGTGTAGGAGTTTACTGACTATTGTTCTGTCATATCCGTTAGATTCTGCTAGATATTTTATCGTGTTTAGTTCGCCTTTGTAGTCTTTTTCATCTAAGGGGATGTTGTTAAGTCTATGTATCATGGTTCTAAAAGCAGCTAGTTTGTGTTGTGTTGGGTGATTGGAGGTGTTGTGTATTAGTGTGTCAGTTGTAGTTGGTTTTCTGTATATACTGAATTTGTGCTTGTGTTCTAGTTTTGTGATGGAGAGGTCTAAGAAGTTTATGGTATTGTTGTGTTCGTATTCGGCAGTGAAGGTTATGTTTTTATGTATTTTGTTTATGTGCGTTAGTAACTGTTCACATTGTCTTTTGTTCCCCCTGTATAGTATTAGAATGTCATCAACGTATCTGTGCCAATATAGTATTTTATGTGAGTGTCTGTCATTGTTTGTGATTATTTTTGTTTTTTCTAAGTGTTGGAGGAAAACTTCTGCTAGAATGCTGGATATGGGGGATCCCATGGGTAAGCCATCGTTCTGTGTGTAGTATTTATTGTTATAAGTAAAGTAGTTTTGTTTTGTGATAATGTTCAGAGATTCTGTTACTTCGTTGATAAGTTCGTCTGGTGTGTTGTTTTGTTTGAGTTTGTTTTGTAGGATGGTGATTGTTTCAGAGATGGGGATGTTTGTGTACAGGTTTTTAATGTCAAAGGAGGCTAATGTGGCATTATGGGGGATGTGTATGTCTTTTATTTTTGTTACTAGGTCAGTGTTGTTTTTTACTGCAATGTTGTTGTCTATTTGTGTGTGTTGTCTAATAATTTTGTTTAGATATTATTAGACAACACACACAAATAGACAACAACATTGCAGTAAAAAACAACACTGACCTAGTAACAAAAATAAAAGACATACACATCCCCCATAATGCCACATTAGCCTCCTTTGACATTAAAAACCTGTACACAAACATCCCCATCTCTGAAACAATCACCATCCTACAAAACAAACTCAAACAAAACAACACACCAGACGAACTTATCAACGAAGTAACAGAAACTCTGAACATTATCACAAAACAAAACTACTTTACTTATAACAATAAATACTACACACAGAACGATGGCTTACCCATGGGCTCCCCCATATCCAGCATTCTAGCAGAAGTCTTCCTCCAACACTTAGAAAAAACAAAAATACTCACAAACAATGACAGACACTCACATAAAATACTATATTGGCACAGATACGTTGATGACATTCTAATACTATACAGGGGGAACAAAAGACAATGTGAATAGTTACTAACGCACATAAACAAAATACATAAAAACATAACCTTCACTGCCGAATACGAACACAACAATACCATAAACTTCTTAGACCTCTCCATCACAAAACTAGAACACAAGCACAAATTCAGTATATACAGAAAACCAACTACAACTGACACACTAATACACAACACCTCCAATCACCCAACACAACACAAACTAGCTGCTTTTAGAACCATGATACATAGACTTAACAACATCCCCTTAGATGAAAAAGACTACAAAGGCGAACTAAACACGATAAAATATCTAGCAGAATCTAACGGATATGACAGAACAATAGTCAGTAAACTCCTACACAAAACACAAAACAAACAACAGACAAAGACAGAAAACAACAAATTCATAACACTAACATACATCAACAAACAAACTGAAAAAATTGCCCACAAATTCAAAAAAGCAGGATACAGAATCGCTTACAAAACTACTAACAAAACAGAACACACACTATCAAAACACGCACAAAGCACAAAACAAATTCGATCTACCCGGTGTATACAAGCTAAATTGCTCAAATTGCAATAAATTCTACATAGGCCAGACAGGACGTAGCTTCAAACAGAGATACATTGAACACACAAAGGCACTCCACACCACTACAGAATCCACCTTTGCAAACCACCTCATTGAAGCAAACCACACATATAAAAACATCGACAATAACATGAACATTCTACATGTACACACAAAAGGCCGAAAACTAGACATTCTAGAACAATTAGAAATATACAAACACACAAAAACAAATAAAAACGACATCCTAAACGAACACACAATTCAAATCGCACGCATTATTCGAACACATCTCACCACACACACACACAGTATTGATCTTTCGAAAAACTATCCCGTCGCCAACAACAAGACGGACAGCGCTACCCACGGCAGCCTCTGATGAAGCCTTCTAAAGGTGAAAGCCGGTTTAGGCTGTAAGGTAAATCTTTACGATTTAACTTATAAAAATCTTAGTGTTCTGAGTCGTCAAACAATAGTGATATTTAGTAAAATATGCTATTAAAAACTAATTGTCTTATAGTGTAGTATGGTGGTACTTTAGCTATTACAAATTATAATATCACAGGTGTCAACCATTGTGAAACAATAAATAGAATCACAGTGTTTTGAATATTCAAGAGACAGTACAAATCTTCCACTTAGGTGTACAAATCTCGTAACATTCTGCATAAATGTCCAGTGAAAATCAATCTGCAAACATATGGTCAACTTACCAGTAATATCAATAACCAGGATCCCATTTGAGAGATTCCATGTACATTTATAACTTCTCACAGGGAAACTACAGATTCCTGCTAGCGCTTGTATAGACTGTCTGAATTAACTATGCAATAATCAGTGGAACCTCGATATAACGCCCCTGTTGTATAACGCGACCCTTGATGTAACTCAGATGTACACTGTAACGGTCCTGGCAAATTCCCCATATAAACAATGTCAAATAAACCTTGATATTGCGCTCCATTTTCAGTATCCACCCTTGATGTAAAGCTCTTCTTGCCAGTGGACTAAAGGAATTTTCGGAAGTCATAACGCCCTTCATTTGCTCCAAAGTCCAGGGCTGTCATAAACAGGAGTGGAAGGTATGCATTGCAACACAGGCGACACAATCAGGGGGCGACAAATCACATCATCATATATGTTTTATGTTTCACATCAAATCACGTATGTTTTTTTACCCACTCAATCTTAACTTTTAATGTATCTCAAAGCCTTCCAGTTGCATCTATATTATGCCAAGTATGGAGTTTTTTGTTTACAAATTTCAGAATCACATCTTCTCCTCTTTTAACAACAAATTAAAAAAACGAATAGTATTTGGTAGCATATTCAGTAGTAATTTGTTTAACTACACGAAAGACGAACTAATCATATATTCACAAGCAGAATTAACACTGTTGCACACCTACATTCTTCATTTTTCATGTTTTCATCCCTAAATGTAGTTCTCACAACTTTTAGGATAACAGATTCTCTATGATTTACAACATATAATATTATTTTTTTTACTTAACACGTAATAATATAAATGCACAATACATTATTATTAATGTTGTATAGTATTTGCAAGACAGGAATATGGTTTGTAAGGAACTCAGGTTTATAAGAATTCTTAGAAGAAATCATCCCAAACTAACTCTAATAATTATGAAGTTTAGGTTGCCAAGTGTCACCAAGACACTACATATGATGTGAACAAATTTTTTTATTATTTCTCAAGTTAAACTTGAAACCTTTTGTATAAGGCGACCCTCGGTATTAAGAGCTTTTTGGTCGGTCCATAGAAGAGCGTTATATCAAGGTTTCACTGTAAATAAATGCGAATTGTACTATATAAATTACTATATTTTTATAAATGTTGTAATATTTTCTACACATTATTGTGAGTTAAAGTTACATGTGTTATGAATGAGTAATAATGTAGAGAATATCAAGTTAGTTGTTAATACAGAAAAGAGGTTCATTAGGCCTGAATATAGAAATCCTTATGTGATGTACACGAATGTGTTACAGTACATTTACTTCACAATGAAAGTTTTAAATTTATTATTAATCTTAAATAAATGTGGCTAACAAGAGAAATTAGTGACAGTTCACCTTTAAAGTAAAGAAACTGATTGCTAAAAGTGTGAGATTTTAGTATGTTAAAACTACTCTGTCCAGTGGTATAAAGTTATTTTACTTTAATTGAACTGTTAAACTAGTAATAACAGATTTAAAAAACATATTTAAAATTTATCAATTCAAGATGATGTACAGTAAAATTGAAATTTAAGGGTATATGCGCAGAAACCAATTTATGGATGGACGAGTCCACTTTGAAATTATGAATGGCAGGGAGGGTAACAGAGAATCAGCTGGTATGCAAGTGATGGTGTTGTCAACTTGCATGTGATGTTTTAGTTACCCCATACATTGTTAGTTACTGCATGACGTACTATCTCAGTTTTGCATTTGTTATTATTATTTTAATTTATTATTATATTATATCGTTGTTTTACAGTCACTTATTTTTATTAGTTACTTAATTTTTTAGTTAATTTCTATTAGTAGTTTTTATTCTGTAATTACGTATTATTGTAATTATTTGTGTTATCATCCAGTAACGATTTTTGTTAAAATGGATACTTCTCCTTTAGCTAGCAAAGACAGGAAAGTTATTCATAGTCAAGCATGGGAGGTAATAATAAACAGTTTTTTGTTGTCCAGGATTAAAAAGATTCTTGCAATTGAATTAATACGAAGAACCTTTATGTGGTGATAAACTGTAGAGATAGTCGAATGTAATTAAGCAGTGGAAGTGTACAGTTTGCAAATTCCATTGCGATAAGAACAGTCAGAAAGGCTGTAGTTTTTTACGTCTCAACAGTACACAATGACAGAAATAATCAACACTCAGATATGTTTATAAAACATTCTGATATGTAACAGCAACAAATTCCGATACGTGTGAATAGTACATATAATTTGCTTGATTTGTATAGTAATACAATTACAATATTATTATTATTATTACATTTATGTCAGAAACAATAAACATCAAAAACAATAAACGTATACTTTTTTTAAAGCCATCTGAGTGACTGCGTGTGAAGCTACTTTCCTTCACATAAAATTAACTAACATTGTATATTTGTCGGGCGCCATCTTGCCAACTGCAAGAAAATAATTTATGAGGGTTCTTTTCAGCGAACTAGGAGAACAGAATGTGGTTGCTGAAATAATTAATTTAATTCATATTGGCAATGAACCTAAGGTTTATTGATTCTTTAATACACACAACAACAAAAAGTAAAACTTCTTTTCCTACACTTATATACTATTGCCAACTTAACTATGAACTCGTGAAATGAATGTCATTAAAATTATTTTTCTTACATCTTTTTCATTATTAATTTGGTCTTATTTATTAATTATATTTCTTTGATTATATTTCACCAATAATTACATTTAATGATTATATATCTTCACAAACCAGCACTTCTTTTAAATTTCTATATTCGCTCTCTCTCTCTCTCTCTCTCTCTACATTTCTATTCCCCTCCCATGTTTAATTGATTCATTAATTTAATTTTATTTTTAGGCTGCCAGTTCTTTGTTAAACATTCTCAAAATTTGCTTTCAAAAGGTTTTAGATTTAACCAATGTTGGTTACTTATCTGCCAAAGATCTTGATGAGTCCGTCTCTACCACGTATTTCGTTTCGATTCCGCACATTTTCTTATTTTATTCACTCTCCGGAACTGTAACTCTATAAAACTGTTTATTTTTTATTGAAAGTTCACATTTTGAAACCAATTGTTATATACGGGCGCCCGATTTGCGTTCCGGAACTTATATCTGTGACTGGCCGGTTCACTGACTAATTTTATACTGGGGCTTAGCCACTGGCGCTATTTTATGAAGTCGCCGTTGTTCTTTCAATTCTGATTGGCTTACATTTTGTATCACTCCGCTAGTGGACTGTTTTTGGCCTGTTGACAAAACTGGTGACACACATCGTTATATAATTTGCTGACGCAACACATCGCCTGATGTCTGGTTGTGTAACGTGTTTACCGTTACATAACGTGTTCATCATTGTCCTTGAACTGAGTTTGGTACAGTTGCCGGTTATTAAAACTGTTTATATGAATATTATTAAACAAGTCTGTATTCCTAAGGTTAACAGCAGTGCAGCCACGTTGCGATCGTTTCAAAATAACAAATTTACCCAAGTCCCTATCACTCAACAAGGGATAAAGTTATTATTATTTATTTATAAAAAAAAATACAAATTATGTTATTTATTATCAATAAAATATAAACTTCTTTACATTGTCTCAGGTAGGCCCCAAAAATGCCCCGCTACAATACCCCCTCAATGAGATATTTTATGCCGAAGCATAAAAAATCTCATTGACACATTCATACTTGCTAAAGGGATCAGCCAGGATATGTCGCCACAACCCCCTGTACGGTTTACAAACAAGAATAATCAACTCACCCTTGGTCCGGTGACTGTGACTGCATCTGCATGACAATACTGGACTTCTCTCTCGAGATCCCAACACCGTAGAGTCAGACAGATACTCCACGCCCCTGCTCTGACGCGCAGGCCAGCTCAGGTCCGCCGCCACAGCATCACCAAACACTGAAACAACAAATCAAAATATTAAATAGTGGCCTTATACAACACCATATCCCCAACTGATCTGTTCCCCCCTAGCGGTGCTGGTTTGCGCTAAGAAGCACTGGTTTTGTTTTTACTCACTTATTACTAACATGTATATATCAGAATACCTAACATAACTTAACATAAGAAAACACAGTACATTAATAATTCATTTTAAAATAAACAACTTACAATTAAAATGTTACACACTTTACATCATTAAATTGACATATAAAATCAAAAAATTACTTTTAAACTTGATTTACTCTTATTAATTCGTTTCTCAAAATTACAAAAATTATTTATTTTATTATTTTTTTTTTTTTTCAATTATGGCCATCATTATTCCATTTCATTACTTTGGGTGATTCTACGTTATTCATTATTTCATTATAATTTACTTCATCCATTTGGCATTTACTCATAAACTTCCCCTTTTATTACTCTAACGTTCCCTTACAAAATCTTTAACTAGTATGACACCCCTCTATCAAAATTTTACTAACCCTTATCTACCTCTAACTACTTACTATTTTAACTCCAATCGCCACCTTCTACTCTTATAAAAAAAAAATACTCTCTAACCCTTTGTACATAGGATACGTGTTTCCTTCCCAAAACTCATTCCCTTATGTTGGTCCCTGGACTCACCCTAGGTAACCCTTTCCGGCGCCAATCGGTCCCTATCCCGTCCCAACCCTTGTTGCGGACTCCCCAAATACACTACTACTACTACAAAATTGCCATCCCCAAAAAATCTCAATCTCATAACCTCACTACAATTACAACAAATTAACATCAACAAATAAACAATATATCGCTCCAAACTCTACATAAAATCTCCATTTCTACTGTGTCTCCACTTATACTTCTCAAATTCTATAACATTACATTAACTCAAAACAACATTGCATTATTTTCATTTCCACTATTACTTTAACTTTTACTTCGATTTGGACAAATCTATGTCCCACAAAATTCAACTTGAATTGACTCAAACATTTTATTCAAACAATTACTATCACCCACTTCTATCTTTTACAACCTATTGAAAATTTTACTTATTACAACTATTTTTCATTTTATTTTAAAATCTGTAAACACATTGAAAACATATTATTATATTTTTATAATACTTATTCCTAACATACTAAATGCAAACAACACAATAAGACACAATAACACAATATAAGAAGTATTTAGTGCATCCAATTTTTAAATTCAAACAAAATTATTGAGTAGCAAATCATCATTATTAATTAAAATATATCAAATTTTTAATACGTTATCCCCTTGGATAACCTCCCAGCCACACACACTTGTATAATACATTACATAACAAAATACTCAAATAGCAATAAACCTAGATTATTAGCATACATCAAACAAACAATTCTCTTTTAAATAATTTATATAAAATTTATAAACATTATTATTTAAAATTTTTCATTAACTGTTTTTATTTATTATCATTATTGACTTATCCTGTGTTGCAATCAGCTTTTCAAAATTGCTTAAAATTTATTATTAACATATATTTTTAATCATTATGTTCCACAAAATTCCACAAAATAAACCATTCATTTATTTATTCATGATTATTAAATTAAAATCTCATCACACAATTTAAATTCCTTATAAAATTCAAACACATAACATTCAATCACAATATCTAAAGATCTCAAATTATTTACTTCAATTTATTATTAAAATTGAATATTCATTTGATTATTAAAATAACATATCTCAATTATTATCAACATTCTACAAATCATTAATTATTGTCTTCATTATTATTTTATTATTTAACTAGAGTGCTAAAATATTAATAATATTATTATTATTAATACAACATTTTCTAAAACATATACACATTACTTATCTAACATTTCACAATACACACAAATGAATTCAATATTATTTACAAAATATGCGTCAAAACTGTTCAAGTGTATCTCACTTCAGATGTCCAAATCAGCAAGGTCATTACCAAAAATTTACAATATTTAAAAATGTCCCAACACTGATCTTTATTTCACCCACCATCGTCATATATATATCTAGTGTATTTGTAACATTCATCATTTTTATCAACACACAAATTATGATAATCATTACTATCATAATAATCTATCAATTCTATTTCATCCATTGTACCACTATAAATCTTGTCACCATAGGTTAGGATTGTCCCGTCTATATCAGGGTTATTTGTTAACGTCAGGTAAATTATTTTCTCATTTTTGTATTCCTCAACTACTACGTCAGGTAAGTCATTATAGTCAGGTAAGATATTATCAAAATTATTCTCTGCCTCTCTTTCTAGTATTTTTCTCAATTCATCATACTTTCTTTCTAACTTATATATTTCTATTTCATTCTCAACATATAACTCTCTTTCTTCACAGCACCACATCACACTCTCACAATTATTTCGGACAGAGGGTACAACATTATACAACATTACTTCATTTAACAATAAGGGTCTCTTGCCCTGAAAAAACAACATTAAATCATCATCATCATTATAAACAATAAGGGGAAAATTTGCCCTCTGTCCCCATTTAATCACTACATTATTTTTCCACTCTCTTTCTATTTCATAAACACTCATTAGCATTTCATTATCGCATTCTAAAAATTCATCAGCACTATTTGTTATTATATTTTCATCATTATTCTTCACCCCCACTATACTCTCAAAATTGTCTACTATTTCGTCATTTTTACATTTTGTCTTACTTAAAACATTGTCACCTAATTTCTCGAACTTCTGTTCTAACTTATTTAAACTGTTTCTTATTATTTCGTTAGTGCTTTCTAACTGTTTATTCATTTCTTGTATTTCATGTTTCAACTCTTTAAAACTATTCTTTTGACTATCGAACTTTTCATTGATACTACTTTTGAACTCTTGCATATCGTTTTTCTGTTCATTAAAAAGCAATTTCATCATCTTAATCATATCATTATCTTCAGCCGTTTTGTTCATGACTGGTGTTGAGTGAACACCTTCATGCATGATTTGAGATTCAGTTATGCTTATCTGGCTTTCATCTACACTGTCAGTGACGCTGACAGTTTCATGATTGTCTGCCATTTTACTTAAAAAAATTTTTTATATATATTTCTTAGCACAATATTATTTTGTCATACATAATTATTATTGAGAAAAGAGAAAAAAAAAAAAATGTTCTGCTCACTCATACTACAAAACATGACATAACCTTATTCTATACGTCTATTTTACGTATGCCAAAAAAAAATTTATTTTACCTTCAACAACCATTCTGCTTTCCCAGTGGGCCTATATTTATATAATATTATTATATAAATCGTCCCTACGTTCGGGCGCCAAATGTGAAGCTACTTTCCTTCACATAAAATTAACTAACATTGTATATTTGTCGGGCGCCATCTTGCCAACTGCAAGAAAATAATTTATGAGGGTTCTTTTCAGCGAACTAGGAGAACAGAATGTGGTTGCTGAAATAATTAATTTAATTCATATTGGCAATGAACCTAAGGTTTATTGATTCTTTAATACACACAACAACAAAAAATAAAACTTCTTTTCCTACACTTATATACTATTGCCAACTTAACTATGAACTCGTGAAATGAATGTCATTAAAATTATTTTTCTTACATCTTTTTCATTATTAATTTGGTCTTATTTATTAATTATATTTCTTTGATTATATTTCACCAATAATTACATTTAATGATTATATATCTTCACAAACCAGCACTTCTTTTAAATTTCTATATTCGCTCTCTCTCTCTCTCTCTCTCTCTCTCTCTACATTTCTATTCCCCTCCCATGTTTAATTGATTCATTAATTTAATTTTATTTTTAGGCTGCCAGTTCTTTGTTAAACATTCTCAAAATTTGCTTTCAAAAGGTTTTAGATTTAACCAATGTTGGTTACTTATCTGCCAAAGATCTTGATGAGTCCGTCTCTACCACGTATTTCGTTTCGATTCCGCACATTTTCTTATTTTATTCACTCTCCGGAACTGTAACTCTATAAAACTGTTTATTTTTTATTGAAAGTTCACATTTTGAAACCAATTGTTATATACGGGCGCCCGATTTGCGTTCCGGAACTTATATCTGTGACTGGCCGGTTCACTGACTAATTTTATACTGGGGCTTAGCCACTGGCGCTATTTTATGAAGTCGCCGTTGTTCTTTCAATTCTGATTGGCTTACATTTTGTATCACTCCGCTAGTGGACTGTTTTTGGCCTGTTGACAAAACTGGTGACACACATCGTTATATAATTTGCTGACGCAACACATCGCCTGATGTCTGGTTGTGTAACGTGTTTACCGTTACATAACGTGTTCGTCATTGTCCTTGAACTGAGTTTGGTACAGTTGCCGGTTATTAAAACTGTTTATATGAATATTATTAAACAAGTCTGTATTCCTAAGGTTAACAGCAGTGCAGCCACGTTGCGATCGTTTCAAAATAACAAATTTACCCAAGTCCCTATCACTCAACAAGGGATAAAGTTATTATTATTTATTTATAAAAAAAAATACAAATTATGTTATTTATTATCAATAAAATATAAACTTCTTTACATTGTCTCAGGTAGGCCCCAAAAATGCCCCGCTACATGCGCGCGCACACACACACACACACACACACACACACACACACACACACACACACACACACACACATTCATGGTGACACATTTACAAACAAACCTTAACAGTCGCGAGTTTTTGTTACTATTAGAAATAATGTTCATAGGTTGGCTGCACCGTCGCTGATAATGACAATTTTCTTCTCACATCTCACAGCGACTCCCACCACATCGCCTTTCCCCTCTGACCGTAAGCGTTTCGCGCATTTCCATGCCATTAACTTTCAATTTTGCTGTACAATTCATGTGTTATGAAGACAGAATGTGTTAACAAACAAGAAACACCAAACTTAAGAAAAAGACATTACAAAAGGAGCAATGTGCATTGAGTTCTGTATCTGAGTGTTGCTACTACCAACAGAATGTAACAGTTCAGGTGAATGAATACCAGTAAGGCCATACATTTCACAAAATTCAGACCCGTTAAATTGATTCACGTAAATGCTCCTGTATCAACAACCTTCAAACTTTCCAGTCCGTCTAACTTTCTAGTCCTTATCTAAGCACTGGCTTTGGTCTGTAATCTGAAACTTTAGTTTTCTTAAAAGTTTTACTATAAATCTTGTGTGTTCTGTGATGTCTTTGCCACAGATCATGGGGTATAATCATGCCATTTGTTGATATTTTTCAACCTTGCATATTTGAACACAGTTTGTGGATGTAATTATTCTTTAAATAAATCTAAATAGTTTACCAGCATTTTTGATTCATTACATACAAGGTAACGAGTTATAATCTTGATAAATCATGAAAGCTAAAGTTGAGTGTGCCTGTGTTGTTTCTTTAAACATTCTCATTATAACTAATTGTAATATAATTGTATTTCTCATTATGCTTTAATAATAATTATTTTTATTATTCCTATAAAATGGGGTGCCGTGTATCAGAAAAAATTAGGTAGACCTTTTTAGTAGAGAACAGCAAACCTAATGTTTAGTTACTGAAGTGTTGTACTTCAATGATAAATACAATTTAGTGGATAAGTCTTATGCTAAACTTGTGTTGTTACCACTAATTTAGCTCCAAAATTTAAATGTGAGGTCAAAATAAATAAGGAAGGTTTACCAGTAAGACCAATTGTTTCGTTTATTAATGCACCATCTTATAAATTATCTAAAGATATAAGTAAGATTGTGAAGGAAACATATCAATATGGTGAGAAATATAGTGTTAAGAATAGCATACAGCTTATAGAAAAATTAAAAAAAGTGGTAGTTAATGAAAATATGAATCTCATATCTTTAGATGTGAATGATATGTTTACTAGTATAAAGGTAGAAAAGGCGATTAACTTATTAGAAAGTAAATAACTTTGGAGGTTACGAGAACAAGGACCAAGTGTTGAAGGTAATAAAAGAATGTTTAAAGCAAAATTATTTTAGATTTAACAATACATTTTATATACAAAGGGAAGGTTTACATATGGGATCGCCATTGTCTCCGATAGTAGCAGACATTTTTATGAACGATTTAGAAAATAGGTATTAGAACGAAATATAAAGAGAAAATAAAATTGTGGTCTAGGTATGTAGACGACATATTGGTGATATGGGAGGGGAATATAGAAGAAGTGTATGATTTTGTAAAGGAAGTGAATAGTATGGATAGTAATATACAATTCAAAGAAGAAATAGGAGGGAGAGAGTTGAATTACTTAGGTTTAACGATAAAAATAAAGGATGGAAAAGAATTTACGTTGGACATATTCAGGAAGGGAGTTTATTCGGACCTAATTATTCCTAACGATTCATACCATCCATATAAATACAAAATGGCAGCATTAAACGCTTTTTGTTATAGGATGGACGTGTGTTTAAAAGTTGAAGTTACCAGGGATAATGAGTTAAAGAGGATAAAAGAGATAGCGAAAAAAAATAATTATAATATGAATGTAGTTAATAAAATAATGGATAAGATCCGTACAGGAGAAAATGTGGGAGATAGGAAGGATAGAAATTATATGGGATTGATAACATACATAGGAACGAGGACAAAAAGTATTATAGAATGTTTTAAGAAGTATGCTATAGATGTAGCAATTAACAGATGTATGACAGTGTTTGATAAAATTAAGAATAGTAATACAGAAGAAATTCCGATTTTACAAAAAAGTGGGGTATATAAACTTAAATGCAAGGATTGTAGTAAGTTATACATAGGCGAAACGGGCCGTAAGTTCGAATGTAGGTTGGCGGATCATAAAAGAGGGGAAGGAAATAGAACATCCAGTTCATTATATGCTAGACATTTTGTAGATGAAAATCATAAATTTGTTAATCCGTTAGAAGAATATGAAATTGTAAAGGTCAAACAAAATCCGGTAGAAAGGAAGTTGAGAGAGGAGTTAGAAATACTAAAGGAAAGAAAAAAGAATTTAAACAGTTTAATTAATTCAAAGGTACAATTTGAAAATGAAGATATGTTTTACTATATATTAAATAAGATAGAAATATAGTATAAAAAGGTTGGTAGCAGTATGATATTTGGTGAAAAAGTACAAGGTTATTTGAAAGTTACTGAGACAAGGGGTGGTAACCCGGCTGGTTGTTTGTTTTGTTGTGTTCGTTGAAGCGTAACAAGGGTGTTTACCTGCTATGTTAAGTTGACGCTTCTGGGTGTAGGAAAGATATATAAACGGGGAAGGTTTTTAACCAGATTGTTGTTTCCATCTGAAGATGAGCCGAGAGGCTTGAAAGCGCTCGTGGAATTGTGAGTATTAGTGGTGTTGTACTTCAATGTGTTCAGAGAGAGTTGTGGTACACATTTAAGTCGTTTACACTTACCACTATTGAATACTGTGTTAGTATTGAGTACTTATTTCACTTTGATTTCTAAGATACAGTGGTAACTCGATTATTCATCATCCTGTTAATTGTCAGACCACGGAAACCATGAAGATGTCAGTTTGTCAAGTTTAAATTTTACCCTAAATGCTGTACTTTACATAGAACTGTTTTTCTAAAGTTGTTTGATGAAGTAGAGCAAACTCGTTAAAACTGGCAAACATAACTCCAACTGTTGGTGCTATGTAAGATCAACAACGGTGCCGAGTATAATGCTGTGGCATCAGTAGAACACGAGAAAATGACATATGTTTTTAAAAAATATATGTAACCTAAATTTTGAAATTGTTATTTTTTTCGTTATTGCTGTAATGACCTACATTATTTTGTGTAAGCCACATTTCTGTCACTTGAATATACATTATCGTATAATGATTTTATCCATTTGCTACTAGGTAAAGAAACAATGACATTATACAACAGTTTTGTTGTTTTGTTTTAAGTAATAAGTTTGAAAGCTGAATAATATGTATATGTATACAAATGCTTTTTTTTGAAGTTTTCATTATTCAACTTTCTGTAGAACACTTTAAGGGGAGGGAAGACATGTGTTCTGTTACAACCTTTCAGTTATAAAGTTAAATGCCTATTCTGTTCTTGAAAATTACTTATACTGACTCTTGAAAGGTACAAAAAATGAAATCTTATGTGAATACTGCTTACAGTTGTAAGTTGTGTAAAGTGTGTGTAAGAATACACTATGTACACTATGGTTACATGTTTGATTGTATAATACAGTAGAACCTCACTAATTTGTCACCTACGGGACCGAAGGGGTGATGAATTAGTAAAATAGACGAATTAGTGAGGGAGTAAGAAACAAACCCATTAAAGACAATATAACATGGTTTATTACAACACTAGCAATCCACAGTACAGTGGCCTCTCTCTTATCCAACTTGGATGGGACTGGATAATGGTCAGATAATGGAAAAGTCAGTTAACGGAACGGTAGCTCATTTATGACCATGGAGAACAAAGAATTGAATAGCCTATATTTGAAGTACATGTACGTACAACTCACTTTCTACTGTATCTATAAATGAAATATAGATAGTGTTAGGTAACACTTTGTACTGTTACCTAAATGCTTTTGTTTACAATGTCAGTTCATCAAAATACACGCTGATTTGTGACACAGTAAAATATTTTAACAGTGGTAATTATTAATCATAGTGCAGTATTTCATCATTAATAGAATATAATGTACATACTGTACATAATCTTTATTAAAAAAATGATTAATAACGTATTACTAGTGTACGTATGTATAGTTAATGTTTTCCACCCTCTGTAGTCAAACAGTTGGTTAATGGAATGGTCAGTTTAGAGAGAGGCCACTGTATTAATGTTATGCTTGGACATATTTATTGCTAGAAATTTTCAAACTGAAACAAGTTGAGCACTGTAATTGAAAAAAAATTGTTTAATGATTGTACAAAAAAAAATCTGTAATTTTCTTCTGTTTTTTCTGTTGACTGTACTTTTCAAAAGCCAAATTATTTATTTGGCGTAGTGAAATTATTTTAGGCAGTTCCGCTTCATCTTGGCCTTTGTACTACTTGATTGTTATAGTTAGTGATTGAATGGCCTCCATATGAGAGATTGCAGGTTTCATTGGTTGGTAATTTCTTCTTTATGTTACTTGCTTGTTAATAAAGAAAAAGAAAAAAGCTTGAGTGGGTGATGAATTACAGAGGGAGACGAATTAGTAAGGTTCCACTGTACTTTTCAACAGGCTATACACTCTTTAATTTCTGCGTGTACATACTGTTACGACGGTCTACTCGATCGTCGTAGGTACAGTGGAAACAAAATAAGTACAAGACACCAATTAAGTCACTAATCACACCTTTAATTGTTATAGTAAAACAGTTCGTAATTAACAACACAGTGTCTACAACAAATCAAATGAAAATTGTTCATACGCAATAAAATGTCCACTAATATTAAAACTCAACTGTATTACAATTATACCGTCCGAATATAAAACGCAACACTTCACTAATAACTACTTGAACGTACACCGTAATAACTCGAACCGCTCTGGAAATATATCGCACTAATACTCTCGAACCGCACTAACCAATATCTCGCATTGAACTGAAAAACTAAGGCCGCTACCCGATGTATTTATAGTCACGCTCACACACCAGAAGCTTCCAACTGCGTCTTATATCTCGTGAACTACGTAATTGCTACGGCCTTGACACAGTCCGAGCGAAGCCCGGCATAGTCGAGAAAATTCTCGCAAAATGCGTCTGGTAGCACGTACACCACACGCTTACATCGAGATCTTTCTGGCACATTCGATAAACGCGTAGATTGTTCTGTGCTGTTGTAGCACTGCCCCCTCCTTAAGCCTGTTCGTCCCGAACTGGCAAAGCGTCTTCGAAGTAATACTCGACCAGGCGATCTAGGTGGCCATCCTTGCGAAGGATAATTTTCCCGTTCTTCGAATTCAGTCTCGTGTGATCCGAACATCACGTTCCCAGGAATGCGAATCTTTCGCGCAACCACTAGCTTCGCTGGAATCACTCTCGTTGCGTCATGTACTAATGACCTAAATACCACTGGCTGATCCAAGTTTGTTTGGTTCTCGTCCCTCTTGCGTAACCTTATCTTCAGCCACTTTACCCTCGGGCGCTTCTATCAGCTCAGGAACAAGCAAGAGTTTTGTCTCGACACCCATAGTTGGCTCTCCAATCACTTCTTTTGTCGTTATATTTATTTGTACTTCCTCTGCTAGTTCTTCCTCCATTTCTGCTTGCAACAGGGAGGTTTCCTCTTGACCAGACTTGTTGACTTTTTCTTCGACTAATGCCACTCGCTTAATTGAATGGTTGGTAGACCCTGTCATTTTAGCCATGCAAAGCTTTATCTTCTCTTGGCCAACTTTCAGGACATTCTCTCTTAAGTCCACAATGAATCCGTAGGCATTCATAATGTCCGTGCCAAGAATCACTTCATCGACAATGTCTGCAACGAGCATTTGGTGGCTAAACTCAAGAAGACCCAGGCGTACACGTACGTCTACCTTTCCTAGCACCTTGACGGGGCTTCCAGTCACAGTCTGTATTGTACAAGAGCTAATTAGAGGATGGCGGTTACAGACTAAGTCAGGGCGCACAATGGACACTGTTGCGCCCGTGTCAACTGTAAATGATGTTGGTTTACCATCCACAAATCCATTAACAATCAAGTTTCCACTGATCTTATGTAGCGTGGAAACTGTGTGCTGTTCTGGGCCTTTACTTCTCCAATTGGTGCGATCAGTCTCTTCTCTCGGTATCTTCTTCTTCCAACAGTCTACCTGTAGATGACCACGTTTTCCACAGTTGTAACATTTCGGCCTTCTGTCTTTTTCAAATCGTTGCGACTCTCTTGAACTTTTGAATTGTTTGTCTGACAACACTGTTTTTCTGCACCCATCGTAACGGTAATGTGATACAGGGATCTTCTGACTGCAACGTGATGGCACAAACCCATTAATGTAGCGGGACGCTGACTTGGCAGCTTCAAACTCTAGGGCGTGAACAAGAGCTTCTGAGCTATCTCGGTGTCTTGCCATTCGTAACACTTGCTGAAGTTCACAATCTCCGATGCCATCAATAAATGTCTGCACCGTAAACCTTATTCGGAAGTCTTCTGGTGCTTCAGGATAGGCCAATCTAATCAATCTGTCGATACTTGCTTCAAACTCTTGAAGACTCTCCCCGGAATGCTGTCGCCTTGCTCTCAACTGGGTGCAGTACACATCTCGCAAATGTTTATCACCATAGCGTAATTCTAGAGCTTTTATCAACTCGGCATAGATGTTCTGGCTGTCAGGTGGCACTTTCTGTAGTAGTTCTGCCGCGGGTCCTTTTAATCCAAGAACAAGTGAAACAGCCTTGTCTTTCTCTGTCCAATTATTTGCGCATGCAGCAGCTTCAAATTGGCGGAGGTACGTTGCCCAGTGAGTGCTTCCGTCAAAGGTTGGAGCTTTGACATGAACTGTCCCTACTGCAGGCAAAGTGACTTTCTCTGTTAACTTATTTTCTGTGTATTTTTCTGTCTTGATCACTGGTACAGTCTGTTCAGAAATTTGTTTTGGTTGAATCTTCATGCACTGTTCAACTTCAATTTTAATTTGTTCTCTTATGTTTGCCATTGAGTTTTCTACTGCAGATATTTTTGTTGACATAACTTCTTCCACAGTCAAGACAGATTTTTCTACCTCAGATATTTTAGTAACTTGTTTATTAAGCACACCTCGTAGGAGACCCAATTCTGCTATACTGTGTTCTTGAATCTGTTTCTGCTCCTGTATTAATGCTTTGATATCTTCCGTTTCCTGTCGTCGCCGTTCCTCTGTCTCTTCTCTTTCCTGCCTGCGTTTTTCATCCTGTCGTTTTTCTGCTTCTTCCGCCTCCTGTCTGCATCTTTCCTCTGCTTCCAGCAGGAGTGTTTTCTGTCTCTCTTCCGCTTTCTCTGCATCCTGTCGTCGTCGTTCTTCTGTCTGCAACAACAGCGCCTAGAAATTTTCCATCATCTGACTGGCATCCATTGTTTTTCGATTAATTACGAATTACACTCGTCTTGTACAAAGTATCCACTGTTAACCGTTCTATCCCACTTCTGACACCACTGTTACGACGGTCTACTCGATCGTCGTAGGTACAGTGGAAACAAAATAAGTACAAGACACCAATTAAGTCACTAATCACACCTTTAATTGTTATAGTAAAACAGTTCGTAATTAACAACACAGTGTCTACAACAAATCAAATGAAAATTGTTCATACGCAATAAAATGTCCACTAATATTAAAACTCAACTGTATTACAATTATACCGTCCGAATATAAAACGCAACACTTCACTAATAACTACTTGAACGTACACCGTAATAACTCGAACCACTCTGGAAATATATCGCACTAATACTCTCGAACCGCACTAACCAATATTTCGCATTGAACTGTAAAACTAAGGCCGCTACCCGATGTATTTATAGTCACGCTCACACACCAGAAGCTTCCAACTGCGTCTTATATCTCGTGAACTACGTAATTGCTACGGCCTTGACACAGTCCGAGCGAAGCCCGGCATAGTCGAGAAAATTCTTGCAAAATGCGTCTAGTAGCACGTACACCACACACTTACATCGAGATCTTTCTGGCACATTCGATAAACGCGTAGATTGTTCTGTGCTGTCGTAGCAATACATACATTTACAGTTACATAGGAACTCAGAAATTGCACTGAATTCGTAATCCAAGTAAAGGCACTGTTTTCCCAACACATATTAATGCATATTCACATAGTAAAATAGTTTACACTAGTTTGGAATATTTCACTATGCCTCACAGCTTTATCAGCCATAGATTTAAGCTGCTCCCATAAACAAAGGTGGGGATGGAACAGAAAATAAAAATTGACAATAGTTTTTGTTCAGTTTTGTAAAAAATTGTAGCCCTTTATCATCTGCTGACTATGGAAGAATATGTGAGGAATCATATAAGAGATTATGGTCCTGAAAGGTGTTGTGCCAAATTGTATGTGTATACACTCAGAAATAAGAACTTGCGTCAGTTTGACGACTTTTTTAGTGAGTGTTAAGAATATTTTTTTAATTTTCTATAAAGCTGCATTTAAGTAGTGTAATAAATCCAAATTTGAGTTAGTAATTGATTAAACCTTCATCGCTGTCAGTTTTTTTTACTGAAAAATGTATGGCTAGAATAACTTTAATATTTTTTATAAAGGTGTTTATTGGAGAGAACTTATCTGCACAAGTATCTTATTTCGAGCTGCGCACATCTCCAGATGATATTATTACCAAAGTAAAAAGCTCAGGTATTTGTGTAAGCACAGGAACAGGATCCACATCTTGGCACCTCTCTATGAATAGGATTACTGGTCACGGGGTTGAACAGGTTTTTAAATGTGCTGGCATTGACACCATTGATTTTTCTCGAATAGCAAAGAAATATAATGATTCTTTGGTATTTAAACCAGGTCAGTGATACTATTTAAAAACAAAAAAAAATATATGTAAAACAATATACTGAAAATGTTTAACTTTCGGTTAAACTGAAAGTATAGAATTTAGTGTTAAAATGTCAGTTTATTTGTGAACTGTTGTGTAAATAGTTTTAATTATGTTTATTAATAAATACTGTAACAGCTTGATGGGAAGAAGATTCACTTATTGTGATAATTGTATGTAGTAAATGGAAATGTTATTGTGGAAGCTCATAGGTTGAAATTCAAACGACATTATTGTATGTGGCCTTTGTTTCAATTTATCATCATATTTAACATTTTAGGTTTGTACTTGATATCTAATATTTTTATAAAAACATTACATTTTATTAAAAACAAAATATAACTTATCACACACATCATGGGGAAAGTACATAGATTTACAAAACATACAAATAATAATAATAATAATAATGTTTACTATTCCACTTCCATTCCATGTTATAAAAATAACTACTTGCTGAATAAATTAATTATATTTATAAAAGTTAGTAACTTATTTATTTTAGTGGGATATGTTTTTTAGTGAACTGATCTTAATTTTAAATCTGGTGTTTTTGTGTAAGTTTATGATTAAATTTGATGTATAACAGTTTACAGTGGCCACTGGAAATTATAACTATATACACAGACCAATTTAAGTTAAAAATTAAGAAAATGTAGTAGAAATAGTGACTGTAGATTGCTGTTATAGATGATGCAAGAATGAGTTACACTGTAAGGGATTTGATATCAGCAGGTGTGTGGCCACATCCACCAGGCTTAGCTCCGCGTGGCTTCTCAACATCTCTTTGGATCAGGTCTCGCTGCCAGGATGCTGGACTTGTCATCGATGGTGGTGTCTCATACCCGTTTAATGATGGTTCAGTGGCTATTTTAGAAATTAATCCTGAGGATGCCCTCTGTACAATTCAGTTTACTTAACTTTTAACTAGTCATTGAAAGAATAAAATCTTTCTATTTATGAGTTGCCTGGAACTGTAGATTCTTAGTGGTGACATTAGCTGTGTTTACTGCTCATTTCATTTTATTGTTTTTTTGTTTTCAAGTTATCCCTGTTGCTGGAAACTGTGTACTTGACTTTACATATCGCTTGATGTGTGAATCTGTATATGATGAACTTCATAAACACTTATCCCAAAGTTAATACAGGGTGTGTATCCATATAATTTGCAGTTATAAGTAGGTAATAAACATTCCAAAATAGTGAATTTCTAGTCAAGTTAAATTATCTTGATCGAACGATAGAAACATTACATGGCCAATGTACGTGTGAAGTTCCTTGACTACAAGTAGACTAGAAACCATTAACAGTGTAAATATTTAAACACAACAAATGTAAATGTATGTGTATAGGTACATGTTGGTTTTATTTAATTTACTATTTATTTAAGACGGGATTTAGATATTTTAATTGTAGACGGTCAATTATATATTATTTCATATTGTGATGATGTTTGTTCAAATAGCAGTATCCATTAAAGCACAAAAATCTCTTTAAGACTGAGTTTGTAAATTTCAAGACAAATCCAGTTAAACATTGTGGATGTAGAAAGTCCACTGGTATTTATTGTGTCAGGTTAACATGTTTATTAACCCCTTAATGGTTCATTTAATTGAACACAATATAACCTAAAAATGCTCAATTATTTTTTTTCTTTAAAATGTATGTGTGAAAGTTATTGCAAAAGTAATACTTAAAAAATATAATTGTGGTGTATAAAAATGGAAAACTCACCTTTTATATGAGTTTTCAAATAATAGGTTAACGTCATGAATTTTTTACTTCATGAGTTCCAGTCAGTGTATTAAAAAACTGATATTCTATATTACTCTTTATTAACACTATTTGCAGAAACAGTGTTTTGAAAAATGCACAAAATAAACACACATGTTCAGTTTTCCAGTTCAACTACTTTTGTCTTGTAATTTACTATGAATACATGAAAAGAGTTTGCAGTTTTTCAGCACGTGATACTGCTGCATTCATCTACGAATTTAATAATTGTTAGAAGATTATTGGTATACTTGCTAGATGATACGTCTGCATTTAGTGACAATCCAATCCTGTATTGTCAATTATATTACAGGCTAGTATGATAATAGATATTACGATACAGACTAAGATATTACAGACAGTGGTAATTGTTAATGATCCTAAAATTAAGACTAAGCCAATTACACATTTAACAACAAGATGCGTATGATTACTAAACATAAAACAGGTTGCTGTATGAGATAAGCTGGCAGTGTTATTTGCAGGTGTGAACACATATGTGAAGTTAGTAAAGTTCAAAAACTCAAGTTTTTAAAGGAATGTCAGTTTATTAGATCTCACTAAACAATGCGGACTTATAGTATCATATAATTTTCACCCAGAACAATAAAAAATTAATGAGAGTAATGATTAACATAAGCAAAATGCATTGGCATCTTGCATACAGTAGCTTCACAGTCTTGAAACAATGCTAAACAGTTTTATTAGAATGTACTATTTTATGTAAATGTATGTGTTCTCATTATCAAAATGTCATTAAGTTGCATTGTTCTAGATTTGTATTGATGTGATGTTGCCAATTTTCCCCTCTCATAACTAACAAGTACCTGAAGTAATTATTTTACATGTCTTATTGATTTTGTTTTTTCCTCAGTTTCAAGTGAAACTAAATTCTAAAATATATTAAGCTTAAACACTGGTTAAAAGTTATAATTGTTGTTTATATAGAAGACTGTTTTATGGTACTTAATTTTATGAGCTTAATTTGTTGTTTATTCAGTTTGTAAGTGAGCTTTAATATTTACAGATTTTTCAAAGGATGACAGATATTTCAAACCATGCCATCGTATGAGAAAATGTTATAGTGAACAGTAGTACAGTAAAACGTTAATAATCCAAACATAAAAAAAATCCAAGCTGTCAATAATCTGCACATTCAGTGGCATATCATTCAGTCCAATTCGTCCCCCTGTAAGTGTGCCCATGTGCACATTATAATTTTTTTTTTCCAGGGGGTTATAGCCCACATTATTTCAACTGCTTGCTTTCGTGGACACAATATTATTGTTTATTTTACATGTTGTATTACTTTTTGTGCCAGTAGATACTACTGTGCCAGGTGTGCTGCGTTTAAAATCGTACTGTTCTTATAACCTAATTTCAGATTTCAAGTGTTTTAAAATTGCTATTAATTTGTCTGGGTCTATTATGCAGATGGGGATTTTGGTAGTTGAAACCCTGAATTTTCCCACTCATCTAAAAGAAAAAAAAAATAGTATTGTGCCATTTTAATGTAGGTCTAAATGTTGTTTATAATTAATGTTAATAGTTAATAATAATGTTTATAATTAATAATGTAACGTATACCTTCAGGAATGTCGTTAGGAGGTAGGTCAGCGAAACAGTAAGGTGCCCGGCATTTTTTGTTAAACCTTTTCCCTAAACGAAATTCTGCATGCACCCGTGTAAACAGGACATGAGTGTTGGCAGTATAGTGACCTCACCTTCCAACTAGTCATCATGGCAATGCTCTTCATGAATACTAATTTCAATTTAAAATTTGTGTATTAATTTTAAATCATTGTATTCAGTAAGATAGTGTGTTTTAAATGTCAGTTGCTTCTGGTAGGTAGAAACAAAAATGTGGTATGAAAATGAGACTGATCCCACAAAAATTTCAGTTTTAATTTCTTTGAACATTACACAAAGTTGTGTTTTGTTAGTTTTAATATGTTGGTTGGCAATTCGGAGTAGCAAGTTCTATTCACTTATGTGCATCTAAAGCCGGTCACGCACTAACCATCGCTGCTGTCCAGCATCCCCGACGTCGGTGATGGATGTGCGCACCACACTGTCGTGCAACTCATCCAGCGTGCCAGACGTTCTTTAGTTCTCGTTGTCATTCTTTTATTTTTATTCATGTAATCTGCCGAAGATACGTCCCACAGACATCTATTTAATTTATATTTTTCGATAAATTTTGATGTTATTTCATGGTACATTATGAATTATAATTAAAACAAATTAATAATAAAAATATAAAATAATAACTGCCAATGATATTTAAATGTATTATGTAAATGAAGAATAAACTAAACCAAATATTAAACTGAAATTTTATCTGAATCGTTACTTATTAAATATAAACTAAAGAATGAATGTAACGTAAAATTAAACAGTAAACCTTTATTAAACAAATGTGCTCTAAAAACATGTACTGTACTAAAAAATGTGCTTGCTCGAAAATGACGATTTGATAGACAGCAAGTGTACCCATGATCAAACATGAACAATGCACGATTCCTTGACATCCGTCAACACTACACACGATCCATCCGCACGTCGTGCAGCTTGAGCTGATGGTCTTGCTGGACTCATTTTTTGTCGTGCACATCCTTCAAAAAATACACAACTTGATGGATGTCAAAGCTACGCATGTAGTTTTTGACTTGCTGTCCGTCATGACGTCCAGCGGCGATGGTTCGTGCGTGACCAGCTTAAAAGTACTGTCATGGTTACTGGTTGACAAAAATGTGTAGTAACTGTATCTGCTTGAAGTGTAATATAAGCTTCAAGAGTTTGTCTGAAGTGAACACAAAAAGAAATTCATAAAGTTAATTTTCTATACAGGATGCTTTTGGTAAGCAGATATAACTTTTTCTCAACCATTGCCATGTGTGTCAGTATATTCAGCATACAGAACACTAGAACTGTAACCGTTCTGTATAAAATATGCACTGTTGTTTCAAAATAAATAAGAGTGTATGTGTGTTTTATGGTTGGGGAATGGGTGTAATACAACTAGAGATAATATCTCTTTATTGTATGGAGCGTACCATTTTGTAACTAGTGTTTTAAGTTATGTTAACATTCCGTAGCATGTTCACCTTATCTAATTTTGGAAAAACATTGTAAGTCCTGCATTTGCATCACAGAGAACTCAGTTTTTTGTGTAAGAAATGTTGAATTTTATAAACAAGTGAATTTATTTGCGTTTCGTTGGATTTTATTAACTATGAATTTATAATATTTTTAGCAAGTGTATTTTTCATGACAATTTATTGTACAGACTTTGAATAAATATGTTGAAAAAATATTGTTTTAGAATTCTTGTCGACCAAATCCTTACATAAGTAGTTAAGTATGTCTCTCCTTTTGTTCTTTACCGTCTGTAGAAAATATGTAGGTATTATACACAAAGGGCTTGTGATAGAAGAACACAGGTGAAAATTCACATACACAAAATTTATCAGCATTTGTTACTATTTGCCATACATGAATAAAGTATTTTTGTGCTAACCACACATGTTATTCAATACACATGTGTCGGCACACAGTACCAACGCAGTTTTGTCCAACAAGCCATTGGGTATTGTTATGTTTGTATTAAAAAAAAAAAGTGTTTTTATCAAAAGTCTAGTATTTAGTTAATCACTAAAGTTTATCACATTTAGTTTATTGTTTTCAACAATTTAGATAATTTCTCCTTGTATGATTTCTGTAGAAAGGAAAATATAGTCAGAGTAGGAAAATAACTTAAAAACTTTATCTTATTTATAAGTGTTATAGTAAATTACAATATTTATAATTTGTAATTTTTTGAAATAAGAAGATTGATTAAGAAATAATGAGAAAGTTACAGGAATGGGTGACTTAGGTGACCGGTGTCTGTAAACAGTGTTTTTAGATGATGAAAGGTTTTGTGAGTTCTGTTCAATCAGTAACACAATTTTATAAATTTTAAACCATTGTTTTTGGTGTCATAATAGCTCAATTGTCTGATAATAACAATAAAAAGTGTCAAAACAAACAGTTTAAAAACTATGTATACTCATTGGTCAAAACTCACAAAACATTTTATCAGTTATTGATTTTGTGGTCACCACTGTATTAAGTGTTATCAGAATGGTTGAAGAAGCCTTTGAATGTACTGGAGTTCACTCCCCAATCCCAATAAGAAAGTCCAAGAAAGAAATTGCTAACAAATTTAGATGATTTTGACAAGTGTACTATTCTGTGAATACATGAATTCACACAATAAAAAAGGCAAGATGGCCAACATTAAAAGTGATTTTAAGAGTAAAATAACAATATAGTTACTGTATAGTATTGTATATTCAGTTTGAGGCATATAACCCTCAAATCGGGTTTTGATGGAAATGTGTTGATGATAAGGATAGTAAAAGGAAAATTAATTGCAAAATTTAACAGTAGACCATGAGATCAGAAACTTACGATATGTACAAAAAAAATATAGCCAAGAGAGGACAGTGCTGAAATAACAGGTGAATATTCCTGTTTCACAAAGAATAACATTCTCCCTTCTCAATGTTAGTTACTAAAATGTGGGAAAACAATAAAAAATGTTCCCCGAAAACCCCAATAAGTAATTGACAGAAATAAACAAAGAATTTTCATGCTGACAGTGAAAATGAGTTTGTACCGTAATGATTACAGATATCCAAATTTACACTTCTTGACAGTTAGTCAGGGAGCAGGAGTTTCCAAATGTGGTAGTAGTCACTTTTATCTCACACACTTATCCCTACTACGACCTGTGTGACCTTAGCAATGTGGTCAAAATGATTCTATCTCTGTGTTTCCAGGTGATGTGCTTATACAGTTTCTCCTTTGGATTTCCTGCATATATGAGATTAATAAATGAGTATTGTTTAATTAATTGATGCACGATGGCAATTTGAAAAGTTTGCGGCCTACCATAGAAACGAATGTGTGGCATTTCTGTTTTTTACCGCATCGTGGCGCCACGTTCGCCCCACAAACAGCAGTGAAGCATCAAGTCATTACCCCGCTGAGGAAGTCCGATTCTTCTAGGTCCTCAAAATAACCGTTTACTGCCACTTTCAGCTCGCCATCTGAGGAAAATTGCTTCCCCCCCCCCCCCGAAAAGTTTGTGAGGTTTGGGAACAGATGAAAGTCAGATGGCACTAAATCAAGCGAATAAGGCTGATGGCGCAACAGATTGTACTGCAACTTGCAACTCCACGATTTTTGCCATAGACACAATGCATATGTGAGGGTATGCATTATCCTGATGGAAAATGATCTTCATCTTTGCTATACCTGGTCTTTTTTCTCGAATTTTTACATTTAGTTGGGCCAAAAGTTAGTGTAATAGTCTCCATTTATCATTTGACCCTTTTCAAGGCAATCTAGTAACAATGTCCCTCGTAGCCCATTTTTTCGCTGTAGTAAATTAAGGTCCAGCATCCCCCAACACATTCATCTCATTAAAAATTTCTGTTGGCGGACGTTGAACCTTTCTTAACAAAAAATTTGATGTTCAGTTTTCTCCATTTTCAGCATTGCTGTGAGATAACCTTATTTATACAGCTGTTTCTCCACAACAATGACTTGACCCGACTTGATGCTTCACAGCTGTTCGTGGGGCGAACGTGATGCCACTGTGTGGTAAAAAACAGAAACGCCACACATTCGTTTATATGGTAGGCCACAAACTTTTTAAATCGCCCTTGTTTTTTTGTAGTATTTATTTTGAAGTAATACTAACTAAGTAATTAATTCTTGTCTCTTTCTGCAGAGAATAGGGCCTCTGCGAAGCTACGCCAACGGGCGAAGACTATGAGCTCTCCTTTTCTGCTTCCATCTCGACAGTTCTCCTCCTCAAGATTCTTGGTCTTCCTCTTCTTCTTCTTCCCTGAGGGTTCCAAAAGAAGGCTTGTCGCTCAATTGCATTTTCGTTCTTCTGCAAGGTAATGCCCAATCCACCTCAATTTTCTCCTTTTGATCTGGGTGGCAATGGGTTCCTCGTTTGTCCTCCTCCAGAGACCTTCATTTGAAACAGTGTTTGGCCAGAAAATTTGAAGTATTTTCCTCAGGTGCCTATTGATGAAGACCTGCAGACACGTGGTAATTTCTATTGTGACTTTTCAAGTCTCGCTCCCACGCAACAAAACAGCTTTGACATTGTGTCTTGAAGATGCATAGCTTTGTTGCAGTTGATATTTCTCATGATTTCCAAACTAGGTAGAGTTGTATAAAGGCCGCATTAGCTTTGCGAATTCTTGTTTTAGCATCAGCAACTGCTCCTCCTTCTTTTGTAATTACACTACCAAGGTAAGTGAACTCTGCTAATTCTTCTGTTTCCTTCTTGCACCTTTAGTACCTTGTGACCTTTTGTGTTAATTTTGATTAGTTTTGTTTTTGAAGAATTTATCTTGAGTCCAGTCATTCTGGCTTCTTTTTCGAGATCTTTCAGTTTCCCTTCCATACCATTGTATGTCTACGAGAGCAAGCAGATATCAAGATCTTCCAAATGGTCAGTCAAACCCCACTGATTGCCTCTTTTCTTTCCCCTTATGACACTCTTCATAACATCATTCATCACAATCAGAAAGATTGTTGGAGATAAAATTCAGCCTTGTCTTAACTCCTGTTTTGAAATAATATTAAACAAAATGAATATTACAAATTGTAAAACTAATAGAACTATGTAATGAATGTTTTCTAACTTACCAATTTATAAATAAGTGTATACAAAATCAGAATCAATTGGAAATTCCATTACATTCTGCAGCATTGCCGATGTTTCCCTGTCCGCAATTGCTTCAATGTTGGAGACGTGGCTGCCATTATCTGAGGACAATTTCTCGCTTGATAGATCGTCGTATGTACTGTCGTCAGCATCACCTTCACCTAAGATAATTACAACCTATGTTGCATTTCATCTATTAATACTTCTCTTTGCAAGTATTCATCTTGAGTTTGAATTTTGTGTTCACACAGTGCTATCCGTTGTTATTTTCCTACGATTGGCATGCTTTTGGTTAACTTGCGACATATTTTGGTAAACAGTAAAAATATTTTTAAGTAAATAAAATATTAGTTTAGGAAAATAGAGTATCAGAAAGAACCCACAGACAATATTAAATGAAATTTGAAATCTCATTATTTACCACATGACGAAAATTCCAATCTAAACACTAATAACGATGTAAACTAAACAATT
Source organism: Magicicada septendecula (assembly GCA_034769895.1). Classification (NCBI taxonomy): domain Eukaryota; kingdom Metazoa; phylum Arthropoda; class Insecta; order Hemiptera; family Cicadidae; genus Magicicada; species Magicicada septendecula. The sequence continues at coordinate 324,923,752 of CM068376.1, read as the reverse complement.
AGGCCTACATATTTCGCAGTAAAGGTTTTTTTGGAATCATATCAGCACGTACGCTCTCAATGAGCACTGCATTGAATGCACTGACAAAAACCAGGGACTGTATATCTTGCTTTTGCCAAGGTTGCTGACCATCATAAAATAACGAGAGAGTATTGATTTAAATTTTATTACTGTATGTATATCGTTATATCGTACCTCATGATATACAAATAATGTTGATGGTTGTTCGGTTATATTAGATTCATCGCTATTTGGTGATGACATTTTGTGTCATTAATAACTAATATGCAGAACTGTATACATAGTCAGTAAACTATTTAAATTACTTCATTTTTTGATGAATATTTACTTGAAATACTGCACATTTTAATGTTAATGTAGATTAAGAAATTACAAGCACAGGCATTGGGACATGGATGGTCAGTTGTGTCTGATGCTGGGCAACAATTTCTACTGTATGTTGTAGCAGAAATAGTGGACATATATAGAAATCTTCGAGTAATGCAAACCCAAAAATAAAAAAACTTTCTCACTGAGTGATTTTTGGATGTCACTAATTTAAAGTAGTTGATGTTTTGTAATTTTCATGTTTTATTTTTATAGAATAGGAATATAATTACAGTAAACCTTTTATAATGGACAGCTCTAAGAAACGTGGAATAATAAAATTTGTAAGGAATTTAATTCTGAGACATTTGATATAAGTAAAGTCGACAAAAAACAAATTAATGTTATAAAACTCAAATTTTATTGAAGAAGAAATGCAACAACACAAATTAAAGAAATTCCTTCTTCTGTTAATGTACTCCAGACAATTTATTTATTTATTAATAATAACAAGTTAAGACCTGTATTAAAAACTTGGCTAAGTGCCAACAAATGAATATTGATTTTGGTGCTAAAATTCGGGCTCTGTGTGTATCCCAGTGCAGTAAAAACTGGGCTATCAATAATTCACTCTCCAAATGTTGCCACTAGAATATGCCTGTCTCTAAGCGCTACCTGCTTTGTAATTAAAACCAGGCTAAGTGCAAGCACCATGTGACTGACTGTTGTGCTTTCAGTATCAGTTGTATTGTTCAAACAGTAAGAAGACCCCGATACTAAAATGTCCCATACACAGTTGAGGTTATGTTTTATTTATCTGCTTTGGAATTTCATAATGGGTGTGAATAAATTGATAACCTTCAGTGTATTTGTTAGTATTAAATAGAATACATAACTAAGTATGTGTCTGAAACGTCTGGACAAAAACACTTCAAGAAAACAACGTAAAAGTTGTGAAGGCATCTTATTGGCATTGCAAAAGAAAAGAAGTTCTGAAGGCAATAACAAAGAAACAGTTCCAGGAGAGGACGTACCATCAAAAAATGAGGTAGGCCTAATTTTAGTATGTTGTTATAGTATGGGACTTAGCATAATAAGCTTTGAGGTTACGCAATAGTAACAGCTCTTCCCCGCCTGTCGCCCAACAGCATTGTCACACGTTACACTTGGTTATGTGTAGGCAAAGGCGGCGAGGGGGGAGTGAAGCTACACGGCAATACTCCAGTCGCCTTGAAGCTTATTTTGATACGTCTCACATAATTGTTATTATTGTAACATTTGTGTTATACGGTGGAACCTCAATAATCCGTCCCCCACTAATTCATCTCCCTCTCTAATTCGTCACCAACTTAAGCGTTTTTTTCTTTTTCTTTATTAATGGGCGAGTAACATATACTCTAATTATAGCCAGGGTAAACCAGAAACGTGCTGATTATGGCCGGGGTTCTAATAATAGCCAGGAGAACAATTGCAAAAGGTATTGGTTTTGAGAATGGTATTTCGTCCTTGTGTACACGGCACAATAAGTGTTATGTTGTGTTGTTACAGCGTAATATGTTTCCGAAAATTGAGTTGGATTGCTGATGCCTGGCAAAGTATTCTGCAAAATACTCTAAAATCTACCTGGAATAAGTTATGGCCATCTGAATAATTACAACTGGCGTCTACAGAATCAGAAGGTCTTGACCCTACATCAGAGTTGTTAGATATCTGCCAGTTCCTACCAGCATTTAACAGTTTGAATGAAGACAACATCAAAAATTGGTGTGAAATAGACTTGCCGGATGTAGGCTACGAAATATTTAGTGATGACAAAGTTGTGACATACAGTGAAACTTCGATTAACCATCACTCTTTTAACCATCAGTTTCTGTTAACTGTCAGTCCGTACTCTATGTACAGTAACCAGATTGCCGCGAAAAATCATCCTCGCTTTACTGCTGAGTGGCGGAGGCGCCGGAGTGGCGCACTATTGGTCTATTGATGAGTCACGTTCTTGGCCCGCCTAGCTATTACACACGTTGTCAGTTTCAGTTGTGGCTGAGAAGCTGTTGTGCTCGGTGCTGTACGTTATTTGTTGCGTAGTGACTTAATTGTTTTGGCATACGATAATGACATTCACACCAGTAAGTTTTGTTGTTAAGGTTTCTTTTCTTTTTTGTTTTTGTGCAACAGCTAAAAAATGGCTGAAAAGCGTAAACGGGTCGTGTTAGATCTCAACCAGAAAATTGAGATTATTAAACGTTTGAAAAAAGGTGAAACTCCCACTAGTATTGCTCTCATTTACGGTGTTGGAAAAACCACAGTGAATGACATTAATCGCGATGCTGAAAAAGTAGAACATGTTTAAAAAACATCGATGGATATCCTAAGACTCGTAAAACCATGAAATCAGCAAAATATGACCAACTGGACACTGTTATGTATCAATGGTTTATACAAGCACGGAGTCGAGGAATCCCACTTTCAGGCCCTGTAATAATGGCCAAGGCGGTTGAAATGAACAAAAAACTTGACGGAGATCCTAATTTTAAAGCAAGCATAGGATGGCTCAATAAGTTTAAGTGTTGCCATGGCATTCGGAAACTAGACATTAGTGGTGAAAAACTTAGTGCAAATAGCGCAGTTATTGCCGAGTACAGAGAACAATTTAAAGAGAAAGTGGCCAAATTAAATCTTGTTAGGGAACAAGTGTACAATTACGACGAAACCGGGCTCAGTTGGAAAGCTTTACCACAAAAGACATTGGCATCACTTTTGGAGACATCAGGGGTTTTAAAGTCCAAAAAGATCGGATCACTTTAATGGTTTGTGCAAATGCCACCGGCAATCACAGGTTACCCCTGCTTGTGATTGGAAAAGCAAAAACACCTCGTGCATTCAAAAATTTTAATTTGAACGCATTGCCTGCTACCTATTACGCTCAAAAGAGTGCTTGGATATCTCAAGATATTTTTTCCGATTGGTTCCACAAAGTGTTTGTGCCACAAGTTAGAACTCATTTGGCTGAAATGCAGTTACCACAGGAAGCATTGCTGCTAATGGACAATGCTCCAGCACATCCCACTTGCGGAATTAAAAGTGATGATGGCAAAATAACATGCCTCTTCCTTCCGGCAAACACATCACCACTAATCCAGCCTATGGACCAGGGCATAATCGAAAACATGAAACGTCGTTATAGGAAAGCTTTTATTGGAAGTTTGATTTCATCTGATGATGAAATGTCTGTAAAAGAGTTCTGGAAAACATACAACATAAAAGATGCAATTTTCAGTGTTGCTGCTGCATGGGATGATTTTCAAGTATCAAATCTTGAAAATGGGTGGAATAAACTCTCGCCTGAAGCTAGTGATGGTGAACCTAAGGAAACTGGGAATGTTAGTAGCGACGAAATTGTGCAACTGTGCAATAATGTACCGAATGCTGAAGACATAACGCCAGCAGAAGTAACAGAGTGGTTGGGATGTGACAAACTGAACGGAGGCTTTGACATTTTGAACGATGATGAAATTGTTTCCAGTGTGATTGACAATGAAGAAGAAGAAATTGACAAAGATGAGTGTTATATTTTGAATGAAAAATCTACGTTAAGCCATACAGAAGCAGAAACAATGTTATCAAAATGCATTGAGTGGTTTGAGGGGCAAGAAGAGGCAAACGCAACACAGATACTTCTGTTACGTAAAGTACGGAACATTGCCGCTCAGAAAGCATGAGCCTCGAAGAAACAAGAAAAAGACAGACTATTTTAAAATTTGAATGTACGTCTAGAGCGTAAGTTCATGTAACAATATGTACAGTACATATACTGTACTTAATGTAAATTGTATATTGTTTATTTCTGTAAAATAAAATACATGTATGTACAGTGTATTTCCAGTTCGTAAACATGCATTTTTTATCATTCGTTCATATGCAATGGATGGGGGTGGGTTGTTGTTTAAGGTTTTTCTGTTATCCGTCTATTCGATTAACCGTCACGGTCCCGGTCCCGACCCTGACGGTTAATGGAAGTTTCACTGTACATATTCACAGAGCCTACCCACAACCATTAAACAAATTTTTTTTTGCAATTACAGTGCTTAACTTTTTTGAGTTTGAAAATTTCCAGAAATAAATATGTTTGAGAACAACATTAGTACTGTATATTACTAAGTGTTGTAATAAAACATTTTATATTGTCTTTAATGGGTTTGTTTCTTACTCCCTCACCAAATCGTCTATTTCACTAATTCATCACCCCTTTGGTTCTATAGGTGATGAATTAGTGAGGTTCTACTGTATTTTGTTTTATGATTTCCTGTAATCAAAAGCTATGAGTTTAATTGTTTTCATACAGAGTAGCAAACAATCAGGTTATTAGCAGCAGTAATAATCATGACTCTAATGCTTTGTTTGTTTCCTTCCAGGTTTCATGCCAGTGCAGGTACAAATGTAAAGATATCTCTTATGAACAGAAGCTAAAGATGTTCAATGTATTTCACAATCTTGCAGATAATGTTAAACAAAACTCTTATTTAATGGGACTATTAAGTGTTTGTGAAGTTAATTGCAGAAGACAAGGTTCATACACAGATGCTGAAGCAAGTCATTGACAGGCTGAAGGTTTTTTTTTACAATTCCTAATGGCAAAGGAGAACACCTCTAGGTGTGTAAAAAAAAGTTTCTTGAGATTAACGGGATTACCAAGAGTTGAAACCTTGGTTAAAGAAAAAAACCGAGGTGATGTAATCTACATTGAACATAGGTGGAATAAAACTAAAGAAAGAAAGTACTGTATACTGCTGCACATGTAAAACTAGTTGTTGGTCACATTAAGAGTTTTCCTAGAGAGAAAGCCACTTCTGATGAATATTGAAGTCAAGATTTAAACTATAATAAACTGTTAATGGCTTTTCGGGAACTCTAACTCTATCCAAATACTGTCGGTTTTATGATACTGTCGTGATATACAATGTCGTTTTTAAGAAAACGCTTCCTAAGACCTAGAAAGGACACTTGTGGAACCTGTGAGTTACTACATAACAAAGTACAAGACGGCCGTTGCAACAAAATAAAACACCGTAATATTTTATAAATTCATTACAGAAAAGCAGAGTAAGCCAGAAACAAGATAAATCATGACAAAAGCTGTCCATGATCAAGCAATGGACTTGGAATGGACTTTGATAACTAGAAAGTTATCAAACAAAGTAAGCATAAAAAAAGCACTAACTTTCATTAATGACAGTGCTGAAGATGAAAAAATACCAGTTGTATAATCTGTGGGGAGACATTCAATGAAGACTGGATACAATGTAAAGACTGGAATGGTTGGGCTCACAAAAACTGCGCCAATCTTGAAGGGAGTGCTCTCTATTACAAGTGTGATGTTTGTAAAGCAAAATAATTAGATAAAAAAACTGTAAAAAAATCTTTTCAGTTAATGTAGGTTTTAGAAATTGTTTGTGCTAAAATTAAATAAAAAAAAGTTGTAACATTGTTTTGTTTATTTAAAAAATAGAAACGGTTTATATTATTTAATTTTTTTTAAGAAAATAATCACTGGCCGATACCACTCTCCAACTCTGAAAATTACTGAAATGTAATGATTCATTTCGTTTTGTGTATTTTGTTTCTTAATATTTTTTTTTTTAAAGTTGTGTAAACAGTGAGTAACAGTATTAAAATTTAAAAAAAATTGTGTTTACTTATGCTATTTTAATTCTGAAAAAAATATTTAAAAATAAAATAAGTTGTCCGATAGCATCCGACCTAAGCATGCATCTTGTCTACAGTCTAAAGTTTGTCATTCTACTACATTTCAAGTTTAACAGGACGAAGGTCAACCCAAATTAGTCCAGCTAACTGGGGTACTGCCATTCTGTTTGACCTATTCTCTCTTACATGACTGTAACTTTCCCCTCCCAAATCTCCTCCATGTCTCTGGGATTTCCTACAATTGCAGTGTTTATGGATCCATATATCCACCCCTGGTACATTATTTAGAATACTTTAATTCACTTGCTGTTAATAAGCAAAGGAATAATTTTTATATATTCTGTAGTGCTCTTGTATTAAATTGCCTTTAATTCAATTAAGAAATCTAATCCAATATGAGAAATGCTTGGCTACAAATTTGTGCATTAAAAAATATTGTATTTATTGAAATGTTAAGAATAACTTTAATGAATACTGTATTATTATGTATTACATGAATAAATATAATTATAGGCAGAAAATACGTATAAGCACAGTAAATATAGCAGCATTAGTAGCTTTGATGTTTGTGATTTTTCCCGCAGGTGGCAGACATGTTCATTTACTGTATCAGAACCTGAGTATTCAGCATACAAGTTTATATATGTTTGGTTTCCTAATGTATTTCAGTTTCTTTGTTTTATAAAATTAATTAGCCTTTATTGTCATGGCCTATGTTAATCTAACATTAGAACAAGACAAACATTTGTTTATAGATAATATTGTACTTGTTTACTGGTTCATTTTCTTTGTAAGAGTATGGAAGGGTTGTATATTGCATACATGGACTAAATTCACTATGTCAATGCTTATGCAAAATGTACATACATACCATACAATGCTATGATGTTTTTGTTTGGTGATAGTAACATGCATAACAGCATAAACACCTATACAGTAAAATCATTAAAGACTAAGAAAACAAATAATTTTGAATTTGTGTATGATAAGTGAATGTATGCAAGTTTTAACAAAATGAATAATTATTCATTTATTTACTGTCATGAAAAAATCTGTTCCTTTTGTCAATAGTGAAGTAATCCATAGGAAAGGTAAAAAAGGTCTAGGAGAGGCAGCTGAATTGCCTTGTGGTGGGCACTCAAACTGTACAAAATGTCTCATGTTATATCAACATGTTTGTTTTTCAAAAGAAAATATGTAGCTTTTTTATCCAGTAGTTAAAAAAATTTTGAGCAATACAATATAAATACACACTTCCAGTATCATCAAGACTGACTAAGCACCACATCCACCTGTCTACAAAACCCAAATAATAAATGTTACTAATTAAAAATATTATCAGTACCGATTAATAGTAAATAACTGTTTGAATGCTGGCAGTGCCAGGCGCGTATCCAGAAAATTTTTTGGGGAGGGGCGAAAATTTTTGTATATATATTACAACGATACATATACATAATGTAGGCGTGTTGGGCCTCACGTTCAAGGGTGACAAAATTATACAACGAATTTATATATGCAGGTTGTATAATGATACCAGGTGTAACTATAATAAGAGTATTTTATTTATCAGTATTTAAAACTCATATTTATTATTTACTCAATATTATAAATATTCATAAACATCATTAATAATTGTCGGTCACTACATTGCTCATTATTAAATGTTTATATCTTATGATATGCAACATTACACATATTTAAAAAAATCTCTTATACCTAAACATGTTAATAATCTTATATCTAGACATGTTTATAAATTGGTTTATTAATTAAATATAAAAATGAAAAATATTTTTTATTGAAATAAATGTTCTTAACTCAGATCTGACCTCAATTCGCTCAGTCTATACCAGTGTTTAAAATTCAATTTAAAATTATATTAATTCCTTGTAGACTGGCATTTGTTTTAATATTCAACTTTAAATAAATTTTTTTCTATGATTCAAATATCTAATCAATTTACTATTTATTTTGATAATAACTCTTCTCTCTCTACTTTAAATTCTCTTTCATTTATTAATTCTTTTTATATGCAATCGCTTATTCTTACGACTAAACATTTATCTACATTTTAAAATATTATTACTAAGTATAAATATTTTCTTTATTTTAATTTACTGTCTTTTGATATAGTCTTTATGAGCTCTTTTTCTTTTTTTAAAAATCATTTAAAATCCATTACGCATGTCACCTCGAGTTCTGATGATCTTACGACTTGTTGTCCGGGGTCTAGCGTTGTCCAGAGTTAGTTTTCCATTCCTCCTGTCCTGGCGTGGTCCTGGATACGTCTAGAGTCCAGCGTCGCTCTCCAGCAGTGTGTATACTCTTGATAGACTTATGATTTCAGTATTTACTTTTTCTGGAATATTGTTGTGAATTTAACGAACGTTATTTCTTTCGTTACTGCGACTTGTAATAGAATTAAAAATAAACTGTTTTGCCAACAGACAGCATGTCCGGCTGCAACTGTGTCTTGAAATGAAGAGAAGGGTTTACACAACTGGGGGTTGCGCGGCCCGCGCGAAGTGTGGGTCGCGAGTAGTGCAGTGTCCCGAGTCTCAGAAAGGACTCCTGCCACTGGGTCGATTTGAGTTCATTATATATGTTTTACCTAATTATGGAGGGGTCTGAAGCGACCTGCGATTGGTGGATTATACCACCGGGACTAGCAAACGAGGTCGCTTCCAGGACTCATCTGGTCGCGGGGTGTATTTACCAAGTCCGGCAATGAGGGAATTGTGGGTCACTCTGTCGGAACGAACAAAGAATCTACGCGCCAGGCGTCTCACGGTGTCATCAAGAGAGCGGACACCGAGTCCTCTCCTCAAAAGACAAGAAGAGTACCTCCGGGGGACTTTCCATGCAAGCTTCAGTCCCCGGTCAAGTACGCGCTGGAGCGTTGTTCTATGACCACGAGCCAGGTATCCCCAAACAGGACAGGCATAGGTAATCACAGGCAACACGTACGAGTTGACGATGAGCTTACCTAGCCGGGGGGTCATTGCCGGAAGAGAAGGGTTTTTGGTCGAACCCTTAATTTATACCCTCTCGAGATTCCGCGCCAGTTGGCTCCAAAATCGTCCTGTCGATACCTGCATATCTCGTGACAGCCCCCACTCCCGAACCTTTTCATCTATTTGCAATTATTAGCAAATAGCAATGTTTTGCACGGAATCGAGATAGCACAAATCATAGCTAATTCGATTAAGCACTCACTATATTAATTTGAGCGTCTTAGGGTAATTTGCGTATTTTTTAGCACGTTTATTTTGCACTGACTTCGCATAAGGTGTTCTATTAATGTCATCTTTTCACTGGGGATAACTATAAATTTTACACACACTTTGGTGCTTTTGGTTTGATCATACACTAATTAGTTTTCGCACAGTGAATTAAAATAGTTATTTTATTAATTACTTGGGGCGGGTTGCTGAGATTCATGTCTTTGCATGCATAACTAACACACACAAGATACACGTGTAACACACATACAATTGAGCAGGTGTTCACTGCGTGTCGGAACAGGTTAATTGCTCCCCTAATCTAACAATGAAATATTTTTACAATCTCAGACATGTCCATTTACCTGTAACTTATACAAATTTTATATTTATTTAAATTAGTGCCTAATACAGAGTATGGCTGTATCGTTGCAATATATATATTTATAGTTTTTGTGTGTGTATGTGTTCACCATCACTTAGAAAAGTGGAATAATGTAAAAAAATTTCTTAAATAAAAGACAATAAATTCATAATTAATTTATTTATTAATACTATTTTAAAAAAGCATAATTAAATTACAAATTCTATGCGATGATTGCATTTTTTAGCATATCTATTAATAATATCTTCTGGATCTACTTCAAGATCATAATAAATATTTAGCAAAGCCAATCCATTAAAGCGGTCTTCTGACATTGTGTTTCTAAGCCATGATTTCAATCTTCTTAGAGTAGAAAACGTCCTTTCAGCTGAAGCATTTGAAATGGGAAGTGTAATTAATATTCTTAAAAGAATTTGGATAATTGGATAAATATCCTTATCACACTTATTTAGTAAATCGAGAGCACTACGAGGTCCAATATTAGGCTCTTTTTCCCATTTCAAAGACCATGATTCCAATTCAGAAGCAAGTTCCTTTGCCACAATCCCCTTTGATTTGTTGAAAAATTAAGAATATTTCTCCACAATATAGTTGATTTTCTCTTTATAATGATCGGTTTCTTTCAATTCTGGAAACAAAATCGATAAGCTAAACAAATTTAACGTTTCTTCAGGAAAACATGTTTTAATGTCTTCTATGACATTTTCCAAGACTGGTATATAAATTGACTGTCTGAAGTAAGTAAGGGGATCTTGAGATGGATAATTTTCGCTATGCTTCTGTATAGCTGCTGTACATGGTACTTTCATTTCAATATCTAAATCATCACCTAATATACGTATTTCTTCAAAGATAGTAGCAAATACATCTGTACATTTTTCACGACGACGAATCAATTTCGTTAAGGTATCTCGAGTCATATCCTGAGCAGATTTTAAGTCAACTTGAATTTTTTGAAAAAAGTAACTTGCTTGCTGAGTACAAGTTAAAATATCTGACAAACATACAATTGCTACTACAGTTTCAGCGTCAAGAAGAGATGTCTCCAGGCCTCGAGCTTTTACCCTTGTTTGTGGATCTTTCCAAGAACACGTACTTTCCAGTGCTTTTATGATTAGAGGTAGAGATTCTCTAAACTGCAATACACCATCATGGCACTCTATCGACCTCGTTTCACAAAGCCCACTAAGCTTGTGACCAAGAATTTTCTTTATAGGTACAGATCGTTTAGATGATGCACCTAAAAAGGATATCGTTTCTGTCATTGTATCTACCGCATTCCGAGTACTTTTCACTTTAGATGTTTGCGATATTGACAAATTTAGCCCGTGGTTAGAGCAAGGTGAGAAAACTGCATTAATTGCTTCTTCTTGTACAGTTTTAACTGCTCCACAAACTTCAGAAACCATAGCTGAACAACCGTCTGTCGTTATTCCGACGCATTTTTTTAGATCCAAGTTGAAGTTTTTCTGTAATTCTTCAATGACAATTCTTCCTATCTTAAAACCAGATATTATTGGCTCAGTGTTGTCATTGCCGTCATGATGATCTTCAGCACGCACATCAATAAATTTAAGAAAGGATTCAAAAATGCGTTCGCCATCTGTATACTGCAAAATTAATGCCAGCTGAGAGATATTAGAAATGTCTGTTGTTTTATCAAACATTACGCTATAAAATTTTGCAGCCTGAACTTTTGGGATAATCTGGCTGAGAATTTCTTCTGCATACCATTCAATTAGCTCGTTTTGTGTAACACTGCTAATATAGGTAGCTCGTGATGAAGAATTTTGTAAGTGATTTCTTAACGTTTCATCTCCTTTAGCACGATATCTCAAGAGAGCCCGAAAATTTCCATCGTTTACAAGACTATTCATTTCGAATTTTCCTGAGTCTCTGTGGCCCCGTAATGGCATACCCTGTTGTCCAAGAACGTTTATAGTATCTACAATTGGTAATAGGCGTGATCTGTTTTCAGATATTTCGAAAATACGCTGCTTATTTATTCGGTTAATAACGGACGACTCTGCATGATCCAAATTATGTTAAAAATCTTTTGCAGTTTGGATGGAATTTTTATGCAATTCATTTTTATCGTGTTTTTCTAAGATCCCATCTTTTCCTAACAATTTATGAAACCTCGTAACAGGTACCTTAACAAATTGATTTAAAGTTACATTTTTGTTATCACCTCTGACACCATAATTAATAAAGAAAGGGCAATATTTACAAAAATAGCCCTTTTTTGTATGAGAATACACGAGCCAATTATATTTATTTAGATGGTCATGATGTGCAAATCGTTTTTCTGGCTTGCCATTTTTATTATGGATTGAAAAAGCGAAAGTATAATTCATACATGATACCCATGGATGTAAAATTAAATTCTTCTATGTTAAGTCATCTACTTCAAGGCCTACATAATTTCCGATATCGTAAGTTATTTCAGTACAATTTTTATTTTCAGATTTGTTAATCAACTTTTCTTTTTCAACTTCATCACTTGTTAGAGGAGTTAATTTATCTTTTATTTTTGTGTCAATATCAGGGAGGCAAGTCCTTTTGGCAGGCGTCATAATAAAATATGAATCAATAGTCCCAGATCTTTTCTTTGCTAGGGAACTGCAGGATGGTTGTGGCTCCTGTAACATAATTTTTATTCTAACAATATTTATAATTTCAAAAATAAAATTAAATAAAATTTTTAGATTCGACGAGGATAATTGAAAGTGGTGTTTCTCTCCGAGTCACCTAGCACTTCGATAGACCTATCTAAACGGTAATAGGATTGTATGATTTACTTGTGAAAATGTAACTCTAAATAGAAAACTAATACGTATAGATATATTGAAGTTCGGTAGATCTATCTAAACGACAAAAGCAAAAATGTTAATATATGTTATGAAAACATAAGTACGAACTCACATGTACTAAAATAAGCGTGATATAATTTTAAATTTTAGAAAATTAATATTTCAGTTTTCATAAAAATTAATCAATCTTTTTAGTCGTCAGTATAAGAAGTTATTAAAAAAAGGATAAAAAATACCTATTCGCGATGCTACAATTCAGTTGTTTACCAACACTAATACACAACAAAAGCTTTCTACTGCCAATACACAATATATATAGAACACACGAATATATTTCGCACATTACACCTGCAAGAAAAACGAAACTTGCTCACCATACTTAAAAAGACTTCTGAGTTTAACTCCAATTGTATTTCAAAATAACTTGTTTTAACTCAGGTTATGTATGCTTAACGGATAAAGGGCCGGACAAGTCGACTTGCAATATATTGCAGATGTACAAAGTACAAGAGCGTATGCGCGTAACTGTCGTCTCACCTCGAATCTCGACACTGTTTATCAGTTTATGTGCTATCGAATGATATCTCGTCTCTCTATATTACCGACTATCAAGCCAGTTACTCTAATGGCGCTAAAATTAAACTAAAATATTTTTCTATTTTTTTTTATTAACATAAAGATGACATTTTTTCTGAGTGTTGGGGGGGGGCGATCGCCCCTATCGCCCCCCCTTGGATACGCGCCTGGCAGTGCTGAAGCTGTAGATATGCCATATATCTCATATCAGTAGTTTTCTCACAATTTAGTGATATACGCGTATATATGTACCTCCTAAACTTAGTATGTAAGAATATTTTTGTGGTTGACAAGTTCCTTTAATGAGTTCAAGCTTTTAAACATCCTGAAGTTAATAGCCAGTTCATATTTATACATAAAATCTGTTAATGGTATACATGTGGTGTTCTGTGACAAACACTGATCATCACACTGTCACAGCTGTAACTGTAACATTAATTGGCTAATAAAAATTACTTTAAAAATAATTTAAGGCAATCAAAATTACTTTACAAACATATATTTCAACTGTTTTGAATATGCATACGCAAACATAAATATAAATGTCGTAATATTCACTTGAATGCAAATATTTTGCTGAATTATAAGTTTTTTTTCATATAAAACTTTAGACCTAATCACTGATTAAGTATAATTCCTTTGTGGATATTTGTACTTGTTTAATCAAAGATCCCTTGTACTAAATAATGTTGGACTTCTGTTCATTTTAGTTTACATTGCAAAAGAAACGGTTCGGTCATTCAAAAAATTTTTGAACATTTAGTTCATAAAGCACTAAAGTACATGCTCTCACTTTAATGGTTTCTGTTGAAACAGAAGTAAATCCGTTAATGTTCAATTATTCACCATTAGTGCTGATCCGTTTGACACAACCTATATCACTACTCCCTCTGCCTTACCAGTACAGTGGCTCGCTTTAATTTTCATTTCCTTTCTAGAATCTTTTTCACCTCTTCCTCATTATTCTCATCTCAGCCTCTCATATTCTCTTCATCTGTATGTAATGGTTCATCTTATGTAGCTAACCGTGTCAAGTTATCTCCCTTTTCTATGTAGTCCAGTATTGGTTACATTCTAAAGTAATTTCTCGTTTGTTGATTTCCTGTAATTACCTGTCTCACATGATCAAATATTTCATTTCTGCAGCTTTTTTTCTACTATTTTGGTCCTTGGTCATTGTCCACATGTCAATATTGACCTCTATGCATTTAATTCTGTGCTGTGGGGAACTTCTGCTTGCTTGGTATTGTTCAATTAGAAGTAGGTGTTAACTGGTTTTGTAATCCTTTAGTTTATTTTTATTTGTGGCTCTCTTGTGTCTATTTCCTATGCTGTCTCCTTCTATCTGTTTGTTTGTTCATGTTTTCCTTTTGTAAAACCAACACTTGTCTTTTTTACTTGAACTCATTCTGTCCTCCTATATACTACAGATCTGCAAATGCATAGTCTGATATTCTACTCTTTCTAGATTTTTGTACCCTACACGTATGCTGATCGCATTTCTTAATTATTCCGTATGGGTATATCCATCCACATTTGAATAAAGGTATGGTTTACTACCAATTTAAAAATAAATTTTAAATTATGGAGATAACTATTCTTTTTAAGAACCCGTAACAGTTTCATTAATAACACATTTGAAGATGGATATATTTAAAAAGTTAATATGCTATACACTTTTAAAGTGAAATTCAGTTATTATTTTAGATCATGTTTCTTCATAGGGTCATAACTTTGAGGGAGAGACAACCCCTCAACTTTGTCTCTTCACTTGTAAGGCAACAACGTTTTGAAACTTTTCAATGTCACATCTTACCTGACATTACACAAATATAAAAATTTTTCTTCTTGTTACTTATAGCTACATGAAGACAAAGAGAAAACAAGGTGATATCAGGTATATAGGTATATGTTATGTTCTTTGAGGTTAAAACCAAGTGTACTGTATCAGTGGCGCACCCAGGATTTTTTTTCGGTTGGGTTTTGAAAATTTAGAACAAGGTGCACAATTTTGGTTTTCCTCATTCTTTTCTTTACAAGGAGGGCTTTTTCCTTTAGAAACGACAATACGCAGCTTATAACGAGCCAATGTTGCAAGAATAGGTAAAAATTAACTTTACTTAATAGAATTTCACTCATGTACGTTCCACCTATAATGCTGCAAAAGCATACTGCACGTGTAACAATCATACACACAATGTTTGTGAGAATTATGAGTTAAAATCATGTTAAGCACAGGCTTAATAATTTGCATATGATTATTGAATAATCTAAATTACTTAATCAGTAGACGCCGACTTTATTGAAGTAATAATACAATAATATAGAATCAGACATAAAGCAGTTACGCACTTTGTAGTGGGGATAAGGCGGGAAGAATGTTATACCGTGAGTAGAAAAAGGCCTTTTGAAAATATTACCCTTCTCCCTGAATGACGAGTCTACATACGGAGATTTTGATTTTGATTTCTATTTCGACACTACTTAACAGTAGGCCTACATATGGACGTTTTGTAAGACGAAACCAGGAATAGATACAACAGAGGTACCATACAAAGATTTCACTGAGTTAGAAAATGTTTTAACATTTAGTAGGCCTACTGCAATTATTTTGTAAACAGTAATTTGGCATGTTGTGTCTATTGCAGTCTTTCTCCAGATCTTCTAGTCGAGCCTAGATATTAACAAACATTGTATATTTTGAAGTACATAATAGTTTGTGTACATGTTACAATTCAGGAAAAAACGTAATATCGATAAAAATGAGCCTCTGACGAAAACTAGTTCAAGCTACAAGGTGATAGTTTAACATTTTTACCAATACAAAATTAGTGTTCCGAGTCAGTAGTTATATATTTATAATTAGTTAATCAACGGACACGTCATGGACAACAAAATCCAGGATTATAGTCAACATTACCCTGGCAACTTAATTTGTTTGAATAAGTAACATCAATAACAGGCTCGAATGTGAAATGACTGTGTGTGTTTTAAAACAACAACAGATGTAAATTGTCCATAAAGAACAGGAGAGACAATATTAATAAAAAAAATATACCAAAACTGTTTAAGTAATATAGCATTTAATCATTACAACCAATTACAAATATTGAGCTCAATTCTTCCACCCCACTAATGTTTCCTTCACTGTTATTATAATTCAAATCGTTTTCACTGCTGCTATCCCGTTATTTATTAATTTTGAAACGAACTGTTACATTATACACTCTTTGGTCTGATCTCACGTAATCTTTTAAATTTTCATGGCATGGTCACATCTTGATGTGCAATCTATGAAAGAAATACACTCAAATTCCTTTTTTGCTAAGTTTCTAACCTTGTCTATGGAAAATGCATGTTTTTTAGCATGCTTCTTCACAATTGCCTAAATCAGTTCTAGGATTAAGATCAGGAAGTCAGGATGATAGAGTGGAAGTCGTACAATGCAATGTCCATGGTTTGCCAAAACAGTGGTATTTATAAAGAGTTCTGTATGTATGTTGGTTTACTTTGTTTAATTAGTGAATAGAACTCAGGTTAAGATAAATGGACTAAACAAATCCCATTATTCACTAACCAGTTAATCTTGTTTGTCTTTGTGTTAATGATGTTGCAGGTGGATTTATTTATTCATTGAAATTTTCAGCCACATTTGTTAATCAAAACGTGCCAAAAGCAATAGGAAACTTTTAATAGAATAACGCAATAGAAAGTTAAGAGAAAGTATATAAGAAAATTACGGCAATTCAGAGAAGAACGGCGTCTATCCACGTTTTTTTTAACGTCGATACACGTTGAATTCAGTTTCGTCTATGTAAACTATAGGCCGCCGTTCTTCTCTGAATTACCATAATTTTCGTATATATTTTCATCGAAATCTCATTTGACGAATAATGTGGCTCAGACTAGATGTACTACCATTATAATTAATTTATCTCTTAAAAATTTTTTAATTTAATTTAGAATTTCCCCTTCTGTGAATTGATATTCGTAAATAATTAATGGAATAGTACACTTGTCAAAGTTTTTATTTCCTTCATTGAGCACTTTTTATGGGAAGTACTAAAGATTTTATAATTATCTTGTTGATTCATCCTCTTCGTTCACTTTATAAATATTATTATATATATAATAAAGATTTTATGTCAGCCGTATACGCGGATTCTTCTTTAATAATTCTAAAAACACTACTTAGAGACACACTGCAAGCCTGAGCTACCCTTTCCTGCAGCTTTCTTTCTGATATTCCCTTATCTTCCGATTTAGTAAACTTGTACATGTTATACGTTATTTTCCGACTCTAACTATGCATGACTTTCCTTTGCACTGAAATTGACAGGCCATCCAATTGATCTAGTTCACTCTCCAAAACCGGAAAATATAGCAATAAACTAAATGCTACGCTTTTGATGAAAACTGGTGTTTTTTGAAAAGTACGAACACAATTACATATCATGTGCCGTTGGCAAAAGAATAATTTATTCACGTCTGGTAAACTTACCTATGCTGAATTTTAGTTTATCATTTAGTAATAGTAAAAAAGTTACTTTGAAAGAATATTGTAATTAACATATAAATAAGATACCTTACTTATTATGTTCTTACTGTTTGTACATACGTTGATTACAAAAATTTTTCCAGATGTTCTAACCACCCCCCCCTGGTTGTGCCACTGTACTGTATGTACTCAATGTGGATAATCGTCAGTGTATTGAATTATATCAGTAGCTTTATAATTTTCCACTATGGTGTGACCTCTTCGCCTGCCTCCTTGGACTCTTCATGTCACCGTAGTCCTATATATATATATATATATATATATATATTATTACTAATCACACTTTGTTAACTTCGGGAAGCCCCAAGTTCAGGGCGACATTTATAACTTTACTGTTATGGTGTGTGTGGACTGACCTACCTGCTGTGCGTTCTCGCGTCTTCTTCTGACTAGGGCCGTAGGAATTTGTGATTTGAATTCGCAAGTAGATAATTCAAAAGTACAAGCACAAAGTGAATCGTTATAATTATTGTGAATAGTTTTGTGATGTTGGTAGATTTTGGAGTACAGCAATAACAAAACAGTGTCTGGTATAAAACTGGGGTTTATTATTATAATAGCACATAAAATGAAAAACTTATACCTAATGTAATTTTTACGTACTAAAGAGTAATGAGTAATTTGATCAATGTTTTTAGAATTAATATTAGCTTTCAGAAGGAAAGCTTATAAATATGAATGTATTCGAACTTGTTTATTATTACCTTCAAAGTTAATTATTTAAATAATTCAGTTAATGATTTTTCAAGATTTTAATATTGATTTTACTATTTCAGAATGCTTTTAAAATACTCTTAAATAAATTAGCCGCGAATCTTGTTCTACGTGCTTTTTATTTACTTTGTGATTGGTTTCACGTATACTGCAGTATAAGTTTCTTAAGTGATTTAATATTAAGATTTGTATAGTGCTTTTTATCTACTCTACTTCTTATCTATTTCTTCTTAATTAACTTATACTTGTTCTACAGATTATCACAATATTGAAGTTCTTATTAATTTAGAGTCTCTGTTTTTATAGGCATCTGAATGAAATTGACTTTACAATTGATTTAACAAAAGAAAGAAAATGGTTTTTTTATATAAAAATGTATAAATGATTTTGACTTTCCTGGTACTGAAGTTCTCGAAGATGTCCTCTGGGGTCCCTCGATGTCCTAGTCCAATCAGCTAGTGGCGATGATTTCCGCTGCGTCCTGGGTTCCAACGAAGAGTTCAGGGATCAGCAACTCGGTTCCTTCAGCAACTGTTGATGGATTTAACGTCAGTGGTTTAACTGCTGCAACTGCTTCAGGCCCTCGATCCGGATACTCTGCACTGTGTGTGTGTGTGTGTGTGTGTGTGTGTGTGTGTGTGTGTGTGTGTGTGTGTGTGTGTGTGTGTGTGTGTGTACCTCGTCTCGGGTGTAGCTCTGCGTCGTCAGTTCTTCAGCTCGTACCACGATTTAGACGGCCTCGCTCTGTTGTAGTCTGGACGTGACTTCTCGTAGTATATTGTCGATCTCTTATATGCGTACGCCAACAGTTTGGGTGTATTGCGCTGTACGCTTATTTGTTGATGAATAAGACTATCGCACGTAGACGTCGTCACGGTCCAGTCGTTGTAGAAGAGTGTCTATGTTGTTCTCAAGTTGATACTTTACAGAAGTATGTGTGTGTGTTCACTGTTTAAGTCCTGATTGAAGAGTATGTGTTGACTGCGTGAACGTTAACAGAAGAGAGTGTGTGTGTGTAGACAGCTTGATCGCCAACAGAAGAGAGTGTGTGTGTACTGGTTGATCGCCAACAGAAGAGAATATGTGTGTACTGCTTGAATGTTTACAGAAGAGTGAAGAGCGTTCAGCCCGAAATCAACGGTTGTTCAAAATTTTTAGAATGATCTGATTGGCTGAAACATTCTCCCTTCTACTTAAAACTTAGTCACCTCATTCCGTGAGAACGAAAAATAATTCCCACAGTCCCAGAATTATTATTATTTTTAATATTCTGGAATACACCGGAACCAATTGTCGGTCGGATGTCCGGTTGCAATTTGTATTGCGATTATCTTGGCTGCAAGCCAAGTTATGCTTAATCTAACATATACATTTGATTCGTAATTTTTACAATTATAACATATCCAAATTTGAACTCCCTAGCTCACTTCCTACAGAAGTTATTTAAATAAAATGAATTAGCTCATTAACTCTTTAATTATATTTAATGAAATTCGCACACCGTATTCTTAATATTTCGGTAAACATTTTGGCTATTTTGGATTTTGCCTATATTTATTCGTTTCCGAAATATTAATGTTTTAAAGTTAGGGCGTGTCCCTAATTTATAACGGTGCGTGTGCGTGGTTACATAACGCCAACGGAAATATCCGCTGGGCGTTTACAATTGTTTGGAATGCTCCCTACAGCGCGAGATATGGTTCTATCGATTTAAATTTATTTTATACTTGATTTTTAAAACTTTCTACATATAACCCCAAATCTATGGGATTTGGTACGTTATATACACCCCCACCCGTTTAAAAAAAAAAGAATGTAGATTATACAGTTATTTTTTTTTCTACATGTACATTCTTCATGTTTCACAAATATGCATTGTGCTATTTACTTACAAAAACATATACTGATATAACTATCTTATTCATACAAGCTTTATAAATATAACTTACTTCTAATACAAATAGATTATGTGTATAAAATATTGTGAGACAATGTTTGTAGCCTGGGTAGTACTTAATAGCGAGACAATTAGCCAAGTATTTTACACAGATGATAATAGACAATTTCGGCGCGTGCGTTCAGGAATGTGCTTCCGTTTGCTATCCTGTGTTATCGCGTAGTAAACGTCGTTAATTAGCCTCTGCGTTTAAAAACCAGCCGAGCGCGGCTCGTGTGCGCGTTGTCGTTTTGTGAACGCGTTTCCTGTAACCGTCCCCCGTCTGTCTCGCACCTCGCTTGTGTGTTTGTTCTATCAATGCTACGAATGCTTGTTAATTATTTATAACTTGCCCACAATTATTATTATTTATATCTAATACTCTAATTTATATTAAACAATTATTATTGATATTTAAATATTAGTATTTAAATTATTCCTAACTTTGTATGATTTATATTTACAGCGTTTCTAATATTTCGTAACCCTCTTTATGGGTGATTCGACCATATTCTTCTATCCACTCGTAAAATGCTTCGCTATCCCCGAATAACACAGTAACGCCACCTACATCTACCTCCGTGGGAACGTCGTCTCCAAGTTCCTGTACTACCGGACAGCTGTGTTAGGGGAGCATTGTTATATTGTACTTACCTCCCACAATTGTTCTCTAACATCCGGTGTGAACACCTTATTAACTGGCACACAAATTTCATGAGAAAAATCACCTTTCTTATACCTACTATTTTTTTTATTTCTACCAATCTTATTTTTAAACATTTTTGCAGTGTTTATTGCGCACCCTTCTTGGGTGCGCCCTGTGGCACGTTTTTTGTACGGGGATTCTGTTTCACTTTGGCACTAGGGTCTCTAACATTTTCTATTTCGCTAGTTTGTGCGGTCGTAGCAGTTTCTGATACCGCGACTGTTTGTATGGCTCTCATTGGAGTTCCATCGTTGCCTTTACTTATCGGTTTCTGCCTATTGAAACTCGCCTTCCCCTTATATTCAACGGTTTTATTTTGCGGTTTCGGCGATGCTGGTTGTGGAGCCGAACTAGTACTAGGCCTTGGATCAGTTTGGGTCTGATATTGCCCACGTCTATTTTGGCTATCGTTATTTGGATTATAGTTCGGGCTATACCTCCACCCGCCGAAATCGAAAACGGTTTCACTTTGGGATATTAATATTAATAGCTCGTCAACCGTACGTATACCTTGCGTAAATGCGGCTACACGAATATTATGATTAAAATGGTACGCCAATTTCGTGACTATATCGACCTCGGAAAACGCTGGTGTTAAATGTTTAGCGCGTTCAACCAGCTGTATGATATAATTTTCGGGCGTTATACCCTGCTTCCGGTCATAACGTCCGTATTCATTACGCAGGAGTCTGCGTGTGCGCATTCCAATATCGGTTTTCAAACATTTGTCTAAATTCCGTGTATGTGGTAATTTTATCACGTACAATGTTATACCATCGTCTGGCTGAATCACGCATCGCATTCACTACCCATTGTATCCGGTCTTGGTCCTCTAATCGTGAACCTACCCTTGCCATTTCGTTTTCGCAAGTTAGCAAGAACTCGATTGGATTTTCACCGGTGAAATAGACTCGATTCTTTTCGTCTACCTGCCCTTGTACAAGAATATTTGGTGCCGATTTCCTCCGTACTTCCTGTCACACTTTAGAAATCTCCTCGCTAAGCGTTTGCAATACGTTTACTCTATTTGTGTCGACATCGGAACGAACTTCTACAATCGACGCGTCTAGCCTAGCAACTTGTCGTTGTGTTTCGCTTACGTCGGTTTGTATCCGTACTTCTAGATTATCGACTTTTTTGGCTACATCCGCGGTCTGTTTTTCACACTTGCTGATGTGTTTTTTAAATCGCCCCTCCATACGCGAAATCTGTAACGATTTATGCATTGTGGTCTCAAAAACCTTAAAACGTTTATTTATTTTAGTCTCGACCGTATGAATTTTTTCTCCGACTTCGGTAACTTTAGAGTCTAAGCTTTTCACGCTTTCTTCGATTTTAGCAGCTATTTTAGTATCGGTCTGTCTTATTTCCGCGTTTATGTCCGCGTTAGTCTGTTCTAGTACCTCGGTTAAACTAGTTTTCTGTGCGTCTATTTTAGCCGTTAATTCCGCGTTATTTATTTCAGCGTTGGCTGTAATTTTTTCAAATTTTGCGTTCATATTAGCTGTTAATTCCGCGTTACTCTGCTCTATTTTTTGTAACAATTGTTTTAACATTTTGTCGGTCTCCATTATTACACAATATTCTTAACACTCTATTGCTGTAGCCTACTTATTACCAATTCACAAAACTTTCTTTAGGGATTGTTTGAGTTGGACGCCAGCTGTTTTACAAATTAAAACAGCAAATTTGTTGCAATTTAATTTACTACAATTAAATTTTACAATTTAAAATTTAATCAAAATTAAATCGGGCCCCACGTTCCGGGCGACATATATACTAATCACACTTTGTTAACTTCGGGAAGCCCCAAGTTCAGGGCCACATTTATAACTTTACTGTTATGGTGTGTGTGAACTGACTTACCTGCTGTGTGTTCTCGCGTCTTCTTCTTCCGACTAGGGCCGTAGGAATTTGTGAGTTGAATTCGCAAGTAGATTAATTCAAAAGTACAAGCACAAAGTGAATCGTTATAATTATTGTGAATAGTTTTATGATGTTGGTAGATTTTGGAGTACAGCAATAACAAAACAGTGTCGGGTATAAAACTGGGGTTTATTATTCTAATAGCACATAAAATGAAAAACTTATACCTAATGTAATTTTTACGTACTAAAGAGTAATGAGTAATTTGATCAATGTTTTTAGAATGAATATTAGCTTTCAGAAGGAAAGCTTATAAATATGAATGTATTCAAACTTGTTTATTATTACCTTCAAAGTTAATTATTTAAATAATTTAATTAATGGTTTTTCAAGATTTTAATATTGATTTTACTATTTCAGAATGCTTTTAAAATACTCTTAAATAAATTAGCCGCGAATCTTGTTCTACGTGCTTTTTATTTACTTTGTGATTGGTTTCACGTATACTGCAGTATAAGTTTCTTAAGTGATTTAATATTAAGATTTGTATAGTGCTTTTTATCTACTCTACTTCTTATCTATTTCTTCTTAATTAACTTATACTTGTTCTACAGATTATCACAATATTGAAGTTCTTATTAACTTAGAGTCTCTGTTTTTATAGGCATCTGAATGAAATTGACTTTACAATTGATTTAACAAAAGAAAGAAAATGTTTTTTTTTTATATAAAAATGTATAAATGATTTTGACTTTCATGGTACTGAAGTTCTCGAAGATGTCCTCTGGGGTCCCTCGATATCCTAGTCCAATCAGCTAGTGGCGATGATTTCCGCTGCGTCCTGGGTTCCAACGAAGAGTTCAGGGATCAGCAACTCGGTGCCTTCAGCAACTGTTGATGGATTTAACGTCAGTGGTTTAACTGCTGCAACTGCTTCAGGCCCTCGATCCGGATACTCTGCACTGTGTGTGTGTGTGTGTGTGTGTGTGTGTGTGTGTGTGTGTGTGTGTGTGTGTGTGTGTGTGTGTGTGTGTGTACCTCGTCTCGGGTGTAGCTCTGCGTCGTCAGTTCTTCAGCTCGTACCACGATTTAGACGGCCTCGCTCTGTTGTAGTCTGGACGTGACTTCTCGTAGTATATTGTCGATCTCTTATATGCGTACGCCAACAGTTTGGGTGTATTGCGCTGTACGCTTATTTGTTGATGAATAAGACTATCGCACGTAGACGTCGTCACGGTCCAGTCGTTGTAGAAGAGTGTCTATGTTGTTCTCAAGTTGATACTTTACAGAAGTATGTGTGTGTGTTCACTGTTTAAGTCCTGATTGAAGAGTATGTGTTGACTGCGTGAACGTTAACAGAAGAGAGTGTGTGTGTGTAGACAGCTTGATCGCCAACAGAAGAGAGTGTGTGTGTGTACTGGTTGATCGCCAACAGAAGAGAATATGTGTGTACTGCTTGAATGTTTACAGAAGAGTGAAGAGCATTCAGCCCGAAATCAGCGGTTGTTCAAAATTTTTAGAATGATCTGATTGGCTGAAACATTCTCCCTTCTACTTAAAACTTAGTCACCTCATTCCATGAGAACGAAAAATAATTTCCACAGTCCGAGAATTATTATTATTTTTAATATTCTGGAATACACCGGAACCAATTGTTGGTCAGATGTCCGGTTGTAATTTGTATTGTGATTATCTTGGCTGCAAGCCAAGTTATGCTTAATCTAACATATACATTTGATTCGTAATTTTTACAATTATAACATATCCAAATTTGAACTCCCTAGCTCACTTCCTATAGAAGTTATTTAAATAAAATGAATTAGCTCATTAACTCTGTAATTATATTTAATGAAATTCGCACACCGTATTCTTAATATTTCGGTAAACATTTTGGCTATTTTGGATTTTGCCTATATTTATTCGTTTCCGAAATATTAATGTTTTAAAGTTAGGGCATATCCCTAATTTATAACGGTGCGTGTGCGTGGTTACATAACGCCAACGGAAATATCCGCTGGGCGTTTACAATTGTTTGGAATGCTCGCTACAGCGCGAGATATGGTTCTATCGATGTAAATTTATTTTATACTTGATTTTTAAAACTTTCTACATATAACCCCAAATCTATGGGATTTGGTACGTTATTATATGTGTGTGTGTGTGTGTGTGTGTGACATGATTCACACATACACATGACAGGAACATGGATAGAAATAGAGATTGTCCAACTGGTCTAGGATAAGTCGAATGCATTAGCATGTAGAAAATAAAGTTATCCAGTTTTTAAATAAAACCGATTCCTTACTTTCAGTTGTTTAAGAACATTAATGTTTGCTTCATATGTCTCAAACTTGCCCAGATTATAATATTGCTTTTAAAAAGGCCACAACCCATCACAGTGTTAGATGCTTAAAGTAGGTTCCATTAAAATGATGGGCGTATACTATGCAGTTGGATGTGCTCATTTTGAGTACAAGTAAAAGATTATAAATATCTTCAAGACAGAAATCATGTTTAAAGCAGTTCTATATTCACACACATTTTCACACACACACCTTATGAATCTAAAAACAAATTAGCATATCAGTCACCACTTCCCTGTGTACAACATAAACACTGAAAGTGTAAGCTTGTAAATGAAGCTTTCTTAAGTTCTGGACACAAAGCAATCATAGTTTTCTTCCAAAACTAAATGCAAAGAAAAACAATTCATTAGTTCTATATTTCATTGAAGGAAAGTTCAGATTCTACTGTACTGTCACTTGTTGACCCATACCACATATGATTGTTTGCACTTGTCACTGCAAACACAAAGAATATTTTTTACTAAGACCATCTTTTGTATTATTTCATGTTGTTATTGTATTTTGTATTTTTTGGTGTTTTGTTCTTTTTTTTATTTTTGGTTTATCATAATAAACCAATTGTCACATTTAGATGAAAAATTAAAACAAAAATCCAATAGAAAAAAAATCCTTTGCTATAGGATGAGTTTTCTGACCTATGTCTAGACCAAGTTCCAACCAGTTAGAATGAAATCCAATCATAAGCCAATGAGCGACTGTATTTAAAAGTGGATAGGCTATCAAAATACCCATCCTGTGCATTCCGCTTTAATTTAATGTTATGCTTTACAGAACACATGTCCAATCATCAGACTGTGATGATCATTCACATAAGGTACACAACAATCACATATTTACAGGTACAACTAGGGACATATTTATAGGGGGAGAAATAGACTGGACCCCCTCCCCCCAAGATGGTCAAAAAAAGTTGATGAATTTTGTTAAGCTCTTAATTTTTAGACTAATTTATTATTTTTTTCAGCTCTGTACACTAATTTAGTAGTAACTGTTTTTTAAATACAGTATGCAAACAGGTTTATTACACATCATTTACGTATACGTTTGAAATAATATGAAATATACGAAAACCAATTCAGTTATCTTCTAAACAATGTTTCAATAATATGTATTTTTATTGTGTTATTACTGTTTGATTTAATGGAATTGATTTCAGGATGTTATAACATGTTTTTCAACCACTTTAAAGATAGTAATGTTGATTAGGTTAAAATTGTTATTTCTTTTGTATGAAGCTAACTTGACCGGAACCCTCCCCCCTCCCAAGGCCAGATTCTAGATACACCACTGAATACAGCATAAATTATTTACTATCCAAATTAATTATTTGCCAGTATTTATTTATCTGGTGCACAACGTGTCGTGATTAGATGGATACTAACTCAGAGCGTGGATGTGTATTTGAGAAGACACACACACACACACACACACAAAACTGTAGTTTCGAAATAAAACAACTTTAATTTATAATTTCCAACACAGTTGTAGCTTTTGAGATATGGTAGCCTCCAATCCTGTTCATTGCTGCGATTTTCTGGGTTTCTGCTTCCAAATAATAAAACATTTGGAATAATACATTTGTGTGACTTTTTTTGTCAGAGCCAAGAGAAAAGTGTAGTAAAATTACATGTGAAGACAGGAGTGCACAAATTGGTAGCCCAAATACTGAACACATAAAAAAGTGCAATATTTTTATAACATATATTTGTATGTAAAATGCGTGGTTATCTTTAAACACTGCTGTCCTGTTTCACTTCCGTTAGATTGCTAAATTGTATCAGATCGTTCCCCCACAATCTCATTCATGGGGCTAAGATGATATGTTTGATCTCATTAATAAATTCACCAGATGTTTTGAGTGAATGCATATCCACTACAGGGTTGAAAACAGAGCTTATTGGACAGTACCAGTAGGTCTATATAATAATGAAAAAGTGCTGTTCCCTCATAACTGTCATTTAAACTTTGTGTGAAATTAAAGCAGCCAGGATTTATTTCACAAATGCATTTTCAGTATCAAAAAATAAGTAAATAAAAAATTGGAGAAATAAAAAGTGTATAGTCTGTATAGATCACTCAATACAATCTTGAAGTGTAATGTAGACTCGGTGTAATGACTAACTACATGTTTGCTTTCTCTTGATTTTACAATTTCTTGATTCAAGTCAGTTTAATTTGTTTTTTGTACAAGGTAATAATGTGAACAACATGATTTATTGTATGGTATTTAAGATAACTTAAATAAGGAATGATGGAATGAGTAACTGGAATTATAAAGAATGATTTTGTGGATTTTTCGAGAGTGGTAGTTTTTTGCATGATTTTTTTCATGCTCGCTTTTCCCAAGATTCCTTTCCCTAAAAAGTGGACATAAGTACTGTAGTTGTATGCATTTGTGTAAGTGAGTTGCATGTATGGAAAGTGGCCTACACTTAGATTTATTACTCTGTTATAGGAGGTTACTACATTTTGGTCTCATTGCTCTGTAGCAGTGGTTCTCAGCCTTTTTTTGTTCACGGCACACTAATGTACTAGTTGACAACAATTCCCCCTCCCCAACTCTGTCGCCAGACATTCGCAATTCCCCTCCCCAGAATTCACCAGCAACCTCTCTTTGGAGAAATAACAACTCGCAGAACTTCAGTCAGAATGAAAACTTCAACTGAAATATTGTGAACTACCACTTCTCAAGTTCTGGACATTTAAACTTTTTGAGTTCTGGAGTTAAATTTTTTTACCATCTGCTTGTGCGAGATTGGTTTTTCACAAACATAAAAAAAAATGCGAAAAACTTCTCTTAGTTCAACGGGAAATGCACGTGTGTTTATCTTCTTTCCCACCACAAATTGAACTTTTGTATAAGAAAAAACAAGCTCAAGTTTCTCATTAATAATGCAAATCGTTTATTGTAAGGCATAAGTCAATACATCCCTTATAAATACGTTTAAGCTCTTGAATATTTTTCTCATGTTCATTTTCCAAAATCAGTTTTGAATAAATTTATTGTAATTACTTTTACCAGTAATATCACAAAGTTTCGCAGCACACCTGTTGAGAACCACTGGTCTATAGTTTCTGGGGCAAAGTATAGTTAATTATTTCCTGTGTTGTAAAGAAACAGACTGTGGAGTCATGTTGCTCAACATAGATGGCATTATTTTATTTATCCATAACGGTATCCACATCACAATGCCACTATAGTTGTATTCACCATAGTAAAGAAGTCTAATTTACCCAGATTTTAAAGCAGCTTACTGAGTTTATGAAGGAGAAAAAGAAGTGAGACTAACCTTCCTTGTAACAGTGTAATGTATCCTTATGTGTGCCATGTAATCACAACAATATATTCTGACACATAATTAACCTGAAAATTGTCAGAATATTCTGGAACGATTCTTATATATTATATAATTATTGCAAAATAGTTAATTATTATATATAGATAATTATTATATAATAGATAATCATTATATAATAGATAATTATTATATAATATATCAATAATCTCTTTCTTCTTTATGTGGCCCTTGTGCCTTTCAGCTTCGTTGGGTATATATCTATAAGAAAACATAAACATTATTTATGGAATCAACATGACAGAGGTGCCCATCCCCCCGAAGGTAGTGGTGCAATTCCCCCCCAAAGTATTCTGAAATACTCCCAAAATTTGATTTCATTGAAGGGGGTCACAATACGGGGGTATAGAATAATCCCCAGTTAACAGTGTATCTTGAGGCTTTATCCAAAGATTTTTGAAAAACTAAACCCATTTAAGCAATTATTGGAATCAAAAAACTAATGCTGTTCTTTTTGTCAATACCAAAAGGTAAGCTTAATCAATAACTAAATTATGAGAAATGTAAAAGCCTGGTCAAACCTGGCCTAACATAATTGGTAGTACATTAGGCCTTATCAAGATAATTTAACTGGATTTTGTAATTGCATTCTTTTTCTTCACTGATTTGTTTGATTTACGACTTGTAAGGGTGTAATTGAGCCCCTGGTTATGCATTCGCTCAAATTCATGTAACTTCTACTTCCAACAAGGGATTATGAAAAGAAAAAGAAAAAGATGATTGTTAATAACAAAAATTGCCTTGAACCCCCCCACCACATTCCAGTGATGGGAAATGCACCATGGTGTGGGCACCCCTGCAACACAAAAACTACTTTGTAGATTTGTAGTGTAGTTCAAACTTCAATCACCAGAGAGCGACACGATTCTATTACCGGTAACTGACTACAAAATCATGTCCAGTGGATCTGTCATATTGAATCGACCTGTCACATTATATTGTATAGTTTGTGGGTGTGAATAGCTTTCTGTTGTATATTATTACAATTTTTATATGAATATATTTTTTTTTAAATACTGATCCATAATTGTTTACTTTTAATGTGCTGCGATATTACAAATAATAATTTGTTATAAATTTCATAGGTAAAGAATCAAGTCAGTTACTGTCCACCATCCAGACAGGTTGTCTGGCATTACTTTATATGATATCGTGCATTACCAAACGCTTCCTTCTTATCTGAATCAAAATGTTTAGAGCAAGTATTTTCCAGGATTAGGCCTACTCACCACATTGCCTTGTAACCTCTAGGGCAGTGGTTCCCAAAGTGGAGTCCGCGGACCCCTGGGGGTCCGCGACAATGTTTCAGGGGTCCGCAGACACTTTCAAGAAAAATTAGAATATACCGTAATTTTCTCTGATTTTTTATGCTCTAAAATCTAAATTTTAGAATCTTAAAACAATTAGTAGAAGATTCCAGTATTTTTGTTTCGGATTCAAACTATTTGTAATTGTAAAAGTAATTTCAAACTAATAGCTTTAAATCATGTGTAGCAGATCTGTTTGTCAGCCGAACTGACTATATCTCTCTCTTACAATACAGAAAGAAGATTTATTGGCAGAATTTTCAACTTATAGCTCATTAAAATTACAGTTTTCGCAATTACAGCTAGCTGACTTCTGGTTATATATAATGACTGACCATCCTGAACTCGGAAAAAAAGCTTTGAAGTGTTTAACTGTGTTTCCCTCTACTTATTTGTGTGAAACCGCATTCTCCCTGCTCTCGTACTTAAAGTCAAAGTTAAGAAATAAACTTAATGTCGAGAGTTACTTAATATTGAAATTATCAGACAGGAAACCCAATATTAAAGAGCTAATTGTGCAAAAGCAACTTTATTGTTCACATTAAACTATCTTTGATATCATTAATATTAATAATTTTAAAAATTAAGAGAATTTTGATTTTAATACATTTTAACTAGAATGTCATATTAATTTTATCACAGTATATGATAGGTTTCTATCATATTTACTGTTTGTTTTATTTCAGAACTCAGACGGGGTCCGTGTTTTTTTAAATTATTTGGGGGGGGGGGGGGTCCGCGGACTGAAAAGTTTGGGAACCACTGCTCTAGGGTGTATTTGACAACCCACTTAACTTTGGCCTGTTGTATTGGTTAGGTGAAAATAACGCACACAAAAGTATAGCTTGTATTTTATTTTTAAAAAGTGGTATAGACACATACGCACAAGACAGTGGGCTAACTACATATTATTGTCTTTTCACAACTGTGTAAAATCAGGAATGTCTTCGGGTATCCCGAAGTCCTGTTTTACAAATAAATGTGGTGAACAAAACAAAACAGGATAGTAATTATATACATATGATTAGCCACGAGTATTTACAGCATCTTTATGTACAATGGAAAATTATTCTGTACAAAACTAATAATATATACGTCTAAACACACTTTACGTGAATTGTCAAAACGAAAAGCGAATGCATAATTGTGTTCGAGCAAGCACAAGCAGTCTAAAAGGTCCACGTGACATCCGAGAATGTAATAAGCAACTACTGATATTAACATTTTGTTAAACAAAGTGAGACGTGTGAAAATAAATTTGTTTACATACGTGAGTGAAAATGGACGCGTATGATCAGAAAGATATCATTTTTGGAGCGATCGTTGTCTTAAATACTTTTCTGTTCCGATAGTCTAAATCAGGGGTCTCCAAACTACAGCCCGCGGCAACCCGGCCGATGATGCGTGCAGTTTTTAAATAGATCGTCAAAATACTTCAAATATTATAACATTTTACTACATAACTAAACAAGAAATAAGTTCAGTAAAATGTTATACTATTTTGTACAAGTTTAAAACATTTACTTGGTTAATGTGCTTGTTCGTCTGGCTGCCTTGAATTAATCACGCTTTTCAGATATAACAGAAATATCTTTGCATGTTTCTTTTATTTACATTATGTTGAATAAATGAATTTGTTTTCTTTCGATAAGTCTGCTTAATTTTTATTTAAATACATATTTTATTCACTTGATTATTTCGTAAACTTAAAACAAATAAGTTTACTATATAAATGCTGTAGGCCCGCCTTACTTCCAAGATATTTCAAGATATTCGGGCCTCAAGTGAAAAAATTTTGGAGACCCCTGGTCTAAATCGTTAACCAAAACAAAGCTGTAGTAACGCTTAAAGTAATAATTATTTGATTTAATATATTTAATGTATTTATTTTCAACTTGTATTATTTTTGAACGAATTGTTTATACTATTATGACGTCTATTTTGTAGCTGATAATGTTTAAGTTTAGGACCAGTCGCGTAGAACTAAGGCTTAACTACGTTCTGAAGGCTCTGGAGCGCTCTCCAAAGGGATCTACCGGAGTACCTCGTAGAAAACAGAAAGCCGTCGAAACATGCGTTAATTGAACTGTGTAATTAGCCAATGATTGTTTAAAATTCGATTTTGACTTGGTGGTTTGACTGAAAGTATTCTTTTCACAGCTGTAAAAAAAAATCTGGGAAAAAAGGAAATGAATTGTTGGCGGCAGCCTTAATTAAATGCTGATACGTTTGTTAGAATGTCGATTGCACGTTGATCAATGTTCAAAGTAAACCACTGATAGATATAAGTATTAACGACACTTTCTTAACTGAGATTTCTTCCATAAAAGCAGGTTTGTTTTACGCATTGTGCGCACACACACACGCGCGCGCGCGCGCGCGCGATAGTAAAGTACTCCTGCAAGTAAATCTTACGTACGCTTCACAGTAATAATAATCTGTATCATCAGAGGGTTAAACAAGTGTTAAAGTATTTAAATATTTAAACTGAAATTAAATTTGAGTATTCAAATTCTACAATACAGTAACCACTCCCGTACAGTTATCCGCGGAATTGTGTGGCATGATCGCCGCAGATAATCGAAATCCGTGGATAATCCACAATATCTATAAAAAAGGGAGAAAGTAATGAAAACACTTTATTAACGTTAGCTGTTTATTTAAAATAAAGCAATCGGGTGAAACCCCGTTAAGACCTCACGAAAACGGGATATTACCAAGTAGCAATTTATGTAAACTGAAACTGTGTAATAATCTAATAATCACATTTCCTACGCAGTTTAAATACTGATTCACACGATCTGACATTTTGTCAGAAGACGCTGTACTGATAAATTGTCGTGTATTATCTACACTGAGTATTTCTGAAGTTACTACATATATACGTACAAGAGTTATACAAAATCACAGTGAACTTTTCTCACGTTTTCATGCACAGCAGGGATTAGATTCAGGAATGGATCACCGCAAACGTGTGAATTTAAAAATTCTTGGATTTCGTTGTCCATGACGTGTCCGTTGATTAACTAAATATAATTATACCACTACCGACTCGGAACACAAAGTTTTTTATTGGTAGAAACGTAAAAGTTTTACCTTATAGCCTGAACCAGTTTTCGCTTATTATAAGCTTCGTCAGAGGCTGACACTGGGAGCGCTGACCGTCTTGTTCTTGGCGACGGTGTCGACTTTTGAAGAAGCGATGTTGTGTGTGTGGGGTGTGATCTGTTCGAATAATGCGTGTGATTTGAATTGTGTCTGTTCGTTTAGGATGTCGTTTTTGTGTGTTTGTATATTTCCAATTGTACAAGAGTGTCTAGTTGTCGGCCTTTTGTGTGTACGTGTAGAATATCCATATTATTGTCGATGTTTTTGTATGTGTGGTTTGCTTCAATGAGGTGGTTTGTAAAGGTGGATTTGGTAGTGGAGTGTAGTGCCTTTGTGTGTTCAATGTATCTTTGTTCGAAGCTGCGTCCTGTCTGGCCTATGTAGAATTTGTTACAATCTGAGCAATTTAGTTTGTAAACACCAGGTAGATTGAATTTGTTTTGTGCTTTGTGTGTGTTTTGATAGTGTGTGTTCTGTTTTGTTTGTAGTTTTATATGCGATTCTGTATCCTGCTTTTTGGAATTTGTGGGCTATTTTTTCAGCGTGGTTATTGATGTATTTTAGTGTTATGAATTTGTTGTTTTCTGTCTTTGTCTGTTGTTTGTTTTGTGTAGGAGTTTATTGACTATTGTTCTGTTGTATCCGTTGGATTCTGCTAGGTAAAATATACTTTTACGTTTTTACCAATAAAAAACTTTGTGTTCCGAATCGGTAGTGGTATAATTATATTTAATTTAAAAATGTCAGAAAAATAGATTTCAGTGAAGTGATTGCTGACCTGTCGGCAAACATCGCTGGTGGCGATCAACGTTAATATGTAATTTTTAACATCTCTTAACTAAGCTAGTAACTTAGTCTGTACATATAAACTCATTAAGTCCCACGTACAGGCTGTTGGTTCAATTTTTACCTGTACGTGAGACTTAATGAATTTTTAAGTACAGGTAGCATCGCGGGACATCTTTACCCTTCACCATAGTACTGTGGGCCTGACGTACGACACCTCGCGTTAGGTAGACTCGAATATCCACTGAAGATGGCAGCTAGTGGTGCTGCTGAAACGTTTGGTTTGAATGTAAACCTTGGACCACGGCCAAACAGCCCGGTAGATATTTCAAGTACGATAAACAAATTTGTTTATCTGTAACTGTGCAGTCTAAAAAAGATTAAATGCTTGATTTTATTGTGAAATTACATCGTTCGAGCTTATTGTACATGTTCTAACTCTTCGACTGAGTAATTTAGATGTTAAAAAAAATGCGAAATTTTTAAAATTTTGCGCTCCATGGAGGCGTCACAGATCTGATAACGACGACCACACAGACTGTGTCGCGAATCCAAGTTCTTTGAGTTCTTTGATAACATCCCTCATGTTCTTTGAGTATCTCTTATGTCGCATACAACCGCGTTCTTGGTATGGTATTTAAAATTGTATTGCAAGTATCATAGTATAGACTGCTTTTGTGCTTGGCCAAAGTAGATATACATTGAGCATAAAGACTGTACCATTACCACGTCTGCATTCCACTTAAAAAAACCTGTTTCATATTTAGTTAATGCCATGTGTTCTGTGGTTTGTTTTTTTTTGTAATGAACATTAATTCAATGTAATTTTTACAGTTTAACAATGTTGTTCCAACTGAAGTGTACTACAAATGATGTTTGACTATTTCAACATTACTTTAGAATACAATAGACATCTTAGTATGAAACTCTCTTCACTAAAGTCAGTTCACTTTTAATATTGTAAATAATAATTTATAAACAACGGACTGTACAGTAGGTAATAGTCTAATTAGAAACCATTAACTATTAGCTAATTATAAACTTACACGGTTATATGAACATTCACCTTGTGTGCACATAAAACGATTACATTTCAGCACGATTTACGTATATTAAATGTTGTTTGTAAATTAACGAGAATGTTTTTTTTTATTAGCATTAAAATGTGTATATCGCATCTCGAGTTTGCAAGCTGTTTTTGGATCGCAATTGTTCAGTTGAATCTAGTATGTTTAAAATTGCTGTTTGCGGGCAACGCGGTTTCGAGACCGCTGCATTGTTCATCGTCTGCAATGTAGCGGTCATCGGATCTTTAACAATTCACACGAAACTCAAAACGAGGTATTGATTTGTACATTTATACTATTTACAATTAATATACAAGACAAGATTTTCTTGCAACTCCAAAGGTACGAAATCAATATACACATGTTTTAGTATGGTATGTACAAAACATTTTACAGGAACTAATTATGTACATTATTTTTGATACATACATATACACATATAATATAATTAATATGATCATCATTATTTTACATGTAGTCTTATAAGTAAATGATATGTTTTCCTTAATATTCCATGATTGTGTTGTATGCACAACAAAATTTTCATTATTTAGACCTGCTCAGTCTGTTCGAAAATAGGAAATAATTTAAAATAATTGCTTTAACAATTAAAGCAGATATAGCAGTTTCAAAAACTAATTTTGCGAGCAACGAATACATACATGTTACCAAACAATAGTAACAATAATCTTAAAGTAAAGTAATTTTACTAAATCTTTTTGCAAAATGTAATAAGATTTTTTTTTAGTAATTGTTTCAGAGTGAATTAACGTAAACAACAAGTAATTTCTTTAGTGTATGTAGTATACTATATCTGTTAATGCTATTATTTATACAAAATTATATTAATAAGTTCGTACAAGAAAAACTTGGGTGACAGTATCAAAATTTACTCTACAAATTCTTACAATTATTTTAGTGAGTTGGTTTTCACGAAAATCTATTACCTTAAAAGTTAAATTTCAAAATTTGGAAGTGTACTTAATTTCACAGACAACGTTTTGTTTTAGATCACTGGCCATTGTATTAACCAACGGTTCTACCCTACATCGACTTTTCTAAACTTTAACTGTTCGAAAATTACAAATCTTTTCTTGAAGAGAGTAGAGCTGTGTGGAACTCGACAACGAAGGAAACGTCAACACTGGTCACTCTTCGAAACCCAACTTGATAGAAACAGCTGATCGTGTTATGTGAAGAAGAAGGTAAGACTATTAAACTTTCTTTGCTTTAGAAGAAATTGAGAAAATGCCGGTAGTGAAACGTAATTTGAGAGCTTTACCTCGAAGGGTTCCAATCCCGATAATATTGTTGGCTTTGCTATTTAGGGAAGAACAGCAGTTTTGTTCCAACTGGCAATGTAGGCCTATATTTATTACTAAATTGTTGTTGATTAGGATATTGACGTTACCGAAAGAAGAGAAGGGGGCTACTGGATACAGCCCTGCGTATTTCAGAATTATTGAAGCTGCAGAAGTATAGCCGACGTGTGGCTTATAGCTTTATCACAAACACACGCGAGTTTGTATTTAAAAATAATATTTTATGTACAGAGTTTATAAATGTTTGTGCATATAAGAGCAAACTTATGCCATTAACCTACTCGCTTACCCTACCGGGCTTCTCAAGCAACGTGATTGTGTGTTGACGTACAAGTTGTGTAGTATCTACATTAGGACTGAGAGTACCTTTTAACATCTACGAAAATTACTGAAAACACTTGGTAAAAGTTTCACGGACTTTATTACAAATGGTGTGGCTCCAGATCGAGCATGCAGACGAAATATGTAGAGTTATCTTTAATAATAAAATAATTCTAATAAGTTGTAAGAAGTGCGATTACTACAAGTATTTTGGTTAGAAAACGTTCGGGCAAGTGACAGTTATGCCGTCAGGATTTAGGTGCTGTACCCCGATTATGTTAGCAGTAACTGTTACCTCGCTGGATCAGCTGTTTTTAAATAAGAAATAATTTTAAAACGTGAAAAATTTGTCGGGGTTAGTGTAGGACAGGTCATGAGATTGAGCAGGCAAATAACGGAGGAAGCGTTTATCGGAACCATATTATTACACTAGATGAAACGTAAATTGCCAGAATATTTATTATATATATATAAGTTTTACATACAAACACAGTTTCAAAATGTTTGCTACATGTTAAGCTAGGAGGAAACATTGTAAAACGTCTAGTTAACAATAACTAGTTGGAAGACATCGTGATTTTGTCGTTAGCCCTCTAATACAGGCTTAAGTTTATGAAAATAAATTTATCAAATCAATACCTATTTACGTAAAATTTTTAAATTTAAAACAAGAGTGCTGGACACATTATGTCTTTTGTGAAACATTTATAAAACAATTATAGCTAATTATAGTAAATTTTAAAAAAGTCACTATAAAATTAAAAGAAGTTTTTAGAATTGCTGACTATTACATGACGTGTTTGGTGTTGTCACTATGTAGCGAAACCATGGCAAATATACTAACTTAGTATATTCTATTGTAAAACACCACAATTTAGTTAACCTCTCGCTACGTTTATTTCACGGAAGAAAAATATACTAATTTTGGTTACAGAATTTTTACTTTTATAAGATAACTGGTTAGATTTTATTACGACCTCAACTTTTATTACAAGCGATTTTTATAATATACCTACATTAGAATGATCAATGGTTTCATTGTGAAGTGTTAGAATCATTTGACATTGGATCGAACATTTGGCGTCAGACAGGTAGATACTAACGTCAGGCCTACAGCATTGATCCGTTTAAACAGAGACATCGGATCATGTAGGCCTACGCACATTACAAACCTAGACACTTATGTACGGCCATGGCGTCGATCCTGTTGGCGCTAAAATGTTGGTAACTGAGATGTGACGCTGTCATCAACGTGTTCTTGTTTGGGTAGTCTTCACTGGTAGCCGAGGTAGAACTGACTTCAGGAAGCACTAAAACAGACAGTTATAATTGATTAGCATTACAAAATCGTTATAGATGCCATAAATTAAGTGAAATGACTGTGATAAGTTTAAGCTGCAGAGTTCTTGACAGATCTGTAGAAGAATAAGAAAAACATGATTGTCTTTAACTATATGTTTTTCCACATAGACCAGCGAGGAACAATACTATATAAGACAAGCCAAATATGTGCTTACGCTGACGATGTTGTGATAACACCCAGATCGAGACAACGGCTAGTTGAGGTATACAAATCAAAAATCCACTGGAATTGGACTCAATATAAATATCAGTAAAACTAAGTATATGCTGATTATTGCATCAGGAAGGAGGAGAAATTAATATAATTTATGCATAGGCGATAATTCATTTGGTGCAGTTAATAAGTTCAGATACCTGGGTAACATGATAGATAATGAAGGGTCCATAAACAGGACAATACATGACACGATACAAATAGGAAATAGGGCATATTATGCCAACAGCTGACTATTGAGAAGCAAACTCATTAGACGTAACACAAAAATAAAAATATGTTAGACACTTACCAGACCGGTTGTTACTGACGGAGGCGAGACATGGAGACTAATAAAAAAAGGAACAAGAAACGCTAAAAAGGTTTGGAAGAAAGACCATAAGACATGCATATGGGCTGGTTAAAGAAGGTGACAAATGGGGAATAAGAAATAACCAGGATATAGATGAGCTATTGAATCACGAAGACATTGTAAGATTCATAAAGGCTCAACGAATACAGTGGTTAGGTCACCTAGAGCGGATGGATGATCATCGTATGCCAAAGAAAATTCTGAGGGCGCAGGTCTATAAAAGCAGAAAGAGGGTCCGATCTATAAGGACAATATCTATATCTATATCTATATCTATATAGGACAATATGGCTGGTTGATGTGCTAGAAGCTCTCAGAAGATTGGATATGAGGGTATTACCACTGAGATGGTAATGGACAGGAGACTTGGAGAAGATTTGTGTTTAAGTCAGGGGTCACGTTGGGCTGTAGAGTAAAGAAGAAGAATATGAAGAAAATGTCTTTTTCCAGTTGGGATAAGGAACCAAAAGGAAAGTGTAAATAAGACTATTAGAAATTAGTCGTTTTATGTTTTTAATTTGTTTAAATACGATACTACGTACTTATTTTATACGAATAATATAGTTATTAACTTGTTTTTGCAATATAAATCATTTACTAAAATTCTCTAAAACGCTTAAAAGCTCTGGTAAATTATAGGCTATATATACATTTTTAGTGTTCATCCGTTTATCGATCCCTAATCTAATTATTACTAAGAGGAGCGCAGAGACTCAACGACACTTCTCCATCGAACCTTTTCCGATTTGCGGCAACTTCGAGCCCTTTTGAAGTTTTCATGAAGATGCGTGTCGAGTCCAACTAAACCCATTACGTTCTTTGTGGTCTTCTCCGTTTTTATTGATTTTGTCCCAAAGTTCTTCATATGATCCCTTTCGGGCCAAACAATCTTTCGAAGTCAAGTAAACAAGGGGACTGCCCATCACTTGTACCTTACGTCTGGTCAACTTTCAGCTTTTATAACCATACAAGAGCACTGACTTTATATTATTCCCGAAAATTCATATTTGGCTTTAATTTAAATAGCCTAAATACCGTTCTGCTACCTCATTCTGGATACAGATTTTAAAATAATTTTGTAAGACGACAAAGACGTCTTTGTAAACATTGACTAGAGAAGACGGACACGTTTTGAGAGTCGACACAGAAACTACAGTTTTCTGCAACCAAGAGAAAACACGTGGCCCCAACATTACTGTTCGCTGATGTTATAAAAATCGCATCAAATTTCACTCGTTATATGTTACAGAGTTAGAGCGTTCTCTGATATATATATATAAAGAGCAAGTAAAAATACACATTTTATACATAAAAGTATTATAAATACTTTGAGAATTCGAATCTCGAGCATAGCAAGCCAGTGCGGTAACCATAACACTAAACTTCTTGTGAAATTGATGAAACAATGAAGTATTATAGTATAAGGATTAACCCATACAGGAATTTCATTTCAAGAAGAACAACAAGGCGTTGCATACGGCAATTGAATTTACACACTAGTGTGCTGCAGAACTCGCTCACTACTTTGGACGAAGTACATTTATTGTTATATAAATTTCAATATTGGATAATTTTTCGGCTGTGGAAGAAATTACAAAAATTTCAATTAAATTACTATTTCTTTAGTAATATAACAATTGTGGACGCAAAATTATGCAACAAATACTAACATTTTTAACTTCCGATTTGGGTTAAAATTCCTTTTAGTCTGACTCTCTGCTAGATTTTCAGAATTTTAGATCTCTTTTACAGGTTCTGGGGTTCCAGAACTTTGAAAATTTCAAAAATGAACACTATACTCAGATTGTGGTTAAAATTTCCTTTAATTTGATACGTCACATGAAATTTTGCGATTTTGTCAAAATTTTCACCCACCTTTTGGGCCCAAAAATTTTGAAATTACAAAAAAAAGAATGCTATACTCAGATTGCGGTTACAATTTGCTTCAATTTGGTACCCCACATGGGTATTTTAACATTTTCCACAGTTTTGAACCCACACATTTTTGTCTCCCGCCCCCCTATTTATGGGACGATCAAACTCAAAAAGTTTCTGTAGGGTTAAAGTATGGATCAAGTTTTACGAAAATCGGTTGATACGTTCGGAAGTTATCGTAAGACATATCCCAAATATAGGCAGACCACCAAATGTCAAACGGTCGAGTTAAAACTGAGAACTTGCTTCGAATTTTCAGTAATACATATCAGTTATTTACCAGTTCAGATAAACAAGTTACTGTTATAACGAAGTAAGGTTATTATTTTTTAGGCGACAGTTCGTTATTAGAAGAGGAAGAAAAGCTACACTATTACTTAAAATCCAAATACAACAAACTTCACCAAACCAACGGAAAGTAATTGGCTTTAGTGAGCTCAGTGTTCATTGTTGAATAGCACTGCCCATAGACATATTTGCAGTAAACAGCTGAAATTAAAGAACGCTCTGATCTTTTAAATAATATCTACACGGATTTTGTAATTAGCCGTATGTGCTACGATATACCTCCTTCATAACAAAAAGCACTTTGTTGGCCCGTAAAAAGTTGATCACGTGTTCCTATATTTTTCAGCAGATCATAAATCTTGTTAACTTAGTATCATCTGGGTCGATTAGTGGACGCAGGGTGTTGTTCATTAGACGTTTATAAAGTATAGTCAGACTAGCAGTGGGTAGAGGTGGGATATTTATAATGTGGACATCGCTCGCCGCAATATTCTTACAATGAATTTTTGCATTTCAAACGTAAGCCTACTTATGGCTAAAATAGTTCGTAGGCTTACACGGCCGAAGTCAATGCTATTAAAATCCATTCCCGGGCAGTTTGGCCGTGATCCATTGTTTCTTTCTAAAACAGACGTTTCAGCATTACCATGACTTTCACCCCGCCGATTCATAGCGAATATGGTGAATTTATAATCCGGACTTGGTAAAATTATAAGGGTGCATAAACACGAGAGGATGTAACTAGGAAATAGGGTATACTATGTTAACAGTAGACTGTTAAGAAGCAAATTCATTAGTCACAACACAAAAATGAAAATATATATAGGCCTGAGACACTTATCAGACCGGTTATTGCTTATGAAAATTAACAAAAAACGAACAAGAAACATTAAGAAGGTTTGAAAGATTGTACGATGTGTTTATGGCCCGGTTAAGGAAGGTGATGAATGGAGAATAAGAAATAACCAGTAGATAGATGAGCTACTGAGGCATAAGGACATCGTAAGGTTCGTAAAGGCTCAACGAATACAATGGCTAGGTCACCTGGAACGGATGGATGATCAGCGTATGCCAAAGAAAATCCTGAGACACAGGTGTACAAAAGCAGAGAGAGGGGTCGACATAAGATAAGGTGGTTGCATGATGTGCTCGATAATCTCAAAAAAATGGATGTGAGTGGTTTCACTGAGATGTCAACGGACAGGAGACATTGGAGAAGATTGGTGTTGGAAGCCAGAGTTCACGTTGGGCTGAAGAAGAAGAGGAGGAAGAGGAAGACGAAGTGGAAGAAGAAGAAGAAGAAGTGATACTGTCTAGAATAGCCAGTGTGCTTACGAAATAGTCTAAAACTGGCCTCTTTTGCGCAAGAGCTTTTGAATCAGAAAAAACTGAATGTACCCAGTCAAATAAACGAAAAAGAATATCAATAAACTCCCTGAGCTACAGAAATCCCTCTCTATTTTGAACGAGATGCGTTTATTATTAACATTCATGTTCGTGTTGGTATCCAAGTCACTTTTATAATTATAGTAAATTATTACCTTGTATTCGGTCCGCCGTGTGACTTCTCAATTTGGTTTACGTCAAAAGTTAAACGTTACGCGTTTCAAGGCATATGCCTCATCATCTGACGTTAAAATTTAAAAACTTTGAAACACACACATCACACAAGAAAAGTGTTTGTCAAAAATATTATTATTATTATATATATAAACTTTCACAATTGAACTTACTTTCATTTATCTTTCACAAACGTTTCGAGGTGATGTTCCTCTTCCTCAGTGTGATTAAATACTGAATGTCATTTTAACAGTATAACGGTTATGGACTGTTGTGTGTGGTGGGGGTTGATGGTGGGAGGGAATTGGCGCTGAGGTTCAAATTGTGTGTTTGGATCAATGTATCGAATAGTGTATGTGATCTATAATGTAATTGTTCATTTAATATGTTGTTTGGTTGTACTGCGTGATGTCTGTATATTTCAAATTGTTCAGCTGTGTTTAGTTTTCTACTTTTGGGTAAGTAGTGTAATATTTCCATGTTGTGTTCTATGTTTGTGTAACTGTGGTTTTCGTTTTGTAAATGTGTGGCAAATGTGGAATGTATGTAGTTTGTGGTGAGGGCTTTTAAATGTTCTGAAAATCTGGAGGAAAAAGATCTTCCCGTCTGGCCGATGTAGAATTGGTGACAATCATTACAATTTAATTTAATTCTTGGATTTCGTTGTCCATGACGTGTCCGTTACTTAACTAAATATCACTATAGTATTGACGACTCGGAACACTAAGTTTTTTATAAGTAAAAACGTAAAGTTTTACCTTACAGCCTAAACCGGCTTTCACCTTTAGAAGGCTTCATCAGAGGCTGCCATAGGTAGCGTTGTCCGTCTTGTTGTTCGATCTACCTGGTGTATACAAGCTAAATTGCTCAAATTGCAATAAATTCTACATAGGCCAGACAGGACGTAGCTTCAAACAGAGATACATTGAACACACAAAAGCACTCCACACCACTACAGAATCTGCCTTTGCAAACCACCTCATTGAAGCAAACCACACATATAAAAACATCGACAATAACATGAACATTCTACACGTACACACAAAAGGCCGAAAACTAGACACTCTAGAACAATTAGAAATATACAAACACACAAAAACAAATAAAACGACATCCTAAACGAACAGACACAATTCAAATCGCACGCATTATTCGAACACATCTCACCACACACACACAGCTTCAATCTTTCGAATAACTATCCCGTCGCCAACAACAAGACGGACAACGCTACCTATGGCAGCCTCTGATGAAGCCTTCTAAAGGTGAAAGCTGGTTTAGGCTGTAAGGTAAAACTTTACGTTTTTACTTATAAAAAACTTAGTGTTCCGAGTCGTCAATACTATAGTCATATTTAATTTAATTTATATACCCCTGTTTTGCTGTATGTGTCTGTGTTTTTGTTAGTATTATTTATGTGTTTCCTAATGGTGTTGTTGGTTCTGTAGGCTACTTTATAATTATATTTTCTAAATGTGTTTGCAATTTTGTGCGTATTGGAATTGTAGTATGCAAGTGTTATGTATTTACTGGATTGTGTGCTATTGATCTGATGTGTTTTACTTTTGTGTTTAGGATGCGTTTGTGTAGTTTATTTATTAAATCGGGGTTGTATCCATTGTTGCCTGCTATATATTTGATTGTGTTTAATTCTTCTTATGTTTAAACACAATCAAATATATAGCAGGCAACAATGGATACAACCCCGATTTAATAAATAAACTACACAAACGCATCCTAAACACAAAAAGTAAAACACATCAGATCAACAGCACACAACCCAGTAAATACATAACACTTACATACTACAATTCCAATACGCACAAAATTGCAAACACATTTAGAAAACATAATTATAAAGTAGCCTAAAGAACCAACAACACCATTAGGAAACACATAAATAATATTAACAAAAACACAGACACATACAGCAAAACAGGGGTATATAAATTAAATTGTAACGATTGTCACCAATTCTACATCGGCCAGACGGGAAGATCTTTTTCCTCCAGATTTTCAGAACATTTAAAAGCCCTCACCACAAACTACATACATTCCACATTTGCCACACATTTACAAAACGAAAACCACAGTTACACAAACATAGAACACAACATGGAAATATTACACTACTTACCTAAAAGTAGAAAACTAAACACAGCTGAACAATTTGAAATATACAGACATCACGCACTACAACCAAACAACATATTAAATGAACAATTACATTATAGATCA
The DNA here is from genome assembly GCA_034769895.1 of Magicicada septendecula. Taxonomy (NCBI): domain Eukaryota; kingdom Metazoa; phylum Arthropoda; class Insecta; order Hemiptera; family Cicadidae; genus Magicicada; species Magicicada septendecula. The sequence goes on along the minus strand of CM068376.1, from coordinate 324,879,362 downwards.
CATACACTATTCGATACATTGATCCAAACACAATTTGAACCTCAGCGCCAATTCCCTCCCACCATCAACCCCCACCACACACACCAGTCCATAACCGTTATACTGTTAAAATGACATTCAGTATTTAATCCCACTGAGGAAGAGGAACATCACCTCGAAATGTTTGGGAAAGATAAATGAAAGTAAGTTCAATTGTGAAAGTTTATATATATAATAATATTTATAAAGTGAACGAAGAGGATGACTCAACAAGATAATTATATTATTATTATTAGATTATTAATTTATTATTAGATTAAATCAGATTAATAAAGTACATTTATTTTTTATAGTTGTGAGTGAAGTTCTTCCTATGTGTGGTCGAGAAACACGACGAGAAAGTGCCCATACATCGTTTTTCATACATGTATTTGTTAACCGATAACTGTTGTAAAGTACAGTTTTTTTATGCAACTGTACGTGTTTAAAGATGTATCTGTGCATGTAAAGTTTTTTCCAAACATACCTTGCAATCGTTTTGAAGGCGCTAAAATTTATAAGGGTTGTTAACAGATAAAAATTTTGTCAAATATTTGCGTTTTAAATATTAAGTTCCTTATGATTTGTGCCACACACAGCCTTTAAGAATTTGTTCAAAATTTTAACTTCCAGTTTGACCCGTAGTGCTCCTAAAAATTAAAAAAATTTCCCCTGCATTCGGGGTGGGTTAATCCTTCAGTCCGATTTCCGGCATTGATTTATACAAATTTTGAAAATTTTGGTACATCTTTCGAGCTCTGCTGTTCCAAAATGTTGACATTTTCAAACCAGAACGTTTTACTCACTGTGGTCGAAATTCTCTTTAATTTGTTACCCCCCACGTGGATTCGTCATTTTTTTCACAATTTTGGTAACGTTTAGCCTTTGGAATTTCAAGACTGGAAAATGTTCAAACCTGAATTATATTAAGATGTTGGTTGGAATTCTGTTCAAATTGATACTCTACATGTAATTTTGCGATTTTTTCAAAATTTAAACCCTCACATTTCGCCTACTTGTTCCCTATTTTTGGGAAGGGGTTCAACCTGAAAACCAATAGGGCTCGTGGGTGTACCATGTTTTACGAAAGCCGGTTGGTGCATTTAAAAGTTATCGTGATACATATCCGAAATAGACACACAGACAAACTAGCTCCATTCGTTAGGTAAATACGGTATCCGAAGCAACGCTGCGCATTGTTATTTTAGTATTTTCATCTCGTGAAAGAAAAGACTTGCAAACATTATTTGTCGACTGACGTATTGTTACTATTCTCAAAAATATGACCTTACACATTTCTATAACGTAATTTAAAGGAAATTAGGATTAACAGCCAGCTACTCAACAATCAGGGCTTTTATGTTCCTCTTCTTCTTTTCATGTGTGCTTTTACAATGAGTTTTGGTTACTTTCATTCATCCTAATTGCGTGTACGAACCATTGTATACACATCCTAATTGCATGTCCGAACAATTATATACACATGCTAATTGCATGTCCGAACCACTGTATACACATCCTAATTGCATGTCCAAACCACTGTCTCCGCATCCTAATTGCATGTCCGAAACATTGTGTATACATCCTAATTGCATATCCGAACCACTGTCTCCATATCCTAGTTGTACGTCTGAACCATTGTATACACATCATAATTGCATGTCCTAACCACTGTCTCTACACCCTAATTGCATTTCCGAACCACTATTTCCATATCCTAATTGCATGTCCGAACCACTGTCCCCACATCCTAATTGTATTTCCGAACCACTGTCTCTACACCCTAATTGTATGTCCGAACCACTGTCTCCACATCCTAATTGTATGTCCGAACCACTGTCTCTACACCCTAATTGTATGTCCGAACCCTGTCTCCACATCCTAATTGTATGTCCGAACCACTGTCTCCACATCCTAATTGTATGTCCGAACCACTGTCTCTACACCCTAATTGTATGTCCGAACCACTGTCCCCACATCCTAATTGTATGTCCGAACCACTGTCTCCACATCCTAATTGTATGTCCGAACCACTGTCTCCACATCCTAATTGTATGTTCGAACCACTGTCTCCACACCCTAATTGTATGTCCGAACCACTGTCCCCACATCCTAATTGTATGTTCGAACCACTGTCTCCACATCCTAATTGTATGTCTGAACCACTGTCCCCACATCCTAATTGTATGTCTGAACCACTGTCCCCACATCCTAATTGTATGTCTGAACCACTGTCCCCACATCCTAATTCGGTCTCTTCAGGTTAGTCTCATACATCTCAAAATATTCTCTAGAATGGTTTGAACAAATTCAATGTTTAGGTACTGCACTCTTGTGCTTAACTTCTGACGCCACTGCAGCTTCTTGTATTAAACAATCCTATCTTCTCTTCTCCGTGAATGGACAAACGAACGTTAACGGTTAATGAAGGTATTCGGGATGACGGTGACATAAGGTATTGGTGACACTTGTTCTTTGTTTCGGTATTAAAAAACATTTAAAATTTGTTTGAAACTTGGGTAGGAGAACGAGCGAGCGCTCATCAACACAAGGCAAGACAACTTGCTTTAAATGACAGTTTTTAATCAAAGCCTGTATTAAGTTTTGTCCGTAGTATTTGTTTGGCTCTTTCCTTTACACTTTTTGTTTTATAGCGATGCGAGTTCAAAACGAACGTAAAGAGAACATTAAAACGCGAGTTCAGTACGTATAATTTCCTATTTAACCGTTGCACGTTTAATGAAACAGGGTCCGCGAACTGAGAGAGAATTACAGCTTTTGTTATGCGAACACATTGTTCGATCCCCTCCTTCACAAAACAATAATGACTTGTACATATTCTCTTGCTCTTATGCGGGTGGGAGGCTTCGATTTTGCGTCTGGGACGTTCGTAGCAGTTTTGTCCACGCCTGTATAGAAGAGTCGAGAAGATCTTATTTACAACCTTTATCGGTTTTTGGCCCGCGATGAATTCCCAGACTTGAAGGAACAGGAACGTTCCTGCGTTTATTACTGTGGGTTAGCTGCAGACCTTATGGTTTATACTCACCACCGCAGTTTCACTCTCACCTTTCTTTTTGCTCGTGAGGGTGTTGACACCGTCAGATGTAATAAGTTTGGGTACTAATATAATACCTGTACTCTAAGGATATTCTGTCCATTACCATTTGCAATCAGTTACACAATCAAATACTACCTTCAAAAAATCAAATGATCTAGTTTATTTGATCTTCTACTCAGACTCAAAATCAAAGACTAAATCAAAAGCAAAGCCCAACAGCGAAGTAAAATCAACAAGTCTGTATTACGTAGCCCGTTTAGTGGCAATGAACAGTGTTTTCAATAAAAGTTAATAGCTTTCTTAAAATAGTCATGCCTTCTCACGTTGCTGAATATCACGCCATTTAAGCCACTGGGATTACTTTGGGCAGAACGCTTACAAACGTGACAAAAAATATCACTTAATTTAATGTTTTGAAGTAATTCCAGAATAAAAATAAATCAGCTATCTAAGTCCGTAACGCCGTCCCGAATGTTGAAGATGTTATTAAACACACAGTACTCTGATATTAAACAATTAATTCACCCTGAATCAGGAACGTGTGTTAACCAGGCAAACATAGTGAGAAATATAAAAAGTGAAAGTTATCCTACGTTCATGAAAACTTGCAACCCCATTTTCTTGACATCACAAGCTGCCACTGTTAAGAGTGAAGCAATATCTGATCTGTAAACGTCGTCGGATTCTGTGGATACGCGGACGTTCTCCGAAATCCGACGAGTCCAAACAGTTGGGACTCGGTTACGCTACAGCGAGGCGTAACCTATAGGCCTATAGAAATATCGGTATGGAGAACCATACATGACTTCTGTGTTCTAAGATTTATATTTAAAATCATTTTCGAAATGAAATATTTCCATAGAAACTACTTCTTTCTTCAGCCTTAACTATGGTCACTAACGTATACCACCCTCACGTTATCGCACTCGATTTTCACTGATGATGGAAGTCGATGGCACTGCCGAAACATCTGGTTTTGCAGAAAACATTGGACTACGGCCAAACAGCCCGGGAAGGAATTTTAACACCAAACTACTTCTTTGTTGCCGATAACGTAGTACACATACAAAAAATTATCCCCTCTCCCTTCAACTATAATTTTCATTTATAGAAAATTACCCCTACCCCGTTCAACTAGCCTCTTCATTTATAGATACATCTACGTTTCTACAGTGGATTATTATGATCTTCTTATCAGGATACTTTATTTATCAAAATTAAATACTTTACTCTTGTTAAAACATAAAACGTTGCAGGTAAACTACCCTTTCCCCGTAACCGATCTTCACCAAAATCAATAGGCCTTGAGTCCTGTACAACTCAGGCACATATGTAAAAAATTACTTGATTCGGTTTGAATTTACGGCAGTTATCGTTCGTCATGAAAAAATTACTCTTGTTAAAACATAAAATGTTGCAGGTAAACTACCCCTTTCCCTTAACCGATCTTCACCAAAATCAACAGGCCTTGAGTCCTTTACAATTCAGGAATGTATGGAAACAATTATTTGATTCTGTTTGAATGTACGGCAGTTATCGTTTGCCATAGAAAAAATTCCACACACACACACACACACACACACACACATCGAAAAATGACTTTTCTTCATGTTTTGAGGGTAGTACAATCAGAATCAGCCGTTATCTCGAACACGATTTTTTTCGCCATGACCATACTTCCATTTCCTTATGGAACATGAAAGTAAAAATTAGCCTGAATCCGGTAACAGCGGGGATGTACAGGTATAAAATGAAGGCTCTAGTATACCTGGAGGAGAAGCCACGATCTGGATAGGAGGATGGTGTTTGTCACTATGTGGAAGAAAGAAACCCATGATGATAGAGTACGCCGGCTGAATCGTTCTGTATAGCTCCCTTGGTTAGATGGACACCAGTCGGCATCGAAACAACTGTTATCAGTGGTAATTAATTTTTTATCGTATCAGGGTAGTTACGTTGCTGATATGTTTTGATACCGACAGCAAAATGACGGAAAATCGACGGGTTTGTCACCTCGTTGAAGGTGACAATAATCTGCGGTTGATGAATACTAATTATGGCAACGCACCGACAGTGGTAGTCTCATCTTACTAACGGTGCAACTGATTGGTGTAGAGAGACAGCGTCGGAAAGTACCGCGCAATTACGAACACATCGTTACATCAAAGGTTTCCGGCTGTTATCCTTGTAATGAAGGTAGCTACAGCGGTTACACGTCTATTTGTCAAAACGTTTGAAAATTTTATTACACTGAAATTTGGATTTGGGGAAAAATGACAAAGAGGTACTTGGGCTGAAAGGAAAACACGTTTAAAGCAATTAAAGGAAGTCTACTTCTTACTTCTTACTTCATCCAACGCCCGTCCGTGGCTGCTCGGCCATTAGACGCCTTGCTGAATTAAAGGAAGTGAAAAAGAAAATGTGGTTACAAGAAATGGATTCTATTGAGACTGAGACACAATGACTATATCACAAATTCTATGGAAAGAGGGGACGACGAAGACCCATTGTAAGATGATGGTCTGGGTATTCAAAGTAAATTCGCTTGGAATCTGATATTTTTTTTGTTTATTATTAAATTGATCTAAAATTGAAATTTACGGAATGCCCAGTCTACATTACTTTTACAATGAGAAAGAGAATTAGTTAGTAAAAGCAATCATAAAATAAGCAAATAATCAGAAATGTGCAATTACGTAACATAGTTTTGACTAATGGTGTTTTATAATAATAAACTTTTATTATTTATATTTTTTATTACGTTAAATTTCTGCAAGAAAATTACCTCTTTTTGAAACTTAAGCATTTAATATAGACTTTTGTACACTTTGTTGTGTCCATGTTGTTGATATTCTCAGCTTTAACACGTATATTTTCTTCTTCCTTAACCTTTAATTTTCTTCAGGACTTCAGAACTCCTCCCCCCCATCTTTCTTTAACTATTATGTATTAACTCATTTGGCTCACCTTTTGGCTTTTCCTTCCATTTACCTTTTAAATGCTGATTCGTTGTTAGGAAAACACATAAAAAACGACATCCTAAACGAACAGACACAATTCAAATCACACGCATTATTCGAACATATCACACTCCACACACACAACATCGATCCTTCAAAAGTCGATACCGTCGCCAAGAACAATACGGACAGTGCTCCCAGCGGCAGCCCCCGAAGAAGCCTTTTAAAAGCGAAAACCGGTTCAGGCTGTAAGGTAAAACTTTTACGTTCTTAGCCATAAAAAACTTTGTGTTCCGAGTCGGTAGTGAGTTAATTATATTTAGTTAAGTAACGGACACGTCATGGACAACGAAATCCAAGAAAAAAAGAAGATTGGGAGACCGAAGAACAGACGGTTGGACCAGGTCGGTAGTGATGCGAGGAAGCTGGGCACAGTGAATTGGTGGCGGATGGCTGAGGACAGGAATAAGTGAAGGCAATTTCTTTTGGAGGCCAAGACTCGATCTGTGCTGTAGAGCCAAGGATGTATGTGTAGTTAATAGGCTATATAACTACCTTACTTTTATCTTGATTGCAACACACATATTATAAGGATGATAAAACCTTAACTTCATGGTATAGACGCCTGAAAAGAATGGCACAGGAAAGATTGCCAAGGAGAGTTATGGAATGGACCCCACCAGGAAGAAGGAAAAGAGGAAGACCACCTATCACCTGGATAGAAAAAATTCAGACTATATTGAGGGTACGAGAAATTGAAGAAGATCTTTGAATGGACAAGCAGCAGTGGAAGATGAGAATTCAATCATCATTGAATTCCGGAATCCAATATTTGGTTCCGGAAAATGTGTAAGCATTGTACAGCCGGTATAATAATATAAAATCTTTAGGCCTATGCTTAGGTGTACATCAAAGACAGTTAGGACAAGCCATCAAGGGTACGACAAGGAAGTAGACTGAACTAACACGTTTATAGATCCTGCTCTTCGTCAATAAACAGTAAAACGTAGAAGAGGCAAACCCAGTGGCGGCGATAAGGCCCCCGAAGACCCCGCGGCGCGGGGGGGCCCCGACCCTCATGGGGGGCCCCAGTTGGCCCAGTCATGGGACATAACTTGTAACATGAAAAATAAGCGTAAACGAGTTGTAAAACGCTTCTTTGTTGAATTATCAGTTGACCATAGAATTGACGACCCAGTGAAATCATTTGAAGTAAAAGTTTTCAATGCAACACTAGATATTGTAATAGCTCAGCTACAAATGAGATTCGAAGGATTGCGTTGCATTGATGATAGGTTTTCATTCCTGACGCCTCAGAATTTAGTAAACTTCTCACAAGAGACAATAGTGGAGAAAAGTAAGGCTCTGGTAAATGTGTATCCTGGTGACCTTTCCACATCACTGCCTGACCAAGTAATATCCTTCAAAGCTCTGATGGCCAAAGAAATTGTACACAAGAAAAGAATTCGAGAAATGATGAATTTACTGGTTGAAGAAAACAGCTGCCTTATGAGTTGCCTCCCAGACTTAACTACACCTTTGCAGCTTTATTTAACCATACCTGTCACAACAGCTACAGCGGAAAGAAGCTTTTCAAAACTTAAATTAATTAAATTAAGTCATACTTAAGAAGTACCATGGCCCAAACTCGGTTGAGTGACTTGGCACTGTTAAGCATTGAGGATGAAGAGACACAGAAAACTAATATCAACGAAGTGGTTGAAAAGTTCTTAGCTATAAAAAAAGTAGACTAGGCTTAGGAAAACAGTGAACTTTGGTTGATCCTCATCTGTAAATATTGTACATTACTTGAGTTCGAGTGTTATTGAATTGGATTAGACTTAAGGAGAACTTGTATAGAGTATATTCAAGAATTTTACAAATTCAGTTACAAACTAATTTAAATGTTTGAAAAAAGCTAGAATGTTACTTTGGTATTCGTTTTTAAATAATAAATTTTTAACACTCTGTGTGCGGTACTGTTTCATAGTCTGAATTTAAATCTTTGACGTAAAAATAAATCATTCTTTTATTTTGGTTTTTTATAGTTTGTATAGAACTTTGTCTATTTAGCAACAATGAATTTTAAGAGTTTGTACACGTGTAAAACATCCTTTGCAAATTGCAAATGCTTTGTGATAGACGAGAAAGTATTCACAAACCATTGTTGTGAAACACACGTAAATAGAAACCCATTTGAGTGTTTTCCCCTATTACGTATACAAAATTTAACCATTTTTATAGGGCCCCCTAATTAGTTTCGCGGGGGGGCCCCCGTTTCGTTAGCGCCGCCACTGGGCAAACCGTTGATTCGAAACAAGCTTTCTGAAAGAAAAAAGAGGATTATGAATTCACGGCAATTGCAGTCATCACAGTAAAAGAAAAACGCAATACGGACTGACAACGCGGTAACGACAGATCTGTAACGTCGCAGGTTCGATTACATTTTGTTATTATTGTGTGGCCTTTATTCCGGCAGTCGTACAAATGAACGTGGTTTACAAATTCTACGGAAAGCAAATAATTTGTTTACAAAACATAATGAGCAGGAGGAAAGTCGGCGTTATTTAGGCCTCCGCTCACACATTTCCGTTTTGTATACTGATGTCATAGTACATAGACTTTGAACTACTTTGCAATCTACAGTTTGTAGACGTTTGATATCTGTGATAAAATAGGCATGTGTGTTCTTCACTTTAAAATAAAATCATGCAGACATTGACTGAATCACGCCTTTTTCCTTTGTTCAGAGGGAACAGAAAACTAAAAGCAGTGGTGTCAAAACATTTTTTCACTAAATAAATAAGCCAAAGTATGGTTCTTGTTTACGAATGCATGATGTGTTCTTTTGATAATATACACATCGTGCTTCCTGGCAATACGGGAGTTCCCTTTTACTTAGTAGTGTTTTTAAATATCTCTCTGTAACTTTAAGTGACCCTCGTTTTTTGGCAGAGAATCAATGACGGTTCTAGACCTTGTAATGGGGGGGGGGGCGAGCTGAACTTAACTCAGCATTAGGACAAAACAATAATAATAAAATTATCGGCTTCGTTTTACCTTATGAAGGTCGTTCGGAACGCAAGGAGGGTAAGCGTGGCCAGTACTTCGCTGAAGCCGCCCATTATTTCCCACATAAAAATTAATTTATAATTTAACATAATAACAGACGGTTCATACGGTACACGTCTTAAAAAATTAATAAGTAAACACTTTGGCTTCTAAGGGGGAGGGGGTTATTGGGGCGGAACCGCTACCACAGAGGAATGACATTCAAAAGAAATAAACCGAATAGTCTGTCTACAGCGGTGGTTCTCAACCTTTTTTGTTCACGGCACACTGTCTTTTGTAGCGAGTTCCCGCGGCGCACTGACGTACGAGTTGGCAACCCCCCCCCCCACGACAACAGGAATGACTAGATGCACAGTCCTTGTGCTGTGTCCCCAGAATTCACCATCGACCTCCCTCTGGAGAAAGAATAACTTCAGTAGACCAAACACTTCAGCTCGCATACATGGTGAACTATCGCTTATCAAGTTTTAGGTGTTGCCAAAGAAAGAGTAGCTAAATAATAGCAGTGGAAGCAGTTACATTTGTCCATCACCTTTTCGGCACTAGAAAACGTAAAATATAGGAAAAGCACGTGTGTTTATCTTCAATAATCCACCACGAATTGAACTTTTGTGGAAGACTCGACAAGTTCAACTTTTTCTCGTCAACAACTCAAATCTTTTATTATAAGTCGTAAACCAATAAATCCCCTGCAAAAATGTGTTTAAACTCTTGAATATTTTTCTCTTGTTTAGAATTATATCAATTACTTTTACCGGGAATATTGTAAGTTTCGGAAGTTTCGCGGCATACAGTAGTGTACCGCGGTGCTCCCGTAGAGAACCACTGGTCTACAGTAACGAACTGAAGATCTACGTCTATAGTAGGCCTACATGTAGGCGTCTATTGTAGTCTTGAAACTGTAAATGGACGTCGCTGAACGCAAAATATTGACCCCCACTAGACAATGTTGAACGCATTTACTAGACCACACACGCGCGCGCGCGCGTTACTTTCTAGTGTATATACTGTATATGCATATACGTAACACGTGCTGTATACTTACATACAACATACAAACACATAGGCTATGATATACTCGTATAAATATATAGACAGGATCTACGTGTGTGTGTGCACGCACGAGCACGCCCGTGCAGGGACCCACATCACTGTTAGACAGACAGTAACAAGTTACTGCAACTGTTGCCCATACATAATGCAGTAGTATGAAATGCACATCTCACACACACACACACACACACACACACACTCTCTCTCTCTCTCTCTCTCTCTCTCTCTCTCTCTCTCTCTCTCTCTCTCTCTCTCTCTCTCTCTCTCTCTCTCTCTCTCTTTCTCTCTCTCTCTCTCTCTCTCTCACTCTCTCTTTCCCCATCTCCCTGCTCTGAACGTGCCGGTAAATTAACAAAATATTCACTAAACAATTTCTGCAGTATGTTTGAAACAACAATAGTGGTAGGCCTATTGTGTGTAGGAAAACATATTATTTTAACCTCGCAGGGAGTGTACAAATTTCGTTTAAATTTTACTTGGATTTTCCGCGCGTTCCTACGCACGTGTAAACTAATTTTTCCGTAATTAAAGCAAGTGGTTTTATGTTTATAGTTTAACCGTGTACAACAATATATCTGATACCTCATGTTAACGTCAGATCACGTGTATTCTACTTCCAAAGGGGATGCAATTGATAACAACTACAGAGTATATTACAATATCTATTACGGCTAATTTATTCTACGTGACTGGTCATCGTACGGCGTATTATGATTAAGAACGTGCAAATTTGGAACGTATTCTAAAAAGAAATGACAAAATACAAACCGTGAAAGTGACAGACGACAGACGCTGCTCACTGTGATACGAAAACACGACTAAAAGAACTAAGTGCGGCGGTTTCAAGATGGGAAACGGCCGTACCGGGGAGGGGGTCGGTTTCCACGGTAACGCTTAAGGGTAGGCGTGGCGAATTATTGATGTAAGCAACGCCCTTTAAACTTTAGCTGGCGAAATAGCAAATATTATATGCAGCATATAATGTGCGTGTTATTACAGTATTTTGTTACAGTGTATAAACAAATTTCATAACCCCTGACTGCCACAACGCGTATGAGTTACTGTACAAGTTTTTATAGCCTATCCACGTCGGTGTGATATGAACGCAACGCGGTGAGAAACGACGAATACTGGCAGGTGACCAACAGAAACGTAACCACAGGGGAGAGGTTTACTCTGGAAACTACACTATATTAAGTACAATCAGTAGCGTATCTAGAATTTGGTCTTGAGGGGGGGGAGTCGGCTTCATACAAAAGAGAAAACGGGTTTTGGAAACCTGACGGGGCCATCGTATCAGACTACCTGCCTACCACGTTAAAAACCTTCGAAAGGGTCGCCTATTGTTTATTTCCATTGCACCTAAGCAAGTCGTCTATTCGTACATATTTAAGGAAACCCCCAACCAACGTGGTCCCGTCTAGTTTTTTAAAGGCCATTTTATTTAGACGGTGTACAGTGTTCTATCAACATCGTATTTTCTTGAAGCGTAGAGCATTAAAACTACAGTGTGTAATCCAGTGCCAATGCGTTTTGTTACGTCAACCACTGGGTTATGAAAAAATCAACTAACTGTGTAAAGTGTGGAGGAAACATGCATATTAATTAGGGGTAAAATTGAAACTTGATTTACAGACGTGGGGCAAAAAACTGTCGAGTGAAAAAACATGTAGGCTACGGGAAAGTACTATCTTTGGACTTCACGCGTTCTTCCCGTCATCTTGTCCGTTTTAATTGCATGGATTTTGAAGTATCCTTTTTCTGTCATTGTGAGAGAGACTGGATTGTCACAACCAACGGAAAGAAAATTAATACGTTCTTTCAATGAAATTCTTGTTGTCTGGCTGATTGAAAATTCTTGTAAAATTGGGGGCATAGGGCAAACTGTCGAAGTTGATGAAAGTGCATTCGGTAGACGGAATACAATCGCGGGGGTCTAAGTACCATTCTACAATATCTTATTTTGATTTTGTTAGGACAAACAGTAACAGAATAGTTACTATTTAATCCGACTACGCTCATTTTATTTTAAAATGTACCTCAAACAATTTCACGGGGCCATCCAAAATTTTACCTATTATACCTGCAGTCATTGTATTTTGGAACAATAAGCGACCCTTTTAAGGTCGTAAATGCGATCGTTTATGACTAAAGCAGGTAGTCTGCCTAGATGGCCCCGTCAGGTTTCCATAACCTGAAAAAACAAGTTAAGACTAAGCAATATTATTATCTTTAAAGTGGCTGAAAAACGTGTGATAACATTCTGAGATCAGTCCCATTAAAGTAAACGTTATTGAAACCCAATGAAAATACTCGATATTGATACATTGTTTACAAGATACTTATTGAGTAATTTGATTTTTATATATTTCAAACGTATACGCAAGCGCTATGTACTAACCAGTTTGTAACTTTAAAAAGAGTACTGATATATGTTAGAGTACACAGGTAAAAAAATAATATAACAGCCTAAAAATTAAGAAATTTTCAAAATTCCTCGTAAACTTTTCTCGATACTCTGGGGAGAGGTCCGGTTCCGTACGTCGTCCCCCCCCCCCCGTAAATACGCACCTGAATACAATATAACATTTTATAATACAACTACGACGGTATACACAAAGATTCAAGTCCGACAGCCAACGCAGATACACGGAGGGGAGGGAGGAGAAACAAGAGTAGGAAGAAGAAAAGTTTCTTAAACTTTGTTTCCTAAAAACAGATTAATCTTTTTGTTGTAAATACAGTTTTGACTATTCTCTAACGGAATCTTTCAGAGGATTATTTAAAGCCACACAAAATTCTTCGAAACGCTTGCCGGGAAAAAATATCGGTATGGAGAACTATACATGATTTCCATGTTTTAAGATTTATATTTTAAATCATTTACTTGAATTCGATTCAATAATTTCTAACAAGTTAGGTGTGTTCCTTGTAAATAGGGTTTTATATTTTACAAATTGAAATGAAATGTTTCCATAAAAACTACTTTTTGTTGCGGATAACGTAGTACACATATAAAAAATTATCCCCTCCCCCTTCAACTATCATTTTCATTTATAGAAAATTACTCCCTCCCCCTTCAACTACCCTTTTCATTTATAGATATTTCATCTACCTTTCTAGAGTCGATTATTATGAGCTTCTTTTCAGGATACTTTATTTATCAAAATTAAGTACTTTACTCTTATTAAAACGTAAAACGTTGCAGGTAAACTACCCCTTTCCCCTTAACCGATCTTCACCAAAATCAATAGGCTTGAGTCCTCTGCAACTCGGGCACATATGCAAAAAATTATTTGATTCTGTTTGAATTTGCGGCAGTTGTCGTTTGCCATAGAAAAAATTCTACACACAGACACTTTTCGGAAAATGACTTTTCTTCATGTTTTGAGGGCCTACAATCAGAATCAGGCCTTATCTCGAACACGATTTTTTCGAGATCACCTCGGACATGGAATGCAACATTCCATGGTTTGGTTTGCGGAATGGAACATGGAGTGGTTTACGGAACATGGAAGTAAAATAACCTTTACTCAACAGCATGGGTTCTCAACCTGGGGAGGGGGGTAGGAGAATTTCAGGGGAGGCGTGGTAAGCAATGAAAATATACAAAAATTAGCCAAACAATAAAAAGTTGTAACAAACACAAATCACTCATGCACGGCCTTAGAAAAGGAACTTCTGCAAATAGTTCTCTCCGTCACCGCTAGATTTAACTGCATTCAGGCAAACGTCTTATTTACACTGGCCTATACCCAAATAGTTCGCTAGATCCCTCTGCATCTCTGTTGGATGCAGACAAACAGTGTTTCTAGGGAAAACACTACCGTGGCTAGGGTAATTTTACTACCGATTGGTGGCTGCACAGAACAGACGATTGATGATTGTTAATGTGTTCGAGTCGTTTGTGCGAGTGATTGTCGTGCGTATTAGTGCTAAACATGGCTAAATCATTACCAAAGAAAAGACTGTACAGTGATGACTATATAAGGTTCGGCTTTACGTACATTGAGAAGAACGATTGTCATTTACCTCAGTGTGTTATTTGTTACAATGTTCTGAGTAATGACGCAATGCGACCAGGGCGTTTATATAACGCCATTTGACTACCATTCATCCCGGCTTCAAAGACAAACCAAGGGAGTTTTTTGATGGAAAGAGAAACTCGCTTAAACGAATGAAACTCGATTCAACAGGAAGTTTTCAAGTGGAGAACGCAAAGGCCGTTGAAGTTTCTTACAAGCTCGCTTTGCTTATAGCAAAAGACAAGAAACCACATAGGCCTACCATTGGTGAGTCACTTATAAAACCATGTTTACTAACTGCATCCAGTACTTTACTTGGAGAGGAAAGTTGCAATAAAATTGCAAAAATACCGCTCTCAAATGACACGGTAAAACGTAGAATTGATGAAATGGCATTCGATTAAAAAAAAAAAAACAAGTAATAGAAAAGTTAAAGAAATCTCCGTTCTTTTCTCTGCAATGTGATGAGACAACTGACATTTCAAACCACTCTCAGTTGTTGTTTTACTGTAGATATATTGACGGAAAACGCTTCGTAGAGGAAATATTATTTTCCCAAACTCTTCAGACAACCACAATATCTGAGGATGTTTTTTCTGCTCTGTGTAACTTTTTGACAGCTAATCTTCCTTGGGAGAATGCTGTTGGAATATGTGCTGATGGGGCACAAGCCATGACAGGATGCCGTTCTGGATTTGTTGTGCTTGCAAAAAAACAGAACCCTAACAGCATTGGTCCCTAACAGACAAGCTTTGGCTTGTAAGACTCTGCCTGAAACACTTAATACTGTTTTGAAATTGGTAATCAAAGTAGTAAACTTTGTCAAATCTAGTGCTCTGAATACTAGATTTTTTGAGGCTTTATGTTACGAATTGAATAGTGACCAACAAACTCTTCTTTAGCACACTGACGTTCGTTGGCTCTCAAAAGGTAATGTGCTCGCTAGGCTATTCAATCTGAAATCAGAAGTTGAAATCTTTTTGATAAGTTGAAATGAAGAAGTACATGCAATTTACAGATGAGAAATGTATCCACCACTTGGTGTATTTATCAGACTTCTTTGAATCGATCAACCTTTTGAATTTGAAACTGCAAGGACAGAAAACATTTTGAAGATTTATGATGCAATGAAAGGTTTCCTGGAAAAAATATCTTTGTGGCAACGTCGCCTTCAGAGTTCAGAACCAATTTTTCGTCCTTCCCACGTCTTAACGACCTTCTTGATGACACACAAAATCTTCCATTAAATTTGAAAAGTGAATTGAAGAACTTGATTTCAGAACATTTGGCATCCTTGAAAACCAAAATTGGACGCTACTTTCCAGATCTTTCTTCAGATAGCTGGCAATTTCAGTTGACACAAGATCCGTTCAAAATCGAAGTGGACATGCTTCCTGATTCCCTTCAGGAGCAGGCAGTCGACCTAAAATATGATTCTCAAGCAAAAGCGGAGTTTCCAAACATGACTATTGAAGCCTTTTGGTTAAGCTATTTTCCTGTGTACCCACAAGTTGGTACGGAAGCTGCAAGGTTGTTGGTGCAGTTTTCATCAACGTATCTATGTGAGTCTGGGTTTTCTACGCTGGCTTACATCAAATCAAAATACCGAGCACGGCTGGATGTTGAAAGTGATCTGAGGTGTGCATTATCACAGATGGAACCCTACATTCAAAAACTTGTGAAAGAAAAACAGTGCCAGCCCTCTCATTAATTGTGTTCTTAAGAAATAAAACCAAATAATGTAGCCTGAAATTTTAACTGCAGTGAGGGCAGAATCCTTTGTAATGTAGTCCTATTAAGTACTTTTAATTAATTAAAATGTTCTCTCAACAAAACAAGTATTTGTATTTTTTTATATCTGTAATAATAAAAGCATTGTAAAACATTCTTTGAGTTAGATTTATTAACCCTAATAGCACAGTAGAACTTTTTTACTTCAATTCATTAGGTCTAGGGGGGGTGGCCTAATTCGAGGACGCAAAGGGGGGCACAGGCTCAAAAAGGTTGAGAACCACTGCTCAACAGGATTGTGCATTTTTTTTTTAGATTTTTGGGGGGCGAATTTTCCTCATCTGAGGACGTTAGAAGATCGATATTGCTTTTTGCTGAAGAGAAGACAGGATTCAGTAAGCTTGTAGAAGCAAACTGTGTTAGGATCTTGGTCAGTGGCGTCACAAAATGAAGATTTTCCTGATCATCTATACTACTACATCCGTAAAAACTGCGCTTGTGTCACGAAAATAATTATTCTGTAAGGAAACGTGTACTGATCGTTAAGTTGGCTTAGACAGCACATCGTCTATCGTCATCTCACCTGGACAAATGTTTTGCTAGTTTCTTTCTTATTATCTGAAACAGTATCGTACAATTTGGCTTATTATTATTATATCGTAACGTACTTACTTTACTTTATCCAATGCCAGGTCTTGGCATCTCTGCCGTTCGCCTACGAGCCTCCCAGTATAGACATGTATCGCGTCTGTCTTGTACGTCCGTCAGTCCTGTGCACTGCTGTATGTACGGACCGTCCATCGTGCTGGTGGTACAGAGTGGGCAGATGTCGGAGTCGGCTAGCCCGATCCTATGCAGATGCGCTTGTAGATAATCGTGGCCAGTTAGGAGTCTGAATTTGGCGACTGCTTCTGCTCTTGGGAGATTCCGAGGGATTTGTTTGTCGTGAGCTAAGCCTTCCCATTGCTTTCCCATGCAGGCTTCGCGTAAGAAGTTTTTGGTCCACTTAGAGACCACTCTCTCGACTAGATTTTTTGCGGTCATTAACGATGTTGTATTGCTAGGCTGCGGGAGTCTGGCCCCCTCTTTAGCGAGTTGGTCGGCGCGTTCGTTGCCCTCGATTCCTATGTGGCTTGGTATCCATTGCAAAGTAATATGCCACCCGCTCTCTATCATTCCGGACATTAGTCTTCGACCGGCCATAGTTGCAACACAGTCAGTGGGCGTGTTGTTGGTGAGGGCTACGATCGCAGCTTGGGAGTCTACGAAGAATACAACTCTTGTTGGATTACTGCTGACTGCAAGAAGCCTTTCCGCTGCGTGGTGAATTGGTAGTATTTCTCCCTCAAAGTTGCTGGCGTTGGATCCTACCGGGCTAAATCCCTCAAACAGGTGGCTATAGTAGCCAGCCCCCGCGGCTTGTGTCATCGCTGATCCGTCGGTGTATACGTGCACCCACGTGTCTTTTTTGTACAGCTCGTGGATCGTTTGTAAGGCTGCTGACTTCAAATCGTGTGTATTGCTGAGTGCTTTTGGAGTAGTGTGATTTATAAGGGTGAGTTTCCCCACTGGCAGGAAGCTACAAATTTCGTGGAATGTTGAGAGCTTTGCAGCTTGCCCGTGTTGGATGTGATATTTTTCTCTTATTTTCTCAGCATGGGTGAGTGGGGTGGTTTGGGTCTTCAGGCGTGATGATGCGGGCCTGTAGTTCTCCCAGTGTCGGTGGTCGATTCTTTTTGCCCTTTCCCAGAATTTCAAAGTTAGTTTCTCTCTGCGTTCTCGTAGTGGGTCAACTCCACTTTGTTAGCTGCATTGCGGTTATTGGTGCGGATATTGCTGCACCGGTTATTATGCGTAGTGCATTATTCTGGACTACCAATACATAACATAGTCTGCATTGACAGGTACAAGTCTAGTACATCGGAAGCCACACTGATCTTATTATTTCTGGCGTACCATGTTCGTTATTTGTTACGGTTTTACCCGAATACCTTAAAACAGGCCCATACCATTATTATTTTGAAGTTCAGATCTGCTTGAAGTCTACAGTTTAAAAGTCTAATATCTAAAACTAATACGGTATCTAAAGTCTCTCGTAAAGTAAATGGTAATGTAAAGCTTTAAATACATGCAAACAATAGACTACATTAAATATATTACTCTTGTTTGTTTTTTCCATAATTCCTAGTTGTGTGTGACTCAGTAGGACAGCGTAGTTGGAGTAGTTGACGGTCTCAAGGTAGGCCTAAACTATTAATTATTAGTACAGCCGAGTTATGTTGATATTATTCTCTGCCGGGCTGTTACTGTTCACACTCCACGGCCGGTAGCAGGCCACACCCTAAATCCAGATAATCAGTAGTGCCTACGGCAGGAGCTCTTTCTGAAGCTCGGAACGTAGTACACGAGCGGGCGACGGGCAAGCCCTTCGTCCCGCACAGCCATTGAACTTGTGTACTGTTCACACAGCTTACAACAGATGTTTCGGCCCCGGCACTGGAGGCCACATTCACTGTCTACAACGACTGAGTAACTGACACGATGTACGCCAATTCCCACAGTACTGAGGTACAGATTTATCGTATTTAAATTTATTATTTATTAACAGGTGACATTGAATTTACGTACATACACAGGGATACAGTCAGTAGTGTCAGACTCTCGTTACCGGAGTACGGACTAAAACACTAACCTTCGACAGTGTAAGACATTACTTTAGGCTAGGCGTTTTTACGCCCTCAGGGCTCACTTTTAGGCTTGAACAGTTACTGCTTATATCCCTCCCCGATCAAGGTCGCCCTTTTTCTTCCAAATGATACCTGAAAAGCAATGTGAGACCCGTTCACTTGAAGCATAAGGTCTAGGAGTGGCGTAATCTAACTCCGTCTTCGGCTGTCTTCTATGTTGCGCCCAGCGTTGCCATTCAAAACAAGTGTGCTCGGAGTCGTCCTCTGCTTCCGGGCAGAACAGGCATTCGGGTGATGCTGTAATTCCTATCATATACGCGTAGGATCTAAATTACCCATGATCACTTAAAAATTGGGCTATGTATTAGCCGACCTCGCCATGCCCCCTTTCGTTCCGTTGTCGAATACCTAGGCCTATAATCGACCTCGCAGCTCACGCGTCCCCGAAGTTTGCCGGTCGGCAAATCGTGCGCAGATTCTCTCCTTCTCATTGCCTTCTCCTTTCCCGACTCAGCTCGTCTCTGATAGATTGGTGTTCCCTACCAAGAAAATAGATGGGAATCATTCCGACAATTACCAGGAGAACCGGCTCAGAAACAGTACGATATACGAACGCGACTCGGAGTGCAGCTCCTGGCCTAGCCGCCGCCCCACAGAGAGAACCGACTGGGCCGCGGTTATCAAGAGCCGACACTTAGAATTGGCCATGAGCTTGCTCAGGGTTGACATAAACCTTATCTGCTATTTAATTTGCTCCCCAGAGTTCAGCCTACTGTCGATCATGATACCGAAGATTGGGATTCACCACTATCTCACCCATTTGGATACGCAGTAAAAAAAAAAGTAGAAATCCTTTTTTAATTAGGACCACAATCTCTTGTCTTGCTCAGTGCCAACGACACTCCGTGCTCCACCATCCACACACGACCTGGTTGAGCCTCGTGCGACCTTGTTCCACATCACGTGCTGCGACATCGTCTGCGCACCCAACTCTCGTCGGGTATATCCAGTCTTAACAGACTATCGTAGCCCGCATTCCGGAGATCGGGCCACAGCTCTGGGCCGCCTGAGCCGTACCGCCACTGCACGCTGTCCCTTCATCGCCTGGTAGAGAAGGGTGCGACTCTTAAAGTGTTTGTGGATAATTTTTAGAAGGTATCTCGGCTCGGCAAGCGGAAATAGTTTTCAACGAGTGAACCATGTCACTGCTATAATACTGTCTCGCTCACCGTAGTAGTAGGCCTACATGTGCGGAACGGGGTAAATTCTTCAAATTAGATTAATTTATAATATCATGCGATTCATTTTGCGTTGTCGTAAATTCCTGTTTCTAGCGTGATAATTTTTTAATCCTCTTCGTCTAAATATTTCATAATAAATATTTATTATCGTTATCTTCAGCTAGGATTAAACCAAAAATGGTTTGTTCTGGTCCCAAGGAGATAGACTAGAGCTAGTCACTCCACCGCTCCACACCTCTCCGCCCTTTCGGCTTATAAGTCCATAGTTGTTTGGAGATGCGGCAGTCATCCATTCGCTTACGATGTTCCAACCATTTTAGCCGATACCGGACAATCCTATCAAGTATACTCATAATATTCAGTTCCTGCCGTTCATCGACATTTCTTTTGCGATCTTGAATAGCATATCCTGTCACGTGACCGAGAAATTTTATTTCGGCCGTGTGAATACGACTGGCCAGGGATTTCGTAAAACTCCCATAGTGTAGTGTGGGGAGGGCCATCACCTTGTCTCCTGGTGGTCCCACACATATGGTTGAACTTGTGCAGCTTCTTCCCCAGATCACTGGTTGTAATGTAAGAATGTAAGATACATTACGTCCCTGATATTCAAAATTACTGACCTGCTCCAGAACAGTACCATCTACGATGGTTTTTGATCGTGCGGGGTCGGCTTCATGAAACGCCATCACCTTGGTGGTCTTCAATGTGAAGATCTGTTGTAATCCATAATCCTTGCAGATTCGACTCAACGAGTGTTAATAAATATTTATGCATATGAAAATATTTGGGCTGGTAATAGTAATTGTTTTAAGCAAAGTGATTGAAAGTGGTTTAGATGAGCTACTGAAGCATGGGGACATTGTAAGATTTGCAAAGGCTCAACGAATGGAACGGCTACGTCATGGATGATCAGCGTATGCCAAAGAAAATTCTGAGGGCGTAAGTCTATAAAAGCAGAAAGAGGGGCCGACCTAGGATAAGATGGTTGGACGATGTGCTGGAAGATCTAAAACGAATGGATCTGAGAGGTTACACTGAAATGACAGTAGGTAAGATACACTAGAAAAGATTGGTGTTGGATGCCAGGGCTCGCGTTGGGCTGTAGTGTTACAGAAGAAGAAGAAGACGAAGAAGAATTTAAAGCGGTTTAGAATGGGTGGTTAATATTTTCAGGAAAGGCTAACGCAACTGGCGTCAGCAATAAGCATGCTTAAGCGGGGTCTTTGATGTTCCGGCATTCCTTTTCATAGGAATTTTTTAGACCGAATCGAATCGACATAGGACTGTACGTGTGAAACGTCCTTGAGCGCTGCTTGATCACTGTTACTTTGCCGTCTTAGATAATAACCTTCTAAATTTCTCCACATCTTGTTTAGCTAAGCTCCTACTTCGCTTACTTACTTACTCCACGGCGCTGAAGAGGTCTGGCCTTCAGAACGACGTGTCTCCACTCCTCTCTATCCTGTGCGACTCTTCGCCACCTTCTGACCTCCAGTCTTCTCACGTCTCCATCTACATCGTCCACCCATCTTCTTCTTCGTCTCCCTCTTGCTCTTCTTCCTCCTGGTCCTCCAGTGAATACTTTGTTCACTGTCATTCTTTGTACGTGACCTGCCCACCTAATTCTACCTTTGTACCTCCATGTTCCCTAAGGAAATAGAAGTATGGTAATCGTGAAAAAAATCGTGTTCGAGATAAGGGCTGATTCTGATTGTACTACGCCTACCCTCAAAACATGAAGAAAAGTCATTTTGCGAAAAATGTCTGTGTGTACAAATTTTTCTATGGGGAACGATAACTGCCGCAAATTCAAACATAATCAAATAATGTTTTGCATACGTGCCCGAGTTGTAGAGCACTAAATGCGTATTGATTTTGGTGAAGATTGGTTAAGGGGAAGGGGTAGTTTATCTGCAACGTTTTACGTTTTAACAAGAGTAAAGTAGCCTACTTAATTTTTATAAATAAAGTATCCTGAAAAGAAGGTCATAATAATCCACTGTAGAAAGGTAGATGAAATATCTATAAATGAAAAGGGTAGTTGAAGCGGAAGTTGGTAATTTTCTATAAATGAAAATGATAGTTGAAGTGGGAGGGGATGTATATGTGTACTACGTTATCGGCAACAAAGAAGTAGTTTGTTGTCAAAATTCCTTCCCGAGCTGTTTGGGCGTGGTCCAATGTTTTCTGCAAAACCAGACGTTTCGGCAGTGCCATCGACTACCATCATCAGTGAAAATCGAGTGCGCTAACGTGAGGTGGTGTACTTTAGTGACCGCAGTACTGTTGTTAAGGCTGAAGAAAGAAGTAGTTTCTATGGAAATATTTCATTTCGAAAATGAATTTAAATATAAATCTTAGAACATGGAAATCATGTATGGTTCTCCATATCGATATTTTTTACTGTGACGATGTCCGGTTCCTTGTGTAGTTCGTACAGTTCGGCATTTGTACTCATACACCACATTCCGGCGTCTAGTACACATCCATATATCCTCCTCAGAGCCTTTCTTTCCCATTCCTGCTCTGCTGCCTCAAGTTAACATCTGGGCTTTAGGTTTAGAACCAAAAGATTGGAAAGCCATCCCGATCATCTAGGCCTGTAAGTTACAACTTGCGGCCCGCAATCTTACCTTGGAAAAGCAAATTAATAATTACTTTATTTTCTACAATAAGCAAATGAATAGAAATTATTATTTAAACTGAGAATGGTATTGCTACGAACAAATGTTTCACTTACTAAACGTACAGTAGATTTCACATTCAGTGTGCTTGCTTCGTCACATTGCGAGACGTAGACTACATCAGCTAGACGCAACAGACAATACCATATTTAATATCTTTCTTATATTTTCATTAGTTTACTTATATAACAACGTTTCTAAATTTGCAGATATGTAGCCAATAAACAGTATAAATGTGTACCGTTATGTTGTGTAAATTAAATCTTTTTTTGTATTAAAAGTGTTTACCGGCTGTTTGGCCGTGGTCTACGGTTTACAAACAAACCAAACGTTTCGACAGCACCACTGGCTGCCATCGTCAGTGGAATTCAAAGAATTTGAGACTACCTGCACGTGGGTTGTACTGTACTGTAGGTCTGACGTTAACAACCCGCGTTCAGGTAGTCTCAAATTCTTTGAATTCCACTGATGATGGCAGCCAGTGGTGGTGTCGAAACGTTTGGTGTGTCTGTAAACCGTAGACCACGGCCAAACAGCCCGGTAAACACTTTTAATACAAGTAGAACATGCCGGAAGAGCGCTGTAATCTCTGCCGGAAAAAGCTCCACTAAGTGGGGAAAAAATCTTTTTTTCTTATTTACAACAGGACCGTAATTACGGGGGGGGGGGGTGCGAACGGGACCGGCCAGAGGGTCGAAAAAAATTGAGGAATTTTGTTAATGTATTAATTAATTTGACTATTTTATTGTTTTTTCAGCTCTAAAATATAGTAGTAACTCTTTTTTTAAATATACAAACAGGCTTGTTACACAGCATTTGAAATACGTTTCAAATACGTTATACGTGTGAAATTTACAATATAAGGAAATGGATTCAGTCAATAAGTATCTTGTAAACCGGTTTCAATAACACGTATTATTATTGTGTAAACACCGTTTACATTAATACGACTGACTTCAGGACGTTATTACACGGTCTTCAGCCACTTTAAAGAGAGTAAAATTGATTAATATTAAGTTATTTTTTCTTTTAAGTGAGCCCCACTCGACCGGACTAAATTATTTATTGTTTTTAAAGATATTTAAGTATAATAATTATTATAAATTATTATTAAAACGTTCTGTAAATTAATAGCAGTACTAGTGGAAAAGATAATTACACCGCGCTGCCATCTAGCGGCGCACATCGGAAGTTCCAACGTTTCAATGATGTTATCCGGGGAGATTTGATCGGAAAGTATAAACCGAAAGCATAAAACAAAATTACGAAGACAAAACTTGCTTAAATATTGACAATTTAATTCTTCTTCTTCTTCTTCTTCTTCTTCTTCTTCTTCTTCTTCTTCTTCTTCTTCTTCTTCAGCACTACAGCCCAACGTTAGCTCTGGCTTCCAATGCCAGTATTATCCAGTCTCATGTCCATTGCCATCTCAGTGTAAGCTCTCACATCCATGCTTCTGAGATTTTCGAACACATCATCCAACCATCTTATCCTAGGTCGGCCCCTCTTTCTGCTTTTATGGACTTGCACCCTCAGGATTTTCTTTGGCATCCGCTCTAGGTGACCTAGCCATTGTATTCGTAGAGACTTCATGAATCTTACAGTGTGCTCACGATTCAATTACTCATCTATCTCCTGGTTATTTCTTGTTCAACATTCGTCATCTTCTTTAACCGGACCGTAAAGACGTCTTACGATCTTCCTTTCAAACTTTCTTACTGTTTCTTGTTCATTTTTTGTTGATGTCCATGTTTCGCCTGTATAAGTAACAACCGGTCTGATAAGTGTCTTACAATTTAATTATTTGTTTACATTAATTCTTTAGTTCGTAAAATATAATGTAATCTTGTAAAATTTTGATATTTTGTCACTCTGCCCTGAGGCGCAATGATGGGAGGCTAACATATACGTACATC
Organism: Magicicada septendecula; assembly: GCA_034769895.1. NCBI lineage: Eukaryota > Metazoa > Arthropoda > Insecta > Hemiptera > Cicadidae > Magicicada > Magicicada septendecula. Next base: position 324,854,911 of record CM068376.1, on the reverse strand, counting down.
TAGTAGGTATAAAGTAGACATGCTAAAAAATTAAGCTAAATTTTAATATTTAATTAATGTTTAATAAATTAAGATTTTAAAGGTTTCACGGCAAAGCAGAAGTAGACGGATTGTAAGAATGGGGGTCGTATGATGGTGCGGTGGTGATAAGCACCATAGCAGGAAGGGATCGAGAGGGTGTGCCACAAAGTAATTTAAATTTACTGGACTTTTGGAAGAGTACTCAATTTATTCTCTAATCATTTCAATAGTTTTCGTACACCAGAAAGATAATTGGCTATTGAAACATCGCTCTGTGAAAAAGATTACAGCCACTGAATATTCATTTTTGTTTTGATTTAAGGAATATTTTAAATTACATTATTCTTAATTTTTGTGAAAGGTCTGCATAGCATACTTGTTAAGAATATCACCCTGTGACTACTTTGTTCTGAAAGATAAATTTAAATCAGGCTTAGTCAGTGGGAAATAATAAATTTGATCGATGAATACGAGGGTGTTACTGTGTGATGCCTTCCTTGAAAAGTAACCTTGAATACCGGTAGGGAACGCTTCGTCCTTCAGGTCGGATACGGCTGAAAAAATGTTGCTCACTGCAATATCATGTCATTCAGGGACGTAGCCAGGGGGAGGTCCGGGGGGTCCGGACCCCCCGAAAAATTGAAAATGTCTAACCATAAATACTAAAATCTCAAGCTAGACTAAGTATCAATGGTCCAGTTACACTCAAGTTCTTAATACACTGTTGGTGGTGTGAGTTACGCTAATTCTCGCGCGCATGAAACTAAGTCGTGATTTAGCGAGATCTTCGTCCACCGAATCCCAAAAAATTTTAATTCTAAGGCAAGAAAATAATCGTTTGCAATATTACATCTCTGATGATGTAAGGCCTGAGTTAAGAGAGGATTTTATTACCTTTATCCAGATAAAAGAATTATCTGCTGAATATATTTTTAATGTGATTCTAAAAACATGCAAACATTTGGGACTTAATATGGACAACCTTGTAGGCCAAGGGTACGATGGTGTTTCAACCTTTAGTGGTCACATCACTGGTGTTCATAAGAGAATACAGGAGCTTTATCCAAAAGCTATATACGTACACTGTGCTTCTCATAGGTTGAATTTGGTACTTAGTGATTCTCTTTCAGTGCCTTCCATCAGGAATTGCCTTGGTGTCGTTAATTAAATTTCTACTTTGTTTAGAAATAATTCTCAAGCAAGTGAATTATTAAAAACAAACATTATCAAACTAGTACCTGATACCAAAAAAACTTGGTTAGTAGGGCTCTGTGAGACAAGATTCGTTGAACGTCAAGTAACTGTTAATACATTTATCGAATTATTTCCTGCCGTAGTAAATAGTCTCCAGGAGTTGTCCTGTGTTAGTAGAGCGATTTCAATAAGTGCGTCGTCTCTTCTTGCATCCATTGAAAAAGGAAGTTTCTGAGTGGCTTTGATGGTTTGCGAATATGTCTTTAGCTTGACGCTACCACTTTCTAACTACCTGCAAAAACCTGAGCATGACCTGTCAGCTTCCTTAAAGTATGCTGATGATATCATCAAGGGCACTTTGCAAGTTGCGTGAGTCAGGAAATAGTAATTTTGATGTGCAACAGTTCTCGAATATTTTTGAAAAAGCACAATTGATGGCGCAGAAGATTTTGTTTACTACTATTGATATTCCGCCACGACAAGCAAAAATGCAACAATATAGAGAAAACCATCCGCATAATTCCGCAGAGGAATATTTTCGAAGGTCTATTTTTATTCCATGCATAGATGGTCTTATAAGTGCATTAGTTGCCCGTTTTGATAATAACAGAGACATTTTGTCTGCTTTTCAAGTGTTGTTACCTAGGAATGCTAATCCCCAAAGTGTGGATGCTATATTAAAATTAAAAATGTATTATGAGCATAAAACATCAGAATCGGTAGTCAAAGCAGAATACTTGCTGTGGTGTGAAAAATGGAAGAGCGAAAAGGAAAAACCAGTTAAACTACTGACGATTCTAGATGAATGTGATAAAAATTGTTATCCAAATATCCGAATGCTATTATCTGTGTTAGCGACCCTGCCTGTATCAACAGCTGAAGTAGAAAGATCATTCTCGTCACTTAAGAGGATTAAGAGTTTTCTACGAAATAAAATGGAAAATGAACGACTTACATGACTGGCTCTGATGACCATTCACTACCCTGCACTTTTTACTGCTGAAGACGTTTTAAATTTTATGGCAGTTAATGGAAAGAGAAGGCTGCTATTGTAAAAAAATGGCTATTTCATTCATAATTTTTTTAAACAACTACTAGTGTATATTGTGCATTATTCCAGTAATCTGGTAGTATAGGCTATTATGAGTTTTATTTTGTTTGTATACTATTACGTTCCATATGAGTATAATTTTCATTTTATTTGCTATTTAATTCAAAACTACGTATAAACTGTATGCGTGTCTATTTAATTTAGAAATTATAATATAATAATTTAAATCTTGGAATCGTACAAAACTGGGTTAATCAGTTTTACACTTTAAAATATTTTATTTAGAAATATCACACTTAAGATTATGTACCGTATATTTTTTGTTATTTTACCAATATCTTCTGCCATTAGACAAATATATGCTGTAGGTTTTATAAGAATTTTTGTATTGTCTAGCAATATTTATTATAAATTCCAGGTACTGAATTTGTTAAGATTCAATTTTAACCACTTAATGCTTGATAATATGTGTATAAACATTATATTTTTAAATAATTTACATTAATATATGGTATATTTAAGGTATGTATAAGACACACACACACACACACACACACACACACACACACACACACACACACACCTGGCCCCCCCAAACAAAATCCTTGCTACGTCCCTGATGTCATTCACCAATTTTTACAAGACAAAATAAGATAGTGACTTCGAAAAAGAAATATGCCTTCTTATAATAAAATTATTTCTAAGACCTACTTATTTATTTCTAAACGAAGATGAAGAATTTCTATAACTAAATAACGCTTCAACTAGAGTGGAGTAGTTAACTGAACAACAATAATGCAAGTTAGTTTTACTACGGTAGTAATACAAAAACATAAATCGTAGAAGTCTACTGCTTCGTTGGTTACTAGAGTTTTCCGTCGCTGTTCTGTCTCTTTTGTAATAAACCATTACTAGATTTGTTCTTTACTATTGTGTCTCTTTTGTAATAAACCATTACTAAATTTTTCCGTTTCTATTGTGTCTCTTTTGTAATAAACCGTTACTAAATTTTTCCGTTACTATTGTGTCTCTTTTGTATTAATCATTACTAGATTTGTTCTTTACTATTGTGTCTCTTTTGTAATAAACCATTACTAAAATTTTCCGTTACTGTTGTGTCTATTTTGTAATAAACCACTACTAGAGTTTGGCGTTAATATTCTGTATATCTTGTAATAAACCGCTACTAGATTTTACCATTGCTATTCTGTCTCTTTTGAAATAAACAACTACTATATTTTCCCGTTTCTATTCTGTTTCTTTTGTAAAAAAACGCTCTTAGCTTATGCCATTGCTATTCTATTTCTTTTGTAATAAACCACTACTAGAGTTTGCCGTTGCTATTCTGTCCATTTTGTACTAAACCACTTCTAGATTTTACCGTTTTTATTCTACCTCGATTGTAATAAACCACTTGGATAATATTACTACTAGTAATAAGTTCACTACATTAATTTGCTACATTCAGTTTACTGAGGGTGTACAATTCATGCTTCTATAGTTTTACAATGTAGGCCTAATCTAATGGAGCGTAGTGTACTCCAAAAAGATACTGAGCGCTTCTAAAATATTTTACAAAAGCCTTAACAAAGTACATTATTAAAACTGTGATTAGTTTGCACGAAAATGGTTTCATTGTGCTGAATATACAAACGAAATGTTTCCAGAGTGTTAGGTTTGTCTCGTAAAATTCAATTAATTTCTCACAACCCTGTTGTGGAACATTATCCACTTTTTAACGTCAACTGATTTTTGATTATCATTCTGATGAGCAGTTTCCGTTTACAAAATGTGTTTGCTATTTTGTCTATATCTGCTGTAGAATAGTTTTTGAATGCATTATGAATGAATCGATTAACTTTAAAGTAATGAGTGTAATTAATTAACTTTGTGTTGGAAAGTATAAAAATTTTACTAGGAAGTATTTCTCATAACATTTTACAATTTGCTTATTTTTCCATGTAAATATTTTACATATTTTGCAGTGTATGAATATTTTACGTTGTAGGATTGAATAAAGAAGTCGTTGACGTAGTGATCAGGAATTCCAACGTTGCAAATAACATACCACCGAGTGTAAACGTTTTGTAACATAATTGGTTTTGTAAAACAAGGGTTCGTTTGCGAATTTTTTCCTCTTTGAAATAAAAACTTCTTCTCGGGGACATTAATGCTTGTTTTCCAGTTAAGATACGTAGCTTTAAAGTAGACAGCGTTTAATACACGGCTGCAGCCCCAAGTTAAGTGACTGGGGGAAGTGCAAACACAAGCTGCTGCAGACGACAGTCAGTCATCGTCAGGTCCATAAAGTTAATAAATAGTCACACTTAATGTGTGTTTGGGGGGTTGCCAGATCGCTTCTCACACTTTTACAATGGTACGGATTTTCATAAGCAGATACAAACAACACAGTCACCGTATTTTCGCTTGTATAATGCGCCCCCGTGTGAACGCGCGCTTCCATTTTATCGTAATATTTCGCAGAAAAAATTTAATTTATGTATAAGGTGCATCCGAATGTTGGAAACGATTGGCTCAGATTTCGCGCATTTATCATCAATACTCGTGACCATTGGCATATCGCAAAAGACAAAACACTGGTACCCATTCCTAATTTGAGACGAATCGAAATTGTCCGTATGCCTCGTTTGTACAATAAATCGATGAAACTCGATAATTTTATTTTCGTACTCTCGCGGTAAACGTAGAGCCAGAGTAGTTCTTCGAATCGAAGGACCGTGTCAGTGAAGAAACCGTATACCAACCAACCAAGGCTATTTAAAGACTTTGAGCGGTTTCCTAGCTTGAATCTGTACCATTTCAATAGTAACGGCGAAAGTCCCATTCGTTTTTTCTTTTATAAAATTGACTAGGTGCTTTTCTACTTCTGAAATTTAGCTTTTTCACTACGGAAAGAACGCCGACCACGAGTAGTAACACTTAATTTTCCTTTTTGTTTTTTCCACTCCCGAACACTGGATTCCGCTATACCAAATGTACGCGATGCGGCGCGATTATCATTTTTGTTTGTGAATTTTATTACGGATAATTTAAACTGAGCTGCATAGGACGATAGAGATGTTCTTTCACTCGTTATGAATATTCAATCTGTTTCTTCACAACACAATGAACTACTGTAGAAACAACAGACTAACAAGTACAGTAACAGAATGCTACAACAGAGTACTGCTCTACGCGGAGAAACAACTGATGGAGAAGGGGTGAAAACTGTGAACCAAATTGCCAGTAAATTTCATTTTACAATTACTAGACTCGAGTCTACCAATTTTAGGCGACGTTGCGAACTTTGTCATGCACAATCTGATCATACATTGCAGGTCTACAGTTTAGCATGGAAATTATATTATTCGTGTATAATGCGCACCCACATTTTCAGGAAGAAAATAGGGGGGGAAAGGTGCGCATTATACACGAGAAAATACGGTAAATAACACGAATTTATATTCTGTTATATAAACAGAATAAACCGCTCTTATTAGCGGTCGTGGCGTAGTGGCTAGCGTTTGGCGGTGCTACGCTGTCGGCGCGGGTTCGATTACCGCCGGGGCCATCTTATTTAGATACGACCCCTTGCAAGGCGATGGCAAACCAGCGAGAGGTACCCTGCCTAGTATAAACCCTACCCAACTATGCCGTTCGGATCCTACGTTAAACTGTAGGTCCCATATACCTATGAGAGACTCTGTAACACATGCACCACAGGTATATGCGGGGAGGGTACAAACCAGTCGAAAGACTGAGGGACCCAATATTCTGTTATTGTTACTAGTTTCAGCTAACTTGAACAGCTAACTTTGGGTCTCAGGTACGTTTTTAATTTATTCTTCTTTATTTACCATGTTCGTGTTTCAAAAAAAAAATAAATAAAAAAATAAGCGTACAAAATGCTCTATTAAAAAATACACGCGGTCCTAAAACAAATCATCAAAAATATTTATTTGTACCCGCAGTACCGGTTGAAAACTAAGTAATCATAATTAAACGAAGTAACTGTAACATTGTGATTACAATGAAGGTATGGCTAGTACTGAGAGATTGTTTCCAAGGTAACTTATTTTCAAACAAAATTATTCACGTCTCCTTAAATTAATTAATTAACTAACTTCAACTTAGTTGCTAGTTTTCAGCAAGATACAGTTTATGAAGGGAAACTGTATTTTGCGTGAAAGCTTAGATAATCCTAATTATTATATGTAACGTGGTATATGAACCCATCAACACGTTACTTATGTAATTTAAACCTTCAGATTATTTTCTGTATACGTCAGTAGCTAATTTTAGAACATGAAAATGATTCAGAAACAGTAGCGGACTAAAGGGGGCGAGGGGGCGGACCGCCCCGGGCCCCACTTATTAGGGAGCCTCCAGATTTGTAAAATTCAGTTTTTTTGGAAATTTTTTAAATTTGTTCTATTCGCAACACTGTTCTGAAACGCAACACTATGAGAGGTCCAGGATTTAATAGATCGATTCCAAAGATTTTTTGTATTATTTTGAAATCTACCTTACAACCCAACCTCAGATACAGATATTAAAAAAAAACTTATAAAGGTAACTTTATTATTAGAAATATATTCATATGAAAAATGAAGCTTAAATTTTTAACAATTTGTATTTCAGTTTCTACTTGTGAAAAGAGCTTATCTAAACTGAAACTCATTAAAAATTGTTTCCGCTCAACAATGAGGCAAATCAGACTAAATGGACTAGCAGTTTTATCCATCGAAAATAAGTTGGCAAGGAAAATAAGATGATGCAATAAGAACATTTTAGGAGGCCAACACTAGAAAACGGCCATTTTAGAAAGTTCACTTTATTTGCACTAAAACTGCTAACTGACTTGAAAAAAAATTGCCAAGTATTGTGTGCAGCAGTGATAAATTTCTTTTACAGTAAATAAGTTTATTGTATATTATAAAGTATTGTAATAAATTTAATGCAGTCTATAAATAATACTACTTCTATTATTCCTTTAAACTTTGTATTTACAATATGAAAGTGGATTTTTACTTCAGACATCAGTACAGCTTCTTATAAAGTTTCCTACCTATATGTATCGATTTAGTTATTAGATAATAAATACTGTATATAACAGTAAAGTGTTCTTGCTATGTAATACTTAAAGATAAATTGGATTATAAACACCCGTCTTATGGGAGGGGGGCCTCAGAAAGGAATCCGCCCCGGGCCTCCATTGGCCTAAGTACGCCACTGTTCAGAAATATTAGCTCACTTTGCTTCACACTGTATAAATACTCAGTAGGAATAATTATCACCATATAGGCCTGTTTCAAACTGATACGATTAAAAAAAAAAATGTAACCAGCTTCTTAACTATTTGAAGTGGGTTTTTGTTAACTTGGGTGCACAGCAGTAGGAGGTAAACTGCAATCTCAGCCCTGCCTTATCTGCTGCCGACAGATGGTGCGATTAACGTGTGCACTGAGAATCGGGTTTATTAATTGCACTGTTAATGTGTATTTAGTAGAGGTGTTCTAAACTAGTATATGAACACGAACGAAACCGTTCCAAAAAAAAAATAACACGTAAAAATACCTGTTATTATATACCTATTACACATATACCTGTATTATATAATTTGTTATAAGAAATAATTTGAAACTAAAAGTATTAACAGTGTTACTTTACACTGTGACTTTATTAAGCTGTTACTGTTTAAAATAAAATAAGAAACAAGAAAATTTATAGGCCTATCTTCCTTTGGGAATAGTAATTTAAGTTTTCACTAGGAGTAAACAAACTGACATAAATTTAATATTAAATTATTGATTCCATTTTGGTTAGACAAATCAGTTGCGAAACTCAGGCAATGAAATTTAGAGTGCACGTAATAGTAGAACAAAAAATGTCAAAAAAATTTACGTGAGATGTCCAGTGAAGTTAAAACCATCTCCGAAATCACAATAACAAAAAGTACTATATGTCAGTCAGACACTCTGTAGGTTATAACACAATATAATTCGCTTTTTCAAAATTTACCAGAGTTGGTGACTAGTACAGTATAATACATAATTTGTCATTATAATCTGTATTATATATCTGCATAACACACGAGAATAAATGTAACATCAGTATGAAATTTTTTTCATTTATTAAAAACAGCTTCGTCTCTTTGGCATAGAGATATTCTGAACCTCGCTGTTTTGCTTCGTTTCGTACTTGTATGGCAATCGGCGCATGCGCAGAATGAAGTATTCAGCACCAAAAAGTGACTTTGTACTCGTGTACTCGTAATACTCGTTGTACTCGTTTATTCGTTAGTTGTGTAGGGGGGTCCCGGGACTAGGCAGCGCGAGGCCGCGAGTAATCGGAACGGGTATTTCGGCTTTTCAGTTATCGTTGAATCGGAACATGTATTTCAAGTTTTCAGTCACTGTTATATCCGTTCCACAAAAACAACCGTTCCAAAATACCTGTTATAGGTATATCGGCCCACCTCTAATATTTAGTCACTCTTAGGTCTTAGTCGATCTTAGGTGAAGGGTTGATTTAGGCAGTTTGATGCCTAGAAACTTCGCACTTTACCCCCCATTCGTGTTTCAAAAATGCACAAAGATCGTAGCAAAATTACAAAGTGTGCATATCGCCAATCGAAAGACAAGTCCCAACGTTTTTCACTAGATAAAATTCCGCTGTTTCTAAAGTCATAAGCCAGTTACTACGGAATTACTAACTGGCTTCATTTATTTAAATGCTATGCGGTTGTGTACTTCGAATTATGTATATTACATTCTTCTTCTTCTTCTTCTTCTTCTTCTTCTTCTTCTTCTTCTTCTTCTTCTTCTTCTTCTTCTTCTTCTTCTTCTTCTTCTTCTTCTTCTTCTTCTTCTTCTTCTTCTTCTTCTTCTTCTTCTTCTTCAGCCCAACGGGAGCCCTGGCTCCGGGATGTTAACCCGACACAAAACCCCCAACCTGGTGATTTTTTTGTATGCGTTTTCTTAGCCTAGCCTTTGGAGAGCCAACTCCTAGCTGCAAGGCAGCCAGCTCAGGTACGCAGTATTACAGCCGACTAAATCCAACCAGATTCCCGCCTGTAATATTCCAAAGATACGCCGGTCCAGCAGAACCACTTCTCTTACGCCTTGACTTGGTATCGGTGGCTACTGCTGGCCTCCACAAAGAATATTCATCGACCTTCCGGTCTAGATGCGTGCTCGTCTGCATCAAATGGGTCGTCTCTTGTAGGGTGTGGCACTTCACCACTCGGTACTGTCCTAGCTGGAGAGAGGCTGAAGCTTCTTTGGGAGCTAACATCGTTTCATCCGACCCTGGGAACTTGTGAAGACCAGTACCCAGTCATCCCGGTACAAAGGTACTTCCCAGTGTTGCCGGGTCAGACGTCCACAAAGAATATTCATCGACCTTCCGGTCTAGATGCGTGCTCGTCTGCATCAAATGGGTCGTCTCTTGTAGGGTGTGGCACTTCACCACTCGGTACTGTCCTAGCTGGAGAGAGGCTGAAGCTTCTTTGGGAGCTAACGTCGTTTCATCCGACCCTGGGAACTTGTGAAGACCAGTACCCAGTCATCCCGGTACAAAGGTACTTCCCAGTGTTGCCGGGTCAGACGTCCACAAAGAATATTCATCGACCTTCCGGTCTAGATGCGTGCTCGTCTGCATCAAATGGGTCGTCTCTTGTAGGGTGTGGCACTTCACCACTCGGTACTGTCCTAGCTGGAGAGAGGCTGAAGCTTCTTTGGGAGCTAACATCGTTTCATCCGACCCTGGGAACTTGTGAAGACCAGTACCCAGTCATCCCGGTACAAAGGTACTTCCCAGTGTTGCCGGGTCAGACGTCCACAAAGAATATTCATCGACCTTCCGGTCTAGATGCGTGCTCGTCTGCATCAAATGGGTCGTCTCTTGTAGGGTGTGGCACTTCACCACTCGGTACTGTCCTAGCTGGAGAGAGGCTGAAGCTTCTTTGGGAGCTAACGTCGTTTCATCCGACCCTGGGAACTTGTGAAGACCAGTACCCAGTCATCCCGGTACAAAGGTACTTCCCAGTGTTGCCGGGTCAGACGTCCACAAAGAATATTCATCGACCTTCCGGTCTAGATGCGTGCTCGTCTGCATCAAATGGGTCGTCTCTTGTAGGGTGTGGCACTTCACCACTCGGTACTGTCCTAGCTGGAGAGAGGCTGAAGCTTCTTTGGGAGCTAACATCGTTTCATCCGACCCTGGGAACTTGTGAAGACCAGTACCCAGTCATCCCGGTACAAAGGTACTTCCCAGTGTTGCCGGGTCAGACGTCCACAAAGAATATTCATCGACCTTCCGGTCTAGATGCGTGCTCGTCTGCATCAAATGGGTCGTCTCTTGTAGGGTGTGGCACTTCACTACTCGGTACTGTCCTAACTGGAGAGAGGCTGAAGCTTCTTTGGGAGCTAACGTCGTTTCATCCGACCCTGGGAACTTGTGAAGACCAGTACCCAGTCATCCCGGTACAAAGGTACTTCCCAGTGTTGCCGGGTCAGACGTCCACAAAGAATATTCATCGACCTTCCGGTCTAGATGCGTGCTCGTCTGCATCAAATGGGTCGTCTCTTGTAGGGTGTGGCACTTCACCACTCGGTACTGTCCTAGCTGGAGAGAGGCTGAAGCTTCTTTGGGAGCTAACGTCGTTTCATCCGACCCTGGGAACTTGTGAAGACCAGTACCCAGTCATCCCGGTACAAAGGTACTTCCCAGTGTTGCCGGGTCAGACGTCCACAAAGAATATTCATCGACCTTCCGGTCTAGATGCGTGCTCGTCTGCATCAAATGGGTCGTCTCTTGTAGGGTGTGGCACTTCACCACTCGGTACTGTCCTAGCTGGAGAGAGGCTGAAGCTTCTTTGGGAGCTAACATCGTTTCATCCGACCCTGGGAACTTGTGAAGACCAGTACCCAGTCATCCCGGTACAAAGGTACTTCCCAGTGTTGCCGGGTCAGACGTCCACAAAGAATATTCATCGACCTTCCGGTCTAGATGCGTGCTCGTCTGCATCAAATGGGTCGTCTCTTGTAGGGTGTGGCACTTCACCACTCGGTACTGTCCTAGCTGGAGAGAGGCTGAAGCTTCTTTGGGAGCTAACATCGTTTCATCCGACCCTGGGAACTTGTGAAGACCAGTACCCAGTCATCCCGGTACAAAGGTACTTCCCAGTGTTGCCGGGTCAGACGTCCACAAAGAATATTCATCGACCTTCCGGTCTAGATGCGTGCTCGTCTGCATCAAATGGGTCGTCTCTTGTAGGGTGTGGCACTTCACCACTCGGTACTGTCCTAGCTGGAGAGAGGCTGAAGCTTCTTTGGGAGCTAACATCGTTTCATCCGACCCTGGGAACTTGTGAAGACCAGTACCCAGTCATCCCGGTACAAAGGTACTTCCCAGTGTTGCCGGGTCAGACGTCCACAAAGAATATTCATCGACCTTCCGGTCTAGATGCGTGCTCGTCTGCATCAAATGGGTCGTCTCTTGTAGGGTGTGGCACTTCACCACTCGGTACTGTCCTAGCTGGAGAGAGGCTGAAGCTTCTTTGGGAGCTAACATCGTTTCATCCGACCCTGGGAACTTGTGAAGACCAGTACCCAGTCATCCCGGTACAAAGGTACTTCCCAGTGTTGCCGGGTCAGACGTCCACAAAGAATATTCATCGACCTTCCGGTCTAGATGCGTGCTCGTCTGCATCAAATGGGTCGTCTCTTGTAGGGTGTGGCACTTCACCACTCGGTACTGTCCTAGCTGGAGAGAGGCTGAAGCTTCTTTGGGAGCTAACGTCGTTTCATCCGACCCTGGGAACTTGTGAAGACCAGTACCCAGTCATCCCGGTACAAAGGTACTTCCCAGTGTTGCCGGGTCAGACGTCCACAAAGAATATTCATCGACCTTCCGGTCTAGATGCGTGCTCGTCTGCATCAAATGGGTCGTCTCTTGTAGGGTGTGGCACTTCACCACTCGGTACTGTCCTAGCTGGAGAGAGGCTGAAGCTTCTTTGGGAGCTAACATCGTTTCATCCGACCCTGGGAACTTGTGAAGACCAGTACCCAGTCATCCCGGTACAAAGGTACTTCCCAGTGTTGCCGGGTCAGACGTCCACAAAGAATATTCATCGACCTTCCGGTCTAGATGCGTGCTCGTCTGCATCAAATGGGTCGTCTCTTGTAGGGTGTGGCACTTCACCACTCGGTACTGTCCTAGCTGGAGAGAGGCTGAAGCTTCTTTGGGAGCTAACGTCGTTTCATCCGACCCTGGGAACTTGTGAAGACCAGTACCCAGTCATCCCGGTACAAAGGTACTTCCCAGTGTTGCCGGGTCAGACGTCCACAAAGAATATTCATCGACCTTCCGGTCTAGATGCGTGCTCGTCTGCATCAAATGGGTCGTCTCTTGTAGGGTGTGGCACTTCACCACTCGGTACTGTCCTAGCTGGAGAGAGGCTGAAGCTTCTTTGGGAGCTAACATCGTTTCATCCGACCCTGGGAACTTGTGAAGACCAGTACCCAGTCATCCCGGTACAAAGGTACTTCCCAGTGTTGCCGGGTCAGACGTCCACAAAGAATATTCATCGACCTTCCGGTCTAGATGCGTGCTCGTCTGCATCAAATGGGTCGTCTCTTGTAGGGTGTGGCACTTCACCACTCGGTACTGTCCTAGCTGGAGAGAGGCTGAAGCTTCTTTGGGAGCTAACATCGTTTCATCCGACCCTGGGAACTTGTGAAGACCAGTACCCAGTCATCCCGGTACAAAGGTACTTCCCAGTGTTGCCGGGTCAGACGTCCACAAAGAATATTCATCGACCTTCCGGTCTAGATGCGTGCTCGTCTGCATCAAATGGGTCGTCTCTTGTAGGGTGTGGCACTTCACCACTCGGTACTGTCCTAGCTGGAGAGAGGCTGAAGCTTCTTTGGGAGCTAACGTCGTTTCATCCGACCCTGGGAACTTGTGAAGACCAGTACCCAGTCATCCCGGTACAAAGGTACTTCCCAGTGTTGCCGGGTCAGACGTCCACAAAGAATATTCATCGACCTTCCGGTCTAGATGCGTGCTCGTCTGCATCAAATGGGTCGTCTCTTGTAGGGTGTGGCACTTCACCACTCGGTACTGTCCTAGCTGGAGAGAGGCTGAAGCTTCTTTGGGAGCTAACATAGTTTCATCCGACCCTGGGAACTTGTGAAGACCAGTACCCAGTCATCCCGGTACAAAGGTACTTCCCAGTGTTGCCGGGTCAGACGTCCACAAAGAATATTCATCGACCTTCCGGTCTAGATGCGTGCTGGTCTGCATCAAATGGGTCGTCTCTTGTAGGGTGTGGCACTTCACCACTCGGTACTGTCCTAGCTGGAGAGAGGCTGAAGCTTCTTTGGGAGCTAACGTCGTTTCATCCGACCCTGGGAACTTGTGAAGACCAGTACCCAGTCATCCCGGTACAAAGGTACTTCCCAGTGTTGCCGGGTCAGACGTCCACAAAGAATATTCATCGACCTTCCGGTCTAGATGCGTGCTCGTCTGCATCAAATGGGTCGTCTCTTGTAGGGTGTGGCACTTCACCACTCGGTACTGTCCTAGCTGGAGAGAGGCTGAAGCTTCTTTGGGAGCTAACGTCGTTTCATCCGACCCTGGGAACTTGTGAAGACCAGTACCCAGTCATCCCGGTACAAAGGTACTTCCCAGTGTTGCCGGGTCAGACGTTTTTCCCCACATAGCTACTCTAAACTTCCCCACTATGGCATAAAAATCCCCACTGTCACAAATTGTGGGCTTCATGTAAACCGTCCAGCATAATATTCTAAATGTTGAAATACTATCACAATAATACCGTAAACATTAAGAGACTTTTTAACTATGATAAACGAGAAAGTACTAACCTACCGAGATCGAGCCGAATACTTATAAAATACTTTCTTGCACTTAGCTCATTAAAGCCTTCTATACTTACGGAATTTACCAATTTGTTTAATTAAACAAATAATATATCAATCACAACTATTTTTACTCTACATATACAGCTGCTATGTTTGTCCATAATTGCACCAATTATAGTGAAATCAAAAGAAGATTTATTTTGCTTGCTAAGAAAATGTTTTGTACGTAATAGGTCGTACAGTGTTTCAGCCCTAATATACTTAGGATTTTGTTTTCATTCAGATTAATAATACTAAAAATCCTCTCCACACACCAACTACTATGTGGTAAAGTAACTATATATGCCACAAAAGCTTCATTATCATCCCCTTTCCTTGTGTTTTCCACTTCTCTCCGAAAACTTAATATACTTTCATTAGCACCTGTGTAAGAATTTGTATCCGTAAGGAATCTAAATTCCCTGGTTAGGTCTACAATGTCTATTTCGATCTTTCTTCAAAGGCTGGTGCTGTTAAAGCGAATGATGAATGTCTTTCATTTTTTTCTGTCAAGAAATTCCAAATATTTGAGGCTTTGAACACAGCCATAATTAACAGGAAATCCCCACGAATTTCCCACATAAGATTTTGAGCCCTTAAATTTTGCCACTGTGGAGGAAATCCTCACACCTGGTATCCCTGGTATTACCTCTCCATATTCCCTATATTACGACATGGAAATCCATAGTACAGAGCCACGTACGAGAAATCTTCAATTAACCATCCGTGTGTGTGTATGTGATTGTGCGAGGTGTGCCGTACTGAGTTCGGCCGCGTATTATAAGAATTTTAAAAACGAGCGCCGCTGACGTCACGCACGGCCACACGGCTATGGTAGTTTGTTGTTGACACACAAATGTTGTGCAGCTACGCAATACAGCTGGCAGCGCCTATGTTTCTGTACATTCCTGCATCCAGAGGTTACTTGGCTAGGCCGAAACATTGAATCGGCCTCATTTCTGTTCTGTCCTCCAACCTAGTCATCTGCTCTCGACTGGCGGATACCGTTTGTTCTGGACTTCCTCGGCTATCACTATGGTTGGATAGATAAAGTGTAGCTCCAGGTGCTCGAACAAGGGCGAGATGGGTGTCGGGTGGACGTACATCTGTCCACCCTAATGGCAGAGACAATCTTATAGCCACGATGCCGTCAGTCGAGGACAACTTAGG
Source organism: Magicicada septendecula (assembly GCA_034769895.1). Classification (NCBI taxonomy): domain Eukaryota; kingdom Metazoa; phylum Arthropoda; class Insecta; order Hemiptera; family Cicadidae; genus Magicicada; species Magicicada septendecula. The sequence continues at coordinate 324,839,548 of CM068376.1, read as the reverse complement.
ACTCTTCCAACGCTAAGCTGCACCAGGGACTTGTGACACGACTGTGACATCACGGATCCGCGCCTATACGAACTAAGTACACCGGACAATCCAGGTGGGAAAATTCTGATTATCTATCTCTCTCTCTCTCTCTACAACATGTGAATGCACAGAAGCCGCCAGAAGCTCACTCGTGAAGTTCTGAACATTATACTCTAGCACAAACTCTCATGTTCAATTATGTTATTGCATGTGTGAACATTACTGCAGTACACCTAATGAAGTATCTTATAACTGTATAATGTGTAAGAAATTACACACATCCGCAGTTTGCGGTAAGATCTAACTTTTCAGCTAATTAAGACCATTAGGGAGTTAATTATTTTGTGCTATCATGTCATCTGGTCATGGCTGAGTTTTAATAACGTAACGGGGGCTGTCTGATGCTTTAGATGAGAAACTATTTTCTTTCACACACATACTTAGCGCTTAATGATTAAAGTCAGGGTCGTTTAGCTGGTTGAGTTTCGGGGCGGTCACTTACATTCTCTGGTGTGAACTACCAAGGCAAATCTATGCTTAGGAGCTGAGATATTCCGTTTACGCTGTCATTTATATTTGTACCTATCTATACATATTAGGGTGCATTCATTTACCGTAGTTGGAATGGGTTTATGAGGAGGTTAGTGTTGAAATGAGGGATGTTTTGTTATTCATGTCGTATATGTGTTTGTGTGTGTAATTTTACCATATTTTGCTGGGGGAATATGTAACAGATTTAAAAAAGAGAAAAACCATAAATGTGCTTACTGAGACAACAGGCTAGCCTATTTGATATTATACAACACTTATGGATTAGTATTGCTTTATGAATGAGATTATTACTAACTTTGACTCATACATAATCAGGCAGAAATTTTGCAATTAGTTTAACATCAATTCACTTACTTTGTGACATTATGAATTAATGGAAATACATATATATATATATAATTCTGCCTTTAATGGTGTGCTCACACAATCAAGAACTTGTCATGTATGTAACATCTTGAAGGTTGAATAAAGCACACGCTTGTTGGTTAAAAGAGTTTTTCATTTGCAAGTCCTGTCATTCACCTGGGGGGACATGTCTGTAATTGTATTTGGGCCTTGCACACTTTTGCTTCCTCTAGGTTTTTTTTTACCTAGTTCTAAATATGATGTCTCTCCCCTTTTACAAAAAAAAACTTAATAAAAATAAAATTAAATAAAATAAAAAATTCAAAAAAATTTACAAAAAAGAAAACTTAGAAAATTAAAAGGGAGCTCTGCAAATGTTAGATCAGAGAGTAGTAGAAAGTAGATAGTAGAAAGGTAACATAAAAGGGGGGGTACCAAATGTTAGTTCAGAGCGTGGTTATGATTCTAGGTAGGTAGCATTTCTGCCTTATTTTTCTTTTCTTTGGAACTTGAGAAATTTTAGAATCTGGGGACTTACATTTATTTCCTTAGATGAAACTTGGTGTGGCTACAGACATGTCAGCTGGTGTTAGGACTTGCAAATTATTTCAAATTATTTTTAATTAGAATCCAAGTGTTGCAAGAAAACTTAATGGTAGTATAATGAATTAATAGAAAGAATAACCAAAAAAAAATAGCACATTTTATAAAATGAATAAGGGGTTGATGAAGTTTAAAATAATTTAATATGTGTTAGTGTTTAAGTGATTATTTTGTGATGTTGAGTGTGAGATGAATTTTGAAAAAGGGGTTATAGGAATGTGATTTTTTTATGAATGTGTGCTGGTTGATTTCACTTGCACATACCCTGGAGCTCAACCTGATTCTGGACGTGATGAGGGCCGTCAGTTCTTGTTGATTTTGATTGTGATTTGTCTCCTGGATTAGACTACGTGTTTTATAGCACCCCGTTATATGGTAATTGTTTATTGAGGGCGTTGCGTGGCAATATCATGTATTTTGTGTGTCGATCATGGTCCGACCAAGGGCATGGATGTGATAGTTTATATTTTCGATTATATTCAATTTTATGTGTACTTTGTGTATTGTGTTTAGTGAGTTAGTTTCGTTGTTTTGTGTCGTGTTCTCTTCTGGAAATTTTACATGGCTGTTTCTCTGCTTTTGTGACACCCATCTCGTCGTATCGCTAGAGCATTCTGGAGCCGCTTGAATGATCAAGTTCTTCCTTATGTGTTGGTGTTAAATTGTTGTCTGTGATGTATGTTGTAAATTGTATAATTCTGGTGGACACTGAGCGAATTTAAGTAGTAAGAGGGGCGTTCCTAATGAAGAAGGAATTCAGATGAATTTGAGTTAGGATTTTTTTTGGGGACCTTGTTTTTGAAACGGGAATTTTAACGCTAACTGCACTAAAGACAATAGATGTTAGAAAGAATAAATTAAATATTAAACCAGAATCGATGCAATAGTTTTGAACAGTGATACAAACTGACGAGAGATAACCTTTGGCCAGCTGATAGACTGTGTATTGGAATTTCTGTCATTGTTCACGTTATCTGATAAACCGGTGCATGGCCGTATGGGATTATTGTTGGTTTGGCATTCCGAGTTCAAGGGTAATTTTATTTTGTTTCCTTGCAGTCAGCTGATCAATTGTTGAAAGACGTTGCTCAGTTATTATGTTGAGATCTGATCCATGCCGCATTCATCGTTTGATTTCTCTGGCGTGTCAGTTTTGGATTAAGTGTGGCTTGTTTAGACGGTGGAAAAGTAAACTCCCCCCCCCCTGTTAGTTATGCTGTATTTGAAAGGTTAAAAAAAAAAAAAAAAAAAAAAAAAACAAATAGGATTGATGTTCGCGTGCCCTCTGCGCGGTCTTCTCTGCCTTGTGAATAGGGTCCGCCCACCCTAGTGTGGGGAAGGTGGGCCAGTCATGTGTCAAGGATTGAGGATGCCTTGTTTGTTTCACACGGCTGGTCGGTCCACGACGGTGGACGGTTTTCTAAGGGTACTCGCATATCAAGGTTGTAGCACCTTGTTAGCCTTCGGGCGTGAATATGTGAGTACCAGGAGAGTTAGGTGGTGGTCACCGGAGATGGTGACGTGTTGGGGCGGTCCCGAGAGTTTGGCATGGAGGAGAGGACTCGCGTAAGGGATGGTCGCAGTGTGGTAGAGATTTTCAGTCCTGGGAAGGGAGTAATAGTGTTAGTGGTCCTGGGTCTCAGTTATTGGATTTGGGAGGCCTTGGTGGTCAGTACTCAAAGCTGGCGCGGAGATTCTTCTCTTTCTTCTGTTCTTTTCTGTCCCTTATATCTGCATGCGGACCAGGGCCCGGCGAGCATGCAGGACTCACACTTACATCTTCTCCTTCAGACACACATTCACTGACTTACACCTCTTCCTTCTGCCTTTCGTTTTCCTGTGTTACTGAACTCACCAAGAGCGATTTAGAATCTGAGATTTCCCAGGTTTCCCGCAGCCGTCGTGCTTGAGGAGTTGTTTGTTTTGGGTCAACCATGTTGCCCTTTTGGGGTGAGGGTGTGCCGTACTGAGTTCGGCCGCGTATTATAAGAATTTTAAAAACGAGCGCCGCTGACGTCACGCACGGCCACACGGCTATGGTAGTTTGTTGTTGACACACAAATGTTGTGCAGCTACGCAATACAGCTGGCAGCGCCAATGTTTCTCTACATTCCTGCATCCAGAGGTTACTTGGCTAGGCCGAAACATTGAATCGGCCTCATTTCTGTTCTGTCCTCCAACCTAGTCATCTGCTCTCGACTGGCGGATACCGTTTGTTCTGGACTTCCTCGGCTATCACTATGGTTGGATAGATAAAGTGTAGCTCCAGGTGCTCGAACAAGGGCGAGATGGGTGTCGGGTGGACGTACATCTGTCCACCCTAATGGCAGAGACAATCTTATAGCCACGATGCCGTCAGTCGAGGACAACTTAGGACTCTTCCAACGCTAAGCTGCACCAGGGACTTGTGACACGACTGTGACATCACGGATCCGCGCCTATACGAACTAAGTACACCGGACAATCCAGGTGGGAAAATTCTGATTATCTATCTCTCTCTCTCTCTCTACAACATGTGAATGCACAGAAGCCGCCAGAAGCTCACTCGTGAAGTTCTGAACATTATACTCTAGCACAAACTCTCATGTTCAATTATGTTATTGCATGTGTGAACATTACTGCAGTACACCTAATGAAGTATCTTATAACTGTATAATGTGTAAGAAATTACACACATCCGCAGTTTGCGGTAAGATCTAACTTTTCAGCTAATTAAGACCATTAGGGAGTTAATTATTTTGTGCTATCATGTCATCTGGTCATGGCTGAGTTTTAATAACGTAACGGGGGCTGTCTGATGCTTTAGATGAGAAACTATTTTCTTTCACACACATACTTAGCGCTTAATGATTAAAGTCAGGGTCGTTTAGCTGGTTGAGTTTCGGGGCGGTCACTTACATTCTCTGGTGTGAACTACCAAGGCAAATCTATGCTTAGGAGCTGAGATATTCCGTTTACGCTGTCATTTATATTTGTACCTATCTATACATATTAGGGTGCATTCATTTACCGTAGTTGGAATGGGTTTATGAGGAGGTTAGTGTTGAAATGAGGGATGTTTTGTTATTCATGTCGTATATGTGTTTGTGTGTGTAATTTTACCATATTTTGCTGGGGGAATATGTAACAGATTTAAAAAAGAGAAAAACCATAAATGTGCTTACTGAGACAACAGGCTAGCCTATTTGATATTATACAACACTTATGGATTAGTATTGCTTTATGAATGAGATTATTACTAACTTTGACTCATACATAATCAGGCAGAAATTTTGCAATTAGTTTAACATCAATTCACTTACTTTGTGACATTATGAATTAATGGAAATACATATATATATATATATAATTCTGCCTTTAATGGTGTGCTCACACAATCAAGAACTTGTCATGTATGTAACATCTTGAAGGTTGAATAAAGCACACGCTTGTTGGTTAAAAGAGTTTTTCATTTGCAAGTCCTGTCATTCACCTGGGGGGACATGTCTGTAATTGTATTTGGGCCTTGCACACTTTTGCTTCCTCTAGGTTTTTTTTTACCTAGTTCTAAATATGATGTCTCTCCCCTTTTACAAAAAAAAACTTAATAAAAATAAAATTAAATAAAATAAAAAATTTACAAAACTTAGAAAAATAAAAGGGGGGTTTCAGAGGTACTCGTTTAGTAATGGAAATTGCTTTGGAAAATGTAGACGCTTTTATTTAGATGTCGATGTGAAGGTTGGGATAACTAAAATGTTCACTATATATTGTGATACAACATGCAGCGAGTAGGCAACGTGTATCTAAACTATAGTTCTGTACACTCATACAAATCGACGTGTTCTCAGCTCCGACGTAAACCTGCCGAGGGTCCGTATGAGGAAGTAATGTTTAGAACAGTTTACGTAAACTCATTGCCATACGTTATCTCTCATTGTCACGGTAACACAAGATTTACGATGGATTACGTACACGTTTGATTTAAATGTTAGCTTTTCATTTCTTGTAATAGATCAAGTCGCAGTGGCGTGCCGTGGGTACATAACAGCTGTTGCTGGTTGAGGTAGGCCTAAAACTTAAGCCTAAAAATTAATTCGAATTTTTCCTAGTACCAAGTGTTCTTTTTAGAGTCAAAATATTCTTTTTAGAGCTAAAATATATTTTTAGAGTATTTTCTATATTTCGTTGGAAGAAGAAGAGGGCCCCGGTTCAACGTGATTTGACCCCATTTTACTTAAACAGAATGAATGAGGACACAAATAATCGAATTAATAATAATCATAAAGACAAACAGAGAAACACATAACTAAACGAACAAAACACAAATAGGTAGTAACTGCTGCACGTTGGTCCCGAAACGAACATGCCTACTAACTGAGCGTTTTCCCGGTTTATACAGCGGCAACACATTGGGTGGCCGAATGTGTCCCTCCTCCCGTTTGTACAGTGACAACTACTACGAGGCCAATGACCACACGCAGTAAAACACTGCCGATGTATGAGCCGGCAACACAAGACGGTGGAAGTGCCCAGCAGTCGAAAGCAATGCTATGCTTTTCTTCAAGTTTCGCTACTAATATTGTTCTGTTTTCAAATTATTTAATAACTAAACTATTTATTCTGTGATATAATTAATATTATTTTCTCTTATTTCCAGGACTGTTGCCGCCGGCAACAGCGGTTAGATGGACGCCATGCTACTTAATCAAGTGTCTTGTAAAGAACATTAATTACTTTAGTGTATACTATTGTTTTACATTTGAGTACGTTTCTGTCTCTCTCTCTCTCTCTCTCGCGCTCGCATGTGGGTGCGTGTCCTTTTAAGAAATCTTCTTCTTCTAAGGCGTCACAGTTCAGAGTCGAACTTTACCCTCCATAATCAACCGCCTCCATTTTTCCTGTCATTGGCGATCGCTGTCCATCGTTTTATTTTAAGTAAAGTATTAGCATCCCTCGCCACTGCGTCAATCCAGCTATGCTTGGGTCTTCCGACAGGCCTTCTACCCTCGATTTGACTAAACAGTACCTTCCTAGATATTCGGTTGCCTTCCATCCTAATGATGTGTACTGCCCATTGCAATCTACGCAGTTGGATGGTGGTGGCCAGATCATTGTCTTTATATAGCTTGTATAGTTCATCATTGTGACTCTTTTAAGAAATCAGGACTTTTTAAATCTAAAAATCTGCTTCCCGACTAAGATCATCAGTGGCGTATCTATAAGTCCGATCGAATCGGCTTCATATAAAAAAAAAAATTAATACTTATCAAGATTTTCTTTAAAGCGGTGAAAAACGTTTGATAACGTCCTGGAATCAATCCCATTAAAACAAACGGTAATAACACAATAAAAATAAGCGTTATCGAAACATTGTTTACAATTTACTTACTGACTGAATGGATTTTCCTGTATTTCATATTTTAAACGTGTATGCAAATGCTGTGTAATAACCTGTTTGTATGTTTAAAAAAGAGTTACTACTATATTAGCGTACACAGCTGAAAAAATTATAAAATAACCTAAAAATTAAGAGACTAACAGAAATTCGTAAATTTTTTCGACGCTGTGGCGAGAGGGTGGTCCATTATGAACTAATAACGAACAACGTACACAGGGACAGATATCATTTAGTGGACATTAAAACGTGTTCTCAGACGAAAACGCGATCGTCCAAAATAAACATCTGTTATACGCAAGTTATTGAATAGATTCCATCCAGAAACACTGTTCTCTCTTTTCACAGTGTTTTCCCTTTTCGTTCCGCAATAAAACTTTACGGAGACTAATTTCGCGCCGCGAAGACGGTCGGACACGAGTAAGAAAAGTTTTCTCTCAATGTCCTTCATTTCGCGCGCTACAACCTCCTCGTTCCCATCTCAACGTGTTTAATGCAGCTGACGGTTCTTCACTGAACTTATCATAATTTGCAAAACTTCAAACACACACACCACGTATTGATTTTGATTAATAAACGTTTTGACATGTTCCAGTAGTCATATAGCGGTTATGATAAATCGATTATGTTTACGATCCCTGAGCAGTTCACGACAGTACTTGGTCCCCGATGCCCTTCTTCTTCTTCTTCTTCTTCTCCTTCTTCAGCGTCGCGACAACCATTACTGAGTAACCAGCCTCCTTTAACAGCCTCCGCCAGTTTTCCCGGTCAAGTGCAGACAACTGACTGGCTGGGAAACTGGTAGGCACATAAAGCATTTCACAGATGGGATATGTGAATTCTGCGATCCAACACCCAACCTGGAGGACCAGGAACTTTGATTTCGGTGTGCTCTTCCCCTAGAGAGTTGCTTTCGCCTCAGCTGACGAGCTCTCTCTGCCCGGTCGCAGTAGGCTAACTGATTCAGCCCATGTGTGCAGGCGTTGGGCTACTACAGCCTCCTCCGCCTCCACACTAAATGCACATCCTGCTGCCGATGTGCACCATCCTGCCAGGCCAGGGACCAGGATACCCCCTGACTGCCCTGGCAGAACCCCTGTCTCTCGTTTGGTTACCGATCCAATCCGCCGAAGGGATTGGTTACTACAACATTGGAGTGGATTGCTCGGCGTAACAGGGTCCACCGACGTGTAGGTGAGAGTGGAGTTGGGGTGGAGAGGCTGGTGCGGTCTCTTCTATGAAAGCATATGTTCACGTCACACCCCCTTTTGGACGCCGATCCCGAAACACACAGAAAGCAAATACCTTAAACAAGCGGTTCTCAACCTTTTTTGAGCCCGGAACACCCCGTGAAGAACATTACACTGCATGGGACCCATAAGTATGGGCGACGGCAGAATTACTTGTAGCGATGTACACCCAGTTTATAATCATATTTTTTGCTAATATCAACTACTTTAACCCCTATTTTACGCTTGAACAAATTATACATACCGGTAACTGAAATGTAATATCTTCTAATAAATACACTACAAGTAGGTTTATTTTCACCTGACACACGTGTCGCAGAAACTATTCTGTATCTTCAGAGGTTTGTTTGAATTATAATTGAATGTTTCGCTTACAATCTGTCTCCTTCAATTCCTACAAACGAAACATTCACTTACAATTCAAACAAACCTCTGTAGATACAGAATAATTTCTGTAAAACGTGCGTCAGGTGAAAATAAACCTACTTGCAGTGTACTTATTTGAAGATATTACATGAGAGACCTGCAGGAAACTCAACGAGTTACTTACAAAGGAATAACATAACTTAAATGTAATGGGTTTTATTAGGCCTATGATAATTAATAATGTAATGGGTTTCATATGTAATGTAATAGTTTTATTTATGATAAAAGAAAATGTACCCATACGCTGAGAGATCGAGCTGAATACTTTTGAAATCCTTGTCTTGTACTTAGTTCCTTAGTATTTTAATTTTTAACATTATACGAATTTGTTCCTTAATATTCATTTATTTTTCGTATTGGTTTGATGCCATGTTTGTCATTATGACGTCGTCGTGATGTTTGTCATTTCAATGCTATCGTATGCCAGAATTTTGTGTAGGGGTTGGTTCCGTGGCTGGTCAACAACTTAATCAGTCCGCTTATTCGACACCAGAGGACTCTTTGTGAAAGCTAGTATTCCAGTGGCAGAGATTTGCGTACTAAACAAACAGACATGTTTGGTCTCGTTCGTAAGATGGTTGAGTTTAGTTACTTTTTTATTTTTTCTAACATTTCATTTAGTTAAGTGAGCAGATTTCTTTCGATTCAATGTGATCTGTTGCTACGAAACTATTACGGAACAAAGAGAATGTTTAAAGGTAAATTTTGTCGTAATTGTTATACATATTATAACATTTTAAGTAGATTCAGTTTTAAGGAAAGCCAAAACTTTGTATGCATAGATTTTTGTATATGCGCTAACATATATTCTATACCATATTTTTACCTTTTCCTTTTTTTTGCTCTTCATAATTTAAATTTTATATTTTTGTGGGGCTAGAGTTTCCATAGCCTTAGTAAAATAAATGTGTCTTACTCGTTTACATACTCAAAGTAACGGACACGTCATGGACAACGAAATCCAAGAATTTAACATACAGTTTCTATTTTTGGCCAGCATTGCACCATTTATAGTGAAATTGAAACAGAATTTACACTGTTTGCTTAACATTTTTGGTTGTAATAGAAAGTATTTGGTTACCTAATGCATTTATGATTTTGTATTTATTAAGGTTAATGCCAATAAAAATTCTTCTCCACATACCCACTACCAAGTGTCAAATATATGTGCCGAAAAAGTATTAAAAGTATGGAAAGCTTGAACATCATCCCTTTCTACGTAGTTTTTACTTCCTTCTAAAGGTTAATAAACTTTCACCAGCATCTGTATAAATATAATATTGGTAGGGATAGTACGTTTCCTGTCAAGGTCAACAATGTCTATTCAGATACTTTTCTTAAAGGCTACTGCTAGTGAAGGCAATGACTGAATGTATACTTTTTATGCCAAAAAAATTTATTTTGTAAAAAGTTGAACCATTATACTGCGCACATCACATTCTACTTTTCAACTAAACATTGCCTAAGTCATATTTTTACGCTGAAAAAAGTTATTTGTTAACATTGTTTGTTTATGTATGTATACTGAAAATAATATGACGTGTGTTATGATAATATTTATGTTCACTGTAAATAGTAATAAAATACATATAAGCACTACTAGGCTTTCGTCTCACTTAATTATTCGCTCACACTTATTTAAATTTTAATTGATTATAGCGAAGTCTCTCTTACTCCAAATACATACGAGCAGCCTTTTACACTTTGAATCAGTTCCTCGTCACTCGACACTGAAGTTCTCACTTCTGGCTTGTGTCCCACGGCAAAGTAATGTGTTAAGCATTAGGAGTTGTAGTTGCCAAGCAAGAATGTTGCCGCAAACATTCTAACGAAAAGTCTTTCTATTTAATACTGTATAGTACCTTAAACGTTCCTGTTTGGTTTTGCCGGAGGGTTTTGCACGGAGTTTATGAAATATTTTATTAAAAGCGATGTCGGGGCAAAAAGCTAACACAATCTCTTAGCGGAATGCGATTATACGGATTCGGCTGACGTACATAACCGCCAAATGAAAAGAGTAGTAAGGTTTTTACAATAAAACACTGTTATTAGTAAAAAGAGAATACAGTAAAGTCTCATTTATACGTTTTTAGAGGCCTTAACAGAAAGAGCATCAATGATAGAGAACACAGTAAACTATACCACCTATACGGGTGTGTAATGAATATGAAATTATACTTCGTGATTCAATGTAAAATAATATAAACTTACAAAAATTCAACATAGAAATATTTTCTCAACGAAAGAAAGACTAACTATAAAAAAGTGATCACTTCCCCCCAAATTCCCTTATCTTTCCCGCAGCTACTCTGGCCTAAGTCATAAATCGTCAAACCTCTGTCATAATTTTGTCAGATACACTATGACGCGTCATAAAGCGTTTGATTGTCTGTAGGGCATCGTAGCGTGTGCGTCGGTTCTTCCAGATCCCGATGAATGCATCAGCAATCTCTCCAGACTTCGTCATCAACGAAAGCGTTCCCGTCATCACAGTCTTCGACATTCCCGAATCCTGACTGCAGATCCCGTACGTAGTCAGTCTGGTAAAGCATGAAAAGCCCCGGCCCTCACTTTGTAGAGGACCTCCAGATTTGCAAAATTAAGTTTAATAGACCAATAATTTATTTAAAACCTCTCATCAGAATTTTTCCCAAACAGTGGGATAATTCAGAGTCCGGAAATCAGGTCAGTTACTCGAATGAACGAAATCACAAAAAAGTGCATCACTTATTGTGTGAGTGAACAAAACCGTGAGTGACATTGAAGACAACAGCACGTACAACTGTACAGATAAGGAACATATCCTGTGTTATGCACTAAAACTGCTAACTGACTTGACAACAAATTTCCAAGTATTGTTTGGAGCAATGATAAATTTGTTTTGCAGTATGTAAGTTTACTGTATATTATAAACTACTGTAATAAATTTAATGCAATCTATAAATAATACTACTTCTATTATTTCTTGAAACTTTATATTTACAATATGAAAGTGGATTTTTATTTCAAACATTACTAGAGCTTCTTATACAGTTTCCTAACTAGATGTATCAATACAGTGATTAGAGAATAAATATATAACAGTAAAGTGGTTTTTCTAGATATTACTTAAAGACAAAGTGGATTATAAGCACCCATTTTATGGGAGGGGCGCCTCAGAAAGAAATCCGCCCCGGGCCTCCAGTGGCCTAGGTATGCCACTGAAGCTGGGAGCCGGGTCATTTGCGTTTCGCGAAAGCACTGATAGGAACCGCTGCTACAATACTGATGGTCTTCCGCTGTCTGTACGTGTTTGCTTATTCAAGTTCCGTTGCTTTACCTCTGGGTTGCACGGATCAATCTCGAGTAGTTCCTTGGAAATGTCTGCTGGCTTCTCGTTACTACATACAAAATGTGTAATTTCTCAGTGATCGTAACGCACTTCCTCTTTCTGATGCTTAATGGGCAGCGAACAAATGCCGGTACGTTTCTAAGGTCACTGAGTGATGGTTTCCTGAAAATGTATGGTCTGTACGAAATATTTACTTTCAGACACACGTAACGTAAATAAACATTAATATTTAATAAACGTATTTAAACGAAATGTTGCACTTACAAGGAATTAACAGTACGATTGTATAAATGGAAATCCTAATAAACGGATAATACATATCGGAAATAAAATCAACATAGGAGTACAGGAATTTAGCCGGGAAAACGAGTCAACTGTAAAAACGCGCGTGTGTAAAACGTATAAAATATTGGGTAATTATGTGATATTTATAAACGGGGCTATAAAAATGGTAAAATAGAATAGGGGCAACATATGGATCGCTTTCGTATGAATGCTAAAATGTTTTGTCAAGCAATTGTAGTGAGTACGAAATACCGTCCCTACGGTGCCATACATCACTTGGAACGACCTTTTTTTTGCGAATATATATTTTTCGCTTAATATCTGATTAACAAAACAATTCATGCAAAGAGTTTTAATATATTATTAGAATTATAATAATGAGTTTATAATATATTACGGCAATTACAATTAACGTCATATATCTGTGCTCTTACTTTATTTAATATAATATGTTGTGTTGTGTATTGTATTTAAATATGTTTTGTGTGTGTGTGCGCGCGCACGTGACATAATAAAGTTTGTTATACAGCATTATTCGTGTAGAAATTCGTAGTAACAATCCGACCAGGTCCTTAGACAATAGACAGATAAGTTGATGAAAACCTATTCCGTACTGGAAAACGAAAAATCTAGTCACTATGAAACGATTCGTGTTTTCGTGTGCAGCGGACGTCAGAAACATTGTAAGGTACCTGAACCAAACAAGGTCATGCTAACGTTAAAGTCTTGTAGTTTTCATGATCTTGCAGGTAAACAAAGTAAAAAAAAATCACAAGAATCCTTTGGTCTCTTTTGTCACGTACGATTTTGTAATTTTTCAAATTATAATATGCTTTAGCATTATTTGAAAGTCGATTTTTTGGCCTATGTTCCAAATAAGACCACCTCTTAATTTTGAGTCTTAATTATTGTTAGTTGATCGTAAATGAAGATTTGTATAATAATATAACCGAAATATGTTTATAAAAATACTTTAGAAAAACTTTTTGGCTACTTTTTCTTTTGTATCTTCTACATTGTTTTTCAAAAAACATCAAAATGTTCAAGCTGACGGATAAACAGAATTATCGCCATCGAGTCCTTATCACAAAAAGAACCACCGGGGTTACAACGGAACCAATATAATCATGTAACACCTTAAGATCGTATAGTTTCCCGCGTACTCGGAGGTGAACGTTCAGAGTTACAACACTCTGTTGGTGACTAATTGTCTGAGTCGTTTTCCATTTTCGCTGCGGATTGGTTTCGGTGATCTGTCCGTTTTCTTGCACGATTTTCTCGACCTCTTAAAACTGTCGCTACGAATGTGTTACATTTTATGTCTCTTCCGGGGTTCATACTCTGAGCCATTCTGATTGCAACTTCAGGACGTCTTTTGAGGGAAAGACTCGACTATTCCTTACCAGCAGTAGTTTTACCAGGATCAGAACCATCACTGAATAATAGCTGAATACAGTGGGTGGTAAAGTTTTAGGAATGAAAGTCAGGTCGATATGGCGCATAAGGAAATACGTTGGAATAGTCGTTTTCTTCGCCAGCCGACAAATACCTTTGCCGACCAAGTTTCCGAACCGTTGAATCGATTTTCAAGTGAACCCGTAATTGAATATTGAAGGAAGAGGCTGCTTGTTGTGCACTGCCTCGTTGACAAATTCCATGGCGTCTTTTAGTAGATATGTAGTCCACTTTACCCGTTTCGTTTTTCTTGCTACAAAATAAGTTGATGTATTTTCCTCTCTCCCTGGTTAAAATAGAAATTGCGTAAACATCCAGTGAAAATTTAAAGTGAGTAACATAAGAGAAAATTTAAAGAGAGGTAACATAAAGGTGACAGATCAATCTTAAGAATATACAATTATAATGTATATAATTGGCCTTACTAGTATACTCACTGTTATTTATAACATGACCTTAAACGGAACGCCTTAGGTATGGTCGACTTGTAATTTATAAACGTGTTAGAATTATATAAGGATAAAAACATTAGCTGAAAGTAGAAAGTCAGGACATCAAGAATATATTTATATACTCTTTATTAGTTGACTCATGTAATGAAATTATCTGAAGAAAAATTTAATTCAATTTCATCTACAGAATAAAAGTGTAATATAAGTTACAGAAGACGTCATGAAATTATGTGTGTGTGTTTGATCCAAACACACAATTTGAACCTCAGCGCCAATTCCCTCCCACCATCAACCCCCACCACACACACCTATAGTCCATAACCGTTATTCTGTAAAATTACATTCAGTATTTACTCCCACTGAGGAAGAGGCACATCACCTTGAAACGTAGGCCTATGGGGAAGTGATAACCAAAGTAAGTTCATATGTGAAAGTTTATATATATAATAATATTTAAAAAAGTGAACGAAGAGGATGAATCAACAAGATAATTATAAAAAGCTGTTTTCGGTACTAAATAAGCGAATGTGTTGTCGGAAATATTTTATTCAACAACGAACGGTAGGAGTTTTTCCTAGAATCCGCGAACAAATGTAATCCACGTTTTCCTCTTTCCCCACTACAGACTACATCGGTTAACGATGCTGAAAATAATAACGTTAAAATAGCCGTATTCTAAATATACCAGCTGCATATTTTAATGAACGGTATCTATTTCTTTCCACTTTTCTTAGAAATGCCATCGTCTTCAAGTGCTTCAGTATACACAATATGTTTAACTTAAACAATCGTATTGTTTTTGTTATTCTGAAAAATTAGCTTAGAGGCTAGTGCGATATTAGCGTATTAGGTTCGGTTCCATTACCGGCTATCATTTGTAGGCCTTTCAACTGTTCCCCCGAAGCGTGTCTCGCAAATATCTTGGCGTCACGCTTGACTCCAAACTCATCTGGCAGCAACTCATCAAACAACCACTGAGCAAGCCTGCAGACGAATCCGGACTCTCCGGATCGTCACCAGCAATGACCGTTGCTCCAGTGTGACTCTCAGCAGGATCTACACTGCATGTCTGCGCACTATCATGACGTATGCACATCCGATCCTGCTAACAACCGACCCTGCCCGACTGAAACCCTACAGGATAACAAAACTGCGAGCCCTCCGCATAATTTACCGTCCCCCCCCCCCAAACAAAAGTCAGCAATACTGCTCTATATTCCTTAAACAGGCATTGCTCAGCCCTTGACTACTTCCTGCAGAAACTACACTGAAAATATGCCAAGACCGCCAAAACCCGTGCCTCCCTCCAATCCATAGTAGAGTCCAGCAACAGAACCACCAGGAACACGCAAAGACCCTCCTTCCTTATTAACAGCCCGTTAGAAACAAATAAACAGTTAAGGACTACAACCAACCAACCTAATACTAAGTACTAAGTAGATACAACCAACGTGCAACTACCCCTAACGCATTAATACCCCCATAACCACACGCCAATCCAATGCCCACTTAAATGACTCCCCCGCCTATCCATTGACACCACTATGAAGAGTCCGGCGCCGCTCGGCCTGACTGTGTCAGTTTTCTAGTTTGGCACACACTTAAACCTATCCCCCCTGTACCCAGAACGGGTGTCCACACTGCAGTCACACATACAAACGAATACTTCTACTTGGTGCCTCCACCTTCTCAGCGACCAGCCCACATTAGCGTGTCTCCCCAAAACCAATTTCCAAACCGGCTGAAGCGGGCTTGTCCCAAAACAGCCTGAGACTTGCCCACTTGGACAAGCCTCAAACGACTCGAAAAAAGCGGCTACCTCACAATGAGTGAAATACGGATGTTTATAGCTAAACGTGAATAGGTGTAGTTAGCACATACTTCTAACGTAGTGTTTTGCTATGCACGCAATTGTCTGTCTGGTTTTACAAGTTTGTTTTCGTTTTCTGGTAACTAATTAGTTGATTATTAACTAAACTAAAAATTTTATTAGTGGTTAGATAAATTTATGCTACACTCACTTGTTGCACACACCACTAATCACTGTGACACCGATTAGCGCTTTCGAACGTACCCGTTCATCATCAGATCGTAACTGCCACACCTACATCATCATGTGTGGCAGTTACGATCTGATGATGAACGGGTACGTTCTAAAGCGCTAATCGGTGTCACAGTGATTAGTGGTGTGTGCAACAAGTGAGCGTAGCATAAAAATGTTTATTAACTGGTTGAGATATGGTAGATTGTTGCTTTACCTTTTGGTTTTTAAATATTTGCTTTTCAGGCGTACATCTAGACCAGTCATAGGCAATCTTTGAATTTATGGGAACGCATATGTAACTGGGGACTAGTTCGATGGGCGCACCCCTACCCACCCTATCAATGGAAGATAGAAAGGTGCGGGGTTCAATAGCCGGACGTTACAAACATTAACTGTCGCTTACAATACCCTTGCGCTTATATTTAGCGACGTGGAACACCGAATCAAAAAAAGTTTTGCATATTTTCATATAAATATGTGAACATTTTTCACATTAGCAGTTGGTCATCAACAATCTGTCAGAAGAACGTGCATTATGTGTTGCGAGGCTGTAATAGGCTACAGGTTCTTTTTTCTGATTGGCTGGTGGTTGATTTATGATTGTATCGTGGCACTTAGAGAATGTATAAGTAGAAGTGGTGCTCAAGGGACTTCTCCAGTCTTAACCACAGTACTGTGGTCACTAACGTCTACCAACCTACGTTAGCGAAGCTCGAATTTACACTGATGATGGCAGTCGATGGCACTGCCGAAACGTCTTTTTTGTTGAAAACAATGGACCACGGCCAAACAGCCCGGGAATGGATTTTAACAACAATATTTACCATTATTCCCAATCCAGAGTTAACGAGTTAAAACTTTTTCGATGAAATACTTTAAATATACAATAGATTTAAAATGTTTTACCCATTTATTAATAATCGTTTTCTATTGCTTCACGGAGTTGATTTATTTAAAAAAAAAGACAAAAACTAACCACTGATAATCTTTAATTCGAGCCTGAACATTGGGGGTGGAGTGGCCTTCGATACCGCACAAAGACTCATGAACTTACTACACTTTTAGTCGTAGAATAAGAAGAATAGTATTGCGCTTGTAATGTATTATTGGAGACTGTAAATTACTTTAAATTTTTATAGTTTTGCACTTGTCCCAAGAATCAAAGAACAGAAATCGTGCAATGTAGCCTGTTGTAAGAAATAGTTATGATAAGAATATAAAATTTTTAAAAGCAAACAGCATAAACTTTTCTTTATTTTCTCCCTGATGTGTAATATCCCTCTCCCATAGTTAAGGATGTGCAGTGGTCTCACCATATTAAGAGTGTGACTAAGCAGTACTTAGTTATGCGACTCTGAGTATGAGCAGAACTTGGTTTTTAACATCTGAAACAGAAGAATAACGGACGATTGGTTTTATCGTAAAAATATAAAACAATCCTTAAAGTAACAGCTGTGTGGCACTGGCGGGCTTCATTCACAGACATAATATAAAATTATTAAAACTTTATATTGATAAAATTTTACGTAATTTAATTAATAGTATTAGAATGAAAAGTACAATGGTAAATATTGCTTTAAACAACACAAATAATATAAATACTTAACACAGAAAATTATAATTTATAATTAATAACGTATATAAGTGTACGAGAGCAAGTTAAAAGTTCGCGGAGCGACATCTATAGCTTAGCGGTAGAACTAAAATATTTTGTGCGTTGTAAAAGTCATATTTCTTATAAACACCTGTTAATTTCCATATCTGTCTGTCAATTTACGCACTGTTTACCAGCTGTTCGAAATTTACGTGTCACGCGTGTTTTGAAAATAGAACAAAATCAAACGTCGTGCCATGATTGAATTGTTTGTTAAAACGGGTCTAGAGCCAATGAAAATTCACAACGAAATGTTAAGCGTGTTAGGAGATGCTGCGCCTTCAAAAACAGTAGTAGGAATAGAGTTTAAACGCGGCCGTACGAGCAATGGATATGATTCCTGCAGTGGACGCCCAAAAAAAGTAACAACTCCAGATGCCATTGGCAAAAATGTCATACACGGTATTGGAGAACAAGCGATTGAGAGTGCAAGCCATTGATGAGATCATAAGTACCTAATATTAGCGTGTACATCATGTTTTAACTCGAGTACTTGGTGTGAAAAAACGTTAATGCAAGGTGGGTGTCGCACTTTAGAAGTCCATTGCTTGCACGAATAAGTTTAAACTCGAGTCCTCGCTTACAAACCATTGTTTTTGAAGATGCAGGATCTCCTAACACATTTACGATGTCGTAAATTTCCACTGACGATAGGCCTTTTTTAAACTAAGACTTCATGATTTTGTCAATTTTTTCAAAACACGGGTAACACGTAAATTTCTAATAGCTGATAAAAATTGAATAATCTGACAGATTTGAAAATTAACAGGCGTTTACATGAAATACGAATCTTACAACACACGAAAAATGTTAAGTTCTAGCTGTAAGCAATAGACGTACCTCCGCGAACTTTTCAACGTATATGTAATAATAAATATAATTACATCTTTTTACTGTTTTTTTTTTACTTCTCAAATAAGTATTATATGAGAAATATATCTAAAACCGTAAATAGTATTCCTGTAACAGTACAAATTTCATAGGCTTATAGGCCTATATGTATCTAATTTATACAACATTAGAATTTTATAATTCGCCTAGGTTTGAAGCATTAATAGGTTTTAATTATAATTAATTAACTACAGATGATGGCAAACTACGCATGCATTATGAACACAACTGAGTGTCGCTGTGTTTGTCGAGGTGCAGATAAAATATAAACGGTGGACTTTGTTGTTTAATTAAACTAAAATTGATAACGTCACCCAGTAATAAATAATTCTGTCGATAATGATAATGATTATTATTATGGAAATGGCTTTTGTTAAATATTTAAATTAATTATCAGACTGCGTGTAATAGTAAAACGCCGTCGATTGTCGCACCGGTTACGCGCTCGAACGAAAAACGTTGTTAAAGTATTTCCTGGTTACACACTACTGCGGCTCTTGCTGCAGTTACACAGGATATAGGTGCGAAAGTCGCTAGGCAAACAGAATAAAAAATTAGCTATCGACGTCGAAAAGGTGTCACATAGAAAATAGTTCCATACGTTGAGTATCGAAGTTGAACACCAGACAATTTTTGAATCTTTAAGACAGTAGATTTTTTCATATATTATTAATATTCGGTATCACTGTCTCTCAGAAAGTGAATACTTAGCACGTATTCCCAACAGCGTCTTAGATTGTAAAAAACTGAAACATTAATTTCGCGTGTTCAGCAACAGTAATCCCCCGATATAACGGACTAATAGGGTCTCCAAGGTGTTCGTAATATTGAAAGACCGTTGTAACTGTATATGGCAAGTAGGTCTTATAATACGGATATGACTCATTTAAACTGCGCGGGTAAAAATAGAAACTATTTATTTTACTGTATTTATATAAAATAGATAACAGTACAGTAGTACAGCAACAAATAGAAAGAGGGGTCGACTAGGAAACGATGGTTGGATGATCTTGGGGACGATCTGCGCAAGCTTGGTGTAAGGAGTTGGAGACTGAGAACAGAGGATCGAGACGACTGGAGGCGGATTGTCCAGGAGGCCAAGGCTCTCCAAGAGCTGTAGCGCCAATTGAGATAGAGAGAGAGAGAGAGAGAGAGAGAGAGAGAGAGAGAGAGAGAGAGAGAGAGAGAGAAACAGTTATATCTTATACAAAATACTGTATACACAATTGTAATGAAATCATAGTCTATTGTGGAAAAAAGTTGATATTTTACACAAAATATTCATAATTATAGTACAAAAACTTTGTCCAATGTCTATCTCCTTCAAGAACAAGATGGCTGTGTGTCAGAATCACTTTCCGTTTTTTCATTCTTAAAAAATTACTGATTTTTGTTTGAGAGTGATTAGATTTAATTTCATTACTCAATAACTCACGAAGTGATCATAACAGGGAGACATGTTTTCATTTTTTGATTGATGAACACACTCAGTGACAAAAGTTCAAGTTGTGTCTTTTACTTCGCTCACTTTAAATTTTTGAACCTGATTGTCTTCGATTGTTTAACATTCCACGTTGCTTAGAACTGTCCGTTATAACGGGGGATTACTGTACTCTGTTTTCAAATTACAGTAGTAGTAGTTACGTTGTAGAAGTTAAAAACTTATAAGCGGAATCTGGGATTTACATTTTGGACACAAATTATAATTTGTGAAAAACATAGAGATTTCTTTTTAAAACCAGCAGGACATTCGATTAAGACTGATTGAAACCTACAATTTAATAATTTCTTTAAAAAAATTACCTCAGAAAGGCCTTTTTAATATTTAATACTAAAACATTTAACAATGCCTACCAGGAAAGCAGTATCCGCTCCTACTAAGTACGTAATAAGAAAAGTTAAGTTTACATCTGGCCAGCGTAAATAAATTGAACGAAGTTAGCATGCTACTTCAAAAAGAAGCCCGTTTGTGTTTGAAACAAACTAATATGTGAAAATCATGCAAACGAGCTACACAGTGCATAAGTACTCATCCACACAGATCGCACAGAAAATTGAGAAACAAATTAATCAGTTTGAAGAACATGTGCTGAAACTATCGTTTTTTTTATACTTCATGAAACGCCCTGCGTATTGTTACGAGAGTTACATGGATCTCAAAACGGTGAGAAAAAGTATTAAAAATACGACACAAATCGACACACAAGTTTTATTAATGCGCCCACAAAACATAATTTAGGCCTATATTAATTTTCCTATGTTTTACTGATGTTCAATATGCGCTATACTGTACTGTAAGTGACAAGATCAATATTATAACACATCTGAACACATAACACTTCAACTAATACTTAACTAAAATCGCTGTAGAACAATTCGTAAACTAATTGCTTCACATTTCGCGCAGCTAAGATCACTTGTGTATAATGTTGCGTAGAAGGTTCCAAACGCCTCTAATTGTTTATTTGGGGGATGGGGAGGGGATTCTCAGTTGTATGAACGTGTGCTTGTTTTGCTAAAGCAAAAGTGCGTGTGCCTATGTACGTAAGTCTACAGGGTTTCTTAAGTCTGTGTAGTCTTGTCCTTAAAATGATACTGTTCAAGAGCAAGGGTGCTTCAGTTTTAGCTTAAGTGTAAACCCTATTTCCGTGCTTCATTGCAAACATCTCGTATCTCACTTCACTTCGTAAATACCTTAGAACGTCGACAATTTGTTTACAAACGTCGACTTTTGTTTACGTAGATATACGAGTATATCTTCTTCTTATGTATTCGATCCTAAGATTGTGATCGATCTTGTGCTTTCCTCTTCATTTCCTCGTAAGTTTCACAATTTACATCATCCATAATTTTCTTTATATACTGCAGCCGCGGTCTTCCCTTATGGGCTATCCTTGCCTTCTGTTGTTCCTTAGATCACCAATTTTAGTAATCCTTCATGTCCAATAAGTTGTACCCTTCTTCTAATTATGCTTTTCAACAAACACCTCTCATTGCCTGTTCTGTTCAGCACCTCTTCATTTGTAATTTTGTCAGACCATTTTATTTTTAGCATCTTGCGATAACACCATATCTCAAAGCTGTCAAGTTTCCTTTTTCCCTTCATACCTGTTGTCCACGGCTCGCAACCATCATGACAGTGGTCCATATAAAACTCATTAGGAAACGTTTCCTTGTTTTAAGGGAGATATGTTACTTGTTAGTATTCTTCATTTTTTGTTAAAAGCAATCTTAGCCTGGTTTATCCTAATAATAATGTTTATGAGTCTTATATATATATGTCCAAGTACGTTATCTGACTCGTTTATAATCTAGTCGTTTGTTTTCTATTTGACAGTTGACAGGTTTTGTAGCAGAAAGATATGTTTACCTTCAGGTTGAATCCTTCTGCTGCCAACAGTTTCCATCGTCATTCAAACATTGCATAATCATTCAGACAATTCCTACGTAAAAACCTAAACCGTTAGTTTTACTACAATAAATGAATGAAATGGAAAGAATTTTACTTTTAAGCCTACTTATTATTCTTATAATTAAATAAAAAAATGCCGTGACTATTCCACTTACTTGACATGATCTTGCAAAACTATAGACTACCTCTCATACTTTACAAATGCCGTTGACATAAATGACTATATTATTCAATAATCATAATTCGCATTGACTTGATGTGTCGTTTTAAGAAACGGAGGTTCTTAAAAAACTTTAAATTTTATGTAATAATTAAACTTTAATTAAAAATAAAAATAAAAATACATTCATTTATTTATAACTATAACCCTCTGATGATACAGACGTGATCAACAGAAAATGTGCATCGGGAGAAAATACAGTAACCATTTTACTTGCAGAAGTAATTAATGTTTGAAGAACATTTCATACTATAGAAAGCTGGATGAAATATTTAAGAGTTACAAAATAATGATGAAAGAATTATAATTGTAATAATAAAAATAAATAGTAAATAAAAAACATTATAATTATAAATTGTTTAAATAATTACCAAATTTTAAGTTAATCAATAATATAAACTAATACCTAACATACGATTAATTTCCCTGACTAATTTTTCATACTCTGGAATCTAATGAAAAACGTATTACGTATATCATTGAAGTATGTGCTTAAAGATACGCTATGTAATGTGTTTGGTATTTTTTTTTTTAAACAATCAGTTCGGAAGATATAAATTTTTCAAGTGAAAAAGCGTTGTACTCCGAATCAAGTACACGTGACGTTCTTTGTTCATCTCCGGCATGCATAACATGCATATCATGTATAATCAGAAAAATGCAAACAATGTGCACTTACTAGAAACAGATATTCCCTTCCACCGCCTAACCTACATAGTGGCCTTTACAGCTGACACACTTTACAATAAAATTTACCCAGTACGATACATTGTTATTTTAATTATGTATAACAATGGTAACGCAAGTGTCTACTTTTTTAATAAACTATAGTATAAAAAATTACAACTATATGTTAATTTCAAAACACACGTACATATTGCATGACTGAATTCCATGAAGACGGTCTGCTTAACGTCTTCAAAGGTTTCTTTCGAACCGATTTGGTAATATATACGAAAAACAAGTACTTCTATGAAATCATTTATAGTTACGAATAAAATAAACATCAAAAGCCCACAGCTGTAGCCAAAAATATTTAACTTGATAATTGTACAGTAGAATAACTAGCTATACCAGTGGTTCCCAAACTTTTCTGTCCACGGACCCCCTCAAATAATTTGAAAATTCACGGACCCCGTCTGAGTTCTGAAATAAAACAAACAGTAAATATAATGGAAACTCTTATATTTTAATTAAAATATATTAATGTCAAAATTCTCTTAACTTGCAAAATTATAATATTAATGATATAAAACATAGTTTAATGTGAACAATGAAGCTGCATTTGAACAATTAGCTCTGCAGTAATTTCAACATTAAAAGTCACTCTCGACACCAAGTTTATTTCTTAACTTTGTCTTCAAGTACGTGAGCATGGAGAATGCGGTTTCACATAAATAAGTAGAGGGAAACACAGTTAAACGCTTCAAAGCTTTTTTTGCGAGTTCAGGATAGTCAGTCATTACATATAACCAGAAGTCAGCTAGCTGTAATTGCGAAAACTGTAATTTTAGTGAACTGTCAGGTGAAAGTTCTGCCAATGAATCTTTTTTTTGTAGTGTAAGAGAGAGGTCTAGTTAGTTTTGTTGACAAACAGATCTGCTACACGACATGATTTAAAGACATTATTAAAGCTATTAATTTGAAATTACTTTTACAATTACAATTAGTTTGAACAAAAAAAAAAAAAAAAAATACTGGAATCTTCTACCAATTGTTTTAAGATTCTAAAAGTTAAATTTTAGAGCATCACAAATCGGTGAAAATTACGGCATATTCTAATTTTTCTTAAAAGTGTCTGCGGACTCCCTGAAACATTGTCGCGGACCCCGCTTTGGGAACCACTGACCTGAACGGTAAGCTGTATAATACTGTAAGTTTTGTATCGATGAAATCCATTAAAATCAAACTACAGAGGAAAACGTTTAACGCGAAAACGAATAACACAAAATATCGGTCAACACGAAATATGGCTCAAGTCCCTATCGTTTCTTCTATTTTAGTTTATTTACGGTTTGTACGGTTTAGTTCTAATTACAGTTTGTACGTTTAAGACGAAAGTTTTTGGTACAAAATATTGGTTAACACGAACATTTTGTTATAAGTATTCTGTTGCTATCTTTCAGTAGCTGGATAATAAATAAACCCATACATGCACGCCCCAAAACAGTGCAAGTTAAAAACTGTGAAAGTAATGAGTGTGATTAAAGTAGTAGCTTACATTCAATAATTCGTTTAGTAGTGTCTTTTTAATAGGAAATTTTGATGCCATTGTATTGGGCAGGTATGTTTTTATTCTTTTTAAACAAGAAAAACTTCATTTATACTACGAAACTTGACATGGAAAATGACAGTGAAAATTTACGAGTTCTTATCGCTACCGATATGCTTTCGTGCTGAGCCGTGTTCGTCGATGTTTAGAAGCCAACTCGGAAGGTGAATTGTCTGACAACATCGATAAATTAGAACAATTTGTTGAGAATAAAGTAGTGCAGAATTTTGTACAAAATAAAATAACGGATTATTTTAAAAATAATTGAATATGTTACTATAGGAACTTTAAAATATATATTACATTACTGTAGAAAAAACCTGAATCATAAGACTAAGTTAAGAACAGCTATAGTGAGTTTTTACTAAATTTTGAGAAAATGTTTTACAAAAATTAAACAGAAATTATTCAGGAGTAAAATACGAGGTGTGGTATTAAAACACCAATCCGGGTTTTTTCTAGCCACACCTCGTAAACCGTTTATATGTAAATAGCTTCTGAATATTCTTTATTGCTTTATTTTAATACACAATACAGTAAGTAGTCTAGTCAGTATTTATTCATATATCTCATTTTGTTCATGTTTTGCCAGTATAAGGGCACTCGTAACCGGGAAATCGACCAAACAGATTTTTGTTTTTTGCCTTAAAAAAATCTTTAAAATTTCCTGAGTAGTTGGATACCAAATTTATGTCAATAGACTTAATAATGAATTTTTTTAAACTTTTTAAAATAAATTGAGATCGTAGTAAAAGTTCTGTCAATTTTACAAATCTGTAACTCCCTTATAACAAATCGTAAGGGACATGCAGTTTTTACCATTGGAAAGGGAATTTCAATAAACATTTACTAACAATGTCTGTAATTTTGTCATAAAGCCAATATTTCCTGATGTGAGTCATTCTAGTTTGTTAAAACGATGTCTTCATGGTAGTACACGGAATACAAACGAGACACTGAACCATTTGATTTGGAATAGATTTCCAAAAAATATATTTGTTGTACGGGATACATTGGTTCTGGGTGTACATGATGCTGTGTTGACCTTCAATGAAGGGAATACAAGTAAGTGTCAAGTCTTACAAAAATTAGGAATCGAATCAGGATCAAATATGGTTAAGGTCAATGAAAAAAATTGACTTGCTACGAATCCTTGAGGTAGAGACAACAGTAGATGAATTGATGAAAAAGGTTAGACAGTCAACTGGAAATGTGAAGAGAAACTAGAAGACCAAATGGACATACCTGAAGACCCCGAGTATGGAGCTGGACTATTTTAAATAAGGAAAAACATGTTTTAAAAACTTTAAATGTGTTTTTCTGAAAATATATTTTTTTAGATAAATAACCCATTATTTCAGAAACCAAGTGAACTATCGAGCTGAATTATTATTTTGTGGCTATTGGGTTAATGGAGATAGAACTACAGTACTAGAACTATACATTTTAAGTGAAAAATAAAATGTAAACAAATGTTAAGTAAGCTTTTTGTATGCAAACGTTTAGTGCAAAACATAAAAAATTAGGAAAAAGAGATATCTTTATAATTGTAGTAGCGTTTGTGGAATACAGTGTACTTACTATTATGCAAAAATTTCGAACTTCTATCTTTTACAGGCTCTGAGATAATGGGTCTCAAACTTGATGAATGCAGTTCAAAATTTACGAGTTCTTATCGCAACCGATATGCTTTCATGCTGAGCCGTCTTCGCCGATATTTGGAAGCCAACTCGGAAGGTGAAATGTCTGAGGTCTGACCACATTGATAGATTAGAGCAATTTGTTGAGAATAAAGTAGTGCAGAATTTTGTGCAAAATAAAAGAATGGATTATTTTTAAAATAATTTGAACATATCACTATAGGAATTTTAAAATACATACTACATTACTATAGAAAGACAACCTAAATCGTAAGACTAAGTTAAGAATAGCTACAGAGCGGTTTTACTAAATTTTGAGAACACATTTTCCCCAAAATTAACCAGAAATTATTCAGGAGTATAAATAAGCATATATGCCCTTAACAGCTCTGGTCCTCGTCATTTCGCGTTAAACATTTTCCATTGTACTTAAAGACGGAAATCTAACACGTGTTCGCGCGCGGACCGTGTCTATTTGTCTACGTAAACATTTACAACTGTGACACAGCTTGTAGCTTAAGTGGTTTTACCGCTGGGAAAACATTACTTAAACAAAGGGAATACAACAGATTACAGAATAGTGCCGAGTTGAGAGATTAATAGGGGGACGTGGAGCCAAGTCATATCTTGTAAAACCGTATTAACAACAACTTGACCTTTCACTTATTCAGACAGCTTTGTTTTGTAAAGAGAAAGCTTTGTAATTAAGATTGTAAAGTGATTTATTCGGACGGCCGTGTGAGGGCGCGCGTAAGCAAAATAGAAAATAAAAACTCACATTCCTTTCCGACGACACTTCGAGGTGTTCATTAATAAAACGGAAAATCACACAGCATTAGGACTTATTTTCTGACGAAAAACCAAGTTCTCCGACCGTTTAATAGGCTATAATTGATCAATTCAACCCTTCCGCAAATAAAAATACTGACGTCACAGCGCCAGGGGTTGCGCAGTGCTCCCAACTTTGGGCAAGTTGCGCAGAAATTCACCTCATAAATAAGACTGAATTACCAACATTATCTACAGCGTTTCCACCGTGGGATGGCCTGTAGGTGTACCAGGTTATTGAACAGATCTTTATGTAAATCGGATTTGGTTTTACGCGGGAAGTAAGTTTTCCCATTATATAAAGAATAAATATTATTAATGGGCGACTGGCTACAACTTGAGACAAACTGATTTATTTGCGTGTTGTCCATAAATTTATAATAATTAAAACCATTTTCTGATTTTCATACATTGCTGTTATACCCATACAACGGAACTTGTTATTATGGATAGTGTACGTGATACAAGTTACCAGTGGCGTATCTAGAATTTGGCTTGGGGGCCGGGATCGGGTCGGCTTCATACAAAAGCAAAAACAAATTAAGACTAATCAATATTACTACCTTTAAAGTGGCTGAAAAACGCGTGATAACATCCTGAAATCAGTCCCATTACAGTAAACGGTAATATCACAATAAAAATACGCGTTATTGAAATATTGTTAAAAGATACTTATTGACTGAATTGATTTCCCTATATTTCGTATTTCAAATGTATACCCTAATGCTGTGCAATAAACCTGTTTGTATATTTAAAAAAGAGTTACTACCATATTAGCGTACACAGCTGAAAAAAATAAATAACACAGCCAAAAAATTAAGAGATTAAAAAAATTCGTCAACTTTTTTGACTCTCTGGGGGGGGGGTCCGTCCCGTTCGTCCCCCGTAAATACGCCCCTGCAAGTTACGTCACATAACAATAAACACTATTAAAAGTAAAAGCATTGTTTTTACTTTCGCCGTGGTGGCGCGTGCTTCCAGGATTGACGAATCAGAATCGGTAGCAGGTCCTTCCCCCCTCCCAACCAAAAAATATGTGAAAATCTTTTTCCAGTTTGGAATTATTAAGAATATATGGAAGCAAAACAAAATTGCGTTAATAATATTTACTAATAAAGTAATAGTTAAAAATAGTATCCACTGACAGAGTTACATTTTATTTCTTGAACACAAGGTTAATTTTCCTCTCTTTCAAATTTGCAAACTTGTCGATTATGTAGACATAAAATGGTTGTTCATTAATTAATTCATTTAGTAGGTACTTTTTAATAGAAATTTTTGATAAGTTGATAAGTCTGTCTTCTACCATTGTGTTGCGCAGGTAGCCTATTCTTTTTAAACAAGAAAAACTTCGTTATACGGAAAGGCTAGTTGATGTAATAGTTACTATTAAACAAAACAGTTCATAAATTTCTTTAAAGATGCTCCCGTTGTGAGCTGCAGGTTCCATAAAATTTTGTGATTTCCTTCGTCTGTACTGCTCATCTCCATAAATAAGCCGTAATTAATTCTTCAGTCTTTAGATATCAGTAAACAGATTAGGGTAGCATACCTTCAAGTTACCTTAATGCATCTGTGGAAAATTTTTCAGAATACGCTACAAACTTAGAAGTATTCATTAACATAACAAAATTAAGCTTTTCTATAATATTATCATGAAAACGTTTGGTGAAAGAGTATGTAAAATTTCATAATACAAAATATTATATTTTTCAAACACTCGATCTCGTCTAACACTTTTGTGTCACTCTTGATGTGACATAAAGAAATATTACTTATCTTTAGTTTATAAATTGCACATAAGAATTTGTGTCAATAGCTTACTGTGGTTTAGAGAAAACAACATTAACAATATATTATTCCATACTAGTAGCTTTTAAAAAGTTAAAAATGTTACTGCGAATCGATTGGATAAGATACACCTAGTGTGGATACTTAGAAAAACTGTTTTAGACAGCCCTTGCATTGATTTATGAAGTCGAGTGTTTCTCTTCATAACTCTCTATGTGACCAAGGCAGCCATAAAATTCGTTTCTTTCAACTAGCGATTTGCAAAAGGAATATTTCATTAAGCTGGCTACATCAAACTAGTAGCGAGATCTGAGTTGGAACTGTTGTTTTCGAAGCAGCTAAATCAAAAATTTTCATAAACGTATCCTCAGTTCTTCCGCTACTTATTATTTTTTGCATATTTCTACTTTTCCAGAAACTAATTTCAAACGACTTCTTCTGTAGCACTTTGAAGAGATTTTCCGTGGCTCCAAAAATATCGTTAAAGACGACAACAAAAAAGCGTAAATTCGAAACCATTAAATTTAATTAAGCCCACCTCATCTCTCTGCCTAATTGACACTTTATTATAATTTTAATAGTTCAAAATTTTAATGAACGGTTGTTAGAGATCCAGATATCCAAACAAGGAGGACAATATTCTTCAAATCTATTCAACTGTTGACATTTGCCGATTACATAGATATTATAGATGTAAAGAAGGCATTCGCAGTATTATACCATTCAGCTGAAGAAATGGGGCTAACGGTAAATGAGGATAAAACTAAATATATGATAGTAAAAAATAGGAGAGCTTGTAACCCATCACATTTAAAGATTATGAATTTTAACTTTGAAAGGGTTTCAAGTTTTTCGTATTTGGGCTCTCTCGTAAATGGAAACAATGATATAAATGAAGAGATAAGTAAACGAATTCAGAATGCTAATATATGCTACTACGGGCTGAAAAATACTTTAAATCACAACTTCTACAAACCAAACCAGCATAGCCTAGCCTAGTGAAACCAAAGCTAGCCTATATAGAACATTAGTTAAACCGATCCTGATGTACGGAAGTAAAACATGGGTACTGACACAGGGCGACCTGTTTCGACTTGCATCTTTTGAAAGGAAAATACTTAGGAAAATGTATGGACCCATTAAGGGAAGGTGGAGAGTGGAGAATAAAGTACAACAGAGAGATCTGTAAGTTCTATAGATCGCCTGATATTGTGACATCAATTAGGGCAGCTAGGCTGAGATGGGCAGGAGATGTACAGAGAATGAATGAGGGGGATGTTCTTAAGAGGATTATGAAATGCACACCAGAAGGAAAGAGAGGACGTGGAAGATCTAGACTACGACGGATTGATGGAATCCTAGAAGATGTGAAAATCTGGAGTGGATGTGGATTACTTGGAGTGAAAATTTGGTGGATATTGGCTACGGAAAGGGACGTCTGGAGGAAAATCCTTGAGGGCGCTGAGGCCCACGGTGAGCTGTGGAACTACTGATGATGATGACAATTTTCATGAATCTTATTCGCTATATATTGAATTGAAAAATTTGGAATTATATGTCTATCGCGTAATAAGGGAAGTTTTATCCACTTTCAAAAACTGTATCGATTGCGCAAGTTCGTTTTAGCAGAACTGTGAAGAAAAAAGGTTAACAGTTGCAAAAAAAATATCCGACACTTCGAAATGCTGTTACAGATTTGTTGTAGCACTAAATTCAAACGATACGCCATGCAATGAATACAAACTGCTTGTGGCGTAACTTCCTTGATTTTCGTCTGAAGATCATTTAATTCCCCTGACATAACGTTTGCATCATCAAAACACTCGCCAAAAAGTTTTGATTTATATTTACATTTTTTGAGGCCCCTTGACACAACGTTAAACAGTGATTCGACAGTCCGATTGGAACTAACATCATTAAATCCCAAAAACCTCTCCACCAGCTTTCCCCCGGGTATAACGTATTGTAACGACAATCGTATCGAACCGCGTAAAATAGTCGAGAGCGTCCCCGGTGCCGTCCCCCGCCTAGTGTGGTAAGTGTAGCCTCAGTCAAGGCCGCATTCAAGTTTGTTGTTGACTCTTCAAGGGGCCACTTGAGATACGCATTAACGTCAGCATTAAGTGGGGTGCACATTGAGGATGGTAGATTTTTCTAGAAGGCGTGCACACTCTACAAAAAGACTTAGCAGCCGGCTTGTGAGTTCAGTGGTGTTGAGCGATTTCTTTAGCGCGGATCGAGTGTTTGTGGCGAAGTGTTGTTATGATCTAATTAGTGCGGAATTCTTTGTAGTTCACATTATTATTGCGTGTGGACAATTTTTACTTGAATTCTTGTAGGAGACTATCTTGTTGTTTGCAAATTATTAATTGTGATAAGTAAAGCTGGTTATTAGTGATTTCATTGGTGTCTTGTATTTTGTTTTCCACTGTACCATACGACGATCAGTGAGACCATCGTAACAGTGTCTAATTATGGAGCTACATTGAGATTTGTGGACAGTGACTCTGGAATCATCCACTTGATTACAAAAAAAAAAAAATATTCATAAATGCCAAAATTTGTCTTGTTATATTTTATATTATTTTTGATAATAAAACTTTTTATAAGAATATATTTTATTTTGTAAAATTACATATGTTTTATAGTAATCCAATTATCTTCATCAGATATAAATTAATAATATAATGATTATATATATTAATATTTATGATTATATAATAATTACAAAAACTGTGTAAAAAGTTTTATTATTAATAATAATATTTAAAAAATGTTCAATTTTCTGTTTCTTTTTCGACGTGTTCATTAATATACTGTGAAATGCGGTCAGTTGTTTAATTTTCAATAACATTAGATTCGCCGGCAAAACGGGTGAGGTTTTTATACAGTATTGTTGAATATATACAGGACTTATCGATTTCTAATGCAGGTTTCTCACAGTAATTTGAAGTTTCCGCGATTAAAAGACAATATAAATCTTCGTGATGAGCGCGAAATGCTAATTCTTGTTTACCCAAGTAAAGAACTGCACGAATAGGCAGCTGCATGAGACGTCTGTTAAGCCGATGACGTCTGTCATTGGTGTGTTGAATAAACGACCTAGAATTTTCCTTCAAAGCATCCTTGACAGTACTTTTTCGTCAGTTCTGTAAATCTCAATGCACAACACTTCAATGTGCTCTGAAGAAAATTCATGTTTGTAAACACAACGAGTAACGTTACAGAAATCATCAAAATCATTCCTGTTCCACGGGCTTGAATTAATAAACGCTAATAATTAAGCTGGGGGCGTACAAAAAGTGTATTTAAATAAACTAATGTTCTTCTCAGAAATCAACTTAGATTTTAATATTTATTATGCTACTTTATACGCGTAACATAGTTTGAAAATTTTATTTACCGTTTTTTATGTTTGTGTTATTTGTATTGAGTTTTTAATTTACCTAATTTAAATTAGAAATTATTTTAAAATAATTTATTTAAAAGCTACAAATTAGAAAATAATTCTGAATTAATCATATTTAATTAAAAATAAACATATGTACTACATTCAGAAAAGTAAAATTGGAGTTATTGGAAACCACACAAAATCAACTTTAGCTTCGAAGCTACGGCAATATCAGCGCTTCGCGAAGTTTTCACCGTGGCAGAGATAAATGGTTGTTTTTTTTTTCATATGATGAAGTGTTTATGGAGGGAGAACAGGAACTTGGTCTCACCAGCGACTGCCGAGAGAACCAAGAAGCAAGACTTCATATAAGGATGTGCGCAACTCTCGCCTTTCTTAAGTCAGAACGTGTTGAAGATGGATTCGTCGAGATGTATTCTGAAGCTCCGATAATTAGTTTTTCGATTATTTTTTCCAGCGATGGTTGGAAAAGGAAGAAGTCCCTTTGTGAACGTGCTACCAGGACAGGGACAAAAGACGATACAGAACAAACAATGCTATTGAGGGATGACATCATAAAATCAACAACATTCTTGTGAACCCCAAACCCAAGGTGAAAGGTGTAGAATAATGTTTGAAACGAGAAGTAAAGGTCACCAAAAGAATGTATACGAGAAATACGAGCATGGAAGGAAAGAATAGGAAAACAAAGTAGGCTATTCAAGATGGACGAAAGGATAGAAAAAGCACATCAAAAATTTAAAGAAACAGGCAATGTAAAATCAGGTTAAAAGCTATTTAGTTAATCAACGGACACGTCATGGACAACAAAGTCCAAGAATCTATTTGTTTCATAATAAATCATTTATTTATCATTTATTCTAAATCATTTATTTCATTCTAATTCTAGGTCGGCGTTGAAATTTTATATACTTCAAAATATAAACAAGAAAACAAGTACAGGATTAGCGACAATTCTTCTTCACGCACCGAGAAGGCAATAAAATGTTTTATGTCATTTGTGCAGCAGACGAAAATGTATGGAAATGTTATACTATTGAATGGAAAGCTCAGATAATGAACTGGAAAAGGAAAGAGCTACATGGAACATATTCATACTATCTCAATAGCCCTGAAATAGACAAATCTGTGTGGCTTGAGAATTAGAACAACCGGATCTATTGTGGCCAAATAGAGCAGGTGCATCCCAACAAATACTTACCGCATGTAGAATATTTCACCACCACCACACATCACAAACCACAGAACACATCACAGGATCCTACGCTTGCTGCAAATGAATAGCCTATGTGAGAAAACATAACAATGTTGCCAAAATTCTACATCTACATCTCGCACGTGCAAATAGTCTTTTTCATAACACAGTTGCTTACTACAAGTACCAACCTGAAGCTGTTTTAGAAAATAAGAACATCAAAATTTGTTGGAGCAGGGAAATATTGACTGACATCACAGTTCCAGCGAACAGACCAGATGTCACCAGATTTTGGATAAAAAGAAAAGAGAAGTACAACTTATTGATATCTCAGTTCCTCTTTACCACAGTCCTAGAAGTGGTCAGCAAAAAGAATCAGAAAAATAGAAAAATCAAGCGCTCCAAGAAAAAAAATCAACAAATATCAAGTCTTATCTGTAGAAATTAAAAAAGATATGACAAGATAATATTAAAATTACAGATGTGACAAGAAATTAAAATTCAACAAGGTAACAATGAACCCAGTCGTAATTTCTGTCACAGTCATAATACTAAGCACAGAAAACAAAGTGATCAAAACATTCAAACTCAAACATCTGGAAAATATAAAAATCAGTAATCTTGGACACTTGTCATATAGTTCGCAAAATATTAGGAGAGGAGCTCTGGTAAACTAAGTATCCCAATAACCCGTTCACCAAGAGATAAACCAATCTATGGTCATTAAAAATTGTAATAATAATAACAGGGCTCTCACACACCCCTACGACTTACCGATCCACCCAGTGGAACAGAAGGACGCCGAGTAGAAGAACAGGGGACACGTGTGGTATACACGAGAACCTTAGTATATCACACTTGAAAAAGACATAAATCTGAGGAATTTAGTGCGTCAAGTAAGAAGACATTGCAATAAACAAATATCTTTTGTTTGTGACAAGAAAAAATATAAGACAGTAAGTTGTAAGTACTACGCCTCTAACAAGTCACGACACAAAATGAATGTGGCAGGTCAAACACGTGCAGTCAGAAAATTGTATACCTTGCTGCCCGTTGAGACGTCAACATAGCGGTTGGCAACTCCAATACATCTCACAACTGGACTACATGTTCCTGCATGTACACTAATAAATTTGTGAACTGGACTTACACGAACCGTGTAGGTAGGGACCTTCAAAGCAATGTTCACTAAGTCCGAGAAGAACTTGATGAAAATAGAGCAGGTCTGTATGAGTTCTTATAGTCTTATAGTCAAGAGTGAAGGAAGGCCAAGAGCTTTCGTGACCTCCCCATCACGACCCAATAAGTTGAATCTGTTGGTCATCCAATGCAAGAAACTTCTCTGACACCTCAATGGATTTAGCCGTGTACTCACGATTCTTGTTCCATATGGCTAAAGTTTATTCTAGACGGCTTAGGCCGAAAGACTTATAAAGAGTCACACAGTTATTCGTGCTCTTAAAGTGTCTTCCAATCCTATCAAAAAAGTTTACCGGGCTGTTTGGCCGTGGTCTACGGTTTAAAGACAAACTAAACGTTTCGACAGCACAACTGGCTGCCATCATCAGTGGAATTCAAAGAATTCGAGATCTCCTGAACGCGGGTCATCAGGCCCACAGTACTGACCGTAGACCACGGCCAAACAGCCCGGTAAACTCTTCTAATACAACTGACACCGGCCGTGAAAGCCTTAGAACAATTTTGTCTGCCAATCCGTTTCAAAAGGCCTAAATTTCCGTGGGCTTTGGAGACAATACTTTCAACGTGCTGAGGGAAGAGAATCTTTGTATCCATAAGAACAGGCAGATCAGATACTAAATCCTTTCTTTCTACAGCCACACCGTCTATCTTGTAAGCATAGTAAGACGGATTCGTCCTAAGGTCGTACTTGGCTATTACAGTTTTCTTATGATTTAATGGCATGCAATTCCTACGTGCCCACTCTACACCATTACCTATACATTGCTGAAGTGTAAGATAGTCCTCCTTGCCACTGGTGGGAAATGTGATCTTGATATCATCTGCAAACACTTGGCCATCACAATTTAGGACGGCTGTTATGTCATTAATAAACATCAAAACAGGAGAGGTCCTAAATTGGAGCCCTGTTGGATATAAAACTGTAAGATGTATTTTCACCAAATCATACTCGGAAGCACCATCGATCAATTTCCCAAACATTCCGATCCATTTTGGCATTGGTAGTTGGTGATCAATATGGTGTGCCAGTTTATCAGAAACCTTCATAAAATCCAAATAGACTAGACAATACACCTGGCCACGACTCTTGGCTAATTATAATAAAACAGAAATTAATAATAATCCTGTCAGATTGAATAGAAACAGACATTAGACATGTGGAATTGCTGATAGAATAAGCCGAAAGGCTTAAGGTTTACAAATTTATTTTGAAAAAACCAAGTTCATGACAAACATCAAGACAATATCCAAGAAAATGAAAACTCCATACGGCCAAATCTATGGAACTGACAAATTCAAATATCTTGGAGAAGTTATTGAACACAATGTCTCAGAGAAAGAAGCCATTAAAGCACGAGTTAATAAGATGAAAGTTGCTTACCATTTAACCAAGGACACATATAACAAGAAGTCAGTATCCATTAATGCCAAACTTAGGCATTATTAAATCGTAAGTTTTTAAAAATTACTATTATTTTTCCTTCGTTTTTCCGACGATCAAGATTTATATCCGACGTACCAAATGTTTATATATATTTTTAAATCCTTTGTATTAATATGTTTCACCAAGTGCCCAACGAGTCATCAATTAATATCGTAAATAGTAATTTGGCCGGAAGCACTTTATGCAGCTGAGTGTCTGACTCTGAATAAGAAAAAATGATGATGGAAGAACTGGAAGTCACAGAAAGGTAAATATTAAGAAAAATCTTGGGATCAATAAAAGATGGAGAACAGTACAGAAGACGCCACGATAATGAACTGTACACATGTGATGAGAAAATCACAGACGTAATTAGACAAATAATAATTACTTTCGACGGACATGATCGAAGAATGAATCCTGACAGACTAACAGGGAAGCTTTTTAACTATTTCAAACAGCTCAAAATGTCAAATACGTGGTTAAAAGAAACAGAAAAAGACACAGAACTCCAGATTACTCAAGAAGACGTTGAAAATTGCTTGCCACTCAAAAAGAAATTTAAAAATGCCCAAGGTTTTCAGGAAAAACCCAAGAAGAGGACAGGTGCCATCTGGACTGACGAAAGGAAAGAGAGACATCGATCGAGAATGAAGGAGATGTGGGGGAGGAGAAGAAGGGAGGAACCAGTTGATCCAAACGCAATCCATGGTGGTTTATACGCAAAACACGCAAGAAAAAAGACAAATATAATAACAACACCAAACTGTTAGTTGATGATACAGTACCTGATGTATAGTAATAATAATTTTATTATCAGAATGATCAATATTGCACACCACTAATAAAAATTATTCCGATTAGCGCTTTCAAGCTTCACAGCTCATCGTCAGATCAGGAATAGACCTTTTTTTTATTAGTGGTGTGCAATATTGATCATTCTGATTGTGATTTCAACCACTAACACAAATTTCTTCATTAAATAATTTTATTATTATTATTTGTTTTAATGGAATGATAGATTATACTACAAAATGAGTATTTAAGAAACATGCTTATACCAATGAAAATACAAAGTTCGGCACTTTTGTGTAGGACAAAATTATCTTCCAGGCATGACGCGATAAACTGGCGGGGATTGGAGATAAGGGAGCGTGCTACGTTAATTCTCCCCCTCCCTTATGACCCTGTGTTTATGTATTTTTACAGCTCTGCCAGAGAGATAAAAGTAGACAGGCAGAAACACGGTATTAGACTTCTTTTCAGTTAATTTCGTTTTCAACGGTGTAACAAAGGTCACGAATTCAGGGAATTCGCCCGAAATCCTACGTAAAATTATATTATTTTTGTTGACGGTCTCTCGCAAAATGCTATTCAAACGAAGCAGCCGCCGGTGTGTCGTTACATAATCGGATTTCGGTACAGATTAAGAATAATACTGATGTAGTAGTTTACCGACATCTATTGTCCTATACTTATTCCATTTGGTCCCATTTATAGAGACTATAGCAACCTCTTGTCTGGTGGGTCTTCCTATTGACGATTTATATGTTTAGCGACGAACGCGAACAATGCTCACCCCTACGTGGCAACTACAAGGTTGTCTCCACACTCTGACCCATCCATTTGTTTTATAGGTCTTTACTGTTCATACGTCTCACCTAATTTTACGCAGTCTTCATTTCGTCCGTTTGACAGCCCTTGTGTACGTATTTATAGCGAGATATCTAAAGATAAGGACTTCTTCAATTACTTCTTTGTAAAATTTTGATTTACATCTCAAAGGCTCCTTATGTATTGTCATACTTCATGTTCCGTAAGGAAATGGAAGTATGGTGATTGCGAAAAAAAATCGTGATCGAGATAATGGCTGATTCTGATTGTACTACCCCCCCCCCAAACATGAATAAAGTCATTTTCCGAAAAGTGTGTGTGCGTGTGCGTGTGTGTGTGGGGGGTGTAAAATTTATTCAATGGCGAACGATAACTGCTGCAAATTCAAACAGAATCAAATAATATTTTGCATATGTGCCCGAGTTGTATAGGACTCAATTTTTATTGATTTTGGTGAAGATCAGTTAAGGGGAAGGGGTAGGTTACCTGCAACGTTTTACGTTTTAACAAGAGTAGATAAAGTACTTAGTTTTAATAAATAAAGTATCCTGAAAAGAAAGTCATAATAATCCACTGTAGAAAAGTAAGTGAAATATCTATAAATGAAAATGGTAGTTGAAGAGGGAGGGGGTAATTTTTTGTGTTGTTGTTATAAATTTATTCAACCGAAAACTTAAAAATTTCAATAAAATATTAACAATTGATATCGTTCCACGCTATGTCACCACGGATACGTAAACAAAATAATTTTTCGTTTTCAGAAATTCACAGATAACAAAGGCTGGGCGGAATGCTTTCTTTTGCGTTGTTAAAATAAAAGATAATTTAATCAAATTAATTCTTTATTTTTAAAATACTAACAACTAGGTACAATTTCTATTTTGATTATCCTTCTCAGCGTTTTTACCAAAAGCATGCTGATATATTTGGTTTTGTTCTGAGTGTAAGCCTACATATTGAAAATAATTTTAATTAATTAGAACATGGAAGTCATGTATGGTTCTCCATACCGGTTTTTCGTTGATATAACCAATCTTGAACTTCAAAATTTCTGGATAATGCGGTGGCGGAATAGAAACTACTATTGCATAAACAATGGAATTCACCGTTTGTCGAGTCCGACAAATTTCGACCGATAGGTAACCTATACTCCTCCCATCTCCAATAGGGTTCGCTCCTATTTTGGACCCTAACTTACTTTAGTGTGCCTTCCAAAATTATCTGTCTTTAGCTCGACGTTTCCTTGCAGTCCATGCATTTTATGGCCACGGCAAGGTCCATGTGATTTATGGAACTCGTAAGGTGTCACGACATTAGAGTTTCGTTGCACGTGCAGTGTGCAACGTCAGGGCTGCCTATCACGGTCAAAAGGGACGTTTCGAACACGTATTCACAAGCTATTGAAAACGACGGTACGTTCTGACTTTGACGTCCAGAATGGAAAACAGTTATAGTTCCTTATCAGAACATCCTTAGGAAGACAAAAGCCTGATAAGGATAGAGTTTGGTCATGAAATGTGCTGACAAGACCAGACAGATGCCTGGATAAACGGGCACACACGCATTTTTTCTTTAAGTTGTTTGTTATTATATTGTGAACACATAGTAAGTACACAATAAGAATACAGTGGAACTCGCTTATAACGAGAACTCGGATGTAACAAGCAGAAGTACGAGATTTGTTTGGTTTTGTATCTTAGTAATGATAATTCGCTTTTAACTAGTAGAAACGCAATAGAGACTTGTTATAACGAGCATTTTATCGCAGGCTTGTTCATGGGTTAAGGTCTAACAAAAGTTCGTCACAATACAGCATTTTAAACATTCGTTTAAAATCATTAACGCAATTTAATGAAACTAGTAATGTAAATCATGAATTCGTGGAATATTTAAATAAATTACAAAACTGTTTTGTTATCTAAAGATACAAAATTTCTAAACAAAGAAAAATAAATTACTTTTTTAAGATTAATTAAGTTCTGTGTGCGAAATATAATTTTGACGATTCCATTTAGAACGAAGTACAAAAAGACAAATAAATTAGAGAAAATTTTCCTGTAATTAAAAAATAAATATTGTACATGTGGCATGGAAAGTT
Source organism: Magicicada septendecula (assembly GCA_034769895.1). Classification (NCBI taxonomy): domain Eukaryota; kingdom Metazoa; phylum Arthropoda; class Insecta; order Hemiptera; family Cicadidae; genus Magicicada; species Magicicada septendecula. The sequence goes on along the minus strand of CM068376.1, from coordinate 324,799,757 downwards.
TTGCGTTTTTTGCCAGATAGCCGGCTGATTTTTGTTAAGTTTTTCCTACTCATTTACTTTTACTGTATTTCGCGACTGCATTATACGCCAATATTCAGCAAAGAATGTTAGCGTCAAAAAAATGTTTAAAGTCTAAATTTAACTTTTAAGCGTAGAATGTAAAACATGTCAATATTTTATTGTACAAAGCCTCTTCTATAGTAGACTTTTTTGTTGTGTGTTCGATAATCACGGTATAAAAATTTAGGCTGCGAATCGACAAGTCGGATGTAGCGAGCACCCGGTTTTAATGAGCACGATTTGTTCGGTCCCTTGAATCTCGTTATAAGCAAGTTCCGCTGTAATTATTTTAGTATGTAGACCAGAGGGAAAAGTTATCACTTAGGAATTACGCAACAGCTTGGAGTGTCACATCTGTTGTTTTGCACAGTGTCTGGCTGGAAATCAATAAGCGAATTCTTCTCCGTCCCCCCTCCGCCCAACCGTTTCTTTCCCATTTTATTTCGTTCGATAATATTTAATATTCTTGCTTTTCCATCGATACACGTACATTTATTATCACTTGCAAATACACTGATAACAGCAGTTAGTCTGTTTATATTTGGTTCTCCGCGTTAACGTATCGATATATATAACACAACCGACGTACCGTAGTCGACAGCATTACTATCGATTATGTACAGAATAAGATTTCCTTATGGCCTACGTCGCCGTCGACGTTCAGGTTTGTTTGAAGCAGGAGCTGAAAGCGTTCAAGTTAAGCCTTAACTATTTATTACCGGTCGTAATGGGACTGTTATCAGGGGCGAACCTAGGGAGGGATATGGGGGATAAATCGCCCCCCGAAATCCGAAAAAATTTAAAATGGATCAAAAAATGTTTAACTGGTTCCGTTTTTTTGAAATGTAATTAATTGTCTTTCAAGTTTTGTCAATTTAAAAAAAATTACTATTTAGGTCAATGACAAGTTTAAATCATCTACAATAATAGGCCTTATTCTCAATGATAAATATAACAGATGAAAAGAAATGGTGAAAAATGAAAAGAAGTCGAGTTGAAAGGGAGTAGGAGGACACGATTTTCCGCTGGCCATAAGCAACTTGAAACATATGATTCATGTGACGACGTGCTTTACACTATGCTTGAGCCATGTCAGCTGTTTTATTTAATTCCACAACGAAGGAACTGTTTGCTTTTACCCGCCAATTGGCCGTAAACCGAGCCCTATGAAAAAGACAGGCCATGGAGCTTACGACTATTTTTGAAGTCACGTGACGTTAGGAGCTGAACAATTCCAATGTTATCCTATGTACTCGCGTAATTAACGCGCTTTATTTGACCAAATTTACTAAAATATTTATGATTTTTTTTTTAAATTAGAAATATAATGAAACATATGTAATCCGCATTATTTTTTAAATATCAAGCAGAATATGTGGGGGGGAGGTTAGGATTTTATATACTTTTTTATCAAAGTATATAGTAATATTTATTTCTTCGTTTTTTACCTTTCTTTCTTTTTCTATTTTTCCTTTTGAAGAAGACTGACAATCATTATATTTTTTAACAAATTATTATTTGGGGTGTTCAGAGCACAAGTAGACCAAGTCCATTTTTGTCATATTCTCTATTTTGCATGCAGTACTAGCACAAGAATGAATACTTTTCAGAGCAACAACAGACTGCCCATGCTTTGTTATTTAGCCAACTGTAGCTGCACTAGTGGTAGTCATGGTTTCAATTCACATATATTTTCAGAGCACAAGTGAACCAAGTCCTCATATTTAGTATTAAAGAAAGAAAATCTTATTAAAATGATTATAACAGCACTTTTGGCCATGATAATTATTTAAGTTAATATCTTAAATGCAATTATAACAGTCAACAGAGATTGAAAATGCTCCCCAGAACTAATCATTGATGATTAACTTTATCCTTATGTTTCTCGAAATATGACAGAATGGACTTGGTCTGCTTGTGCTCTGACCACCCCATTTAACACTATTTTCCATGCTGTAACATTTATATCTACAACCCTATTATACACATTTATATCCACAGCATTTATATACGTGCTGTTAATTTTAACATACACTTTCTTAATTTTAACGTTCTCTTTAAAGTATATAAATATGTTATTCGCAATTGGCGAATTCGGGCATTGCCCGAAATTTTTACTCACTCCGCGAAGTGCGAGTCTTGTTTTACGCAATCCGCGGAGTGAGCATTCGGGCAATGGGCGAAATAAAATACCCACTCCGCGGAGTGCGTATTTCTATTTGCGCAGTACCCGAAGTAAACTTTAATTTCGCCATTGCGTAAATCAAAATACCCAGTCCGCGAGGTGAGCATTTCATTTTACTCACTCCGCGAATTGCGTATTCTGCTTTTACTCAATAGCCGAAGTGACGATTGTGTAAAAAATACGCACGCGCACACACACTCACGCGTCTTCACATGTACATTTATTGTACTTATTATTATTTTTTTTTATATTTTAAGTAGTTCTTAGGGGTTGTAATCTTTATTTTTATATTTATTTTATTCTTAAACAGTGTAACAGAATATAACAGAAAAAATAACTAATCTAAGATATAATTAAAATAAGGAAGCTTCCCTCACTAAAATTTTAATATCTATAACAGATTTTGATTAAATGCAGTTCTTAATTACTTATTGTTACAGGGAGCACTATTATGTCATTTTGAGTTGCATTTTACGTTAAGTTTCAAGCAAGAACATGATTTATTTATGAAGTTCTTTTTACAACCACAACATACAAATCCTTTTGTTTGGAACCTGACGACATCATTGCTTCTTTCCTTATAGTGACAGGATTTGCAGGGACTTCTTCGGACTTTAAAAATTTATTTGGAGCTGCTTGAAACTGGTTCCTGGTTAAAGCCTTGTCCAATTTCCTATGTTTTGTTCCTAGGATATAAAAATTTGGCTGTACTACTTCCATTATGACAGCCAAAATGTTCCGTGGAGACAGGCGGCCACGGTCAACATCTGGAATGGTAACCGAGACATTATCACCAACGGAAAGAGGTGGCAACTTTTTCTAAGAGTTCGATGTCATTTTTCCAGCTTGTTTTTGGAGTCCAAGTTTGCAGTTTTCGCGTTCTGTTTCAATAGCGTTTTTGTTTTCCACACAGTGAACACATAGAGATTTCTGAAAAACAAGAGTGGAAATTTGACATTCAGAGTTGAAAATTGACACTATTGACAATTCAGAGTGGAAATCTTTGGAGCACTAGAAACAAGTTTCTCCTCTGTTGTACTCAATGTTGCAGATCTGGCATGTCTTGACACCATCTCTGAAGTCGGATGTACGGAGTGTGTGGGAACGGTCACTTCGGCTATTGAGTAAAAGCAAAATACGCAATTCGCAGAGTGAGTAAAATGAAATGCTCACTTCGCGGACTGGGTATTTTGATTTGCGCAATGGCCGAAATTAAAGTTTACTTCGGGTATTGTGCAAATAGAAATACCCACTCCGCGGAGTGGGTATTTTATTTCGCCCATTACCCGAAATAAATGCTCACTCCGCGGATTGCGTAAAACAAGATTCGCACTTCGCGGAGTGAGTCAAAATTTCGGGCAATGCCCGAATTCGCCAACTGCGAATAACAAATATATTCCAAATAAAGGTATTATTAAGTTTTCAAGACAAACTGTAAGCCTATATGATGTATGTTTTAAATTGATTTTAATTAAATTAGTGAATTACAGCTATTATTTAGAGGAAGAGGTTGGAATATGGAACCCTGCTGGTAATATGGAACCACTAATTATCTGAAGAACATTGAGCTGGTCCCTAGCAGCGACAGCTGGAACTCGTTGTTTAGGTGCCCAATGGACTTTTGTTGGTTGGTGGAACCGCTGGCGGCGGCAGTTGAGTAATAGGTCTCTAGTGAGCAGGACGTGTATTTTTCGGCTCCTTATGAAACTTTAAAAGTATGTAAAGTTTTGTTTATTTTTTTTTCTTTACGTTTTGCAACTATCTTGTAAATGTGAAGACTTGTTACATAGGCTTTAAACAACCTCATTATGTAGTTTCAAATGTTATAGTCGTATTTGTTGAGGTCGTGTTCATTTCAACATGGCGATGTCGACAATATGGAACCCTTCAATGCTGGTAATATGGAACCCGGATTCCATATTACAGGCATACTATAATTTTTATAACTCGATCTGAAGGGTGTTCTTTAAATTTTTTTTAGATGCCGCGAACATCGCTTGAGACGAAATTGAGTAAGAAAAGGAAGTTATGGGATAAGGAAGAGATGAAAGAGGCTGTTACGGCTGTACGGGAGAAGAAAATGGGGCTGAAGAGAGCGGCGAAGCAGTTTCGTGTTCCGAAAACAACATTAAGGCGACTGGCCCTTGATACTGTGCTTTCCCCTGAGAATCTGGTAGTGAAAAAACTAGGAAGGAAGCCTATACTTCCAGAGTGTCTAAAAAATTAACTTGTGGATTATCTCCTCCTAATGGAAGCCAAATATTACGGATTCACACGTATGGACGTTCGTAAAATGGCATTCCAGCTAGCAGTCAGAAATGGTGTGAAGAATCCTTTTGGAGGGGAATGTGCAGGTAGAGCCTGGTTTGTCACCGTGACAAGCTGGCCATCAGGAAACCAACTGGGACGTCGTATGCACGAGCTAAGGGGTTTAGCCGTGAGACTGTTGCAGCATTTTATGATATACTAGAGGCGCAGTATAATCAGTTCAGGTACCCCCCTGACAGAGTATGGAACGTGGACGAGACAGGGATGAGCATAGTGCAGAGTAAAATTCCCCAAGTTGTTGGATTGAAGGGAAAACGTCAAGTATGCGCTCTCACAGCTGCTGAGCGAGGCTCTTTGGACACAGTGATATGTTCGGTGAGTGCGGGGAGCTCATATGTTCCACCAATGATCATCTTTCCCAGAAAGAACATGACTGAAACTCTGATGAGAGGGGGTCCCCCTGGATCTATCGGGAGGGCTCATCCCTCAGGATGGGTACAGAACCAGCTTTTCACAGCTTGGTTTGAACATTTTATTGAGAAGACTGTGCCAACAGAGACGTCTCCGATTCGATGGACATTATTCTCATACGAGAAACATTGACATAATCGACATGGCTAGAAGATATCACGTCCATATACTTTCCCTGCCGTCTCATACGACCCATAAACTCAACCTTTGGACCGGACATTCATGGGTCCCCTTAAAACTCACTACAGCGAACACATTCGGCAGTGGATGGTACACCAAGAAAAACCCCTTGGTCCCTATGACATTGCAGAACCTTTTTGGGAAAGCCTACCTGCAGTGTACAACTGGTACCATTGCAGTAAACGGCTTTAGGGCAACTGGAATCTGGCCCTTCAATCGAACGATCGTCACTAACGCTGACTTTCTCGCCGCCGAGCAAGAAGCCGAAAGACAAGAAACTCCTCCAGCAGACCAAGAATCCACCACAGCTGCTCAATCTATGGAACCCGTGCATTCGGATCCTGCTATCCCTTGATGTTCACACCACGCCTTACCCAATGAAACACCAGTATCCTCTCCTGCTACAAAAGATCAATCACAATCTCTCACCGTTTCACCCAGAGATATTCACCCTGTGCCTGTTTCAAGAAAGAAGAAATCCACAAGGGGTAGAAAGCATGCCCCTCAACCCTTGTAACTGGATCACCCTACAAAGCTCATTTAGAGGCCTCGATTAAGAAAATAAATGAAAAACAAAATCCAGGAACAACCCGAGGATGTGGACGTCGAGGTAAAGGACATGGACGTGGAGGTAAAGGATCTGGACGAGGAGGAAAAGCAGAACAGACTCGACAGGATAAATCCGCAAGTGACGATTCAAGCGATGAATCTGTAAACCTTCCTTCAGACCGCTCTAATTGTTCTTTGGAACCTCCCATCGGCGAGCCTCAGCCTGATAAAGAAGATGCATCTTGTTTGTTCTGCGATGGCAGATTTTATGATGACAGAAAAGGGGAATTGTGGGTCCAGTGTATGATTTGTGAGATGTGGGCTCACAATGATTGTGCTGGAGCTGAAAAAAATACGTATGTGTGTGACTATTGTCGTTAAAAGGGACAACGGTCTTGAACTTACTGTAATTCATTTTTGACAGCCATCAGTTCATAATTTCAACTTGTCAGCAAAAATCATAATTCTAATAATATTTTGTGAATAAATGTCATTTTTAAACATTTATGGGTGTTTAATTTGTAGTTTTCTAGATGACACCTTGGGGGTCCATATTACCCACACCTTAAGTCTGACGACGAGTTTGCTAAATGTTCATAAAAACTTAAATATAAATTTTCCTGTTCGGTATACCAAAGAATTAATTAAGGGGTTAGAAGTCAATAGATTACGGATACAAAATTCGATACATTTGTATGAATCGAATTGATTGTCTTCAATAGATTGCTTATAAACAAAGTGGGGTTCCATATTACCACCTCTTCCTCTACCCATTAGTTTTAATTTATTGGTACGATTTTCATTATAATATGAGAAAAACAATACCCTAAGAAAACGATATGTGGTTAACCCCCCCCCCCCCCGAAATGAAATTCTGGGCTCGCCACTGACTTATTATTCAGTCATCATTATTATCTGTAGTCGCATATACCTTTCGTATACAGGAAGAAAAACAGAGTAGTTGTTTTAAGATAGAAAACCAATAAATATTTTCGGTGACCTCTTCATGTCCCTCCTTTCTCCTTTTCAGCCGTCTCCTCTGTTTATATAAATAATAATCTTTATCTGTTGAAAAAAAACATATGTATTTTTCTATCTTTATTTTAGATAACAAAGGTTAATAGCAGTTTACGGAAGAATTTAAACGTATTTAGAAATACTTTAAATAATCCTGAGACACTGTTCGGCGTTTGTACAGTTAGGTTATTGTATGGTGTCTGAGAGGAAACTCGACCACTGCGATATTATTTCTCCCCGTGAACGCTTTCTCTATCGGGGATTTCTCCACGGGAATCGCTTATCTCACCATAGTCACCGAATCGTTCCAATAGGAAACTTTATAAAGGAGCTTCTGTGCCAAAGAATCAGTGTGAGAGTGCGATAGCGACAAACGTGATGAGGGGGGTTATGTGAAGAAAAGAAACTGCCAGGGAAAACTAGTTTATAAAAGCGGGAAGGGTTAGTAGTCTTGCCTTTGGGGACTGTTTTCCGCTCATTCAATAGAATTCAATAGGTCACTCACTTGGGGCCACTTTGATGATGGATTGGTTATCTGAGGAGGAGTATTGTAGTACTGTTTGATAACAACCTTGATGGTCTTTGCAAGCAAAAGTTTATACCGTCTTACTTCTTGGAGCCACGTATTTGTTATTTCGAGTTATGCAGATATTCACTTATCCTCTCCTGGTAACCAGTATGTATAGGCCTATGGTTATAATGAGACAATTACTGTGACAGACATATAGGCTTACAATCCTATACAATGCCGAAGCGACCGGCAAAAGGAACCCACGACTGTTTTGCGTACCGAAAATACAGACAGACTCGATGGTAGAATAATTTGCAGGCAAATATAAAATCGAAGATATTCACAAAAATTCAAACACCAGAAGATATTATTTTCAGTGCCAGAAGATTCCCAAATTTAAATTAGGAAACGCATTTTCCAGGTTGCGATCAGACTGCTTTAATAGTAAAGGCTTGTTAAGTAGAATTTGGAGATATAAAAGAATTTAAAACAAGGATACGGATTTTTCACAGAACTATCTGCCATATGGAATCCTGACTACTTATTATGACATATTTTAGCAGTTGTTGAGAACATAATGTTTTGACCATCAACATACACACTGTACAATTTATTTAGCAGTTGGTTACAGTCGGAAAACTGACAATGCTGTAATAACTTATCATCTTCAGACTGAAGAAACGCTTTGGTATAGCTCTCGAATTTGTTTTCACTTGCAAATTCCATCGAGGAGGACTTTATTTCGTCAAAAAGTCAATCGGAAGAAAAGCAAGAAGTGAAGAACAGGTTAGAAGTCTTCCTAGATGGCGAGTCGTTGAAGATAAACGACGGAAGTTATTTCCTGTTAGGACATGATGGAACAGAAGACAGAATACATATCCTCAGAGAAAACAAGATGAGATTGAGCTTAACCACCAAATACATACTTCGTGGACTAAATGTTTACAAAACTCAGACAGTTTTCCCAAACTTACATATTACATGCAGACCCAATGAAACAAATATTTTGTCGAGTGTATTCGCTTTCCTACTAGTCAACAAGAAAGAAACCTACACTATTTTATCAACTATTACTTCAAGTTGTTCCTGAACGGAGGTCGTTGACGCATCGGCAAAATATGCATTTCGGAAATCGGTCGATCCGCCAAAATCAACGGTTATTCCTTCCACACGAAGAAGTGGGTCTCAAGGAAGACCAGTCAAGGGTCTAGGACTGACTACAGACTATTGAGAGAATGAACTTTGCTACTACGTACTCGTATAAATGGCGTTTCTAAAATAGGAAAATATTTCGAAGTTGCTGGTGGTTGGAGTTCTCCAACTCGGAAACTAACCGAGTTCTAGATGATATTTTTGAAAAGTTGTCGGAATGAACAAAATGATGCGTCAGTCTGTCTCTTGAGCCATTACGTAAGACGACTCGTACAATTAATGCTGTCGAGGGTTGCGTTTACAATCAGTTATTTGGAAAGATGAATCCACAATAAAGGATGATCTATTGTTTCTTAAAAAAAAGAAACAAGAAACAGGAAATATCAATCCTATTACTTAAAAAAGGGGGAAAATATCGAAGACAACGGTAAGAAATCGTAAAACGTATGTCTAATTACATATTGAAGTCTTCTTCCGCGTCAAAATTTTCTTAATGAAGTATTGACCGCGTCAAAACTGTCTTGTATGACATCGTTTCTCTCACATTACAATGAGTATCCTCAGGTCTATGTGACAATGAGTATCTTCATAGACTTGAGAATACTCATTGTAATATGAGTGAAACGTTGTCATATAAGACATTTTTAACGCGATCTACACCGGTAGAAGACTTCAAAAACACACCGACCGCGGAAGCCTACGTGAGAATATAAACGTATGTCAAGATGTACAAACAAAAGTTGAAAAAACGTAAAGATTTATGAATAATCCGGAGACGCAAGGACTTTCTTGAAAACTACTGTGCACATTCAAATATTCTCGACTAAAATTCCTGCCAAATTATTTGTCCGAACAGGAGGGAGAGTGATGGAAATCAGTTTTCTCCACATCCTGTAGTAATGTAGTCGTTTACGAATGCAAATATTTGTATTCACAAACCTACCCCATTCCACTTCATTAACTTTTAGGCTTCTATTTTGTCTGCTTTTGTTTCGACTGACCGTTTTTGTCAGTGAACGATATTGTATCATCGTTAGACCAGATGTTATTGTTTTTCAAAATCAATATGTGATTAGCGCGCATAGAAGACTCACATAAACTAATGAACGAAATTATGAAATGCAGTTCCAAGTAAAATGCAATAAATATGTGTAGCAGCTTATTGTATCGTGAAGACCAGTTTATTAGTCACTTACGAGATTGTACTTCGATTAGTGAACTTATTTAGTAAAAACAGTAACCAAACGACTTTTTTTCACAGGCAGTTGGGCTGTCGCGACCAAGTCGGAAAAAGGTATAATGTACAACCTAATGTCAAGCCTCAGTGTGCTCGCAGAAGAGGGTCACGACACACATTTCAGCTCGCACAGTAAGGCGAATGGTAGAAGATCGTGGTCGCGGCCACTATATTTCTACAATTTACAGGTTGGTTCTGAAAGTTTCCCGACGGTCGTGATTCCATATCGCGCTGCTGTCAATCGTACGCCTAAAAACATGTGGTTCCGTTATTTCTCGCCACAAATTTCTCTCACACTCTTTCTATCCACCTCTTTATTAAAAAATTATGACACTATAAACACTATAATTAAACAGTCTGCTTTGGAGGCCACGAATAACAAAAAACAATAAAATCAGAATATGTAAATCTATAGTAGAAAGTATAGTCCTATATGGAACAGAACTGTGGGAAATTAATAAAAGAAATACATCCAAAATAAGAGCTATGGAGATGGATTACTGGCAGAGGTCCTGTAGACTAACAAGACTAGATAGAGTGAGAAATGTAGAGATAAGACAAGCGATGGCAATCGACCTTGACATTATAGAAACAATAGAAGCAAGAAGACTAAAAAGAATGTTGGATGATAGATGGCCAAGGAAGGTATGGGAATGGACTCCACCCTCTCGAAGAAATAAGGAAGATCTAAACATTCATGGAAAATGGACGTTGAAGATGCAATGAACGCAAGAGGACTTACAGAACAGGACTGTTTAGACCGGCGCCAGTGGAAGCTAGGATGCGAGAGGCGGCGCCAGCCGTATATAAATAGCAAAAAAATGACACTATAAAACTGTGTCACCTGATAATCTGGAATTTGCTCGCACCAGCGCAACGAATCTAAACACAGAATAATTTTAAGCACTGATAACAAGGATAATTAAACTTCCTCCAAAAAATACTCCCCAAACACAATAAAGACACATAACGCTCATTTTTCGTACTATGGGTTATCGATGAAATTTTTCCTGATTAATATCAATATTACCATTGCTGTATGGCAGCATATAACTGTCGTCACGTTGCTATGACAACAATGTTACGATTGGTCAGTATTAGTCTATATTGTCACGGCCCCCAAAACTTATTCTTTAGCACTACAACCCAACGTGAGCCCTGGCTTCCAACACCAGTCTCCTCCAATGTCTCCTATCCATTACCGTCTCAGTGTAACCCCTTACATCCATTCTTCATAGATCTTCTAGCACTTCATCCAACCATCTAATCCTAGGTAGGCCCTAGGACGATTGAGGCAACTAATGAGGTTTCTTCTCAATAGTCTACTGCTGGCATAATATACTTTATTTCCTATTTGTGTCCTATCACGTATCATCGTATTTATGGACCCTTCATTATCTATCATATTACCCAGGTATCTGAACATATTACTGCATCAATTATCCTCTATGCATAAATGATATAGATTTACGGCCCCCAAAACTGTCAGAACCAAACACTAAAAAATATAAGAGTATGTTACGACGGTCTACCTTATCGTCGTATGGTACAGTGGAAAACAAAATACAAGACACCAATGAAGTCACTAATCACCAGCTTAAATGATCACAATTAATAATTTGTAACCAACAAGTTATTCAACAAGATTATACTCGTACAATAATTCAAATAACATTTTTCCACACGCAATAATAATGTCAACTAATATGATAATAGAGTCTCGCACAATTATAACACAGTAACACCTTCACCACAATACTTCAAACCTCACATGAATAAATCGTAACTTAAACTCACTGAGTAATCGCCTGAAGTAAACTGAACTGACCGTCGCTGAATGCCTATATTTATACCCCGCTGATGTGCCAGAATAATCTGTCACTTTGGATGACGTATTAAACAAACAGGCGTTCTCGAATACACTAGAAACAGTGTCCTTGAACACAGTGGGCTGACCGGTACGGTCTGGAATAGCCTCGATTGTTGACGCATGTTAAGTGTCTTTCATCTCAAAGTAACAGCGATATGTACGCACACACACATTACAGCTGGGCTCTGCTGGGATAGCCGAGATACTTGTAGAACGTTCCGCATTACGTAACAGTATATCTCTCGGTCTCAAATCTAGTAAGCCGCTTTCGAAACAACTTCTGGGTTACTTTCCGGGCTAGCTAAAAGTGTTGGTTACCTGCAGTTTTGTTTCCTAAATTCTATAAATGTTGTCAATTGTTCGAGTTTCCCTGTTACCTATTGCTAATACTTTCGTTAACCTCCACCTCTGTGTAGCTTCTCATTTTTATACCGTTCTCGTGATCGCTGCCCACGTTTCAGTTCCCTAAACAGTTACAAAAAATAAACAGTGATTAAAACTTTCCTACCTGGACGCGACGGGTTTCTGACGAACGTATGCATAAGTTTGTATTAAAAACCGTTGATCATTGCAAATTATAAATTACCGTAGAGTTCAGTCGTAGTATGTTACACGATTTTAACCACAAGTGGAGTAAGTGACAGCAGTATCAGGTCATCTGACAGCCGCAGTGTTTGTACAACGTGACAGCTTAACACGTGTCATTATGGATAATGTTCGCTTGACAAATGTGCGTATTGTCTTAAGGTGAGCGGCTCAGTATTACTGTGTGCCACATACACAGTGCATTCAAAAATTCCCGGGACTGATGCTGCTATAGACATACAGATGGAGCTATCTCTGTGTCACAGCTGGAACACTATGTGACAACCTTCACCCACTTCCTGTGACAATTGCATTGTTGAGGACTCATTTCGTAGTAAACAGCGACACTTTTAAGTTTATCTGGTTTTTCCTTGTTGTCATAATTTTCGAGATGGAGCAAAGAGCTGCAATTAAATTTTGTTTTAAATGTGGAAAAAGTGCGACAGAAACGTTTTCGATGATGCAACTTGCATACGGAAAAGATTGTTTAAGTCGTAGCAAAGTGTTCAAGTGGTGTGCACGTATTAAAAATGGTCGTGAGTCTCTAGAAGATGATCCAAGAGATGGGCGCCCCTCCACAAGCGTGACTGACGAGAATGTCAAGCGTGTCTGTGCTGCACTGTCCGTCAACCGTCGGCTGAGCGTCCAGATTTTATCAGAAGAGTTCGGCATCAGTGTGGGTAGTATTTACACTATCGTGCATGACGTACTCGGCAAACGGAAACTGTGTGCCAGGTTCGTTCCATACTCGTTAACAGCAGAGCAAAAAGAACAACGTGTGGAAGCGTCGCGAAGTCTCGTTGAATGGGCCGATGACAACCCGAATTTCTTACAGAACATTGTCACAGGGGACGAATCGTGGTGTTTCCAGTGTGACCCATCTACCAAACGTCAAACAGCTGAATGGCGCGACCCAGGAGATGGCAGACCCATGAAAGTGAGGGCCACAAAATCAAAAGTGAAAACAATGCTGATCACATTTGTTGATTCAAGGGGACTGATTCATAAAGAATTCTTGCCACCCGGCCAGACTGAAACTGGACCATTTTACAAAGAGGTACTTGATCGCCTTTTGAAAAGAATTCGCAGGGTCAGGCCAGAAATGTACCGATCAGGGAAGTGGTTTCTTCTGCATGACAATGCTCCAGTCCACTCATCATTGATTGTCTCACAATTTCTCGCTGGAAAATCAGTCACAGTGATTAACTATCCACCCTACTCACCAGATTTGGCTCCGGCTGACTTCTTTCTGTTCCCTAAGCTGAAGGTGGCACTGAAGGGGCAGCGTTTTGATAATGTAGAGACAATTCAGAAGAATGTGACAGCTGTTTTAAACATGATTTCGAAGGAGAACTATGCGCATGCCTTTCAACGATTGTATGAGCGATCTAAAATCTGTATAGAGAGGGAAGGGATGTATGTTGAATAATAAATAATAAAATTTCATTTATCTGAAAAGTTGTGTCCTTAATAGCGTTAGTCCCGGAACTTTTTGAATGCAGTATGTATGTGTGAAACAGTTTCTATATTGCGTCTGTGCTCTGTAATATAAAACTCGGTTGCAGTTATAAGAGACACAAACGTTTCATCATATCGGGAAAACAGCCGTATTTACAAATATTCTCTTAATTAATAACGTGTTTCGCATATCTGCAGTTCATCTTGAAAATACAGTGGAACTTGCTTATAACGAGATTCAAGGGACCGGAACGACAAATATGCTCATTAAAACCGGGTGCTCGCTACATCCGAGTTGTCGACTCGCAAGCCTAAATTTTTATACCGTGATTATCGAGCACACAGAAAAAAAAGTCTACAATAGAAGAAGCTTTGCATAACAAAATGTTGACATGTTTTACATTCTACGCTTAAAAGTGAAATTTAGACTTTAAACATATTTTAGAGGCTAACATTTTTCGCTGAATATTGGCATATAGTGCATTTGCGAAGTATAGTAAAAGTAATTGAGTAGGAAAAACTTAACAATAATCAGCCGGCTATCTGGCAAAAAACGCAAAACTTTCCATGCCACATAAACAACATTTATTTTTAAATTACAAGAAAATTCACTCTTATTTATTTGTCTTCTTGTTCTTCGTTCGAAATGGAATCGTCACAATTATATTCGCACACAGAATTTAATTAACCTTAAAAAAGTCATCTATTTTTGTTTCTTTAGTAATTATGTATCTGTAGATATCAATACAGTTTTGTAATTAATTTAAATATTCCACGAATTCATCACATACATTATTAATTTCACTAAATTGCGTTAATGATTTTAAACGAATTGTAACGAACTTTTGTTAGGACCTTAATCCATGAACAAGCCTGCGCTAAAACGCTCGTTATAACCAAGTCTCTACTGCGTTCCTACTCGTTAAAAGCGAGTTTAATTATCTTTACTAAGATACAAAACCAAACAAATCTTGTACTTTTGCTCGTTACATCCGAGTTCTTGTTATAAGCGAGCTCGTTATTCGCGAGTTCCACTCTATTATCTTAATTAATAACGTGTTTCTCACCTCTGCAGTTTTATCTTGAAAGTATTTATATTCCGTAAAAATGAACGTTTTCAAATAAATCAGACAATACTATTACTGAACAAATAATGAAAATTAATTTAATAATAAATAAATAAATAAATAAGCAAATCTATTATATCTTCTTCTGTGGCGTCACAGTTCGAAGTCGAACCTTAGCCTCCATAATCATCCGCCTCCTTTTTCCCTGTCCTTGGCGATCGATGTCCATCGTTTTATTTTAAGTAAATTATCAGCATCCCTCGCCATTGCGTCAATCCAACGAGTCTTGGGTCTTCGACAGGACTTCTATCCTCGATCTGACTAAACAGTACCTTCCTAGGTATTCGGTTGCCTTCCATCCTATTGATGTGTCCTGCCCATTGCAATCTATGCAGTCGGATGGTGGTGGCCAGATCATTGTCTTTATACAGCATGTATAGCTCCTCATTGTGACGCATTCTCCATATCCCATTGACTTGGATTGCTCCATATATTCTGCTCAAACTTCTCCTTTAAAAAGTATTGACTATGTTAGCGGCTTGTTTGTTCAGAGCCCAAGTCTCTCTGCCATATGTTATCACCGGTCTAATCATAACTTTATATAATGTGACCTTGGACTGATGGTGGATATTCCTTGTCTTGAATACAGATGTCAACGAAGCATATGTTCTATTTGCGGCCTGTATCCTTTTCCTTATTTCATTTATTTCTTCATTGTTTTCTGCCATCCAACATCCCAAATATTTAAACTGATTCAGTATTTCCAGGTTTAGTGGTTCAGTTTCAAACTGTTCAGGTTTCCTCGTTTTCTTCCGAGTGGTGATCATAACCTTTGTTTTATCTGTATTAACCTGTAATCCTATCTCTTCTGCTTTACCTTTGATATGTATTATATAGCTCATAGATTTGTTAAGTTATTTTTTTAAATTTCAACATTTTTGAGAATACGTTAAATGGGCTGCCGCGTCGGGTTGGTTCGTTACGTGCTGTTTATGCTATGTGTTCATCTATTGCATGTACAGTATTCGTGTTTCGTAAACTACCTTTTGACAATGTAAGGTACAGGTTATGGAACGCGTTAAGGCTTAAACATATATCAACTTGTTTGGATAACGAAAAGAATGAAATGAAGACACGATGTCCATATGGCATAAGAATATGTACAAAATATGTGTGTGTGTTGTGTGGGAAAGCCTGGGCTTGCGTACAGCCAATATCATGCGGAGTTAAAATATGAAGTTGTTTTCTTCCGGATTATTTGCCGAGCGTTCGTTTAGTTTTTGGCACAGCGAAAAGGACCGAGATTGTCACTAGGATGTGGTAGACATGATTCTACAGAATCGATGCCAACTGGCAATGAATGCGATCAATAGGCCCCATTAACCGAAATAGTGAAATTATTATTGGTACAGGTTTCGAACTTGAGAACAGCTAGTAGACCTAAATCGTAGGCCACATTTTATTAGTACGTATTTAATAGTAAACCCAAAGAGAAACACTGTACTAAACCCTTCCCACAATCTTATGTTGTACATGGCGGACGCTTTAGAAGAACAAACAGTGAAGGAATATTTATTGATTTTTTCCAGAATTTGTAAAAACTCAAAACTCATATTTCACAGTTATTAATTAAAATTCAACAAATATAGTACAGTATTTACATTTTATTTGAGACCGAACCAAGAGTTGTATAAAAATTATGAGAAAATCTCGACAACGATAAAGAAATATCGGTATGCAGAACCATACACGACTTCCACGTTCTAAGATTTATATTTAAAATCATTTACTTGAATTCGGTTCGATAATTTCTAACAAGTTATGTGTGTTCCTTGTAAATCGAGTTTTATGTTTGACAAATTGTAATGAAATATTTCTATAGACACTACTTCTTTGTTGCCGATAACGTAGTACACATATAAAAAAATATCCCCTCCCCCTTCAACTATCATTTTCATTTATAGAAAATTACCCCTCCCCCTTCAACTACCATTTTAATTTATAGATATTTCATCTACTTTTCTACAGAGGAATATTATGACCTTCTTTTAATGATACTTTATTTATCAAAACTAAACAAGTACTTTACTCTTGTTAAAACATATAACGTTGCAGGTAAACTACCTCTTCCCCTTAACCGATCTTCACCAGAATCAATAGCCCTTGAGTCCTCACGTTCTAAAGTTCATCATCATCATTGTCATCTTCACAACACGGCGTAGGCAAGGTGGTGCCTGTTCCGCCTTCAAAAATCCTCTAGCCATCTCTTCCTGGGCCTGCCCACACACCTGTGTCCTATAGGTTTATATTTCCAGACTTGTTAGAGGCCAGTCTGGAATCTGACATTCTTTCTAAGTGTTCTTTCCAACGTTGTTTGTAACGTTTTAAATTTTCATTCAAGTTAAACACTTATAACTCTAACTCACGAGAATTTGACTTTTTTTTTTTTTTTTTTTTTTTTGAGACTTCATGATTGCGCCTGGGACAGTCTAATAGCAGCAACCGCGCTTCTCGCCTGTTAAACTGCGCCGACATCTGCGTCCGTAATCACATATTTGCGATTACTTGTTGACAGATTAACTATTTATGTAGACTTTTCGTGCACTGTAACGAACGTTACTTGATTATATGTGCAAAAATACAAATAAATATTTGTATATTGTAATAAACTTACAATACGTACAAAATTTTGCATAGGTTGACAAAGCATAATATCAGAAAAGACAAACAAAAAAAAAAACACCTCATGCTAAAAACCTTAGTAACCTTCTGAATATTAACACTACAGACCCGTATCCGCGGGTTAGTTCCTGGTAGAACTTCGCCAATCCAGCCTAAATTGCGGTAAAGTGAGCGTTTTGTTTTTTGTCGTTTACCGCAGATGAATTTGTTTGTTTTCAAGAAAGGGAACATTTTCTCAAAAACTATTTAATCTGTTTTGTTTATATTTGTACAGGATATTTACTGCAGAAAGACATTAACGAGTTTTTTTTTAAACAAATTGTAGAAATAATTTTATTACATTTATGAAGTCAATGTTTTTACATTTTTAACAGCGCTCCAGAAATTTTTTTTCCAAAACTAGAAGTCCATTTGGAAAATCTGCCGTTAAATATGTAAGAAGGATACATTAGATAGTACAACAATTTGAAAGAGTTATTACTCGTGGTTCCTGAGAAAATGATCCTTATGTAACTATTGAGTGGATAGGGATTCCGGGTATCCTCAAATCGAGCGGAATGGTTGATGCCCCTTTTTTAAAACATCCCACTGTCACCTGGACCAATTGTTTAATTTTTGTAATTTCGTGAGATATGGTGCCTACGTGACTACTGGTGTCCTGGTCATAGTTTGCTGGCGATATTTTAGGAAGTATAAATTCAGCAACCGATATAAAAATTAAAATCGTATAGCCCAGAATTTAAAAAAAAAAAGGAAAATTGTAATAACTGAAAATAAGGAATTAGCTTTCCTTGTCTCCTTCTCTCTTTTTCTTTTTTTCCCTAGTCACCGCACCTGTCGTACACTCTTAAGGGCGACCCTGGGCGTCATCAACATGACAAACATTTTGTTACCAGTTTATTGTCTGCCCTATGTATAAATTTTAAAGTTATGACCAGAATCTTTTATAACGATGTCACACTATGTCGTTCAAAACACACACACACACACACAAACAGGGTATTGCGTTATAAACTTAGACAAAGTAACGTATAGACAGGATAGTTTATGATGTCGCGAGACGAGGCAACGACCTCCAACAGCGACAGAAATAAGTCGTGTCAACGCAATCGATACCAGACACTCTTGAGTTTCCCATCGTAGACTTTACACTCACCTATTAATGTAGGCGCACAATATTGTAATAATGAGTATTTCAGAAGTTCGTAAGAAAATTCAGTTAGAGGTTACCAGTGTTACATGGACGAAGCCTGCCCGACGTGTATATTCCTTCGAGAGGGCAAGTAACGTGGAAATTGAGACTGCTTGACGAAGGCAATATTTATAGGCTACATAATAACAGCTATGAGTAGCCCTCTGTGTGTGTGTGTGTGTGTGTGTGTGTGTGTGTGTGTGTGTGTGTGTGTGTGTGTGCGCGTGCGTGCGTGCGTGTAGTGAGTATTATACCGATATGAGAATAGCAAGGATTGTGATCTTAGAACGGTGGAATAATTACTAAACACCAGAAAAAGCGATACCGACATTTGTACAACCAAGTGGTCCACTACTGACAGCTCTAACGACAGGCTGTTGTTACGGCAGACGTTTTGACCGTTTGATGGAGTTGAAATATGTCTTCTATGCATAAGTGCTATGCCGATAGAACAAAGCAGATTGAGCCCATGCATAAGTACCCACAGCAATTTAAGTACAGTAAAACCGTCTTTAATCGAACAAAATGAGGCGAAGCCATTTCGGATAACGCTTTTTTTCGGATAATCCATGGAGTCTATTTCCGTTCATTAAGGCATACAAAAAATGTCAGTAAAACATATTTAATTATGAAAGTTCAAATTATAAACATGCAGTACATTGTAATCTATGTGTGGTCTCGAGGTGGAGGCTCTCGAGGTGGTCTCGAGAAATGACCTCGTGTGCATCCAACCTACATGGAGTTGCTCCCTATGACGCAACCACGTTGCAACTCCGGAAAGAGAATGTCATTTCCTACAATTCTCAACTATAAGCTATGGTTATACCGCCAATACTCAGTTCGTCAGTGGTAATAGGGCGCGCGGGATCTAAAGACATCGTTCGGCAAGGTGAGGTTTTGACGGTTGCATGGGAGAGGCTATTTGAGACGCATCCCATACCTTACACCCCGTAATTACGTGTAAGCATATTCAAATCAAGGACGTTTGCTTTGTCCGGACCAGTTCGAGAACAAGAACGTAAACCACCTCCGCTTTAAATATCACAAAATGAAGTAAACAGAGCTTTTACTTTTTAATATTTTGTCATAAATTATTGTCGCTTCGCTTCTTGTTTACCTCTTTGTTATTTTTTATATTAGATTTTATAATTATTAATTCTGGTTTTTGTTTTGTATATAATTTGTTTTTCTCATCTCATTTTATTTTTCATCTAATAGCTTATTTTTAGTTTGTATTTTTGTAAAATATTATCCTCTTCTTTATATTACGAATATCTTGCCAGCGATTTCTGAATTTTGAAACATTTCTCTAAGTTTTCTATTGCGTATTTGCATTTGGCTTCATTAGTAAAGTTAAATCGTACTTTAAAAACACCGGTTATAATGTAACTTCTTTACATAGTTGTTAGGTAAAAACGCCTACTTTTCAAGTCATCAATAGATGATAGTTGAAAATATTTTACGAGTAGGATATATCTCTGTATTCTTCTATAAGTGACTTATCAAAACGCTCATATCCAGTTTTCGGATTAGCTGTCACTAGCGGGTAGTGTTTACTACTACTACTACTACTCCACGACACTACAGCTGATGAAGAACCCTGGCCTCCAGAACGACGTGCCTCCACTTCTCTCTTGTGCGACTCTTCGACACCTTCTGACCCCCAGTCTTCTCATATCTTCATCTACATCATCCACCGATCTTCTTCTTGGCCTCCCTCTTACTCTTCTTCCTCCTGGTCCTTCAGTGAATACTTTTTTCACTGTCCTTGCCTCTGTCATTCTTTGTACGTGATCTGCCCACCTAATTCTGCTTTGTTTTATTACTGTGTCGATGTCCGCTTCCTTGTATAGATCGTACAATCCTCATACGCCACATTCCAGTATGTAGTACACTTCCATATAGCCTCCTCAGGATCTTTCTTTCCCATCTTCTGATCATATCTTCTTGGGCTGAGGACATGGTCCAGGCTTCTGAAGCATACAACACTACTGCCCGCAATACAGTTTTGTAAATCTGGACCTTGGAGGTTCAAGAAACGTTTCCGGACTTTAGGATAGGCAGTAAAGAAAAGTAGCACCTATTTCCCATGGCTATAACGTTTCACTAAATCACGAAACGAACGTGGAAAAGCACGATTCTCGTTGACGGCCGAAGTGAGACCGTAAGCCTAACTTCTATCATACGGCAAAAAGAAAAATTCGTATCAAAGGTAATTTGAAATAGTTTATGAGATAAATTTTGATATTTTTGACAAAAATTGTATTTAATGTTATTAGCAAAAACCATATTTCAACAGTTTTGTTTTTACTTCATTTTAACTCTTAAACATCGTGGCTATCATTGTTCAAAGTAACGTTAGGCCGTGGCCGTTAGGCCGTGGTCTAAAGATGTTAACTGCAGACGTTTCGGCCCAGCTATCGGAGGCCATCTTCAGTGTAAAATTGTTTTGGCAGTTGTTCGCCAAATAACCCCAGTACTGAAGTAGACTATGCAAATACAGCGAACAACGAACAACTGCTAAAATAATTATGCATTGGAGAGATGGCGAGGCCGCAACGGCTGTAGTTAACACCTAACGGCCCGCCTAACGTTACTTGGAACAATCTTGACGCCGGCCGTGATAGTTATTGTCTCTATCACTTTCTTGGCGATAATGTGATGCTTCGGAATAGCTTTAAACTGAACAAGTCGGAACCTGAATAATGATAGAAATGTTATATTCGATTAAATCCGCAAAGCGATTTTGGGTAGTATTTACGTTAGGATTTTGAAAACAGATGGGAACAACTGCGTGAAGTTTACCGAACTGCATCCTCAACGTTCGACTGTAAGAAGAGTCCAAAATGTTTAAAGTAATTAGATTATGTGTTGAGAAGAGACGGTGGTGCACTGGCACCTGTAGCACCAGTGGTTGTTTGGCACCTGTTGCACGTGTTGCTGTGTGTTTCTCCCGAACAGAACAGCCCAGTTTCACCTTTTAGAGGATCAATCAGCCGCTTGGCCCGGTCATTGTACATTGTGTACATTGCAATACTCTGTATGTCAATTATTCTAGTACCGGTACCAACTTCATGACGCCGGTCCGCAACCAAACTCGAGTGATTGACCATTGATTGCGCCCGGTTTAATCCTTAACCCAAATACTTTCAATTTCACTGCACACCCGCGCGCGCGCCCACACACACACACACACACACATCCGTGCACGTACAACACTCTCTGTCCTTTCCCCTCAGATATTCGCTCGCTTTCGTAAGTTAATGTGCGACGGTTATTCAATAATTAAAGAGACAAATAGCTGTAGAGGAAAATATCGGTATGGAAACCACATACATGACTTCCACCTTCTAAGTTTTATATTTAACATCATTTACTTGAATTCGGTTCGATAATTTCTAACAAGTTAGGTGTAGCCTATTCCTTGTAAATCGAGTTTAAGTTTGACAAATTGAAATGAAATATTTCCATAGAAACTACTTCTTTGTTGCCGAAAACGTAGTACACATATAAAAAAGTATCCCCTCCCCCTTCAACTATCATTTTCATTTATAGAAAATACCCCTCCCCCTTCAACTACCCTTTTCATTCATAGATATTGCATCTACCTTTCTACAGTGGATTATTATGACCTTCTTTTCAGGATACTTTATTAATCAAAATTAAGTGATTTTTACTCTTGTTAAAACATATAACTTTGCAGGTAAATTATCCCTTCCCCTTAACCGATCTTCACCAGAATCAATAGGCCTTGAGTCCTTTACAACTCGGGCACATATGCAAAAAATATTCGATTCTGTTTGAATTTGCGGCAGTTATCGTTCGCCATAGAAAACATTCTGTACACACACACTTTTCGGAAAATGACTTTTCTTCATGTTTTGAGGGTAGTACAATCAGAATCAGCCCTTATCTCTAACACTTTTTTTCGCGTTCACCATACTTCCATTTCCTTACGTCCTTACGGAACATGGAAGTAAAACGGTTGGTAGGCGGAGCACGATAGTTTCAAAACTCTTGTTGGCAGCCCTTTGATGAGTTTTGATCAGTTATTTTTTAGATTTTTCTGTTTGTAACCTCAAATTCTCATTTAAGATGGCCAGTTCTCTTGAAGTTTTTTAAATTAGTCAAACAATGTACAGTGATCCGTTTTTTGCTGTCTGAAGGTAAAAACCGGCTATAATTTACACTCGTATGAGTAAACAATACGGAAAAAGCTGTTCGGATCGCGGAAATTTTTATAATAGGTAGAACAGTTTAAAAATTGGTCGAACTTTAGTCACTGACGGGCACCGTTTTGGATGTTCACTGTAGGTGTCAGTTCCAGCGCTTGAAACTCGCACATGACACCCTCATCCGTGAAGACCGACGGATTTCAGTTTTGAACTTATAGCTGAAGAATTACAGTTAAGCGTTGGAACAATTAATATTATTATCAGTCTTAAGCTTAAGCACCGTAAAACAAGCGCAAGGTGGGTTCCAAGAGAGTTGACCAACCGTCACAAAGTGAAAAGAGACTAAACTTTTCAAATGCGTACAGAGATTTCAACTCTAGCGTACAACGCTAGAGTCGAAAGGTGATGCTTTCTTTGTGGAGAACTCCAACATGTTATAAAACATTGATGTTCATCATTTTGAACCGGAATCCAAAATATTGTTACGCAACGGACCATTATCGAACAATGGAGGGTGTCGTTCTACGGTTTCTCGGCTATCCCAGCAGAGCCCAGCTGTAATGTGTGTGTTCGTACATATTGCTAATCTGAGAGGAAAGACAATTACGTGACACTTATCATGCGTCAACAATCGAGGCTGTTGCAGACCGCACCGGTCCGCACACTCTTTCAAGGGCAGACACGACACTGTTTCTAGTGGATTCGAGAGCGCCGTAAGAAGCTTTTGTTTAACGCGTAATCCAAAAAGTGATAGATTATTCTGGCATCTCAGCGGGATACAAATATAAGCATCCAGCGAAGGTCAGTTCAGTTTACGTCGGGCGATTACTCAATGCGTTCAAGTGATTATTAGTGAAAGGTGTTTATTGTGCGGGGCTTCATTAGTTGATATTATTATTGCGTGTGAACAAATTTAGCCCAATTATTGCACGAGTATAGTCTTGTTGAATAACTTGTTGATTTTAAACTGTTAATTACTAATAAACTTACTTTACTTAAATACTTTACGTAATTACTTTCAAACTGTCGCTAATAAATTGATGATTAGTGACATAATTGGTGTCTTTATTTTGTCTTCCACTGTACCATATGACGATCAGTGAGACCCTCGTAACAATACAAATCATGGAGGGGAAGAAAATGGCCTAAAGTAGCTCCGATAGCAACATAAAAATTTCTTTGCAGCACGGATAAAAAAAAATTATTCAGAGATGGGACAAGTGTATTAATGTTGCTGAAGGTTCTGTTGAAAAGTAAAAAAAAAAAAATGTCGTACTGATTAAATAAACCGTATTTCCTCTACAGCTATTTGTCTCTTTAATTATTGAGTGACCCTCGTAACAACATGGAGAGAGAGTTGAGTGACGACGTCTAGAAAGACGACTAAGACATCATATGGCTTGAAATTGAGGTGCACCAATAACCCCTGTAAGGCAAAAATATACCTTGAGATTCCGAAGCAGTGATCCTCGTGGACCAAGAATCTACAAACATCCCAGCAAATATCTACGAAGTAGAATTATTTCTAAAAAGTACAAAAAGTAGAAGCAGTGATCCTCGTGGACCAAGAATCTACAAACATCCCAGCAAATATCTACGAAGTAGAATTATTTCTAAAAAGTACAAAAAGTAGTAAGACTCACAAGTACATTTTCACAAGAGAGCCTCCTGCGAGATGTAATCGCTGTGGCACGGTTTTGTCAGCTTTCCATCTCGTTTCAGCATCTACGAAGCAAATTTAATATCCCTGCAGATGTGCGAAAAAGTTTAAATGAAGAGACTGCAGCCGCCAGCATACTTCTCCTCTTAAAGAAGATTCAGTTGTTAACAGCAATATAGAAACGAACTAAGAAAATTATAAGAACATTAAAAATCGTGTAATTAAGTTAATGGATTGATATGTTATTATGACTTATTGTTATATAGTTGTTATATTTTGTTACCTAGTTTTATATTTACTATATGTAGGCCTATATTTAGTTATATTTATTTATGTGCATGATGTGCATTTATATTGTTTGTGTTGTGAGGAGTTAATATTTCTCATTTTATTTTGCATCAGTTAAACAGATACTGTTATTTGTTAAATATTTTTATCTATCTCATTTGTTTACACTATTTGGTATTTAAACAAATATTTACTATATGTTAATACATCTGTTTAAGAATCTGTACAAATTCATTTTTGCGGTCGCTAATGACCGTTGCAGCGACCTTATAAATAAATGAAATAAAACAAAAAAAAAATCAAAATATAGTAATTCATAAATTGCCTGACTACTTGATTTCTGTTGTATTTTGTTCACCTGCAAAGAATAAAAACACTGAAAGTATTGCCCACACGACAGAATATATTAAAGTGGAGGTCCGAAGGCAGGTGGGTCCGTGGCGCGGGGTGAAGACTCATCTAATTTATCGGGAGTGGCCAAGTTCTACGGACCTTGTACTGTGGAATATAGTATAGGATACCTCGTTTTTCGTCTTTTCTGATACTTATCCTGCTTTTTCCAAAGATATTTCAGATTTGTTAAATTGCTACATAAAACATTTACGTACAATTTTGTATTATATTATGTTATATTTGTATTTTTGCACATGCAATCAAAAAATGTTGGCTTGAGTGCACGTCATAACTGAAAGAAAAGTTTACCAAGAAATACAGTTAATGTGTCAACAAGCCCAAGGCGCGTGAAAATGTGCGCGTACGCCAGCAGGTGTGCACGTATGCGGGGAACTGACCGTCGGCGCATTGACTGGCCACAAGCGCAGGCGAAGCATTATTTTTAGGCGTTGTATAACCCTGCAACCCTATCGCCAGCTGCCAATGGAGACTTATGTGGCTTTGACGTTTGGTAACAGTGAATAGAGGCGAAAACGTATCGCCAGAGGAAGGCTCCGATATATCTATAACAGGTATTTTGGAAGGGATGTAACAGTGATGAAAAGTTGAAATACCTGTTCCGATCCAACGATAACTGAAAAGTCGAAATACCCGTTCCGATTACTCGCGGCCTCGTGGTTCCGAGTCGCGGGAGCTCCCTACGCAACTAACGAATAAACGAGTACTATAAGTACACGAGTACAAAGTCACTTTTTGGTGCTGAATACTTCATTCTGCTCATACAAGTACGAAACGAAGCAAAACAGCGATGTTCAGAATATCTCTATGCCAAAGAGACGAAGCTGTTTTTAATAAACGAGAAACATTCATACTGATGTTACATTTATTCTCGTGTGTTATGCAGATATATAATACAGATTATAATAACAAATTGTATATTATACTAGTCACCAACTAGGTAAATTTCGAAAAAGCGAATTATATTATGTTGTAACCAACAGAGTTAGTTATATAGGTGATATAAGTAGGCCTACTTTCTGTTAATGTGATTCGGAGATGTTTTAACTTCACTGCAGATTTCACGTAAATGATGAGATTGTTGTAACTCTTGTGGCTTACTGTTATGTTTTTATTATATGTTTCTGATGGTTCTTTGACATTATTTGTTGTGCTATTGCGTGCACCCTAAATTTCATTGCCTGAGTTTTGCAACTGATTTGTCTAACCAAAATGGATCAATAATTTAATATTAAATCTATGTCAGTTCGTTTACTCCTAGTGAAAACTTAAATTAGTATGCCCATTCCCAAAGAGAGATAGGCTTATAAATTTGCTTGTTTCTTATTTTCTTTTAAACAGTAACATCTTAATAAAGTCACAGTGTAAAATAACACTGTTAACACTTTCAATTTATTTCTTATAACAAATTATATAATACAGGTATATGTATAATAGGTATATAATAACTGGTATTTGTACATGTTATTTATTTGGAACGGTTTCGTTCGTACCAGTTATTTTTAAATACTAGTTTAGCACACCTAGAAGGAGTATTGGAAGGGTATTGTGACGTACGTACAGGGTTAAAGACGTCACGTGGTCGTGTGCCGTTACGTTTTTGCTTCCGTGTAGAAATACGAATTCTGAAACTCGCTTATGGAGCGTAGGAAGTAGCTTTAAATTAGAAGTAATAAATCTCACAAAGTATTAAACTTCCTGTAATTGGAGTAGGAGGAGGTTCTGCTACTTGCTACTTCAACTGTATAGAACTCTATAACAATCTCGTACTCGGCTAACCAGCAGACAGAACAGCTAACAAACTTAGTACATACCAACTTCTTTTGTTAAAACTGATGCAATTTTTCGTAATCAAACTCACGTCCAGTATATGCCTACGTAAAGTAAAATTTTTCTCCGAATTGTGTGTATACATTTGTCAGGTCTAGGACCGTTCTAGGACGCAACACTCGTTTGGCTAATCAGCTGTAGGAATCTGAACGTCTTTTAGTCCTACCATGAAGTAGGGCGAAGGAACATCCGTATTAAACATGACATACTAACTCTAGTAACAAGATTTAATTGGCCTCAAAATGTAACTATTCTTATAAAAATAAAATATTCTTTGGTACTGAGCTGATAAAAAGTTTAACGTAATTGTGAGTCCGTGCAGAATAACATTAACGCTTTCACGCCGGAGTCAACTTCAGTAAAATTATCGTCCGAGCTGTTGGTCCTCTTGTTCTAAACCTAGACGTTTAGACTGCTTCTGCGGCACTCATCTGCAGTGGGTCTTCCGTTCTGCTTCTCTGGTCATCAGTCGCCAGAAGAACAGAACTGAAAACCCGCTGAAGATGACAGCTGCAGTCGAAACGTCTGGATTTATAATACTAGGACCTCGACCCAACAGTCCGGACGATAATTTTAATGAAGATGCAGTGCAGGGTAATTATAAATCATCATCATTGTCGTCATCCGTCCAGTTCATTATACTCACAGTACTAAAAAGAACAGCCGTGTTGTAACCTACAACCAAATGCTTAGTTCCAATTTCGTTTTCTTTATTCCCTAAATGACATCGGTCTATTCTACTTTGGCTGTGTGCCCATTTATAATGTTTTCATTTTAGTCTTTGTTATTTTCTAGCATCGTCTTTTCGCCGTGTAGTCCGCAGTTATTTTCACTCGCCCCGCTCACGCTGATTAGTCGGTTGTTTCAGGCATAAAGATTGCTTGTTACACGAGTAAATCATTTGTTGTTTTGTTAATATTGTCCAGCAGTCCACCTACATTGGCCTGAGAATACTGCTGCTCTAATATTATTTTATTTTACGTCCATTTCTTACTTTATTCTCAGGTAGTTCAGCATTTTATTCGTCTTTTCCAAAATTGTTTTCAATCTAACTTTTCTAGGCTAAATCCTATTTAGGCGTAATAATTTCTTCCCATCTCGACTGTATTTTTATGTGTTTCTTTTTTATTTTTATGAGACGTATTTTCATCTAGTTGATTGTTCTGTTTCCCACTATAATCGCCTCAGCGCACTCGTTTATATAGAGAAGTTACCTAAATAATAATAATTTTATCTGACACGTTGTTTATATTCAGCAAATACCGTCAAACGTCTCTGTTTAGACCACTCGCAGAAATGTCTTCTTTCGACTATTTGGATAGTCGAAACTCGCGTCTTTGCCAGTGCAGTTTCTCGATTGCTGATTTTTGAAGAGTTGTACCGATTTCAAATTTAGACCGCTGAAAAGGTATTGTGCAAGATATCATTACAATCTCTTTTATGCTTAATTGATAAAGTAATATGGTTTCAAACATGCAGAAAAAATTACAGTTTTATTTTTATGTAACATAATCTAATAACATTTTTCTATTGATGTATTTAATGAAAAGAATTTTTAAGTTTGAAAACGCGATTTGTTGAACGTCACTTTATTGCTTATTCGACAGAAGTCAATTCCAAAACACGATTCTGAGTTGCTCAGAGAAGTGTAGCTGACATGGCAGTTGGATTATTGAAATATATAGCCTACATTCGATACAAAACTCTACCTGAGGTTTCCTTGTAACACAGCTCTCATAGTAGAAACAATATATTTAATAGGGTTTTAAAGAGTTTATGTTTGACGTCAGCGTTCAATACGCCGAAGAGCTTTTTTCGTACAGTGCATGTTTCCACTAATATTAGATTTATCAGTCGCTTTTGGTTGCAGTTTTTTATAAAAACACGTAATGACTTGGCATGTTTTTTTATAGTTGCCCCATTTTATAGCCATCACACACACACATATGTGCGTACGTGAGTTCCCCTCACTCTCCTTCGCCCACTCCTATCTCTCTCTCCCTTTCTCTCTCTCTCTCTCTCTCTCTCTCTCTCTCTCTCTCTCTCTCTCTCTCTCTTCTATCCCTGTAAAGGATTGGAATGTTAATCTAATATCGGGAGGCCGCAATTGCTACCCTTGTCCTTGCTAATTCGATTACCCCTTCCGAGTGGAGGCGCACGCAGCTGCACCCTCATTGGTCCGCTGGGTGTGGCAATTTAGCGCGCAGGTCCCAACAGGTGGTGAGAGTCTTCCACCGCCCCACCACTAACTTCATCACTAAAAGAAAATTAAAAGATAGGAAACTGGAAATTAAATTTTTACTTTTTATGCAAATACGGTTGTGTTTTATTTTAAATATAACAGTTCTCATCATCATTATGTAGCGCTGTATTACTGAATATTTCGTTGGCCGAATCCGTGTTTTCAAGTCTTCTGCAAGGGAAAGCCGCGGTATTAATGTTTCCCTTCTCGTCTGTTGTACCCAAAATGCATACACCAGTACGTCCTACGCAGCACATTGTATGTTATTTAGCAACGAACACATGAAACTATGTGCAGCTTATAATAGGCCTACATTGAACAACCAGCGTAATGTGATTACCTTCTTGTTGTGCTAGGAAATTAACAATAGCCAACATAACTGCCACCATATAGGTTAGTGTAGGTTGTATTGTTCTGTAGGGCCTGTAATTCAGTACCTAAGGAGTTCACCAGTCTTGATTCGTTTATTCTTTGTCAAATTTCGTTCATCATACTGTCCAATCCTCGTGTGCAATATTTAATTTATGAAATGTTTCTTTGTATCTGAATTTCTGTTTCATTTAAGCTATATATTATAGTCCCAACAAAAGCGTTTCACATTAATAATTCCACTCAGTAACCAAGGAGATGTAACGCCCCTTGGTAACTAAATTTCAAAACACATATTTTAAGGGCACTCGTAAGGGCACTATGCTTACCACGTTAAATTCACCAACTTTGAGACCCATTACCTCGGAGCCTGTAAAAGTCTGAAGTTTTTGCATAATAGTAAGCACACTGTATTCCACAAACGCTACTACAATTCTAAAGATATCCCTTTATCCTAATCTTTTATGTTTTGCTCTAAACGTTTGCATACAAAAAGTTTACTTAATATTTGTTTACGTTTTCATTTTTCAGTGAAAATATATAGTTCTAGTACTGTAGTTCTATCTCCATTAACCCA
Organism: Magicicada septendecula; assembly: GCA_034769895.1. Taxonomy (NCBI): domain Eukaryota; kingdom Metazoa; phylum Arthropoda; class Insecta; order Hemiptera; family Cicadidae; genus Magicicada; species Magicicada septendecula. The sequence continues at coordinate 324,769,721 of CM068376.1, read as the reverse complement.
ATAGCCAAAAATAATTCAGCTTGATAGTTCACTTGGTTTCTGAAATAATGGGCCATTTATCTAAAAAAAAAAAATAGATTTTCAGAAAAACACATTTAAAGTTTTTACAACAGGTTTTCATGTTTTTTCCTTATTATAGTAGTCCAGCTCCATACTCGGGGTCTTCAGGTATGTTCATTTGGACTTCTAGTTTCTCTTCACATTTCTAGTTGACTGTCTAACCTTTTTCATCAATTCGTCTACTGTTGTCTCTGCCTCAAGGATTCTTTTGCAAGTCAATTTTTTTCATTACCTTAACCATATTTGATCCCGATTCGATCCCTAATTTTTGTAAGACTTGACACTTCCTTATATTACCTTTATTGAAAGTCAAAACAGCATTATGTACACCCAGAACCAATGTATCCAGTCCAACAAATATATTTTTTTGGAAATCTATTCCAAATCAAATGGTTCAGCGACTCGTTTGCATTCCGTGTACTACCATGAAGACACTATTTTAACAAATTAGAATGACTCAAATCAGCAAATATTGGCTTTATGACAAAATTACAGACATTGGTAGTAAATCTTTGTTGAAATCCCCTTTCCAATGGTAAAAACTGCATGTCTCTTACGATTTGTTATAAGGATTTTTACAGATTTGTAAAAAATTGTAACATTATCAGCACTTTTGACAGAACTTTTCCTACGACCTCAATTTATTTTAAAAATCATAAAACACTTGTTATTAGGCATGTTCACATAAATCTGGTATCCATTTACTCAGAAAATATTGAAGATTTTTTTAAGACAAAAAACAAAAAAATCTATTTTTTGGTCGGCTTGCCGGTTACGAGTGCCCTTAAGGAGACTTACTGTGGGAATTATATGATAATTAAATTTTTACACAAGATATTATACATAAACATTACGAAATACACTAAAATCTGCAACAAAATGTACAGTACGGTTACTACAGACGTGAAACGTTTGTTTGTTAACTATTCAGGTCTTGTCTTTGACTAATGAACAAATTTACTCCAACTTAAAATAAGTGTTGTGACCTCCAACCACATGCTTACAACCAATTTAGTTTTCTTCATTCCGTAAATGACATCGTCTGTTCTACTTTGGCTGCGTGCCCATTTATAATGTTTTCATTTTTGTCTTTGTTATTTTCTAGCATTGTCTTTTCCCCATATAGTCCGCAGTTATTATCACTCGCCCCGCACATTCTGATTAATCGGTTGTTTTCAGGCATAAAGATTACTTGTTACACACGAGATAAGCATGTTTGTTATTTCAGACATGTTGTTAAGAACAACATACTAACTCTAGTAACAAGACTTAATTGGCGTCAAAATGTAGCTATTCTTATAAAATTAAAATATTAGTTGGTACTGAGCTGATAAAAATTTTAAAGTAAATTCGTAATTGCAAGTCAGTGCCGAATAACATTAAAACGTTCACGTCCGGAGTCAACTTCAGTACACTTATTGTCCGGGCTGTTGGCCCGTTGTCCTCTTGTTCTAAATATAGACGTTTCGACGCAACTGCGGCAGTCATCTTCAGTGGGTATTCCGTCCTGCTTCTCTGGTCGTCAATCGTCAGAAGAGCAGAACAGAAAACCCACTGAAGATGACTGCCGCAACTGCAGGCGAAACGTCTGGATTTATAATAGTAGGACCTCGGCCCAACAGTGTACTGAAGATGCAGTGCAGGATAATTATAAGTCATCATCATTGTCGTCATCCGTCCAGTTCATTGTACTCACAGTACTAAAAAGAGCAGCCGTCTTGTAACCTACAACCAAATACTTACTTCCAATTTCGTTTTCTTCATTCCGTAAATGATGACGTCATCTATTCTACTTTGGCTGTGTGCCCATTTATGTTTTCATTTTCGTCTTTGTTATTTTCTAGCATTGTCTCCCCCCCCCCCGTGTAGTCCAGCGTTATTATCATTCATCCCACACACGCTGATTAATCGGTTGTTTTCAGACATGAAGACACGTGGAAATCGTTTGTTGCCACCTACATTGGACTGAGAATACTGCAGCTCTAATATTATTCCATTTTACGCCTATATAATCTAGTCTTGAAGTAATGTTCAAGTTTACTTTGACTTAAAATAAGTTATAAAAATCTTCTAAAAGATTTCCACCATTAGATCCTATTCTATCTCATTTTTACCCACAGGCCTATGCACAGTTCAAATTCACTGTCCTGCTTTATGGGGACTTCACGCGAATACGAATGTCTTCTTCCACTTTAGTCCTGCCTTAACGGCCTCAACGACCTCATGGCTGTGGGGGCCGCTCTTTCTGTTTTTGTGACGTGTTCGTCGGGAATCCTGTGCGACGAAATTTATCTCAAAGCTGGCGCGGATCCACGCGGGGGAAATGGGGGAATCACCCCTCCAATTTTGTTCGTCGTTTGATGATTGTAGAACGGTTTTGTGATTGTGCATATGATACAAAATTCATATCACGTTATGTAGGTTCATGGTTTTATTCTAAGATTACTTTAAATTGTAACTGTATCTGACGAGTATGTTTTAATTTTCTCGTTTCATGCATACCATAAATGAGTCGCGTGTATTTTAAACTGCAAGTGAATATTATTAAAATAACAACGAACTGAAAAACACATATATGATTTTATACTTGTACGTTAAAAAAACCTATTGTGTCGATAAATAACACATTGTATATTTTATCTTCACTCATTCCTATCGTTTATAGTCTAAAGAACGGTCCTACTTTTTATAATTCTCCCCCGTCCCCCAAATTGCTTGCTGGATCCGACGCTGTCTCCAGGTCGAAATTTTGAGATTTTGAAATTTGGTGGTATACAGATATTCCTGGTGGCGTTGTTGCGGATTCTCTATAGCCCCCGGTCACTCTGTTCGATCGACAGTATCTTGAGAGCAGAAGTATATTTTATTTTGACAGGCGAGCGTTCCTACGTTTCGTCGCACCTAACGTGTATTGTCGCCTCAGGCCTGTAACAACATTTTGTTAAGCTCTCAACAAAACAGTGAGTTGAGAATGATTAACGTCGTAAAGCATTCTTTTGACATTTTATTTCATACATACAATACAAAAAAAAGTTTTAAAAACTTTAAAACATAATTTAATACAACAGAATTAATATATTTTTCAAAAACAAGATATTATTTATGTCTTATATAGGTATCTTATATAAGTATACATGTATACTTATATAGGTTATTAATTAACAATAATATATTTCTGTGTTATGTATTTATGTTATTGGTGTTATAACCATTTTATTGTTCATTCAAATTCTATTTAATTACTAACGTTTAATATAATATCTAATGTAGCTTCTGACTCCTACTAGTTCCTGAGTACGTTGTTTCAGTATTTATCTTTGTTTAACAACTCCTAGTTTAATAATATGTAATTTTATTTAATCTACGTAAGTATTTATTGATTTTATATAAGTTCGTTATTATAATTTTTGTGGTCACTGATTACCGATGCTCTAGCAGCGACCTGATAATAAATAAATATAATTAAATTAAAGATAAGGTATTATTGAATAATTTGTTTGCTGTAATAACATTTTAAACAAAATCCGAGCCAAGAGAAACACTTTCACACTCAAGCAGTTGCAACCGTTTTATTTCCCTTAATGAACTCGCGTTACATGATTAAGGAACACGCCGGCGTGAGATAATTTAAAATAATTAATTTATTCTATAATAATTAAAGTGTAAAAGATATTAATTACGAGCAAATTTTAAAAATGTAGGGCGTGGAGTCCAATCGCGCTGCGGTATTTAACATTTTAAAGAGAAATGAAGATTGTTTCTACAAGACAAATTTTACAAGCTTTTTTGTGTTGAGCTAAACCTCCCGGAGCTTGACAGTTCATGTAGTTAGCGACCGCCTGCAGTAAAATTTCAATTTGAAATACTGTGTTTCAATTTTTCTGGGTTTACACGCGGTGTTGTACTGAACTCGTTTACTGAGTAGTGAAAAACCGGTTATAATTTATAATTAATGGAGAAATTAAGTGAACGTGAGTTTAAGTTTGTTTACCCGCATCGTTAACTATGAGCGACGCGCTGTATTGATTAGGATGGGTCTACAGCGGGCAGTTCCAACGTTCCCATCAAAATAAACTATTCAGTGAAGAGATATTATGTTAATCGATTTTGCCAGTCATGGAATTCCACAATACAAGACACAGTACAAATTAATACTAACAAATGTTCACGTTTCAAGCGATCTTGCCCGTTATAATGACCAATTCTTTTCTTTTAAACTTTATATTTTCTTTGCGTTCTCTCAAGACGTTTATTTAACTCTTTATTTTAACTATGTCTCTGTTTTCTCAGAGTATATATTAGATTCATTGTACGAATACTTATCTGTTTCTTTGACTGCACCTTTTAATTTACATTAGTAAGCCTACCCTTCTTTCTTGTGCCGAGATTCCACCGCTCTCGTACACGTGTCTGACAACTGCCAATATTTCATAAAATTTTAACTCCGTTTCTTTTTTTTTTTTGTTCTTGACAATCAGAAAGTGTTACCAGAAAAAAAATTAAAAGCTCCACTTTTTTATCTTTTCTATAATCTTTTAAGTTGGAAACAGCTGTTTGCTCTGCAAATTGACGTACACGGCAGTAAATGCTATAATACAATACTGAAAAACAGATACTGATGGGAATTTCTTAGCCGTAAGTTTATTTAGTACTTTCGGTTTAAAAGCAAATAGTTTAAATGTATCTGAAACTGGGCACCAATGATAAGCATTGTTAAAATATATTTCTTCTGCTTCTTCTTATGTCTTCAATCCTAAGATTGGTTTGCAGCAGTCTTCCAGTGCTGTCGATCTTGTGCTTTCCTCTTCATTTCCTCATAAGTTTCACAATTTACTTCATCCATAATTTGCTTTATATACTGCAGCCTTGGTCTTCCCTTATATCCTCTACCTTCTATTGTTCCTTCCATCATCAATTTTAGTAGTCCTTCATGCCGCAGTGTATGTCCAATAAGTTCTACGCTTCTTCTAATTATGCCTTCCAACAAACACCTCTTATTGCCTATTCCGTTCAGCACCTCTTCATTTGTAATTTTGTCAGACCATTTTATTTTTAGCATCTCGCAAATAACGCCATATCTCAAAGTTTCCTTTTTCCTAATATCTCTTTAGACAGACCCACCCGGAGATCCGATTGTGGGCCTAAAATATATTTAACTAACAATAATAAATATTTGAAATTTAGTGTAGTCGATACTAAGGTGGTTTGTAGCGTAAACGATAGACACTTGATTGGTTTGGACTGTGCGGATTTATTGTTCGTTTAAAACGTCTGCTTTGGTTATTAATTTATCCCGTTGACAAGATCAATTAATTTTAACGGCCGTCCAAGCGAGTAACGCACGTCAATCCACAAGCAATTAACGACCTTTGGAGCTGCCACGTGTACGCACCGCAATGAACGCACCACCTTCGGTAATGTTTTAATCTTCCAGCAGAAATATTTTTAACGAGCTTCGTTGAAAGCGTACACTGCGTCTCAAGATGGCCACGTAATATGGATCCGTCTCTGTAACCTACCGCTTCCCAGATCCCATCCATATTTAAGTTCTTCTTTTTCTTCTTCTTCTTCTTCTTCTTCTTCTTCTTCTTCTTCTTCTTCTTCTTCTTCTTCTTCTTCTTCTTCTTCTTCTTCTTCTTCTTCTTCTTCTTCTTCTTCTTCACTACATGGCTTGGGCTATAGCCCGATCCGACTTCACAGAGTCTTGGACCCACTTTTTCCAGGGTCTTCCACGATCTCTCGTCCCCACTGGCCCTATATTCAAACGCTTGTGTAGGAATACGCGTGTCTACTGTGCGTTCCACATGGGACTTCCAATTCTGCCTGTATTCCATTATTCTCTCCAGAACCGACTGTAACTTCAGATCGTTCCTTATGTCGTCGTTTCGTAGACGGTCTCTCAAACTACATCCCTTCACTGCTCTTAAAATTTTCATTTCCGAGGCCTGTATTTTAAAATATCTTTTTGCAGGAGAGTCCATATTTCACAATAAAGCCGGCACAGCCACGACCTTATAGAACGTTAAGATCTCCCTCTGCGTTTTATTCTTCAGTAGTTCCACAGGTATAACTAAATTTATTTAACTTTCTGTCGATATCGTTATCATTCCTATATGCGATATCACATCCCAAAATAATTAAAATGTGAGACCTGCTGCCAAAAACACTATTATCAATTACAATTTTTGTTCTCACAGGGTTCTTCCCTAGGAAGGCCATCACTTTTGTCCATATTTAAGTTGCCAAACTTATTTATTACATAAAGCAATCCATCTGTAATCGTTTGAAAACTTGATCGCCCTGCCCTCATTTATAATACCGTACCTGAAATTAAAAAAATATATATATTTTTCGTTTTCGCAAGCGTCAAGCAGTAGGCTACCTACGACTTCTGTTGTAGAGTGGCTGATATACATAAAGGACATATATAGAATTTTCTTCCCGGTGGGGTGGGGGGGCGAGATTTTTTTAACGCATAAGTAATGGAATTGTAACATGAGCGAAACTCATTACTACATAAACGATTTTAACAAATATATAATCAAGTATATGTCTTAATAATATTTGATCATGTTGAAATACCGTACACGCGCGTGCGTGTGTGTGTGTGTGCGCGCGCGCGTGTTTGAGAACACAAAACTATTTAATGAGGAATCAGAAAAACAATGTTCATTTCCAAGACGAAAAAACCGAATGAGCAGAAAAAAAAATTATATTGTCGATATATATTTTTTATCTGAGTTGATTTTGAGAGTACATCTTTAGCAAGTTTTACTTTGACTAAGTAATATTATGTACGTATTTATACCGTGATCGTTTTATGCGTTACAGATTTCAAAGGTTACAAATTTGGAGGGGGCTGAAGCCCGTTAGCCCCACTTTAAATATGCCCCTTTACATGTTGTATAACTGACATTTTATAGCTCAGTTCGATCTTCATACCGTCACCGCATTGTGTTTAAAGTATCGTCATTGTAACTATTAATTTTCGTATCATCATTTAACTGTTTATATAAAAGTCTAAGAACTTCTCGCCTCACGTAGGTTAAGTGTACATGGTGAAGTGCTATTGGTGGGCTGGGAAATCTGATAATCTTACTGTAGGCTATATTGTAAATAATGTAGATGTCCCCTCCTTTTGGGAATTGTGTTTATATGTTGATGAAATCGTCTTACATTTCTATAAATTCACTTCTTAACCTGACAATGTCATAACGAAGTTGTTGACCTTGGATATTGGACAGAAAATCTGAACTTTCTGAAAAACCTGTCATCCTATCGTACAGTCTTTCCTCGTATAATTTACACTGCCTTCTCTTTCTATAATTCATTCACAGACTTATTAACTTATCCTTGAAGTAAACGGTGATATTGATGGAATTAATATTATTACTGCTTTAGGTATCGTTTTTAATTATTAATTTCTTCTCGGTGTTTCCGTGTTGAACCGCTTTGAATTGTGTCGACGTTTTACGACCTCCACTGGTTGAAACGGCGGAGGGCTTGGGTATGATAGTACTATGTTTATTGCTGGTAATGTTTTGCCAATGTTTTAAAAGGGTTCAAATTCTTTAAAAAGACGACAACTTTGCAAAGGAAAGTGCAATGTATTTGTGGCTATAAAGTTTGAAACTATGGCTCTTGTTGAACTAGACAGTACAGTCGAGGCTCTAGCAACGTCGGTATAACAAGAGAGGGCGTCTGTTCACACGGTTAGAGACGTTAGAAACAGTTCTATTTGCAAATGTACTGGACAGTAGGGGGAATCCTAGAGGATGTGAAAGTGCTTGGAGTAAAAAATTGGTGGACATTGGCTAAGGATAGGGGAGTTCGGAGGAAAAGCCTGAGAGTTGTTGAGGCCCACGGTGGGCTGTGAGCTACTGATGGTGATGATGAGATGATGATGGTTAGACAGTCCGGACTTTCAAAAAGTTAGCCCATAAGGTTTTAGAGAAACTACTCCCTTTTACTGGTTATAAACTTAATTATCAAACAAGCATACACTGCGTCTCAAAGTGGCCACGTAAAATGGATCCGTCTCTGTAACCTATCGCTTTACGGATCCCATCAATATTTCAGTTGCCAAACTTATTTATTACCGAAAGCAATCCATTTGTAATCGTTTAAAACCTTGAGCAAAAAAATTTGCAATTTATTATATATTTTTTGTTTTATTTTATTATTTTAATAAATATATGATAGCTAACTATTATTTAAATAGCTGACTACATAAACATTACAACAATCGAACATGGAATCGAAGTAAAATCGATTATCCGTTAACTATATTTTAAGCGAAATTACAATTCAAACAAACCTCTGAAGATACAGAATAATTTCTGTAAGACGTACGGCAGGTGCAAAGAAATCTACTCGCAGTGTATTTATTTGAAGATATGTATGCGTTAGAAGAAAACTGTGGTATCTACGGATGAGAATTACTACCCAAGGTACTGGTTTGGTATGACAGACAGATATGTGCTGTAATATAATTGAACTCGACCGTGTCACGTTTGACTGTCTGGCTTTCTGTGTCTTACGATAACTTTTGAACGCATCAAGTAATTCTCGTAAAACTTGGCAAGCGTTCTACACTTTTACCCTATATAATCCTCCAAAAATAGGGGGGAGGGAAAATTTGAGGAGTCAAAATTGTGGGAAAAGTGCAAAAGTGCAAATACCCCATATGGGGTATCAAATTAAAGAGAATTTAAACCGCAATCTGAATATAGTGTTTATTTTAAAAAATAACGTCATGGTATAAAAGTGGGTGAACATTTTTATGAATCGCAAAAATTCGTGTAGGGTATTAATTTAAAGCAAAATTTCAACTAACTTCTGAATGTGATGTTAAGTTTCGAAAATTCCAGAATTTGCGATTCTAAGGCCTAAAAAACAGATTAAAAATTTGAAGTAACTGAAAATCCAGCAGGGTGTCAGACTAAAAGGAATTGTAACCCAAAGTCTAATATTTCGGATTTTTAGCGTTTATTAACTGATTATGGGCACATGTTCTATAATTGTTATACAGTATTACTGAAGACGTAGTAGAGTAATCGGGATTTTCATAATTTCTCCCGTAGTTGAACAATTATTTAATATCAAAATTTACGTAATAGTAAATGTACTTCGTTCAAAATAGCGAATTCTGCAGCTCAGGGAGCATACTAGTGAACAGATTATGTTGTCATCCCGTGTTCCGTAAGGAAATAGAAGTATAGTGATCGCGAAAAAATCATGTTCGAGATAAGGGCTTGTTCTGATTGTACTACCCTCAAAACATGAAGAAAAGTCATTTTCCGAAAAGTATCTCTGTGCGTAGAATGTTTTCTATGCCGAACGATAACTGCCGCAAATTCAAACAGAATCAAATAAGTTTTTGCATATGTGCCCGATTGTAGAGGGACTCAAGGCCTATTGATTTTGGTGAAGATCAGTGAAGGGAGAGCGGTAGTTTACCTAGAAAGTTTTGTGTTTTAACAGAAGTAAAGTGCTTAATTTTAATAAATAAGTGCCCCGAAAATAAAGTCATATTAATCCACTGTAAAATGGTAAATGAGATATTTATAAATTTAATGGAGTGGGTAGTTGAAGAGGCAGGCGCTGATTTTTTGAAAATTGCTGTGCTGAAATCAAGTAAAGTACGAATATTTAATTTTGAAGGATAAGATACCTTAGAAATTACATATGATAAAACTATTACTCTATGGCAGTGTAAATATCATTAATGGTAGGGATCGGTCGAAGAGGAGGCATGATTATCTTGGGTAGTTAGTTTCTTTATAAGAATAAAGTACCTAATTCTTATAGATAAAGTAACTGGAAAATAAGTTATATTAAAAAACGACCCCATAATAACAAAAATATCTATAAATAGTGAAAACAGTTTGAGACTGGGCGATATTTTTTTAGAAATTATCGAACCGAATTCAAGTAAATGATTTTAAATATCAATCTTAGAACATGGAAGTCATGTATGGTTCTCCATACTGATATTTTCTTTTTGAAGACTGTAAGTGTATTTATATAACACTGTTGAATATGATTTGAAATCAAAATTTATGTATAAAAATTAATTTCGTATCGGCAAGATGGCCGTGTGCAGTTTGCGATAAACATCGTAATTGCGAAACACGAGTCGTTAATCTCCGCGATAGCGAACAAACTGTAGTATAGTTGTAGTAATAGTGGTAGTAGCCTAATGTTTTGTACTATGACGTCAAGCGTGTGTGGGTGGGGGGGTGGGGGTTGCAGAGAGCTGACACTCCACCCACGCGGCCCCAGACACAGCTCGTGCTACACGATACACGCGACCCGATAGAATAGATTCTCGGGGAAGTAGAGAGACTTGTTTTAAGCTTACCAGTAAACGTTGCTATAATGACCTAAATAAAGCCTCGGTTCTTAAGAAGATTCGATAAGATGTTACGTTTCAAAATTCGATAACACGTATAATTTGTTTAAAATAATTTTTCACCCCTATCCTAAATACTGAAGTAGTTATGTTTTCATATACAGTGGAAGTCGCGAGTAACGAGGTTGCTTATAACGAGAACTCGAATGTAACGAGCAAAAGTACGAGATTTGTTTGGTTTTGTATCTTACTTATGATACATTTTAAACTAGCTTTTAACGAGTAGGAAAGCATTAGATACTTAGTTATAACGAGCATTTTATCGCAGACTTGTTCGTTACAATACAGCACTTTAAACATTCTTTTAAAATCATTAACGTAATTTAGTTAAACTAATAATGTATTGATGAATTCGTGGAATATATAAATAAATTTCAAAACTGTTTTGATATCTACAGTTACAAAATTACTAAACAAACAAAAATAGGTGACTTTTTGAAGGTTAATTAAGTTCTGTGTGCGAAATATAATTTTAACGGTTCCATTTAGAATGAAGAACAAAAAGACAAATAAATGAGAGTGAATTTTCTTGTAATTTCAAAAATAAATATTGTACATGTGGCATGGAAAGTTATGCGTTTCTTGCCGGCTGATTTTTGGTAAGTTTTTACTACACAGTTACTTTTACTATATTTCGCGAGTATACTATACGCCAATATTCATCAAAGAATGTTAACGTCTAAAAAATGTCTAAAGTTTAAATTTCACTTTTAAGCGTAGAATGTAAAACACGTCAAAATTTTATTGTGCAAAGCCTACTATAGTATACTACTATATTCTATTGTGCAGTACCTTCTATAGTAGACTTCTTTTGTTGTGTGTTCGATAATCGCGGTATAAAAATTTAGGCTTGCGAGTCGACAACTCGGATGTACCGAGCACCCGGTTTTAACGAGCACATTTGTCCGGTCCCTTGAATCTCGTTATAAGCGAGTTCCACTGTATTAAAAAAAATACGTTTATCTAACGTATATTCTATGGGCCTAATAACGCGGCAGCTTGAAATGAACTACCACAGCAAATTTTTAGTTATAACGTCTACAATCATATATTTACAAATGTAGATGGAACACTATTATATTTTATTTTTGGTACTATCCCAATAACCGTACTCCCACTCGTTTTCGATATTTCGATTATATGATTATTGACATCGATATGTAGTGAATATCACATATAATTTTAGTTAATGAAAGAATTTGTTAAAATGTATGTGTGTATGTTACGAAATGACGTTGAGGATTGCAATCGTTTCCTTTGCCATATTTTTTATGAAAAATGTTTCTAGCAGTTTAATGTAATTCTTGCTTTTTTTGTAAAAACCGCGTTAAAAAACAACTCGAAGTAAGGCGCAGTGCTGTACAAACCTCCCAATTTTTTTTTTTTTTTGTATTTCGCACAAAATTCGCTTGCAGTGAAGTTTTCTAGATTTTACTGAATAACGTAAAAGAATATTGGTCACCTAACGAATAACAAATCTTGTTTTTTTGTTTTAATCTTGTAGAAATAATTATATAATCTTTTCAGAAATAATTGTATTTTTTACTTTACATTTTCTGTTATTGTTTTTGCTAAAAATACGTTACGTTCTTTATTCTAAATGTTACTCTCTTATAAGCATTCCATTGGCACATTAAACGTGTTTTTTCTAACTATGGCTTTTATTTCTTTAACCAGTAAGCTAAAAACGAAAAAACATTATTACCTAACCTACCAAACCAATACTTTTTCGCTTTACATTAATAAACAGTATAATTTACAATTAGTACACTTCTTCTTCTTCACATCGTGGTATAGCGATACAATCGCATAATCGAAATACCGAAAATATAGTGAGGGTACGGATATTGGGGAAGTACTTTATTTTTTTTAATAAAGATTCCATATCTTCATGGCTTTTTGGACATGGAGATAGAGGGGCCTGTTCGAAGTTTTCGCGGGGGCCCATGTGTTGCTTGCTTACTCGTAACCGGGACATGAACCTGCTCCTTACTTAGTATCGGACGGTTTCTGACTGCACTGTTCAATAAGAAATAGGCCTACATGAATACGTTCCGTGTACCAGTGAGTATTGAAGTATGCGATGGCGCCACGACGGGTTACTTTACAAGTGCGTTTTAATAGATTATAATGAATTTTTATATGTACTAGGCTATGCAAGAGAGACGCGCATAATTCTACAGCGCATTTTGGAAACGATTATTTAATGCAGTAACAAAAAACGTAAAAAGAAACAAATATGTCACTGTACACGTGCGCGCGAACTTATTATTATTTTTCCAAAGAGCTAATATAAAAAAAAAATAAGTGTAAGAGGGAAAAAATATCGACAATTAAAAAGTGGTCAGACATTAAGACATGCATATAATCAAGTAGAGGAAAATTTCTTTTTTTAGGCCTACAGTTAAATACAAAAAAAAAATCAGTTAAAGCGTAAACAGCTAATTAGGCGTACTAGATTATAATTAACTGTATATATAATACCATATTCTGTGCCGTCTCCATGTGTATTTATCGCAGCCCTACATAATGAGATTCAACTATTCCCTCAAAAACCGTTGTTAATAAGTCTAATCCATATTCCTCAGAAGTGGTTGACCTTTTTTGACAATTTTGACACATCTTCACTGTTTATTTTGTCCGCCTCCAAACCTACGTTTCCGAAGTCTCAACCCTATTTCCATGTTCAGATGGTATATTTTAGAAGCTGTTTTAATACTGCATTTTGTATGCCTTCGTCGCCATTGTTTGCACTTACGCAGAATTTATTGTTTCACGAGTATAAAGTCGATCAGGAGTTCTTGACTGTACAAAATAAAACAAGATATCATAACTGCTGTGTCACTTTCACGTTTGTCTTCTTATTTTTTATTCCGGCTGTACAATGTTTACACATTTTTCGGAACTAAAGATTACAGAAGTGATTGAATTCTCGTCATTCACTGCTGCTTGTCCATCCAAAGATCTTCAATTTCTGTTCCCTCAATATAGTCTGAATTTCTTCTATCCAAGTGATAGATGGTCTCCCTCTTTTCCTTCTTCCTGGTGGGGTCTATTCTATAACTCTCCTTGTCAATCTTTCCTGTGCCATTCTTTTCGTGTGTCCATACCATTGTAATTCTTTTGTTGGATAAACTCAGCAATTGAATTTTTTACATTCATTCTGTCCTTAATGACTTCTTTTCTAATTTTCTCACGTCTGGATGCTCTTGCCGAACGTCTCCAAAAGTCCATCTCTGCTGTCATTAATTTTGTCCTTGTGTGTTTATTAGTAGTCCAAACTTCAGAAGCCGTAAGTCATGATACTTCTAACAATGGTTTTAAATGTTTTGGTTTTAGTTTTTGTTGTAACTTGCTTATGCCACAGGATTCCATTTAATGTAGACATAGCCATATTTCCCAAATTAATTCTGGATTGTATTTCTTTCTCTTGCTTCCCACTGGCCGTAATTTTCACCCGTAAATACTTGTATTCCTCTGAATATGAAATCTTCCCCATGGCTTCCTCCAATATCAAGTCTTGATGAAGCTCACCTATTGCCATGTATTTTGTTTTATTCATATTTACCTTTAGTTCCCATTTCTGATATTCCTGTATCACGTTTCTAGTCATGTACTCTGTGTTCAAAATCTTGAGCCGAAAGTAATTGGTCATCAGCAAACTGTAATGAATAAACTGTATCACAATCAAGCGAAATTCCCATGTTACTGCAAATTTTTTCCCAAGTCTCTATTGCTTTCTCCGTATAAATTTTGACAAACGTGGGTGATAGACAACATCCCAACAACGTTTAGACAACGTTTGTCTTATCATCCTACCCGTGTTCCATATTATCTCTTCCTCTTCTCTTTCGCTTCCATTACGTTCTGTTTATGTCGACTTTATTGTTCACCTTTGTCCCATTTATTGTTCTCGTTTGAGACCATTTTTTACAAGTTTATCATTTGTAAATGAGATCATTTAAACTCGTCTTTTACAAGTTTTCAGCGTCCCCTCATCTTTGACTGAGGGTGTTAATATAATAATGATGTAAAACATAATAAAAAATGAATTTTTGGATTTAGGATTTTATTTAATACGTAGGTAGCGATAAGCAGAAACATTGACCCGAGCACCTTAACTTGCAATCGCCGTACACAAAATATCGGATAATTTCAAACACGAAATCAGATTATGTACTTGTACAGGATTCAGCAGACACGACTGCGCGCTACAACTTTTGCTGCGATGTGAAACTGTCCAGAGTGTGTCAGCAGCTGTTCTCTACTACAGCCAGGATCCTAAATATGTCAAGTAAAACTGTCGTTAACACAACTATGCTACCATGAAAAGTGTCGATTTCGCTTCAGATAGGCCGAGGAATTAAAATAATTTATAAACTGTCTTAAGGAGACGTTCCTGTTTCATGATTTTCTGTTTGAAAACAGTATTTGACATTTTATATTTCATTGTACATTTCGTTTTATTCCTGTTATTGAGGATAATCGTGTGTAACCTCAATTCTTTAAGATTTCAGAGAGCAACTTTTTTTGAAAGTCTATCAGTGTTCTATAATTTTGGCTCACTCAAATACTCAAATGATCAAAACCGGTAGCCTATTTCTGTACCGGTGACATTTGTTTTTCCGTCTACGTTTGGATAACTTTTTAATATAAATATTACTTAAGCGTAGAAATTTCTTCTCTGATCCATCTTTATTTGTCACAATAGCTTATATTATATACGTATACGCAACAATTGAAAATAAAATAAATTGTGTAATGAAAGAACAGAAAACAGATAAAACAAATTTTCTGATCATAGAAATCAAACAAATATGTGAACGTATATTATATTTGTTATATTTAAAATTTATATTTACTTTACCTCAACATGTTATTTTTCCTTAATTGGAACATGTTTCGGGATCCCTAGTGCTCCCATCATCAGTCTTCCTAATTTTGAATCTTGTAGAGTACTTGTGTACTGGTTGGCTGTTGTTATGGCTTTCCATTGGTTTTTGGTTTTTTAAATTGTTATTATTGTGTGTGATTGTGGTGTATATATTAGTATTTTGTGTATTATCAATGTTGAGTACTTTAAAAACTGTATCATGTTTTGCATTGATTTGTATTTGTTCAGGTATTAGTTTGTTTTGTGTTTGTATATTTGTAAATTTTCCCAAATGTTCATTATGGTGCCTTTGTGTGGTATGCGTTTTATTAGTGCCATGTTGGTTATGTCTGGGAATTCATTTCCAGTGTTTATTGCATGTGTGGCCAAATTAGATTTATATATTTCTGTTTTTTTTTGGTATGCGTTTAGATGTTCAAAATAACGTTTTTTTCAGTTGTTTTTTTGTTTGTCCTATGTAACATTTATTGCAATCTTGGCATTCAATTTTGTATATACCATTGGTTGTATTATCTTTGTTGTGTGGGTTATTTTGTTTTTGTAAATTATTTGTATTAGTTTTGTATGATATTTTATTGTTTGTGTTTTTAAATAGTGTTTTTAGTTTTGTCATTTTATTATTTATGTATCTGAATGTAGCCCATTTTTTATTGTTGTTATTATTTATGTGTTGTTCATTTTGATTGATTCTTAATTGTTCAGTTTTTATTTTATATTTGATTTTATTTTCTATTTTGTTATTTTCTATTTTATTTATGTTACACGAACGACTACTTCACGGAAAGCATCGCAGGCCCTACATAAATGAGATGAAACGTAATTTTAAGGTTAGCTCTTGTCGTTTTAACGGCCCGTTAGTTACCTGACTGGCCAAATATCTCCCTTTAAGTTAACATAGGTCGGCCGATTTTAACGGCCGATATCTTTAACCGAGCTTCGTGAAACGCGTTATCTCACGTTAAATCCTTGGTGATTTATCGGCCGTTAAATGCTTAACGGAGGTCGGTGAAACCGGGCATTAATGTCTTAATTCGTTTATACCATTGTCCTCGGTTCACTCTGAATCCGTACTGATGGCTTTGCAACCAGACCGCGAAACAGCAGATGTAATCCTGACGAAGTTGATATTAAAGACACACTATTAACGGCGCCACCATTCTCTACGTCACTTGCTGGTATTTAGTAGCCTGATGCCCCGTTTCACCGACCTCTGTTAAGAATTTAACGACCGTTAAATCTTCCGTTAAGGATTTAACGGGAGATAACCCGTTTCACTAAGCTTAGTTACAGACAACAGCCTTCAAAAACATTAGTTAACGAGAGATGGTAAACCTAACTTTCGATAGTACGTAAACGTTATCAGAAGGATTTGGTCGAACTATTACCGTCGTTAGAATTTACTACTGAACGTTTCGACCACTTAACAATCTGTGGTCGTCTTCAAGAGTAAGCTAAACTAATACGTTAAATACAAACTTAAACCTACCGAGATTCACTCACTAACAAACATTAACCGCCCAAAAATAAGGTCACCACGACCTACAAAGTTAAACAGAACTATAGTAAAACCGTTACCTACCCTGTGAGTCCGCTGGACAGACCACCATCATTGTAGCTGGATATTTCCTTTGAAAGTAACTGGATATTTCAAGTTTCAGTTAAAACAACTGGAACTAAACTTAAATTTACGTTTGGCGTCATTTCGCCTAGATTGTTTTCGTGAAGCGGTCGTTAATGTTAGACAAATAAAACGAACACATTTATTGGGTTTGATAATCAGAAACTTTATTTCGTCTGTATTTTCTGTTTTTCATTAAATAATTAATTTTATTGTCAACTGTTCAATATATGTGTATAATATAAACCATGGTAACAAACAAAAATAGATCGGATGCAGTGGATATTTTTGACGTTGAAATAATGTAGAAACTTATCCAATGACAAAATAAGTATAAAACAAATGTCAGCGGTAATAGAAATATCGATTTTGACGATTTGAGTGAGCCAAAATTTATAGAATACTATAAGCTCTCAAAAAATACGTGCTGATATCTGCATCAGAAAAGAGAAGACACCTATATAATTTATGCATAGAGGATAATTCATTTGATGCAGTTAAGAAGTTCAGATACCTGGGTAATACAACGATACATGACAGAATACAAATAGGAAATAGGGCATATTATGCCAACAGCGTACTACTGAAAAACAAACTCATTAGTCGTAACACAAAAATAAATATTTATAAGACACTTATCAGACTGGCTGTTACTTATGGAGGCGAGACATGGACACTGATAAAAACGGAGCAAGAAACAATAAGAAGGTTTGAAAGAAGGATTGTACTATGTGTTTATGGCCTGGTTAAAGAAGATGACGAATGGAGAATAAGAAATAATAGGTGAGCTATTGAATCATGAGGCTATTGTAAGATTCATAAAGGCTCTTACATTTGTAAGAATTTAAATGGCTAGGTCACCTAGAGCGGACGGATGATCAGCGTATGCCAGAGAAAATCCTGTGAGAAGCAGAAAGAGAGGGCCGACCTAGAATAAGATGGTTGGATGATGTGCTAGATCTTATAAGAATGGATGTGAGGGGTTACACTGAGATGGCAATGGACAGGAGACTTTGGAGAAGATTGATGTTGGAAGCCAGGGCTCACGTTGGGCTGTAGTGCTCAAGAAGAAGAATAGACTTTCAAAAAAATGTTACTTTGAAATTTCTTGAAGGACTGGGAACTGGGGTTAAACTCGAATGTCGTTATTACAGAAACAAAAACAGGAATAGGCCTATAACAAATGGAAACTACAAAAAGAAAAAATGTACAAATACACTTTAGAAATAGAAAAATCATGAAACAGTGACGCCTATCACTGTTTTTATTTTAACGCGATTTCTTATGATTTATATAAAAAATGCAACTAATAAAATGTTTACAAGTTATTTTAATTTCTGTGCTAATCTGAAGCAAAATCGACAGTTGTCAAAGTAGCATAGCCGTACTAACATGCGTTCACTAACTGGGACCAGATGGGCATTGGTGAAAAGTCTATTAAGATAACGACCATTAAAGTTATATCGACACCTAACAAACGAAAATTAACAGACGTTCGCTGAACGGAGCTCGATTGTTGGCTTAAATTTCTGACCGCCGCCGTAAAATAGTTCCATAATACGAGAGGAAGTCGAAAAGTAAAGGGAAATCTTTCTTTCCCTCCTGATCAGTTAGAGGGCAACTCTGACTGCTTTGGTTTACATCATAACCACAAATCATCTGTCAGAAGTATTGTTTCATTATCAGCGGTTTGCGATTGTTTTTAAAAGTTTATTTAAAATGAGTTCTAAATTGGCCGACTGCACCAAGGAAGAAATGCGACAAGTGATACGATTTATAAACTCAAACAGAGGCGAGGAAACCTTAGAAGATTATTCGTAGACTGGAAAAGCAACACACAGAAGCAAGATTTCCAAGTGGATTGATTGCTTTGGAAGTAGTCGAAGTTCTCTCTGTGATGGCCTTCCACTTACAGCTAAAAGTTATTTTACCCGTTATTTAGACATGAAACGGGTCTCTGGTTGCGAAGTGTGAAAAGATCTCATTGGCGCACGCGTAGCTTTGATGCGTTGGTTTCGGAGCTCAGAACAGCGTCTTGGTTGGTTTGTGCACATCCCACTTCCAGCGCTGCCTACCCTGCTCCTTGCTACTATCTTCGCGAAAATTTTCATGTCTTACCATTTTATCTGTACAAGAATAATGGAAATATCGAAGTGATTAAACAAATGCCTCTTAGTAACCAGCAAAATAAAATTGATAAAGATGAAATCGACTTGAATATAAGTCTGAACGGTTCAGCATTTTCAGTCATCCATAAGACACTGTGAATTTTCAAAAGTTGTGAGTTTGCTTCACAACAACGCACGACCTCATTCGGCCAATAAAACAAACTTTTGTCTTCTAGATCTTGGTTTCGAGATGGTAAAGCACGCATCATATAGCACTAACTTCTCTTTTATTTATTTTTTCCTATTAAAAGAAGAACTGTGAGATAAAAAATTTATTTAGACGATGAGTCGTAGAAGTGGCTGCACACGAGACGGGAAGTTTCATCCAAGAAGCAATTTGAAATATAGTAGACCAACTGTATTGGAAATAGAGAGAGATTATGTGGAAAAATAACACAAGTCCTCTTTATAAAAGTGGAAATGAAAATAACGATTTTCCCCTTTACATTCTGACTTACTCTTGTACAAAAATGAGTTATGTAGCAATTGGTGTCTTTTTATTTTCAAGATGGAAAAGTATCACATACAACGCTTTTGCATCATGAACAGACTGTGCAATACACAATAAAATTGTATCAAGAGTCAAGGCAATGAAGTGGTTTGTTATTACACGTGAACGTTAGCCCTACACCAAAATAATAATAATAATATCACATATTTATTGTGCAGTCATTGAAAACGTATACAGTATACAGACTACACTAAATACTAACATATACTAGAAAATAGATCCTTAACATTTTGGCGTCCATTCGTTTGGCATCTCCCATACCAGTGCCTTTTTCTGCAACTAGCCTTCATCATTTCAATTATTTTATAGTCCTAACAAAACAGAATACGAAAATATGACGTTTTCTTCCCAGAACTTTATAAAATTAGTCTTTTGAGTCAAATTAAAAAAAATCATAAAATAGGATCAAATAAGTTTTTGTTTGTGACCTACAAAACATTGTAAATTACTCGGTAACATAAACACTGCTAAGATTATCTAGAATAGGTAACTGATTTAAATGTAAACGAAGCGATTTTACAATAGGCCTATAGGTTATGCGTTATCTACACCTCGTTCAGCGCAGTTAGCTTTCATTACAGTGTTTCGCCATTTATCTTGTTCAGAGCTGAATTCACGCTTGTGTGACGAATTACACAGCTATATATATATATATTATCGCGCGCTCACTCACCGCCGTTCAGTAGACATTATTCATCCTTCTAGTTTTCGCAGCATCTTATCTTTAGCAACATTTAAATACATTTTTTTCAGATTACCGTTTTGAAAACCGTTAGCGTTTGCACACAGTTACAAAATACGGGCTAAATATTACATAGCACAAGGGTAAGTTCATAAATGCATTTTGTTATGATTTTTAGATTTCCCAACTACCGTTGGCAAAACACGATTAGCATAGACTCTTAAATCATACGCTTTAGTTTAGTCTGGGCCTGTTAGGTGTTATTGTTTTTGACGTATAAATTACAGTTTTTTTAGAGGGATGTAGATGGGAGACGGATAATAAACTTTCTTTGATATTGCTTGGGTATATAACTGTATGGGCAATTATCTACCACATATTTCTCTGTCGATGGAGACAGGTTTGCGAGCGCAATCTACGATAATCTTAGTTTACAAATATAGGTAGATTAAAATTCTTATAGGTCAGAAACCGTACATAAGGTGCACAAATTACCAGACTAGGTTATCCAGACACGTCCGTACGGAGCTTCATTTTATCTCCGCATTCTCAATCTTTTATTGTGGTGTATTGTTTATTGTGGTTCATTGTTCATATCCTAAAGGTACCATATATATGATTTGTCTATCGATTTCGGTCATAGACCATCGTCAGACATCGTCACTGTGCACTCGCGGTCACTATATTGTAAAACAGTTACTATTTACAAACAACGAATTCGTAAACATAGTATATCGTGAAAATCGTCAAACGTACGTTTGTGTCCAGAGTTTCTCGAGAACTGATTTTGTAGCGGAGTGTTTATGTTTACATTCTGGTCTATATATTATTAAATCAACATACCTTAATCAGCTGATAAATACATCATATTATCATTAGCTCCGCATTCTGTATCATAACGACACCAAGTTCACCAATTAGTGACAGAATCCCGTATTATTACATCTTACGTTTGTCCATTCTGTAAATCCCCGCTTTACTAGTGAGGGTACCGTATTATAGAACAGGCAAAACGTTTGCTGTTACAGTAGTAACAACAATTCAGATAAACGTGGCAATCAACTGGGAAAAAGTATCCTTTAACAATTCCGCTCACACAAGTTTGCTAGTAAAAACCCTGTACAGACTCTCTTCAGGGTTAGGTCGACTCTCTTCTCTAAGAGACTGGCGGATGATTACTTTGATTTCATCAGCGTTTCCACTTGGTAATTCACAGCATTTCTATTTCCTGAACCAAACAGCCAACTTAGATTAGTAATTGTGTGATAATTTATGACCTATCCGCTTCTTCCTTCTTCTGTTTATTTATGGCTTTCTGAATCTTCTTTCGTACCGCGGCCATTTGCGACTGTTGTGAAAATTTTAACCCGGTCAATTGCGACCCGGCCAATTGCAATCGAAATTCGCCCAATCAGCTACAGGCACAGACTGCGTGTATAGAAATGTGTGAAGAGATGAAGGCTCACGTAATGCGTACGACTGTTTCCAATGGTTATACACTGTTGCGACTAATCAACTTCCTCTGTGCATATTTTTGCATATTTCACTCTACTTGCTGTATTAAGAATTTTACTCTAATAATCTAGCTTAACCTAACTCTACTCACTCCATTTGTGACAGACCTCTGCACTCACCCTACGTAAGCATCGCAACGGCGACCTTTGGCCGCCTAACGATCTTCAGGTACTTTTATAATGATAACACGAAAATGCAATTGACCGCAGTAGACCAGATTCAATTTTCCACATCGGTCGCAACTGACCGCGGTCCGTTCCACGGCTTTAATTCCATGGTACTAAAAAAATTCTGTCCATATACCTCTACTATCACAAGTGCGTATATCTAATAGCGGAAGCCAGAGAACATACGGTGCGCTGCCTGATGAATTTCTTGTGGTGAGAAAATTCTATCTCATCTTCCGTACGGCTGACATCAAATGTATGAGAATCAAACTGGTATGAAAGATAATACCGTTTTTGCAGCGTGACATGTACCAGTTATTTGCAGTAATATCTTTAACAATTATGTCTGTGTTTTATAAGAATTCGGTTGAGCGATAAAACGTCTCTGATTTCATTTCGAACTAAATGAACACTTCTTGTTGTTAAGAACGGTTCATACGGCACAGATTATAAGCAACGATTATCTGACGTCACCGAAATAATATGTTTATGCGTGTATTGTTGTTTTGCTCTCGTCCGCTGGTATCCATTCATTTAGCGTTGATATTCCACAGCCGAGTGCCAATCGCTGAATACGTTAATTCCCATTAAAAACTTATTACGTAGTAAAGTAGCCATTGTCGAGGGTTTAATCAATCATTGATTAGTAATTAGCGTACAGGGTTAGAGAAACTTTCACGACTTTGCGACCTGAAATCTGATAACAAAGGGATGACCTGTTTTTGATTTTGGGGTGGCGAACAACAATAGACGAACGTTGCATTATCTGCAGGGGAAGTGGCTTTTTGATAGCACAAAAGCGCTGTGAATCAGACGCACGAGGGAACAGGAGGGTCTGAAAAAATTATAAAAATTCCTTTATATCGCGGTTTTCAACTCCAGATTTGTTAGACTTGTTTGGATGTGCGTGTCTGATAGTAGGAATACATTTGCTTTTGAATGCTGTTAATGTATTCAGACTGTAGGTTGTTTATTAATTTGTCAGTAATAATGTAGATATGTCTATTCGATTAAAATGTTTGCTGTTCGTTTATCTATAAATTGAAATATAATGATTTAGTATACAGTGAGCTAGTGCCTATGAACGCGATACGTTTTGGCTATGTGAGTACTTTTGTGAAATTTTGATGCTTCAATAACAAAAAAATACTTACATTGTCTATAAACTGAAAATTAAAAATTATTCAAAACACTTAAAGAGCTATAAAATACCGTCACTTCTGTAAAGATAAATTTTGAAAAAGCATACATTCGGACGTGCGAAACCTTCGTCAAACGTTTATTAGACTGGTCGTGGGCGTGTTTCGACTTTACCACGTCTCCTTCAGAATCTACAGAAACAAATATAAAACTACGTTTATTGTAAATTCATCGACGTGGATCAGACGGAAAAGGGCGTGAATAGGAAACCGGGAAGGCTCGTGTTGATCATCTACAGATTAATTCACGCTTCCCTGCTTCCCTTCACCAGTAATGAAAACGTTCCCTGTCAGCTCACGAAACAAAACAAAACAAAAACAGCTTCCATTTTAGACAACGGAGATACACTAATGTAGGCGTAGTACTAAACTTTGGTACGCCATTTCCAGTTGTTTCAAGTCAGTACAACGTCAAATAAATCGTTCTTCTTTCCTAACGGGTAACTTAACCTAATTGAAATATTATAATTGACGAATTTAATGAAATATCTTTATATTTCAGTATAAATGGAAGAAATGTATATATATATATATATCCTTATATGGAAGAAATGTATATATCTTTAATTGACAAAACGACATTTTGAGATAACGAGTTTTAAAGTTTTTAAACTCATATAGAAACATTATGACATAATTTACAGCATTTCTATTCAGTGAGCCCGGGAATATACGAGGGTTATGTGTAAGAATAATTTAATGTAGCGTACCCATGGTATAGGCTCTTCGTTACACACAAGCCTCACGTTTGTACGTTTGCTGAAAATGATGGCGGGGATGATACTTAGACCTAAACAGATACTTATTGTTGCGTGGCCTCGGCTAGCATTTTACTTAATTCTTGTTATTTGTAGTGAAACGTGTACTGGATTTACAAGAAATTAATATTTATACTATTGGTAAATACAGAGGATTTCAAGTTGTTTCAAAGCAAACCATTCGAGTTTACGTTGATTTTTGGAAATTCATCCCTAATACTAATTTTACAAATTTGAATACTTTACCTCTGCGGTAATCAAGTAAATTGTTTCAGATTGTCTGTACAAAGAATTTTTACACAATTAAGACGAAATATCGTTCTGGATTTACAATGAATTAATATTTATACTATTAATAAACACAGTGGATTTCAAATTGTTTCAAACCAGATCACTCGAGCTTACCCTGATTTTGGAAATTCATCCCTGATACGGTATTAATTTTACAAATTTGCATACTTTACCTCTGCGGTACTCAAGTAGATTTGTTTCAGCTTATGTCTGTACAAAAAATTTTCCTACAATTCAGACGAAATATCGTTCTAAACTAACAGACACACACCCACACACAAACTGGCAGATGAAACATTTCATCTTGCTCGCCAGTTCACAAATTAATCCAAACGTAAATATAAGAAATTATTTAAAACATTAAGACCAAAAACCATCGTTTGTTTTTTACGTTACAAATTATACAGTATTATTTAATATTTTTTAATTTTTGCAATTTTAATTATTTTTATCATTGATTTTAATTATACGAAAACTGAACAAAATAATTGTGTACCCGCTATTATCTGTTTTCAATATACGGTACGTTAATTATTCAACTGAAAATATTTAAAATATAAGTCCAAAAACTTATATTATTCAATATATATATCAATATTATACAATTATTCAATTGAAATTATGTAAAATATTAAGATTAAAAACCGTCGATTGTTTTTTACGATACAAATTACACAGTATTATTCAAGAGTTTTTAATTTTTGCAATTTTAATGATTTTTATCAGCAATTTTAATTATATAAAAACTGAACAAAATAATTGTCTACCCGCTGTTATCTGTTTTCGATATACAGTACGATAATTAATTTATTCAACTGAAAATATTTTTTACTTGAAATTTTAATAACTTGCGATACTTAATGGCTGATGTAAAAACTGTCACTAAACGGTCTGTCCATAACACGGTTTTTACTGACAGAAAAGATTAACTAAATACAAATTGAAAACTATTACAAGTAAAACTATTCGAAACGCTCAAGTTAGTAGTTTACACAGAGACTTAGTTTTAGAAATGTCTTAACAATTCATCCGTAAACATATTTAATGTTTGCCTGTTCCCTATACCTGTAAAACACACACACACACACACACACACATGGTTTTGCATGAAATAATACGGTCACATAAGGTGCAACGTTACAAACGGTTGGCCGCCACTGAGCTGAACAATTGCCCTAGCCCGTGGACAACACAAATGAAGCGTATTAAGTCTACACAACAAAATTAACAAATAAAATACCGCGCGCACACATACAGAAAGAGGGGCGACCTAGGATAAGACGGTTGGACGATGTGCCGGAAGCTATCAGAAGAATGGAGGTTACGCTGAGATGGCAACGGATAGGAGACATTAGAGAAGATTGAAGAAGAAGACACAGCACACAGAGATTCCTTTAATACCAAACGCAAACCGATCAGTCGCACTGAAGAAGGGGCCACAGAAGGCCCTCGAAAGTGCTAAGTTTCAAGATCTGTACCACTAACATATTGAATAATCGTCCGTAATGGCCATACATGAAATTAAGCACCACCTAAGTGACGCCAAAAACAACTGAAGCGATCTGGTATTGCACACGGTAACGTCTCTCGCTTAACCATATCACTATTTATATTAATAATAATATTATTTTTTTCCGGTGAAGGGTTTGTGAGGATCGGTCAAAAAATATAACACAAATTTTAACTTTTTTGTGTCAACGTTTCGACAATGTTTATTGTCATCATCAGGACCTGTGTACGAACACAAAAGAAATATCAAATACAACAGAGCAATTATTTGAGTGAACGTGTTTGTGTATGTGAGTGTGCGCGCGTATGTGTGTATCCTTGTATATGTGCAGGAGTTGAGATAGTTTGTTTTAAATCATCAAATGTTTTCTTTAAAGACATCTGTCGAAACGTCGACACAAATAAGTTAAAATTTGTGTTATATTTTTTGACCAATCCTCACAAACCCTTCACCGGAAAAATTCATTGAGTGACGGTGACTACGAATTTAAGGATGTAATTATTAATATTATTACAATAAATAATTAACATTATTATTAATTTATTAATAACCTGTACAGTTTTTTTATAGTTATGCATAAGTATACATTATTATGAATAATTACCGATTACATAATTGTTTAATAATTATATTGATTAATATAATAAATATCAATAATTAATAATTAAACATTATTAATAATAAAAAAACTTTTTACTAGAAAATATTTCATTTTGTAAATTAATTATATTGGCCAAACTAAAAAACGTTTAAAAGAAAGATTTATACAACACCGTAATTCATATTTAAAACCAGATATATATAAATGAAATTTGGCTACAAACTCAGTAAAAAACAAACTGACGTCCAAATTTAAATAATATCAGTTTATTGTAGCACATTTCCAAAGTTCCAAAAATGACCTTATGGAAAAATTTAGAAATATTTAAACATAAAACAAGTAATAAATTATTACAGAACAAATTCAGATTAATACAAGAAATGATAATATTTTCAAAATTTCTAATTTAATAAAATAATAAATAGGCTCTACTTGTATTATATTTTACAATTAATTATATAACATATTTTATACACACATATAAAACATTAAATTTAGTCTACATCTAAAACAGGTGTTTCGAACAATTGATTTAAAAAATTTTTGAATTTATTAATTTATATATGGTGATGATAGTTGGATTACTATCGAAACATATGTAATTTACAAAATAAAATATATTCTTGTAAAAAGTTTTTTTATTATTAATAATAATATAAAATATTTTAACAAGAAAAATTTAAGCATTTATGAATATAATGTATAACAAAACGCCGGGAAAACAAAGAATGTTGATTACTGTAACTGCGGTCCTTGTACTTCCTAATGTCAACGAAGAACGCTAATTGAAAGAAAAGCCAATATAACATAAAGACTAGAACCAGGAGAGAGTAGCAATGACATTTGTAACACAGGAATAAAGTTAAAGAAGGTTTTGAAAGAAATCCGTTCAATTCGAAAAGAATGTGAAGACAGGCTAGTAGACTGGATGAAACTTGCCGAAGCCTCAAAGAACTTCATTTTCTTGAACGGGCCGATTCTACAGTGTTACAGTAAGCTATGAAATCTTCAATCTAATTTAAACCGTACTTAATCAATCGTATTCATCGTGTCTGAACGACTTCGGAAACCAGAAACGATGGGGATGGCGTCAGTTTCAGCTTCCACTGTTTAACACGCTTTTGTCGTTGTTTAAATCGTTATTTTCTTCGTTTTAAGCGAAGTTGGAAGGAAAAAAAATTATTTTTGCTGAAAAATTACTGACACATCCGTGTAAAGCACAATATGGTTAAAAACATACTGTGACTGAAGACGCTTTGTTCAATCTCCATAAATCATTTTGCTGAAAAGTGTCCCCATAAAACCATAAAGTGTGAGAGTATGTTCAGTTCTTAGTCTGATATTTATTATTATTATTATTATTATTATTATTATTATTATTATTACTAGTGCTGCAGATTCGCAAGAGAGAGGATGGTACTTGAAATGGAGCTCGGGGAGTTCACGCCCGAGAGCGGAGTTGTGCTTATGCTTTGCGGTAAGGCGGAATGGGACAGCATCAATGCGTTTATTCAGTGGGTCCTATTAGAAAAGAAAGACAGGCCCAACTTGCACCCAACGGGCAGTAGAAGATAAGGAACAACTAGAAGGAGCCCGATAAGGCGCAGTAGGCTCCATCCTGAAGTAATACGCTAAGTGGTTCCAGGATGAATATGGATATGGATACATAGGATACACACACCAGGGGAAGCACGGTCTCCTCTGACGGTACATAAAGCATTTCCCCCCACCCTCTATAAAAAAAATGTGATTATTTTTATTATTATTATTGTTATTATTATTATTATTATTATTAATTGGGGATAATGCTGGATACAAATAACGTTTTGGGCACAAATAAAACGGACGGCTGATAAGTTTCCAACTGTGACCACGGCGCTGATTAAAATTATGACTAACACCAGCGGGTCGAAACCTTCCAAGCGACGACTACTGATGTCAATACTACTTTATGGTGCGGAGATCTGGGCTGATGCACTCAAACTCCAGATATACAGAAGCCGCATGTCAGAAGTGTAGCGAAATAGCGCTCTCATTGTGGCTTGTTTCCGAGTCCTCTGTACTTGTCGTCGCGGGAATAATTCCAATCGATGTGATGGCATAGGAGCGGAAACAGATTTACAAGAGGAAGGCCAAACATGATAAAGTACAAGCTCACAAGGAGACCAGGGCCCATACTACGGCTCATTGGCAGGAAAGATGGACTGGTAGGCTCATAAAGCAGTTATCTGAGCGGACTGATCGCAAACATGGAGAGATTATTATATTTCATACACAATTGCGTACACGGCCTGTTCCGGACCATTAGGATGGGAAAGTAGACAGACAAGACTTTATTTTCTGCAAACAGGAACTAAACGATGCGCACCACACGTTTTCCACCTGTGGTAGATGGAAGGAGGAGAGGCGAACCCTGGAAAATGTAGTGGGACAGATCTCGCCCGAAAATAGCATCGGACTAATACTGCAGAGCGAACAGCACTGGGATCAGGTAGCAGCCTATACAGAGAAGGAAGCCAATAAAGTCAAAAGAAGGAAGCAGAAAATGATGTTGCCTGGGCCGCTGAATAGCAGAAAGCAGGTAACCTGGACCGCTGAAGGTTTAAAACAGACGCACGTCCACATGGACGAAGAACAAATGGCACCATCTCGAAGTACTGCGAAAGCCGAGTCGCGAGGTAGATCCATGCCACGGAAAAAAAGGGTTTGTGGTTTAGGTGGGTGGGAGTCCCACACAGCGTAGGAGTGCAGACCTTCGTACGGCAAACATTAGTTTTCCACAATTCTCTTTAAAAAAATAATAAAATAATATTAATATTATTACACTAATTGCTTATAATTATAATAATTAATTATTACAATCACGTTGTAATTATTATAGAACTGTAATGTTAACATAACCTTTAATACATGGTTGCGCAGATTGTGGAGTGGGAATTGCTGCGTTACCTGTTATTGTTGGTCGTTCATTTGTTTATGTTCATGAATGTAATTGTTATTATATAAAGTTAATGTACACAACGTAAAACATTATACTGTATAAACGTAAAACATTTTCAATTGGTCTTTAAGTACCAAGTTAATGTAAAGATTCAAACACGAAGAAAATTTTTTTAACTTCACAAGAATGCCTACTTTGAATACACAGCAAAGAGAATATGCTACTGTCTCTAAGCCCATTAGAGAATTCATATGGCGAGCCAAGGTTTGAAGCAAAAGGCATAGGCCCTACGTTTAATTTACGTAAACGGATAAATTCGAATTATACGATTCTCGTATACTCTATAATCTATAAAGTCACAAACGTTTATATCAAACTGCAATTCTTTACTGTCTTAATTAGTAAGTTCTTTAAAATCTTACTTATACAAGTGACTTAGTTAATCAGCTGATGTATTTAAATAAACATTAACATCAGGAGGCGTACTTACGGGGGGGGGGGGACGAACGGGACCGGACCCCAGAGGGTTGAAAAGAGTTGACAAATTTTGTTAATCTCTTAATTTTTAGGCTGTTTTATTATTTTTTCAGCTTTGTAAGCTAATACAGTAGTAACTGTTTTTTAAATATACAAACAGGTTTATTACACAGCATTTGCATGAAGCCTACGTTTGAAATACCCGTAATAGGATACATCAATTCAGTTACTAAACAATGTTTCAATAACGCGTATTTTTAGTGCGTTATTACCGTTTTACTTCAATGGGACCGATTTCAGGATGTTATCACACGTTTTTCGGCCACTTTAAAAACAGTAATGTTGATTAGCCTTTACTTGTTTTTTTCTTTTGTATGAAGCTAACTCGACCGGACCCCGGACCCCGGACCCCCCACAGGCCAAATTCTAGATACGCCATTGATCTACTTTGACAGTGCAGTAAGCAATAAAAAAATATAATTGAGCACACAATGTAGTATAAACTAATCCCATTGCATTACCAATGAGGAGACATATAACTAAACATCTACATAAATCTCTATTATGATACACTTCCAGCTATGTACCATACAGTTAAGTTTAGTCAGACTGACAGCAACGTTCAGTGTAATTAATTATGATACGCTGAGTGGAGTTTATTTATTAAAGGATAGTTGTTAATTACGTTACAACAATATTCCCGAAACACTTGGTACGTCATCCGTGTAAACTGCGTATTCAATTTTCACTGACTAAAATTATAATTTATTGAGGCTTCAAATATTTGAATCATGACAATAACTTCTAAATTGCCAGCCAATTAGAATTTACCGTTTTAAATGAGTTTATGACAGGGTGGAATTAGTTCGGGATACAGAATTTTAATGAATTGTGACTTCCAAACAATGACAAGTTGGCAAAATCCGCGAAATTGCAATTTGACCAGTTTTGCGATCGTGTGAGACGGCCTCAGCGACCCAGTTCAACGGCGCTGGCGCTAAACGAAATAGGCGGGGGGCGTTGGGCTCAAGGGTGTTCTCCACCGTGGAAGGGATTTGCGTAGGTGGGGGCTTTCTATGTGATAGCAACGTTCAACACAATCGGGATTCCAGTTCGAGTCCCGGTCCAGTCATTTCACTGCCGAACTAAGCACAAGTAAGCGCTTACATACAGCATAGTAAGTATACTGCTTAACGCTTGTTCTTCGTATTCTGAAACGTAGAGTCACATCTGTTATAAAATGAAACTAATTTTGTAAAATTGGGTAATTAAAAATATGTAAATTATTATTCAATTCGCTGTTCGTTGTTTCTTTTAAAAATTAAAAGGAATATTATTGGATTAAATTTCAGTACAACTTTGAAAAAATTACAGTTTTTTAATATATAATAAGTATACTATTTTTAATATACTTTGGTACGCGTGTGAGTTTGTTAACCTCTAACATGTTATTTCATAACCTCTGCTCTTATTCCAAATTATTGTATGCAAGCGAAACGTTTGCTGTTTTCTGTACAATTTAGTCAACTTCAAATTAAAGTTTGAACGTAAAAACAAAATTTTCAAATTCTTAAGCTTAACTGAAAAACATTTAACGTCTTGAGATCAATCTCTGAATTTTGTTTCAATCGTATTGAAGAAGAAGCAGAAAATGATTACGGGCATTTCGCATTGATCCGATCGTTAACGAAAAAAGGAGAGAGCGTAATCATAGAGTTCTTTCAGTGTGTTCTTTGGCGTTCATTTGTTTATGTTCATTAATGTAATTGTTATTGTACAATGTTCCTGTCTTACGGACGTTTTACATTTTACGTTAAATACCAAGTTACTGTAAAGACTTAAATTATACTCTTTAATGTTCGTAGCTCTTTCTACGAAACCACTGTCTAGAAGTCTGAAGCCTTTCTTTCTGTCATAGAATACTTAATTAAAATACATAATACCATACAACAAACATGTTTTTAATATATTCTCTGTGTTATCTATTTAACATTAACGTCAAATCGCGCTCATCATGTGTGTGTATGTGTGTGCATGCGCGCGCGTATTTATTTCTTGCACGAAAGCGAAATGATAGACTTTTCCTACAAGAATTGTGCTAACAAATTACTACAAAAACCAATCGGAGAATCAGTATCGTATTAGTTTTTAGATTCTTTACAGAAATTTTATGTTCATTAACAATTTCCTAAAGCTTTAAACCCCTTACTCTGGCTCTGCCGTTAATTAATACTGTGTATACTTATATCTAAGAAATTTAAAAAAATCAATACCCAAAATTTAAAATTGATATTAAACTTTAAGTAAAAGTATACTTGTTCTGTCTAATAAAACATAATTAAATTCTATTAACGTCTGCCCAATCTGATGAAAGTTCTTCTGATTGAAGTGAAAAGTGCTCGATGATCTCAAATAACCGACTCCCAAATAATTTTATCAAATCAATAATTTCCAAAATATTTATAAACTGAATTCAAAATAACGTCGAGTAGGGAATTAGACGTGTTTTCTCGTATACTGTGTTAAATTAAAGGTGTATTTTTCTTTTCTTAGAAATTATGTAGGCTATTTTTAAATTTCAAATTGCGATTGGAGAAAACTAAACTTGTATTGTTACTAAATTTATTTGTAGCATTCTTGTATTTCTCTACAGCAAGCCAGTAAAAATGGTGAAGTCAGTGATGCTCAAACGTGTGACGTCTGTACAAATTAATTTAATTAAGTACATTCAATTAAGTTTAATATGTTCAAAGCTTAGTGAAATCTTTGTTATTATTGTAATCGATTGACGTTTGAAGTTGGAAGTATTTTTTATAAGAAATCAAATTTCAGACAGAAACTTTAGAATATATAGTTGCAGTCAGTATTATCAATTACAAAATATATTTGATAGATCGTTTAAGTACGTGTTTTATACCCACAGCTTATTTAAGAGTATTGCGTTAAACGTTTACTATTTAAGTTTTGCTAAACACCAAGAATTGAACTTTAGTTAAACAAAACTTATAAACAATTGTCTTGTTTTCTGAACCGTAAATATCTTGAACTAAAAATTAATTTCTTTGTTAGCTGCATTGCAGGGCTAATCAAACAAATATTTTGTTGTTGTAAAGAAATATCTGAAAATGTTAAACAAAATATTTGATTATCTGATAACATATTTTGCTTGTGAGAGGCTACGGTGTAGGTACCTGTGAGTTTTGGTATAGTTGGTATAGTTATACATATATGGTATAGTAATTGTATAACTATAGCGTATGTATAACTATAGATTGGTATAGTTATCCTAACTACACAACTTTCATGCAATTCAATTGTTTGTGTTATAGACCTACTTTTGCAACAAAATTCTGAATATCAGTTGTACTTAATTCATTTTTTACCTATAATTAGGGTATTTAGCCTTTATTTTTAAATGCAAAATTTCTGTTGATTTTTATAAACGAATAGCGTAGAACAGCATTCTTAAACCTGAGCAGCGTGAAAAATTGTTTTTTCCCTTTAACGTGTAGTGAGTTTTTATCTTGTGCTATCTGTTCAAACATGCATTAGATATATATTATTTACTTTCAAGGCAGAGTTTTCCTACCGCTTGCTCGGCACATTAAATTTTGTGTGTGTGTGTGTGTGTGTGTGTGTGTGTGTGTGTGTGTGTGTGTGTGTGTGTGTGTGTGTGTGTGTGTGTGTGTGTGTGTGTGTGTGTGTGTGTGTGTGTGTGTGTGTGTGTGTGTGTGTGTGTTTCGTTGAGTTATGATAGTTATTGTTACGGAATGTTTGGTATGGAGTGCCTAGACGGCTGATTTAGTTTTTGTGAGTTTGTGTCAAAGACCAGTGGCAATTACTTGGTTATTTTTTGCCACTATAAGGTTTTATGTAGGCAACAAAAGTTGTAAAACATTTTATCTGGGAACAACTTTTGATAAAAGCGTTTGTCGTAAAATCGTATTTTCACGCTGAATTTGCTCTTTAAAATCTGGTCGTTTTGTTGTTAAAACGTTTAAGCTTTTC
Organism: Magicicada septendecula; assembly: GCA_034769895.1. NCBI lineage: Eukaryota > Metazoa > Arthropoda > Insecta > Hemiptera > Cicadidae > Magicicada > Magicicada septendecula. Next base: position 324,735,907 of record CM068376.1, on the reverse strand, counting down.
CACTTCGTTTGTGCGTACGGTAAAATCTCCAGTCAAAACGTACGTGTTTAGCGTGTTTAGTTCCGTTGGGTTCTCAGCACCAGGGTGCATCGGAATCTTTTAGTATTCAACAATCTGAGAAGATGTGTCAAGGAACACACGTGTCACTGACAGTTGTGTGTGTGTGTGTTTGTGTGTGTGGGTGGGTGTGTGTGTGATATGGTCAAACACTTGTGCAGAACATTTTTGTTGTTAGTGTTTCAGGACAGATGAGTGATAAATTCACTTCTTCGTCGTAAGTTTCCATACTGTTGTAAACGTTTTATCTTGATTTCATTAAAGACATATCACTGCGCTGGAATGTAGCTTGGAGATGTGTTTCGATAGCATAATGCCAAGCGTAGTCTACGATTAGACTCAAAACCAGTGCGGAATACACGTGTAGTAAGCCATGAGTTTTGTATTAAGGAACAACAGTATGATGATTCTGTTTTGTTGTCTGCATGATAATTTCTGGTTGCAGGTCGACTTCCAGCCAGAGACCAACGTTCGCCATGACGGAAAAATATCAACTGTCTGCAGCCACTGGAAAGCTAAAATATACAGGTAACTAACTATATACTGTAGTAACCCAGTGGTTCCCAAACTTTTCAGTCCGCGGACCCCCCTAAAAAATTAAAATTTTACGGACGCCGTCTCGGTTATGAAATAAAACAAACAGTAAATATTAGACAAAACTCTTATATTTTAATTAAAATGTATTAAAATAAAAATTCTCTTAACTTGCAAAATTACAATACTAATCATATCAAACATAGATTAATGTGAAAAAAGAAGCTGCTTTTGAACAATTAGCTCTACAATATTAGGCTTAATGTCTGATAATTTCAATATTAAGTCTCACTCGACATCAAGTTTATTTCTTAATTTGCCAACCTCGGCTCCATCTTTCCAGCCACACGTGTCGGAATCCAGCTGCTTAGGCGTAAAACCAGCTACACGGAATAACGTTTTGCTTAGATACAGTGCTTATACGTGGACTAAAACAGCGCGATCAGTTCTGCGTTGATGCGGCGCTCTAGTCAGTTCGGTTGACAAACGGATCTGCTACACGACATGATCTAAAGACATTATTAAAGCCAGCTGTATGAAATTACTTTTACAGTTACAATTAGCTTGAACTAAAAAAAAAACTGGAATCTTCTACTAATTATTTTAAGATACTAAAATTTAATTTTAGACTATAAAAATCGTATAAAATTATGGTGTTCATATATTCTACTTTTTCTTAAAAAGTGTCCGCGGACCCCACTTTGGGAACCACTGGTATTAACCTGTTTATTCTTCTACATTCACTTTTAACATGCTTTACTTTCCCTTTCTGCGATTTGGCTGTTTTTAAGAAGTACGCACACGCGCACGCGCGACGTTATAATGTACGGACTGAACCGCAGTTCGTTACACGAACAATAAAAACAGAAAATTTATTAATGCCGTTATTTATAAGTCAATATGCGTCGGTGAAATGTCGGTATGAAAACACGCGAGACAAATAATTTGAATATGGACTCGTTAACGTTTTTGCAGTAACTGGTTGAATCGTTTCACTTTCCGTGTTATAGATTTCTAGTATCAAACTTGTTCTGATTTTAAAGACAGAAACAAAAAATGTATACATCCAGAAAATGGACGTACGTTCTGCGTCATGATTTCAGGTCCAACCATCATTATAGGAAAGGGTGGTATATGGAGCCCCCAATTCCTATTTTTACTGTGACTAAGACAAATATAGCATTTTCTACACGAAACTTTGGCAAAATATACATTGACCGTATTTTAACCTATTTTACTATTTATTTAATAATGAATAGAATGTATATTATAATAAAAAATATTTATTAAAAGTTAACACTTTTTGAACATTTTGAAGAGTGTAGGTAATATGAGAGCCCCCTAATGTAAATCGGTACTTACGGCTTTTTAAAATCTCAAATTTATCTAAAAACGTACCTTAATTATTATAATTTTGTATTTATGAATAGTTTTTAGAAAACGTCACAACTGTGTTTTTAGAAAAATGTCAATGGCATCGACTGTGGAACCACTGAAGACGGCTCGTCATAGACGTTTGGTGTTACCAAAAAGCAAAAACTGTGTAAACTCCAAAAAAACCTCGGGAGGAATTAAGTTTTTGAAGACCAAAAATATTAGGTACACTTGAAATTAAGTGCGAAGCTACTCTCAGCCTGAGTGGTTAGGGTCCAATACATATGGGGCAGAGCAAATGCAAACCGTCGTTAGTCAATGTGTGGCCTGACCAAGTTTTCATAATAGACTTCATATAGTTATCCATTTATACGTTTTCTATTTTTTCAACATCGGAAACGATAGCTGGCTTTACACACAAACGCTTTCTTCGTGATTGGGAGCAGTAGAAGCTTTCGCGCGGGAAAGATTGTGTGCGTGAAGGTCTAAAATGAAAGCGTGTCGGTAGGTAATCAGGCACCCACATTCCTTAGCACACGTCCTGATGAGGTAAAGTTTTGACAGCGCGCTTTGCCTAGTACTGTACCTAGTGTGTTGTAGTCGTTCGTTCGCTTTGTATAACGGTTGTTTTGTTATTCGATGATTTTCACGCAGTCTCTAACAGGGGGGTAGGTCTATAATCTTTAACGGAATCCACATCCTCCGTTTTCGTCTCATTTTCTTAACATGACAGTCACACCAGAAAAAAACTGTGGTCAGTACGATATTTCTTCGTCAGAACCCCGTTCTAACACCTTCTACTACAAAGGAAACTGTCCAACTTACAGACTTTCCACGGGCTTAGGTTTCGCCAAATAAAGCGTACGCGATTGTCGTTTACACACACACTCTTTCCCGTCTGTTTATAAGTTGGCGCGGTTTCTTAAGCGAAAGAGCGTGAGTGCATTTTTTACAGTTTTACAATCGCACGTGAATAACCTGCATCAGCGACACAAAACAACATCAGGAAACAGGACGATGAGAAACAGGAGGGGGGAGAATGAGAGAACGACTTTTCGTTTTATGGAAAAGAAACATAAATTTATAGATCCAAGTTAGTAAACATGAGGAACTAAAAGTGGAAAGTACATTAGTGGATATAACGTTAAGTATTAAGAATATTAAAACAAAGAATTACACATAATAAAAATTAATTGCATCGCTTAAGTCCATATTTGAATTTGACCAAATTATTTGTAAAGCAAAGAAAAACTTGGTGTAACATTTTAGTAATTGATTGTTTTAACACTATACTTTCTAGTGTCATATATCTCACTAACTTCATTATTAGGATGTAAAAAAATGCTCCAAAAAATGTGAATTAAAGTTCTTTTAGCAAAAATCCTTGAATTGCAGATGACTGTAGACTTTTAAAATTTGAATATAGACAAACACCTTTTTAACTGTAAATAAATATATTAAGATATACTTTTGCTAATAAGAAGCTGTTAAATTATAAAGAAATACAAATTGATAGAAAGAATTAAATCAAAATTATTTGCGAACAAATTTTAATTGTTTAAATAATTTTAGCAAAAATCAAAGTATTACTATAAAAGTGACTGTGTTCAGCAAGAACATGTGTAGTAGGTTTTCGAATATCTTGAAGTTCTGATGTTTTCATAACCACCAGACCTGAAGGGTAAGCTCTTGTACTTTACCTCAGTATGACAGCATGCACCTCTACTCCTAAGGTAGCGCTGTTGTATCTCACATGAAATAAAGGACTTCCACCTGATATTAGTGTTTCTCTACACACTTTTTATATATATTGGATAATGATAATAATATACATATTTTCCTGAACTAACAGTATTCATAAATCTTCAACACTAAGAATAAACCAACATGTCTTAGCCTCTTCACACGATCAGCTGATTTTTACTACAGCTGACAAATTTAAGTTAAAAGAGCATATTAAACACTCAGATGCCCTTTTAACACAGCTAGATAAATTTGTAACTTCATAAATTTGTACATATTAAATTATTTAGTATTGTTTTAATGCAGAACGATGCATTTACCCGATGTATTATCTATTTCTGCTGAAACACGACAATTGAAAAACACATCAATTACACCCTTTTAACATTGAGCGATTCAATTGATATTAAAACGTATTTTGATAAGAAGAAATATTTAGAAATTACTGACACGGGACACGTGTATATACATGTATTATATAAACGTGTATTGTATAGTTAAAAACGTTTGCGAAATTTACATTGGTGTTATGGAAATTTCTACAGAAAAACATAACGAGCAGACGGTGGAGAGGACTAATCTATACTTATGTAAGACAATCGTTCTTGGGCTGTTGTTTAACACGGACTTGTTAACGGTATAATTAAATAAAGACATCGACAAAAGTGAACACTGGTTTTGATAAAATAATTTTTTAAGTGGGCACTCGTAACCGGCTATGTTTCCCATGTTAAATTCATCAGTTTAAAGACCCATTATCTGACAACGTATACAAGATAGAAGTCTGTAATTTTATCAGGCAGGTAAGCACATCACACAGTACAAACGCTATTACAATTACAAAGATATCTCAGTATCCTGATTTTTTATAACTTTCTGTGTTTTACTCTAAAAACTTTCATCCAAAAAGCATACTAGATATTTTTTACGTTTTTATTTTTTAGTGTAAATGTATAGTTCCAATATTGTAACTATATCTCCATTACCCCAGTAGACAAACAAATTCAGTTTGAGAGTTCACTTTGTTTCTGAAATAATGGATCATTTTCAGAAAAACGCATTTAAAGTTTTTAGAACAGCCCCATACGCGGGGTCTTCAGTTATGTCTATTTGGCCCTTTAGTTTTTTCTTCACATTTATAGTTGTCTAACCTTTTTCATCAATTTATCTACTGCTGTCTCTGCCTCAAGGATTCATTGCAAGTCAATTTTTCGCATTACGTTAACCATATTTGATCCTTGTTTGATACTTAATTTTTATAAGACTTGACGCTTACTTATATTCCCTTAATTGAAGGTCAACACAGCGTCATGTACACCCTAAACGAAAGTACCCAGTCCAACAAATATATTTTTTGGCAATCCATTCCAAATCAAATGGTTCAGTGTCTCGTTTGCATTCCGTGTGTTACCATGAAAGCATTTTTGTTTGCAAATTAGGATGCAAATATTGGCTTCATGACATACACTGATAGTGAATGTTTATGTGAATAAGTTTCTCCAGTTGTCGTGGCCCTTGGTATAAGGAAGTTACAGATATGTAAAAAATGGTAATATATCAGCACTTTTCACAGTACTTTACCTACGATATCAAATTTTTTAAATCATAAAAATTTACTATTGGGCGTATTCACATAAATTTGGTATCAGATTACTCAGAATATATTGAAGATTGTTTTAAGACGAAAAACCAAAAATTGATTTTTGTTTATTTTTTAAACCAAACATACAGGTTTGCAGCATCTGTTTATAGAATTAACACACTCCTTATTGTACATGTTTTATAACAAGATTATTTTTCCATTGCAATTGTTTTAATTATGCTGAAGATGGAAGGAATCAATCGTATAACCTTTACCTCTCTCACGAGGTACGCGTTAAAACTTCTGGAAAACTGCTGGTCTTCCCTCTCTGATTTGTCTTCATTGTTCTTATTTTTTGTTTACCACTTACAATTTAGCTTAACGTCATTTTAGTGTGAACTTTCCTGAATCCCAAAAGTGAAAAACGGTTTCCGTACGAGACTCTAACGAGTTATCTAGAAATACATTTCACTAATAAATTTACTAACTTCCTTTATGTTTATAAATATTAAGTAAACAGTATATTTAAGAATTTTTTTTTGTGAAACGAATGATGTTGTCAAATTATAAGTTCACAGGTACGTATCCACATACGTACCTAGATGAAAAGTATCACAATGAAATTTCCAAACACTGGACCATTCATGTTTGTAAATTACCGTAAGAATTTAAATTATTTTTCGTAAAATCTAATTAGTAAACCAAATCAACGCACGGAATACAATAGAGACAATACGTACATTAAAATTAATATATTAAATTAATTAATAAAGTTGTGTTAGTGATTACAATCACAAACAGAAGTAACACTGTTGCACGCCACTATGATGATGAGCTATGAAGCTTAAAAGTGCTAATCGGAAAAAAATGTTTTCTATAGTGATTTACAACAGTGATATTTCTGTTTGAAATATATTAGCGTAAAACACAAATTTGGCGAGGGCCACATGACACAAAACAGACGTCCCAATTCCCAATCTCAGTTCCTGTTGGACAAGAATATGCGGAAGTGAATTTTGTTTGACAAAGATGTCGAGGGGCGCACGGCCGGTCTCTCGGGAGGATTTATCTCCCCCCTCTAGACAACATATGGCGCACCGCAATCCCTACAGACTAGCGCGCTTCAGTAATTATTACTTAATGGCATGCTGAGACTGATAAAGCCTGTTGTATTGACTTCGCTACAGACCAGTTGCAGAATGCTACAACGACTCGTAGACCTACGTTGACCGTAAAGATTTATTTTCCTTTGAATTTCCTTTAAAATGACCATAATCTAATAAAATCTTTAACGATTAACCCTTAATTTGCAAAGAGTTTAGGATAGAATGTAGGTCAGAAGACTAGGGTACACTATGATGACGGGAGCTGGGTGAGCCCAGAAATAGGTTGTACGTCTTTAAAAAAATGATTCGTCCCGAAAATAATTTGAAGACCACGACATACCGTGTGCGCCATACAGACTAATCTCTTATTTATGTAATTATGTTTTATGTAATATATGTATATTCAACGTTATGACTGTACAGAGACGTAGAATGTGGCGAATTTTTGTGTAGTCTGTTTGATGAGCCCGTTTTTGAACGAGTCAGTCGAGTTCTCAGTTTTAATTCGACCGTTTGTCTGTCTGTCTACCTTTCGGGGTATGTCTCACGATAACTTTTGAACGCGCCAACCAATTTTCGTAAAATTTGGCATGCGTGTCCCTACAGAACCCTATTGTTTTTCAGATTGATCTCCAAAAAGTAGAGGCGGGAGGAAAAGATAAGAGGGGGTCTAAATTTTGAAAAAATCTTAAAGTCCTGTAGTGTATCAAATTAAAAGACGTTTTTACCAAAATATGAATTTAGTGCCTATTAATTTTCAAAATTTTGGAACGCCGAGGGCTACAAAGTGGGTACAAAGTTGAATAAAATTACAAACAGAATTAACACTGTTACACAACACTATAGAATCATCATGAGATTGGAAATATCTGATCAGATCAGATCAGCTCGAAAGCGCTGATCGGAATAATTTTTCTGTAGTGGTGAGCAACAGCGTTAATTCTGTTTGTGATTATTACGACCAACACAACTTTATTAATTATATATTTTAATAAAATTGCAAATCCCATGTGGAATATCAAATAAAAGATAATTTTAACCAATCTGAATACTGTACACAGTTTTAAAAATCTCAAGATTTTTTTTAACTTCAGGCCTAAAAAAGGGATGAAAGATTTGAAGAAATCGTATAAATCCACTCGGCTGTCAGACTAAAGACAATTTTAAACACAAGTCCGTTTGTTTGGAATTTTTAGCGTTTATTGTACAATTGTTACTTTACTAAACAAAAACTAGCAGGGTAATCGGAATTTTTGTAACGTTTATGATAATTGAAAAGTCAACTAAAATCAAAATTTATCCAACAATAAACTTATTATTATTGGGTAGTGAAATAGTGAGCGAGTTAATAATTAACTTATTATTATCGTTCAAAATAGTGAGCGAGCTCTGCAGCTCAGGAAGCATACTAGTTTAAAATTGCGAATCATAAGTTACTTGGAAAATTGTAAATTATGGTCGTAAATTACAAACTAAAGTAGTAAATGCAGTGGGAAAATTGCGGGCTGAAGAGAACAAAAGCAGTTCAGTTTTTAACTGATAGCCTATATATTGCACTAAAACGTGGCGCACACGAGGTGAAGCGTAACACCTAAAGGATTTGTGCCTACACAAATTGCTTTCTTCTCATTGCACTCTGGTAATTTAAGTTTTTTGTTTTCAGTAAAACACACATACGTACGAAATACAAAAATTAAAATTTATAGGTCAATTTTTTAATTTTAATTTTTGCATCCGCATTTAAACATGTTTCCCGTTAAAAACGGAAATATATTAATAAAATAAACGTGTCTATGCATTAATAAAAGCATTTAATACGTTAACAAAAAAATGCACGACAATGAGTTGTTAGGTTACACTATGGTGACGAGAGCTGGGTGAGCCCAGAAATCGGCTGTAGGCTACGTTTTGAAAACAAAATATTCGTCCGGAAAAGAATTGAAGATGCCGACAAACGGTGTCCACCATTCAGACTCATCTCTTATTTTATGTAATATATTTATATTTACGTTATGACTTTACAAAGACATAGAATTTGGCGAATTTTTGTGTACTGATACACAAAAAGTGGATAAACCACTATGAAATGTATTAATTTTTTATTCAAAATTTGTTTTGAAATACAGTAGTAAAAGTCTTTATTTAGTGTGCTCAGGGATTCGTACAAATGTGTATGTAAGTCTGCGCCTGCTAACGACCACATACAGTTTGCACCACACAAGTGTAGTGCATTCAACCGAACTAGCGGATAACTCCTAAGATTCCATTCGTTGCTAAACCAATAAATATCACATTATTTCCCGTATGTTTAGTGTCTTATCATGAGTTTCAGCATTTAGGTGACTACATGCTGGATACTATCTTCGTCCAAAATCTTTGGACATCAGGCGCAAAAAAGCGATCAAAAATTTGAATAAATCGTAAAAATCCAGTCCGGTGTCAGACTATAGTGAATTTTAACAAAATGTGAATGTTTGGAATTTTTAGCGTTTATTGTATGATTGTCTGTTCTACATAGACGGTAATTGGGGTTTACGTATTTTTTCTGATAGTTGAAACATTAGCTAATATAAAAATTTATCTAATAGTAAATGTACTTCGTTTAATATAGTGAGCGACTTTTCCAGCTCATTGAGATGACCAGTAATAACAGCAATAATAATAATAATAATAATAATAATAATAATAATAATAATCACAATAAAGTGTCAACAACATGGATAATAATAGGAAAACCCAAATGCTGACGTAGGGAATGTAAATACGAGGAACTGAACTCAATGAAAATCTTCAACAGTTTAACCATTTCCTTTGATTCTGTTGTGAAATTAACACAGAAGAACGTACAACAGCGTAAGGGTGGTTTAAACGTCATGTTGTAGTATATTTATACTCACTGTCAAAATGGTGATGACAAAAACGGCGAAGACTAGGACGAAGAATAGACCCGGACGGCATAAAGAGAGTACGAGGGAATACAATGGGCGAGTTTCTCATTCACGTTAATGGCACTGCATTGTTTACACGTTCTGTACACACAATAAACGTTTACCTTATACTGTACAGGAGATTAATATTGTCACGTGTTTCTCTCGTCGTATTTATGTTTTATAATTGGTCTTATTTCTATGCCGGCTTTGTTGTTCAACAGTTTTGGCCTGTTTACAGTAAACAGACTGAGTAACGTCAACTTAACGGCTCTCTGGTTACTGATGGTCGGTTATTACATATTGTTGCGACGGTCTCCTTGGTACAGTGGAAAACAAAATACAAGACACCAATGAAATCACTAATAACCAGCTTTAATTTTCACAACTAATAATTTGTAATCAACAAGATAATCTCTTACAACAATTTAAGTAAAAATTTTCCACACGCAATAATAATGTCTACTATAAAGAAAATACGCACTAATTGTAACAAAACAACAGTTCGCTACAAACACTCGATCCGCGCTAAAGAAATCGCTCAACACCACTGAAATAACAAGCCGGCTGCTACGGCTTTTTATAGGTAGCGCACGCCTTCTAGAAATATTCCATCCGCAATGTGCACCCCACATAATGCGTATTCAAGTGTTCTGTAGAGTACTCTGGAACGTACTTGACTGAGGCAACACCTGCCAAACTAGGCGGGGGTCAGGTCGAGGACGCTCTCGGCTATTCTAGCTGGTTCTATTCGTTGCAGTATATTCCATAGGACGTTTAAAATATAGAACAATAAAAAAAGGTAACAATCTGATCTTGAAGGTTCCAGCATCAAATTTGCGTTTTTGATGAATTTAACTGAAATACACGAGAAATGATAGCATATTAATTTTTCAAATATCAGTAATTATAAAACTAATTTCTAGGTAGTTTATGCAACGATTTGTAGTAGTTTGCTGTGGTATTTAACTGTTTAAATTTATTAAAAACCTGATTCTGTTCAGCGCTCTAAATAGGAATCAAAATTTTGAAAAAATATATAAGTCTGTGCACGGAATCAAATCATGAGAGATCTTATTCAAAATACAAACTTGTTATCTTTAATAATTTGACAAAATTAACATCTGTCAACTACTACTTCTACTACTACTACTTCTACTTCTACTACTACTACTACTACTACTACTACTACTACTACTACTACTACTCCACGGCGCTACAGCTCATGAAGAGCGCTGGCCTCCAGAATGACGTGCCTCTACTCCTCTCTATCCTGTGCGACTCTGCGCCACCTTCTGTCTGACCCCCAGTCTTCTCATATCTTTATCTATATCGTCCACCCATCTTCTTTTTGGCTTCCCTCATGCTCTTCTTCCTCCTGGTCCTCCTGTAAATACTTTTTTCACAGCTCTTTCCTCTGTCATTCTTTGTACGTGACCTGCCCTCCTAATTCTGCTTTGTTTTATTGCTGTGACGATGTCCAGTTCCTTGTATAGATCGTACAATTCGCCGCTTGTCCTCATACGCCACATTCAAGTATCTAGTACATCTCCATATATCCTCCTCATAATCTTTCTTTCCCATCTTCTGATCATATTTTCTTGAATTGAGGCCATGGTCCAGGCTTCTGAAGCATATAATACTACTGGCTGTAATACAGTTTTTAAAGCTGGAAATTGGAGGTTCTATAAATGTTTCTGGGCTTTAGGATAGGCAGCAAAGAAAAGTAGCACCTATGGCCTACGGCCAGTTTGTCTTGAATTTCCATTGCCATCAGATTTTGTGACGTCAAGAGGGACCCAAGATATCTAAAACTATCCACCCTCTCAAATTCAATGCCATTGACTTTAATTTTTGCGATTATTTCTTCTCGGACGTTCTTCTTCATCAGCAAACATCTGTCAACGCCCGTTGGAAATTTTGGGCTGCCTTCAAAATGTTTGTAAGCTATATTTGCAAAAACACTTTACATATTGTTATCAATTATGTACGTTCGTGGAAAGCGTTAGATTTAGGACTATAGATGTATATCTAGAAACATACGTTAACTTAAGTTTATAACTATATCATTCGTTATTTAAGCATTATTGTTATAAATTTAGTTAAGAAAACAACGCAGGTTCAAGAATGTTTAATTTTATTGTATTCGTAATTATAAAAATGTAATACTGATGTCTGTTTTATAATTTGTCATTTTACTAAAAAACTAGTGAAGTAATTGGGTTCTTGCAATTTTCCGTTTCATTTTATGTACTTTTTAGGATACAACGAAACCTCCATATGGTCACCTCTTCGTGGCCCCTCGCTTCTCGACTAATGCTAAGATCATAAGAAGAACTTTCCTCGCAGCTTTAAAAAATAAAATTAATTAATTTGATTTTATCTAATAACAAACGAGTTTTGTTCAAAACAGTGAGAGACGCAGAGAGGTTACTGCTTAACTGTAAATTGTCCGTCTTGGATTAATTTACTCGTGAAGAACTATTTTTGGTTTAATTACGTAAAAGTTTTAGTCGAACTACGATAACTTTCAATACCGTCGGTGTTGGCTTGAACCCAACTGAATACCGTTGTCCTCAACTAGCAGCAATACGAGGTATGTTAAAGCCGAATTACTTGTAAAGCACGCCAACCAGCGCATAGACATACTTGTCACAATTAAGTCCTGCTAGCGATAGTTTTTAACGACGGTATGCCGTTACGCCGGGCCTTTCAGACACGTGCACACACTATCCGCCGGATTTGTAACAAAGTGAGAATGGACTCTGTGTGTGTGTGTGTGTGTGTGTGTGTGTGTGTGTGTGTGTGTGTGTGTGTGTGTGTGTGTGTGTGTGTGTGTGTGTGTGTGTGTGTGTGTGTGTGTGTGTGTGTGTGTGTGTGTGTGTGTGTGTGTTTTGTAACCTTTCCTGCAAATCTGGTAAAATATTTACACAGAAATTTCCATTGCATTCCATAGTTGTCATTACCGTTTGGATTAGTACGCAGTTGCTGACCGATTTCAAAGCGGGTCTCTTTCTGATCGTCAGTCAGCAAACGCGTCAAGAATTTTTCAGCGATACGACGCATTTTAAGTTTTTCTATAAAAATTTAATTTTACTATCTTATATTGATCCCCACGCTCTCAGAAAGTTTCGGTAGTTAAACGATGATTTGCAATTACGACATCGCGAGATCTCTTGCCGTGACCTTCTACAACCCTTTATCTCCACCGGCCAACGATGTGCCCACTTTAAAAATGCTTAAAATAATCGTTCGGCTTATGCAGCCCTCCCTGTATGCTTGGTTGAACAACCAGAACGTCTCTGTAAAGTTTTAGCAACCTGGTTTTGGCGCAAAGTTTGGTACACACGTTGTTCTCGAGGTCTTTCTTAGTCAATTTGTCACTAACCCGACAGACTGTGTGCACACGTACCAATTCAATCTGGTATAACTCAATGACTAATGCTTATAGCAGAACAGAATAAATGGCACTTTGTTGTCAAAAACTGTCGCTAAGCGCGTCCGTTGTTTGTGCGGGTTTGTGTATTTTTCAAAAAGTTCGGTCTTCTTGTGAGCATACCTCGTAGAGTCTATGCCCCTCCATGCAGTGGCGTATCTAGAATTTGGCCTTGGGGGGGTCCGGTCGAGTCAGCTTCCGGCTTCATACAACAGAAAAACAAGTTAAGATTAATCTAATTACTATCTTTAAAGTGGCTGAAAACCGTGTGATAACATCCTGATATCAATCCCATTCAATTCAACTGTAATAACACAATAAAAATACGCGGTTTTGAAATGTTTCAGAAGTTACTTATTGACTGAATTTATTTTCCTATATTTCGTATTTCAAACTTATTCTCTAATTCTGTGTAATAGACCTGTTTGTACATTTAAAAATGAGTTAATACTACGTATATTAGCGTACACAGAAGAAAAATAAAAAAAGACCTAAGAATTAAGAGATTAAGTCAACTTTTTTCGATCCTCTGGGGGATCTGGGCACGTCCCCCCCCCCCGTTAATACGCCCCTGCTCCATAGGTGGTTGTTCTGGAACATGCTATAGGACATTATTATTGAGTAACAAATAAGCAAATGTGCCATGTTTAGTTTTAGTTTACGACACAACGTGTGCCACAGAAGGAAGACACTGTGCCACAGTAAACACAGTATTCTGTGCCTGTTTCTCACATTCGGAATTGCGCCACCGAATCAATAAATATGGCGGAACACAAGTTCGTGATACCGTAAGAATGCAGTTGTATGGGAATAATGTACGTCAAACAATTGACGAACAGGCAGCATTTCGTAGGGGCCGTCCCTGCAATGACGAGGTATTCCCTTTAAAATATTCATTGGGAGAAGAAGGTAATTTAATTGGCCACACCTTATTTTCATTGATTATGAGGAAGCGGTTGATACAGTTAACAGATACATTCTATGAAACAGTACGCAAAGAGGTGTTATGGGGGGGGGGAATATTATGTTTACACTACAATGTTGTAACTTTGTGGGCGGGGTTTACTGTATAAACAGGGGTATGTCAAGACTTTATCTTCTGTCGTGGTCGGGCCACTGAGGATGCCACATCGTGTAGTATGGGGCGAAACGTTCGGTTTTGAAATAAATAAAACAACGCGTGTTATAAACCGAGAAGCAGTGTTGTTATTTACGAGCGAGACGTGCTTTAGGTGAAAAATCGTTATACTTCTTTATTACGAGCATACATATCCGACCAAAATTTACGTACTCATAGCTATAATTAATATTGTATAAATAATGTGTATACTGTAAATAATGTAAAATAAATAAGTTTATTTGCGTAAACAATAATGTTACGCCGCTCTCACTGATCGTCGTATGGTACAGTGGAAAACGAAATACAAGACATTACTGAAGTCACTAAAAACCAGCTTTAATTATCACAATTAACAGTTTGTAATTAACACGTTATTCAACAGGATTATACTCGTACAATAATTCAAGTTAATTTGTCCACACCAATAATAATGTCAATAGTGTCAACTAATAGAGTCCCGCACAATAATCACTTTTCACTAATAACCACTTGAACGCACAGAGAAATCGCCCGAAGTAAACTGAAAACTAAACGGCAGGTGTGGGCTATGTATAGTCTGCAGGGTTCCATATTGCGTCCTTAACAATCATTCGATAATTCTGGAGGATACTTCAGCACGGCCTTGGTAGGAACACGCACCGTTGGGCTAGTTGAGAAGCTTCACGAACAACACTATCGAATCTACGAGCGTGTTCCGTATTACGTAACACTGCCTCGCGTGTTAAGTGTCACGTACGCACACAAACATTACAGCTGCACTCTGGTGGGATAGCCGAGAAACATGTAGGACGTTCTGTAATGGCGTTAACTGAACCTTTGGGAAGGCCTCGTAATTTTAAACTTAAAAACAATAAGGTTACTCTAAAAACAAATAGAATCGTTCTTGCAATAAATATTTGATTGTTGAAAACAATTCGCATTTGCTTGAAACGTTAAGAAGTAATTTTAATTTTAAGAAACAGTCAAATACAAAAATAACATAAGACTGTACAAACGTACTGAATATTACCTGTGAATAAAATCAGCTACTTACAATTTTAAATTATAAAAATAGTTTAATAAAATTTCTTGCAAATATTTTAAGAAACGTCAGAAAGACTTATCATACCATTACTTAAATTTACAACAGAAATAAAACGTACTCCATAAAGGACTGAACGTGAGTATTATAAAAAATATACAATGGTGTGTGTGTTTGCAAATTAAACAGGCAATCGCTAATTAAATGCGACGCTCTGTATTGAATGAGCGGAGCAGCGTTGTGCCGGGTGTGACGATCCATCTTATCCCTTAAGCCTACCCCATTGACAGCTCAATATGTGGCCAAGTAATTTATTTGCCTATCAAAATAAAAAAGGAACGAAAGCACTCCCCAGCGGCACCAAAACCGCTATAAGGGAAAGGGATCGCGATAAGATGCAGTCTTATTATTATAGATTACTTACTCTATTTATGACGATCTTACCGCTTTTTTGTTGCACGGTGCGAGTGATTTTTATTTTTGAATAATATTAAACGCTACGTGTTCAGTGAAGTAACGCAAACATCCTTCTAGACGATCAATACAGAATTAAATTGAATTTGTTATTAATTTTCTCAACATATTGCATTAAATTGAAGTCATAATATTCTCGCGTAAGCTTCCGCGGCCGGTAACCATTATGTTTTGAATTCTTCTTCCTGTATGGACCACGTGGAAAATGTTTTGTATGACAACGTTTCACTGACCTTATAATGAGTATCCTCAGATCTATATGACTCATATCCATGAGTATACTCAGTGTACAGTATACTCAATGCAATACGAGTGAATCGTTGTCATACAAGACGTTTTTGATGCGGTCCATACCGGAAGGAGACTTCAAAAACATAATCGAGTCACAATAGTTTATTAGTAATTTTACTGAGTAATATGAATTGAACAACTCATAGGCAGTGCCGGGTTATCCATAACGCTACGGTATGCTGCAGCACCGGGCACCAGGGCCTCAACTGTCAGAGGGGGCACCATCCAGCCTTAATTCACAAACATTTTAGATAATAAATGTGAAAGAGCAAAACGAAAAACAAATGTCCTCAATACAAAATCATAAACAGTTGTGTGGACACTTTTCGACGAGTTGGGAGTTTTTTTTTTGAGATAAGAGATTATCTTCGTTAGCAAAGTTGAATATTGAAAGCGAGAATTTGAATCGCTCGATTTAGAAGAAATTATACAAAATCAAGAAAAAATGCATCGATTTGTATTTTCTAAGCTTAAATACTACTATGCTCATTGTAATCACTATTTAGATAAATATCTATTGTAATTTGAGAGTTTAATGAAATAATCGAACACTTTCGAAATTATTTATGCCATTTATCAATGTAAATAATAGATAAAAGGTTGAATTTTGAATTGGGGGGGGGGCACCAATCGGATGGCAGCATAGGGCACCACGCGCTTTTATTCCGCCCCTGCTCATAGGCGTATTTTATGTTACTTACACATAGCTTTCTTAAGGCATTTCTTTTTCCATATTTCACTAGTAATTTGCTTTCTTTTTTATTTTTTTCACAGTCATTTACAATTATTTCCAATTCGTTCAGTACTGATTTTTACCATTTGCCAAAACTATGTTTCTGTGTTACCGCTCATCAAATTAGTCTATCCATTACTGCAAACGTAGGTTGTAACAAATTCCCATCTGGTCTCGACAATAAATTTGTTTCTTTAGTGACAGATCCCTCTTAATTTAAAAACCGTCTTGAATTATCCGGCAACGACGCCAACGTGAGTAAACAAATATATCTCGTTTCATACAAATGTATACTCAATATAAGTCTATCTGGCGACTTCGTGCTTTCTGCCATGTGTCGGAAACAAGTTCCTGTCATCAGGTAAAAATATTATCCCAACTTTGTCGTGTTTACTTATTGAACTATTACTTGTCATGTTCCGGACGAGGCCTTTCAGTGATCCCACCATTTTCAAGTCCTAAACAACAACACTGAAAGGCCTCGTCTGGAACACGACGAGTAGTAGTTCAGCAAGTAAACGCGACAAAGTTGGAATTACAGAGACTGCTAATTCAAATAACAAGATGAAAAATGTTCTCCTTTCAGAATAAACGCGTGGGTGAAGAGTAAATAAAATATCCCAATACATTAAGCGGAGTATAAACATAAGCATCCAGTAGCCGATAAAAATTTAGTTACACCAGGGGATTTTAGAAGTCCAGTTCGAAGTGATTGTTGCGGTTTTGTGGAAAGTGATTATTGTGTTAATTAGTGCGGAACTGTAAGAAGGTGATATTTATTGTTGTGTGTTGGACAAATTTAACTTGACTTATTGTATAAGACTGCTTTGTTGATTTATAACTGTTCTTTGTGTCTAATTAAAGTTTGAAATTATTAACATTTATGTCAGTTATTTTTTCCACTGTACAAACCGACGATCTGAGTGACGGTCGTAAGAATATATCAGTTATTTCTTAGCATTTTTTTTTGCACTTCTGGGAGAAACAGGAAAACAACGTTCTACTCAACTCAAACATCATATCTCACCCGCAGAAATCTAAAAATTATCACATAGGTAAGATGGAGGGTGACTTTAATTATGAGTGGTACGGGGAATGAGGGGGATGGTTGTCACATGGTCTGTTTAACCTGTATTTGCAGGAAATATTTAGGGAACGCTTTGATGGCTGAAGGGGAATGAATATAAGCGGAAGGACAGTGGAGTGTTTTATATTTCCTGGTAATGTTTTTTTTTAAGCAAATAGTAAAGAGGAAGTGGTTGAGACGTTAAAACATTTTGAAGCAAATGTGAGGAATATGGAGTAATAATAAATAAGAAGATAAGATGTATAATAAAAGATGAGAACGAAGAGAGGTTAAAAATATTATATTGATCTGTGAGGAGCTGGAGTCACATGATCTGAGGATCTGGGAAGCACATGGTAGAAATTAAGATTGGAGTAGCACTGGAGAAGAAATGTGTGGTGGAGGAGGAGTTTGTTCTCCAGAGTTATGAATAGGCGGCCAAAGTCCTGCATGAGGACCCTCAGGAATCTGGCGACAATGGAGATGTGGATAGTTCAGGAGAGTAAGAAGATGGCTGGATGAGGTTCTCTCTCCGTGCTCGCTTGTGAGAGGATGCACAATGACGTATTCAATTAACGCCGTCTTGTTTCGCTACCTCCACTTTGCTTTCATTGTGTGTAATTTTATTCTAAAATTTTATAACCTTTCGTTAATATTTCCACACATTGAGTTAAATATAAGCCATAGCTTACCATTTTTCAGTCCTTCAAAAAATGTGCATTTGCTCCACGACCTCGTACGGCCAACAAAACAAGCCTTTGTCTTCAAGATTTTGGTTTTCAGATGCTCTGCCACCCATTATAAAGGTACTGACTCGTCTCCAAACAATTTCCACTTTTTCTCCTATTAAAGGAAAAACTACGGTGACGAGAACCCGCGATTTTTTTTTTAAGCGGAAATAAATTTCAGCTGATAATAAAGCTTCTGTTCCATTAATCTTAATACATTATTTTATTAACTACCGTTAACAATACTGTATCAAAATTATGGAAAGGTATGTCCGAGGGACGGATTATCCCTCACCGCTCAGCGACAGGTACGCTATTGTTTGTCGCTCGGCAGCTGGCTGCCCATGAGTCATTCGGGCGTACGTACTTTACAGCGACTGCGGGAACAATTATTGGGAACATTTAATTTTCTCAATATGTTTGACTTTATGTTTACGATTAATAACTGAAGGCCGCTGTACTCTACTAGCTTAGTTAACGCATGTGATAAACTGTACATTGACGCTGAACGACACGTGTGATGTTGCCGACAGGTCAGCAGTGACTTCACTGACGTGTATTTTTCTGACATTTTTTTAATTCGTACGTTTGCGGTAATTCATTTCCGAATGTGATCCCTGCTGCGGATGAAAACCTGGGAGACGTTTACTTGGATTTCTTATAGATATAGATATACACAGGTGGTAAGTTCAGAAATACTCAGTATAGACGATACACAACTGACAATCAGTACTTCTGACTAAATGTCAGATCGTGTACATTGGTATTTAAACTCATTATTAGTTACACAGTTTCAGTGTATACGTATGTATCGGGTAATATCCCGCGTAACACGCGATTGCCACGAGTTACCCCTTAACGGGGTTTTACTGAATTGCTTTACTTTAAATAAACAGTAATACTAATAAAGAGTATTTTCATCACTTTCTGCCCGTTTTTGTACACATTTTGGATTATCCGCGGCGATCGCGCCACCCAACTCCGCGGATAATCGGGTGTTTGCTGTGTTTGATTTTAATGTTATTTACTTGAAAAGTCGGTTTATTGATCAGCGTTATCATTTAAAATCGGTTTATATCAACGCAATCCGGTTCATATATTTTCAATAAAAATAACCCAAGCAAAACGGGGAAGAGCGTCTTCGACGTACAAGACTTCCAAGAACCACTGAGGAGACAGAATCGGGATCAAGATAGTTGGATTTTGAGAGAGCACTTTAAAGCGAGGAAGAGACAGAAAAATAAGAATACCTCCTCCAGCGTTCTCCATTTGTATTGTCTAGTTTACTGTAGTGGTACAGTAATTACCAGGTCCTCCATCCTGCAAAGGAGTTGTGGTCTTTCAGCATCTCATGTTCTCTATGTAATATTGTTGAGATCACCTGACAAAGCAAAAGCAAGCCTATATTATTTCCAGGCTATTAGCACGTGGTTCTCATGTTTGAAGAAAACCGAACGTTTTGGAGGCCATCTTCAGTGGTAAAGAGTACGAGTAGATGTTCGCCGTAAACACCTCAGTACAGAGGGAAACCATGTTTTCGTTTTCGCTCATAGATCTTCTTCTTCTTCTTCTTCTTCTTCTTCTTCTTCTTCTTCTGCTCCTCCTCCTCCTCCTGCTCCTCCTCCTCCTCCTCCTCCTCCTCCTCCTCCTCCTCCTCCTCCTCCTCCTCCTCCTCCTCTTCAAGGATTAGGTTATATGAACCTGTTCCGGCACCCATATCATCCTCGGACGACTACACTACTAGAACTATACAGTTTCACCAAAAAATAAAAACTTAAAAAAAAATTATAAGTATTCTTTTTGTATGCAACTTTTTAGAGAAAAACAAAAAAATATTAAAAAATCAGAAAATTGAGATATCTTTATAATTGTAGTAGCTTTGTAGTCTATGAGCTGCTTACCTGCGTGCTAAAATTTCAGACTTATATCTTTTACAAGTTCTGAAATAATGGGTCTCAAAGTTGATGAACTTAACGTGGTAAGCCTGGCGGTTACGAGTGTCCTTAAACTAAAACAACATAAGTAAAATCCGCATGTACCCATTCTTATGACGGAATTCCGTCGTAGATATGCTGATATTCCAGAAAATTTTTCAGTGAACAAACCACGTTTCGCTTCTGTGTTAGTGACTTCACGCGACATTACGTGCAACACAACACAAACAACTAGGGAAAGTACAAATAATATCACCGCGTTTCCCCCGCTTGACTTGTTTAAAAATAAATTCCAACGATGGCGAAGTAAAACACTTCGGTTCCCTTTCGTTTCCCAACGTCGGAGAAATTCCACCGTCTGTTTTATGGGCCGCCTAAAAACTACTAAACCAAAATTAGTGGGGTCGAAAAGCGGGGTTTTTATTTGCGGAGGCAAATTGCGGGATTTAGCCGGTGAGGGAGTAAAGCTATTTTGCCTTCAATGCACTCTGCGGCTCTCCTGGATTACGCCAGACCCCTCGTACCCGACCTCCCAACAAATCACTCAGCCAAACACAATGTACTTTGATTTACTAACTTCTGTCTGCTTCAATTTTTCCTCCATTTCATACTCACTTTTTCCTCATTCTTTTAGTTCTTCGTGGGCTGTCTGTTACGCTTTGTTACGTGCGGACCTTTGTCCTAGCCTCTGTTAAGCGATGTCGTCACTAAACAGAAACTATAGAACATGACAACGCCAATCTGCCCCTCTTGTTTATATCATATTGCCAACATAGATGATATGTTTACATTATTCAATAAATTACATTTATTTATGTATTTGCGCCGCCTCACTTTGTTAATGACACCTATACCACGTTGTAATTAATGACAGTTTTTGTCAATGTAATTACAATTTATTATAATTTTGTTTTATTATTTTTTATTTATATTATAAAAATAAAATTTTAATATAAATTTTAAAAGCTCAACGCGAAATTTTATGCCGGTAACTGGATCTGAAGCTCAGTTAATCCAGCATCCAACTAAACATTCCATCGATGTCCTCACCTCTGAGTTTCAGTTCCTGAGACCCATTTTTTTTTAATTCATTATAAAAGGATTTTTTTTTTCAAAATCGATCTTTAGTTTTATAATAATTTAATACGTATTAATGTTGATGTTACTCCGACTAATCAGAGAGTCAATAATCCGATTGTACGAACAATTATTATAATTAATTTAATGTGTTCGTTATTAATAATAAATAAAAACCAATTATTGTTTTTATATGTTGTTAAAATTGTTATCTTCCAAGCTGTAAGGCTGTGGTCCAAAGCTGTTGATTGCAGCAGACGTTTCAGTTGTGCCTTCGACGGGCGGCGCGACAACCCATTACCGAGTCAAGGCCTCCACCAGTTGTCCCGGTCGAGTGCAGCTGCTCTCAAGTTCCGGGTCCCAAGGATACGGCGCGCGTCATAATTCACATCGTCTTCCCAACGTAGTTTGGGTCTACCAACTCTCCTGGTGCCATAGATCTGTTCTGTGAGTGCCTTTATGTGTATTTCATTGTCCCCCATTCTGATCACCTGTCCAGCCCACCTGAGTCTATCCAAGTTTTATAGCTTTCACAATATTTAGTTGGTTCAGAAGAGTGTTCAGTTCTTTGTTGGTCTTTTTCCTCCATTCACCTCCCACACATATTGGACCAAAAATACTGCGGAGGATTTTGTGTTCATGAACCAGCGGGCTTGATTCAGACTTTCTAGAAATGCTCCAGGTCTCAGAACCATAAGTGAGAACTGGGTGGATCAGTGTTTTATACAGAAGCAGCTTGATGCTCCTGGCAATTGTTCTGCTCCAGAACAGGGGTCTAAGACCAAGGAAGCATCTATTAGCTGAGGTGATTCTTCGCTTTATTTCTTCTGCCGTTTTCCCATCGGAGTTCACTTGGCATCCTAAATAAACAAAGTTGTTGACTTTTTCGAAGGAATATATGCCAATTTAGACGTGCTCTCCTTTTCTAGCTTCCTGTCCTGTTACCATGTTTTTGTCTTGCTTTCGTTTATTATGAGACCCAACCTCCTTGCGAGACCTTCAAGAGCAAGAAAGGCTTCAGTGACTGCTCGTAGGGACCTCCCGATTATGTCTAGGTCATTGGCGTATCCTAGGACCTACACCAACCTGCTGAATACAGTTCCGGAGGAATCTATTCCAGCATCTCTCATAGCTTTTTCTAAGGCAAGAATGAAGAGGAGGCAAGTAAGAGCATCTCCTTGGAGGCCTCCCTTTCCACAGTCACACTCTCCTGATAAGTGATTCTGAGTCCTTACCATGCCCTTCACTGTCAGCATTGTCATCCTACTCAATCTTATTAATTTCTTTGGTATGCCTAGCTCTTCAATAGCAATGTAAAGTTTTTTTCTATCAATGTTATCGTATGCGTTTATGAAATCTATGAAGAGGTGATGGGTTTGTAGCTTATGTTCCCTACCTTTCTCCAGAATTTGTCGGAGTGTGAAAACTTGATCCATTGTCAATTTCCCTCTTCTAAATCCGCACTGATATCGACCCATCACTTTGGCGGCCATCTTCAGTGCTATTTCGGCTAAAAACTGACACAGATGTCACGGTCAGTGACCACAGTACTGCGGTAAAGGCTTTTACCAGAAGACGGCCGTCGAAGGCACGACTGAAACGTCTGTTGCAACCAGCAGCTTTGGACCACGGCCTTACAGCCCGGAAGATAACAATTTTAACAACATGTAAAAATAACAATTCTTTTTTATTTTTTATTAATAACGAACGCTTTAAATTATTTATAATAATTGTTCATACAATCAGATAACTGACTCTCTGATTAGTCGGGGTAATGTCAACATTAAAACATATTGAATTATTATAACACTACAGATCAATTTTTAAAAAACGAAGTCTTTTATAATGATTAAAAAAATGGTTTGGGCTGTAGGAACTAAAGCTCAGAGATGAGGACAGCGATGGAATCTTCAGTTTTGGTTGCAGGATTAATTATGCTTCAGATCCACTTGCCGGTATAAAATTTTGCGTCGACCTTTTCAAAAGTGGTTTCGCAAAACTGGAAAACATTCTATGTAAATGCCTTTATTCTAGACCTGAATTTATGAACGAAAATTCTCATTAAAATTTGTGTGAAATGAAAATGCAAATTTAAATCTCGGATTCAAAGTTCCGTTTAAACAGTGAATGGGTTTGAGACATCCAGGATGTGGAGCCATCATGTCAGTGCTCAAAAAATGTCTACGTGAACTTAGAAATAGGTGTCACCTCTAAACGAAATTACAGGAATTATCTCTGCAAGCAATCGAGTTCATGAATTAAGATTACCTAGGCTATAAATAATGAGAGCCTACTCTTGCTAATATTGAATGGTAATATTATAGCAGTTTCATGGACTACTGACGATGCGTTAATACGTGTTTAACAGACTTATGAATGAACAGTCATGGTAACTGGCAGCACCTGACATCCAGAAGACGAAACAAGAATATACATTGTCTTGTATATTCTTCAACATACAATTGTGCTGTTGAAACACGGCACAATACAAATTACCCCACAAATTACCTTTGAAACTGTGATACGTTGATTATGACCTACAACAACTGTAACATATAGTCCCTAAAATGTAATAATACTGACTAAAATGTAATGATACTGAAATGTAATAAGAACAAAAGAAACGATTTTCACAAAATGCAGTTATGTACAGGGAAATAATTTTCACAGAACAAAGAATTGAATAGACTATCACTAGAAGTGTATATATATACATATTTTTTTAACAAATGTTGATATAGTTCGTTTTTTTTTAATAAGTAAAATTTTTTTAAATCCAACGCTTACTATGCTTCAGGTAGAAATTAGTGGGAAGGTGTCCGTAACAATACGAGGCACACGATACTATACATCGTGCAGTAGGTGCTGCGTAAGTGACGGTAATCGCATGTTATTCAAATGAGGCAACGCTTACTATGCATCAGGTAGAAATTAGTGGGAAGGTGTCCGTAACAATACGAGGCACACGATACTATACATCGTGCAGTAGGTGCTGCGTAAGTGACGGTAATCGCATGTTATTCAAATGAGGCAACGCTTACTATGCATCAGGTAGAAATTAGTGGGAAGGTGTCCGTAACAATACGAGGCACACGATACTATACATCGTGCAGTAGGTGCTGCGTAAGTGACGGTAATCGCATGTTATTCAGATGAGGCAACGCTTACTATGCATCAGGTAGAAATTAGTGGGAAGGTGTCCGTAACAATACGAGGCACACGATACTATACATCGTGCAGTAGGTGCTGCGTAAGTGACGGTAATCGCATGTTATTCAAATGAGGCAACGCTTACTATGCATCAGGTAGAAATTAGTGGGAAGGTGTCCGTAACAATACGAGGCACACGATACTATACATCGTGCAGTAGGTGCTGCGTAAGTGACGGTAATCGCATGTTATTCAAATGAGGCAACGCTTACTATGCATCAGGTAGAAATTAGTGGGAAGGTGTCCGTAACAATACGAGGCACACGATACTATACATCGTGCAGTAGGTGCTGCGTAAGTGACGGTAATCGCATGTTATTCAAATGAGGCAACGCTTACTATGCATCAGGTAGAAATTAGTGGGAAGGTGTCCGTAACAATACGAGGCACACGATACTATACATCGTGCAGTAGGTGCTGCGTAAGTGACGGTAATCGCATGTTATTCAAATGAGGCAACGCTTACTATGCATCAGGTAGAAATTAGTGGGAAGGTGTCCGTAACAATACGAGGCACACGATACTATACATCGTGCAGTAGGTGCTGCGTAAGTGACGGTAATCGCATGTTATTCAAATGAGGCAACGCTTACTATGCATCAGGTAGAAATTAGTGGGAAGGTGTCCGTAACAATACGAGGCACACGATACTATACATCGTGCAGTAGGTGCTGCGTAAGTGACGGTAATCGCATGTTATTCAAATGAGGCAACGCTTACTATGCATCAGGTAGAAATTAGTGGGAAGGTGTCCGTAACAATACGAGGCACACGATACTATACATCGTGCAGTAGGTGCTGCGTAAGTGACGGTAATCGCATGTTATTCAAATGAGGCAACGCTTACTATGCATCAGGTAGAAATTAGTGGGAAGGTGTCCGTAACAATACGAGGCACACGATACTATACATCGTGCAGTAGGTGCTGCGTAAGTGACGGTAATCGCATGTTATTCAAATGAGGCAACGCTTACTATGCATCAGGTAGAAATTAGTGGGAAGGTGTCCGTAACAATACGAGGCACACGATACTATACATCGTGCAGTAGGTGCTGCGTAAGTGACGGTAATCGCATGTTATTCAAATGAGGCAACGCTTACTATGCATCAGGTAGAAATTAGTGGGAAGGTGTCCGTAACAATACGAGGCACACGATACTATACATCGTGCAGTAGGTGCTGCGTAAGTGACGGTAATCGCATGTTATTCAAATGAGGCAACGCTTACTATGCATCAGGTAGAAATTAGTGGGAAGGTGTCCGTAACAATACGAGGCACACGATACTATACATCGTGCAGTAGGTGCTGCGTAAGTGACGGTAATCGCATGTTATTCAAATGAGGCAACGCTTACTATGCATCAGGTAGAAATTAGTGGGAAGGTGTCCGTAACAATATGAGGCAACAAGCAGCAGTTACTGGGAAGCTGTTCGTAACAATATTAGGCACACTTTAAAATACATCATCCAGTAGGTACTGTGAAGTTAATAGTAACAATATGAGGCACACGTTACCAGTGGCGAAGCGTGACAAAATAATTTGGGTAGACATAAAAATACCAGCCAAAAGTAACCTCTTACTAAGATTGGTGACGTTCTTAATGAAGTAGTAAAACTATGGTAAATAGAGTTAATGATACCTCTATCAGATAATAGCTAAGTGACTGTCTGAAACACACGCATTTCGTTTTATAATTTGGCGTAAACATCAAGGAAAAGCTATCGTATTGTTATTGGTGTCCTTTTTGAATCTTAATCAGAAAATATTGCTAGGAAATTATAAATTTTATTCACATTTTTCAATGGTGACAAATCCGAATTACTGTAGGCATTACAAAAACTTTCATATTTTCTTGTAAATGAGTTTTACACGCCGTGTCTCGTGTTTTCTTAGTTTTAGCTATGGAATCAGCTCCCGAGAGATTGCCGTGCAATTTTGAATCACTCTGTATATGTTCTTTCATGAAAGACTCTTCCGCTGCCAATAAATTTTAAGTTTCTGAATAATTACCCTTATTAAGAGAGACTGTATTCATTTTGCTCATTTAAACTAAGTAAACAGTATGTTTAAAGCACTCAAAAGGACGACACTTAAAACAATGTATTATTAAATAATTAGTACGTAAATGGTTACACACTTCTTAGTCTATAACACTATTTTCAAAATTAAAAATAATTTGTAAACTCAACAAAAACAAATATACGCGAGCACAATAAAACAAACACAGGTGGCCAGGTGAGAATTCTGTGCTCTTTAGTGTGGGGGAGACTTGTTTTCTGTTGTGATGTACGGGACGCATTTTTAAGCTGCGCGCGCAGGTCCGCTCCCGTTGTCGTCAACCGAAGCCCACCTCACCCCCAGCCTTGTGAAAAAGACATTTCAAGTAACGTCTACCCTAACGCTCACCGTACAATTGCAAGATCCCATGCCTCATACTCGCGTCATGTCGCGTGATATTTAACTTCTTCAAGTTAGTTTTGTATCCTTTTAGTAACTTACACAACTTAATTCATAAATAAAAATTTTTGGGATAAATCATTTGGGGAGACACTGTCTACCTTGTCTCCCCTGACGCTTCGCCACTGCGCGTTACTATACATCATGCAGAAGGTGAAAGTAACAACGTAGGACGTGTGTTATTCAAATGAGACAACACTTACTATCTGTCAGGTAGAAATTAGAAATTATTAAGGTGTCCGTAACAATATGAGAGGCAATAGGCAGCAATTACTGGGAAGGTATTCGTAACAATATGAGGCAAAAATTAGCTGTTACTAGGAAGGTGTCCGTAACAATATGAGAGGCAAGTGTTACTAAATGTCAGACATCGATTACGTTACGTTATCAGTGACAGTAACAGTAACAATATGTTGTTTATCAGTAGTTCCATAAAATTCGCTAGGCAATACTTTCATACACAATAAATTATTTAGCTTTTATGTTTTCCCAACTGAACCATAAGTTATAGTAAAACTTGCTGTTTAACAAGTAAGGGGCGGACGGCTAACATTCCAAAGTTGCGTTTTCGTTTCTTTGTACCGCTACCACCCCCCTTCCGGCCATCGAACCGATAAAACTGGAATATTTAATTAAAATTCCCAGACACTGAAGGGAAGCACCGCGCTTTCCCCTAGTTTAGGAATGTGCAATATTGTTCAACTCGGGGTAACAGATGTTCGTGCGACGTGGGATGGGCTGGCAAAGGGTCAACTTTTGTGTTGTGTACTCAAGCTGTTGGCGTCGTTTAAAGCTTCGGCTAATGCTCCGGATTTATCGATTGAAACATCTTTTACTCGTCAAGCTGATACGTGCGCGTAATGAACATCAATTTTTTCTAGCCAAGAAAAACGGGTACACCTAATTAACATTAATAACAATCCCTCTTTTCGTAAGTTTTAATAGTACGCGCACTATTTTTTTTTAATTTACTTTTTATTATACAGTACTCTTTATTTACGGTTAAGTTGTTTTGTGAGTTTTGTAAATTGGTCGGCTATTGATACTGTCGTTTTCGTTGAAATTATTATTTTGTCCTAAAGATTTTTGTCACGTGTTGGTTATATTTCACAAGTATTTCCTTTTTCTATACTGTTAGGACGGTCTCCCGGATCGTCGTATTGTACGGTGGAAACAAATTACAGACACCGATGAAGTCACTAATTACTAACTTTAATTTGTCACAAGTAACAATTTGAAATCAACAAGGTACTTTCATACAATAACTCAAGTCAAATTTGTCAACACGCAATAATAAATGTCAACTATTAGAGTTCCGCACTAATTATAACACAATAATCACTTTCGCACTAATTATAACACAATAATCATTTTCTACCAATCCGCAACAATCACTTGACCCACGCTTTACAATATCTACAGGTGTACCTAACTTGACACTTATGTACACCCCGCAGAAGTTCCAAAATATTTTGTCTATTCTTTTGACGGCGTGCAGGCATAATTTGCGTAGTTACAAGTGCTCGAACACTCTACAGGATACGTGAGTGCACGGCCTTGACTGAGACGCTGCACCTGCTCGACTAGCCGAGAAATGTTAGAATGACGCTCTCGAAAAGTCGAGAACGTTACGTAGGCGTTCATACATTGTGAATGTCGAACTACACTTGCGTTAGATCTGACCAACTTTACTGACTTGGGAAACGTTTTATAAATTTACTTCATGGTACTGGAATTATATATAATATATTATTATTATTATAAATTAAATAAAAGGTAAATTTAATTAAATTTCGATTATTAATTATTTATTTTTACGAGATATTTTTAATTTTTAAAAATTAATAAATACAGGCCTTACAATATTAATAAATATAAAACAGTTTAATATTTGTATTTTATCTAGTGATTGATGGTGTTTTTTTTTTCAGAAAAATTATTTTAAAAATTTTCTAACTGAACAAAATTTAATCCTCAGAATTTAGCATTAACGCAAAAAATTGCTATAGGTTAACTATAGACAAATGAAGTTTAACGGTCTGAACTTTGACTTTAAGTTTGTTACCGCGGCTTGTTACCATGGCCAGAGTATGATTGTACTTTAACGCGGTATTATATGAGTTCTCTGTTTAGTTCAATGGAAGCATAGGAAGCATAAAGGTTTTCATCGTGCAGCACCCTGTATCATGTTACCCAGTCACAACAGTACCTGCCAGGATGTGTTGTGTTGTTTTTTGACTTAAAAAGGCATACGATCTGTTTAAAACAATCGATATGAAAACATTCAACGTTCCTCTGAAGTTAATCGGGTTCCTCAACCATTGGGAGAACGGCATAAGGGTAAGTGGTGAAGTATCAGAGGACTTTATCAGCAGGTCAGGACTAAAATAAGGCTGCTGCCTTCCAGCTTTACTGTTTATCTTGGTGTTTGTGTATTAGAAAAATTAATGAGCTATAGGTTGCTAAGCGGCTAATAAAACAATCAGTAAAGCGATAGACTGTGCGGATGAATACAAGCTAAAGAGGACAACGAAAAGTTAGGGGCGGCGCATACGATTGATTTGCAGTTGACCCAAATGTGCGGGTAGTAGGAGGTATAAAGATAGTAGAATCCATATGATGGATTTGTAGTTGATCCAGAAGATATCGATATTAGGAGCTCTAAAGATAGTCGCATATAATGGATTTGCAGTTGATACAAATGTATGGATAATAGGAGCTCAAAAGTTAGGCGCATGTGATGGATTTGCAATTCATTCAAATATTTAGATAGTAAAAGCTCTAAAAATAGGCGCAAAATTCTCAGCAGATACATAGAAGGGAACGATGGAATTTCACGAAGTGGAAACGATGGAGCCGATTTGTTGGTCGATACGAACAATCGGCTAGTAACTGCGGAAAGAGGTGACGATAAGCACACCAAACAGACCGATGAACCAAGTAATTAGATGCCAAGAAATTCAGTACATAGAAGAGAAAGTTCGAAGACTACCGCATTGTGCGGCAAGATATCATGGATGTCATAAAAAAGTAGACTTGAACAAGAACAGCAAAAGATATAAGAAGATGGGAACGGAAATTAGTGATAGACATTAAGAGCGAGGAAACCAGAATATAAAATGAAGGTACATGTAATATCTAAAAGTAACCGGAAAAGATACGGCGATAAAAGCGTAGAGAGAATATTGCATGACTCTACGTGAGGGTAAGAAGAAATGTGATTTAAGTAAAAAGGCAAAATCAATGACCGGAATAAGAAGAAAGTAAAACTCTGTGACTAAGCGGCCCGCTAAACACGCTCGCGTGTGTTTGTGAATACATATGTGTATGTTTGCACATTTATTACTACATGGATTTCGATATTAGATAATTTTCAATTATGGTAAAAATTACTAAAGTCCTGATTTCTCTACTGTTTGTTTAGTAATGTAACAACTGAAGAGCACAGGATCATATAATAAACACTAAAAATTCAAAACATTGAGATTTGGGTTACAATTCCTTTTAGTCCGACACCCTGCTGGATTTTTCATCTCTTTTCTTGACCTGTAGTCCAAAAATTTTGGAATTTCTAAAACTTAACACTACATTCAGATGTTAGTTAAAATTCTCTTTAATTTGATACCCCAGATGAATTTTTGCGACATTTACAGAATTTTCACCCAGTTTTTGGGCTCTGACGTCTACAACTTTTGAAATTAAAAAAAATGAATTCTATATTCAGATTGTGATTTAAATTCTCTTTAATCTGATACTCCACGTGAGCTTTTGCAATTTTTTCCACATGGAGTTTTGACCTCTCAGATTTTTGCTCCCATCCACCTACTTTTTGAGGGATCGGTATCAAAAACAACAGGTTGTGTAGGGTAAAAGTATGCACACGCATGCCAAGGTTTACGAAAATCGGCTGATGCTTTTTATAAGTTATCGTAAGACAGTCTCCAAATATAGACAGATAACAGACAGACAAATCCCAAACGGTCGAGTCGAAACTGAGAACCCTCTTCGCTCGTTCAGTAAAGTTAATCAGAGTTGGCTACGTACATGTTTCACTACGCTTTCCACTGTTCCTGGTGTCAGTTATTAGGTACAAGAGACGCGCACGCGCTTTTCAATAAATTACTTTGTTTAATATTGTAAAGCGCTTCCGACGACCGATCTTATCATCTGTTACATTATACATAATATGTTTATACTAGGCAGTAGCGTGGCGTCCATGTAGCCGCTGTTGCCGTCGGCAACAGTACTGGAAGAAAATAATATTAGTTATATCACAGAGTAAATATTTTAGTTATTGAATAATTTTAAATCCGAACAATATTAGTAGGGAAACTTTAAGAAAAGCGTAGCATTGCTTTGGAACTGCTGGGCACTTGCACCGTCTTGTGTTGCCGGCTCAGACAACGGCAATGTTGTACTGCGTATGGTCATTGACCTCGTAGTAGTTGTCACTGTACATACTGTGGAGAGGGAGACACATTCGTCCACCTAATGTTTTGCCGCTGCATATACCGGCAAAACGCTCAGTTAGCAGCTATGTTCGTTTCGGAAGCAACGTGCAGCATTTACTACCTACCTATTTGTGTTTTGTGCGTTTAGTTATGTGTTTCTCTGTTTGTCTTTGTTATTTACAATTCGATTATTTGTGTTCTGATTTATTCTGTGTAAGTATAATGAGAGTCAGATCCCGTTGAACCGGGAACCTCCTCTTCTGTCAGCAAATGATAGAAAATACTCTAAAAAAATATTTTGGCTCTAAAAAGAATATTTTGGCCCTAAAAAAGAATACTTGGTACTAGAAGAAATTCGAATTAATTTTTAGGTCACGTTTTAGGCCTATCGCAACCGGCAACAGGTGTTATGTACCCACGCCACGCCACTGATACTAGGCCAACGTTTCTCAACCTATGGGGTTCTACCCGTTGCTGGGTCCCGAGGGGCCGCCTTTTGAACTAGCGTCTACGTGTGCGTTTTTATATCTGATGAGGAACGGACAACGGTGGGGGGGGGGAAACAACACCGTCACTATATCTGCTGACGCCAGCTCCGTTTTGGCGCGCCTTGATGTCAGTTTGGTTTAGCTATACACTATTGTTGTAAGCGCACCGTGCTGTTAAGTTCAAATAGGTTATATATTTATTAACTTTAGAGAAGTTTTAAATTCTAATAATTCAAGATAAGGTGAGAATGGGTTGCCTTTTTTGTTATATGTTAATTCGTTATATTTGTTTAAAGCGCAATTTTTGTTGTACAAAATAAGAGATATCGCATGTTTAATCTGCGAAGGACGCATGGCCATCTGTGAAAATTCCGAACGCAATACGTTCTTTAACTATTTAAATTCAACCCGTTTTGTACGTAATCTAAACTGTATACTTCTGTTATTCGCGCTCTACCATTACTTCCTACCGGCATCTCTCTGATGTTTAACTCAAGGAATCGGATGTCTGTCGTTTCGGTCGCAGCATGAATTCTTAATTATCTGTATGTTAAATGCATAACTTCTGGCGTCGCTTTTCATTTCTAGTTCGTTCGACGTTGAGTGAATTTCTGTCTTACGTTTCCAGCATAGAATAGTTGGTAAAATTGGGTAGGTACATTGAAAAGAAAACACAAGCGAGTGAGACTGTTAGTTCCAGGAGTGTTCGTGCTTCACCTTCGCGCTCCGACTCAAATTCGATTACTTCAGTACAAAAGTAACAATATCATCGTAAGCATGATGTGAGCTACTTGAGATTGGGATTTACGCAGGATCGGATTAGAAGCGCGTGGTCCTCTATGCTGTCATCAGACTGATGCCGCCCCATTCAAAATTCAACCTTTCATCCATTATTTACACTGATAAATGGCATACACAATTTCGAAAGTTAACAGTTATTTTATTAAACTCTTAAATTATAACAAATATTTAGCTAAATAGTAACTAAAATGAGCATAGTAGTATTTAAGCTTAGAAAATATTAATCGATCTTTTTTTCTTGATTTTACGTTAACGAAGTCTTGTATAATTTCTTCTAAATCGACAGATTCAAGTATCTCGCTTTTAATGTTCAACCTTGCTAACTAAGATAATCTCTCATCTTCCATAGTTAACTCAACATATCTTTAATGCGTTTTAATACAGAAAATGATATTTCACATTCGCAGTTAGCTATTGGAATCGTCAAAAGCAGACGATGAGCAATGTATATATTCGGAAATACATCAGCCAATTTACAGTCAATAATCCAGTTTAATACTCTGAGCGGGCAAACTGTAGTATCATAGAATATATCACCTTTATTCGAACGACTGGAAAAAACCTCTTTGTTGCATTTTTACTTGTAGTACAAAGTGCTTCAGTTCTGTTAGAAGATAGTTATTCAAATCGTTCGAGTAAACGTCTATAAGAGGTTTTGCTTGATTTTCCAACTCGACACTCTCCGTAGTTAATAACTGCGTAAGAAAACTAATCAATTGCGTAATGTGGTCATAAGCTTTGCTTCGCTTAGTCAATTCAGCTGGATAGTGCCTCCTCTGACTGCTGAGGCCCTGGTGCCCCGTGCTGCAGCATACCCTAGAGTTATGGATAACCCGCCACTGGATTTACGCGGTGCAGTGATAAAAACGAACCCAAACCCCAGTGTGTGCTATGTTACGAAGTCCTCTCCAATACTTCCACAAAACCAAATAAATTGGAAAGATGCAAACAAAACATTTAGATGGTAAAAATAATAGTGAAGAATTTTTCATACATGCTTCATCGAGATTCAATCAGGAAAAATCGCTATGTCCAGAGAAGGGCCATTTATTCAAAGGTTTTGGAATCATCATATTTGACTAGTCTGAGTATTCTGAACTTTTGAACAAAGCATTAAAGTCGCCCATGCCATTCTCCGCCTCATATTTGTATGAAAAGGGATTTTCATATCTGATTCAAGTAAAATCAAGTACAGAAATAGACCTAACGGCACTCAGATTTATGAGTTAAGCTAAACCACCCTTGAACCCCAAATATCCCAGTTTACGCGAAAAAGGCAGCCCCAATATTAGTTCGGTGAATAAAAAAATATTCGGTTGTAATTGCTTAATATATTGTGTTTTTTGTTGTTCCATTAACCAAAAATATTTGTATTTTTCAATTTACGTTGGCAGTTGTAGTTTTGTTAATTTGTCAATTTAAAAACGTTACGTTCTTTATATTAAGTGTTACTCTGTTGTAAGCATCGTATATAACACATTAAACGTCATGTTTTTCCCAATCGTGGCTTTTATTTATTTCAGCAGTAAACTAAAAAACCCAAAACCATTGTTACCTATCCTCGCAAATGAAAACAACACGTATTTTCGCATTACATTAAGAAATAGGACAATTTATAATTAGTATACTTCTTCTTTTCCACATCGTAATATATCGATACAATCGCATATTAAAAACGCCGAAAATGTACTGCGGGAACGGATAAAGGTACAGTTACAACAAAAATTACATATACTTTTATGTAAAACTGAGTTTTCAGACAAGATACCGTAAAAAATTATCCCTTACAGCGAATATACCGTATACTGAACACTTCGAACGGGGCATCCAACTTTATTTTAAATTTAGTTACGTTAGCTTATGAACGTAAATAATAATGATAATAAGTAAATTATTAGTATTGTCAATTACTACTTCACATTACTTTACATTACAAATTAGCGAAACAGTGTGAGCGTCAACTTAAGCATTAAATATTCACCGAGTATGAAGGATATTTTAAACTTTATCTTTTAAACTTTTTACTTTACATCACAACCACGAAGCGAAACGAACAAGTTTCAACTGTAATTTGGGCGTCGTGATGTTGGCAGCCCTGCACGTCACTAATGTTTTCTTTAAAGTTTTACCGAAAGCTTTTGCGTAGACAAACAAATAGTGACGGGGTGTAGATTAAAACTGCCTCAAGTCGTGGCCATTGTAATATATCACAGCTTGTGTCAGGGGCAGATTTGAGAGAGAGGGGTGCAGCTAGGGCACATGTGTTATGACTGCTATTATCAATGAGAGCCCTGCACAAACCTATTGCCTTTTTGTAATAACAGCAGCACGCGCGTGATTTGTCATTCGATATGCATATTCATGCTTTCAGTTATGAGTACTTGTACAAAAGTTGCTAACAGTGCTACGAAGTGAACTATTGTATGGTATCATAGCTGCAAGAGTTACGATTAAGAAACATGCACACGTAATGTAGGCTATATATTGATAAACACAGTAATGTGAAGTAGTAAGTGATAATCCTGATACTTTAACATTATTATTATTTACGTTCATAAGCTAAAGAAAATAAATCTAAATACAGTGGAACTCGCGAATAACAAGCTCGCTTATAACGAGAACTCGGATGTAACGAGCAAAAGTACGAGATTTGTTTGGTTTGTATCTTAATAATGATAATTAAACTCGCTTTTAACGAGTAGGAACGCATTAGAGACTTGGTTATAACGAACATTTTATCGCAGGCTTGTTCATGGGTTAAGGTCTAAAAAAGTTCGTTACAATAAACCATTTTAAACATTCGTTTAAAGTCATTAACGCAGTTTAGTAAAACTAATAATGTAAGTGATGAATTCGTGGAATATTTAAATAAATTACAAAACCGTTTTGATATCTACAGATACAAAATTACTAAACAAACAATAGCCTAATAGATGACTTTTTTAAGGTTAATTAAATTCTGTGTGCGAAATATAATTTTGACGATTCCATTTAGAACGAAGTACAAAAACACGAATAAATTAGAATGAATTGTCTTGTAATTTAAAAATTAATATAGTATATGTGGCATGGAAAGTTTTGCGTTTTTTGTCAGATAGCCGGTTGATTTTTGGTTAGGTTAGATTTGGCAAGTTTTTACTACACGGTTTACTATTATATTTCGCAAGTGCACTATACGCCAATATTCAGCAAAGAATGTTAGCGTCTAAAAAATGTTTAAAGTCTAAATTTCACTTTTAAGCGTAGATTGTAAAAAATGTCAAAATTTTGTTGTGCAAAGCCTCTTCTATAGTAGACTTTTTTTGTTGTATGTTCGATAATCACGGTATACAAATTTACGCTTGCGAGTCGATAACTCGGTTTTAGCGAGCACCCGGTTTTAACGAGCACATTTGTCCGGTCCCTTGAATTTCGTTTATAAGCAAGTCCCACTGTAATCTAAAAAGTAGGTTTCTAGACCTATGTCTATAGGAATCTTTTTTCTTATAGTTGTCCAAGAATCCGAATATGTATAGTGGTGACACATTTCACGTTACACTCTGTTCTGTAACCTGGTAAAATGTATAAATAAAAGTCAGTTATAAATAGTCTTCTCAGGGATAGCTTATTCCTTTGTAAGTAACTCGTTGAGTTTCCTGCAGGTCTCCCATGTAACATCTTTGAATATTTGAAAGATACATTCAACATCGCAATGCGTTTTTAAAAGCTAATATTTACTAATCTAATTTTTCCACACACTGTTTAAACAATAAACATAAATTTCCAGACATTCAAAATGTCAAATTAATTAAAAACGTACAAAAAGGTAACAAAATTAATATCTGGGGAAATCTTAAAATTTACAAACACAATAATAATAATAATCTACTAATTAAAGAACAAATTCAAAAAACAAAACAAGACAACTTATTTAAAACCATACATTTATTAGAATAATAAAATATTAAATATATAATAAATAGCTAACTACACAAACATTACAACAATCGAAAATATAATCGAAGTAAATCGATTATCCGTTAACTATATTTGTAAGCGAAACAAGCAATTACAATTCAAACAAACCTCTGTGAATAATTTCTGTGAAACGTGCTTCAGGTGAAAATAAACCTACGTGCAGTGTATATATTTGAAGATATTACATCAGGGATAGATCTATACAAAATGCATATTTGCTATGCATGTGTGCCAGAAAAAGCCACTATTTTCAAAATGCCATCTTTATTCTATGTTTTTATTAATAACTAAACAGTCCACTGCGCAACACAAGAGCTGCAAACGACCCTTTCTGGCGGAAATACTTTACGTAATACTTTTTTAAGGAAAACTTTGTATCTCAACAAGAAACTTACATACCTTAATGACATTTGGTACACTTGTTTACATTAGTGTTCTTTAATTAATAAAAAACATAGCAATTTTGTGATATCAAATTTTAAAATGGCGGTCATTTGCATTATTTGTTCACTAATAGCTCTGTAAATTATAATTTTATCAAATATTGACTTATCAAGAAACATATTGAGCACTTTATTCTGAACACAATGACGTCTTGCTTGTTCAAATCTCGTAACAAATAACTGAATTATGGCGAAAAACTTATCCTGGATTTCGATCGGGTTCCTTTGATCCCGGGTCCTTTGTCCCGGATTTCGATTTCTCCGGTCCAGAAACGTTTATTTAAAGTTATTACTATTCTTTTTTTTAAATTAAATCATTAACGGTTAGTTTCGAACAAAGAAAAGAATCAATTTTTAATATAATTAAATACTTTAACAAATTTAACTACAACTACATATCACAACAGCTAAAATTGTTTAAAATTAATAGAAACTAACAACAACATGTTTTGACTTGCAAATGATCTGTTTGCTCTAGTGAGTCCAGTATAGTTTTCCAAAATAAAATCGTCAGTTACTTTTGTTAATGAAAATTTTAAAATTCTCGTGCTCATTTGCTTGTGTTTATTTCCTCATCGTTTTTCGTGTAATTGTTGAGAATGGCTGATTACGGTTTTGGCGAAATGTCATATTTTCTCACTAAAGCAAGCAGATTATTTACAAGTTGAAACATGCCGCTGCTGCTTTCTGTTGATTTTAAATAATTTTAATTGTTGTGATTCAAATTATTTAACTTGTGGTTAAATTTGTTAAAATTTATTAATTTAATTAAAAATCTATCCTTTACTTTGTTACAAATTGCTGTTACTGAGTTAATTTGTAAAAAAGTAATAGCATTAAATAAAAGTTTCCTGTACTGTACAAATCGCAGTCCGGAACACAAAACAAGTAGACTACATTGCGTAAGCTGTTCTCCGTCATAACTCAGTTATTTGTCATCGTATTTGAACAAACAAGGTGCCGTTGTGTTCACAATAAAATGCGCTATATTTTACTTAATACACCATAATTTGATAAAATAAAAATTTACAGAGCTACTGGTGAACAGAAAATTAAAGTAGACGCCATGTGTAAACTTTAGGCCATAAAACAACTGTGATTTTTTATTTATCAAAGAATATTACTTTTAATAAGTTTAGCAGATTTCATTAAGATATCTTAATTTAATTTCTTGAGATATCAATTTATTTCAAAAACACAAAATGGCGGCCAGACAGAAAGCGAGTCGTTTCCGGACCTATGTCTATAGAAACTTTTTTTTCTTACACTGAAAAAAAGCATTTTATGTTAGCATTCCGCAGATTGGTTTGTAGCAGTTTTCCACACAGATTTTCCGTTTGATCTCCTTATAGGAGTTACAACTTACATCACCAGTAATCTGTTTCACATATTGGAGTCTCTGTCTTCCTTTTCCTCTCTTCCCTTCAATGTATTATTGTTTTTTCTCAAATTCTCGTGACGCATAATATGGCCAATTTATGTAAAAACTTTTTTTAAAATTTATTTTACTTTTGCAATCTGTTTACAAAATAAACATTTGGCAAAACTGGTGACAATATATGGCATGTAGAGGGTGGTCCATTGATCACTCCTCCTTAAGCACTAATATTACATAAATCTAGCCGGAATGTCCACTTGTTTGTGGCGTTTAAGTCTTCTTGTGTTGGTGCCTGCGTCTTCCATGAGCTTTTGAGCTAGTTCGTTGGGGTGCGCTGCTAGTCTCTTACTGTAGTTAACGAAGAATCGTTTGATTTCATGACTGACAGAAGTCACTTGGAGGTCGTTCTCGATGACATTATTCGGTACGTACCAAGGAGCGTTGACCATAGCTCGGAGCACCACATTCTGGAATCGTTGTAAAATCTCGATATTTGAAGTACTCGCTGTCCCCCACAGCTGGATCCCATATGTTCAGGTTGGTTTAAGTATGGCTTTGTAGATAAGGAGTTTGCTTTCCAGAGTTACAGGGGATCTCCTTCCGAGTAGCCAATAAATTTGCCTGTACTGTAGTCTGAGCTGTTTGCTTTTGGTAGTTATGTGCTTTCGCCAGGTAAGGCGGCGGTCCAGATATATACCGAGGTATTTTACATTTTCCTTTTGGGGTAGTTGGCAGTTATCGAGTGTTATCGGCGGGCAGCTGTCACGTCTCATAGTGAAGGTAACGTGTGATGATTTAGTTCCGGTCGCCTTTATCAGCCACTTCTTTAACCATTGATACGTGAGGCGCAGTCTGCGTGCGAGGCCAGGATCGTCGTGTCGTCGGCGAAAGTTGCTGTCATAACTTGATTTGAAGTTGGAAAGTCTGCGGTATATATTAGGTAGAGCACAGGACACAGTATACTTCCTTGTAGGACTCCAGAGTTGACTTGATGCAAGCTTGTAAATTCATCTTGATGTTTGACATAGAAGTATCTGCCTTGGAGGTATGATCTGAGGAGAAGATAGTAATCGTGTGGAAGGAGTTTCTTCAATTTGTATAATAGGCCGGTGTAACAAACCTTTTCAAAGGCCTGGCTTATGTCCACGAAGGCTGCAGAGCAATATCGTTTACCTTCGAGATCGCTGCTTATTTTATTTACAATGCGATTGACCTGTTCTATGGTGCCATGTTTTTTTCTGAAGCCAAATTGGAAATCAGGTATTGTCTTCCTCTCATGTAATATTGGTTGGAGTCTTTGAAGAAGAAATTTTTCAAACACCTTTGATAAAAGAGGCAAAAGACTTATGGGTCTATAGGATGTTATAGCGTGCATTGGTTTACCGGGTTTGGGCAGCATTACAATCTGCGCAACTTTCCACTGGTGCGGGAAATGGCCGAGTCGCAGGATGGAATTGAAAATCTGGGTTATCACTTTCAGACATTTTTTCGTTATCTCTTGTAGCACTTTGCCGGTAATCAGGTCATACCCTGGCGCTTTCTTGGGGTTGATTTCCCTAGTGATGACTGCTTGCATCTCCTTTAATTTGAATTTACAAGCTGGTAACGTCATCTGGAACGGGACATTTAGGAATGCAGCTACCTCGTCATCGTGTTCAGGTTCATCAGAATGATAGGGTTGAAACACCGTATCCAGATAGTTTGCAAATGCGGCGGCTTTTACTTTACCATCTCTGGCCCACTGTTCACTGGCGTCCATAATTGGGGGTATGGATTGTTGCGGTCGTTTAATACTTTTGAGGCTGAGAGGTTCTCCAGATATGCTTGAAGTCCTTGATTTTTCAAGTCGTAAAGTAAGTTCTTCAAGTCCGTCGAGGCTTTATTTAATTTTTGTTTATTGGCCGCTGTTCTGTTCATCCGCCATTGTTTCCTGAGCATGCGTTTATAAGCAATTTTTTCCCTAACTATTACTGGGCATGATTCGTTGATTTGCGTCATGTTGCGGTCAGGTGTAGCCATCCACGCAGCTGTTTGTATGGATTTTGTGAGGGTTTCGACCGCGTATTGTATGTGAGTGTCTGTTTTCAATGGGATGTTCAAAGTTATTAAATCGTCTAGATGGCGTCTGAACAAGTCCCAGTCAGTTAGTCTGCTATATAAGGTTGGCTGTTTTTGTCTTCGAACAATTTGGGAGTGAACTGTTTACTATCACAGGGGAGTGATCGGAGGATAGGTCCAGGCTTGTCTGTGTCCGGATTTGACTGGTGTTGAGACATTTGGTGATACAGAAATCGAGGAGGTCCGGTAATCGGTTTCTATCTGTAGGCCAGTAAGTTGGCTGCCCTGACGAGATATAACTAAGATTATGAGCTTGAATGGTTGCCAGGAGTGCAGTGCCCTTGCCACTTGTAATTCTTGAACCCCATCTGGTGTGCTTAGCGTTATAATCCCCGCCAACGATAAACCTATTGCCAAGTGTCAAGAAGAAGTCTTCGAAGTGCTGTTGCTGGTTACTGTACTTCGGCGGGCAGTAAATGGCGGAGATTGTTAGTGGTCCAGTACTGATGTCAACCACGATGCTTGTTGCTTGTAGGTGTTCGGTCACATATTTGTCGGTTTCGTAATGTTTTACATTATTTTTAACTATGAGTGCGGTGCCCCCGTGAGCTTTACCATCAGAGTGGTTGGTGTTCTAGATGTTGTACCTCGGAATTTTTATGAAACTTTTTTCTGTGAAGTGCGTTTCGGAGATAAGCATGATGTCGATGTTATGGATTTGGAGAAACGTCTTGACCTCTTGCACGTGCTGACACAGGCCATTGGCATTCCATACGGCTAGTTTCAAGACCTGTGCCATTAGCGTATCTTACTAATCAGGGTTGTTATAAGGTCTATCATCTTACTCATACGTTCCATAAAGTTTTCCATCATTTTTTCCATTTTTATGAGGATGTCCGTTTGTTGTGATGATGTGGTATGACTTGGTTGTTGAGCGTTGGAAGAGGATTGGTATTGTTGTGAGTTCCGGTTAGCTATCTGCGCATAAGATACACCTGTTTGAAGTGGTTGCAGGGGTAGCGGTCTTCTAGGTGTTTGGAGAATATCCTGGTTTCCCTGTTGAGTTAACGGTGGTCGTGAGTAATGCTGGAGTAATATCGATGGAGTTGTTGATATATTAAACAACCCCTGTAGTTAGCAGGGTGGTTTTCTTTACAATTTACACATTTAACGTCATTGGTTCTTTCAGTCCTAGAGCAGTCTTTTGTAAAGTGATTACCCAGGCATTTGACGCAGCGGGGATTTCTTGTACAGACGTTTCTCGTGTGGCCATATCGTTGACATCGCTTGTTTAACATGCGGAGGTTCAAACGTAACAATTAAATTCAGTAGTTTACGTACATCATAAATTTCGTGATTGTTATCATTACGTTTTATGTCTACGAAAAATAGCGGTAGCGGTTCTTTTGTTTTTCGCTGCTTGATGTTCAATATGTTGATGACATCGTGCCCGAGTTTTTGAATGCCGCTTTTTATTTCTTCTGTGTTTGTAGACGGGTGTACATTCTTTAAAACCACGCGAAATGGTCTTGACTGCTTTGATTGGTATGTATGGAATTCGGTGTCTTTTTCCTTTAATGCCTTGATGATGCTGGTATAGTCTTTGCCGGTAGATGGTTGTATTCTCACTTCATCGTTATGAAGTGCTTTGACGGCGTATTCATCTGGGACGATTGTATTTAATAAGTCGATAAGTGGATTGATTTGTTTAACACCTGCAACAAATATTGGTGGGGGTTTAGGCTCGTCAGGGTTATTCGTTTGATTTTCAGTCCCTTCTGATTGAAGGTCCCCATTGTCGTCTAATCTTTCATACCTGTTTTGCGTACTGATTGGGTTACTTAACCAATAGTTTCTCTGTTTGCGTGTGTGGTTTTCGTCGTCTGGACTCCGCAGACGTTTCGCGCTGCGTGCAATGGGTATGGTTTGCCACTCACTTTCTGTGTGACGTGGTGGTAGTGGCGGTGGGACGTTCATCTGTGGTGGCATATGAAAATGTAGCCCATGGCACTGGTCGCTCATAGTGTGTGGATGATAGACATTTGCATTATATGGCGTATTTTGAGGTAAAGGCAGCGAAAAATGCCCTGGGTGCTGTGGTGTCGGATGCTGCATGTACTGTGTAAGATGGGGATTTTGTTGATAGGCATACGAGTTAGGATCCATTGCAAATGGGTCAAATGTACGCGTATTCAAGGTTGAACACAACTGTTTCAAGTTGATAACGCATACGTACACTCACAAGCCGATACGGTTTACGAGAATGGACCAGTTTTCCACGTGCCCACTCACTCAAGCACACAATCACACACACACAGCTGACGCACGCACTGAAGGCCTAGAAAGACAGTATAAGTTGACAAGTTGGACACACACACACACAGCGCACGCACGCACGCACTGGAAGTCTAAACAGTCACAGTATATGCAGATTAGATAAATGTTAAACTAAGATGATAAACTATATTTATAAACATAACAAAACGATAACACAAAAGATAACGGAGCACAAACTTATATCCGCACTCTAGAATGTACGACCGATACTATGTAAAAACATAGAGTTTTCTTGTTTACTTGGAATTTTAGTTTATATGGAACTTTACAGTAATAGATCTTCGACGACGTTTGTCCTGTACCACAGTGTGTTTCCTATTTCCATAACAAGTCTTTGTTATAACTTCTAAAGTATTTGTACTGGTCTATCAGCGTGAGCAAAAGCTGAAAATGAATTACAATTTTGAAATTTAAAGTATTTTAAACTTAATATTTGGCCCTTCTCAACCCAGGGGTCTCAAATTCAGATCCTTCGAAGGGTTATTTCGATATTTAGCAGGCTCTGGCATAACACAGAGTTTTAACTTCACAACAAAACATTAAAACAATGTTTTACGGTACGGTATATAAG
Organism: Magicicada septendecula; assembly: GCA_034769895.1. NCBI lineage: Eukaryota > Metazoa > Arthropoda > Insecta > Hemiptera > Cicadidae > Magicicada > Magicicada septendecula. The sequence continues at coordinate 324,692,552 of CM068376.1, read as the reverse complement.
AAACTTTGGGGAATATTACAATCAGTCCGGTTATATTATTGATTTTTTGTCTGCAAGAAAATACATGTGGCTAAGTACTTCGTATGGCAAGGTTAACTACATTTAGGAAAATATTTAACAAATGTATATTTAATTCTGCACCGTACAAGTTAGGCACTTAAACAATAACTTATTATTTTTTCTCATCGGAATCTTAATAACGCTTTTTGTAAAACCAATGTGCCTATTCTAAAATAAATATCTTTTGAACAAGCTATCTGCAGAAAAATCTGTCGTCACTAAACGAGTGTCACGATAAATGAGTATCGGATTGGGGTACAGTTTTTCTAAAATAAATTTTCTAAAAATATATTTTCTAATTCTAATAATAAGTGATTTCTAAAATATTATCTTCTATAAATAAGTGATTTCTGAAAAATCATTTTCTAACAATATGTGATTTCTAAAAACTATTTCTATGGATATGTATTCGAATACGTTGTGAACTTTGCTTTATTAAACAAAAAATTCATTGCTTTCAAACGTAACCTTTAAAAATTATCAAGTAAAGTTTGTACGATGGTGGTTGAATTAGTAGCATCCCGAAAATAGTAGTAGGGCCTAATCCCCCTGGTTGAAGAGTGCGCACATGTTTTTTTCATTGTGGGACGTAAACACCCAAGTCTGTATGCCTTTTTCAATGAAATTATAAAGGAGCAGGCAGATACAGAAAGCACGTTGCGACAATTGGAATTAGGACAGAGAGTGAAAAAAAGCACCGACACAAAACATAAGCGTGCGGATGAACGTATCTATAATATAGTGAAAAATTATGAAGAGTTCGTTGAAAACAACAATATACTTACGTATTTACGGAGCATAGGCCACAATGTAAATTACTTCCAATAATCAAACCTTTTCTAAGATGTAAGTTACTTTGCTTTTATTTACAAATTTTTAGGAATAAAAAGGTATTAGAAAAATAATTTGTATAAATTAGAAATTATTAGAAAAATTAATTTTAGAAAAGCATCTTTAGTAGAAATCGCGTTTTTTTAGAAAAAAAGGATTAGAAAATATTTTTTAGAAAAACTGACCCCCAATGAGTATCGTCGTTTAGCTTATTTCTTTCAATAGCCTCTTTCATTTGGTCTCCCTAAAAACAATTGTTCACAAGAATTTGTTGTTCCAAACGTAAAAATAACTCGTGCAGCTAGGTTACTTAAGTTTTTGTACTTTCTATTAGTTTAAAATTTTAAATGTTCGTCTGTATTATTTTTCCAATATCATAAATGTGTCATAATTAGCGTGTAATAGAAGCATTATAATTGAAGGATTTCATTTTTATTTTCTAAATTAATTTTGCTTTTGCAAACTATCGCGGGTGGACGAACGTCATCTGCGAGACCACGGGGCCGCGTGTTCGAGACCGCTAAGCTATCAGTGTCTCCGCTACGAGTTTTAACTGAGTTAATTGAAAATATTAATTTATTTGATCAGACAAAAAAGACATTGGAGTACAGTTGTGTTGTAATGCGATAAAGTCAGAATAATTACTCACACAGCAAGGGTGTACCACAGCTGGGCTTTGAATATGGTAATCAATGTTTATTGTGCTCAGCTGTAATAATATCCACGCAGATAAGGCACACAGCTTCCCCTCCGGCTTCCTCACAAATCTGACTTCCGTAAGAATATGTTTGGTCCATAACGGTGGGTTCGAATCATGTGGTTACATTTTGTTTTATTTCGTATTGGTCAGATGTGTTTTTCTAATCCGGGCGGTTTGGATTGAACCCTAAATTAACCTGTAAACATCCAGCAGACACAAAACTTGTCTGTAGGCATCACGTACACTCGTCGACCAGTTGATTGAAAACTGATTGACATAACAAATGCGTTCTGTTACCAAATTTATTAAATATTTATCTAAATTATCTTCAAGTTGTGTATTTAGTTCGTTCAATTATCTTACATTTCTATACTTCATATTTTGTAATTAAAGAAATTATCCCTTTAGTTGTTTAAATGACCTGGAAAGAACGTTTATATAACATTTGCTGTCTAATGAAGAATTCTTCTTTTGTTATAATATTAAGTTTTTACTATAGGCTAATAATGTATTCTGTAGGTTATTGCTATAACTTTCTTGCTGGTATTTTTTGTAGTGAGTTTTCCACACTTGATTTTATAAACATGTAATTCCTGTTGTTTTTATAAGGTGTGTTTCGTCCTTAGTCGTATGTTAAAGCTGTATCAAATGTTTGTCATAATTTCAGATTTTTCCGTCATACTGGCCTGCTTTTAAAGTAGAAAACATTTTCACAAGTTGTCTGACACGATTAGCACCTCCTATATAAATTTAATTTATCCTATCGACGTAACTAACATTTTTTCGCTCTCAAAATTGTTGCCAAAGTTGCGATTACGTTATTAGTGTGGCGACGTAAAAACAAGTTTTCAATACGCCGTGGGTTTAATGCTTAGTGACAGAGTCTTGTGCAGTGCGTGGTACTGCTTCTACGTCATAGATTGTACCATCACGATCGTTTTGAGGATGAAACTTCGCTTCAATCCTAAAGTGAGTTAAGACAATGCGGCAGTTCCGTTATCAGACACCTAACCTATCAGTAGCTCCGCCGTGAGTTTTAACCGAGTTAATTGGAAATCTTAATTTATTTGATCAAACAAAACAGACAAGCCGACATTGGAGTGGAGGGGGACAAGCCTACCCCTGAGTCAGGAAATAATTTTATTACTGATAGTAAATAATTCAAGAATAGGCCCACATCTGGACTGATTACATGACATTGTCAAACCAAAGAAACCGAAGATATACTCTTTTCGTATAAATACATACCTTTAGAATAAGGACATATCTCATGCCATAGAAGAAGGATACAATTTTATTTGTAATGGTGAATGTACACGGATCAACAGGTTAATACGCAAACAGGATATGGTGAAATAACAAGGAAGCAAGTAGAATTTACCATCAAACGGCTGAACTGGTCAATAGGAAGGAGGCCAAAGATATCAGAAAATAATATAATCCTAATACACGCAGCTGTAATAACACCTTTATACGCTTACGGAATGCGTTAGCGAATCCAAAACTATCGATCTTATTGAGAGTGATAGTTAATGCCGCGTGGTAAGTCTCAACCCAATACATCTTTCACCATTAACTCGGAACCCGCCGTTAGGACTCGACAGGAGACTCAAAAGACAATAGACAATCGATCTCATAGAGTCACTGGGCGGTTGCCACTCACGTTATGTTTATATTTTTATCCAATTAGCTTACAGAATACAACATTCTGATTACTAATTAAACAACAGAATAAGAGCATTTGTTCCTAAAACAAAAATTTTCCACCCTACCTTTCCTTTTTCAGGTTTAAGTAATTAGAAAACGTCGAAACTTATCGATTTTTATAGACGGTGGCGTGACTCTTTTTCTGGGCCCCCGCAGGAATCTCTTAGGAGACCCCGTATGGCACAAAGGTCTTGTCTATAAGCTTGCCCATTCTCCCCTCCCACCGTCCATTGTGTTCTTCATCCGGTCGTATCTCAGCGAACGCACCTTCAGGGCGAGCGTCGACGGAACCTGCTCTGCAGTTCGCCCCGTCGCCGCCGGCGTACCTCAGGGATCTGTCCTCGGCCCCGTTCTGTACCTTGTGTACACGGACGACCTGCCTGTCTTGCCCGATGTCACGTTGCCTTTGTTTGCTGACGATGCTATGTATCACTGCAGCTCCCTGTCCCCGCGCTTTGCGAGTACAAAGCTGCAGCGTCAGTTGGACCAGCTTCCGGACTGGCTACGGAAATGGCGGGTGACGATCAATACGGAGAAATCCGAGGCGATCTGTTTCATCCGTAAGTCGATCTCCCGATGCCAGCCCCTCTCCCTGGAAGGGAGGCCTATTGCCTACAAAGAGTCGGTGAAGTATCTAGGCGTTCGGCTCGACTGGCGTCTTTGCTTCAACGCCCACGTGACCGATATCCTCTCCAAGGCTCGCGGCGTCCGAGCCAAACTTTACTCATTTATCGCGTGCCGCAGCCGCCTGGCGCTGCGCACGAAAGTCACCCTCTATCTTTTGTTTCTTCGGTCTGTATTGACCTATGCGGCACCTGCTTGGTGGTCACTTATCTCCGCCACCAACAGGCGTAGGCTGGAAAGTTTACAATCCAGAACCCTCCGTTCCTTGTCGGGATCTCCTTGGTTTGTGACAAATAGTGTAATTCGAGGAGGTCTTCGAGTTCCTACTCTCTCTGCCTTTGTCTAGCCGTTAGCTGCAACTCTCTTTGCTGCACCTGAGACCTCTTCCTTCCCTTACCTAAGAACCATCAGCACCACGCAACCGCCTCCCCCTGTCCGGGTCAAACGCCCTCGGGCGATTCTCGATGACCCGCCATAAATGTAAAACTATATATCTTTAACAGCTTACCTGCTAAGCTGTTTCCTTCTTCACATCCTTGTACGCCGACCGCGCTGTTTGCCGCTGCTACGCGCTATCACTGGCACGGAGGCTCTCTGCCTCACGGGGAGCGACCGACGCCTCATGGCGTCTGCACGCTGGACTGGGGACGGGTGGCATCTATCACCTGAACCCGTTCATGCGGCAGTGCCCAACGATAAGCACAAATTTTAAATAAAATAAATAAAGAAACCTTTCTCCCCCGCCTTCTCAGTTAACTGGTTGGCGGTTGTCCATTCCACATTTAGGCACCAGTCGAATGTACCAGAACTATGTCTATCGACAGGCAGCCATTGGGCTCGACCCAGATGCTGGAATCATGCACCGGGTGCAAAGACGCCCACTACCACGACGCTACATGCTACATGCTGGGGCCCCCTTAATACCTTTTCTTATTTCATGCGAGTGTTCCCTCTTGAATACTGTCCCTTCCTTACAGCTGTGGCAACTACTAAAATAATATAACGTAAACAGAATAACTATTCTTTCTTGTATGATGTACACTGAATTAATAAAATATAACTTTTGTTTCAGTTGATAGTTTGATTTGTTATGTAGTATCTTTTGTCTTTGATCAATATAAAAAATATATTGATTATCAGACATGTCACTAGTAACCAATTATAATTTTGCCATTTATTGAATTTATATGCATCCTGAGTAGTAGACCTATAAATTGTATTAAATTTAGATTCATGAAAACAGTAAATGTTTATATTAAATTTTATATAGTTCACTTTTTTAGTAACCCGTATTTTTAAACAAATCGAAAATCTCTTTCACCTTTCAAACTTTCTGTCATCTGGTTTTAGTTTTAGAATTTGCAATAATATTAGTACAGGACTAATATGGGCACTGGAATTAAAGAAATATATTCTGATATAAAGACAACGTATTTTACAAAAGTAGGATTTTTGTATTTCAAAACATTACTTGAAATGCTATTCTTAACTGGCCTCGGTGCATTCTTAACTGGAATAACCGTTCTACTGTGCAGTTTATACTCTCCAAGTACAGCATTAGACATTAGTAAAACGTACACATCAGTAAAGATAAAAGTCTATTTATTTTCTATGTTAAAGTCATACGGGAAAATTTTGTTTTTCTTAAGTTCATTGGTTTTATACCCGTTCGTAAAAAATTAAAGGAAATGTTTGTGCGGGTCCAGAGTTACACCACTGTTTATAGACTTTACAAAGGCAGACTAGATCTGTTTCTTAGTCTTTCACGGCCGTCAAGATGAGCTGACAAGGTGTACGACACTCAACCACAGTACTGTGGCAAAGGCTGACTTAAGGTACTGTGGTTAAGTGACATACATCTTGTCAGCTTTTTAAAAACCTTTCACTGAAGATGGCCTCCAGAGGTAAGGCCGAAACGTCTGATCACTCGAATAACATCGAAGGCCACGGTCTTACAGCCCTGATAATAATTTCTGACTAGATCGTATGAATTTAAACAAACATTGGAATTGTTATAGACGACACGTGTATTCCACAACTTGATAACCGTAACACAAGTGCCGGATTAAGGGGGGCTAGAGGGGCCCCGGGCCCCGCTTCTCGGGGGGCCCCATGCCCGACCGTTTAAAAATTCTCATTTTCGAACGGATAAATAAGATTTTCCGAGCAAGCAAAATATTAAAAACCGCACTGACAAGGAGAGTACCTGAAATGCGGATCACGGATTAAATGAAACTTGGGGACATATTTACGTGCATGAGGTTTTGCTAAAAGCCAAAGCAGTAAAGTTTAACTCTCAAAGTTTTCCCACAAAAAAACATTGGATTTGGATGATTTGACAGTAGAGTTTGCCGAAAAAAAGCAGAAAGAAATATTTCAATTAAATTATTTTGTATTCTCTAATTTATTTGTTCTGTTAATTATTGTAAAAAGATCTGCGAAATAAATTAATAGTAAACAGTTTCAACATCTATTTAATCAGTATAAAATAAAAAAATATGTAAGTAAAATTACGGTTTAATAACAATATTTTGTTTATTATATTTATTAAATGATCGTCTGAATAAAGTAAAGTATTGTGCAAAACGCGAAAATTTCATACATGGGCCCCTGCTCTTAAATAGCCCCGGGCCCCCAATAGCCTTAATCCGGCCATGCGTAACACTAACTCCATATTGCAATAAACACTGAAAAAAGTTGTTTAAAATCTTATACGTTTCTTCCACTATTTGCACTTTAACTTTTTCCAATAACTAATCGAACGAAAGCTACCGTAGTTTGTACGTCCAACACTAGACGCTACTCAAATAATTGCCACATAAACTTTGTGACAGAAAACGCAAATAAACGGAAAAGTATTTGACGCGGAAAGGTAATGGTACTCGAGTGCAGTGCATGTGACACGCCAGAGTAATGTGACATTGTGACCGTCCACATCTGCCGCTGACACGGATTGAGAATGATGATCCGTCTCCCCTTCCCCTTCCCCTTCCCCTTCCCCTATCGCACTAATCCGCTTATCTACGCTACATTTGTTGAGCCTCTTACATCGCCATTATGAATGAATTTCTAAACACACCACATATCGTCCAGCTTAAACACACTCACATATCTCTTGGCACATCAACGAAAGTGGAACAAAAATCATTGAGTAGAGAAATGTACAGATGCACACACTTAGTTACGTCAGTTAGTGTTGCGCAATTATAGTTTCGATGAGCTCATTAGAACAAGTCACAAGTTTCATGGAACCAGTTTAGAATGCACGTAATAGCTCAACAAAAAATATCAAAACAATTTACGTGAGATGTGGAGTGAAGTTAAAATCATCTCCGAAATCACATTAACAAAAAGTACTATCAGCCACTCTGTAAGTTATAACACAATATAATTAGCTTTTTCAAAATTACCAAGTTGGTGACTACTATAATGTATAATTTGTTATTATAATCTGTATTATATGTCTGAATAGCACACGAGATTAAATGTAACATCAGTATGAATTTTTTTTTTTTTTAATTTATTAAAAACAGCTTCGCCTCTTTGGCATAGAAATATTCTGAACCTCGGTGTTTTGCTTCGTTTGGTACTTGTATAGCAGTCGGCAAATGTGCAGAAAGAAGTATTCAGCACCAAAAAGTGGCTTCGTACTCGTGTACTCGAAATACTCCTAATGCTCCTAACACTTGTAGTGCTCGTTTACTCGTTGTTACTTGTGTATCCGTAATACTCCTAATACTCGTAGTACTCGTTTACTTGTTGTTACTTGTGTACTTGTTTACTCGTTAGTTGCGTAGGGGGTCCCGCGATTCGGAACCGCGAGGCCGCGAGTAATCAGAACGGGTATTTCGACTTTCAGATATTGTTGAATCGTAACAGGTATTTCAACTTTCATTCACTGTTATAGCCGTTCCACAAAAATATGGTTGAAAAATACCTGTTATAGGTATATCGGCCCACCTCTAGTTTTAATGAAGATGTCGGACGATGAGCATGAATCCGTTCTTTTGTGGTGGATATGAAATAAAAAAAAGAAGAAGAGGAGGTGCTAAGTTCACCCTTACCTATCCGATAAGGGTAGACAGCTAAATTTTTACAAAATATAAGTAAAAGACGAAAGTAACACTATAGATATTCCCCACGATGTATGCTCAATTTTTGGCTACATGACCACTTATCGGGGTGAACCCAACACCTCTCCTTCCGTAGCCACCACCAAAGAACAAACACATGCTCGGTGTCCGACATCTTCATTGAAACTGATTAAATAAATACTTTCAGTGATATGTGCGAAACTGTGAAAATGGTTTTACGAAACAAAACCCAAGCAACTGGTTTCATGAATTCTGTCTATGAAACCAGTTTCATGCATTTTGTTTCATGTCTGTATGCATAGGTTGTAAACACAGGGGCGTATTTACGGAGAGAACGAACGGGACTGGATCCCCCCAGAGGATCGGAAAAGTTGACGAATTTTGTTAATCTCTTAACTTTTAGGCTGTTTTATTTTTTTCGGCTGTGTCCGCTAATAAAGTATTAGCTCTTTTTTAAATATACAAACAGTTTTAATACACAACATTGAGGTACACGCTTGAAATATGAAATATAGGAAAATCAATTCAGTCAATAAAGTATCTTTTAACAATCTTTCAATAACGCGTATTTTTATTGTGGTATTACAGTTTATTTAATGGGACTGATTTCAGGATGTTATCACTCGTTTTTCAGCCACTTTTTGATAGTAATATCGATTAGTCTTAACTTGTTTTTTCTTTTGTATGAAGCCGACCCGACCGCGGACCTCCCAAACCAAATTCTAGATACGCCATTGTGTATGCAATTTGGTTGTTGCGTCACTCGCTGGTAGGAATTTCAAACTAAATTCGATCAATAATTTTTGGAATCACCAGCGTCATATCGGAACACGTGCTATAAAAATTTTAATATAACTTACTTAAAAATAAATTTAATTAAAACACACCACTTTTATGTAAGCAATGTGCATACACATTAGTTTACTAGTACAGTATTCTGCAAGTATAGATAAGCGTATATTCGTGTATGTATTGTACACTTTTCAAGCTTGGCGTATAGAAAAAAGCGGTTCTGTCCTAGTATCCGTACCCGCAGTCATTTTCGATATTTCGATTATGCGATTATTAGCATCGATTATAGTGAATATCGCATATACTTTTAGTTAGTAAATAGAAATCGTGAAATTTATTTGTGTGTGTTAGAAAATAGTTTCTTGACTATTGCAATCGTGTTTCATTGTCATGTGTTACGAAAACATTTTGTAGCAATAATTCCGATGTATGCCTGTGACGCCAAAAGTTGGAGTCGTTAGGTTAACACGCAAACTAAAACCAATATGCCTATAAAATAATACTCGAAAAAATTTTCTAGCAATAACTCCGATGTATGCCTGTGACGCCAAAAGTTGGAGTCGTTAGGTTAACACGCAAACTGAAATTACACGTGGAAACCAATATGCCTATAAAATAATAAGCTTACTCGAAAAAATTTTCTATCAATAACTCCGATGTATGCCTGTGACGCCAAAAGTTGGAGTCGTTAGGTTAACACGCAAACTGAAACCAATATGCCTATAAAATAATACTCGAAAACATTTTCTAGCAATAACTCCGATGTATGCCCGTGACGCCAAAAGTTGGAGTCGTTAGGTTAACACGCAAACTGAAATTACACATGGAAACCAATATGCCTATAAAATAATACTCGAAAAAATTTTCTAGCAATAACTCCGATGTATGCCTGTGACGCCAAAAGTTGGAGTCGTTAGGTTAACACGCAAACTGAAATTACACATGGAAACCAATATCCCTATAAAATAATACTCGCTTTTTGTGACTACTACATGTTACCTGTTACTACTACATGTCGGGCACGTCAAGTAGCCTATTACTATTACTATTACAAGGCGAGTTGCCTTGCCTATTATACATGTCTCCCTTTTTTCGCAGAACTCGTTTTCCACTAATACTCGGTTTTTGTTAGCACAAATTTCCTTCCAATGAAGTTTTCGAAATTTTATCGAATAACACAAAAGAATATTAACCACCTAACGAATAACAAACCTTGTTTTTATTTGTTAATACGTTGTTTTTTTTGTTTTTATTTCAATCTTATTATTCACAAATAATTGTAATTTACATTTTCTGTTGTTGTCTTTGTTAAAATATACGTTATGTTCTTTGTTTTTGATGTTCCCCTCTTTCAAGCACTGTGTAGACACATTAAACGTCATATATTTCCTAACCATGGGTTTTACTTCTTTAAACACTAAGCAGAAAATCATTATTATCTAACCTCACAAATGAAAACAACGGTATTTTCGCTTTACGTTAAGAAATAGAATAATTTACAATTAGTACACTTCTTCTTTTTCACATCGTAATATATCAATACAATCGCGTATTCAAAACGTTGAAAATGTAGTGCAGGTACGGTTCCAAAATAAAGCTTATATTTCTGATGGGTTCCAGTGCTCTTTCCAGTGATTCAGTAAAGTTGTATCTTACTCCAATCAACCACAGTTGCACATCATAAAACCTAAAGGTATTTTATAAATTTAATTATTTATATTTTAAATCTGTATAACACAGAAAAAATAATTTGTCTACAAATGAATTGGGCCCTCGATTTTGTGCATATTTATTAATTTTTATTCACTTATTTATACATAAATTATATATAAAAGTTTTTCGTATTTTATTGTGTATTTTATTACGTAATATCAGTTTGTCTTCCAAATTTATAAAACTCGTCCCGTTTATAAAAACATTCCGTTACTTAAAAAGACGTTAGTTTTGTTAATAATTTGTCGGTACTCCGTTATCGAGCGTCGCGCGTCTGATAAGACTTAGTTGCAATTTGTGTTCAGCGATGTGAGTAAATTCTCTAGCTGCAGAGAAGAGGGTGCAAGTGTCATTACGGGGACTGGATAAGTTTCACTCTGATCGATTTTTTACATCTGTTAACTACAGCAGACAATTGCCGCTCTCGTGATACATTTGCACGAAACAATAAGTTTACGTTTTTTAAATTATGAAATGAAAAAAACTCTGGGGGTGTAAGCTACTGCTAATCTCAATGCCTTATAGACAAATTAACACAAATTGCGTTTGCAAACGGGTCATTTCTGGGCGTTTTCAATTCTTTACACTGCCCCACATTAGGTTAATATGAACATTTTACATTAGATTATAAAACAATAATAAAACCGTTGAGTATGATAGAGAAATATATATAATTAAGTGGTAAATTAATGCTATTGAACAAAAGCCTGTGAGGTATTATTATTGCGGAAGGCTTTCAGCATCATCATTTATTGATCAAGCAGGAGGGGCGTATTTACGGGGGAGGCGAACGGGACCCGACCCCCCCACCAGAGGGTCGAAAGTTGACAAGAAATTTTGTTAATCTCTTAACTTTTAAGCTGTTTTATTAATTTCTCAGCTAATACAGAAACTCTTTTTTAAATATAGGTCTACAAACAAGTTTATTACACAGCATTTGCTTGTAATATTCTCGGTGCAATATAGATAAATCAATTAAGTCAATAACTATCTTTTAAACAATGTTTGAATATCGTTTATTTTTACTGTGTTGTTACTTTAATGGGATTGATTTCAGTATGTAATTACACTTTTCAGCCACTTTAAAGATTATAATATTGGTTAGTCTTAACTTGTTTTTTCACTTATATGAATCCACTCGACCCCCCCCCCCCAAGACCGAATTCTAGATTCGCTACTAATATCAAGACATTCACTCATTTTCAGAAATCTGTCGCCCATTTGCAAAAGGGAATATGTCCAAAAACGTTTTTGTGCAGAATGTTGTTAGGTGCATCAAAATGTTTGTTAAAAAGTGACAAAGAGAGATAACAATTGTTTAAATTTAAATACAAAATTTTTGTAACGCTGCAAAAGAGAACATTGTTATAGGGAGCAGAAAGTGACATGTTCACTACACAGCATAGATTTTCAAAATGGAGTATGTCTATTGAGTAAAGCATAACGACTTGACTGTTGAATTTATATCCTAGAGTAGTAAGTGATGCTGTCCAAATCTAACTGGAAAAGAAAAGAGATATAAACAAGAGACATAAATGTGCTTCAAGCACGTTTCGGATATAACTGAAGAGATTTACCAAATCTTCATTACTTTACATCAGCAATTTATGAAGAATCAAATATTAATGGTTTATTACAAGGGGATAATGAATACGATGATAACGATGAAGTTTATGAAGATGACCATGTTTAACTAAATTATGTTATTTAAAATAAATATTTTTAAAAAGGTTTAATCCATTTATAAACACATGTACCTAATTTTAATTGTTTTGTATTTATTTTTTTATCTTACAATAAACGACTTGTTTATAAATGAACAATACTGCATCTCACCTGGGTCACTGCTGCTGCAAAAGCCAATGAACGGCAACAAAACGAGATAAGTCCATCTTAAATTTTTTTAATATTACAAAAACTACGTAGTTTGATTTTTAATATTTACACATTAATTTCAGACATTTTTAACGCCTTTTTAAAAAATAAAAGGTTTCCTGGTATTATTTAATATAAATAAGGTATCAGTTTTTGGTGTTTCCTGAATAATTTTAATTTTTGGACATATTCTCTTTTGCAAACGTGAAATAATTTTCCGAACTACATCTACGAAATCTGTAGACCTATACTATGTATATGTATACTACAAATATACCATACAAATTGCTTTAGTGCGCAACTATAAGCATTATCTATGTTTCTGATACGAATTTCAAAAGTTTTATCATTACAAAGCTGAAATATTTAACATACACATTTCGTTCATTGACGGAATTTCGAATATTACAGTCTAAAGATTGTGAAAATTTATCCTCTAGAAACACGTATCAAGAATATGGAAAACGTATGTCCTCGTTTAAGGTTATTGTAACTCACATTAATTATATAAAATAACGTATAATATATTATATTTGTTATAATATAGACTTAATGCATAAAAAGTAAACATCTATTTAATAAATAGCATATAAATACATACGTCTTTTCTTTGTCAGTAACCCGTTAATTTTCATGCAGTATTGTTCTTATTTTATCGTTTTATGTCAGCCGGACGCACGTTTAACAGAATAGTATCATCGGAGGTTTCACATAAAACGATACAGAACGATAAAAATAAGATCATTCTACTTGAAGAAGTAATATAATTCGATAAAACATACATATATAAATATGTGTATAAACATACAAGTCTTTTCTTGATTGTTTCTTGCAGTATTTCCGCATATTATGTAAGTTTTCAAATATTAATACTTCTACAAACATGTTTTGTTAAATTATAATCCCTGTCTTTTACCTGACGCACATGTTACAGAATAGATCTGTAACATCGGAGGTTTAATATGAATTAACGAATAATCGAAACAAATCGATGATTCTTTAATTCCCATAGACACGTCTGCTCTGATACAAGTTTATTCTGTGACACGTGGGTCAAGTCAAAACACAACGATAATAATTAAACAAAATATACTTGCAGAAGTGTTTATTAATTGAAAACATACACAATAAACAAACAAGTATACACACACACACACACACACACACACACAAAGATCCAACAATATTTATCGTTGCAAACAAGAATGTAATAACAGTATATTCTACGCTATCTAAAATGCTAAGTGGTTTAAAGGTCGACACACGTTAATCCTCTTATTGCCAAACCTTGCTGAAAAATTGAATTGTGTGTTCAGAATTGTTATTCAGAAATGTGTGTGCAAAGTACTTACAGCGTGTCCTGGCAAGCACGTGTGTGTGTGATCACAGCACTCAATGAAGTGACGTCTCGCTTCCTCCCGCCATCCTTAGCCCTATAGTACCTTCTGTTCTGTTCTCATGTCGTTAACGATCATTCGCATCGCTTTTTAAACTCTTGCTGTTTCACTTCAAACACTTTCACATTCTCCACGAGTAAAATAAGCTAAATTCCGATGACTACATCAACGCTGAAACATCTTGTGTAAGCCGAAATTTTGTTGATTACAAACTCGCTGTCACAATTTAGAGGGACTAGTAAATGTATCTTAAAATTCAGATCTAAAAACTTTCTCGGTGAATGCAAACCCGTTGCACTTTGTTGCGTGTGTAGTTTTTTGTGCGTTAATTCGACGCAATTCTATTCAGCTTAAAATTTGTGCGTTTAGCCAAAATTTAGTGGTTTGGAAACCGAACTGTACGACTGTTTTGCAATATTATCCCTCGAAGGCTATCGTGAATCTGAACAGTAAACATTTGGCATCGTTTTCTTCATGCATCGCCCTCGATCGTTACTATTGCGTACCCGCACTCGAAGGGAAGATTTTCCGTTGTTACGAATCGCGCGACCCCGAAGATTAGATACTGCGTCTGTGATCTCTCGACGATACCGGACGTCGATAACAGCCACAGAGCCACGACCGGAAATTAAAATGTGTAATGTTCCGGAAAACAAGCGCGGTTTGAACGCTGGTCGGGGGGCGGGGGTTGAGCGTTATCACCGACGATGACATGGGTTTTATCTGTTCCGTTCAATCCCTCTAAGGAAATTAAATGTAACCACAGTATCGCTTGTGCAACATAATTCCTGTAGTATTTATTGCCCTGTAACATAATTATGGGATACGCTGTCTGTATAATTCCAGACGGACAGTGTCTCAAACACGTAGAAATATCACTCACCGCTGAACACGTTTAAACAGCACAATATGTGGGTAAATAAAAAAAGATACTCGTATACATTCACACAACATCTTAGATTGAACGAACAAGAAAATATAATTCAATTTCAATATAATTTCAATAATAAGTGCAAACAACAAACATAATTAGGACATGCATACTTGGCAGTGGATGTAGAGGAAGGGAGGGACCACATTAAATCATAGGACAGGCGAATAGCGAAAAATATAATAGCGCCGTTTTAATATCGCGTAATACACTAATAATGTGTACACAGCAACTGGGAAAACTGTCAGCAACAGATACTGGTTTCCCTCATGGTTCTATATAAAAAATGTCAGTTATTATGGCCGTCACTTCGGTTCATGCACTTTAGTAATACGACACGGAGTATAAGCAGAACCGTGTAGGACACAAACTTACCGTCTATGCGGCCGCCATAGTAACTTACTTTATCTTCTTCTTCTGCACTACAAGGATTAGGCATTTACCTGTTCCGTCCTCACAAACTTACGACCACCGTTTTCGTGGTCTTCCCATATCTCTTTTCCCTCTTGGGTTGTAAAGTATTTTTTGGGTATTCTCCCATTTCCCATTCTATTTACGTGGTGTTTCCATCTTTCTTTATATTCAGTTATTTTTTCATTTATTGCATATATACATTTAGTTCATATCGCACGTCTTCATTTCGTACTAAATCTCTTGTGCAGCCTTTAACCAGTCTCAAAAATCTCATTTCTGCAGCCTGTATTTTGCTGTCTCCTTTTTTGGTATTTATCCAACTTTCACTCCCATACATAACAGGTACAGCCATCGTTTTATAAAATGTTGTCCTTGTGTTTTTTCGTGTTTTGTTATTTAATGTTGTATTTATTGTGCCACATATTGCCTGGAACTTATTTATTTTATTTTCCATGTCATTGTCATAATTGTAGCTTGTGTCGCAGCCCAAGTATGTAAAATTTGATACTTGTTCGATTGGCTTATTGTTGACAATTATTTTCGACCTAACGGGATACTTTTCTTGGAAAGCCATAACTTTCGTCTTATGCAAGGAAATTTTAAGATTATATTCTGGACATATTTGATTCAGTCGGTGCACTGCCAGTTGTAATTTATCTTCACCCTCTTGTATTATTATTTTATCGTCAGCAAATAGTAACGTACTCAGGTAAGTATGTCGCTCTAGCTGGACTCCAGGATATTCCTTTGAGTGCCATTTTTTAAGAACATCGTCAATATATACAGAATGGCCCATAAGTCAGTTGGCAAAATTGCAAATAGCACTTTTATTGTAGAGGTGCAGCAGGGATACAGATACAGATAACGCATACGGATAGTTAACAGCATAGTTCTCATGACCTACAAGAAATGCTCAAAGTGGCCTCCATCCTTTTCTATGCAAATTTGACATCTTCGAAGCACTGAAGCACAAATTATGTCCGAAATATTCAGGGACTGTAGGTCCCTGAACAAATTCAGATTGAATGCGTTCCTTCAATTGTTCCACATCACGAGTCTTCACGGAGTACACTGCATTTTTTAGTATACCCCAGACAGAGAAGTCCATCGGGGTAAGATCAGGAGAACGTGGAGGCCATTCAACACGACCCCGCTGCCAATCCATTCATCGAATGTTGCATTCAAAAAGTCTCTCACAATCAGTCCATAGTGAGGGGGTGCCCCATCTTGTTGCCATATTAACTTTTCTCAAATTGGCTGCAGATGTTCAAAAAGTGGACTGTTTTCTAGTTCCATCAACACTTCGTGAAGCATTTATAGGTAACTTTCAGCATTCACTGTACCATTAAAAAAGTAGGGTCCGATGATCCCACCGGCAAAGATCCCTGCCCAAACAGTAACCTCCGGAGCGTTTAACTCTGTCTCTATCACCACATGTGGATTCGCAGTATCCCAGTAAACACAGTTGTGCCTATTCACTGTACCATTCAACTTAAAAGTAGCCTCGTCACTCCAAAGAATGGTTTTGTAAAATTGTGGATCGGCTTCTTGTTGTATTGCGTACCATTCGCAGAATTCCGTACGCCTATCAGGATCATCTTCATTTAGGCCTTGGAGTAAAGTGGGCTTATATGGTCTCAACTTCAACGTTTTCTGCATCCTTTGCAGGCTTGTTCGAGGTATCCCATACTCATTGGATGCTTTTCGTGTTGACTTCTTTGGTGACTGCACAAAACATTGCGCAACGATATTTAAATTCTCTTCTGTTGTAACTGTTTTTGGCCTACCTGATTCAGGAAGTTCCGCTACCATCCCAGTCTGTTCAAATCTCTTATTCAGTTTACGAATAGCTTCTCTAGATGGAGATGCGATGTTTGGAAAACGTTCTGCAAATAACTCAACAACATCACTGTAATTATGGTCCTGTTTCCACCACATCTGCAGTACAAAAACACGCTGCTCTGTAGATAGTTTTCTATTCATTGTCTCGCAAACAACACGAACAACAAACAACAAACAAGCGCTAACAACAGCATACACATCAACATCAACCTAACCTCATAGCCTCAAATCTCAACTGAATTATGGGAACTACTGCTCTAGTCAAGTAAAGTAACTACTATGCTAGTCAATCGAGCGTCTACATACTGCTAGTGCCAACAACTGACTTATGGCCCACCCGGTATATTGAAAAGAGAACTTACTGTATAGTAGGCTATAATAAACAGTTTATAGTAACAGCATAGTTATAGTGGTTAATTTCAACCCTACATAGTAAAGGTTTGTAGTTATTGTAAAGGTCACCTTCTGATCCACACGGTTCTAATCATACGTCAATACCGTTACTGAGGTGGACATTTTGTGCCCAAGACGGTTCTACTTGCATTGCTACGCAGTTTTGTTGTGGCCACTTTGCGCCTCACACGGTCCTAGTCAGATGCCTAGGCGGTTATTGTAGCAGTCACTTTGTGTCCATCACAGAGCCAGTTATATTCCTAGTTTGGCAGTTATCATGGTGGTCACTTTGTGCCCTACGCAGTCATAGTACCCGTTTCGTCACTTATGACGGTCACTTTGCTTCCTACACGATCATAACTAGAGCTAGGAATTTTAAGTGCAAAATTTTGTTAAAAAATGTGCAAAAAAAGTGCTTTAATTTAGCTAAAAAGGTGCAAATTTCAAATTTAAATATTCATACAAACAGTACCAAAACCAATTACATCACATATAAGGACTCAAAATTCACTCATGTACTAAAAAGTCTGCCTAAAACAAGTCCCAGAACAGAATGTTATTAAAGTCACAAGTCCAGAAAAAGTAGTGAGAATTGGGGAAGTTGGAAGAGGAAGTCCTGTAATTTCAACATAATTTTGTATCCTAGCAGGAGCCTTTTTCAGCAATTTCTTAATGCAAGACAGGAATTCATTTGCACATGAATATTCATCTCTTAGTGCCTCACAAACTCGCTGCAATGCATGTGCAATGCAGGTCACATGTTTTGGATTAGAGTACATAGGTTTCAGGTTAGCAGTAGCCAATAACATGTAAGGTGCTTGGTCCGTAAGTACTAGCCACAATCGATCATATTCTATTCCTTCAGACCACAACACAATACATGAGTTGTTGAAACTTCGCATCACACTGGCATTGTCTGTTTTGTTCAGAAAGTATGTTTTCAACAGCATGGGTTTTACTTGCTGTCCATTTAGGGGTGCTACTAAAATGTTTAGAATATATCTCATCTGCCTATCAGTGGTTTCATCTAGTATAAAATATAGTAGATGCGGTGATGCCGCACACGTTCGGTGTTCCTTGTTTAATTATTATAGGAATAAAATGCGGCAAAGGAGCCAAAAAAAGGTAAAAAAGCGCAAAAGGTGATGACATTGAGAAAAGGTGCAAAAGGTGCTTTCATTGAGAAAAAGTGCAAAAAGGTGCAACCAAAACACAGTTAGGAGTGTTTGTTTAATGTTTTCTTTGCAAGACAAGCTAATTTGGGCATTTTAATAGCAAAAAAAATTAAGGTGCAGCACCTAAAATTCCTAGCTCTAGTCATAACTATCCGCCTTGGCAGCTATTATGGCGCTCACTATTTTCCCACGTGGTCATATTTATACGCCTAGTCAGTTATTGTGGATGTCACTTTGTGTCGCACGTGGTTCTAATAACATGTAGAGGTCTTATACGAGTATGGTAAGAGGAAATGATTTAATTGCGTCGTGCCCCCACACGCTCATGCTAATATGCGAGGGCAGTCATATTTTTAACACAATGCATATAAGCAATGTATTAGAACTGACCCGGTATGTTCACTCTTTGTCCTGTTTACTTTCGTCCTAAAATTATCACGCTTTATCTCCTTATCCTAAATGTGTACTAACCTAATGGTAGTAAATATTCGTTAATTATAGTCACATTTGAAATTCAAACGAAAGTAAGCCGGTCAAGAGCGTTTATGAAAATTACATATACATCAGTCGGCAGCCGTCTTCTGGGTAATTGTGTCCTGTGTTTGCCGTTTCCCTGATGACTGCCGATTGTTTGGGTAGGCGAAACGTCGCGTTTATATTTTTTCTGTAATGGCGAAAGTCCGTCAGTTAGATTAAAATTCAAATGTCAATTAAAGAACACGTTCAATCGTCACATAGTAGAAGAAATAACATGCGATGTAGTTTACGATAGATGTGTTTTAAACATCGTTGACGGAACCAAATAGCCTACTGTCTTTCTGTTCTGTGTTGTACATACAGCGAGCGTTTACGAACGATTACGAATCTTATTCCAAGAATGCAAACTTGGGTAAAATATAGCACATTTAAACATTTATAAAAGTTATTTTTATAACTATATAAGTTATGTATAGATTATGGAGATTATGGACTATATCTGTCTTTTACCCTGACAGTTACGGAATATAAACAATGGCAGTTCTACGTTAACCAAAAGTTGCAATCCCCTACCGTAGCAACCACTAGTCGATATTGAGTATAAACGTTTCAATATTAAATCTTAGTAATAATTAGTTTATCTACATACTACCGAGGTATACTACCATACTTCCTGTAGTCTGAGCGACAGGATGGGAACGGACCGGCTGCTGTGTGAACGGTAAGCCCTAAGCCTGGATTAGGCGGTTAACGCCATTATCAGCAATCGATATTGAGTATAAACGTTTCAATATTAAATCTTAGTAATAATTAGTTTATCTACATACTACCGAGGTATACTACCATACTTCCTGTAGTCTGAGCGACAGGATGGGAACGGACCGGCTGCTGTGTGAACGGTAAGCCCTAAGCCTGGATTAGGCGGTTAACGCCATTATCAGCAATCGATCGCCATTAAATATTAATTAATGGAAAGTGGGTTGACTGTGTCACTGTGTTAGGCTTTCAACATGACGTTAAATTCGTTGCCTTCATTTTATACTGTGCCATTTTACATTTTAGACTTCTGTACTGCAATTAAGTGAGTTCCCGCTACTCATTTAGCTAACGGACTTACACGTACCACAATCTGCAATCATTTACTCATAAAACTCGAACTTTCCTATGAGCTACCTTTTCCCCTGTCGCAGAATCACCCGCACGATCTTGACACTGCGACCATAGTACACAATCTCTGTGGCCTCCTCTGTACAGCTGTTCCTCTTTACTGTACCTTCTTCGACTTTTCATCCCTCTTCAATATCGTCTATCCATCTGTTTTATGGTATTTCTTTACGGTCGTTGTTCTTGTTTACCTCCAAACTCTATAATCCGCCATTCTCTAACCAGCCTGCCACATTCTCTAACCAATTCCAACACATTCTCTAACCAGCCCCCCGTATTTCCTAACCAGCCTGGCACATTCTCTAACCAACTCAACACATTCTTTAAACAGCCCCCTGTATTCCCTAACCAGCCCGCCACATTCTCTAACCAGCCCGCCACATTCTCTCACCAACCCACCACATTCTCTCACGAGCCTACCACATTCACTAACTAGCGCGTTTAGCAATACTGAGCTGAAGGCGCTGTAGATATGGGATTCCATCACGCTGTGACTAGTCAAACCGTGAAGATCTCATCAAATATGTAGCTTTGAACACGATAGTTTTAAGTATCCGTTCTACAACTGTAAAGTTATTTCTCTATTCCGAAAAAGAATTATTAGTAAAAGAATATCAGTCCGAATGTTTGTCAGTAAAAGAATTATCTATCAAGCTATCCATCTCTTATTGTTTCCCGCAATACGATCTTGGATATTAAAAATGTTCAACACTTTGCGAATGTCTTCATTGTAGGTTCTATCTCGTCGTGTGCAACCTTTAACTGGTCGCAAGTTCGATGCCTGTATCATACTCAGATGTTTCAGAACTATACAACGCTGTAACAGCCATTACCTCATAAAATTTTAATCGAGTCTCTTTTCTCATTTACCTCGATAACGCTTGACGAATTGCGCCTCATATTGACTGCAACTTAGCCAACTTGTGATCAACATTATAATCCACATATAAGTAAGCTGAAATGTCACATAATCCATATAATGTCACAAGCAAGATAGCGGGAATTTGATAGCTGCTCGATACTCTTATTATCCAACAATCTCACTTTGCATGGCATGTTTGTTCATAAATGCCATGGTTTTTGTCTTCTGCACAGAAATTTTCGTGTTGTAATTCGAACATACTTGCTGTAACTGGAACATCGACTCTTAACTCGCGTTTATTGTTTTGGATGATTACTTGATCATCCGCAAACAGCATTGCATTTATATATGTTCTATGATTTATTTTTGATCCTGGATCCACTCATAATTTTCATACTGTATGTCATCAATATAGATACTAAACAATGCTGGACATATGCTTCAGTTTGGCGTACTCGCTGATTAATGTAACCCTCTGTCAAATTCTCTCCTATAGACAATACTATCTTTCTATGATAGTATAAGCTGTTTATAACGTCGTCTACAAGATTTTTAGGATAACCCTTCGTACACATATGTCCCATAGAATGGATCTGTTAACTCTATCGAACGCTTTCCCGTAGTCAGTGAAGGCAAGATGTGTCTCCAAATTAAATTCCTTTCTTTCCTAAGTCAATATTTTCAAAGAGAATACGTCACCATAGGAAGATCGGCCCTTACGAAATCCTGCCTGTTTGTCCAGAAGTAAATATCCGAGATAAAACGAAGTCTTTCATTAATAATTTTCCCATATAACTTGTAAGTTTATTTATAAATATTATTCCTCCATAATTCCGTGGTACAGTTCTATCGCCTTTCTTAAAAACAGAAATGGACCTTAGCATTTATCCGGGATCCTGCATCTCGTCCAGCACATCTTCAGCAAATGTAACAGTCTGAATTTCAATAATGTACTAGAGTATTTCAGCAGTTCTGAGTTTATCCCATCCAAACCAGCTGCTTTCCGATTCTTCATGAACAAAAGTGCTCCTTCTAGTTCCTCAAATATTATTGAATCTACATCTGTGTCCCCTCTTAAGTCTTCTACAGCTTCCTGGGGAACGTTAATAGTTCCCTGTAATGCTCAGCCCATTTGTCCATTTGCAATTAAATTCAGATGCACTGTCTCCATCTCTTCTTGGTTGAGATGCTTCATTAATTTGTATGCACCCTTTGGTATCCGTGTATTGTATTTAGTCCGATATGTTACTAACAAATCAACTCTATGATTTGTCACTCGCTTCCCAGATAACGTATTACGGTAAGCATTACGTTTCTGCTTATATATCCAGATCTTCATTGGTTCTTGTCTAAAGGTGTTTGTGATAATTCGATTGCTTTTCTTGTATACCTCTGCTCTTAAATAAAAACAATTACTCTCAAACACGTACACTGGCCGGTTATCGTGTATAGCTTAGATGTCATAATTTATTCAGAGGTTGCCTATCGAATCTGTCAAATAAAAACCATGATTCGAATTTAACGTTTTGTAGTTACGGTAAAGAAGCCGCTCTCTAGACTCATTTCTGTACTAGGACTTGTTTGACAAAGCTACGATATTCTATTGCTCCTGTGTAAATCCTATTGTGTATAGGATCCTAAGTAAATCCTATGTATGTTATTCTTATGTAAATCAACATTAATTTTCAGATTCCCTCAAACGCTTCTCCTTAATTCGTCCTAATGGTATCCACTAAACAGGTACATGTTTTGCTCTTTATCTATTCTCTTAAAACCGATCCTCTCTATAACGTTTTTCTCTACTCTATGGCAATTTTTTTGCGCATTCTTTCTGTGACCTCTTCGCTCCATACTGTTTTCTTTCTAAAAAAAACTTTTTGCGCCTTATTAAGTTCAGCTCCACTGTACCATTTTTATCAGTTTCCTGCAGTTAAAAAATGTTTTTGTGTAATTTACTAAAGGTTTTCTCCGTCACACAACATTATACTAAGCAATCACATAATTAACGAATACCCATGGTGATCTGTCAAATAAATTTGTTTTATTCGGATAGTCATATTCTTTCTTATATTTAATATTTATAAAGACTTTACCTCAAGATGTTTTCTCCTTATTTGGAACATGTTCGGGAAGCCTTGTGTTCCCATCTTCAACCTTCCTGACTTTGAATCTTGTGAGGTATTTATGTGTTAGTTGGCTGTTGCTGTGGTTTCCTGTTGGCCTCTGGTTCTTTATATTGGTATTCGTATTATTTTTTATTTGCTTTAGGTATTTACTTTGTAGTATTTGGTATTTTCTTTCTTATATGTATAAATTTGTGAAATCCAATAACTTGTTACACTGTTAGCTCCTGCGGATATTTATGTACTGTTCCATAGTATATTTATTTTATCAGTTTTGTGAGTCCAGAGAAAAACACAAAGTATCTTACATTCGCTACGGTGTAACAGATAAGTATGAGCTGTTCAAATGTTTATCAGTTTGTAGTCAGGAAAATCTGCACCAACGTTATAATTGCTTTTACTTTTGCTGTTAAACGTTGGAAAACCCTCCGAAAACATACGTTTTTATGTACACTTACTTTTTTTATTTTATTCCAGATATTCTACCGTACACTGAGAAAGGGCTGCCCGTTACAAGAGAATTCCTGCTCAAAGTCGTTGACATTCTGATCGATTTTATCAAAGAAACCAACGATCGTAATGAGAAAGTGTTGGACTTCCATCACCCGGACAAAATGCAGAATCTGCTGGACTTGGAAATTCCGGACACAGGAGTCACTTTGCAGCAGCTTGTCAAGGACTGTGCTGTCACTCTCAAATACCAAGTTCGAACCGGTATGTGCGCATGAATGCCTTTAGTAGTAGTGAAAATGTGTTAGTAACAAATAACTATGCAATTGTGTACGTGTGCATGTATGTGTGTGATTAATTATTGTTTATTTAGTATTGTTGTTGCTGTTGTTGATTTTAGTTTGTATTATTATTGTAATTATTTAAACTTAATTTAAGTCTGTGGAACGATTGTATCTGTGTTGTCAATAGTCTGTGTTTTGACGCTACATTTGAAGTTTATAATCACGAGAGATCAGGCCAATACGAAAGACATAAGAAGAATACTAGGAACTCAGATATACGCGCGCGCTCGTGTGCGTGTGTGTGTTCGTGCGGGCGGGCGGGCGCCCGTAGTTGGCGGGTGTCGTGAGACGGCTTAACCCCAAAGTGTTGATAAACCATAAACTTCGTGAAATATTGACGCCATAATTAAATAAAGCAAGGGTAAGGGGTGGCATTTGATTGATTGCGTGTGATTTCAATAGCCTTAACAAGCTATTCATTCGGCCAACCCTCTGCGGCGTGCCGAATCAAAACCAAATATCATCATTTACACTGTCACTTTAAATTCTCTTCTTGTGCGCACCTACACCAGGAAGCACTCCTACTCTGTTCCATTTACAATCTTCCTTTCTGTCTAAAAATTCGTTATTGCAGTTTTTCAGCTGATCGTTCGGTGAGTGTTAATAACTTTTGGTTTAAAGTTTCATGGATTCGTTCTTCGTTTACCTTTCATCCTGCTCGAACACAATAGTCTGAGTTTTGAGGTAAACAAACTGCATTAATTGTAATATATTATTATGGCAAGAATAGAATCTCCTGATCGGTCGCTGTCTAGGCTGCGATGCGTCCAGGTCCGGGCTTCCATAAGATGATACAAGTGACTCTTTGCGGAAGTCATGACACGCCGGCGCCCTACAGATAGCACAACCCTAAGCTTCGAGAAGCTCCCAAACGTAGATCAGGCCGGTGCACCTACCATCTCAGCTTCTGCTCGTGCCGCCTCGAAATTGTGCAGTGTTTATTTGCGTCGGCGATGGCAGCGCCCTAGAGCGGCTGGTTCATTGTCCATACATCTAAACTTCTAGAGGTCAACTCTTCCACAGACGTGGGGTCAGGCACGGTACAACTACACGCGACACCTCGCAAACTTCCTTGTGGACGTTCGGTGCCGAAGGTACCCGGACAGCACTTACGACGATGGCTATGCTGTAAACGGCTACTATGAGTATTTCGACAAATCGGCTTATCAGTCTGGCATAACCTGAAACGTTACTATGAACCTGTGTATTAATTTAATATGTATATAAACACATATAATAATAAATCAACTATTAATGGTAACTATAACAATATATAATAATATAAAGCATTGTAATGTACATATATGTAAGTAATATATAAATGAAAATTTGGATCAAAAGAGGCTCGACTATGCGACAGTCAGGCGCCGACAAAATAAGTTACAATAGACCCAAAACACCCTTACATGTCATAAAAGCATAAAATGTTTTGCAGAGTAAATACAGCAAAAAAAAGGCCATGTACCGTTAGGTCAACGGTACTGTGTCCTTTAAGAGACAATAGATGACACGCCAATAAGTATGACTATTTTAGAAAGTAGCGTCACTTTTTAGGAGTCTAACGAACGTCCGCGTAAGTCTATCGCCCGCTCTCTGGCGACCAGTCACGGATAGCGTCGGTAGTGAGCGCGAAAAAGATACAGCACTGTAATGGGTACATTCGAATTTTCCGGCAAATATTTCAAATTCAGCCCAATGGAAGTATGATCAACAAGAGCTGTAGTGAGGGAAGGACTCGGAAAACTATAAAAAACAAGTGAAGCAAACGAAAAGGAGGAAGTCTAAGTTTAAATTTCACGCAAAACACGGGAAACCTGCGTCACTCGATGTGAGCATTTTAATACTATAATTCTAAGTTCAAATCAATAGATTAACTCGGTTAAATAGTTGAGAAAGAATTACAGTCATCAAGAAGTTTATTTTATATGTGTGCGCGATAGTACGTACGGACCAGAAGATGTTTAACTTGTGCGCATAGATTGCAGCAAGAAGTATACTTATTTATATGTGCGCGACGTTTAGTACTAACGCGAGCGAGTGAACTATATAAAGAAGGTTTTATCAAGCGTGATTAGTACAAGTGTAGTGCGATGTTCAACGCAGAATTACAGTTCATCATTCTTTTACTTGGAATCCAGCAACAAGTAACAATATATCATTTATGCTTCACAACTCAATAATTTAACGTAGAATTTGCATCTAAAAAATAACTCATCTCATTCTCAAAAGACCCACGAGTTCAGATACTAACTATTACAATTTATGCTATATGACATGTTAGGAGAGTTATTGTATAGTAAAGTAAGGAAATAAATTATAATAATTGTAGAAATGGTAACGAAGTTGAATAATTGAATCTATTGAAGATTATAGAAGTTCATAGTAGTTAAGAATTTATGATACATGTATGTTTTGATTAATATATTGAAGATTTAAATGTGTTAAGGGAGTAAATTTGAATCTACTGATTGCTCATTTGAATAATACTTGATTAATATGATTTTGAAGAATCCGTAAGCTAGAGATATTAATAATTTTGTTATTAGTTATATAATATTAATGAGTATAGATTTGAAAGATGATATTAATGATTAATTCTCAGATGTCTTATGTAATAAGAAGATAATAATATAAATCTTAGTATCTGAACGAAGTGTTATTATTTCATAACAATCCTGAGATACTCTGCTCTGGCGCCCAAGCAAATTAATCAATAATACAAAAATGAGTGGAAGTATTCAGTAATAAATATATCTAAATATAATTTGTAAAACAATAAATCAATGTAAGTGCCGATTACATACAATATTGTCTTGAATAAATTATTTAGTCAACATTCGAAAATTACGCGCGCTTCACGAGTAGTTATATTTGGCGCCTTAACGTAGAACCGTAAGTGATATTTGACGTAACCATACTTAAGAATCTTTATATTTGACGCCCAACGACACGGAGCTTAAAGTCGAAATTTAAATAAGCTCGGCAGAATGAGATGAGTTAGATAATAAGAAATATAATATAAATTTTAAAATTAATGTTAACTCGAAGTAAGACTAGAAAGCTAAGGAATTTTAATAAAATTAAAAGTAGTGAAATTACAATGGCAAGT
Organism: Magicicada septendecula; assembly: GCA_034769895.1. NCBI lineage: Eukaryota > Metazoa > Arthropoda > Insecta > Hemiptera > Cicadidae > Magicicada > Magicicada septendecula. The sequence goes on along the minus strand of CM068376.1, from coordinate 324,665,475 downwards.
AACGGCGACATAAATGGTAGTGATGACGTAGAATTTGACATTAATAATCAGATGGGGGAAACAGAAAGATTTTAAGAAGTAACGGAGAACGAAGTCGTATTGGCTCCTTTAGAGGCAAGGGGGCGAACTGAGAAAACACACAAGTACAATACAACACACAAACGCAAATATAGACATAGCCACAATGCTACAACTATTAGCAGAGAATAATAAACAATTAATAACGGAAAATACAAAAGTAGTACAACAAATAACGGAACAATTAACACAACAAATAACGCGACTGGAGGAGAGCACAAAACAACAAATAGCGGAACAAATATCACAAGTAACACAAAAATAGAAGACAACCATAAACAAACAAAACAACTGACAGAAAACACCAGGAAGCTGGAAAAAAGAATTGATGAGGTTAAGGAGAGTATACAAGAAAACAACATCCACATAAGGAAGGAAGTGGAACAATACGTAACACGACAACGAAGTTAAGGTCAGAAGCGAAAGAGGTGGTACATGAAGAAATAGAGACACTCCAAACGCAGGTGCGGGAACACCTAGAAAGAGGTGAACAAGCGATCAACCAAACCCAGGAGGCAGTCGCACAAAAGATAAAAATAATAAATAAGAAGCTAGTTATCAACAACAAGAAACACGAAGAACAACTGAATCTACACCGAGCGGAAGTTAGCCGCGAGTTAAATGAGGTAGGTGGGCAGTTAACAATGGTGAAAGAAGATATGAAGATGCGGTTAGCACAAATAGGCGCAACACCTATACAACGAGGAATCACAGTGGAACACTTAAAAAGCGTGTCGTTCAACGGGGAAGGTGAGTACCCGATGGAATTTATTAAAGAAATGGAGGAGATCAGAAAGGAATACTATATGAATGACGGTATCAACTGGATCGCGAGGCATCTAGAGGGAGAGGCGGCGATCTGGTGGAAGTTGACACGACATGAAGTAGATACGTTCCAGGAATTCCAAGAAGCTTTCATAGCAAAGTATTGGAATCAGATGGTTCAAGAGGAGGTACGGGACCGCCTAGAGTTCGGAAAATATAGGTACGAGAGTGGTCTCAGCATGGTCCAATATATGGAAAGGTGCATCCTACAGAATCGTCAATTGATACCACCCATATCGGACCAACATTTAATTAGAAAGCTTGCACGCCATTATCACCACGACATACCAGTAGCTACAGTGACGAGAGGGGTAAAGAACATCGCCGAATTCCAAGTATTATTAACGGAGTTTTCAGCTATGCGAAAGGCAAACAACGAACGCGCTTATAACCCAGTTGAACAAAACCAGGTAAAGACGGAACATAAAGAACGCCCCAACCGCCTGTGGCATAATCGGAGAGTTGACAGACCGGCTGACTACCCTAATGATACCGGACGTAACTACGGGCAAAACAAATTTGAGCAGGGTAGAAGAGAAGTGAATAGGGGACAGCAAATTCAGGTCAACGCTCTCGCAAGTACAAGCGGAACTCAAGGACAGTCATCGACCCCAAATGTGCAAAGTACGAATTCAAAAAACTAAATAACTATTACCGTAGAAATAAGATAGATGTAGCAATTAATTGTAAGGAAATCAGCACCACATTTTTGAATATACGTGATGATTTATTAGAAATAGATAAAGAAATGGAACGGACACAAAAATTTAAATGCCCAGAATTAGAAATCAGTTTGAATAATGTACCCGTCAGAGCGTTAATTGACACAGGCAGTCAGATCAATGCGATTTCTGCCGAGTGGTTCAATAAAAATAAACACCGAATGGGAAAACTGGATGTATTAAGACTAACGAATACAGTCGTAAAGGGAGCCGTGGGTAAGAAGTCGAAGCAAATTACACAAGTGTTATTAGAAGTAAATTTCGGGGAATTCGTAGTATATAGTGTGTTTATCATCGTGCCTGAATTAATACGTGACTGTATCATGGGACTCGAAATACTACAAGAAGGGGGGTGCATTATTAATTTACAAAATAATCGAATTACATTTAATAATCAAATTACAACAGGTGATATACCCAAGAGTTGGGAGATGCTAGCGATGGAAATCACCAAGAAGCGGAGCCTACTACAGCCATAATCCGGGAGAAACTGGAGAAAGTTACTGAAATTAGTAATCAAACTAAAAAGAAGTTGGAAGAGATGCTATTACGAAACCGTCAGATATTTAGAGAGGATTATTTTGCTTTGTATAGTATCCAAGTCACTATTTTCAAAATAATTTAATTACCTTGTATCCGTCAGTGACTTCGTTTTTGCGTTATTCATAACGCACATGTGACATGTCACGTGACATGTGTCACGAAACGCGTCTATATGAATAACGCAAAAACGAAGTCACTGACGGATACAAGGTAATTAAATTATTTTAAATATTTAGAGAGGAACCAGGCAGGGCAATCGGATATGAGCATAGGTTCGTCGTAACAGATAAAACACCGTACTGTATAAGAGGATGGCCCATTCCTTTGAAGTATCAAGAAGCCGTCGACAAGGAGGTGAAGAAAATGGAGGTGTGCGGGGTAATCGAACGTGCGGCCAGCCCATATATAAATCCTTTGGTAACAGTTATTAAGAAGGATCAATCGGTACGGCTATGTCTCGACGCGCGGCGGATTAATTCAGTTACCGTCCTTGACTTTGAGGGGGCGGTACCGATTAATGAAGTGTTGGCGAGCTGCGGGGACATAAGAGTGATGAGTAGCATTGATTTAACAAGCAGTTTTTGGCAAATGCCACTAGCTGAGGAGTGTCGAAATTTCACAGGGTTTCTATATAAAGGGCGATGTTACCGATACACCGTAGCCCCATTTGGCCTCAAGACCAGCCTGGCGAGCCTAACCAGAGGATTGGACCAGGTATTAACGGAATAGGTAAAACGGTTCACAATAAAATACGCCGACGACTGCCTATGCGTATCCAGGAGCGAAGAGGAACATATCAGACATCTAAGTTTGCTATTGGAGAATCTGAGACAGGCTAACCTCACTGAGAACATCAAAAAATCCCAGTTTTTCCGGCAAAAGATTGACTACTTAGGCTACGGGCTTTCAACAAAAGGTATTAGTGCATCACAAGACAAGGTTGTAGCAATAATGAAGTTTCCTCGACCGAAGAATCCAAAACAGCTGAAGGGATTTTTAGGTCTGACTAATTTCTATAACAAGTTTACCAGCCGATACGCCGAAGCGACTCAACCACTGCTACAGTTGTTGAAAAAGGGATCGAAATTTAAATGGACAGAGGAATTTGACCAACAGTTTCATAGGGTGAAACAGCTGTTTGTGGACACCGTCATGCTCAGGCATCGCAACCCCAACAAAAGGTTTTACTTACAAACGGATGCAAGCAAGTATGCGTTAGGGGGACAATTATACCAGATCGACGAGGACAACCAAATCGGGGTGATTGCTTTCACTAGTCGTGTCTTCAGATGAGCGGAACTAAATTACTTTACTACTGAATTAGAACTGTTAAGCATGGTCCATTGTTTAAAAAAATTTAGGACGTATGTGTTGGGACGTCCATTGACGCTAATAACAGATAACAAGGCACTAACTTTTATGCAAAATGCCAATGTATCAGGAGGAAGAATTAGAAATTAGCGCAATGGAGATTAAGATCAACCCGAAGTTGCGTAAACAGCTACAGAATATTTCACAATTACAGAAAGATGATGAGAAGCTGAACAAAATCTTAATTCAAATACAAAACGATCCACACAGTAAATTACATAGAATATATAGATGGCACAACCAGAAGCTATACCGACAGGAGAGGCGAAGATGGAGACTAGTATTAACCAAGGAATTGTGTGAAGAGTTAATTCAAGAGATACATACAGTATACGGCCATATTGGCATAAAGAGAACTTATGAATTACTCAAAGAGGATTTCACGGGGGACCACTTGTATAAATTCACAAAGCGATTGGTTCGAACCTGTGAAGTCTGCCAAAAGTGTAAGGATCACCACAGAAAGGGTATTGGTGAGACCAGGCCAATACTACCAAAATCCCAAGGCGAGTTGATCAGTATGGATTTTTACGGACCGCTACCAACCTCAACGGGCGGAGTAAGATATCTATTGATAATTGTAGATAATTTTACAAAATATGTGAAATTATATCCGATGAAAAGGGCAACCACCGCCACAACAGTTAATAAATTGAAAACATATATACGAGAATTGGGTAAACCAGAAGCCATATTGACGGATAATGGAGCCCAATTCACCAGCAGGTCATGGGTGAAGAACTTAGCTAACCTGGAAATCAAACCGAAGTTCACCGCCATCCGGAACCCATGCACAAATTTGGCAGAAACGGTAAACCGACAGCTGGGAAATGTGTTTCGTGTATTAGTGGGCGGACACCACACGAAGTGGGCGAAATACATAAAATTGGTGGAGAAGACCATAAATGAAACGTACCACGATACAATTGAAATGACGCCACACCAAGCTCAGTGCGGTCAGAGACCAAGAAGAGTGTGGGAAAAATACATAGACAGGGAATTAATGAAAGAAGAAAGAAAGATGAATCCTAGAGACATATACCAAAAGATAAAGAGGAAAGGGGAGAAAAGACCACAGAAACATAATGCCGAAGGACATCAGATGAAATTTAACGTCGGAGATTTAGTATTAATTCGGACTAACCCGATCTCTGACCTAGCAAATAAGATTACGGCCAAGTTTAGTGAACTCTTTGAAGGCCCTTACCAAGTCAAAGAATTAAAAGGCAGTGCAACGTACGTGGTAGCCGAGGTCAACAACCTTGAATCTGTGCGTGGAATCTTCAACCTCAGACAAATGAAGCCATACTACCATGAATGATTCACTACGATAATGGGGAATTTAAAAGATAAAAATATATTAAAATTCCTTGACATGAAATATGTATGTAAATAATTTAACGTGACATGAATTATGTATGTAATGAACTTGACTTGACATAAAAAAATGTATGTATATAACTAATTTAACACGAAAGAATATGTATATAAATAACTTAATATGGATAAAGTTTGTTAAAGTTTGTATGTAATTAACATAACGTGAATATCGTGTATGTAAAGAACATACAAAGAAAATTTTGTGTGTATAACTAACAAAATGTATAATCTAATATAATGTAAATTTAAAAGGGACAGTGATTGTGTAAATAGTAGCCTATGTCTATATTGTTGACAAGTGACGTTTGTATTATGTTAATTTAGAATAGAGGGTGCGAGTTGTACAGTGTAGCGGATGTAGGGGGAGAAAGTGAAAGTGACAACTAAAGAAACTAGTTTTGACCGCATTGTACTAAAGTAGGTCGCACAAAATGTAAACAAACCTTTTGATAAACGTTTGGTAGAGGCGTACAAAATGATTTCACAAATTCTATAAAACAATTCTGGAAATCATTTTGGGGGACAAATTAAACGTTACTATGAGCCTATGTATTAATTTAATATGTATATAAACACATAATAATAAATCAACTATTAATGGTAACTATAACAATATATAATAATATAAAGCATTGTAATGTACATAGATGTAAGTAATATATAAATGAAAATTTGAATCAAAAGAGGCTCGACTATGCGGCAGTCAGGCGCCGACAAAATAAGTTACAATAGACCCAAAACACCCTTACATGTCATAAAAGCATAAAATGTTTTGTAGAGTAAATACAGCAAAAAAAACGCCCATGTACCGTTAGGTCAACGGTACTGTGTCCTTCAAGAGACAATAGATGACACGCCAATAAGTGTGACTATTTTAGAAAGTAGCGTCACTTTTTAGGAGTCTAACGAACGTCCGCGTAAGTCTATCGCCCGCTCTCTGGCGACCAGTCACGGATAGCGTCGGTAGTGAGCGCGAAAAAGATACAGCACTGTATACAGCACTGGGTACATTCGAATTTACCGGTAAATATTTCAAATTCAGGCCAATGGAAGTATGATCAACAAGAGCTGTAGTGAGGAAAGGACTCGGAAAACTATAAAAAACAAGTGAAGCAAACGAAAAGGAGGAAGTCTAAGTTTAAATTTCACGCAAAACATGGGAAACCTGCGTCACTCGATGTGAGCATTTTAATACTATAATTCTAAGTTCAAATCAATAGATTAACTCGGTTAAATAGTTGAGAAAGAATTACAGTCATCAAGAAGTTTATTTTATATGTGTACGCGATAGTACGTACGGACCAGAAGATGTTTAACTTGTGCGCATAGATTGCAGCAAGAAGTATACTTATTTATATGTGCGCGACGTTTACTACTAACGCGAGCGAGTGAACTAAATAAAGAAGGTTTAATCAAGCGTGATTAGTACAAGTGTAGTGCGATGTTCAATGCAGAATTACAGTTCATCATTCTTTTACTTGGAATCCAGCAACAAGTAACAATATATCGTTTATGCTTCACAACTCAATAATTTAACATAGAATTTGCATCTAAAAAATAACTCATCTCATTCTCAAAAGACCCACGAGTTCAGATACTAACTATTACAATTTATGCTATATGACATGTTAGGAGAGTTATTGTATAGTAAAGTAAGGAAATAAATTATAATAATTGTAGAAATGGTAACGAAGTTGAATAATTGAATCTATTGAAGATTATAGAAGTTCATAGTAGTTAAGAATTTATGATACATATATGTTTTGATTAATATATTGAAGATTTAAATGTGTTAAGGGAGTAAATTTGAATCTACTGATTGCTCATTTGAATAATACTTGATTAATATGATTTTCAAGAATCCGTAAGCTAGAGATATTAATAATTTTGTTATTAGTTATAAAGAATATTAATGAGTATAGATTTGAAAGATGATATTAATGATTAATTCTCAGATGTCTTATGTAATAAGAAGATAATAATATAAATCTTAGTATCTGAACGAAGTGTTATTATTTCATAACAATCCTGAGATACTCTGCTCTGGCGCCCAAGCAAATTAATCAATAATACAAAAATGAGTGGAAGTATTCAGTAATAAATATATCTAAATATAATTTGTAAAACAATAAATCAATGTAAGTACCGATTACATACAATACTGTCTTGAATAATTATTTAGTCAACATTCGAAAATTACAGTAGTTATATTTGGCGCCTTAACGTAGAACCGTAAGTGATATTTGACGTAACCATACTTAAGAATCTTTATAAACCGTTTTATAACATCGTTGGAAAAAGTGTACAGAACTAAATAGAGATTATGTTGAGAATAAATTCAAATTATTCCAAGTGGCGGATTCTTCATAACACTAGGGTATGCTGCAGCACCGGGCACCAGGGCCTCAGCTCTCAGAGGGGGCACCAGGGCCTCAGCTCTCAGAGGGGGCACCATACAGCTACGTGGCTAAGCGAAGCAAAGCTTACAGAATTGTTTGGTTTTCTTACCAGTTATTAACCATGGAGAGTGTCTAGTTGGAAAATCAAGCAAAAGGTCTTATAGAAGTTCACTCAAACGATTTAAATAACGATCTTTTAATAGAATTGACCACGAGTAAAATTGCAAGAAAGAGGTTTTTTTGCAAACCGTTCGAATGAAGATGGTAGATTCCATGATACTACAGATTGTCTGCTCAAAGTATTAAATTGGATTATTGATTGTAAAATGATTGATATACGCTATTTCCGATATATACATTGCTTATCGTCTGCTTTTGAGGATTCCAATAGCTAACTGCGAATCTAAAAGATCATTTTCTGTATTAAAACGCATTAAAGATATGTTGAGTACAACTACGGGAGATAAGAGATTATCTTCTTTAGCGAGCTTGAATATTGAAAGCGAAATACATGAATCGCTCGATTTAGAACGAATTGTGCAACACTTCATTAATGCAAAATCAAGAAAGAAATGGATTGATTAGTATTTTCTAAGCTTAAGTAGGCCTACTATTGTCCTCATTCTAATCACTATTTAGCTAATTGTTTGTTGTTTGCGAGTTTAATAAAAATAACTGTTAACTTTCGAAATTGCTTATGCCATTATTATTTATCACTGTAAATAATGGATAAAAGATTGAATTTTGAATCGGGGGGAAGGGGCACCAGTCTAATGGCATCATAGGGCACCACGCGCTTCTAATCCGACCCTGCCAAGACAGTATTCTTTTCTTAGTCAGGCACGGAAGTTTTCACCCTATGCTCGGACATACTTATATGTTCTGACACTAAATAAACATGACGTACTCAAAAACATAAAAATAATTTAATTACCTTGTATCCGTCAGTGACTTCGTTCTAGCGTTTTTTATATAGACGCGTTTCGTGACATGTGTCACATCATCAGTAATCCTCGTCAAATGTTAAAATTCACATAAAACACATAAAAACACATTTGCACACATTTACTAAATTACAATAACGACACACACATAACACGATGTAACTTCGGCTTCGTTGGACCGGTCCGACCGCGCGTGTAAAATAGTGAAGGACCGACCGACTTCACATAAAAATAGTGAAGGACTCCACGTGAGCAGTACTGAAAAGTCGAACCATGAAGGTTAAGAACTCTGGCATGTGTGCAGAAGTATTAATATATTATCATAGCTACACGTCTATAAGGAGGAACGTCGAGAGCTCAAGTAGAATTCTACTCAAGTATCATTCTTCGTTAGAAACGATTCCGGCAGTCGAAGTCGACGACTTGTAGCTGCGGAATTAAAGGATAAATTAAACTAACAACGTTTCATTTAAAGGAATTAAAAGGGATAAAGCGGGAAGGGGGCTGTGTGTCAATCCGAGCAGCTGCATCACGGGGAACAAAATAATGATGTCCACTTTTCTCCCCTTTGGTGTACTGTTGTGTGATAGAATATGTGAAGTATTCGTGTATCCACTTTTGGTTTGCAATATTTACGACACACACACCAGAATACGTATGGATGTTTCCCTGAAGTTCTCGAATTAGGCTAGGAAGCAAGTGGATAAGATTGTTTTCATTCAGTGACGCTGGCGTCATTAATTAATTAATCCAGCAGTCTCTGGACCTGCGGGTCGTTCACAAATTCTAATTAGCTTTCATTTGTGCACGAAATCCACTGCGCAAGAACAAACGTTCGGGTTTCTGCAAAAACGACCGTAGTTCGGTGGGACCGAGAAACTGCTGGCTTCGCTTCTGTTTACAGTGTTTGAAGAAAATTATTTTTATTGCAGTTACAAAACGCACAGACCTAGTTTATCCGTAAGTTTTAACACAGTTTTTGAGAAAAAGATTATGCCGTTTCATTCTATTATTTTAATTCTATTACGTTCATTCCGGTCGCGGTATTCATTCGCCTCTTGATAAGGTCAGCACGACGACCTATTGCGAGTATAGTGCATGTTGTTTTAATAACTTCGCACATTAGCGTGTATTAATCATAGTACACAGTTCATCTGCCCATGACAACCGGCTTGGTCATCCGTCATGACGAGACTGTTAAAAACATTCTTACATAATTAATTATTGGTGCTTACATCAAAACGTACATACATACACCCGCACCCTCACGCGCGCACCACGACGCACACATACATACACAGATATGCGTGTATTAACAATAATGTGTTTATTAACAAAACAGAAATGTAACATTAAAACCTTTTACAAGAAATAAAATAAACTAACAAAATTCAAACTTTTAAGCTTTCAGAAACCTCTGACGGTCAGATAGCGTTTCGCAGTTCCTCGTCTTTCCTTTTCTTTCTTTATGTACCAGAAACTACATATATATACAAACACACGCGCACGCGCGCGCGCACACACACACAACGTTAAACACTTTAAATACTTTCAAGCACTCTTGCTGTAATTGCTTTATCTTCTAAAAAGTCGATAAGAAAGTCTGAACTTAAAGTTCTTCTGTCAAAAAATTTCAATCTGAATTCCATTAAAATTGGTGGAAAAATAGCTAAAAATGGTATACATCCTCGTTACCTTTTAATTTTAAAACAGTAAAAAGATGTTTGTCGTAGTAAATGAATATTTGTTCATCTGACTGCTCGCCTTGAAAAACCAATTGATTATCTTAGATTTCTCATTAACGTGCACAGACGTGTGTGTTGCAAACTACAGGTTGAAAACTGTATTGCACATATATTGCAAAAGTTCTTAGGACGAGTAATTTATACAGTTATTGGTAATGACAGATTTTGTATTTAAGATATTTATGAATTGTTCTCTTCATAAACGTGAAATAAACAAAACTCTTGTACGCTTTTTACTTAGACTTTAAATAAAATGTAGTTCTTTAAAATATGCGTTAAATATAAATTTTCAACGTTCTTTAGTATAATAAAATTAATTAAATTTTTTTATAAAATGACCGTCTTTACAAAATAGTGTTAAAACCAATTTACACAATCAAAAACAATAGCTATTAGTGTGAAATAATAGGAATTATATTACAAGAAGTAATATGAATTCTATTATAACTAGAGACTTTTAATAATGTTTTTATACATGGATATTTGTAATTAATAAAAATGTTTGACAATACTCCTCCGTTCTCCCGAGGTGTATTGGGATGTCATCCGTCGTTTTGCATCTGTCTTCGGTTAATTAGGTAGGCGAAACGATCTTGCACAGATGTAGGCCTAATCGTCCTGTAAACCTTAGAACAGTAGCTTGCGACGTTGATAAGACAACCTTCTTGATCGATGTCTAAATAGGAACTGAACATGACGCATCATTAAGCGTGATTGATGCTGCACTATCTATTGACTTCATGTCGTACTGCATAAAAATGAATATTGAAGTCTGATTGGCAAATAAGAGACGTGCAGTTATTTTCCAAAACGTCTTCTAATATGCAGAACACGTGCTAAAAGTCTGTAACTTCCTGTTATCAAGAACATTCCATACCAATTACGAATTATATATGTTTTAATCCGCAATTAGGATTACTAATATTTTATTTTATTAAAGTTAGATTATTCTCTGTATTGCCATTTCCCGTTCTGCACGTTAAAATAACTTAGTAGCGTGTCTGTGAAGTGTCATTGCTGTCATGTGCTACCCGATACGAGCACATCCTACACTATGTTGCTGACAAACACAACACCATAGTTCCCGTCATTGTTATCTTAATACCGCGTTAAATATAAGTCCTTAACTTACTGACAAAAAAGTCTTATTCGTTCACATTTTTGTCAAAGATAATTTATGCTTTTTACTATAATAAATCAAGTTTTTTAAGATTGACTTGATAAAATGCGTGTCACAGTGCAATATGTATACAGGCGAGGGTGAGTTAAGGTAGCTAGGTAAGGAAAAAGCCCAAAACTCATCACTGTAATATAAATTGCTATTCGGTCCAGTTTCCCGTTTTATGGCGTCATTTGTTAGTTAGTTGGGTGTTGTTATGTGTACTCTATTTCTAACCCTTTCTGTATAACTTCTATTTAACCTAACTTACTATTCTATTCTATTCTTTTACTATTCTAACCTATGTTTTCTTAACAATGAAAACTCACAAAAACACACGGATACGGTATTTTTGAATACACTAGAGTTGTTTGAATTACATATTTTCTGTGCTTTTGTGTAGAAACTTTCATTTCCTTTAGACTAAACAGATCTGAAACTGATAGACTAAACTAACTAAACTGATAGATAAACAAAAGATACACAAACAGATAGGGGACAAACAATAAAAGGGTGAGAAAGTTCGTAATGTAAACTGTCATTTCGTTTCCGTTTGTATTATTCCTGTACACTTTCTGTCATAAATAAAAAAGCTATTTGTTAGTTGGTTGAGTATAGTTAATGTTGTGGAGTACTGCTGGAAATCCTGTAGGATAAAGGGATTTCAGATGTAGAGGGTTTGATTGTGAAAAATGACTGGGATCAGCCTTTATAGGAGAGGGTAAGGGTAAGGGTAAGGGTGTTCTAAACCTTAGATGCGTCGCTGCAGTGCATATGGAGCACTCGATTGATTTCTCCTAGGTCTGCCTTAATTTGTTGTTGGGTGATACCGACAGCTTCATACAAACTGAAACAAATTTTATCATTTAGGCAAACAAAGTCTGTTATTATAATTTGGCTGTGATCGTATCACCAAGAAGTACTCTGATCTTAATAATTTGCTTGAAAGAATGATTATTATACACAAGAAGCGATGAAACTGTTCACTGAATGTAGATGTATCTTTACTACTTACGTAAATTATTCAGTTCACAACCTCTACTATGAACAACGAAATTTTGATTATTCGTGTTTTATTTTCTTCTACTTTTTTGCATACAAATTTGCCTTTTAAACCCCTTCATTGCAATTTTAATTAGATATTTTCTTCGTATTGCTTATTCGAAGAAATTTCACCGACTGGAAACCTGTTCGTGTAACCTGCCACTTGAGCAATGTAAGTGCACTACGCACGTCACCCTCTGTTAAATCTTGTACAATCCAGTTACACGAAACCCAGTTACCAACTCACAAATCAAAGGGCGAGATTTACGCCTCTGGCATACTAAACTATCTTATTTAAATGAGAGAAATTAATCCAAGACAGAAAATTTCTTAGCCACTTTTTAATCCGTGTTAAAGTGGAGATTGATTTTTGAAGTAGATAACGAAGAACGGCATCGATATCGTATACAGAGTTCAAATACACATTGAACGACAAAGTTTCGAAACGGTAGTGTACCAAGGTCAGAGACACGTTGAACGGCAAAGACGAAGTTCCGAAACGGTAGTGTGCCAAAGTCACAGACACATTGAACCGCAAAGACAGAGTTCCCAAACCGTGGTGTGCTAAGGTCACAGACACAAAAAAGTGGGAAGGAAAGTAACGAAGACATAAAACGAAGAGGAAGACGGATAATATCTGGACAAATGACATCGAGTAGGATCCCAGACGAATGAAGACTAAAATTTGAAGACGATGAGGAAAAGACAGGAACGATACAGAAGTTTACCTGAGGAGACCATTGTTCTATCCAATTAATCAGTAGTAATAAAATGTTTAGTTGATATTCCGCGACGAAAGGGTCAGAGGCCCACACATATTTGTATCACGACGCTGAAATAGAAGAAAATGTTTTCATCTTGTAAAAGACAAAGGAACAGTCCTTTTACAGGCATCTATTTTTCTTGCAATATAAATTTCAAACTAAGCACTGAATTGAAACAAATGGCTGAGAACCTGTTTTTCGTTCATAACATATTTAAGTTTAAATACCAAAACCCATTCTTTCAGTCCCATTCTCTGACAACATAAACAAAAATATATATAAAATTTGTCTAAAGCAAAATTGATTACTTTAAAGAAGGTATTTGGAATATACTATGTCATTAAATATTTTCATACCAGAAAATTTTCACAATCATCTTTAAACTTTTTACTTTAATAATAACTAATACACGTATAAAATAATTAAAATCTATCAAGATATTAAACATGTCAATAATTACTTAAGAAAAATAAAAGAAAAAACTACAGAGTAGAGAGACTAAATTACTAAATATGAAGGTTATCCCTTTGTGCACTAACATCTGAGTATAAATTTGGTAACTGACAATATTTTCCTTTGGTCTCTGTAACATTGTTATATTTTGTTAAATTAATAATGTTGATATATTATTAGTCAACAATAATATTAACATAATTACAATTAGGAATTCAAGGCCCGTCGTTTTTAATTTAAACATAAAAAGTGCACGTCTTTCCAGCTGGAAAATTTAGGTTTGAAATCATCCCTCTCACAAACTATCGATTCTTCCAGTCTATCGATCAGAATAATTGAATTGTCAATCCGCAGAACTGACACTCACACGATTCCCCTACAGTATTCTGTCATGTCTCTTTGAAATAACATCTGTTATTAATTTTCTTATCTTCGCTCTATATTTTATTCTTCCTCGACGTTTTCGTTCCCGGGAAACTGCTAAATACAGTTAAATGAATTTTTCCTAGCATCTGAAAGTTACTCGTACCGATCGGATTTGGGTTTTGTAATGTGTACCACCCATTTCAGCTGATTTGTGAATACGTTGATGTGTTTATATAAAACAGCACCGATGCCTCATAGACAAACGAGTCTGTAATTGAATGAGCGAGCGAGTTCTTAGTTTCAACTTGACTGTTTGGGGTTTGTCCGTCTGTCTCTGTCTGTCTGTCTATTTGGGGTACGCCTCAAGATAACGTTTGTACTCATCAACTGTTCGTAAAACTTGACATGCGTTCCATAATTTTATCCTACAGAACCCTATTACTTTTTAGATTGATCCCTCAAAAAATAGGTGGCGAGAGGCAAAAATGTGAGGGAGTTAAAACTGTGAAAAAAATCGCAAAAGCCCGTGTCGGGGATTAAATTAACCACAATCACAAAAGGGAATTTTAACCACAATCTGAATATAGTGTTCACTTTTGAAAATTTCAAAATGTTTGTACGTGAAGTCCCAAAAAGTGGGTGAAACTTTTCATAATATAGCAAACATCCATGTGGGGTATTAAATTAAAGAGAATTTTATCTAACATCTGAATATAGAGTTAAGTTTGAAAATTTTCAAAATTTTGGCATCTCAGGGCCCAAGAAAGAGATACAAAATTTGAAAAATCTGTGAAAATCCAGCAGGATTGTAATACTAGAAGGAATTGTAACCCAAATCCAAATGTTTCAAATTTGTAATGTTTATTGTATGAGTGTGTACTCTACAAGTGCTATATTACTAAAGAGATAGTAGAGTAACCGAAATATTTGTAATTGTTCTCATAGTTAAAAAATGCCGTAATATTGATATTTACGTAATGTTAAATGTACTTCGTTCAAAATAGTTTCTGCAGCTCACAAAGTTCAAACAGTGGAATGTTATTTTACTTATTTTTATCTCAAAAACAAACAAAGCAATGAGTTTTGTCTGTTTAAACTAACATTTTGTAATGTAATTATTAGATTGCTTAACACATTAACCTAATCAATGAGTGTATGCGATTTTTTGGGACACTGCAAAACGAGTTAATAGAGAGAGCTTGATTATCGCTTATTTTGCAAAAATATCGATAATCTCCGGATATGTAAAAATTTCATAATTATTTTTTAACACAGTGGTCTTGATATTATTTTGGTGCAAAGTTTAAAGTTCAAAATTAATTAATTTTTCTACAACTGCGATCAGCATCTGTATACCCTTTCATCCTCACATTAAGCATATCCATAGGTTTGGTGATCTGATTCCAAGATGGAATAAAATGTGTACTGTGTCTCAAGGCAAACGAAACCCGCTTGGCCCTCAGCAAGACGCTAGAGGTGCTGCGTTATCATACCGTTATGTTATGGTAATGATGATTGTTATTGTTACGACGTTCTCACGAATCGTCGTGTTGCTCAGTATACAGACACCAATGAAGTCATTAATTATCAACTTTAATTGGTGGCAAAAAACAACTTGAAATCAAGAAGCTATTCTGATACAATAATTCAAGTTAAATTTGTCCACACGCAATAATAATAATAATAATAATAATAATTAGAGTTTCGCACAAAATATAACACAACAAACACTTGATCCGCACTCTGCAGATGTTTCAGAATAATTTTCCATCATTTTGGCGGCGTGCCAGCATAATTCGCATAGTTACAAGTCTTGTATCACTTCACGGCGCTGCACCTGCTCGGCTAACCGAATTTTCGAGAGCGTTACGTAACATTATTATTATATATATATATATAAATAGTAAAATAGTTTTTTACCTTTTTTCTTTTCCGTCTGGTTGGCCTTTATCCTTTAATAATATCTACGCGTTTCGGGACATTCGGGACATATGTCCCATCATCAGGAATATCCCTTGGTGAAGTTCGTCAATTATTAAAATAATAAAAACAACTTTATATACAATTTTACACACATCACAATAAATATAAACACAAAAAATATATAAAAACACACGCTATATCGTTTGTTCTCACGTTTGGGGTTTTTATATATTTTTTGTGTTTATATTTATTGTGATGTGTGTAAAATTGTATATAAAGTTGTTTTTAATATTTTAATTATTGACGAACTTCACCAAGGGATATTCCTGATGATGGGACATATGTCCCGAAACGCGTAGATATTCATAAAGGATAAAGGCCACCAGACGGAAAAGAAAAAAGGTAAAACTATTTTACTATTTATATAAATATAGTGGCTTGGATACCAAATAGCATGGATCTGAAATTAGTATTATTATTATTATTATTAGTAGTAGTAGTAGTAGTAGTAGTAGTAGTAGTAGTAGTAGTAGTAGTAGTAGTAGTAGTAGTAACAGCAGCAGTAGTAGTAATAGTAGTAGTAGTAGCAGCAGCAGCAGCAGCAGCAGCAGCAGTAGTAGTAGTAGTAGTAGCAGTAGCAGTAGTAGAAGTAGTAGTAGCAGGAGTGCTAGTAGTAGTATTAGTAGTAGTATAGTAGTAGTAGGAGTAGTAGTAGTAGTGTTATTATCAGCAGTCGGTCGCGGCTGCAAAAGCAAAGTCAAGCATCACATGCAAGGGTACAGGAATCTGGATAGATGACCACATAGCGGATTCGTGGTCAGAGGGAAGATATGGGAATATGATTATTATTCCGTTATAATACTTAAAATTTTTATACAATTATCATTATTATCGTTACAGACTTGTACGATTGCTACTGACGCATAGGTAATAGGTGAACTCCACAAGACAATACCCCATTGTCTATATATCCGACAGTGATCTGGTGTAAGAGAACTTGCTTTCATTAAAGTGCCCTAGAAGTGTTGACCCTCTACAATTAGCCCCTTTCAGGAAGGAAGTCTTGTAGTTTTCCGGACCGCTTGGCTAATCCCCCTCCACCAAACATCAAGGGGTGCCATAATCCCTGTCAGTGCAAGCTGAATTTGATGTTGATTTATTCCGCTAAAACTGACGAACATTACGTCTGCTTGTGGATAATTGTTTATCTTCCAAGTTTAAACTCTACTTACTACGAAATTATGAAACTCGCTGTTTATATACGGGAACGTAGCACAGTGTACTCGAATATTATTTAAATAAGACAACTTGTTAAAATAAACGTTCGGTTAATTTTTAACATTACAAATTTCCACGGGACTGCAGATAAACGTGAAGAAAATAAAATATATGTATGCTGCCAACAAACTACCACTAAACCCAACCCTTCAAAACCTTGATATAGGCACAATAAATATAGAAGCAGTAAAAGAGTTCATATATCTTGACTCCTAGATAAACAGCACTAACGACACTAACATTGAAGTAATAAGATACCTCGCAAATAACACATATTATGGATTAAAAAAGCACCTATCGTCTAGCTTCATCTCAAGAAGCACGAAATGCAAAATTTACAAAACACTTATCAGGCCAGTGCTGACATATGCTTCAGAAACCTGGACAATGACAAAAAATAGCGAGAGACTTCTAGGTTGCTTTGAAAGACGGATTCTAAGAACAATATTTAGAGGAGTACAAGAAATGGAATGTGGCGCAGGCGCTATAATAATGAACTATACCATCTTTACAAACGGTCGGACATTGTCAGGATAATCAAAATATACAGGCTACGGAAAGGACAGCCTACGAAACATATTTTCTACCAGAAACCAATGGGTAGTAGAACAAAAGGATGACCCCGAAGTAGATTCAGAGACCAGATACAGGAGCAACTCAGAAAGCTGAACATAAGGAACTTGAAACCCACGGCACGCAATAGGGAGGAATGGAATCGACTAAGGAGTAGGCCAAGACCCACTTTGTAGAGCCACGGTTGATGATGATAAACTTCCATGACAATCCCTTTCCGTAAGTACTTTTTGCTTTAGTCCCGAAAGGAAGATATTTTTCTTGAGTTTCCACAATCAGACGTCTTTATCACGGCAAAGTTGTTCTAATTTCCGAATACGAATGTAACTATATAGTAGTTACGTTTTTACTTTAAATTTCTATGTTTCGTTAAGCCAAGTCAGGTTTATATACACGGGTTTCATACAGTCTGAGTCAGAGGTTTCCCCCCCCCCAAAGGTCATGGCACAATCCCCCCCAAGTATTCCAAAATCCTTCCAAATTTGATTTCGTGGGTAGTGGGATCACAGTATGGGAGTATGGAGTAACCCCCAGTTAACGGTGGATCTTGAAGCTTTACCCAAAAATTTTTTAAAAGTAAAATCATTTAAGAAATTATTCTTATGTTATTCTTTTTATAAATACCAAAAGGTTTTCTAGTATGCCTAATCCATAACTAAATTATGAGAAATTTCAAACCTGCCCTAACATCATTAGTAGTACATTAGGCCTTATCAAGATAATCTAACTTGATTTTGTAATTGCATTCTTTTTCTTCACTGATTTGTTTGCTTTACGATGCTTGTAAGTGGGTAACTGAGCCCCTGGTTATCCAACTGGCTTAAATTCATGTAACTTCTGTTCCCAACAAAGGATTATGAAAGAAAAAAGATGATGATAAAAGTCCTCCCCAAAAATTCCAGTGGTGCGACTTGCACCATTGCACCATTCTGGTCTAAGTGTTAGTTACCAAATGTACACAATTTTGGATGTTACTACGTCACCCAAAATTTCCGGCTGAATTTCCATGTCGATTTTCACGATCACTTCGTTACCAGATGTTCGGTAGTAAAATTTAAAATTATTTCCGTGATTGTGTTCACAAAAGGAAAAATAAAAGATGGAAGAAGGTGGCAATAGAGAGAGGGAAAGACGAGGAAGAATGGATATTCCGACAGCGTTTAACGTGAACAGGAAGCCTCCCCTTTACCGCATTGACAGAGACCTACAACAAACTCTCAGGTCAGTTAAAGAGAAGTCAACACTGAATGCGAACCATTTAAATAAATACGATATTAAAAACGCTTGTTTAAAGTGTACCAAATGATTCGGCTGCAAAGCCACAAACTAGGACAACACTAAGTAGGCTATTGGCCTATATAACCTTTCTTATATACCTACTGATTAGAAAACAACAGTAAAACAGTTTCTAAAATAAATTAAATTTAAAAACTGCTGAAAATAAAAAAGTACCTGAAAATTTTACTTCTGTCTATTACTCTCCAAGAATATTTTGTAGTTTAATCATAAATAACCTATCGGAAAACTCAGCAGACAACTCCACTTTAGAGTTTACAACTACTTACAGGTCGAGCCGCATTTTAATTAAGTCGAAACAGGGTGGTGCGGTTAACCGGAATACGGAACTGCAGATATCTGTCCTCAAATGTACCTGATTCTCGCTTTAACGGAAGAGTAATTTTTTTGAGTAGCGTTAGTTATCTCCCCCTCTGTGCCACCCTATCTTGTCGTACGCACACTGTATTCACTTATCTGCTGGCGGCAATCCTCAGGGGAACGGTGAACGTTGTTATGATTACAGCTTATTGTCATCACGCGCCAACCTCTTTAACCACAATCTCCATATGTTTGTACTGCGTGTGTTTCAATAAACACTTGGTACTATTCAGTGTCCCGAGGATCACAGCGAGATCTATTTGAATGCGAGGTGTCTCGGGAAAGAATGGAAATAATTTCAGGACATATTCTGCTGGTATTCTAATATATAATATTAATTATGATTTTTAGTTGATATCAAGTTCCGGTCGTAATAATAACGCAGTTTTTGTGCAACGTTTCAAAGTTTATTTACTCCCATAATCATGTCTACAACATAAAATACAAGATAGTATAATAATTGTAATAGATACAATTTCCCAAGTTCTGTGATATTAATACTGATGTTGTGTAGTAATAGACTAACTTTTATAGTACATAGATTGTTGTGAGTCCCAGATACACACATAATATAACACTGTACACTACAGTAAGATATAATATAACTCTATATAACTGTACTACCATAAGTTACCCTATACAACACAACACCACTATTAATATCAAAGAACTTGAGAAAAAATCTATTACAATTATACTATCTTCTATTTTATGTTGTAGACATGATTATAGAATTAAATAAATCTTGAAAGGTTGCACAAAAACTGCATTTTTGTTACAACCGGAACTCGATATCAGCTAGAAACTACGAGGGTCAGTTGAAAAGTTCGCGGAGCGATTTTCTGAAACTTAGCGGTAAAACTAAACTTTTTCGTGTGCTGTATGATTTGTATTTTATGTGAACATCGGTTAATTTCTAAAACTATCTATGAATTTATGCATTGTTTAGAAGCTGTTTAAAATCGACGTGTCATGTGTGTTTTGAAAAACGGACAAAATCAAACATCGTGGTGTGATTCTTTGTTAAAAATTGTTGTTTAGCGGCAACGGAAATTTAGAACGAAATTGTAAATGTGTCAGGAGATGCTGCAACTTCAAAACCAACGGTTTGTAAGTAGGCACTTGAGTTTAAACGTGGTCTTACGAGGATTGAAGATGATCCCGCACTGGACGCTCAAAAAATGCAACAACTCCAATACGGCAGCCATCTTCCACAACGCTTTTTCACACCAAGTTCTTGAGTTAAAGTACGATGCACACGCTGATATGATTTCAGCAACGTCATCCACTCCTCAATCTGCGGTCTTCCAGCACCCTATGAAATTTTTTCAACGATGTCATTTTTTGTTGCACTTTTTGGACGTCCACTGCTGGGATCGTCTTCAGTGCTTGTACGGCCACGTTTAAACTCGAGTGTGCCCCATTTACCGTTGTTTCTGAAGGCATCTCTTAACACATTTACAATTTCGTTTTGATTTTCCATTGACGCTATAACTTTTTTAGCAGAGAATTCATTACAACACGATGTTTGATTTTGTGCATTTTAAAACACGCGTGACAGGAAAATTTCAAACAGCTGGTAAAAAGTGAATAAATTGACAGATATATCTTGAAATTAACAGGTGTTCACGCGAAATATACGTCTTGCAGCATACGAAAGATTTTAGTTCTACCACTGAGCTATAGATGTCGCTCAGCGAACTTTTCAACTGACCGTCATATATATAATTATTATACATAATCAGTATAACTATTATAATGACAATATAATTATAAACTATAATTATACATTTACAATAAATTGTACAAAATTAAGAATTAGTAAACAGAATTAATAATAAAAGAATTAATAACTGTTTCCAACTAACGGTTAGCGCGAAATTTCATTCTGTTTCCTGCGGAACGAATGAAAAAATGCATTGCGTACCAACGGAAAAATGAGGCTGCTTCTTGACGCACAGTTAGTGGTTTTTATGTTCTTTGACCTGTCAAAAAAAAAATTTTTTTAAACGTATTGCACAACAGTGTTTCAAATAGATTCTGCGACAACTGTCGTGGAGTCCACAAAATTAAGGTAAAAACAGTTTTTTACGATTTCCAATAAAACTTCGTACTTAAATTTGTAGAACATTTAGTTTTAAGAAAATTGGTATATTAAAGTAAATTAAAAACAAATAAAAATTCAAGAGAATTAAATTGGCTTTTATTTAGAATAGAACAGGCCAAAATTCGATAAACAAATGTTTTAAATTGATACTGAACTTGTATTGCAACCACTAACACGAAATTATACTTTCCATAAGCGCTTTCAAGCCTCTTGGCTCATCTTCAGATGGAACACAACAACCTACCTAGAAACCTATATCTTATCCATAACCCGGAAGCGTCAACTTGACATACCTGCTTGTTTGTTTATGTTAAGTTGACGCTTCCGGGTTGTAGATAAGATATATGAAGGGGTGAAGGTTTCTAGGTAAGTTGTTGTGTTCCATCTGAAGATGAACCGAGAGGCTTGAAAGCGTTTATGGAAAGTGTAATTGCGTGTTAGCGGTTGCAATACAAGTTTAGTGTAAATTAGACTTAACCAATAAATTGTGTTTATCTTTTAGTTTTAAATTGAACTTGTAAATCCAACTGACGTAACGCCACGTGTGACCTGTAGGACTCCATATGAAAACTTTAGTATGCAAATAAAAATTAAATACAACAGAGGTTTTAGTGACAAGAATGTACAGTGCCAAACAGCCTAGTACAACGCAAGGACCGCTGTACAAACATTTTGAATATTTACGTACAATAATTTCAAGTTTTTTACACGCTTTCTTGTTTGTTTATGTTAGCAGCTCGTTTTGATCCTACGACTATTTTCTAACATTAAAATGATTCGTATTTTGGCTTGAAACTACAACTTTTTAGTGACACTTTTATTCCGTTTTATTCTACACGAAAGTCGAATTTCCTTAACAATTTTTTTTTTAGTAGACTCTATTTACATAAATGTTCATAAAATTAAATTCTTGTTTTTCTTCGCCCCCCTTCAATGTGAGGCCATCACATATACACGAATAGCCTACCTGCTCGCGGGTCTACGTCTCTTCCACTTTCTTTATGAAGCTTACCTACAGTTGCAATATTTCTGTCCTCTCGACAATTAACAAAACTCGTAGAGAAAAGAAAACTCAGGTTTTATTACCAATCATTCTTATTATTAATTTTTAATTCTGCACAATTTATTATAATTGTATAATTATAGTTAATAATTGTAATAGTCATTATAATAGTTATACTGATGATATGTTACAATTATAGTTTATAACAAATATTTATGTTATATGTGATATTATTTATTTTTAATTTTAATTCATAATTACCATTATTATTAATTTTCTTAATTATTTATAATTTTTGTTCATACCCTCCAAGAAACCGTCATTTGTTTATTGCCCTGTACTAATTGTTTCTCCATTATTACTCTCAAGATACACATCAAATTATTAACTACATAAGTACTGGTACGCACAATATATTGCTTCGTATTACGATCATTTCCTATAAAACTTTAACTACTGTAGTTAGTTTTTCGATAACTATAATTACAAGATTAGTGACTTTTAAACTTAACATCTAACAGTGGCGGCCCGTGCTTAGGTTGCACGGTTGCACAACCGCCATTAAATCCCCAATTGTATTTTAAATAATAGAATTATGAATAAAACAATAACTAATAATAGTGTTTCCACGCTAAATAACCGTAATTAATAATTTGGCGATTGAAAAGCGCAGATCAATACAAAAAACCGTACACGCTCTTGTCGCGGTGTACATGGCAAGTGTGCACCAACTGTGACGCGCTTTGTATGTGGGAAAATACACTGGAGTAGTTGTGTGGCTGGCTAGACTCGGGTGCTCCTATTGCAACGATATAGGCTCGCTTGGTGTAATTAGGGACTGCAAACCCCGCTTGTATGTTATGGCGCCACCAGTCTGTTGGTAAATAACACGTGGTGCGCCAGGTTGGAATTAGTCAGTTAGTGACGATCGAATTTTTTGTGAATTTCGTTGTTAGTGTCAGTCCAATTCATGTTAAATGTAAATAGTAGTATATATAAAGGATTAAGGTGTCATAGTGTAAGATATTTATTATATTTAACTGGTAGGACGCAATGAATTCTGTCGTAAACTTAACGAAAACGCTGTTCAGTTTACGTTATATTGAGGAAAAAAATTAAATTACGAAAGTAGTTAGACTACACCAGATCTTTCAAATTTAATCAAAATGTAAAATCAGGTAACAGAATATTTAATCGTAAATTTAAAAAAGATTTATACAATAAATATTCATGGTTATGTGGGTGACACTAAAATTGCATTATTTTGTTTTCCTTACGTATTGTTTGGGGGGAGGAGACTTGGACATTTTCTGTTCAGATAATAAACAATTTAATACCATCCAACCGAACTGCAACCTCCAAATTTTTCAACCACCAGCCGCCATTGACATCTAATGTATTTCTTATTTCGTTTTTGCATATGGAAACTCTGTAATCGAATTACATTTTCCTTCTTTGAAAGAAATCTTATCATAATATGATAATAATAATCTTATTATTATGGTTGTCAAATTACCAACGTCATATTTGTTTCAGGACACCCGCGGTTCTTCAACCAGTTATCCTGTGGACTGGACCTGGTCTCGATGGTCGGTGAATGGTTGACTGCCACTGCCAATACAAATATGTTCACTTACGAAATAGCTCCAGTCTTCATCCTCATGGAGAACGTTGTGCTGGAAAAAATGAGAGAAATCATAGGCTGGAATTGTGGGGACTCCATTTTAGCTCCAGGTATATTCTGCGTTTATACAAATGTTACTGTATTTCAAATTATTTTTTTGATCTATAAAATAATGTATCTTATTGTATTCTAGTAAATGTATACTAGTAATTCTAGTATTGTATTCTGTCTTGAATATACTTGCTTATAAAATAACGATACCTATTCGGTACGAATATCGCTTTAAAAGTATTTTTTTTTTTAATAATACTGAAAATTTATAAATAAAATATATTTCAAAATAATGATTCAATGTAATTTGTACTGACGAATAATTACCATCTTCAGGTGGTTCCATCTCCAATTTGTACGCGTTCCTAGCGGCACGACACAAATTGTTTCCCGGTTACAAAGAGAAGGGACTCCATTCCATCAAAGGCCAGCTAGTCATGTTCACATCAGATCAGGTATCGTTTGTAGCAGACACTCACAAGGGTAATTACTTTATGATAATCTTAAGTAACTGATTAATCTGCTTTACGATTATGTCTGCAATAGTCGCATATATTGTGCCCTGTGGACAATTCGCGGATTGTGGGCAAAGGTTGAATCTCGACTGCCATCAGATCTATGAGGTAACTCCCACAGTCAACTGATGGTTCCATTCTAATTGTCTGGAACACGGTGTCCAACATACGTAGTCCCTCTGCCGTAATACGTTCTCTGTTAGTATCGCCTAGTCTGCTGAACACGACACAAAATTATTAAAAAAAATAAATTTCTATAAATGGATATAGTGGCATTAAATGTATAGTCATTAGAGGCATAAGTATCAAAATAAAAGCAGTAAATGTGCAGAAAATTTCTATGAAGAACTATAGAAAGGTCGAAACAAAACAGAAATATATTACAAATACCGTCATTATCCACAGGAAATATTAAAGAATATTTTCTCAGAATATCCACACTCTGAATATTTTTTCAGAAGAAGTCGCTGAAATATTGATAAACTTGGCGAAAGGAAAACCGACAGGTGATGATAGGGTAACAACAAAAATGCTACTAGGTTAGGAAATGATAGCCGCAAAATGTAAAAAAGCGTAGTAATCCTAATACTTGAAATAAAGTACAGGCGTTACTTATCTATTGTACAAAGTTATCGGCAACATTCTCGATAATACAAGTAATAAAGAATTTGATTCAGAAACAAGCAGCTTCCAGACCAAAAGATAATCTCAAAGCATTTAGTAAACTTCTAGAATACTACGATGAATACGGAAAAACATTTTATTGTATTTGTTAATTTGGGCTAGAATCGAAAGCTATAAAAAAGCTTCAGAACGTCAAAAGAGATAAAAGATACACTTAGAGGCTCAGCCTTGTATATGGATGTTACCGTATGAAGTCATTAAACGTAGGCTATATGCGTTCACTCAAGACATTTTATCAAATAAAATAAACGAGAAGATAAATAAGAGATTTTGTGTGATCAAAGTTAGTGTTCAGACAATTTGTATGAGATGTCTCCCAATTATGAGATTTTGTTTAGTTAAAAACCAGTCGAGATTTAGAAAACGATTGAGGTGCTCAACGTGATAATTGTAACAGAAATATGGAAAAAACAAACACAATGCTTAAGACATCGTATTATGTTCAGGCCTGCTAGTTGTGAATACGTCGTCGTCGTCGTCGTAACGCCGAGCGGACAGTGGAAAGATGAGTCAAGGAAGTAACATATTTGGGTAAAGGTTGGATATTGTCAACCAGGTGTGAATTGCTTGTGGCATAATGAGCAGTGTTATGAAAAATAGATAACCGTTATTTTATTTTAAAAAAGTTTCTAATTAATGATGCATGACGCAGTAACTTGTGGATAGTGAACACCGTAATGACACAAAAACTGCGGACTATGCAGAAAAACACTGTCTTCTTCTTCTTCTTCTTCTTCTTCTTCTTCTTCTTCTTCTTCTTCTTCTTCTTCTTCTTCTTCTTCTTCTCTTGGAGATTGGCACTTGTGGATTGGGCTTTGGGCTACATCCCATTCCGACTTCACAGAGTGTCTGATCGTTGTTTCAGGGTCTCCCACATCCCACTTACCAGCTGGTCTATATTTCAGTTCTTGTTTAGTAATTAGTGTAACAGAGTAATACTACCAAGGGTTCCGCATTAGACTTCCAAATCTTGCCGGGATTCCTTTATTCTATCAATAACTGATAGTACTTTGAGGTCTTTCCTTATATCCTAATTCCAATGATGATGCCTCAACCACATGCCCGAAAAGCTCGTAAAAAATTTATTTTAAAGGCTGTATTTTAGAAATAATATAGTCCATGTTTCACTGCCACACATTAAATTCGGCACTCCCATGAACTTATAAAACTTCAGCTGTGTATTATTCTTTAATAATCGTCTAACCGATCTACAGGTATAACTAAATTTATTTAATTTTCTCTTGGTACTTCCTGTGTGAGACATCAAGGCCCAAGTAATTAAAATGTGATAGGCCTACCTTCTCCAAGACATTATTATCGACTACAATTTTTGGTCTTACTGGTTCGTCCCTAGCAAGGCCATTGTTTTTATTTTAGTATTAGAGATTTTAAAATTGTATTTCTGGCAAAATGTGTAAACAGGCCTTTGTAACTTACTTTTTACTATAATTAACTGGTCATCTGCATACACTAATGTGTTCAGTCCTTCTCTGAGATTCGTATACCTGTAGGACGAACAGTCATCCTTTCTCTCAAAATTTCGTCCATATAGATGTTAAATAAATTTTGAGAGTGGTTAAAGCCTGGATTTATGACCACTTCTTGTGATAAGAAACACTGTTCTAGAAATAATACAGAGAGACAAGATCGCCAAACTACGTCGGCAGAATGGAACGTAAAGTAGCTAAGATTTAGAAAATACGTGACGAGGTGTTTGCACGTAAGTGAATAGCCATGGATATGACGATGTGTGTGTGTGTGTGTGTGTGTGTGTGTGTGTGTGTGTGTGTGTGTGTGTGTGTGTGTGTGTGTGTGTGTGTGTGTGTGTGTGTGTGTGTGTGTGTGTGTGTGTGTGTGTGTGTGTGTGTGTGTGTACTACAGTAGTTTTCTGTTCGGTTTCAGTGTCACTATTCAGTGAAAAGCTGCGCTGCTGTCTGCGGATTGGGGACGGACCACTGTGTCGAAGTTCCTACTGACAAAAGGTAAGTACAATCATATCTACCTTGAGTCGTTTAAAAAAATCATAAACCCGTCATTCCACACAACATGCAGTAATATGCGAGGGGGCTGGCCGACAAACCTGATACCTTAATGGAACACGTGTTTCAATGACACTTAGAAACTTACAAATGATTTTCTACAAATCCGCCTACTGTTTGGTTAATACTTGTAATATACCTACGTAAAATAATACACATTTTGATGGGAATCATGTAATTTTGTTACGGAAATATAGTTTGGTTTATAAACGTCCACTCTCCCGGCAAAATGAAGTACAGGTACTCGATTTTTTTCAGTCAGATTAGGTTTGAAGTGAAGACTTCAAAAAGTATCAAGCAGATATGGGAAGTAATGTTACTCGCTATAACATCTCGTTTTAATCGATCGTTACAGTCGATTTTAGAATCGCACAAACACTAATCCGAACAATGAACAACTAGCAATAATTGTTAATATTCTACTGAGTGATAGAAAAATTCATATCATATTGCATAAACTGTTATACAAGCTCGACGTATATTGTCGCCATCTGGTTTCTGCTACATCTTACTCAAAACTACAACCATAATTGTCATACACACCTGGTCACCTCTTAGTATTAACCAGTGCAATAGAATCAAAACAGAGTTTATAATCCCTATTCATGTTTGTGTGAATCCGTATGTGTTTTAACTGTATGACCATTGTAAATGTTGTATTATTTACAGGGGTAGAATAATTCCGTCTGAACTGGAACGTTTGGTCATCGAGAGGAAGTCCAAAGGTCACATACCGTTTTTCGTCAACTGCACGTCGGGTACAACCGTGCTCGGAGCTTTCGACCCTATCGAAGACATCGCCAACATATGCCAGAAGTACAAGATGTGGCTCCATGTTGACGTAAGTATCGCCATGATACTTTAACATTTTTATCATTGTATTATAATATTCTTCTTTGTCTTTTTGTTCTTGTTGTTGGTCTTCTTCTTCTTCCTCCTCTTCTTCTTCTTCTTCTTCTTCTTCTTCTTCTTCTTCTTCTCCTTCTTCTTCTCCTTCTCCTTCTCCTTCTCCTTCTCCTCCTCCTCCTCCTCCTCCTCCTCCTCCTCCTCCTCCTTCTTCTTCTTCTTCTTCTCTTCTTCTTCTTCTTCTTCTTCTTCTTCTTCTTCTTCTTCTTCTTCTCCTTCTTCTTCTTTAGCACTACAGCCCAACGTGAGGCCTGGGCCTGGCTTTCAACACCAATCTTCTACAATATCCCCTATCCATTGCAATCTCAGCGTAACCCCTCACATCCGTTCTTCTTAGATCTTCCAGTACATCATCCAACCAGCTTATCCTAGGTCGCCACCTCTTTCTGCTTTTATAGACTTATGCACTCAGGATTTTCTTTGGCATACGCTGATAATCCATCCTCTCTAGGTGACCTAGCCATTGTATTCGTTGGACCTTTACGAATCTTAAATGCTTCAATAGCTCACCTACCTCCTGGTATTTCTTATTCTACACTCATCATCTTCTTTAACCGGGCCATAAACACGTCTTACAATCTTTCATTCAAACCTTCTTAGTGTTTCTTGTTCCTTTTTTGGCTAGTGTCCATGTCTCACCTTCATAAGTAAGAACCGGTCTGATAATTGTCTAGTATATTTTTATTTTTGTGTTACGACTAACGAATTTGTTTCTCATGATTTATTCTTCTTTCTGATGCATAAATTAGAATGTATCTAGTTTTGCTGATATTTACTTTTAGTCCCATTCCAGCGGAACTTTGATTCAGCTCCTTGTATACCTCAACTTGATCACAACATCGTCAGCGTAAGCACATATTTGGCTTGTCTTAGTTCCTCGCTGATCTGCGTCTCTAATTATAATAATATTACAATCGTTAATTATATATTTCAGAAGTCGTTTGGTTTCTGAACGATTCACATAGCATATATCCATATCCATTCCGAGTATTCCACAGCTACTCCCTGCCCACCAGAGGCATCTGTTGTACCTATCACCACGTCTAATAAGTACGTCCTCTGCCCACCACGCATCTTCTGGGTCTACCCCGTTTCTTCTGTCTAGCTGGAACCCAGTCTAATAACGATTATTAGGCATACGTTTCACATCGCCGTACCACTTTGTATATATGGCGTATAAAATTGTTTTGTCAACATAAAGTTTCCCCTGATATCCTCATCTCTAATGCACTGGAGCCTGGACACACCACAACACCTCCACTGCTTGGAGCTTTATTTATTTTATCTCTCGCATTTCAGAGCCACAGGTGACTAAGCCATTTCAGAGCATTTTCTAAGACGGCAGAGTAAACCCTCTTTTTGGTTTTGAGGATTATTTCCCCACTCAAAAGCACAGAATTCACTTTCCACGTCACCATTTTCCCTTGTTTTATATTACTGCTCATACACGGGCGTATTACGGGGAGGACGAACGGGACTGGGACCCCCCCCCCCCGAATATAAAAAAAGTTGAATAATTTTGTTAATCTATTATTTTTTCAGCCTATTTTATTATTTTTTCAGCTGTAGACAATAGTATAGTAGTAACTCTTTTTTAAATATACAAACAAGTTTATTACACAGCATTAGCGTATTACAGTTCACTTTAATGGGATTGATTTCAGGATGTTATTACCAGTTTTTCAACCACTTTAAAGGTAGTATCGTTGATTAGTCTTAAATTGTTTTTTTATTTTTTATGAAGCCGACTTGATTTGACTCCCCCCCCACCTTCAAAGCCAAATTCTAGATACGCCACTGTGCTCATATTTTAGTTATATCTGCCATATTTTGATAATGTTACCCCGAGATACGTAAACGTATTATTTTTTATACTATTCAAAATTACTGTCATGTTGTCTACTTCCTACTCAGTAAGTACTGAGGACAATACTTCCACATACAGTACACTGTTCTCTTTACCGACCTGTGCTGTAGACTCTTCGAAATATGAGAACCTCTACTTCTTTCTCGCTATAAATTTTTTTCTTTGTTGGAGCAAACCTCATCTCAGTCGTTTCACCAACTGCACATAGGCTATGTACCCTCGCACCTTTATCTGAGAGATACCTTTAACTACTCTGAACATTCATCTGTAGAATTTTTTATGAATTTGTTTTCTATAATAACGGTTATAAAAATAATACTTAATCCCCAAAAGCTGGGCTGTCGAAACAGAATAATATGTTTATTTTGTAGTAAAACAACACAGTATACTTTCAATGACTACAAGCAAATGGCGCAACACAGAGGACATACTAACTATGTAACCGTTGTTACAGGCTGCTTGGGGCGGCGGTTTGCTCCTGTCCAAGAAATACCGACACCCGAGGATGACCGGCATTGAAAGGTAAGAAATCGTAAACAAATATGGACCATATTTTCCACACCAGACCAGACCATATTTTCCTCGAATAACAGATTCGAATGATTAGAAACATTTGATACCGTATTTGTGTTTCCATGGCGAGCTGTATTATACTCTGTGACAGTTTATCCTGTGCGTTACTGCATTAGGATAAACAAATCGACACCGTGGACGGTATAAAATGGCCGCTTTTCCGAACCACATTAAATTCAGCAGCCCTTCCGTTATTACGCAAACACAGTAATGACTTACATACTATTCACAACCAACAACAAAAACAATAGCCTAAAGCCAATAAGTTCGCTAAATCGCAGTTAAAACCAAATAAATAATGCACAAGACAAGATAATGGATCTGAAAACAATTCGTTAGGTTAACCGGCCGCCGTTTAATGTAGATCGCGGCCACCAACTACTTATAACCCATTACGCATCCCACTGTTATTTGATGAGATGTACTCAATCGCGCAGTAACTACACTATATACGTTACACATACAAACGCAGTTGTACCATGCACATTGGCTGTGCATTACTCGCGAAAGCCCTTCTGATTCAAAATGCCTCCTGATTCACTTCACCCCATGAACTGAGTTCGTTTAAGCGCAACCTATGGCTATTATAATTAATTTTAATTGCTGTAAGTACAAGCCATTGTTTGACGGCAGGATAGGCGTAATTGGGAGTGGCAAGGGCCCCCCCCCCCAATGTTCCGAGCATTATAAAATTTTGTTTCCAGTTGTTATAAATAAAAACTAACAAATAGTCAAACAGAAGACAGTTTCTATGCTTTGCGCGCACAGTAAGCACTATTTATCAACGTCTGTACTGTTATCAGACGACTAGTTGCCATAAATTTATTATTCTTATTTCTTTCGAAGAAACTTGTAAGGGGAATGTTTGACAGATTTGATTGATATACGTCAACATAATATTTCTGTTCGAAAAAAAAACAAACGCTAGAGACATAATTAACTGGAATACAATTCGTGCCTTTTACACAAACAAAGACTTGTTTTGGAAAACAGTAATGAAATAATAAGCGCAGCTGCACTTCTAAGAATTTGCTCTCTTTACTTTCGTCTCTTTGTCACACATATTCTTCTGAGTGAGTCATCATCTCTGTGGTCGGATTGTTTACTGTTTGATTCGAGATTATCTCTGTTTTTCAGTTCAGCAGAACTTCGCAAACACTACAGGCCAGTGTAAAAGAGAGCGGTATGATAGGGATAACAGACTCGGCAATATGAACAAAGCTGGCTTACTGTGCAAGACCCGTCGCGTCGATGGCTTTGTTCACGAATCTTAAGACGGTCGTTTGGAACTGTTGATGATTACTGATACAAGTGCGGTCGGTTATTCCGTCGTGAACGTAGTCCGTTAAAGTAAACTCGCTTGTCTCTTTCTTAATTCGTTATTGTTGTGATTGTTTTGGTTTTTTGTGTTCCTAAGTTCTGAGAAATGGGAGATAAGAAACGCAATGGAGTAACATTGCTTAATTTTGAAAATTTCTTTGTTGTGACTGATTTGGCTTACTGCTATAACTGCCGAGCATTTTGTGACAGTGTGCCTAAGGATGCGTTTACGAAAACTGGGTATAAGAATTGGAAGAACTGAAATTGTTTATGTTTATAGGCCTACAGTATATTTGTTCTAGTTAAACATAACTGAAAGTACAACTTATGAAGAAAGGTTTGTTGATCATTAAAAAATGACATTGTCTCTCGTTTACTAACTAAGAATTACTAAACTTTCTAATTTTGTATAGGCTATAATATATTTTATTTATTTTATTATATAGATGGTCTCACTATACGCTTGAATTTGTGAAGCTTTACCCTGCCCCCCCCCCAAAGTTAGGCCCCAAGTTACGCCCATGGACGGCAGCATTTGTTAACGTTAACTATTAGAAAACTCGAATTATGAGCGCCACAGCTCGATTGTTATATAAAATGAAAAATAAGGCTAAAGTCAAGTATTATTAATACATATTGTTTGTGGCTAAAAGAGCTGTAATTTTTAATTATAAATATATCACTACTGACTCGGAACACTAATTTTTTATTGGTAAAAATGTAAAACTTTTACCTTGTGGCCTCATTGCAAACCATTGTAGCACCTTTGCAAACTACCTCATTGAAGCAAATCACACATACACAAACATAAAGACCAACATGGAAATGCTACACGCCTACACGTACACACAAAAGGCCGAAAACTAGACACTCTTGAACAACTAGAAATATACAAACACACAAAAACACATAAAAATAGCATCCTAAACGAACAGACACAATTCAAATCATACATACTATTCGAACATATCACACCGCAGACACACAACTTCGATCTTTCGAACGACGGCGCTGTCTCCAAGAACAAGACGGACAGCGCTCCTAGCGGCACCCTCTGACGAAGCTTGTAATGAGCGAAAACTAGTTCAGGCTACAAGGAAAAAGTTTTACATTTTTACCAATAAAAAATTAGGTGTTCCGAGTCAATAGTAATATATTTATAATTAGTTAATCAACGGACACGTCATAGAAACAAAATCCCGTAATTTTTGTTGACGTTTTAGGAGGCAAGCCGCGCGTTGTTTGACTCTGTGTGACGAACTCACTTAGTACAGACGTCATCGACAAACCACAGTGGTTTCCGACTTAAACTCGGGAACCTATCGGCGGGACACACCGTAAGCAGTCAATTTTCGACAAATAACGTAAAAATAAAAAGCCGTCTTTAATTATAAATAAGTAAAAAGAGGTCATTTACACATTTAACATATCTTTAACGGTACAATGTTTATTATGTCAGTATAATTACAAAGATACAAAAAAACGATATGAAATGTACATTTACACAAAATCTTAATTGCGAAGACTGGAGTCGATCTGCTACAGCGAACTGGAGCAGGGTGTCCACACCGAGCTGAAAACACTTAAACGTTATTTTGAATAAAACATGCAAACCCGATTACGGGTCGGAGCTATGAAATATGCTTTAATAGATTTCTCCGGGACTGTATTCAATAGGTTGGTGCAGATCCTAGGATACGCCGATGACCTAGATATAATCAGCAGGTCCCTTCGAGCAGTCACTGAAGCCTTTCTTGCTCTTGAAGGTCCCGCAAGGAGGTTGGGTCTCATAATAAACGAAAGCAAGACAAAATATATTGTCACAGGACAGGAAGCTAGAGAAGGAGAGCACGTCCAAATTGGCATCTATTCCTTCGAGAAAATCAACAACTTTGTTTATTTAGGATGGCAACTTAACTCCGATGGGGAAACGATAGAAGAAATAAAGAGAAGAATTACCTTAGCTAATAGGTGCTACTTTGGTCTCAGACCCGTGTTTCAGAGCAGAACAATTGCCAGGAGCATCAAGCTGCTTCTGTATAAAACACTGATCCGCCCAGTTCTCACCTATAGTTTGTGAAACCTGGACCATTTCTAGAAAGTCTGAGTCAAGCCTGCTGGTTTATGAACGCAAAATCCTCCGCAGTATTTTTGGTCCAATATGTGTGGGAAGTGAATGGAGGAAAAGGACTAACCAAGAACTGAACACTCTTCTGAACGAACCAGATATTGTGAAAGTTATAAAACTCGGTAGACTCAGGAGGGCTGGACATGTGATCAGAATAGGGAGAATAAAATACCCATAAAGGCACTCACAGAACAGATCTATGGCACCAGGAGAGTTGGTAGAACCAAACTACGTTGGGAAGACGGTGTGAATTATGATGTACGCCATATCCTTGGGACCCGGAACTGGAGAGCACCTGCACTTGACCGGGACAACTGGCAGAGGCTGTTAAAGGACTCAGTAATGAGTTGTCGCGCCGCTGAAGAAGAAGAAGATTACGAATCAGGACGAAACACAGAACAAGCGCTTCTGTGTTCTCCAGGCGAGGGATGGAATGAGGTAGACTGGGTCCTGTAATGCGGTGAAAATACTAGAACAAATACACATCCCATTAAACAAATGAAGCGAAATTTACAGTACGGGTATCCGTGAACCAGTGAATAGGTTTCTCCTGCAAGATCACTCCTAGTTAAAATAATATATTTTAAGGTAATTAAAGCTAACAGAAATTCCGTTTACAGTTCAATTACATGAAAACGACAAATGACATTGCACTTCAATAACGACTAGCCAATAATACCAAATACACGTAAGAACAAGTAGGATATTTTTGATATATTTCATGAAGAGCAAAAAAAAAAGAAGAAAAATAGTCATGGAGATGAACATCAGTTTATGAAGAATTATGATTACAAAAAAGGAGTTTAAGACTCGTAAGATTACGTTAGGGGACTACACCAAAAACCAGGTTTTTCGTGTAAGTAATCAAGGAAACGTAAAAACAAACAGAAACATGTACGCTACATTGACAAACTTGGTAAAACATAAACTTCTCACAAACATAATTTTTTGTAAGACAGAATTTTTGAAGAAATGTAAATTAATTTTGGAAATAACAATGACTTAAATTATAAATGTAACAAGGTAGCAAAACGTGTACATTATTAATTACAGCTGGAAGATTTTATTGAAAATTAGGTATTTAATAAAATAAAAGGAAAGTCAAAAGATGGCATTAGGATTAATGTTTTCATGAAGAGAGTAATTATTAGGCTATAAGTCGCGGGGGAAATCATTGGTCAAGCATATTTAGTCTGTTTCTACCCGTTGACGCTGTTCAGTTGTTTGTTTCAACCTTAATCATCATACAACAGTCACTGTTTTGTTAAGGCGCGATAAACATGATACCGAGAGACTTGAGTAATTTGAAGAATATCCTTCAACTTCAGGCATGTAGACATTAACACAAAAGGACACTGATTACTTGATAGTATTTATTGAAACGATACGTTAACCTGGTATATAGGTAATGTGGTCTTAACGAACAAAAATTAATAAGACTGTTATATTCAATGACATGCACTGGACCAACTGATCCAAGGTGCCGACATAGTCCGGTTTGTTAAGTGTAGCAGGTTTGAGTGGCTGGGCCACGTGTGACGAATAGATGACAGAAGAATTGCTAAGAGTATTGCAGATTGGAGACCGGTAGGAAGAAGAATTAGAGGCAGATCCAGAAAGAGATGGTTGGATGACGTGGAGGATAATTCGACAAGTATGAACGTGAGAGAATGGACGGTAATGAGAGGGCGGAATGGAAGAAAGTCATTGAGCAGGCTAAAACCCGCGTTGGGTTGTAACGCCAGGAAAAGGAAAGGAAAGTTATATTCAGTGAAGTAAACAAAAGTAATTTAAATTCTTTGAACAAATAAACTTAAAACCATACAAGCAGAAATAGCGTAAAATAGATTTAAATTTAGCCCTGTGCAGATAAGTACAGTAGTTATATAATTTAAAAATCGATTATATATTTTGATGTTGTTAAGTAGCTGGATATAACTGTATTGTATTGTATGCCTTCAGGATAGCAAAAACCATACTGTCACTTCTGCTACCATAAATTAAACAGGTGTTTGCCACTTTTTTCAACCAAATGACAATGCACAGAATTCACTTTGAAAAGGCCGGCGCTCCGTTGGACACGAGGTGCAGGTTTTTTTTTCGTAGCACTGTTTCAATAAATCTAGCCGGCATTGTTGTTAGCTTATGAACGGAAGGGGCACCGGGATAATTACAAGCGATAGGGGATGGGGGATGGGGGATGCAAGTGCCGTCGCTCGCAGTTCCCTGCCTTCACCCCGCAGCTGCGATTAACAGCTTTACCTGATTAATTGAAGACATTAAAATTCAATTTGCTCCCCCTCTTTTATAGTGGCATTACATTAGCCTACGAAAACATGCCCCCTTAGTGCAGTGTGCAGCTACCGCAGTTAGTGACGTCTGTGTAGACCTATTTGCGTATCATATTAATATTGTGTGGCGAGGAAAGTCACTGAAATTCTCTCGCACCACGAAAACTAAACAAAATGTACAACTGTCTGGAACACTATATTTTACGTTTCCGCGTTGAGTCTGTCTTCTTTCTTCTCGTCATTTTGCCTCAGAAATTTCTTAAGAATATCAAACAACTTCAATAAGTATGATGTAAGCTTTAATCATGATATTTTATAAGCGTCCTTCATAATTCACGTCAGTTGACTTCTTATTTCTAGTTTACGTACAGGCTCGATTAAAAATTAATAAATCTTATTATGACACCTTTCAACCACTCCCCTCCCATATTACAGTAATTCCTATTTATGGCGATTCCAGTCCCTATTATCCTCTGCTATTCTCGACGATTATCGTATGCTGTCTCTTTTCCTCTTGCTGAATTTTCTTTATTAATTTCCTACAGCAAACTGTCGTTCACAGTTTGTCATCGATTGACTACGCGCGCGTGTGCAGTACAGTCATATTGTGTACATATTGTTACGACGGCCTCACTGATCGTCGTATGGTACAGTGGACACAAAATACAGACACCAATTGCCAACTCTTATTAGTATTTGTAATCAACAAGGTGCTCTCATACAATTCAAGTTAAAATTGTCCACACGCAATAATAATGTCACCTGTAAGAGTTCTGCACTGATTATAACACAATAGTCACTTTCTACTAATCACTTGTTCCGCAGTAAACAAATCGTCCACTGTAACTGACTTATAAGCCGGCCGCTGTCGCTTATATAGATCCCGCAGGTGTTCCAGAATAATTTTCCATTCTTTTGGCGGTGTGCCAGCATAATTTGCGTAGTTACAAGTGCTCTCGAACAGTTTGGAGTGTTACGTGTGTAGACGGCCTTCACACAGACGCTACATGCTGGGCTAGTGGAGAAACATGTAGGACGACACTCTTGTCTTTTCTAGAAGGTTCCGTAATTATCGTAGCAATATATATAATTTATATATATATATATATATATATATCCCATAGCTGAAGGATTTATATAATTACATATGACACTTTTGAAATCTGATAATTCCAGGTGATGTAATGGAAAATGAAACTCCAAATAGAAAGAAATGTTAATGAGCTCACCCAGAAATTTAAAATGTTTTGTTAAAAATAATTTTGGATAGATAAACGCAATGTCTAGCGAGGAGATCAAGTAACAAGCAATGTGAGAATGTGTCAGTAGAATGCTGAGCAATACGAAACTGCCATTGTTTTACAAAAGAAAGTCTGTAATAAATATACGCTTCTTGCAGTGACAGAGAATATGGGAAAAGAGCACACACTGAAATAAGCTCACTAACCGAAATGTGCGAAATAAGCGCACACAAGGGACACTCCGGGTGGGCGGACTCCTGCAATGTTGAGACATCGCTGAGGGCAATACACCGGGAAATCCCGAGGTACATCCACCCCTGTACTTAGCACTCTTCCTTGTACTATACGATTCTGCTGAAGAGTTTTCAGTGGAACAGTGACAGTGTGTTGTCATGGAAGTGCTGACAACTAATAACGGTAAACCTTCAGTACATTACAACGGTTACGCATATATGAGAATTTAGAATAAAAGAAGATGAGACACCCATTTGGCAATGCCAGAACGAGAGGTCGACAAAATATCTTGGAATGCGACAAAAATTGGCTAAGTTCTGGATGTGACCGACCATTTACGTCAAGCACCGGACACAGCCCGATTAGTAAATAGTTGTAAAGAGTATCTGTCAAGCGAAGAAAACGCGTTCATTTCAAGAATCTACACAGAATAATTGTAGACACAATAAAGGCCACGACTTCGACCCAGAAATACCTCACCATTTAACGACCAAGAGGATTTTGTACCACTAGAAAAGCAAATCTCGTGGAAACCAAACAGAGTAAAAGTGACGAAACGAAGTTGTTCGAGATGAAGAAATACTTCAGACAAAAGATGGTACCACTTTTTTCTTGATAGATGATAGCTCAGGAGTAAGGATGATAATTCTCAGCGGGGAGAAAGGAACAGAGAGCCTGAAGAATTTTTTTCATGGATGGGACTTTTAAAAGTTGTAGCAACAATTTGCCCAAATTTATGTTATGTACGAAGACTTGGAAGCTCTAAAGAATAAACAACCGTCTATACAGTTATGTTTGTCCTGTTACCAAACAAACAAGAGATTCGTATATTCGACTTTTCCGTCATATAGGCCTACTACACATAATTCCAGATTTGAGAAC
This sequence comes from Magicicada septendecula, assembly GCA_034769895.1. Taxonomy (NCBI): domain Eukaryota; kingdom Metazoa; phylum Arthropoda; class Insecta; order Hemiptera; family Cicadidae; genus Magicicada; species Magicicada septendecula. Next base: position 324,626,787 of record CM068376.1, on the reverse strand, counting down.
TACAAAAGTTAACATGGCTTGTTAAGGCAGCCGCCGTCGCCGTTCCTGCCCTTAAAGACGTTTTCCGCCCATGGAAACAAACGAGTGCTATTTACACGTGATAGGCTTAAAATATTACTGGAGAAAAGTACAAGACCTCGAACTGACATGTGAATACCGTGAAAACGAGGAAGTTCGACTGTAGTTTCGGATGTGTTTAGCGCTAGCCTTTCTGAAACTTGGCGACGTTTATATTCTTGAAATCCAGTCGCAAGCTCCTGTGACAGACCGAAACTGTCTCAGTTTTTTTACTGTTTCACAGAGAGAATCAAGAAATTCCTATTAAACTGTGGACTTGCTACAAGAGGTGGCACCCACGACCAGCCAACTCTGTAGAAGGTTGGAACAACAATATTAAAACCTACTCGGAAGACCACACCCCCGGGATCAAAATCTAGAAAACGTGTGATGCTTCAGCTCTTGAAATATATACATAAAATAAAGAATATATTCCCGGAATAATTATGATTTTCAGATGGGCAGGATTTGCCCATCAGAACCCAGACAGGATTAAGTGTACGTTTTTTTCTGTGCGCGGTTTTTCGCGACACCGTGACGGAAACTTGAACACAAGATGACTAAAAAACTGTAGACACCATAGAGAAGGACGTAAAGGCCAGACACAACAAGCCGAGACTGAAAATTCAAAATATAATATACAGAATTAAGGAAATTAGAGGGAACAGGCAAAGTGGCCACGGTGGAGAATTGTTCTCCAGCCAGTCGCAAACAGATCCTCATTACAACAATATAAAAGCAATATTTCGCTCCCGTTTATTAAATTAAAACAATAACAGCTCTACACTTAATATTTTGATGGAAAATTTTAAAGCATCCTTTCCATATTACCAATCGTCTGTTTGGTTGATGCGGTCCCGCTGAGCCAAACTCAATATCTACAATCCCACATCCTCAACTCTGCTCTTTCCTTAATTGCACCAAAGTCATTCCCATCAACGTGTCTCGTCTTCACCACAAATATTTCTTTCTCCCGCTATATTCAGAACCAGACTTTACCCACCCACTTTGAATTTAACACGTCCCTAATTTTCAAACGCTTCCGTTGTTCGTCTTTCGGCTGTCCCTATTCCGTGTCCGTACATGACGATACTCAAAGCATCTAACTTCAGGTATTTCTTCCTACTTTCTGATCCGATATCTGATAATAACGAATTTTCTTCGGAGAAAATTGTAATATAATTACAGTACAAGGAATGAACGCACAGTAACGGTTACTAATCACTATAACAAACACAAATTCTAAACGCATCAAGTTCCACGCCAGTTTTTTGATATACATTATAATCCAACGGGAGGACAGGTCCTGGGAACTCGGCAGATTGCAACAAGGGAATGCTCTTTAATCTGGTGAGTGTACTCAGCTGGTACACTCCCCCTCACCAACGCTCCACTGAGCAAATCCCTACACCTACACATACATACATACTTTTGGTTTTCCATCTTAAAAAATGAGTTCTCTCGAAAACATAATAATTTTTACATCGAAAGAAGTTGCACAAACATTACAGTTATGAACAAACGGCGACTAGATTTTTTCCAATAAAACAGACGTTATCATTCCAAACGCAACTAATTTTTTTAAATAACTATTTCAGCAAAAATACATTCTTTTTCTGTTTATTTCATTGCTACTTATTTTTCTTAGAACTTGACACTAATATCAGATATTGATTTTTAGTCAAGAAAAAAAACGTTTTTTTAATTATATCTCTAAAGTAGAGCGGGTCATGGCAGCAAGAATTTAACAAGTGTAAGATAGTGTAAATTTGGATAAATTGTTTGCTACAACTTCTAAAAGTCCCATAGTTGAAAACCCTTGATGAAACTGGAGGCTCTCTGTCCCTTTCTCCCTACAGAGAATTATCATTGTTTCTCGTGAGCTATCGCCTATAAAGAGAAAACTGGCACCATCTTTCATCTGAAGTATTTCTTCGACTAGAACAAATTCACTCTCAGCTCAAGAAAATGAAATTTAGAATTATTGATCGGTAGCTGGAATAACAGTGTCTTTAAATTTGGGCAGTCGAATTTCACGCAATAAAATTCAATCAAATTTTCATATTTTTAGCAAATAATACTTGCGACTGGAAGGCAGCAGTGACATCCTCAGTGATGCAGAAATTGGTAGTTGTACGAGCGAAGCGAATTTGGCGTTTGTCTGTCTGTCTCACCGTAACTTTAGAATGCATCAACTGATTTTCCCTAAACTTGGCATACGTGTCCAAAATTTTTCCTCATAGACCCTATTGTTTTAGAAATTGAGCCTCCTAAATGGGGGGGGGGGCGAGATGCAAAAATGTAAGGTGGCAAATTATTGTTAAACTGCCATATCCATGTCACATTAAAGGGAATATTAACAGGAATCTGAATATAGTGTTCATTTTTCAAAATTGGAAAACTTTAAGAGTACAGAACCTAAAAAAAGGTATAAAATATTGTAAAAATTTAGACCAAATCTGAACTAGCGTTTACTCTGAAAACATTTTATACGCACCAAAAATTAAGTAAATATTTCAACAGAATTTTGAAAGTCTGTGTGCGGCATCAAGTTATGAAAAATTGTATAACTTGCTCGGACCTCCCACACCTCTCCGTCCCCTCGGCTTATAGTTCCATAGTTGTTTGGGGATGCGGCAGTCATCCATTCGGCAAAGATGTTCCCACCAACTCGGCCGATACTGGGCAATCCTGTCGAGTATGCTCATAGTATTCAGGATTTCTGTAGTATTTCTGATAATTGAAAAAACGTCTAATATTGAAATTTATCCAATAATAAACGTATTTCGTTCAAAATAACGAGCGAGTTCTGCCAGCTCAGGGAACTTACTAGTTAATACAGTTCTAAATTACTTGTACCATAGTTAAACTGAACGTTTGTATCTAACGTTGAGCAAATCTATAGATTACTGTACAATTCTGCGTACGCAGTAATTCTTTAGTATAAAACAATAACGTTTATTACTCAAATTCTTGAATGTTTTTTAGCAGACGGGATGTCTATTCATTGTCGCTTAATAGGCACTGACCCTCGTTACAAACCAATATGTCTTGAACTAACAATGCTTTGTTCTGATAACCTCAGAGCTTTATAGCAACCTGCTATAGATTACATTAAAAACAGGATTAGTTTCGTGGACAGTTTGTATACTGTAGTGGCGGTGCCTCCTTGATTTAATGGCTGTGTGGTCAAACACGATCTATAGAACGTACAGGTAAACACGTGGTCTAACTAGCCTCACAATGTGTGTGATTACAATTAAACTAAGTACTTATCATTGTAATCCCAGCATTACCGCAGTGTTTGCGGAACAGTTAACTCATTCTCAAGGAGCTTAAATGATTTGTTATAATTCAGTAATATTATAATCAATCAGTGTTTCATCTATTTTCTCATCAACACGCGTCCTTCAAACATTACAATCTAATCATATAACAAAAATCATATATCACGCGCTTAAAATACTATATCAGCTGATTGTGTTTCAAAATCAAGAGAATAATATTCTATAAAAATAAGCACAGACTGTGTATTGCCACGTAAATGATTGATTATTCGACCGCTCCGCAACGCCGAAATCTCTTAAAGTCTCTTAACTAAAAGGTCTCCATTTATCTTGAATGCATCGCCGTGACACCTTGGCCCTTGAAGTGTTCCCCGTCGTGTCAAATGGTTGACGGAGTCGCTTTCGGCAAAATTCATTTGTATCAGACCTCAAACTCTACCACATTATGTGTCCAAATTTCGCAAGCCTATAATAAGAATAAACATATGTAATATTCCAAAAGGATTGGTCGGATACTCCCTACGAACGGACTGAAGTAATTACAAGACTTAACATCATGATTTTAACTGATCAAATTTTGTAGCGATTCAACATTAAGAAACACTATTAAAGATTTTATGTCCAGCAATAAAGCGCTTCTTCTTTTTTATCTACCCTCATACATGCGTCGAATTGCTTTGGACTGTCTCTTCGGGGCAAAAATAAACAGCCATACTACTTAATCCGAAATCTCTCTATATTTTTTTTTTACTATTATTCGTTCCATTATTTATTCATCTCCATAATACTTGGGTTTGATGAACAAGTGTGTGTGTGTGTGTGTGTGTGTGTGTGTGCGTGCGCGCGTGCGTGTGTGCGTGTGCGTGTGCGTGTGTGTGTGAAAGAGAGAGAGGGGATAGAGAGAGAATTATAGATAGAGAGTAATTATAGATAGAGAGGGGATAGATAGAGAGTGATTAACGCAAATACTTCGCAACGGTTTATTTAATCAAGCGGGGTTTAAAAAATCCAGGATTTGAAGAAATGTAAAACGATACAAAAATATTTTATTTATGATAACAAAGTATATTTCTTCCCTAGGTTCTCGTTATCAGCTACTACGAAATTAACTTTTTCGACTTAAAAATTATATATACACTTTTTTGAACGAGGAAAGAGAGTTCTCAGTTTTAACTCGACCGTTTGGCATTGTCTGTCTGTCTGTCTGTCTATCTTTCTATTTGCGTTATGTCTCAAGATAACTTTTGAATGTATCAACCGATTTTCGTAAAACCTGACACGCATGTCCATACTTTTAATCTGCAGACCCCTATTGTTTTTTTTTCAGATTTATCCCCCTAAAAATAGGGGGGCAAAAGGCAAAACTGTCGGGTCAAAATAGTGAAAAATCACAAAAGGCCGTGTGGTGTATCAAATTAAAGGGAATTTTAATCATAATCTGAATTTATTGTGATTATTATGGAATTTGTGTTCATTATTGAAAATTTCAATATTCTTGGACGCCAGGGCCCTAATAAGTGGGTGAAAATTTTGATAAAATCGTCAAACTTCATTTGAGGTATCAAATTAAAGAGACTTTTAATTAAAACCTGAATTTAGTGTATCGTTTAAAATTTTCAAAATTTTTAGACCCCATAGCTCAAAAAATGGATCAAATTTTTTTTAAATTGTAAACCTCCGTCCGGGTCTCAAACTAAATGGAATTTAACACAGATCCAAATGTTTGGAATTTTTAAGCTTTATTGTACGATTGTCTGGTCTGTAATTATTATTTTAATTTATAAAATTACTAATGTAATCAAGATTTTCGTAATTTTTCTGATATTTGAAAAATGTTTAATATCGAAATTTATCTAATAATATAAACAGTCTACTAATATTGTCTAATAATATGGTTTATCTATTTCCAACCGTCGAAATAAACAAACAAGGTGCACAATTTCTAGAATACTGAAGAAAAGGACCGTGAAGGTGTTGGCTGAATGTCAGGGTCATGTTACACCGCAGTCAGAGACCAGTTACACGATCTTTGAACAACCGGAGCGAGTTGTCAGTATTGACTCGACCTTTTGATATTTTCTTGGATTTAGTTCTCCATGACGTGTCCGTTACTTAACTAAATATAATTAATTCACTACCGACTCGGAACACAAAGTTTTTATGGGGTAAAAACGTAAAAGTTTTACCTTAGAGCCTGAACCAGTTTTCGCTTATAAAAAGCTTCTTCAGAGGCTGCCGCTGGGAGCACTGTGCGTCTTGTTCTTGGCGACGGTATCGACTTTTGAAGGATCGATGTTGTGTGTGTGTGTGTGGTGTGATAAGTTCGAATAATGCGTGTGGTTTGAATTGTGTCTGTTCGTTTAGGATGTCGTTTTTATGTGTTTTCGTGTGTTTGTATATTTCCAATTGTTCAAGAATGTCTAGTTTTCGGCCTTTTGTGTGTACGTGTAGAATGTCCATGTTATTGTGGATGTTTTTGTATGTGTGGTTTGCTTCAATGAGGTGATTTGCAAAGGTGGATTCTGTAGTGGAGTGTAGTGCCTTTGTGTGTTCAATCTATCTTTGTTTGAAGCTACGTCCTGTCTGGCCTATGTAGAATTTGTTGCAATCTGAGCAGTTCAGTTTGTAAACACCAGGTAGGTCGAATTTGTTTTGTGCTTTGTGTGTGTGTTTCGATAGTGTGTGTTCTGTTATATTTGTAGTTTTGTATGCGATTCTGTATCCTGCTTTTTTGAATTTGTGGGCTATTTTTTCAGTTTGGTTATTGATGTATGTTAATGTTATGAATTTGTTGTTTTCTGTCTTTGTTATTTGTTTTGTGTTTTGTGTAGGAGTTTATTGACTATTGTTCTGTTGTATCCGTTGGATTCTGCTAGATATTTTATCGTGGTTAGTTCGTCTTTGTAGTCTTTTTCGTCTAGTGGGATGTTGTTAAGTCTATGTATCATAGTTCTGAAGGCAGCTAGTTTATGTTGTATTGGGTGATTGGAGGAGTTGTGTAGATTGTGTAGTAGTGTCAGTTGTAGTCGGTGTTCTGTATATACTGAATTCGTGCCTGTGTTCAAATTTTTTTGTGATGGAAAGGTCTAAGACGTTTATGCTATTGTTGTGTTCGTATTCGGCAGTGAAGGTTATGTTTTTGTGTATTTTGTTTATGTGCGTTAGTAACTTTCACATTGTCTTTTGTTTCCCCTGTATAGTATTAGAATGTCGTCAACGTATCTGTGCGAATATAGTATTATTGAAACACACACACAAAGCACAAAACAAATTCGATCTACCTGGTGTTTACAAACTGAACTGCTCAGATTGCAACAAATTCTACATAGGCCAGACAGGACGTAGCTTCAAACAAAGATAGATTGAACACACAAAGGCACTACACTCCACTACAGAATCCACCTTTGCAAACCACCTCATTGAAGCAAACCACACATACAAAAACAACGACAATAACATGGACATTCTACACGTACACACAAAATGCCGAAAACTGGACACTCTAGAACAATTGGAAATATTCAACACACAAAAACACATAAAAACAACATCCTAAACGAACAGACACAATTCAAATTACACCCATTATTCGAACATATCACACCCTACACACACAACACCGATCTTTTAAAAGTCGATACCGTCGCCAAGAACGAGACGGACAGTGCTCCCAGCGGCAGCCTCTGAAGAAGCTTTTTAAAAGCGAAAACTGGTTCAGGCTCTAAGGTAAAATTTTACGTTTTTACCCATAAAAAACGTTGTGTTCCGAGTCGATAGTGAATTAGTTATAATTATTTACTTTTGATATTTGTCCGCCTGTGTATCTAACTGTCTATTTGGGGTGTGTGTCTCACGATAACTTTTAAACGCGTCGACAGATTTCCGTAAAACTTGGCATGTCAGAATCCTATTGTTTCTTAGATTCATCCCTCCAAAAATAGGGCAACGGGGACCGTACTGAACCCTATTGTATTTTATATTGATCCTTCCAAAAATAGAGGGTGGGAGGCATAATCGTCTGGCTCAAAATTGTGAAAAAATCTGAAAAGCCCATGTGGGGTATCAGATTGAAGGACTGAAAGCACAGTTCGAATATAGTGTTTATTTTTGAAAATGTTCACCCATTTGTTGAAGCTAAAATGTGGGTGAAAATTTTGATAAATTAAAGAGAATTTTAACTTAACTCGGTGAAGTGTTAGGTTTTTGAAATTTCAAATTTTGGGACCCCAGGGCCCAAAACTGAGACAAAATATTTGAAAAAATTGTGACACTAAAAGGAATTACAATTCAAATCCGAATGTTTAGTGTTTATTGTATAGTGTGTGTGCTCCACAATTGTTATATTACTAAAAAAAATAGTAGGTACGTCGAAATTTTTGTTATTTTCCCCACAATTGGAAAATGATATAATATCGAAATTTATGTTAAAATGAACGTACTCGGATCCACATAGGTAGCGAGTTCTGCAGCTCAGGGAGCTTACTAGTGACACTGTAATTGAATTTTACTTGAATATGAGCTTCTTTACAAGCTTCATCAGAAGCCGCTTCTACTGTTTCAACTTAAATACTACTATTTACAGAGTGGCAAAATTAACAGAATCAACACAACTTTATTTATTAAATAATAAAATTAATTTAACTATATAAAATAATTCTGCTCGGAACACAGTTATTTTAGTAAAAAATTATTAAATTTTTACCATAACTAGCTTTATGCTCGTTATGAGCTTCATCTGATTCGCTCGTTATGAGCAAATCATGACTCTCTGAATAAGCTCATAACTAGCGAAACCTATTTAAGACAGTAAGTTAAAAATACCTAAAATCATTGTGATCGGCGTCAGAATTATTGTTTATATATTCGGTGATAGGCTAGCATCGGACACGTCGTAGACAATAAAATCAATTTGTGCCGTACTGTATTTAGTGCTGACTGATAGTATACAAGATGTTCACGAGAGTGTGCCATGCCAGTCTGCGCTCCTCTGCATTATTTTTATATAGTAGATAATTTTGAAATATCATTTATGCTGAAAATATTTTTTCCTTTTCAGAACGGAATTTACATTGTCACAACATTACTTTTAAAGCCTGTAATTCCAGTATTATACCATAATTGTTTAATTAAAAATAGTCTCAACAAACTACGCACTAAAAAGTATGTTCCAATCCAGGAATGTATCAAAAACTTTCAAAAATAAAATATACACCACGGTAATCAGACCTATAGATAGTAAAATATGCAAGCGAGACATGGGTGCTGAAGTTGGGAGATATGAAAAACCTTTATGTTTTCGAGAGGAAAATTCTGAGAAGAATTTATGGACCAGTGTTGGACGGACAGATGTGGAGGATATGAAAGAATCGTGAACTAAGAGACGCGTATGGAGAAGCGGACATAGTTGCGGCAGTGAAGGCCCAAAGGTTGAGATTACTGGGGCGGTGGTGAGCATGAGAAGTGATCCAGACGCAAAAATGGCATTGGAAAGGAAGCCGGAGGGAGTAAGGAGGATAGTACGTACGAGAAGGAGATAGTATGAAGATGTGGAAGGGGATTTCAGGGAGATGCGAATGGCAGGTTGGAGGAGTAAGGCTCTGGACAGAGAAGGATGGAAGAGAATCATTGAGCAGGGCAGGGTTCTACAGGGACCGTAGTGCCACAAGAAGAAGTCTCAACAAAACGTTTTATTATCGTTTAGTATTATTTTCTCAATGCTGTTACATTCACTCATCTTGATTAGCCGTATGAATCTACGTTAACGTATGCTTAAGATAAATAGTTTATGGTAATTATCGCGGCCACGAAAGTTAGCTTCGGGGGAAAAATTAGTTTGGAATCTCTCGGTGCTCCGTGGGAAAGGAGATCTTATAAACAATTTCTACAGAGGTTCGGAAATTGTAATACGATTATAAAGATTATACGACAGACTACCAAGCTACCATATTTATGAACGCCTGAATAATAACATAACGAAAGAGCATAATGATGTGTGCCTGGGTATTGCTTACAAGTAGTACGAGGGTCAGTTGAAAAGTTCGCGGGGCGACATCTATACATTAGCGGTAAAACTACAATTTTTCGTGTGCTGCAAGATTTGTATTTTATGTGAACTCCTGTTAATTTCCAAATCTATCTATCAATTTATTCATTGTTTAGAAGCTGCTGAAAATTGACGTGTCATGTGTGTTTTGAAAAACGGACAAAATCAAATATCGTGGTGTGATTCTTTGTTAAAAATTGTTTAGCGCCAGCAGAAATTCAGAACGAAATTGTAAATGTGTCAGGAGATGCTGCTGCGACAACAAAACCAACGGTTTGTAAGTAGGTACTTGAGTTCAAACGTGGTCGTACGAGCAATGAAAACGTGGTCGCAGTGGACGCCAAAAAAAATCAACTCCAGGTGCGGCAGCCATCTTACACAACGTTTTTTGAAACCAATTTCTTGAGTTAAAGTATGATGCACACGCTCATATGAGATGCCTATGATTTCAGCAACGTCATCCACTCCTCAATCTGCGGTCTTCCAACACCCTATGAAAATTTTTCAACGACGTCATTTTTTGTTGCACTTTTTGGACGTCCACTGCTGGGATCGTCTTCAGTGCTTGTACGGCCACGTTTAAACTCGAGTGTGCCCCATTTACCGCTGTTTCTGAAGGCGTTTACAACTCATCTCCTAACACATTAACAATTTCGTTTTGATTTTCCATTGGCGCTAAAACGTTTTTGACAGAGAATTAATCACAACACGATGTTTGATTTTGTGCATTTTAAAAACACGCGTGACAGGAAAATTTCAAACAGCTGGTAAAAAGTGAATAAACTGACAGATATATCTGGAAATTAACAGGTGTTCACGCGAAATATACGTCTTGTAACACACGAAAGATTTTAGTTCTACCACTGAGCCATAGATGTCGCTCCGCGAACTTTACAATTGGCCCTCGTATGGAGAACGGGTCGTCTGTTTAAGAAATAGTCGCGTTTTTATGGATTCGTAACATAAAGTACAGCAGTTAGATTCAGTGCAGCAGTCACCCAGCGAGCCGAAAAAAGTTGACGCATTTTGTTAATCTCTTAATTTTCAGACGGGTTTATTATTTTTTCGGCTGTGTACGCTAATATAATAGTAACTCTTTTTTAAATATACAAACAGACTTATTACACAGTATTTCCGTACACTTTTGAAATATGAACTGTAAGAAAATCAGTTCAGTCAATAAGTATCTTCTAAACAATGCTTCAATAACATGTTTATTGTGTTATCACCGTTTACTTTAATAGGATTGATTTCATGATGTTATCACACGTTTTTCAAACACTTTGAAGACAGTAATATTGATTAGTCAACTTATTTTTTCTTTTGTATGAACCCGTCTCGACACCCCCCCCCCAGGCCAAATTCTAGATACGCTACTGATTGTCACCAATTTTCAGTATAACTTAACCTGTCTCTCTCACGCACACGCGCGCGCTCTTTGCCCTCTTCAGCTCATAAGATACCAAAAGTGACAATTTATTAATATCGGCCCACAGCAAATGAAGTCCATATTTGAATTATAGATGGATTGTTCTGTTGCTCATTATGGTGTAATACCTGAATCTGTCATCGTGAGGGCAGTGCAAGCCCGAAAACAGATATAGCTACTTATTTGTACTGTGTGTGTTCGTGTGATTACATTCACAGCACCACATACTGTGAGCAGTGACAAGTTAAGGTTTATTAAGGTCCATGTTATATATTTACTTCAAAAACACTCATACGTCCGATTAGCTCTTATTGCTAACAATTTTTGTCACATATGTATTGCATAGTCACTGAAACCTTATACAGACTACACTAAATATTAACATTTACTTTACAATAGATCCTTAATATTTCAAAATTAACCCCAACTGATACAATCATGTTAACCTTAATTCACATCGATGATTACAACTAAGATACAGCACTAACCATTATTAATAATACTATAAAATAATTAACGTGATATTTAGCAGTTATGATCATTTTCAACATAAAACCAACACTTTCACATTCAACTAAATCTGATATACTCTTTGCAAATGAAATGAAATTATTATGATATTGTTAACAATTTTAGTAATAAGCAAATCATGAATACTTTTACATCACACCTAAATCTAGCTATACTCTTTTTGCAAATAAAATAATAACATCAATTAAATTTATGCTGTTAAAGATCCGGTTAAAATTGTTATTGACGATATGCAGGATGATAAAGGTAGTCAACCGACCTTCTACTCATTAGCCAAGATTTCAATTGTTTGAAAAAAATTTTGTTTTACTTTTAACTATTGAAATAGTTAAAAGTAAAGGAAATTTTTTTCAAACAATTGAAATCATCGTATCTTACACACGAACTACACATGTACGAAATAGTACTGCACATTTAGAAACGTATTTGTGTTTTCGACAGTATTACTTATATACAAACAACTCGGTTTTGGATTGACATTCCTCTACACTTGGGACCATTTGAAATAGAAGTCCGTGCATATTGACATACATTAGCGTGCAGCATACGGTACACGTATTTAGAATTTAGATATAACTGTGTCCCATTGCCCTTCAAAATGAAATGTTAAATACGAGAGACTCGAACACGTGGTAACCACTTTCCTGTCCTACGGGAATGTCCCGTCACAGCTTCGATCTCAAACGTCAAACTCAGCTATCTGGTACTACCACTACCACAAAGAGGATCGTTCGTTCTAATCAGACAAATATCCGGCAAGCTACTACATTTTATTTCGGATACCGGATACTTTATAAATTCAGAAATACCGATAGCTATCCTCCCATATTATTTGATCCGATCAGCAGCGTTATTCGTTTGTCGTGCAACACGGTCGGGAACCCGTTTGCAGATAGGCAACTCGCCTACAACTTGCTTTTCCGGTTTCGTTGACACTGCAAGTTACAACGATTGAGAGAAGTTTGCTCTACAAGGCGCAATAGGGACAAAACATTCCATGTTTGTCATCGAATAAAACATTGGAGTACAACGTCGATAGTTATAAACTATCGACCTTATTCCATCGGTGGTCAGAAACCATCTATTATTGACATTATGCCCATTATCCGATGTGGGAAAAAAAGCTCAGTGTAGACTTTTATTCTTTATTGTTAAATATGATCTCTGAACTGTGGGGACTCGCTCATTATATGGAACGAAGCACATTTATTATTATTATTATTATTATTATTATTATATAAATATGGATATTAGATAATTTTTCAGTCATGGAAAAAACAGAAATCGCAGGTACTTTACTATTTATTTAGTAATATACTAACTCAAGAGCACGCAATCATTCAATAAACATGAAACTTTCGAAATATTCAGATTTGGGTTCCAATTCCTTCTAGTCTGACACGCTGCTCGATTTTCACAATTTTTCCACATTTTTTATTTCTTTAGCCTTAACACTGCATTCAGATGTTATTTTCAGCTCCCTTTAATTTGATACCACACACAAAGTTTTGTAATTTTACCAAACTTTTCATCCTCTTTTTGGGCTCTGACATCCAAAATTTTTTTTTTTTAATGAACACTATTCAGATTATCGTTTAAATTCCCTTTAATCTGATAGCCCACACGGGCTTTTGCGATTTTTTTACAATTTGGACGCTTCACATTTTTGCCTCGCAGCCCCTATTTTTGGGGGGATCAATCTCAGAAACAATAAGATTCTGAAGGATAAAAGTATGGACTCGCATGTCAAGTCTTACAAAAATCGGTAGTTGCGTTCCGTGAGCCATACCCCAAATGCCAAACGGTCGAGTTAACACTGAGAAGTTGATTCGCTCGTTCAATAATAACGATACATCTGGAATTAATCAAAGCATGTTAAATTTAACAATCTATACTACTTCAGATACTGAATTTCAACAAAACTATACTGAGTTTTCCCTCAATTATATTCCTTTCTTTTTTAATCGTTTTTTTCTTCTCATGCAAACTCTCTGTGGTGACACTTTAAATCCAAAGTATTCTCCCACGTTGTGGTAACTTTTTTCACTTGGCATTTTTGGAAGTCATCATCATCATCACCACCACCACTCCAAGGACAAGGCCTTAGACCTGTTCCGGAACCCATCTCCTCGTCGGTCTACCCATATCTCTCTTCCCAGTAGTGATAAACCGTTTGATAAGGTACGACATGACCTCTCATGACAGTACTTAAAGAATAAGTCAAGACAATAGTAATATAACGATTATCTCAGACTTCTACAGTATACAAGAAGCTATATGACATTGAACAGAATGCGCCCCGTAAACTGAAATAAAATTAAATGTTATGGGAGGAAGAGTTCTGTCGCTCACCATCTTTAACCATTATTAAGTGCTGGTAACGAACAAGTCACAAAACATGGGTAAAAGGCATACCAGCAAAGGATTTGAATTATTCCAATAATTCGGTTCTAGTAGCACCAACTACAGACAACTTGCAGAATTTAATCAATAACATCCCTGTATATTTGTCAGGACGGGTGTTCGTGACAAAATAGACGAAACACTGATTGATTATAAGATTACTGAATTATAACAAATCATTTAAGCTCCTTTAGAACACTGCAGTGATGCTGGAATCACAATGCTAAATCATCATTATCACTCCAAGGACTAGGCCTTAGACCTGTTCCGGAACCCATATCCTCCTAGGTCTACCGACATCTCTCTTCCCAGCAGGGTGATAACCCAAGGCAGCTTGGTATTATAATTTTCTTTATTATAATTATTCAGGGAGTTACTCACTTTTTTATTCATTGTAATTTCACTTTACGTCACTTTTAAATGGTTTTTTGCGCATCTTTATAAAATACGTAATTTGGTACATTTAGTTTTACATTATTGTACATAGTTTTCTTATAATTAAAATAATACTTAAATTCTAACATCAATTGAATAGGGGGTGGTTACTGTCCAGGAACAGACACGTTTCACACACAAACAAAATACACATGTACACACAGCTAGCGCCAGGTGGCCAGATATGCGTGTACATGCCTGAACTGTGCGTTCCCTATATTTTTAAAAATCCAGCTTGCAATCTGAATCATGTCTATCAACTACAGATTTATTTATTTTTATTAATTCTTTTAATTATTTTGGCAATGCACAGTACCATATATGGTTGTACTGTCGCAATATATATATATATATATATATATATATATACATACAACGTTATTTTTATACACTTACTTTTACACATACGCTCTTACTCGTATGCGCGCACTTACCCACGTCTCGGAGGTATTCTCTTCTTCAGCAGTATTTACCTTGATGTTCCCCGGCTGGGTCGCAGGCTTTGGTCGTTGGTTGAGTGTGGATAAGCACGTGAATAACGTTATAAGTTTTAATTTACAAGTAAAGAGTACAGAGGATTGAGTACTGGTTGTGAAATTAGTACGACTGTTTTATGAAAAGTATATTCATTTGATTTATTCAAAAATTAAATTCAAACTCTCATGTTATTTAAATGTTTAATGCGGGTTACTTATTATATGAACCCTTATATTCAATCTGAATATAATAATATAATGTACTCATAATGTGTTTAACTCTTATTTCTTAAATTTCTAAGACATACACATACACAAATTATATATTACCTGAAATAGTACACAGACATATACATATAACACATATAAATATTATAGTAACGTGATTAATACGTATAACATTTAAATCTTGATCTTGTCTTTACAAGCGTGGTTTTCAATATATACCACTTAAATAAAACTTTCAATTAATTAAAATATTTATCAAAGTATTAATAGAGAACATTTATTACGTTAATTGATTCTATTTTTAATGTCTCAATTAATTAACAATCTTCTAATTATGTAATTCTCATATTTAAAATTACTCATTTAATCAATTACAAAATATAATACAATAATATGGTTCTGGTTTGACCATTTATTTAAGAGATTACTACAGTTATTCTCAATTATATTTTGAACAATTATTTATTCATTATTCAAATCTAAAAATATATTAATGTTCTTGTAAACTTGAATATGGAAACTAGAGCTTTTGGCGATAGACTTCAGGGTCATTTATAATATTAAATAAATGTTCGACTTCACCTCCATTTTTCTGCACCCATTTAGTTTTGTTGTTACCGTCATCTGGACTCTCGAGTTTGTTGATCCTCTTCGGTATCAGCTCCTCTGTCTCTGCGTCGTTGAATTCCTCGCTCCGTCTCCTGGATGCTGAGTTTTGACGTGGACCTCTAGTCGTGATGATATATGGCTGGATGTAGCTGCATGTGCTGTCCCTGCGTCCTCTCGTCTTCTTGTCTAGTTTCTCTCCTCTTCTTTCTTGTCCCTCGTAGCTGTCTAGAAGTTCTATGTAGTTACAACTCTTGTAGCTTCATTAATATAGTTTCAACTCTCGTAGATTCATTTATATAGTCTGTTTCAAATCACTCGAGTTCTTTAATAACTGCACCGACGTACTGCCGGTTCCATCGCACTTCAGTTTATATAGTACCGTTTAAAACATAACTAAAATTTAGTAAATTTACGGTGTCGAGATGCGTGGATTCCTCGTACTAAATAAACTTGATCTGAGAAAGAGTGTGTCGCTCGCTGGGGTTTTATACTGCTGCCTCGTTGGAATTCCTGATGGTAACTATTCTGACAACATTGAACAGGCCGGCGCGTCGGTTTAATCGTTGTTTCAACCAACGCGTCTTTCTATGAAGCGCACACTTTTTTATAAATATTATTACACCAATCGTTCGGTATAATATTAAACCTTATTTATGTAAATTATGAATGTTATGCTGTGTAAATTATGGCAGTTATGGCAAAATTTCACACGGTGTCTGAACCGTTCCCACGATTTATGACCACTTAACGTCAAATTGAAGCGCCAGTTGTCAGCTATGTATTCACTTATGCCGCTGATTCGTGTGACTTATGGTTCACGTACAGTACTTAAAAAACTGTGTGAAATCTTCCACCCTCGTTTGCATAATTTAACCTGTCTGTTATTTACACATGTACACATACACACACACACGCAGACTGCTACACAGGCGACCGCATGTCGTTCTGACGTCACCTCTGCGAGTTAGCGCGTGTCAATTGCTCCCCTTCGTTACATTTAAAAACCAACAAAGTCATGCGTTTCCATATGCATGCTTACGTACAATATTTGATTTATTTAAATTTAAAAACTACTTATATTTATTACATTATTTCTTATACCTAACGTATATTTATTATATCATTTTTATTATGTACATCTTACATATTTCATACTTATATACGAAAGCACGTTATCATACCTCAGTCAGGGGTTGATACATATACTTATGCTAAACGTATCGTTGCATAAATTCCCCTGCTGAGTAAAATAAAATTTGAATTTTATTCAAATTTTATTTCTTTACTCAGAAATAATTTATTTTATTATTTATTACAACTCACAATTGTAATGTAATGTTACAACTTACTTTTGTATTGTAATTAGTGTAAATAGAATAAGACGAACAGTTTTAGACAGTTTTGTGCGGGAAAATACAGGCTCTGGCCTGTGAGAGTGACACCTGCTTTGGTAGCGTAAGTTACAGCGTTCGTGTGTTTGTGTGTGTGTGACGCAAGCTGCGACACGATAATATGGGGTGATACGTACGAATTGTTGGTTTCCAATTAATCAGGTCTTAACAGGATTATGATAAACTAATTATTTTTTTAAACCTGTAAACAAAGACTTACACCAATTATAAAGACACCATTACATTAAGGAATTTTTAACGAGTATGGTGATTTAAATTTATTGCCAAATGTGCAATATTAAAGACGCTATTAAATTAATATTAATTACTAGTGTAATTAAATAGTAATTAATATGTTTGGTATATGTGAGTGACCAGAAAAAAATTACGCAAACAATGAGATCGCTCATGTGACGAGGATGTTGATGAGTTCGCGATAATTAACCAAAAAGTGAGTGTAATAAAAAGGACGCTTTGCCTGAATTGACAATATCTGACATGTCGAAAAACAGTCCTGAACCTGTCAAATCGCCTCCAGTAGGCGATCAAATCGCCTCCTACAAATACCACTGCCAATTTTGGGCGGTAGACACTCAGACGCAAGAAATCTACACACGACGTCACGCTGCCCGTTTGCAGATCGACCAGGACACACACACTGTACCACACGCACACTAAGACGTATGGAGGAATTCTGGAGCATCACCAACAGCAACAACCCATAGAGAACGAACACCGCATCAGCATACTCATCATCATCATACTCTCAGGATTCTGGGGACACACACACACGCCATGGTAACGGCAGATATACGCAGGTGATAAAAAACAATTATATTTTTTTATTGTGAAGAGAGCTGTCGAAAATAACTTAAGTATGAACAGTTAATAGTTAGAGTTTTAAAGGTAAATATAGTAGTTAGATAAGAGAGTTTAATTTAACAAGCAAATCTAGAAAAGAAATACCAATCTTTTGTTGTATGTAAAAATTATGGGTGTGTCAGTAGAAATAAATAATAGATTGGAAGTAAATGGTAGATTATTTTATTTTGTTTATAGCAAAAATTAAAGTGTATTCTTGAGTTTTGATATTATTTTGTTTGTAAATGAGTTGCTAGTATTATTTAAATTTGAGTTAATTTCAGACACACAAAAATAAAAAGAATTTAAGTAACTTATTTAACATGTTTGTTTAGTTAGTAAGATTATATGGGTGTTTATTTTTGTTGTATGTTATGAATAGCATAGCAGGTTACAGTATATTTATAAAGCTTATAAAGGTGAATATTTATTTGTCTAACGTTTGAAATCTTAATATTTGAATATTTTTCTAAAAATTAATAAATCATAGAATGATTATTTTGAAATGGTTTTAATTAATTATTTCATGTCAACAACATCTCACTCCTCTTTAAAAATTATTTAATTATTGTGCAATTACATATACTTGACGCAACGAGAGAAAAAAATTCCTGCGACCTGGCCGGTGTAATACACTTTATAGTTGCGTTGAGTACATGGTAATGTATTTGTATAATTGTTGTAACGTTCCAATATATATATTCGGGTTAAAACGTCCTGCGACATTGTCAGATGCCTAATTGCCAATATCTCCTGTCGTTGCAGTTTTCTTCGGTTAGACCTCGTACACTCATTGATTTCCTTACATCCTGTATCCATGTTACTTTTGGCCTTCCCCTTTTTCTGTTTTCCTGTGGTATCCATTTCATCACTCTCTTTGGTAACCTCTCCTCCCCCATTCTCTGCACGTGCCATACCAAATTAATTGTTTTTTCTTTATGTGTTCTAAAACAGGTTCTTTTATTTTCATTTGTTGCTTAATTGTTTCGTTACTGACCCGGTCTAATTTTGATGTTCTACATATTCTTCTTAAGGCGTCCATTTCTGTGGCTTCTATCTTTCTTTTCAGATGTTCTCTCATTCTCCATGTCTCAGGCCCATATACTAATGTACTCTTAATGATTGTGTTGTATATTCTCATTTTCCTTTGTTTTCCTATTTCGGTGCTCCACAGTATTCCATTTAGAGACTTAATTATTGTTCTTGCTTTCTTTACTCTACACTTTATTTCTGTATCGTCTGTCCCTTCCTTGTTAAAATTTATTCTCAGATATTTGTAATTCTCACATTTTGCTACAATTTCACCGCTTTATAATACTATATCGGTCGTGTCCTCTCCTATACACAAATATTGTGTTTTTTCCACATTCATCTGCAGTCCCCATTTTCCGTATTCTTCCTTCAGTTTGCGTGCCATTTTTCTAAGTCATCTTTGTCATTCGCGCATATTACTTGGTCATCTGCAAACTGAAGTGTATATAGACAAATATAGAGAAATATTTAATATGGTAAATAAATGTAATTTAATATCAAAACCCAACATACTCGGTCTAGTTTCACCTACGAGTGCATTATTTGGTTTTATCGGACCTATTCAAACTGGATAACAGTATATGAATACTTTTCTACCCCGTCAAAACGTTATTTTATGTGGAAATCAATTCTTTGTGTTGAATGCCAGACGTCCACAATAGAGGAGGCTGTGATTAATACGGGCCGGACCCTTCCGCTCACAATACTCCTACGCATAGGGGTGCGGAATTAATTTAAATATCTATTGAAAGATATCTTTGCTATTATTAATTGTAGTCCCAACGATTGTTCGCTCCTGTCAGTCTTGTTTTGTTATCTAAATAACACACATATATTAACATTTTATCTTTCTTTTTACTTTTAGAAGGACCTTGTCCCCGTAATTAGCGGAAACGTTTATTTATTTAGAGCATAGCGTTACGACACTCATTTTAGTTAACACGCTTAGTTCCTATTTCAGTCAATACGAATAAACGAAAACATCTGTACCGTACAAACTGTACTTTGTTGGATCATAATTCATAAAAAAAAAGGTTTATGTCTGGTAAGCTATTGTGTGCTCTTGAAAATTATGATAGTTATTAAAGTAATATAGCATTGTGGTATTACAGATATGTTCAGGAAATATTTTGCGTAATCAAAAGTTTTATTGAAACAAATTTAATAGCGTAAAACTAATGACTTTGAACACGTAGAATTATCAGTTTTATAAATACGTTTTGACGATGGAAGGCTCAGCGAGGATCGGTCAATAAGTATGACACAAATTTTACATTATTTGTGTCGACATTTCGACAATATTTATTATCATAATCAGGACCTGTGTATGGATATAAGAGAAAATATAAAACACAACAATTGAATGTGTGTGGGGGGGGTTGAAAGTTTTACATCAGCAAAATAATTGTATTCCATACATATTGTTTTACTTAAATACATACACAGAATTATAATACTCCAAAACATAATTAATACAATATTACAATTTAAAATATGGATAATGCAATAATTCCTTAATTATATTTGTAAATACAATAATTATAGATGCAGTAATCATCGAATGTATATTAGAATTGGTACAGATAGCAATACATGTCTTCGTAAATCATAGCACAACATATACAGCAGCAGCTACAACATTATATACGTATTGTTGAGGAATATGCTATAACCGAGTACAGATTGTAAGGATGTTCAAATGTGTATAGTATTAAAAGTTATTATTTTTTTTCACCCACAAAATACGTGATATTATTTATAAATAAGTCTAACTGTTATTATATTTGAATTTCTCGTTGGAAAACGTTGCAAAAAGCTTAAGTACACTAATACTGGTATATCGAAAGGCAGATGAATGAAGAAACACATTATACAGTGGAACTTGCTTATAACGTGATTCAAGAGACAGGACAAATGTGCTCGTTAAAACCGGGCGCTCGCTACATCCGAGTTGTCGACTCGCGAGCCTAAATTTTTATACCGTGATTTTCGAACACACAACAAACAAAAAGTCTACTATAGAAGAGGCTTTGCACAATAAAATTCTGACATGTTTTATATTCTACTCTTAAAAGTGAAATTTAGACTTTAAACATTTTTTTGACGCTAACATTCTTTGCTGAATATTGGCGTATAGTGCATTCGCGAAATATAGTAAAAGTAACTGAGTAGTTGTAAAACTTACCAAAAATCAGTCGGCTATCTGGCAAAAAACGCAAAACTTTCCATCCAACACGTACAGTATTAATTTTTAAATTACAAGAAAATTCACTCTAATTTATTTGTCTTTTTGTTCTTCGTTCTAAATGGAATCGTCAAAATCATATTTCACACACAGAACTCAATTAACCTTAAAAAGTCATCTATTTTTGTTTATTTAGTAATTTTGTACCTTTAGATATCAAAACAGTTGTATAATTTATTTAAATATTCCTCGAATTCATCACCAAATTGCGTTAATGATTCTAAACGAATGTTTAAAATGCTGTATTGTAACGAACGTTTGTTAGACCTTAACCCATGAACAAGCCTGCGAAAAAATGCTCGTTATAACCAAGTCTCTAATGCGTACCTATTCGTTAAAAGCGAGTTTAATTATCATTACTAACATACAAAACCAAACAAATCTCGTACTTTTGCTCGTTACATCCGAGTTCTCGTTATTAGCGAGCTCTCGTTATTCGCGAGTTCCACTGTATTTTCAAAGTGATAGTTCATGATTTCACAAATACGATGTTCCAGGGCGGACTCTGTGACGTGGAACCCTCACAAACTGATGGGCACCTTGCTCCAATGCTCTACAATCCACTTCAAAGAAGACGTAAGTTGACAAATGTATTCATTATATATTTACTGTGTAAGGAAGCCAACAGGTTTGGTCCTACATAATGAAACATCTACAGTGGAAAACGTTTAACGTGAAATGACGGGGACCAGCCGTTTTTTCGTGTTAAATGACAAACAGTGAAAGAAAAATGAGATAAATGTACCAGGCGGGGACCCATGGGGAGGGGGGAATCAGACGAATTTTTTTTTCGTTGTTCTGTGGTTGTAGAATAGCTTTGTAACTGTAAAAATGATAGAACATTCATATCATGTTATGTGGGCCACAGTTTTTCTGTAAAATTACTTTAAATTGTAACTGTATCTTACCACCATGTTAACTTTTGTTGGGCACAAAACTTTAAACTGTCCAGCCTACTTTAAACTGTAAGTGGATTTATTAAAAGAACAATGGTTGGAGAAAACACATCTATGATTTTATACTTGTATGTTAATAAATTTACTGTGTTGATAATAAAGTAGGCCTACTGTATTTTTATCTCACTCATTCCTATTATTTATACTGTAGACTATTAAAGAGTGGTCCAACTTTTCATATCCCAGCCCCAAAATTGCTTGCTGGATCCGCCCCTGACTGTACAGATTACTTACTGTATTGAGTAGTAAAATAAAGCAATAAAGAATATTCAGAAGGCGCTTACATATGAATGATTCACTCGTCCTCCTGAATAAATCTGGTTAATCTCTGGGAAAAAATGGTTAATTTTTCTACCGTTTTCGAGTTAAAACGTTTTCCACCGTATTTATGTTACACCACATGCACATTTAAAAGCGTTTGTTTTCGCTAAGTGAGTTGCTTTTAAAAACAAAGTCTAAGTTAAATAACAACTAAGTAATTATTTATATATTTACTTAATCCTAAGTATTTATATAGTAAGATTAAGGGAAAATTGGCACTATAAGTAACCATGGAACTATAAGTTCATTGGAACTTTACCTTGATTGAACGTAGGTAAATTATAGAGTGACAAGGACTATTGATTTAATTTACTGTAAACACAGAGTAAACACAATCAAACGACACACGCCAAACGTTATGAGCAGGTTGTTTCGATTCTGGGAAAATCCTTACGATTTATTACTTTAATGATGATGAGAAAGTGAAACCGATTTAAACTACTTTTTGTGAAGTTTTAATTTGACACAATGAAGTTTAGTTAATGTCACAATTAACTAGTCCTCGAATTTTGGACTCTAATATAAAAATTATTTTCTTCTTCATTTGTAAGTGTTTAATTATTAATATCAGTGGACGATCTTAAACAATATGTGCCATCATCGTCTTCTGTCGGTCTGCAAATTAGACATTAGGCACAAGTGACTAGCTGCCGCGCACCTGTTCCGTCTGTGTGTGTGTGTGTGTGTGACTCGATTTAACAGTATCGCGTTAAAAAAAAGTTTAGTGTCTTAGGATAAAAAAGAATATACCCCGGAATATAAGGTAAAATGTAAGAAATATTAAGAATTTTAACCGGAAATTTTTTGGAGTAAAACGTTAGGTTTTGTTGCCCGACCTGACTATCACGGTCATACGATAACTAAAGAGCAGACAGCAGCATAATCTAAATAACAAGTGTTCATTTCAAATCGCATGTCGCCTATCCCGTTACCTATTCAAAACGCTGATTGGCAACTGAAAATATTTAATCGTTCAACGATGGAAATCTTTTGGCACTTTCGGCTTGTTCATAACATCTTTGGCTGTAGAAGATGTAAAACTGTATGAAATTTACTCCCGAATGCTAAAAAATAGGCTGTATACAGCCTGGAAACGGACTGAACGCTTAAGCCGGACGCCTAACCATCCCCGCTGGACGTCATGACGGACAGCAAGTCAAAAACGACAGTGCGTAGCTTTGACATCCATCCGCACGTCGTGTATTTTTTGAAGGATGTGCACGACGAAAAATGAGTCCAGCAAGACCATCAGTTCAAGCCGCACGACGTGCGGATGGATCGTTTGTAGTGTTGACGGATGTCAAGGAATCGTGCATCGTGCATGTTTGATCATGCGTACGCTTGCTGTCTATCAAATCGTCATTTTCGAGTAAGTACAGTACATGTTTTTAGAGCACATTCGTTTAATAAATGTTTACTGTTTAATTTTACGTTACATTCATTCTTTAGTTTATATTTAATAAGTAACGATTCAGATAAAATTTCAGTTTAATATTGAGTTTAGTTTATTCTTCGTTTACATAATACATTATTATTTCAAATATCATTAGCAGTTTTATTTTAAATATTGTTACTATTAATTTGTTTTAATTACAATTCATAATGGACCATGAAATAACATCAAAATTTATCGAAAAATATAAATTAAATAGATGCCTGTGGGACAACGCCCATTTTTTGATGTCTTGATAAAACAGGTGGCATGATTTTCAACAAATTTAATTATCAGAACAATTTTTTAATTTTAATACAGAAAAAATCAATAAAATGATTTTTACAAAACACAACGAGAACTAAAAAACCTCTGGCACGCTGGACGAGTTGCACGACAGTGTGGTGCGAACATCCATCACCGACGTCGGGCATGCTGGAGAGCGGCGATGGATAGTGCATAGCCGGCTTTATAAAGTGGCAAAAAAAGTGTTACCGATATGCCCACTTGAGACTTCAGTTCCAGCTCAGAAATCTCACACTGATTAACTTATTGAAGATGACAGACGAGTATTTAGACAACTAGTTATAGGGCCTACTATACTTTGATCTAAGGCTTTCATGACCGGTGTCGGTATTATTTAAACGAGAGTAAGCTTGGCTGTTAGGCTGTGTTAATACCAGACGTTTCGGCCTCACCATCGGACGCCATCTTCAGTGGTAAAATATTGTGGTAGGTAAAATTGTTCTAAGGCTTTCACGGCCGGTGTCAGTTGTATCGGAAGAGTTTACTGGGCTGTTTGGCCGTGGTCTATGGTTTAAAGGCAAACCAAACGTTTCGACAGCACCACTGGCTGCCATCATCAGTACAATTCAAAGAAGTCGAGACCTCCTGATCGTGGGTTGTTCTCATCAGCCCCACAGTACTGTGGTAAAGGCATTGGCAAAGGCAAAATCACACTCGTATACGAATAAGTGGCTTAGATACTGAAAGCATGAATTTTAAACACCGAAGATGGTCTCCAATGGTGAGGCTGAAACTATGTTGCCCTACCTGATGTTATCTGCCGAACACCTGCCACAATATTGTACCACTGAAGATGGTGTCCGATGGTGAGGCTGAAACTATGTTGCCCTACCTGATGTTATCTGGCGAACACCTGCCACAATATTTTACCACTGAAGATGGTGTCCGATGGTGAGGCTGAAACTATGTTGCCCTACCTGGTGTTATCTGGCGAACACCTGCCACAATATTGTACCACTGAAGATGGTGTCCGATGGTGAGGCTGAAACTATGTTGCCCTACCTGATGTTATCTGGCGAACACCTGCCACAATATTTTACCACTGAAGATGGTGTCCGATGGTGAGGCTGAAACTATGTTGCCCTACCTGATGTTATCTGGCGAACACCTGCCACAATATTGTACCACTGAAGATGGTGTCCGATGGTGAGGCTGAAACTATGTTGCCCTACCTGGTGTTATCTGGCGAACACCTGCCACAATATTTTACCACTGAAGATGGTGTCCGATGGTGAGGCTGAAACTATGTTGCCCTACCTGGTGTTATCTGGCGAACACCTGCCACAACATTTTACCACTGAAGATGGTGTCCGATGGTGAGGCTGAAACTATGTTGCCCTACCTAGTGTTATCTGGCGAACACCTGCCACAATATTGTACCACTGAAGATGGTGTCCGATGGTGAGGCTGAAACTATGTTGCCCTACCTGGTGTTATCTGGCGAACACCTGCCACAATATTTTACCACTGAAGATGGTGTCCGATGGTGAGGCTGAAACTATGTTGCCCTACCTGGTGTTATCTGGCGAACACCTGCCACAATATTTTACCACTGAAGATGGTGTCCGATGGTGAGGCTGAAACTATGTTGCCCTACCTGGTGTTATCTGGCGAACACCTGCCACAATATTGTACCACTGAAGATGGTGTCCGATGGTGAGGCTGAAACTATGTTGCCCTACCTGGTGTTATCTGGCGAACACCTGCCACAATATTGTACCACTGAAGATGGTGTCCGATGGTGAGGCTGAAACTATGTTGCCCTACCTGATGTTATCTGGCGAACACCTGCCACCATATTGTACCACTGAAGATGGTGTCCGATGGTGAGGCTGAAACTATGTTGCCCTACCTGATGTTATCTGGCGAACACCTGCCACAATATTTTACCACTGAAGATGGTGTCCGATGGTGAGGCTGAAACTATGTTGCCCACCTGGTGTTATCTGGCGAACACCTGCCACAATATTTTACCACTGAAGATGGTCTCCAATGGTGAGGCTGAAACTATGTTGCCCTACCTGATGTTATCTGGCGAACACCTGCCACCATATTGTACCACTGAAGATGGTGTCCGATGGTGAGGCTGAAATTATGTTGCCCTACCTGGTGTTATCTGGCGAACACCTGCCACAATATTTTACCACTGAAGATGGTGTCCGATGGTGAGGCTGAAACTATGTTGCCCTACCTGGTGTTATCTGGAGAACACCTGCCACAATATTGTACCACTGAAGATGGTGTCCGATGGTGAGGCTGAAACTATGTTGCCCTACCTGGTGTTATCTGGCGAACACCTGCCACAATATTGTACCACTGAAGATGGTGTCCGATGGTGGGGCTGAAACTATGTTGCCCTACCTGATGTTAACTGGCGAACACCTGCCACCATATTGTACCACTGAAGATGGTGTCCGATGGTGAGGCTGAAACTATGTTGCCCTACCTGATGTTATCTGGCGAACACCTGCCATAATATTTTACCACTGAAGATGGTGTCCGATGGTGAGGCTGAAACTATGTTGCCCACCTGGTGTTATCTGGCGAACACCTGCCACAATATTTTACCACTGAAGATGGTCTCCAATGGTGAGGCTGAAACTATGTTGCCCTACCTGGTGTTATCTGGCGAACACCTGCCACCATATTGTACCACTGAAGATGGTGTCCGATGGTGAGGCTGAAACTATGTTGCCCTACCTGATGTTATCTGGCGAACACCTGCCACAATATTTTACCACTGAAGATGGTGTCCGATGGTGAGGCTGAAACTATGTTGCCCACCTGGTGTTATCTGGCGAACACCTGCCACAATATTGTACCACTGAAGATGGTGTCCGATGGTGAGGCTGAAACTATGTTGCCCTACCTGGTGTTATCTGGCGAACACCTGCCACAATATTGTACCACTGAAGATGGTGTCCGATGGTGAGGCTGAAACTATGTTGCCCTACCTGATGTTATCTGGCGAACACCTGCCACAATATTGTACCACTGAAGTTGGTGTCCGATGGTGAGGCTGAAACTATGTTGCCCTACCTGGTGTTATCTGGCGAACACCTGCCACAATATTTTACCACTGAAGATGGTGTCCGATGGTGAGGCTGAAACTATGTTGCCCTACCTGGTGTTATCTGGCGAACACCTGCCACAATATTGTACCACTGAAGATGGTGTCCGATGGTGAGGCTGAAACTATGTTGCCCTACCTGGTGTTATCATCTGGCGAACACCTGCCACAATATTGTACCACTGAAGATGGTGTCCGATGGTGAGGCTGAAACTATGTTGCCCTACCTGATGTTATCTGGCGAACACCTGCCACCATATTGTACCACTGAAGATGGTGTCCGATGGTGAGGCTGAAACTATGTTGCCCTACCTGATGTTATCTGGCAAACACCTGCCACAATATTTTACCACTGAAGATGGTGTCCGATGGTGAGGCTGAAACTATGTTGCCCACCTGGTGTTATCTGGCGAACACCTGCCACAATATTTTACCACTGAAGATGGTGTCCGATGGTGAGGCTGAAACTATGTTGCCCTACCTGGTGTTATCTGGAGAACACCTGCCACAATATTGTACCACTGAAGATGGTGTCCGATGGTGAGGCTGAAACTATGTTGCCCTACCTGGTGTTATCTGGCGAACACCTGCCACAATATTGTACCACTGAAGATGGTGTCCGATGGTGGGGCTGAAACTATGTTGCCCTACCTGATGTTATCTGGCGAACACCTGCCACCATATTGTACCACTAAAGATGGTGTCCGATGGTGAGGCTGAAACTATGTTGCCCTACCTGATGTTATCTGGCGAACACCTGCCACAATATTTTACCACTGAAGATGGTGTCCGATGGTGAGGCTGAAACTATGTTGCCCACCTGGTGTTATCTGGCGAACACCTGCCATAATATTTTACCACTGAAGATGGTCTCCAATGGTGAGGCTGAAACTATGTTGCCCTACCTGGTGTTATCTGGCGAACACCTGCCACCATATTGTACCACTGAAGATGGTGTCCGATGGTGAGGCTGAAACTATGTTGCCCTACCTGATGTTATCTGGCGAACACCTGCCACAATATTGTACCACTGAAGATGGTGTCCGATGGTGAGGGTGAAACTATGTTGCCCACCTGGTGTTATCTGGCGAACACCTGCCACAATATTGTACCACTGAAGATGGTGTCCGATGGTGAGGCTGAAACTATGTTGCCCTACCTGATGTTATCTGGCGAACACCTGCCACAATATTGTACCACTGAAGATGGTGTCCGATGGTGAGGCTGAAACTATGTTGCCCTACCTGATGTTATCTGGCGAACACCTGCCACAATATTTTACCACTGAAGTTGGTGTCCGATGGTGAGGCTGAAACTATGTTGCCCTACCTGGTGTTATCTGGCGAACACCTGCCACAATATTGTACCACTGAAGATGGTGTCCGATGGTGAGGCTGAAACTATGTTGCCCTACCTGGTGTTATCTGGCGAACACCTGCCACAATATTGTACCACTGAAGATGGTGTCCGATGGTGAGGCTGAAACTATGTTGCCCTACCTGATGTTATCTGGCGAACACCTGCCACCATATTGTACCACTGAAGATGGTGTCCGATGGTGAGGCTGAAACTATGTTGCCCTACCTGATGTTATCTGGCGAACACCTGCCACAATATTTTACCACTGAAGATGGTGTCCGATGGTGAGGCTGAAACTATGTTGCCCACCTGGTGTTATCTGGCGAACACCTGCCACAATATTTTACCACTGAAGATGGTCTCCAATGGTGAGGCTGAAACTATGTTGCGCTACCTGATGTTATCTGGCGAACACCTGCCACAATATTTTACCACTGAAGATGGTGTCCGATGGTGAGGCTGAAACTATGTTGCCCTACCTGGTGTTACCTGGCGAACACCTGCCACAATATTGTACCACTGAAGATGGTGTCCGATGGTGAGGCTGAAACTATGTTGCCCTACCTGGTGTTATCTGGCGAACACCTGCCGAAATATTGTACCACTGAAGATGGTGTCCGATGGTGGGGCTGAAACTATGTTGCCCTACCTGATGTTATCTGGCGAACACCTGCCACCATATTGTACCACTAAAGATGGTGTCCGATGGTGAGGCTGAAACTATGTTGCCCTACCTGATGTTATCTGGCGAACACCTGCCACAATATTTTACCACTGAAGATGGTGTCCGATGGTGAGGCTGAAACTATGTTGCCCACCTGGTGTTATCTGGCGAACACCTGCCACAATATTTTACCACTGAAGATGGTCTCCAATGGTGAGGCTGAAACTATGTTGCCCTACCTGGTGTTATCTGGCGAACACCTGCCACCATATTGTACCACTGAAGATGGTGTCCGATGGTGAGGCTGAAACTATGTTGCCCTACCTGATGTTATCTGGCGAACACCTGCCACAATATTTTACCACTGAAGATGGTGTCCGATGGTGAGGGTGAAACTATGTTGCCCACCTGGTGTTATCTGGCGAACACCTGCCACAATATTTTACCACTGAAGATGGTCTCCAATGGTGAGGCTGAAACTATGTTGCCCTACCTGGTGTTATCTGGCGAACACCTGCCACAATATTGTACCACTGAAGATGGTGTCCGATGGTGAGGCTGAAACTATGTTGCCCTACCTGATGTTATCTGGCGAACACCTGCCACAATATTGTACCACTGAAGATGGTGTCCGATGGTGAGGCTGAAACTATGTTGCCCTACCTGGTGTTATCTGGCGAACACCTGCCACAATATTGTACCACTGAAGATGGTGTCCGATGGTGAGGCTGAAACTATGTTGCCCTACCTGGTGTTATCTGGCGAACACCTGCCACAATATTGTACCACTGAAGATGGTGTCCGATGGTGAGGCTGAAACTATGTTGCCCTACCTGATGTTATCTGGCGAACACCTGCCACAATATTGTACCACTGAAGATGGTGTCCGATGGTGAGGCTGAAACTATGTTGCCCTACCTGATGTTATCTGGCGAACACCTGCCACAATATTTTACCACTGAAGTTGGTGTCCGATGGTGAGGCTGAAACTATGTTGCCCTACCTGGTGTTATCTGGCGAACACCTGCCACAATATTGTACCACTGAAGATGGTGTCCGATGGTGAGGCTGAAACTATGTTGCCCTACCTGATGTTATCTGGCGAACACCTGCCACCATATTGTACCACTGAAGATGGTGTCCGATGGTGAGGCTGAAACTACGTTGCCCTACCTGATGTTATCTGGCGAACACCTGCCACAATATTTTACCACTGAAGATGGTGTCCGATGGTGAGGCTGAAACTATGTTGCCCACCTGGTGTTATCTGGCGAACACCTGCCACAATATTTTACCACTGAAGATGGTCTCCAATGGTGAGGCTGAAACTATGTTGCCCTACCTGGTGTTACCTGGCGAACACCTGCCACCATATTGTACCACTGAAGATGGTGTCCGATGGTGATGCTGAAACTATGTTGCCCTACCTGATGTTATCTGGCGAACACCTGCCACAATATTTTACCACTGAAGATGGTGTCCGATGGTGAAGCTGAAACTATGTTGCCCACCTGGTGTTATCTGGCGAACACCTGCCACAATATTTACCACTGAAGATGGTCTCCAATGGTGAGGCTGAAACTATGTTGCCCTACCTGGTGTTATCTGGCGAACACCTGCCACAATATTGTACCACTGAAGATGGTGTCCGATGGTGAGGCTGAAACTATGTTGCCCTACCTGATGTTATCTGGCGAACACCTGCCACAATATTGTACCACTGAAGATGGTGTCCGATGGTGAGGCTGAAACTATGTTGCCCTACCTGATGTTATCTGGCGAACACCTGCCACAATATTGTACCACTGAAGATGGTGTCCGATGGTGAGGCTGAAACTATGTTGCCCTACCTGATGTTATCTGGCGAACACCTGCCACCATATTGTACCACTGAAGATGGTGTCCGATGGTGAGGCTGAAACTATGTTGCCCTACCTGATGTTATCTGGCGAACACCTGCCACAATATTTTACCACTGAAGATGGTGTCCGATGGTGAGGCTGAAACTATGTTGCCCTACCTGGTGTTATCTGGCGAACACCTGCCACAATATTGTACCACTGAAGATGGTGTCCGATGGTGAGGCTGAAACTATGTTGCCCTACCTGGTGTTATCTGGCGAACACCTGCCACAATATTGTACCACTGAAGATGGTGTCCGATGGTGAGGCTGAAACTATGTTGCCCTACCTGATGTTATCTGGCGAACACCTGCCACCATATTGTACCACTGAAGATGGTGTCCGATGGTGAGGCTGAAACTATGTTGCCCTACCTGATGTTATCTGGCGAACACCTGCCACAATATTTTACCACTGAAGATGGTGTCCGATGGTGAGGCTGAAACTATGTTGCCCACCTGGTGTTATCTGGCGAACACCTGCCACAATATTTTACCACTGAAGATGGTCTCCAATGGTGAGGCTGAAACTATGTTGCGCTACCTGATGTTATCTGGCGAACACCTGCCACCATATTGTACCACTGAAGATGGTGTCCGATGGTGAGGCTGAAACTATGTTGCCCTACCTGGTGTTACCTGGCGAACACCTGCCACAATATTGTACCACTGAAGATGGTGTCCGATGGTGAGGCTGAAACTATGTTGCCCTACCTGGTGTTATCTGGCGAACACCTGCCACAATATTGTACCACTGAAGATGGTGTCCGATGGTGAGGCTGAAACTATGTTGCCCTACCTGGTGTTATCTGGCGAACACCTGTCACAATATTGTACCACTGAAGATGGTATACTTCACCCAGATATCCATACATAAATACATACATCCCAGTCCGGGCCCTGGCCTCCAAAAGAAATCGTCCCCACTGGTCTCTACTCCCGGCCAATGTCCACCAGTTTGCTGTACCCAGCCTCGCTGCCTCCTTACCGACCTGGTCCAGCCATCTGGTACGCGGTATTCCCCTCCTTCTCCTTCCCATCGGCAAATAATTTATGTTTTTTGGGGGATTCTATCCTCCG
Source organism: Magicicada septendecula (assembly GCA_034769895.1). Lineage (NCBI taxonomy): Eukaryota > Metazoa > Arthropoda > Insecta > Hemiptera > Cicadidae > Magicicada > Magicicada septendecula. Next base: position 324,594,672 of record CM068376.1, on the reverse strand, counting down.
CCATTGTCTGCACACATGTCCGGCCCAACGCAATCTGTTAATTTGTATGAATTGCACGATCGGAAGATCTTTAAACCTTTCGTAGAACTCTCGATTATGCAGTCGCCTCCAAATCTCGTTTTCTTTCACAGGACCATAGATTCTCCTCAGTATCTTCCTCTCAAACACGGCTACTTTCTACTCACCTAGTTTTTTTAGCACCCACCATTCCCAGCCATACGTCAGAACTGGTCTGATCAAGGTCTTGTAGAGCGTGGCTTTTGTCTCTTTACTTATTAGTTTTGATTTAAAATGTTTCACTAGTCCGCAGTAACACCTATTAGCAGATAATATTCGTTTTTCAGTGTCACTAGAGGAGTCATTTCCAGAGTCCACATATGACCCGAGATATGGAAAACCTTGAACTTTTTCAAATTCGTAATAATTAATGCGCAGCGACAGGGCGCGAGTGTTGCCACCTACAACCATATATTTAGTTTTGCTTTGGTTTATAACCAAGCCCATAGCCTTAGCGGACAAGTCCAGTTCTTGAAAGGCTTCCTTTAAGCCAGATTCAGACCTATTTATGACGTCAATGTCAACGGCATATGCCAGAAGCTGTACCTCCTTGTGAAATATGTGTCCGCTAGTTTGAATTCCTGAATCCCTGATGACCTTTTCTAGAGCTATGTTGAACAACAGACACGCTAAGGCATCTCCTTGTTTCAGCCCATTCAATGTTTTTAAGGAGTTAGATAGATTTGATTGTATTCTGATTTGGCACTTAGAATTGGATGTGCCAAACCATACTCCAACCATACGCACCAACTTAGATGGTATATTCAACACCTTCATAGCTCTATATAGCATTTTCCGGTTGATTGAATCATATGCCGACTGGAAATCCACAAAGAGATGGAACAGATATCCAAAAGGAGTGCTCCATCACAATCAGGGATATAGTCACCAAGTCGCATGACACCTGAGGGACTTACACACAAACGCAGCTGGCCTGCACGCCATCTACATAACTGCAACGTATCAACTGTATATTTTATAATATGATTTTTTTAACAAACGAGCTCAGCATGTTTGTAATCTCCATAAAATTTTAAAGACATTGACACCAAACACGACGTGGTTGTGATATATTTTAGACTTACAACTAAACCTAATTTAATATTCACTTTGGCTTTAGAAATTAGTATTTTGCAAATGTTATTTAATTTTCGTTAATAATCACACACAATTCGATTTATCTTTGTTATAATAATGAGTGTATATTCCATATATCAAATAAAATTTAACCCTGTACGCTTCGAAGTGGCCCAACAACTTACCCATCTTTAAATGTAAAATATTTTCCCGAAACTACATCATGAGTATGAAAATGAAAATGAAATAGGCTACAACTATAAAAACAACTCTTAATACGACTGCATCCGTCTCGTTGTATATTCACCCATGAATGTAAATTGTAAATACATTTTTGTTTATAATCATCAAGATATCACCAACATTCTTTTTACTTTATAATAAAATCATTATTAAGTACTCTAATTCTGCGTTTGCTTTAGAAATCCATAAAATACTCATATTTATCGCAATTATGAGTTGTATGGACTCATTTTTCTAACAGTTTCAATGAGATTACAAAAATTATAGTTTAATTTGTATTAGTACCTAAATTAAAATTTCGTAGTTTCGAATTGGACCGTATACTAATACCTGAACCCCCCGGATCGTGCCTGGCAGGTTGTGAGAGCACGTTCCAGAGTAAGAGTCTTCTAATCCCTTAGGTGCCATCCGGTTTGGAACACCCTACAAAACAACTGAAATGTTTTTCCAGACTGAAACAGTCTGGGTGGTTCTATAACAGTAGTACACACCTCTCTCCGTCAGACTCGAAACAGAATCGAAACAACGAAGAGCTGAGGAATTGTCAAAAAATGGCTTTGACTTCAAGAGCAGTTGTTGCTCACATAAAACGGTACACGTGTATAAGTAGCTGAGGATTATGTTGTAAAATACAAATAGTATCTTGTTAAATGTATTAAGTAACACGCAGGGGTATATCAGAAGCGCGTGGTGCCCTATGCTGCCATCAGACTGGTGCCCCCCCCCGATTCAAAATTCAACCTTTTATCCACTATTTACACTGATTGCCATACACAATTTCGCAAGTTAACAACTATTTTATTAAACTCTCAAATTACAACAAATATTTAGCTAAATAGTGATTACAATGAGCATAGTAGTACTTAAGCTTAGAAAATACTAATCGATCCATATTTTTCTTGATTTTACCTTAACGAAATCTTGAATAAGTTCTTCTAAATAGAGCGATTCAAGCTTGCTAATGAAGATAATCTCTCATCTCCCATAGTTGAACTCAACATATCTTTAATGCGTTTTAATACAGAAAATGATCTTTCAGATTCGCAGTTAGCTATTGGAATCGTCAAAAGCAGACGATAATCAGTGTATATATTCGGATATACATCAATCATTTTTACAGTCAATAATCCAGTTTAATACTCTGAGGGGACAAACTGTGGTATCATGGAATCTATCATCTTCATTCGAACGATTTGAAAATGATTTTGCAATTTTACTTTCTCTTTCTTGCAGTGTTACTCGTGCCACAAAGTGCTACAATTATATTAGAAGATCGTTAATCAAATCGTTCGAGTAAGCTTCAATAAGAGCTTTCGCTTGATATTCTAACTCGACAGCCTCCATGGTTAATAACTGTATAAGAAAATCAAACAATTGCGTAATGTGATCATAAGCTTTGCTTCGCTCAGTCAATTCAGCTGGATGGTGCCCCCTCTGACAGCTGAGTCCCTGGTGCCCGGTGCTGCAGCATACCCTAGCGTTATGAATAATCCGCCACTGCTAACACGTATTGAAGCAACGGTCGTTTGTCATACTGCATTACGCTCGTAATTATGTAGTTCTGTGGAATTAGGTCAGACACTACTGTAATCTTTACTTGGACTCGGTGAAATGCTACTTCAGCGCGCGTACACGGTGTAGTTTTGAAACAAAACTCGTGGACGAATAGACGATGTGCATAACTAAGCTGGAATGCAGTGTAAACTTAGTTTCAATAACGGGGCATCCGACATGCCAATCACGTCCGCACCCCCTGAACAAATATTCCAACATTCCGTAGGGGAGGAAACAGAATGGCGGAATGCGGGACGAATTTGTATAAACATCCGGGTGCGCCCCCTCCCTGCCACCCCCATACCATCGTACATAAAGCGTCACGTTTTCCCGGATGAATTCTGCACAACTAAGATTATCATCGGTATGCGTTTATAGAATATAACATTAAAAAATAAAAAACTGTCTGCCTCTAAGGAAGACAAAGTTGAAAATTACGACTTTACAACAAACAAAGCTCACGTTTGTACAACTTACGTATACGCTGGGGTCGAACGTAGACATTTTCGTACAGCCATAAAATCAGTGGCAGTGAAATTTTTAATGAAATGCGTGATAAAAGAAGACTGCGGGTTGGCTGAGCATTAGCTGGTTGGGAGAAATACTAACCAAACATCAAAAAACATGTTCTAGCAGGGGCGTATTTACGTGGGGGGACCAGACCCCTCCCCCAGAGGGTAGAGAAAGTTAACAAATTTTGTTAATCTCGTAAGTTTTAGAATGTTTTATTATTTTTCCACCTATGTACGCTAATATAGTAGTAACTCTTTTTTAAATATACAAACATGTTTATTACACAGCATCAGCGTATAGGTTACGTTTGAAATATGAAATACAGGAAAAAGCAATTCAGTCAATAAGTATCTTGTAAACAGTGTTTCAATAACGCGTATTTTTATTCTATTATTACAGTTTATTTTAATGGGACTGATTTCATTTTCACTGACATCACTTTAAAGATAGGCGTCAACTTGTTTTTTCTTTTGTATGAAGCCTACCCGACCCAAGAGCTAGAGTTAACTAGGCAGGATACACTGCAAGACCTACGTTATGTTCTTAATGCTATTGAAGCTGTTAATTAAATATTCATCATCATCTTCAAGGATTAAACCAAGGATGGTTTTTTCCGGTCTCAAACAGGCAAAGATTAGAGCTGGTCACTCCAGCGCTTCCTCGGACGTCCCACACCTCTCCGACCCCTCGGCTTATAGCTCCATAGTTGTTTGGGGATGCGGCACTCATCCATCCGGCAAAGATGTTCTCACCAATTCAGCCGATACTGGGCAATCCTGTCGAGTATACTCATAATATTCATTTCCTGCCGTATATCTGTGTTTCTTCTATGATCATGGAGAGTATACAATGACATGTGCCTGAAAAATCTCATTTCAGCCGCTTGGATGCGACCGGCCTGGCCTTTCGTTAAAGTCCAATTCTCAGACCCATAAAGAAGTGTGGGACGAGCCATCACCTTGTAGAATTTTAGGCGTGTTCCTTTACTTCCTGACTTACGTGTTCGCCTAATGGTCCCGCAAGGTTTAACTTATGCAACTTATTCAGAACGTTGTTGCATGCATTATAAGACACACTGTAGCCCAGGTATTCAAAAGTGCTAACTTGTTCCAGGAATTAAATATTCATAATTATTTATTTATGGACGTCACAGAATCCATTGGCGTAGATGTATTTGTTTAATCACAATTTTCTGTGCAGGGACTACTCATCAGCTGTAACCAAATGAGTGCTGAATATCTATTTATGCAGGACAAACTGTACGATGTGCGGCACGACACCGGAGACAAGGTCATCCAGTGCGGTAGACACAATGATATCTTCAAACTGTGGTTGCAGTGGAGAGCCAAGGTAACATAACGTTTCAATTGCTAATGTGTACTCCGTTGAACCGTTTGTCCAACATAGTCAGAATACGGGCTACATTATTTCATCGAAATGGTTCAAGAAATGTACGTTAAAAATTGAAATAAAATAAATACTTGCATTAAAACTGTATGTTACAATAAATTAAAAATATATACGTGCTAATAAAATTCAAAAAAATAATTTTGTGTGTGTGTGTGTGGGGGGCGTGCGTGTGCTTGTGTTTATTAAAATATATTTTTAAACATTCATTAAATGCCTTCTTCCAATGAAATTATAATAGGTAATATTTAATAAAAATTAATGGTTTTACCATTGATATTATGGTTGTATGTTAAGTCTGGAAAGTTTTAATTCTAAAAACTTGACAGTTGATATTTGTACCTAATATCAAAATATTGATAACCGCATTGTTTAAACTAACAAAGAAGTTAGTGCATAGAAAATACTATGTAAATTTTATTTGCTCTCTTAAAAACTTGGCGGAAACGGAGACCTGTCAGAGGCAGGAAAGCAGAAGTTTGGCTAACGAGTTTGCTTTTCAACAGTCTACTTTTGGCATAATATGCCTTATTTCCTATTTGTATCATGTCATGTGTGGTCATGTTTATGCACCCTTCATTATTTATCATGTTACCCAGGTATCTGAACGTATTAACTGCATCAAATGAATTATCCCCTACGCATAAATTGTATAGATTTCTTCTCGTTTCTGATGCAGAAATTAGCATGTATTTAGTTTTGCTGATATTTACATTCAGTTAACATTCCAGCGGATTTTTGATTCAGCATCTTCATCGATCGTCTGTCAAAAATCTCGATGGACTAATTGTCGAGTTTCCGTTCGGTCGGTTTACTCTCCACGTAACAGTCGCGGACCTGGGAAATCAAAGTCGGTAACATCTGCGTTCACCGATTTAATGGAGCTTCCAGCACTGTCTCCTCTACAATAATAGATACTATGACAGCTTTCGTTTAAGACTACTCAGCCCCACTCCCGTACCACGTCACCACAGTCGTAATGCAGTGAAATGCACATTCATTAGCGCAACACAACTCACATAAATAATTAAAAATGATAACAAAATCAACGAAATACACTTAATAACTTAGTGTGGGAAGATGAGGAAGAACAGAAAGAAAATGTATTCTCATAGTTTCATGTTTGATTTAAACTCAGAAAACAGGCTTTAAATTAAGTATATTGTGTTTGTTACAGGGCACTGACGGCTTTGAGAAACACATGGATCGCCTCATGGAACTCAGCGAGTACATGGTGAAGAGGATCAAATCGATGCCAGACAAGTTCCTCCTGCTCTTAGAACCCGAGATGGTCAACGTAAGCTTCTGGTACATTCCGACACGTCTGCGTAACAAGCCCAAAAACGCGGAATGGGAACAAGAACTCGGCAAAGTAAGTTGTTACTTTTCTTGTACAATTGCATTGTTAACAAGACTGAACGAGTTCCCTACTGATGTATCTGTTCCGCGCAGGTATGTCCGATCCTGAAGGGCAGGATGATGACTGCCGGTACGCTGATGATCGGATACCAACCACTGGACGACCGGCCAAACTTCTTCCGCAACATCATCTCCAGTGCTGCCGTCACAGAGGGCGACGTCGACTTCCTTCTTGCTGAACTCGACCGTCTCGGACAAGACCTTTAAACTAGTGTAAGTTGTTTCATAATCACGATACGTGTGTCGGTTATACACAACTAAGAACTCGGCAAACAACGACAGGATTAAGAATAAGCAATAAGACCATAAGCCTAAGAACAATAGGACAACACTGGTATGCTCTCTGAGCCTGCAGAACTCGTTCACCATTTTAAACGTAGTACAATTATTATTACATCAATTTCGATATTAGATAGATATTCGAATTTTCAGTTTCAATTTTCAATTCAACAGAGTTGAAATTTGATATACACAGTAGGTTTACCATTTCTTATATTGGGTGTTCCAAACCGGATGGCACCTAAGGGATTAGAATACCTTTACTGTCGCACGCGCACTCACAGTCGGCCCTGCCCGGCCAGGCCATATCCTGTAAAACGCGCCCAGTGAAAATCGCGCCGAGTACTGTCCCTACCCGTCAATTGCGGGTACACCACTTGCGCGCGGCGGTCAGGTCTGCTTCAGGTTATCTATGAACTTGATATATCCCATCATACTTTATCCAGGCTTTGGACTGGCTAAATGACAAAAGTATATTTTTGTCATTCAGGCGTGTTTAAAATCAGCTCATAAGCATCGTCAATATTTTTTTTTTATTTATTGTTATATTATTTTTTTTTAATTATTAATTTTTTTTTATTGTAATTTTTTCATTTTTTATTGGATTTTTTTAAGTTTATAAGTTACTATTTACATTATGTACATTTTATTTGTTTGTATACATCTTCTAACTCTAGGGCCATGAACTCAAGTTTTAGTCCATTTACTCAAGTTTTTGGAGGTAAGATATTGCTTTCAAACATGCCCTGATGTCACCATCCTCTTCGTACTTTTTTACTGTTTTTTCAAGCCTTTTGTCCACTTTCATGTAAGTTGTTTTCCTTCGTTTGCCTTCCATACTTAACTCTGTCCTCAGTAACGCACATGCTGAGTTTTCTGCTTCTGTCTTCATACATTTGATCACGTCTTTAATTTATGGGTTTGGTTTTCCAAGGAAATTATTAATTTTATTGTGCCAGCCTTCTACAGCGTTGGTCGTTCGATGGCCCCGTCTGTAGCAACTCCAAAGACTGACCGGGACTTCACTATTTTCCAACCACCTCTCCACAAAATAATCGAAAAACTCAGAAAGCTTGGCGACATCAGGTGCTTGGGAATGTATCTCGAGCCAGCCATCAAAGACATCTTCAGGCGGAAGGAACGCTAGCGCAGCACACATGCGAATATGCAATCTTACTTCTTCATTTTCCCTGTATTCGCGAGTAAGTCCCAATTCTCGCACTTTTCTCCAGAGACATTTCTTCATGTGGAAATGGCATCCATGTACTTCAACTGATGGGAACACAACTGTTAGTGCAGAAATCGCTGCTGGTTCAAAATCAACGGTCACATTTTTAGGATTCCATTCTGGAACATGTTCAACTACATTACGGAACAGACGAATGTATGTCTCTTTTTTTTTATTTGGTAAAAATGCAAAGCCCACTGGATAGACGTTTGTTTCACTCTTAGAACTTCCAAAGTCTGCATGAATTGTGTATACTTGAGAAAATTGCTTGCTACAGCTTTTAAAGGTCCCATCCATAAAAAAGTCTTGTTTACTCTTTAGAACTTCTCTTCCTGCTTTCCCACACAAGACTATGATCCTTTCTTCTAAGTTGTCGTCGCTTAATAGAAAATTGGTACCGTCATTCATAGTTAGTACTTCTGCTTGAAGATCAACTTCTTGAGATGATTTTGGTTCTTTCTGATTTCCTTGCGATTTAGCCCGGTGATTGTATAACGTCCTCTTCGTTACTTGCTGTGCTGGCATTTCCGTGACAAAATCATACCCTCGATTATGCAGGTCACCTAACTCTTCTGAATATATTGTAGAAATCAAAGTATCTTCCTCTCGTGCTCTCTTCTTCGCCTGATTTAGTGTCTTGTGTACTTCCAAACGAGCGTCATCCGGAGCTCCACATTGATGCTCATTTGAACTAAGTACATTACAGTCTTTGGTGTTAATCATTCCTCGACAACGCGTTGATCTCTGTTTTGAACAGCGCCAAATCACAGTTCCGTCTTCTTTGGTTCTCCTTATGATGTGCGAGTATCCTTCGTAATGGGTACATGGCTTACCGTGGCTGGTTGTTGTCACTTCCATATTGAACATATAACAGCATAAATACACAAGGCGCACGAACTGAACACTAGAAAAGTTAGAGCAGTAATGAGGGCAAAAAAGAGAAAGCTGGAAGGATAAACTGGGAGGAAATTCCAATGCATTGTTCTACAGGTCATTCACCGGGGTTGAACGCACTCATGGGGAGGGGGTGGGTCGTCACAAACTGGGCGCGATTTACACAGATTTTTATATGGGCGCGATTTTCATAAATTCCGGCCAGGCACGACCCGAGCGGTTAAGATATAAGTATACGGTCCAATTCAAAACTATACAATTTTTAATTTAGCTTATAATCTAAATTAAACTATAATTTTTGTAATCTCCTTGAAATTTTGAGAAAAATGAGTCCAAACAACAAATATTTGGGATAAATGTGAGTATTTTAGGGATTTCTAAAGAATACTCAGAATTGGAGTACTTTTAATAAATATTTTATTATAAAGTAAAAAGTATGTTGGTAATATCTTGATGATTATAAACAAAAATGTATTTACAATTTACACTCATGGTGCAAAATTACGTTGGTAATATGAAAATTTGTATTTTTTCTACAGTAACAAATGCTGTCTACATTTGCAAAATACTAATTTCTAAAGCCAAAATGAATATTAAATTAGGCTTAGTTGTATATCTAAAATATATCACAACCACGTCGTGTTTGGTGACATTTTCTTTAAAATTTTATGGAGATTACAAATGCTAAGCTCGTCTGTTAAAAAATTCATATGATAAAAGTTGCAGTTACATAGTTACATAGCCCCAGTAGATGATTCATACCCCAGGCGTTTGTGTGTGTGTGTCTCCTAATCCCTCAGGTGCCATGCGACTTGAAACGCCGTATAAGTACAAAACAAAACAATTTCAGAAACTGTTTTAATGGCGGTTGATTGAAATTTTTATTTCTAAATTTTACAAAAACAAATTTCATTACTTAAAACAAAAAACGTTTTATTGCATAAAAAGTATCCCTTTTCTACCTAATCAAATGGTATCTTTTTTACGAATGAAGAATAATGGAGATAGGCCTATTACACTTCTTTGTAGCTATAATTATGAGGAAAATATGCCAAATGTTTTGTTACAAAATAAATGTCATATTTCAGTTAACTTTTATCCAAGTTTTGTAAACGATATAACATTGGACTACGAATGGAAAGGCTAATTTGTTAATGTAATAACACATTTTTTATTATAGTACTGACCAGAGGCGTACCTGGGCCACTGGAGGCCCGGGACGGATTTTTTTCTGAGGCCCCCTCTCATAAAACGGGTGTTTATAATCCAATTTATCTTTAAATAATATATAGCAAAAACAACTTTACTGTTATATGTTTATTGTCTAATTACTGTATTGATCTAGTTAGGAAACTTTACATGCAGCTGTAGTAATGTTTTTAATAAAAATCCACTTTCATATTGTAAATACAAAGTACAAAGAAATAATAGAAGTAGTATTATTTATAGAGTGCATTAAATGTATTACAATACTTTATAACGTACAATAAACTTATATACTGCAAAACAAACTTATCATTGCTATAAACAATACTTCAGGTCAGTTAGCAGTATTAGTGCATAACTCACACTGTTATCTGTACAGTTGTCTTCTATGTCACTCACGCAATATGTGACAGGTCAGTTAGCAGTATTAGTGCATAACTCACACTGTTATCTGTACAGTTGTCTTCTATGTCACTCACGCAATATGTGACAGGTCAGTTAGCAGTATTAGTGCATAACTCACACTGTTATCTGTACAGTTGTCTTCTATGTCACTCACGCAATATGTGACAGGTCAGTTAGCAGTATTAGTGCATAACTCACACTGTTATCTATACAGTTGTCTTCTATGTCACTCACGCAATATGTGACAGGTCAGTTAGCAGTATTAGCGCATAACTCACACTGTTAGCTGTACAGTTGTCTTCTATGTCACTCACGCAATATGTGACAGGTCAGTTAGCAGTATTAGTGCATAACTCACACTGTTAGCTGTACAGTTGTCTTCTATGTCACTCACGCAATATGTGACAGGTCAGTTAGCAGTATTAGTGCATAACTCACACTGTTATCTGTACAGTTGTCTTCTATGTCACTCACGCAATATGTGACAGGTCAGTTAGCAGTATTAGTGCATAACTCACACTGTTAGCTGTACAGTTGTCTTCTATGTCACTCACGCAATATGTGACAGGTCAGTTAGCAGTATTAGTGCATAACTCACACTGTTAGCTGTACAGTTGTCTTCTATGTCACTCACGCAATATGTGACAGGTCAGTTAGCAGTATTAGTGCATAACTCACACTGTTAGCTGTACAGTTGTCTTCTATGTCACTCACGCAATATGTGACAGGTCAGTTAGCAGTATTAGTGCATAACTCACACTGTTATCTGTACAGTTGTCTTCTATGTCACTCACGCAATATGTGACAGGTCAGTTAGCAGTATTAGTGCATAACTCACACTGTTAGCTGTACAGTTGTCTTCTATGTCACTCACGCAATATGTGACAGGTCAGTTAGCAGTATTAGTAACTCACACTGTTAGCTGTACAGTTGTCTTCTATGTCACTCACGCAATATGTGACAGGTCAGTTAGCAGTATTAGTGCATAACTCACACTGTTAGCTGTACAGTTGTCTTCTATGTCACTCACGCAATATGTGACAGGTCAGTTAGCAGTATTAGTAACTCACACTGTTAGCTGTACAGTTGTCTTCTATGTCACTCACGCAATATGTGACAGGTCAGTTAGCAGTATTAGTAACTCACACTGTTAGCTGTACAGTTGTCTTCTATGTCACTCACGCAATATGTGACAGGTCAGTTAGCAGTATTAGTGCATAACTCACACTGTTAGCTGTACAGTTGTCTTCTATGTCACTCACGCAATATGTGACAGGTCAGTTAGCAGTATTAGTGCATAACTCACACTGTTAGCTGTACAGTTGTCTTCTATGTCACTCACGCAATATGTGACAGGTCAGTTAGCAGTATTAGTGCATAACTCACACTGTTAGCTGTACAGTTGTCTTCTATGTCACTCACGCAATATGTGACAGGTCAGTTAGCAGTATTAGTGCATAACTCACACTGTTAGCTGTACAGTTGTCTTCTATGTCACTCACGCAATACTTCAGGTCAGTTAGCAGTATTAGTGCATAACTCACACTGTTATCTGTACAGTTGTCTTCTATGTCACTCACGCAATATGTGACGCACTTTTTGTGAATTCGTTCATTCGAGTAACCGACCTCATTTCCGCAATCTGAATTATCCACTGTTTGAGAAATATTCTGATGAGAGGTTTTAAATAAATTGTTCAACACTAACACAACTTTATTAATTAAGCGTTATTATTAATAGTTCTATGTTACACAAGTTATAATTAATAAGCCTAAGTAAGGCTCTGTGTTACATAAGTTATTACATAAATAATTATTGATTATCTTGTTTAGGCTGAAACAGATAAGTTTTTACAGTAAACAGTAACCAAACATTTCGTTTCAACCTTATACTTTATTAATATTTATTTAACTAATGTGTAGATTTCGAATAGGGGAGAGATGCCTACATCGTACCACTTTTGACGTTTGTATTTTTATGTAATATACCATTAAGAATAACTTGGTCGTTAATTAATGCTACAATTAGTGATTAACTATACGTACATCATACATTTTTCAGGCTTTAAACATGAAGTATTTTTATCGGAAAAGTCTTCCAATACAACTATGCAAACGGTACGATTTTGCAAACTGGTTCCCTAAATCGTACGAGCATTACTTTTTGCTAAGAAAAAAATAAATCAATATAATATAATCAAAAAACATTATAATTCTTAAGCTAAACATTATGCTTGAACAAACTTTGAAAATGTTTTATTGTTTTATTTAAATAGTGTAACAAAAACTGTTACTAACCTAATTACACGTTATTATAAAATGTTTGAAAATTGTACTTAGTCCAAAATAGTTTTAAAACTTATTGTTTGCTTAACATTAAAGTGTAGAACGTAAGGCAAACGTGTCTAACTTGTGTCCATTAAATTTTCACTCGGCACGCACCACCAAAGAACTGCTTTACATAACTGCCTACATTTTAGGCATCAGATATTTCGCAACACCAGTCTTCATCTTGACTTTGATTGTTTCTCATTACCAGGAGCAGTGACGGTGTCGATATTCTTTGCTTTGTTTGGGCGTATAGCAACATTTTTCGTGTGTAGCCCTTTTTCCACCTTCGCTGCAATCAATTCTGCCTTGTAAGGACTTCTTCTTCAGCAGCGCGACAACCCATTACTGAGTCAAGGCCTCTTTTAACAGCCTCCGCCAATTATTCCGGTCAAGTGCAGCTGCTCTCCAGTTCCGGGTCCCAAAGATATGGCGCGCATCATATTTCACACCGTCTTCCCAACGTAGTTTGGGTCTACCAACTCTCCTGATGCCACAGATCTGTTCTGTGAGTGCCTTCCCCCATTCTGATCACATGTCCAGCCCATCTGCGTCTTTCAAGTTTTAAAATTTTCACAATATCTGGTGCATTTAGGAGAGTCCTTGGTTCATTCAGTTCTTGGTTGGTCCTTTTCCTTCATTCACCTCCCACACATATTGGACCAAAAATACTGCTGAAGATTTTGCGTTCATGAACCAGCAGGCTTGACTCAGACTTTCTAGAAATGGTCCAGGTCCAGAACCACAGGTGAGAACTGGGCGGATCAGTGTTTTATACAGAAGCAGCTTGATGCTCCTGGCAATTGTTCTGCTCTGGAACAGGAGTCTGAGACCAAAGAAGCACCTATTAGCTGAAGCGATTCTTCGCTTTATTTCTTCTGTTGTTTCCCTATTGGAGTTAACTTGACATGCTAAGTAAACAAAGTTGTTGACTTTTTCGAAGGAATAGATGACAATTTGGACGCGCTCTCCTTCTCTAAGAAGGACTGCTTGACAGATTCACTGCTTTCTTAGCTGCTTTGGCTTTTAACGTGTTTGTTGATTTAGCCGCTCTTGGCATGCTACTGGTGTTAGCTACTGAAGAAACATGTCCAACGACGTCTAAAGGCATTGTTGTAAGTTTTTCTGCTGCAGCGAAGGCTGGATCGGGAAATATATCCTTGTTGGATAATCGTACCCAGGTTGTTTTGAAACCATTTATTGCATATGCAATTGTAGCTTCTTTTGAATGTGGTTTGGCTTAAAAGTTTGAGACTTGGAATTGAGTAACTCCCAAATCAGGGTTGTAAGGAAGTGATCTCCGTACCGCTTGTGTGTAGAAATTTAGCAATGGGCCAAAGAAAGTTTTATCTAGGGTTGAAGGCGGGCAGTGTGAACAGGAAGCTATAAAAGAATAACACCATTTTCACACGCAACAACTAGAGCTTCAAGAATTTTTGGATGACTTGCATGTCCAGCCAAAAGCAGTAAAACCTGTTTGACTCTTTACCCAGTTAATAAAATGTTAGAGCTATTTCACATAAAGTTCACTATCCAGATAATGGAATTTTAACCTGACTACAAGGCGGTGCACCTACTTTCAGATCAGGTACCGTTATCAATCTTTTAAATATTATCACTGGTGGAACGTATAAGACATTCCGTCGTGGCCGTGGCATTGATGCCTCTCTCACCACTTGAAACTGCGCCAACTTTTCTTTTACCCTCTTAAGTACTTTTTGACATCTTTTTTACGCTATGCTAAATCCTGATCCGTCGACATTAAATACTGTTGCAGGATCGAGAATACTTTCATCAGTTAATTTAATCAAAATTTTAAAAAAACTTCAATATTTTATTTGTTAAATCCCTTTGGTCACGTGGATTCTAATTCCCTAAGCGAAAGCTGTGAACGCCGTGCATAATACCACTTCTTTACTGTTATTTCTCCAATTTTATTAAAATTTTGTGGTGAATTTTTTTTTTTCTATCTGAAAAGCAAGTCTTCGAACGTCGTATATGGTAAGACCAAACGTACATACTTCCAAGTTTAAAAAATGTCTAACGAGTTCATTTACAGTTTTACGAGATATGAAGTTAATCTACTTAGCGATCTAACATCCTCATTTGCAATTACATTTCTTGAATGTAAATGTCTTTTTAATGTTGGCTTTGGTATGTTATATTGTCTGCAGCACTTGTTTAACCCTAAGTCTCTATTTCTGCATAAAGCTTCTATTACCTGTCCATTTGCCATACTGCCTTTTACTGCTCGTTCTGCGACAGGCATCAAGTACAATAAAAATAAATATTAATAAAATTTCATTCGAATTAAAGTTAGTTTGTTCGATTGTGCCGGTACGATTTGGGCAACTGTGTAGCGTTATACACAACATAACATAACCTGATCTTACATAACACAAGCATCACTTACAGTAAAATATTGCTAAAACTATATAGACCAGTCATTCTGCGATTTCACCTTGCAAAAAATTTATCACGGACCAAACTTTGCACAATGAAAATATATATAAAAACAACGACAATTTATAAATTAAAGGCAATGTTTACCTTACCTTATCCGTATTAATATATTTGTTATGTAATTTTTAACACTATTTAAAAACATTTTCAATAATTGTAAATAATTCTAAAAGTATTAATTACTTATAAATAAATTACTTAAGTGAGTTACTATACCATTTACAATTAAAAACTTAATGTTAATTCAAAAACCGTTTGATTTATATATTCAGCATACAAAAATATAAAATTTGTTCAGAGCAAAAAGACAATCAATGGAATAATTTAATTTGTTAATTAACTAATAAACATATTGACTTCTTTTAATAGCTCGTTTTGTAGACAATTAAATAAGCTACAACTTTTACCTAAAACTTTTTTTTGAAAAAAACGCGGGAAATCACTGAAAATGTCAAAAAACTACTCCCAAATTACCCGGACGAGCAAATGTCCTAAAAATATGACACCTTTAAATCTTCGTAACTCGGCGAATTTTGGTCGTACAAAAATTAAAAAACAACAAAATATGCAGAATTTGATCAGCTAAAATTGTAATTTTAAACATTTAAAGGGAAAATGAAGGGAAATAGGTGAAAATGCGAAAAACGTATTTTTAACCCCTTTCAGAGGGGGTGGAAGAAGTCCCGGCCTTCGGGATGTGAAAATTTTTAAGAATAAATCTAATATACTTAAACGTCATAATTCCAAATTTTCATCCGTGCTAAATTTTTTGTAAGGTTTTGCAATTTTTTTTTTCTATAATGACTGGTGTAACAAGGATTACGACAGGTATAACAGTCGTATCAGCGTACTTTGATGTTTGTTATTTCCTTAAGGGTTCAAGTTTAAAAATTATAACGACACAATCAATTTGAGAAAATAACCCGCTGTAACCACTTGCGTGACGTCAGAGCGGTTCTTTTACACCAGCATACGACTAAACACATTCTTGCAACTACACCGCGTCCAAAATAACCAAGAGGTACAATTTAGGCAACTCCCCCTACTCAGTAAGCACACCGTTTAATAACGATTCTTTTCCGACAGTTTTTGTAGAGACTCGCTGGATCTGCCTGCCTCCGAGGTTCACCTGGAAAACGTCTGGCCGACAATACACATACACATATTATCTGTAGAGAGAAACTTGTTGAATTTTATAGAATATTTTTTTGTTATGTCTTGTAGCGATTTTGATGACAAAAAATAAATAAAAAATTGTCGTATTTTAAGTGTAAAAAAAAAAATATTGCGGTTGTTGGAGGCAAAACGTCGGACGAGCAGACATATTGTTAAATTTATGGGCTATATGTGTATATATACAAAGCAAATATATATTAACCATTATATATAATTTATTGGATAATGATTAAATTAAAAAAAAAAAACGCCTGTAATATGATGTGTAGATTTGCAATAAATGCGTATCAAACGTTTGAGGTATGACTTCGAGCTATGTCGCAGTTCCCACAAACAACTCATCGAATTAACTCTAAATACTTCCACAATTTCTAAAACAGTCAATAGTCACAAAAAACTAAGATCGATTGTTTGGGGCGTTACGGAAATAAATTAAATTATGTAATACATTGTATTTGAGTACTAATAATTTCATCTTCACAGTTTAATAATTCACTGCAATAGATATTGAATTTATTTTTTTATATTGACTTAGATATGTATTGATTTGTCCTTTACACTTGCTTGATAGAAAACGGCTTTGTATTTCAATATCGCAGGAAGAAGAAAAAGTGACCAGTTATACTGTAAAGTGACCGTTTCGGTACTGTTTCAACTTGGTAAAGGAAAATAGTTTACCCACAGAGATCAGATGTGTTCAGCACAGAAGTAAGTCTACACCATTTTCTACCTCCTCTTAAACCATATGATGAAATGCCATGTGCTCAAACTCGTTGGCTTATGGCATAGGACTTTATATCGATGCTCGAGTCGAGTAATCCAGAGCATATGACGGGTTGTGTGTTTACACAGCTTTTCCTAGAGACATACACATATAACCTAAAGAAAGTTAACTCGCACAGTTTTTAAATTTATATACTAACTGAATGTTTGCTGTTACGATGCGTTTTCGTTCACTTATTATATACGAATCGATTCGCTTCTAAATGAATGTTCGTGATTGTAGAATTATAAAATAGCACCGAGGGGTATCAGACACGTGGTATCTGGGCTTTTCTTCGCTCAGCCGCAATTCCCGTTTTGTCAAAATCATGAACTTTATCGTAATCAATATCAGTACGGACACTGACGAGTCCTCGTTCTCGTAATAATTGTTGTTATTGTGTCAAATTCGTTTGTTCCACTCGTTAATTTGCTTTTACGTTTTCTCAGCGCTTCCCGTTTTATTACAGCCTCTGTTTTGTTTCGATTGAGACGACCCGTTTCGCCTGTCCTACGATAACACAGAATGCCTGACACCGCCCTTACGTATGCAGTAGATTCTGGTGGGCAGCAAGTATTTGTGGTAATTCTGAGACATAGCTCGGTCAAATGTGTGTTAAACGTCCCTTGATGCGCAATAGCAAATAGTTTTCCTAATAAATGAAAAGATATATATATATTAATAATATGATTAATATTTTCTTCTCACTGTTATGACTGTATAAGGTTTATTTATATGCAGATTTGTTAAAAAAATGTTATTTTAAAAAGGTATATATATATATTAATAAAATATAAATAAATATATTTATTTATTTAGTTAATAAATGTTGCTTCAATTTAAATTGTATTTAGATTATAAGTCAATGTTATGTGTATAGGCCTAATTGTTAATACGTATACATACATACAAACATATATGTAATACAAATGTAATTGTATACATGTTTCATTGAAGTGTAATTTATAGTGCGCACTAAATATTAATTGACCTTCATTATTATTACTTGCAGAGTTCATGAAAAAATATATGTTTATGTATCGATATGTATTAAGTCCACTAAGAAATTATAAATATATACATATACATACGTTAGGAAAATACTGAGTAGATGTGATACAAAAATTAGTGAAAATGGAGAAAACAAAAACACAAAGAATGTAGGATAAGAGTGTTTCCTTTAGAAAGGAATTATATATATAGTTACCTCGTATTACGCTTAATTATTTAAATGACAAAAATTTGTTATTTATTGGATGAAGTAAATATTTATTATTAAGGCTGTTATTAGATTTAATTTAGAATATTAGATTTAATTTAAAACAAAAATTGATACCAAGTACCCAGTCCCTTTTGTAGAGTTATTTTTAAAGTTTTTATAAGTTTCAGTGATTAACAACAGATTATGTTAATTACAGAAATTTTTACTACTGATCATGAAGATTTTGCCAGTTTGCGATAAGTTTACAAACTTTCACAGAAGTCTCTTTAACTTATTTGAGCAAACAAACTAGAAACGTTTCATAAAACGTTGTGTATACACTGGTTTCCAAAGTACTACAGATCCCGTCTGTTACCAACTGCCAGAGTATAACTTCTTTTCAGATAAGTAATTGCCATTACATTATGTATCGGTTTTATGTATTCTGTGTCGTTGCTGTACATTCTTATATCTCAGTTTAAAGAGATATAAAAATAAAAATTTTAGAAATTACTTTAACAATGTAAAATTGTTGGGGAATATGAAATTGTCACATAAAGGTATCTTTGCAAAGTTCTAGTCAAAGAAGACTGGCAAATGTCGACGCAATTTCATCCTGTATAAACTAACGATTTATTTTTATAAGAAATAATTGTTGTATGTATTTATTTAGGAAAAAGTATATCTATATATTTTTTATGGAAAAGTAAGAGTGTTACTAAGTCAGTTGGAAAAACAACGGTACGTATTTTAATATAAATTTAAAATAAAATTTGCCGCAATCAAAAGAAAAATATGCGCCATTCAGCGAGAAAAATTGTTTCAGAAACTGATGAAAGATTTATATTAGAAGCAATTACCGGCTGTTTGGCCGTGGTCCAGGGTTTACAAACAAACCAAACGTTTCAACACCACCACTGGCTGTCATCTTCAGTGGAATACGAGTCTACCTGAACGCGGGATGTCAAACGTCAGGCCCACAGTACTGTGGTGAAGGCCCCCGCTGTGGGCCTGACGTTTGACACCCCGCGTTCAGGTAGACTCGTATTCCACTGAAGATGACAGCCAGTGGTGCTGTTGAAACGTTTGGTTTGTTTGTAAACCCTGGACTACGGCCAAACAGCCCGGTACTTGCTTCTAATATAATTGTCACCGACCGTGAAAGACTTAAAACAATATGATGCAAGATTTGTTTAATAAAATCCTGAGTAATAGAACGACTTATATTATGAACCACTAAAGGCAGTGTGATGAAGCTGTCTTCAAAATAATCGCTTTGCATTGGAATAAACGATTCTATGTCCGTTGCAACTTATTCACTTTTCATTTTGTAAAGCGTGTTTTTCAACATAAAAATTAAAAAATGGGTGATGGGTGTGTTTAAATGTGTGTGTGCGCGCGCGGGTGCGCGGGTGAGATACAGAGAGTGTGTGTATGGGCACGCCCGCGCCAATATTGGTAAGAATTTCTCGTCATTTCTTCATTTCTTTGAAATAGAGAATCTTTTAATTGTAGCAAATCCCGAAGAGCCTTTAGAAAGCATATCAGACTTTCACGCGTTATCTATATATCAGACTAAACGTCGTCTAAACGCGTAAAGATTAGAAAATAAGCGTCCGTCATAGTAAAATCACCACCATTCACTAATTTCTGAGCAAGTATTTTATTCATTACGTGTTGTTGTTATTATTGGTATTATTATTATTATTATTATTATTAATGTTGTCGTTAAGTAAGTGATCAAAAATCACTTATCAAAATCAGTTTTATTGAAACCTTAGAATAATTTAGTATACATAAGAAACTTAGTGTTCTGAAAAAAATAAGTATTTCATATCGGTGAGACTATATCTAAAAATGGTTACCATTTAATTTCACATTGTAATTTCATCTCTCACATAGGTTGTAATTTACTTTGTATTGTTGTAAATTTACATGTATATGGTGTTAGTTTTAACAATTACAACAGCGTTCCGCTAGATTTTAGTCAGATTGGAATGGTAATTGTAAGTTTCTAATAAATGTTATGTAGTTCGTAATTATCCAAGTGTATGTAAGTGATAGTGAGTGACAGCTGTGAAATCGTCGCTTTCCAAGACTGTTGTTAGGTGCTGAACCGGTGCCGCGCGAAATTTCGCTGTGTAGGGCAATAAAGTGAGACGTTTTTCGTGTAGCCACTTCAAAGATTTTCTTTTAGAAGCTTTTAAGATTTCGCTTTGTCTTATCGGCGATAGAAAAACGCCCCCTAATAGGCAGTGAAGGGCAGGATATGGTGCATCTGAGAAGGCTGTGTATCTCCTTAACAATAGTAAGGCTAAGAAAAATTAGTCATTGTGTTGACAACATCGCTGCGCTTAGAACAAACAAGTGGAGGGGGATATATAAATGTGTGTGTGTGGGCGCGCGATTGCAATTTCTGTATTCTAATGCAGATACCAACAAGAGTGTAATACGTATTCGTAAAACAACTGTTTCAACGTTATATTTTACAAACCGGCAGAGTGAACTGAAAAGAATGAACGAAGAAATTGTTTTCCAGATGGTAATTAATACTGACCAAAAGAGAGATATAGCGTTGAGTTATGTGAACGATCGGTCACGGGTTCGTTTCCCTCACGCATGCCCTCCTCCTCCTACTAATCAAGAAGGCTTTGCGAAAATGCCAACGTATCAGTGACGCGCAATATAATATTTCTGTGAGATTATTCAATGCAATTACACGCAATTATACGATACTGCCGGTAATTCATCATAATTATCATAAATTTTCCCGTTTTTTTGACATAACGATGTATTTAAATTACATCGTTATATGCTTTTTAAAACCGTTCGTCCTCAGAATCAAAAAGTATTCCCAAATCGATTTATAATGACCCGAGTTGACAAAAAATGTTTTAGCCGCTTGTTACAGACGTTTGGAAACCATGTGATTTAAAAATAAACTAACGACGAGAAATCTGAAATATTCATAGGCTAATTATTGTAAAAACTGATATTCGAACAAAATCGGTGTTTAAAGATTTTAATATTCGTCAGCCATGTTAATTATAAGACTATTGAAATCACAGGTATTAAAAATAAAAATAACAATACAGCGAAAATAACCCACACTATAGTCTAACAAAGTAGTTTACAAAATTGTTTGTAAAGATTGCAACGACTTTTACACAGATCAGGCAAAAGAAAAAAAAAACAATTTAAAAAACGCTACTTTGAACATTCAAATGCACACAAGAAACAAAGACTTACAAAACTAATATGATTTCCCAGACATGAACAATTCGATACTTATAAAACGTGTACCACAACATTATATCGAGCTCTTGCGGAAACCATACACATATACGAACACAAAACAAATTAATGCCTGAATGAATGTATTACAAGTCAGTACAGCACTCTACACAATTTCTATAACATTAAGTATTGGAAATAGTCAAAAAACAAGTTTATTCACAAAAATTAGTCACAACAGTGAAACCAACACCAACCAATAGGAATAGTCAACCTGACTGATGGCGAGCATACAGCCTCAATAAGTAAAAAGCATTTTTACTAAAGATTTATATAGTATTAAGTTATTGATGCATAAAGAGAGAAACCGTACCAAGCTAAATATCGAATATATTTTTAGCGATAAAGAAAACCTGAGTATGACGCCTGCCAAGTACTGAGACTTCTGTGAACAAGGACTTTGTGAAATCCTAATGGCTTGGTCTTGCAAAAAGATGTAACACCCATCAACGCTCTAAACTCATAACTTTGGAATTCTTTATAATTGTTGTGTGTTTTAGTGCAATTATGTAGGATCTGGAGCGTATAGGCCGAAATTTAAAATTCCAAAGTTTTGGACAAACAAAATATTTTGTCTACGTGTTGGCGATTAACGCTCTATAATATAGAAAGCAAACCAAACTTTGTTACTAATATCAATGCAAACATTTCTAAATGACCCTCATACTTACCCGGCCGAAGACCAAGGCATTAGTATACAAGATCGGTCGCTTAATGTGTGTAAGCATTTTAACAAAGAAAGAATCGTAAAGGGACCGTTGAAAGTTATTGCAACATGAGTACAATTCAGTAACCGAGGACTCAACAAGTCGACAAGCTTTTTTTTATAAAAGGGGAAATGTAGCAATATACATTAAATACACTTCAGTATCACTGCCTGTTTAGATGATTGCCTGCAGTTCTCTTTGTATATACATCTGTGATATGTGTACATTGTTGTTTAATATTTAAAATAAATGTTTATGTTTTGTAATAAAACATTTAACACACGCGCAAATATATTTGACAAAAGATATTGTTAATTACTGTTTAAAAATCTTGTATAATTATCGTAGGAATTAAGTGAGTGTTGACATGTAGAAATGATAAGGGACATGCTGAAGACTGGGGAAAGTCGTGCGTTTACATGAATTACCAACGTGAAGGGAGATTGGAGAAGGGAGGTTGAGTACGTAAATATCGAGTTTCTGTTGGGATGTCAAAAGAGAAGGAAGATTGAGTACGTAAACATCGAGTTTGTGTTGGCGTGTGGAAAGGAGAAAGGAGACTGAGTACGCAAACAACGAGTTTGTGTTGCTGTGTGGGGGAGGAGAGGGAAGACTTAAGTACGTATTATAATGATGTAAACACCGAGTATGTATTGACGTGTGGGAAAGAAAAGGAAGATTGAAAACTTATTCACGTAACGTACTGACGTAAACAGAGTTTCTGATGATGTGTAAGAGGGAGAATGGAGATTGAGTACACGTTCACGTGACATAATGAAGTAAACATTGACTTGTGATAACATCTGGGAAGGAGTAGGGAGATTGAATACGTGTTCATGTGACATAATGACGTAAACATCGTGTGTGTGATGACGTGTGAGAAGGAAAATGGAAATTGAGTATGCGTTCACGTGACATAATGACGTAAACATAGAGTTTCTGTAGACGTGTAACAGGGAGAATAGAGATTGAATACGCGTGCACTTGACATAATAAAGTAAACATCGAGTTTCTGTTGACGTGTAAGAGGGAGAATGGAGATTAAATACGTGAACTGTTCACTTGACATACTGGCGTAAACATCGTGTGTGTGCTGACGTGTGGCAAGGAGAATGGATATTGAATACGCAAGTATAAAGCGTTTAAGTAATAAAGCGTTTCAAGTATATTTTGTTTTAGCACTAAGCACATACCTGGATATTCGTACGCGTGAGCGTTTTCTCTTTATGAGAATGTTGATAACTGAAAATGATGAAAGCTTTGATCAAATCGATCCCTACATATTTATCACACGCAATGCCTACGTTTTGTAAAATCGTGAACGTTAACTTGAAGAATGCGAATATATTTCAACCGAAACGTTATCTCCACTCGTTTATTAATCCTCGATTGACTGCTTAAATCGTGTAAAACACTAAGAGTAACGGACACACGCGCGATGCTGGAAGCGATATTTGAGAAAGACTAGTCGCGATATTAGTTGTGGTGTTTCATTCTAAAACAGGCTAAGTAAACGAGGCGTGTGATCTTTGGTAGTAAATCATGTGGCTGAAAGTAAAACTGTTCGAAATGGTGTGACCGTTACGACTGGCACCGAGTGAAATCTTTAAGGTTTTGATGATTTGAAACGTTTGTGTACTACCTAAAGTCACGAATTTACTGACGAGAAAATTGAATCCAGAAAATATGATGAATTTCTATTCCAACATGTCCGAAATATACATGAAAACAATGAACATATCGAGAGGTTAGTGGTAAAACTACCCAAGTCCACTCATGTGAATTTACGGAAAACTGAATTTAAAGGTTTCAAGTGCAACGATAAGTCCATAAAACTGATTTTCAAGGTTAATTTTTATTATTAATAGAGTTTTTTATTATATAGCTGTTAAAAAGTAAAAGAAAAAGAGAAATGCTTAAAAATGTTGTTTTTGAAACATCTTGAAACATAATAAAAATTTGGACTTCGGTAGTTTTACTGCTAACACCTCGATATATACGTCATCACTTCGTAACTGAAGAAGCACAAAAAACAGAAGCTGAGAATTTCTAACCACGTTTCAGTTCTGTGCAGCTCGAAGCAGCATGTCTTTACTATGAATGCCATCATTTTACTGCTCTGAAGAAATGAACCAGAAATTCCATCAATAAATTATAAGTTACCAGCTGAATCGTTTCCCTACTTCCTTCATGTCTACCGATGGTTTATTTTCTGGTTATCGCTTCCACAGTCTTCAACGTTAATCACATTTTCATGTTGACTTTCCATTTCATCCTCGCTGTCTTTTCTTTCCACTGAGTTGTCTCCTTTTCCTTTTTCATACTCACCCAGTTTCTGTCACTACGTTCTTTGTAGCCTTTCCTTGAGTTGTACACCGTAACTGAGCCTACCCAGACGTGCTGACAGAACTGAACGATCCATCGGCTTCGTAAGCAAAGCGTGTTGTTCTACATATCTATATTCTCTTTATGTGTGTGTATTTTGTAAAAATAACGTAGAAGTGCTATTGTCATTTCTAGATTTTGTTTTCCGGGTAATATCCATTCTATGCAATACATGATGTTGTGAAATAAAGCAATAAAATACTGACATTCTCTGTATTCCCGCTTAGTAATCACGACTCTCTAGGCTATTTTGTTTTGCTGTCCGTTAGCGGTATTATGTAATTAACTGTGGTCAAATTATTATCAGTAATTCTTTGTGGCTTAAATAATGTCTGCTTAGAAATATTATATACAACAAAGATCAAAGAGGTCTTCCATTATTAGCTCTAAGGTACAAAATGGTTAACTGTCACGTGTTGTTAAAATAGTCGTTGAAACTACCTTGATATTTAGTCAAATTAATAATTTTTATAATCATTAGGTTAAATAGTTATAATTGTTATTATTATTATTATTATTATTATTATTATTATTATTATTATTACTATTATTACTATTATTATTATTATATCCTTAATATATACCCTTTATATTACACTTGTTTTCTATATTAACTAATATTTTTACAGAAAACAAATCTTTATGTGAATTCCTGCACTATGATTATTTTAATAACTATGTAACAATTTAACCAGACGTTATTGTAAAAAAGTATAAATATATATAATTAAGATGAGTATTGTAAATGTACATGTGTCAGATAAATAAATATATATATTCTCTATCATTTACAGTTTAATTTTATAGTTAATCATATTGTTCTGTTCGCGTTGACCTGAAGATATTTATACAGGTGTTTAACAGTAAGGGATATCCCCAGGTTAAGTCGCAAGCGTACATATTCCGACGAATTTTACCATTGATTCCCCCGTCTACATTGGTCTCAGTAGACCCCCTGGTCGTCCCACTGGTTACAAATATGGAATCTGGTCCAAAAATACTTAAGGTATACCAGTTCTCACAAACGTGGAGAAAACAAAATATATGCATGCTGCCAACAAACTACCATTAAACCCAACCCTTTAAAACCTTGAAATAGGCACAAAAAATATACAAGCAGTAAAAGAGTTCATATATCTTGGCTTCCAGACAAACAGCACTAACGACACCAACACTGAAATAAGAAGAAAAATGTATCTCTCAAATAAAACATATTATGGATTAATAAAGTACCCAGCATCTAGCTTCATCTCAAGAAGCACGAAATACAAAATTTACAAAACGCTTATCAGGTCAGTGCTGACATATGCTTCAGAATCCTGGACACTGACAAAAAATAGCGAGCGACTTCTAGGTTGCTGTGAAAGACGGATTCTAAGAACAATATTTAGAGGAGTACAAGAAAATGGAATGTGGCGCAAGCGCTTATGAACTATACCATCTTTACAAAGAACCGGACATTGTCAGAATAATCAAAATATACAGACTAAGGTTGGTTGTACACATAGAGAGAATGGAGGAAGGACAGCCTACGAAACATATCTTCTACCATAAACCAGTGGGTAGTAGAAAAAGGGAAAGACTCCGAAGTAGATTCAAAGACCAGATAGAGGAGGGCCTCAGAAAGCTGAACATAAGAAACTGGAAAGCCAGGGCACGCAATAGGGAAGAATGGAATCGACTCTTGGAGCAGGCCAAGACCCACCAAGGGTTGTAGAGCCATGGCTGATGATGATGATACCACTTCTCACGGGTACACGAGGCTCCGAACTGTTAAGCAGAAAAGTTTTATTAATCGATACTACCTCTTGCTGGTGCGGTGTTTTACAAATAAAACATATACATCTCCCCTTCTCTTATGGAAATTTAATCGACCTTGAGTTCGTAACCCCATAGATGGATGTTTCGTCTGCTTCTCAGGCTGACGACGCGCGCAGTTCGCTATTCTGTGATCTGGTCGGACGTTTGTATGAGTCCCCCCCCCCGTTCATCAGATCTTATCACTGTTAATTAGTTTCTCCACATATTGCCATCAGATAGACTATTGCTATATAAATACCGCGCGCGCGTGTGTGCGCGCGCGATAATATTGTGTTAACTGTTGAGTCGAGTATTAATTATATAATATTGAGTTGAGTATTTTTATAAACTGAGGTTGAGTATTTGCATCACTTAATAAATTGAGTGTTACAAATTTTTTTGATAGAAGCCTAATTTTACTACTTACTTTTTTGAAATTTTTTACTTGTTTTTCTTTTTTAAACAAGGTCTGTGAAAACATTTTGCTGCCAGTGACTTTGAGTGGAGTACGGTATATTTGCATTTGATAAGAAAACAGGGAACATTTTGTCAGCCACCACTGAAGTAGCCACTGCAGTCCCAACTGTATTTCCTGATTGACCATCTTACTTATCGTGTCAGAATTCTTCAAGAGAAGACCACAACCTAAAGAAGATGAAGATAGTAGAATGGAAAATGCCCAGTGCTCTTGCTCTTGTTCTTCCCACGTCTACCAGTCGAAAGAACATTATGCATCCACGCAATACACGTGTATTTGTATAGCGTATCCGTTCCATCATTGCCAGTCTAACGAACAATTCAATAGTCGCCAGAGCAACATACCACCAAATAATGCTACTGTCATGCCACACTTGTCGCAGAGTAGTGCTCTTAAACCAAAAGAACAGTTCAGTCGTTGCAACATCAAATTAAATTCTTGAAATACGATTATTACCTTTCTTGCAGGCCAGAGTTGATTAAACAACACAGAAAGAAGTTTTAAAATAATGTCATTAAACAGTCATGTTACAATGTTGTACGAAGCCTTACACGGCCGGTGTCACTTTGATTAAAATTATTTCCCGGGCTGTTTGGCCGTGGTCCAAACTTTATGACAAAACCAGACGTTTCGGCAGTGCCACTAACCTCAGTTATCTTCAGTGGAGACGAATCAACGCTAACATCGGATGATATACGTTAGGACCACAGTATGTGATCACAAACTTTGGACCACGGCCAAACAGCCCGGGAAATAATTTGAATCAGTCATGTTACAGCTTGTACATTCGTACAACGACTCTATTGAAAAGTAACAAAAAACAATTTCTTTGTTAATAACAAGATTAATTAATTTTTATTGACATACACTTTGACGGGATTCCCGAAAGATAGTGTTAAAAAATATACGACGCTTAAATCTCCCATACTGAAGCCCCGACTCTCACTGAGCTACGCTGCAGAAGAGAAGCCCTCCCTGAGGCTGAAGAAGGAGGGAGATAGAGCCCTCTGAAGAGGTGATTACGTTTTGGGCAGTGGCGCAACTGGGAACTGCTCCTGGGGGAGGCTGCACTCGCCGTTTTCGTCAGGACAAATGAGAAATTCAGGAATCTTCCAACTTAATTTTATAAATCTTATAAGTCTTAAGCTTATTATCGTAACCTTACAAATTCTATGTGTCTTAAAGCTTTTGAGTAAACCAACGTGAAATATAAGGGTTGAAAAAATATGGACACCCGCTATATCCAAAATATTCTGTCTTGATTAACAATCACTCAAATTAAAGTTTAATCAAATCATGTCATTAGGAATCACTTTATTTCTAAAGTTGTATTCTTGTGATGTTATGTTATATTTACTAATTTTTCGGTAGATTTTTTTATTACTCCTATGCACTTTAATTGAAGGATGTTGTCCCAGAATGTTTAAGCGACTCATAGATCGTGGTGTTCAAGTACGTTATTTTTTATGTAAATCCAGCAATAAAATCTTCACATTTTCCCAATTAAAGTTAAGAAACTGCTGATTTGCCTGTGCAAAAACGATGGTTCAAACCACAGAGATATTAGACCAGAGAAGCCATGACATAGACAACCCTGTAAGGAGAGAAGTGTGTCTAGGTGATAAAGATAAAGGTTATTAGGCTCAGTCTTCGCTTTCTGGTGCGTTCGTAATTGTTTTTTACTCCTACAGACGCGTGTGTAATTTATCAAATGTTGAGTGACTGTCATTATTAAGAAAACTCTAACTTTATTTTATTAAGTTACAAATATTATAATTCTCTTTGCTCCTGCAGTTATTTATAAGCTTTATTTCAAAACACGAAACTGGCTTAGAAATAGGCATACGCTAAGTGATTATAGAATTTCGTTGAAATTTCTAATAGATCTGGGTAGATTCTCGGCAGAAGCTCGAGACTTCCTATCTGGACATTTTTCTCGCCCTCCCGATGTCCCAGCCCTCCCGTTCGACAGGGATGAACTAGTTTCATCTACCTGCCGACTGAATCGCCGACGCGCCCACGGTCCTGACCGGATCGGGGCCGCTGCACTACAAAATCTACCGGCCTCAGGCGTTGACCTCGTTCTTGAGCTGTTTAACTCCTGTCTCCGGCTACAGTACTTTCCCCGCATGTGGAAAACAGCCAACATCGTTATGATTCCGAAGCCTCGTAAGCCGCGAATGCTTCCTACAAGCCATCGACCAATCTCTCTCTTGCCACTCATCTCGAAAGTGTTCGAGCGTCTCCTGCTGGCTCGCATCTCGCCGCTGCTAGGTGGTTTCATCCGCAGCGAACAGTTCGAGTTTCGCATAGAGCACTCGACCACACTTCAATTGGTCCGCGTTATCACGCACTTGTCAGACGCCACCAACAGGCGAGCGGCTATGGCCGCCGTACTGTTTGACGTGAGCAAAGCCTTCGATAAAGTCTGGCACGAAGGTCTCTTAAAACTCGCTAATTCCCCTATACCATTGTCCATAGTGTTTTTCCTCCGGTCGTATCTTAGCGACCGAACCTTCAGGGTGAGCGTCGATGGGTCCTGTTCTACAGCTCGACCCGTTGCCGCCGGCGTACCACAGGGATCTGTCCTCGGCCCCGTTCTGTACCTCGTGTACACGAACGACCTGCCTGTATTGCCCGGAGTCACGTTGTCTTGTTCGCTGACGACGGTATGTATCACTGCAGTTCCCTGCCCCACGTTTTGCGAGTACAAAGCTGCAGCGTCAGTTGAACCAGCTTCCGGACTGGCTACGGAAATGGCGGGTGACAATCAACACGGAGAAATCCGACGCGATCTGCTTCACTCGTAAGTCCATCTCCCGATGCCAGCCCCTCTCCCTGGAAGGGAGGCCCATCGCCTACAAAGAGTCGGTGAAGTATTTAGGCGTTCGGCTAGATCGGCGCCTTTGCTTCAACGCCCACGTGACGGAAACCCTTGCCAAGGCTCGCGGCGTCCGAGCCAAATTATCTCCGTTCCTCTCGTGTCGCAGCCACCTGGCCATGCGCACGAAATTGACCATTTATCTGCTTTTTCTCAGGTCAGTACTAACCTATGCGGCTCCCGCTTGGTGGTCTCTTTTGTCCACCACCAACAGGTGTAGGCTGGAAGCTTTCCAGTCCCTAACCCTCCGATCCTTGACGGGGTCCCCTTGGTTGTAAGGAACGACGTGATTCGAAGGGGTCATGTTCCTACCTTGACTAACTTTATCCGGTCGCTGGCTCTAACTCTCTTTGCTAGAGCCTCGATCTCCACATTCCCATACCTACGAACCATCAGTGCATCAGAACCACCACCTCCCATTCGGGTCAAGCCAACTCGGGCGCTTCTTGATGACCCGCCATAAATCCATCCTCTTTATAATTAAAATTAAAACATCCGTCCTCAGCCCAGAGTTTATCAATGAAACTGTCCTTCTCTCCTTCCTGACCACCTCCTAGTACGCTGACTCGGCTGCTTGTCGTTGTCATCGATCACCGACACGGAGGCTCTCCGCCTCGCGGGGAGCGACCGACGCCTCAGGGCGTCCGCTGACTGGACTTGAGACGGGCAATATCTGTTGCTCGAATCGGTACCAGCGGCAGTGCCTCTAAAATCAAAAAGTTCTTACTCCCCCGCCTCCACAGTTAACTGGTTGGCGGTTTCCTTTTCCAGGATTAGGCTACCCATTGAATTGTACCAGCACTAAGTGTAACTACTGGCAGCCATTGGACACGCTCCAGATGCTGCAATCAAGCCACGGGTGCAAAGACACCCCGCACCCATAATGCAATGCAATGCCCGCCGTTACTGGATCTGGACGGACTCCATATGATGGCGAGGGAAATACACACTCAGCGCCGACATATGGAGTCCGTCCAGATCCAGAAACATGTTGCAATCGCTATGAATCGGCGGGGTGAAAGCCTGCCATTAGTACTCTTTGGCATGGTATGTTGCGAGCCTGTAATATGTTTCCTTCTTCCTGATTGGCTGGTGGCTGATTTATTACTGCATCGTGACACTTAGTGAATTTATAAGTATGAGTGGTGTTCAGGGGACTGCTAGCCTTAACCACAGTACTGTGGTCTCTAACGTGTACCACCCTACGTTAGTACAGCTCGAATGATGGTAGTCGATGGTACTGTCGAAACGTCTGTTTTAGTAAGAAACAATGGACCACGGCCAAACAGCCCGGGAATGAATTTCAATAACGTTTCTATTATATTTCATTATATACAAATATATGAATAGTATCATAACTGTTCTCATGAAGTCCTCTGGCAACATACCTCTACCATATGTTTTATTGCACCTTGCTACTATTCCTCTATACCTTCCTCACATAGGCGTTTGCAGATCATCTGTTTATGTCAATTTTCCATTTT
The DNA here is from genome assembly GCA_034769895.1 of Magicicada septendecula. NCBI lineage: Eukaryota > Metazoa > Arthropoda > Insecta > Hemiptera > Cicadidae > Magicicada > Magicicada septendecula. The sequence continues at coordinate 324,563,431 of CM068376.1, read as the reverse complement.
CCATGTCCTCGGTTCGGTTGTTTGTTATGTTTCGGCCGTTAACATTGGCAGCCCCTTCATTTCTCCACTTCTGCTCCCAACGTCTTGAAAACATAACTCCTTCAAGCATGCTTCCATATATGCTTCGTTACTTCATTTCCTCGTATACCCTTTTCAATCTTTTCCTTCAGTTTCCCTCGCTTTACATTTACCTTATACACATTCTTATACAGAGCGTGTTGTATTGTCTCTTTTTCCCGAGATTTTCTATATCGTCACATTCTTTAACTATCTCCGTAAATATTTACTGAACCCTATGTTCCAGGCAAGTAAGCTTCTAAGCAGGGGCGGATCCATCAAGCAATTTGGGGAGAAGAGTTGACTTTGCGGGGAGGGGTATGAAAATTTGAACCATTCTTTAATGGTCTAAAGTATAAATGATAGGAATAAGTGAAGATAAAAATATGCCTACAGTGTGTTAATATCAGCACAGTAAATTTATTAACAAACAAGTATAAGCTTGTATATAATTTTCGTTCAATGTTCTTTTAATAGCATTCACTTACAGTTTAAAGTACACACTACGTATTTAAGTTATGTATCAAACTAAAATTAACATGGTGGTGAGATACAGTTATAACTCAAAGTAATTTTACAGAAAACTATGAACCTACATAACGTGATATGAATTTTGTATCATATTTACAAAAAAAAAAAAAAAAAAAAAAAAAAAAAAAAAAAATTCGTGTGATGTGACAATTTCTTCCCCCCCTCCCGGATCCGCGCCTGCTTCTAAGAGCTTACGGAGTCATAGGCAAATTACCTTCTGTAAAACATGTTCAGTGTTTGGCTATATTGCCGTTCCGCAGAATATACAAGTGAGGCTTCAACTCTGTCTTGGTATTGTAACAGTACTGCATTGACTCCCGGTATCACACTCAATATGGAAACAAGGAAAGTGAAATTGTTCTTTCATCAAAAAAAAAAAAAAAAAAAAAAAGCGAAACGTTAGGAAATAATGTCAGATTTACCAGTATAAAACTACATTCCCAAATAGAGTGACTCACGAACCGTGGAATTAATAAGATTAGCTAATATAATAACACGATGAGATTAATGTAGGAATAATCGTTGGTATTACACCTATAAATAATTCACGAAAAGTAGAACACACGAACAGTAGTAAAAAAAAGAAGATATTAACCAGAAGAAAACTCTTGTCGAGAATTTTGTACACAATTTTACGAACTGAATGTGCAGAATGTTGAGAACAATGCTGCGTGGGAATAAACGAAACCAGAAGAGCGAAAGAACCGATCGAAGCAACGTGTATGGATTCCGCACCGGTTCGCAAATGATATATCTTCTGATCTTCATATTACACACACTTACTTACTGGCTATCTGTATTCGCAGACTAATTCAACCTCTGTGTCTATCAGTGGCGGCTGGTGTTATAATTGCAGCGTTGCACAACCACCAATATAGAATAACTAAACTATAAAATAGTATACGAAAACATTAAGAAGCTAAAAGCGTCATAAGTTTCAACGAAGAACGTATTAGATTCTACGCGGCAATGTGGCGCGCAGGCTGGTGGTTGTAGCTGCTTCCAACTTCAACAGTAAATGGTAGAGCTTACTACACAAACATATGGGAAGACGTGCGCTACTCTTCACAATTCCCCTATGTTCCCAATGTAAGCTTGGTAGTTACAAAGTTTCTACAACTACGCTAGTAGCGTTGTAGCGCAACTTAGTTGTGTCATGAAATCAGCACAGCCTTGTTGATTTATAAGTTGTATCAGGTTTACTGTTTATGTTGGTTCAAGGTAAACGTTATCCGTTATTTGAGGTTATAAAATTGTAGTAATAATTTTGTATAACTGTGATTCTGATAGTTTAATGCCTTTTAATCCCTGTCCAATCCACTCAACCAACTACTGCAACCACCAAAATTTGGAACCACCAGCCGCCACTGGTGCCTATGTGTGGGTAATCATTATCTTTGCGTAGCGTTAGTTGAAGGTTTTTTCGTGATGTTTGAGGCTTGTCCATATGGTTTGGAATTGATTATTGGGAGACGCACACCAGTATAGTGCATATGTAGAGTAGGACAGCCGTATTGGGTATGGGGGTGAATGGATTATTGGGAGACGCACACCAGTGCAGGGGCACCAAGTATAGTGCATATGTAGAGTAGGACAGCCGTATTGGGTATGGGGGTGAATGGATTATTGGGAGACGCACACCAGTGCAGGGGCACCAAGTATAGTGCATATGTAGAGTAGGACAGCCGTATTGGGTATGGGGGTGAATGGATTATTGGGAGACGCACACCAGTGCAGGGGCACCAAGTATAGTGCATATGTAGAGTAGGACAGCCGTATTGGGTATGGGGGTGAATGGATTATTGGGAGACGCACACCAGTGCAGGGGCACCAAGTATAGTGCATATGTAGAGTAGGACAGCCGTATTGGGTATGGGGGCGAATGGAATGAACTTGTCCCGAACCAATCAGATCGTGTAGCTCAGGACGCTAAAGATGGAAGGTAGTGTCAAGCAACTTACCTCTGCTTTGCAGCAACTCTACGACCCGCCGCCTAGGGAAGCATATCGTCACCACCTATGTGGTGCCGATGGTTACCTACGCGATTCCCGTATGGGGCTACTTGGCCAAGACCCGTAAGCGAAAGCTTCAGTCTCTCCTGGACCGAGGATTGCGCTGGGCGTGCAAAGCCCTGATATCAAACAAAATCATCAGAAAATCCCTGCGTGTCCGTTCCCTGGACGCCACTATACGGACACTGTCCCGTAAATTCTATTGCCGCACCGCCCGCTTCCAGGGCAATCACCTTATTAGCGCCCACGGTCGCTACCAATCTGTGCCAGGTGAATCTTGGATCCGGCCTCGACGTACACTCACCCTCACTTAGATAATCGACGGCCGGTAGCAGGCCACACCCTTAACATTCAGATCATCTGTGGTCCCTGCGGCAGCAGCTCGGGACGCGGCACACGAGCGGCCGACGGGCATGCCCTTCGTCCTGCACAGCCTCACTTGTCGCTGGTATGTGGTTGAAGGTGTGTGACGTTACTTAAATAATACTCTCATGTGAAGCGTCCAAAGTGTCGAACAGCGACAGGGAAACTTTTCCCTCGTATTTACGTATATACCCTATTGTTACGTGAGCCTTACGCATTACTACAGAATTAATGGTGGATAGTATTTACTTTTTATTTTTATTATCCATAATCCTATTACCATACAGTGGTGTATGGTCCATTACATTGCATTACTTACAATAATTGGCATTACTACGAGGGGGATCAGGGCGATAAATCCCCACCCTAGAGCTATTAAAAGTTTCAGAAAATTTTCATAATCACTTAACGTATTTCTAAGGAATTTGCGTGCGTGTGTTAAACTAAGGTTTATAAATAAAAGGAGTTAACAATATTCGTAAATTAATAAAATAAATTTAGTTTCATAAATTATGACAATCACTCAGTAAATAATAATAATAGCTCGCATGCATACCACCGAAGTAGCTTAGGAGTAGGCAGAGTAGGCTGCCTTATGTGGGCCACACGGCATACGAGGAATGCAGTGTGGCCAGCACTACGCTTCGGCCGTCCATTATTATCCCCAGGATGTTATCCCAGGTAATCATTTTCAGCAGGATGAGTCGACTTGGAGGCTGAAAAACCCACCTTGATTTTATGGTGCGGCCCGGGAATCGAACCCGGGACCTCTAGATTAGTAGCTAGGTGCCATACCCACTGTTCTTCTGAGCCACCTACGATCACTCAGCATTTGGTAAATAACGTACGTATATGTAGGCTTGAAAAACAATTATGCACGCGCTAGGTGACGTCGGCAGAGCCTATTCATCTACTTTTATCTTTCTCTGTTAATCGACACACTTTCCCTTGCAGGGTTGTCTATGTCACGATTTCCTTAGTTGAATACCTCCGTCGTTTGAACCGTCGTATCTTCACAGGTAAACTAGCAATTTCTTGACTTTAGTGGGGAAAAATGACATTTGCCCATTTCTTGACTTTAGTTAGGACCCAGATTTTATTGCTGGATTTTACATAAAAAATAACGTACTTTAACACAAACTATAAGTTACTTAAAACATTCTGGGGACAACATCCTTCAACTAAAGTGCGTAGGATTAATAAAAAAAATCTACCAAAAGATCTATTAATTGTAACACAAGATCACAAGAATGCAGCTTTAGAAATAAAGTGATTAGTAGTGACATGAAATTGATTAAACATTAATCTGAGTAACAGTTAATCAAGATAGAATATTTTGGAATCAGCTGTTTCCCATATTTCTTCAACCCTTATATTTCACGTTGGTTTACTCTAAAACTTAATAATAAATAAAACCCGAGACACAAAGAATTTATAAAATGTATTTATAAAATTAAGTGGGAAGATTCCTAAATTTCTCATTCTTTGTCCTGAGGAAAACTGGCAGTCTCTGAACTTTAACTAGAAAAACTGAGATTTTATTCCTGGATTTTATATAAAAAATAACGGTACATTAACGCACAGAACTATAAGTTGTTTAAAACGTTCTTGAAAGAACATCCTTAAATTAAAGTTCGTAGTTGTAAGAAATCTTTTTTCAAAATATTTCCAGAAAGACTCATTTTCACAAGACTTATGAAGAATATAATTTTAGAATGAAAATGATTCCTAATGACATGATATGTATTAGGTTTAATTTGAATAACAGGTAATCAAGAGAGAATATTTTGAAATCAGGGCTTTTTCGTATTTTCTAGTCTTATAGGCCTACATCATGTTGATTTACTAAAAAAACTGTGAGACGCAAAGAATTTATAAAAATGTATTTATAAAATTATATGAAAATAATCTTGAACATTTCATTTGTCCTCAGGAAAATTGGGGGTCCAACTTTCAAGGCGTACTTTTGAAAACACTCAAACATTTGTAAGGAGTCTTGAAAATTGTTTATTCTGTCACATTATTAAAGGCACCGAGTTTGCATTTTGAATAATAGAATGTTCCACATAACTTGATCCCCTACATAGACTTTTACAATTTTCTCAAACTTTTAAGTTCCATTTTTGACCCGTAGTGCTCCTAAAGTTAAACAAAAATCATAGTGACGGCAACATTCGGATTTGGGTTAAAATTCCCTTTAGTCTGTCACTGGCAAGGATTTTTACAATACAAATCGTTGAGCACGAACGAAATTGACAGATTCACGTAAGAAACAAAAACTATAAGGTGTTCCAAACCGGATGGTACCTAAAGGGAATAGAAGACCCTTACTCTCGCACGCGCACTCACAACCGAAGTTGTGACACTTGCACGGAGGGACATTTGCCCGAAGATGGAATTTGCTGAAATTTGCCCAGAGCCCTAAGCATTCCAGGAAATGACTAATCATGGGTATTTTTGTCAGTGACACTTGCACGGAGTCCGGTAGGGGGTGAGTCGTACTGGTTATAGGAATGCAGAAGCAAGGGAGGGGGAGGGATTCACCCCTAAATAGTTCATTGCCTTAGTTGACATCTGTGAGACAACTAGTATTCTGTCGAAGTGATAAGTGTAGTGATTCGTGTTGTAGTGAAGATGGAGATCACTGAGACCACCAAGGGGAAGCCTTTGTTGATCTACAATGGACATCAGTATACTGTTGACTATACCAACAAAGAAGATGTGACTTATTGGCGATGTGTTGATTATAAGAAAAGTAAATGTAAAGGCAGAATATCAACGAAAAATAATCTGTCGTAGGCGAAGCAACTCATGTTTGTATTCCGGACGAAGCGGCAACTAAAGTGAGAAAAAGTGTTGTTAATGCAAAGAAGCGCGCAAGGGAAACAGATAATACGATTTCAAAAATTTACGCCGAAGAAGTAGGCTCGCTCTTTAATCGAGGATATGACCTTTTGACTTCACTACCATCACACAGAAGTGCCAAACAATCATTACATCGCATTCGAAGAAAAAGTGTGGAGCCTACAAAGGACCCAGTCGACTCTGAGGGAATACGATTAGAGGAAAATGATCTACTTATGAATGACGGTAAAAATTTTCTACTTGAAGACGACAACAGAGGGCCTAAAGACAGAATGTTGGTGTTTGCCAGCGAAAAAGGAAAATCTGCATTGAGAAGTTGTTCTTCATTCTTCGTCGACGGAACCTTCAAGAGTGTAAGCAAACAGTTTGGGCAGTTATTTATCATCCACACCGATCTGGGAAGTTCTTGGAAAGAAACCAACACTATTCCAGCAGTCTACGCGTTGTTGCCAAATAAGAAACGAGAAACATATGATCGTTTTTTCAAAGCAGTGAAAAACAACGTACCTGGATAGAATCCTGTGACACTTTCAATGGACTTTGAAATGGCAATCATCCAATCAGCTAAAACTCTGTTTCATGAAGCTGAAATTTTTGGTTGTAACTACTATTTTAACCAGTGTTTATGGAGAAGAGTACAAGATTGTGGCCTTGCTCCTGCGTACAAAGAAAACGAAGAGATTCGACTTCATATTCGAATGTGTTCTGCCCTCGCGCATGTTCCGCTAGAACTGATTGATGATGCTTGGCTAAGTATCCAGGAAAGCACACCTGAAGACGAGAAACTGCGGGTGTTCTATGACTACGTCGTCGATCAGTGGCTTGAGAATGAGCATATCCAAAGGAAAGTGTGGAACAGTTGCGGAAGACGGCACCGGACCAACAATGTTTCTGAAGGGTGGAACCAAAGAATTAATATATTTTTTGGTGGAACCAAAAAATTAACCTATTCCGATCTGACGATGAGCTGTGAAGCTTGAAAGCGCTAATCGGGATAATTTTTATATAGTGGTGTGCAACAGTGATCATTCTGCTTGTAAAGAATTAATAGTTTAATTTTGAGGTCTCATCCAAATGTATATTCACTGCTCAAGACTCTACGAGAGGACGCAGAGTATTACGGCCACTTTTTTGATAGAATAGCCCTACATAGTGACGGGAACAAGAGGAAAAAAGCAGCAGTAAAGAGTGATGAAACCATTTCAAAGGCCTTGAAAACCTGGAACTAGATGGCAAACTAAGGTCTTTCCTTGTTTGTGTTGCTTACGTCCAGAAGTTAAAGTAAAGGCAATGCCTGTAGGTTAGAGAAGTAGACTCTCACCAGGAAATATTTGTAAATATGTAAATATTCTAATTCAGCATTAAAAAAAATTGACGAACTCACATAAAGTGAAAAAAATATATGGGGAGCGATAAAAGACTACCTCCCCGTGGTGTTCCCTGGAAACGACGCAAAGTCGGCTAAAAGTCTCTTAAAATTCTTAAAATGAAAGTAATATTGGACTATAACACTGAATTCAACCCTTCCAAAATTGAAAGAGGATACGTTTTGAACAGTTTTAAGATACTAATGTTAGTTCCGAGCAAGTGTCAGTCTTACTTCTGACTCACCAAATACCATTATGTGGAGGGAAGGGCAAGTGTTCCAACCCCCTCACAACCGGCAGGCACGACCCGGGCGGTTCAGGTATGAGTATGTGGTACAATTCAAAACTATACAATTTTTAATTTAGCTTATAATCCAAATTACACTATAGTTTTTGTAATCTCCGTGACATTGTGAGAAAAATGAGTCCAAACAACACATAATTGCGATAAATATGAGTATTTTAGGGATTTCTAAAGCAAACGCAAATTGGAGTACTTAATAAATATTTTATTATAATGTAATAAGTATGTTGGTGATATCTTAATGATTATAAACAAAAGTATATTTACAATTTACATTCACGAATTGTGCGTGATTATCAACGAAAATTAAATAATATTTGCAAAATACTAATTTCTAAGCCAAAATACATAATATTAAATTAGACTTAGTTGAACATCTAAAATATATCACAACCACGTCGTGTTTGGTGTCATTTCTTTAAAATTTTATGGAGATTACAAATATGCTAAGCTCGTTTGTTAACAAATCCATATTACAAAAGTTGCAGTTACGTGATGGATGCCCCAGTAGATGATTCATACCCCAGGCGTGCGGGCCAGCTGCGTGAGTGAGTGAGTGAGTGAGTGAGTGAGAGAGAGAGAGAGAGAGAGAGAGAGAGAGAGAGAGAGAGAGAGAGAGAGTGTGTGTATGTAAGGGTCTCCTAATCTCTCAGGTGCCAGATGACTTGGAACGCTGTACAAGCACTAGGATACTGAAGCAAATGTGGAATATGGTCAATGTATTGTAAGGCCACAGAGAAAATTACGTTACTTAAGGTGCTAATACCTTACCCTTGCACACTAACGATAACAGTTTCCATAAAGTATTAGTGGCTCTTTTCATTGTTTGTATCTCGTAAATGGAGCGGTCACACTATCAGCAAAAACTTTATACAGAAACTAATCACTGAAGAGACATAAGACGGCGCGGATGATCTGAAACCTCTACTTTAGATGATTTATATTTTATTATGATGTACCGCCATATATAGGGAAATATTACTCCGTGTGTGTGTGTGTCTGTGCGTGTGTGCGTGCAGTGGCGGATTATCCATAACGCTAGGGTATGTTGCAGCACCGGGCACCAGGGCCAAAGCTGTCAGAGGGGGCACCATCCAGCCCTAAATCACAAAACGTTTTTGAAGATAATAAATGTGAAAAAAACAAATGTCCTCAAACCAAAATCATAAAAAGATGTATGCACACTTCTCGACGAGTTCGCCATTATGTTTTTTATGTTCGAATGAAGATGACAGATTCCATGATACTACAGTTTGTCCGCTCAAAGTATTAAAATGGATTATTGATTGTAAAATGATTGATGTATTTCCGAATATATACATTGCTTATCATCTGCTTTTCACGATTCCGATAACTAACTGTGAAACTGGAAGGTCATTTTCTGTATTAAAACGCATTAAGAACAGTTTGAGTTCAACTACAGAAGATGAGAGATTATCTTCGTTAGCAAGGTTGAATATTGAAAATGAGATACTTGAATCGCTCGATTTATAAGAAATTATATAAGACTTGGTTAAGGCAAAATAAAAAAAAATGGATCGATTAGTATTTATAAGTTTAAATTCTACTATGCTCATTGTAATCACTATTTAGAAAAATATTTTTTGTAATTTGAGAGTTTAATAAAATAACTGTTAACTTTTGAAATTGTGTATGCCGTTTATAAGTGTAAATAATGGATAAAAGGTTGAATTTTTGAATCGGGGGGAGGGCACCAGTCTAATGGCAGCATAGGGCACCACGCGCTTCTAATCCGACCCTGTTGGTTTCTCGTAAATGGAGCGGTCGCACTGTCAGCAAAAACTTTATACAGAAACTAATTACTGAAGAGAGAGACATAAGACGGCGCGGATGATCTGAAACCTCTACTTTAGATTATTTATATTTTATTATGATGTACCGCCATATATAGGGAAATATTACTCCGCGCGCGCGCGCGTGTTTGTGTGTGTGTGTGTGTTTCCAACACAATGTATCAGTCCTGCTTCAACCGAGAGGCTTCTTCATATCTTAGCTCTTAGTCGCATCCTCTTCTACCCAGGTGTATCGAGGAGTTGCAAAGAGATCGCCACTTCCAAAAATTTCCGTCTGGCTTTCTCTCTTTGCTTTCTTTGAATAAGTGTGGTCTCGAGCGTGCAGGTTATTGGCCTACAGCACCCATAGCTTGGTGGAGGGGATGCCTCCTGTGCATCCAAGCCTACATGGAGTTGCTTCAGTTGCCTGATATCATAGCTCAGCCTACTCCCTGGGACGTGCTCTTGCACTAACCACCTTGCAACTCCGGAAAGAGAATGTCAGTTCCTACAATTCTCTACTATAAGCTATGATTATACCGCCAATACTCAGTTCGTCAGAGCCTCGTCAGTGGTAACAGGGTGCCCCGGATGTAAAGACATCGCTCGGGAAGGTGAGATTGACGGTTGTATGGGAGAGGCTATTTGAGACGCATCCCATACCTTACACCCCTCCATATCTTACTTTGCAAAACAACCCACTTCGAGTGCCTTCCTTATTGAACACACTATCCGGAACTCTTCTCTAGCACAATTTCTTTCCAAAATTTAACTAGTAAAATCCCTGAACTGCGGTCTTGATCACTATTTTGAGGAAACAGATTTATTATTCGGTAAATATAAATATTATATTATTTATTATTTCGGCTCTACAATGTTTACACATTTTCCGGAACCAAAGATTACAGAAGTGATTGAATTCTCATCTTCCACTGTTGCTTGTCCATCCAAAGATCTTCTTCAATTTCTCGTTCCCTCAATATAGTCTGAATTTCTTCTGTATGTGATCGGTGGTCTTCCTCTTTTCCTTCTTCCTGGTGGAGTCCATTCCATAACTCTCTTTGGCAATCTTTCCTGTGCCATTCTTTTCGTGTCTCCATACCATTGTAATTTTTTTGTTTGGATAAAATTAACAAATGAATTTGTTACATTCATTCTGGCCTTAATGACTTGATTTTGAATTTTCTCACGTCTAGATACTCTCGCCAAACGTTTCCAAAAGTCCATTTCTGCTGTCATTAATTTTGTTCTTGTTTGTTTATTAGTAGTCCTAACTTCTGAGCCGTAACTCATGATACTTCTAACAATGGTTTTAAATAAATGGTTTTAGTTTGTGCTGTAATTCGCTTATCCCACAGGATTCGATTTAATGTAGATATAGCCATCTTTCCAAAATTAATTCTGGATTGTATTTCTTTATCTTGCTTCCCACTGGCCGTAATTTTCACCCCTAAATACTTGTATTCCTCTGTATATGAAATCTTCCTCTAATATCAAGTCTTGATAAAGGTCACCTATTGGCCATGTATTTTGTTTTATTCATATTTACCTTTAGTCCCATTTCTGATATTCCTGTATCAATTTTCTAGTCATGTACTCTATGTCTTCAAAATCTTGAGCCAAAAGTAAATGGTCATCAGCAAACTGTAATGAATAAAGTGTATCACCATCAAGTGGAATTCCCATGTTCCTGCACATTTTTTCCTAGTCTCTATTGCTATCTCCGTATAAATTTTCAAAAGCGTGGATGATAGACAAATAAATAGTAGATAATTTTTAAATTATCAGAAAAGTTACAAAAACTCTTATTACTTGACTGTATTTTTATAGGATAACAACCGTAAAGCAGTGATCCAGTAAACACTTGAAATAAAACTGCTGCATTTGATTTTAGTTAAATTTATAAGCATAAACCCTAAATGATAAATAACTTACCTGTTTATTTGTCCCAAGTTTGTTTACGTTTCCATAGATTTCTGTAGACCTATATCTAATACTTTTCACAGACAGGACATAACTGATAATGTATAAAGTTTCTTTTTAAACATAGCTTACTTTTGAAGTAACTCCAAAATATGTAAGGATTGTTGAAATATATTTATTTTGTCCGGTTATTAAAAACGCAGATTTTGTATTTATAATAAAAATTCCATATAACATTATCCCCTGCATAGACTTTTACAATTTTTTCACAAATTTTTGGTTACATTTTTGACCCACAGTGCTCCTAAACAGTGGCCGACCTAGGATAAGATGGTTGGATGATGTGCTGGAAGATCTAAGAAGAATGAATGTGAGAGGTTACACTGAGAGTGCAATGGATAAGAGACATTGGAGAAGATTGGTGTTGGAAGCCAGAGGTCATGTTGGGCTGTAGTGCTGAAGAAGAAGAAGTGCTCCTAAAGTTAAAAAAAATGTCATAGTGAACGCTACATTCGGACTTGAGTTAAAAACCCCTTTCTTTAGTCTGTCACCGGCAAGCACTTTCACAAATTTTTTTTAATTTTTATCACTTTTTTGAATGATAAAATTTTAAAATTTCCTAAATTGTACGATATACTACTATAGTGACGGGTTTCAGAGACTGCACAATGAATTTGTGACAAAAATTGTTGGCGATAAGAGGTGATCGGACTTACGAAAGATTACTCAAAGTTGGCTTAATAATCCTTAACTTGTCATCCTCACAGTTAGTGGTGACCAGGTAATTCACTGTGCTGTGAATGTAATGAATATTGTAAACTTTAATAATGGGACTGAAAGCATTATATTAATATTATTATTATTATTATTATTATTAGTAGTAGTAGTAGTAGTAGTAGTACTATAAAGTCTTCATATCCATTATTAAAGTTTACAACACATTATTATTATTATTATTAGGCAGAGGTGCTGAAGGCTGTGGCGCGGACTCACCCACAACTGTTGCTGTGCATGTTTAACATTTGTCTCAGGGCAGCAGTTTTCTGTTCACGTTGGAAAAGGGCAAGGTTGGTCCTTATCACCAAAGGCGAAGGGGATGCCAATTCTCCAGTATCGTACAGGCCTTTGTGTATGCAGTGGGGGATTAGCAACTCTTGGGCCCCTGGGCCCTATTTTCTCAGCGGCCCCCCTTCCCTACCCCTCCATCCGCTCGCCATAAATTATAAACTACAACCATTATAAAACAGGCCTCATTCAAGGAAATGGATAAATGGATATCTGTGATATGATTTAAATCTTCTATGGGCTAATATCCACCCTAATCCTAAATAATCATTATTCGTTAATATCTGCTTTGAGGCATTTTTACAACTTAAAAACTTTTTTACAGCAATTTTTGGGACAGAAAAGATAACCTCTAGTTTTTTAAGAATATTTATTTCCCAATAAAACTAAACACAACTCAATTTCATTCATATATAATCGATCACATAGAAAATCAAAAACACATTGCAAAAGTTAATATAAATATAAACAAACAAAAATATTAAATTAGAAACCTTCTGAAGTTTTATATACTGACTGAACACAATCTATTTAATAAACAAACTACAAATCAACTTTGCGAGCTTTCATTGCAAAAAAAATCTTTTATAATGTCACTGAAATCAATTTCGTTGAGCAGTTCAGCATTTGCCACAAAACTTGTTAAACTTGACAATGTTAAGTCAGCAGATGAATTACGCAGGTAGTTTTTAAATCTTTTTAGAATGCTAAAGGACCGTTCACCAGATGCATTTGTGGTCATCATGCACAACAAAATTCTCAACGATGTTTCAACGTTAGGGAAAAGAGTTGTCAATTGCTTTTCTCGTATAAATCTTAAAAACTCAGCAGGAAGATGATGGTCCTTTACATTTAAGTTGAGAGCATCAACAAACGCCTTAAAATGTACAAATTCTTCAATAAGTTGTGAAGAAAGGTCTGTAGGATATTTCTGAACTAAGAGAGAAGATTTTTCCCGAATTTCGTCACCTTTCAAGGTAAGCAATTTATAAATGAATCCAAAAACTTTGTTCTGATTGAAGTAAATTCTTGATCTGTTTTCTAGTTCACTGAAAATTCTGTCGATTATAACATAAAATGTATTAATAATATTGTCTTATCTGCCATCCACGTCATCCAAGTCCATGTTGGCGGTATCTTCATCATTGTTCTCATCATCAGAAAATTGTTTTTTCTTTCTTCTCCTCTTGAAATCTAAAACATAGTCAGCAGTCTCTGACTTACACAGTTTCATATCTTTCATCTCATAATAATTGAATCGTTCTCGTAAGCCCTGCACATAATCTTTGAGAGATTTGTAAATATTGCAAATGACTCCTAAGTCAGTGTTAGTGCTTTGAAATGTTTTACTTGCAGCACTAAAGCGTTCAAGAACATCATTCCATAAAACAAGTAATATTGCTGTTTCTATCCTAGTAAATACTGCACATAATCCCTCATCTGTAGCTCTGTTTTCTGGTTTTTCTTGGGGGTTTCCAGAGATGACTTGAAGTGCTTTATGAAACTCCCAGTAACGAAAGAGTAAAGCCCTTGAAGCATGCCATTTAGCTGACCACCTGGTCGTATTTAGCCTTTTAGGCAACAATTTTTTCTTGATTGCACTGTCTTTTATTATGTTTTCAAGTAAAGTCCACCTTGTAGTTGACGCGCTAAAAAATACATAGAGTTCTTGTATGAACATAAAAAGCTTGGTTGCTTGAAGGCAGCAGTTAGCTGTGTGGGTCCCTACCAGATTTAAGGAGTGGGCCGAACAAGGAATGAATTCTGCCAGAGGATTGTGACTCTTAATTCGGGATTGAAGGCCTTCATATTGCCCCGACATATTCGATGCATTATCATATGACTGGCCTCTCATATCGTTTATCGAAATATCTAGTAATGAAAGTGTGTTCAAAATTAATTCTTCCATTTGAGCACCCGTGTGGTTTTCCATTCTGATAAATTTAATAAATCTTTCCGTTGGGCAGCCATCATTTAAGATATAGCGAACAATCAAAGTCAATTGGTCATGATGAGAAATATCAGGTGTTGAATCTACAGTAATGGAATAGTATTTGCTTGATTTTAATTCCTCAACAATTGTTGAAACTATTTTATTGTACATTATTTCTATAAACTCATTACAGATAGTCTTTGAGAGATAACCTACCTTTCCTTGACCAGGATTGCCATAATTTTGAATGTGAACTTTTAAAAAATCATCGTATTCGGCTAGCAATCCTAGAATTCCTAGAAAATTGCCATTTGTCCGAGATCCAAAAACTTCATGCTTTTCTGAGCCTCGAAAGGCTAGCCCGCGAGCATTAAGAAATTTAATAACATGTAATACACGAATCAAAACTTTCTGCCAATAGTCTACTTCTTTTAAGTACTGTTGATGAAGAGCAGAGTCAATCTTACCGAGTAAATTGCCTCTGATGACGTAGGATTGTGTGTTAATTCTATGCTCAGAACTCCTCTCATGCTGTGACAGTCTGGAAATATGTTTCCAGTCGTTAAAGCCATGAATAAAAGAATTTTCAGTCTCGTCTGAATCGAAAAGTTTGCACGGAACACAATAAAAAGATCCCTTTGAATTAGAATACATCAGCCATTCTCTTTTCTTCAACTGTCCATTTTGCAAACGAGTAAACAACATACTCTTGTTAGTATACCTTGTCTTATCAGGACAAAAACGCCTAGATTTTGAAAAATCACAATCATAATCAGTTATTTTTGACAAGTGTTCTGGAAGATTTTTAATTATATGATCTTTAAGCTCGTTCGTCAATGGTTCCCAAAAATTTGGGTCCATTAAATCAAATATAACAATTCCTTTTTGCACGTTACAGTTAACTTTTGAATTATCTGAATCTAAGCACTGAATGTCGAGAACAGTATCTGCTACTTCCGGATCATTAACTTCACCACTTTCATATAAAACAGTATTTACACTACTAAAGTCAATATTTACTTTGCTACAACATGGGCGTTGTTGCAGACCTACGTTAAAATCTGCTGCATTTACAAGTTCATTATTTACTTCTATTGTTAAATTAGAATCCGAATCTATTGTTATATTAGTTGGGGCAGGATCCGTAAACTTATCAGAATCGGTAGAATTTGAACCAGTAGGCTACTTTGTGAAACTGTTGAAGCTTTCAAAAACTTGTCCAACTTAGCAGTTTTGTGTAATAATTTTGAGTGAGCGTCTCTTTAGCTTTTTTCAACTTGCGTTTATAAGCTCCACTTGCAGTGTGCAAATTCTGACTCATTTTCAATGAAAACATGAAGATGTTCAGACAAAACAACACACACACACTGACACAAAGAAAACAAACCAGGCTAAACAATACAAATATCTGAACATAAATAAATGGCTTTCAAATGACTCCACTAAACAATAAAAACAGTTAACACAAAGTGTATCATCTACAGAGCTTTTACGACGTATTCAGACCTTTCCAACTTAAAATAACCTCAAAACTGACAGATGCATTGTTGTTTACTGTTCCGCCGCCGGTCTACTGGCTGTAAGTTAGAAGGGGAAGGGGTGAGTGTGCTCGTTACCGCCACGACCGTTGCGACGACGCGCCAGTGTTGACTGTCGACTGACAGATATGACGGGCTGTCTACCCAGGGACATAGGCCTATCCTGATCTAGTAACCTCTAGGACTATCAACCTGATATTAGTCACTGCCTTGCACTGTTAATTAATTATTGGTGGTAGTAAACTGCGTGTTTGACTTACAGTTTTTGCGTGTTTCTCATTAGAAAAAAATTGGTCCTGCGGCCCCCTTAAGGCTGCAGCCCCTGGGCCCGGGCCCGTCGGGCCCAATTGGTAATCCGCCACTGTGTGTATGTTGGACACTGCCGGGAAGGTGGTAGAAGAGTTGATAAAACCTCGTCTTTTGCAGGCAATAAAGGACTCCGGAGACTTATCCGACAGACAATATGGTTTTCAGAAGGGCAGGTCTTCAGTAGATGCAATTAATATATTAGTTGAATCCGCAAGGGTAACCGAACGAGGAAACCACTTCTCGCGGCCAGTATGCCTCTTGGTAACGCTGGATGTCAAAAACGCGTTTAAGTCAGCGAAGTGGAGTGATATGCTTGACGTTTTGCAGCTTACGTTTCGGTTACCCACATATCTGTTGCGGGTGATTAGAGATTACCTTGCGTGACAGGACATTACTTTATGACACTACATCAGGATGCCGAATTAAAGAGGTCACAGCAGGGGCAGCTCAGGAATCAATTCTTGGGCCAGACCTGTGGAAAGCTGCATATGATGGTATTCTTCGGATGGAAATGCCCGAAAATACATTCTTAGTGGGTACGCTGATGATATAGCAGCGGTTATCATAGCACGAGATGTGGAACTGGCTCAGATGAGATTAAGGCAGGTTATGCGATGACTCAGTTCCTGGATGATAGACCACGGCTTAAAACTGGCAGCTGACAAAACATAAATCGTGCTGATCACAAAGAGCAGGGCCGTCTCTACCCGGGGGTGCAAGGGGTGCAGCGCACCCGGGCGCCGAGGCATCAGGGGCGCCTCGGCGCCGGAGGTGCCGAGAAATTATTTTACTCAGCTCAAATTTACCTACATTCATCATTGTACCTACCTATATACAGTACCTATAATTATAATTATTTTAAATCTAACAAACGGTAATTTTCGAACATTAAACGAACCGCATGCAAGCGATACTGAATCTAAAGTGAGTGCTTTAACGATCAATTTACTTTCCAAAACAAACCGCCGCGCCGCAACGGCCGGCCGGCACCGACAGTGGACAGTAGGTAGGCAGTCAGTCTTACTCTATGCGAGCCAAATGTAAACTCCGCGCGAGAAAGCATATTATTCTACTGGTGGCGGTGATATTGACTGAACTTTCTTTGATTTGCCGCTCGACCTTTGTCGGCCGGACTACGAACTAC
Organism: Magicicada septendecula; assembly: GCA_034769895.1. Taxonomy (NCBI): domain Eukaryota; kingdom Metazoa; phylum Arthropoda; class Insecta; order Hemiptera; family Cicadidae; genus Magicicada; species Magicicada septendecula. The sequence goes on along the minus strand of CM068376.1, from coordinate 324,546,227 downwards.
GAACATTGCAAATTCAGAGATTGAGATTATTCGACAAAATTATTGTATTTATTTGTGTTGTGAGACTTGTGAGTTGTGAATGTTGTGATACTTACGAAGTGGCTGGAATCTAAATCCGACTTGGACTCAGCTTATATGCTCAGCAAAACTTAGCCGGAAGGTGAGTAAAACCTACTTGTTGATTTATTGAGTGTTTTTTGTTTTGTTTTACTTTTTAGGTTAGGTATAAGGTAGTGTTTTTATCTATCTACGGTAGCCTTACAAGTGGGTAGGACCTACCTACCTGCTACTGTGACTGAACGGATTTTTTCTGGTTGTCACCATTCGATAGGTTGATTCAAGAGGAAGGTTTAAATTGATTATTATTTTGTGAATTTTTGTGTAAACTTATCGAATTATCCCGTGCGAAGCGGGGGCGGGTCCGCTAGTTACCACATAAATGGAGGTCAGTGCAAGAGTCTCACTCAGACCAATGTTTTTATTAAGTAACTAGCCGCCCCGCCCCGCTTCGCACGGGCTGAGTCGATAAGTTTACACAAAATAAAATAATCATCGAAGAACACGGTAGTGTGATTGGCTCAGGAGGTAAAGTCGAGCCTGAAGACTACCGTGTTATTATACATTGAATTGTTCGTTTTTAACCTCCAAGAAAATTTCAATATTTTTTAAATCTTTTATTCTCATACTTATTCCAATATAAAAATATGGGAACATATGCTTATTATATTCCCAATCAGTAAAAAAAATTCATGGCTAAACAAATAGATTATTTGAAAAAAAAATAGTGAATTTTTAAGAGCTCTAATTTATTTCAGTTTTACTATTATGATTATTTTAAGACTAAGTAAAATACCTGAGTTACCTGACCTACCTAAAGTATGAAGTTTATAAAAAATAAAATAATCATGTTTTTTTTAGATGTCCGAAGGCGAAAGAAAGAAGAGAAAACTTTCCGGTGCACAGAACAGAAGAAAAAACAGGAGAAAGAAGAAAATGTTAAGAAGGTTACTAGTTCCATAGAAAGATTTCTTCAACCCGGTAAGTGGTTTTGCACTCGTTTATCGAAAACTATAATGGCTGCTACGCACAGGCGCACAGCGCCCGGCTAGATACTTAGCACGTATCAATTTAAAAAAATTAACCATTTCTATAATTTGTTCCTTATTTTTGTTTAACAGGCTCATCTTCGGCTTCCGAAAATCTGGTGGTATTAGAAGAAAATCAAAATGAGACCGATTCCGCAGAGCCTTCTTCGCCGTCGCCGATAACTAGCCCCGCAGAACGTGTCGATGAAACGGTTTCCGCAGAGCCTTCTGCGCCGTCGCCGATAACTAACTCCGCAGAACGTGTCGACGACGCGGACGACGTAGTATCCTCGGAAGAGATTATTTCCAAAGATGCGATCAATGACGTTGCTTTATGGCCTCAAGTAATAAGAGATAATCATAGAATAATTTTACTAGATCATGGACCAGTACAGATAGTTAATTTTGTGTATCCAACAAATAGTAACAAAAGATCATTTTCAGATATATATTATAAAAAAAAGTTACCTAATAATGAAATCGTCAAAAGAGACTGGTTAGTTTATTCAAAATCAACTGATTCTGCTTATTGTTTCTACTGCAAACTTTTTAGTACGGATGTCAATGCTTTTAATGATAAAATCGGTTACAAAGATTGGCAGCACTTGACTAGAAACATAGAACGGCATGAAAAAAGTGGCGAGCATTTAATGAGCGTTAAAAATTGTTTAAACTTAAGAACTGACATATCAAAAGGAAAGACTATAGACTCTGAAAACCAAATGATAATTGAACGCGAAAAAAAGAGATGGGTAGCTGTAATTGAAAGATTAATTCATCTTATTTATTTCCTAGCAAGGCAATGTATACCACTAAGAGGTACATCGGCAAAACTTTTTGATCCTAATAATGGCAATTTCTTGAAACTAATCGAATCTGTTTCTAATTTTGATGATATCTTAAATGAACATATTTCTCGGATCCAAAAATCTCAGAATCGCATGACTCATTATTTAGGTCATAACATTCAAAACGAAATTGTAACTTTAGTGGGAGAAAAAATAAAAAAGACAATAATTTTAGACCTAAACCAATCAAAATACTATTCTATCATTTTGGATTGCACTACAGATGTGGCTCATGTAGAACAGATCACAATCGTTGTTAGATTTGTTTTTCTTAATGCCTCTACAAGGAAGGTTGAAGTTAGAGAACATTTTCTGGGTTTTGTTCCTATAACATATACTACTGGTGAGCAGTTAATGACATTTCTATTAGAATATTTGTCATCGTGTGATATCGATTTAAGGGATATGCGCGGTCAAGGCTATGATAATGGTGCCAATATGAGAGGGAAAAACATAGGGCTCCAGAAAAGAATACTGAATATAAACCCACGCGCATTCTTTATCCCTTGTGCGGCACATAGCCTTAATTTAGTTGTAAACGATGCCGCTAAATGTTCTCTTGAAATATCGAATTTTTTCTCCATTGTTCAAGAAATATATGTATTTTTTGCTGCATCAACCGCACGTTGGCAATTACTCATAAACGAAATGCCTTCTTTAACTTTAAAGCCCTTATCCACTACCCGATGGGAGAGCAGAGTTGATGCGCTAAGAGCCCTTCGATTTAATTTAGGAAAAGTATATGACGCGTTATACAAAATTTACTGTGATAACACCAGAGATTTCGATACAAGAAACACAGCAAATTCCTTAATATCAAAATTAATGTCTTTCAAATTTATATGCTCAATAGTAATTTGGTACGACATTCTCAGTAAAATAAATATCGTTAGCAAAGCGTTGCAGAAATCAGACGTTATTCTCTCAGTTGCAGCAACAATGTTTAATAAAGTGAAAGATGAACTGACAGAAATACGATCAGAGTCCGCGTTTAGAGAAATGGTCACTACCGCCAAAACGGTGGCCAAAGAGGTCAATGCTGCTACAGTCACAGTATTTCCCGAAACGACCCGTCCCCGTGCTAGGAGAAGAATGTTTGACTACGAGGCTGTAGATGAACCAATAACTGACCCAGAAACTCATTTTAAAGTACATTTTTATTATTACCTATTAGACACAGCAATTAATCAATTTAGCGAACGCTTCAAGCTTTTAAACGATAGTAATACAGATTTTTCTTTTCTGCAAAATTTACAGAATTGGAGTGATTTTGATGCTCAACAAAAAAAGACGCTCTGTAACAATTTACAAAATAAATTGTGCAATGGTTTAAATTCCGATATCAATAAAGACGATCTCTTCGACGAAATCAATATTTTACCACTTTTCGTCAGCGATTGCACAACCCCACTAGTTATATTGGATTATTTATTAGCAAATAATCTGATTTCCCTCTTTCTGAATTTAAGCACTGCAATAAGAATTTACTTAACATTACCAGTGACAGTAGCACAAGGTGAAAGATCTTTTTCCAAGCTAAAATTAATCAAAAATTATTTGAGGTCAACGCTATCGCAAAATAATTTAACAAATTTAGCCATAATAAGTATTGAACATGACATCAAAATTGAAACCCGGGAGATAGTGAATGATTTTGCTGCTCGTAAAGCAAGAAAAATTAATCTAGTATAGTAATTTAATAATAAGGTTAGGTACCTTTTGAGGATCAGAAAATGTCTGTAAATAAACTTTCTTAATTTGTTACTTAAAATTCTTTATCATAGTTATATCCTGTTACTTTGTTGTTGATTGTTGTGTAAGTTAGCAAAATAGTAAGGAGTGAATATTTTATAATAAATAAATGGTAATAATAGCATTAAAATTGCATATTTTTACTGTGTAACAACCCTCCCTTCCTCCTTCTGTTGTCCTCCTTATAACTGCTACACACTGCCCGGCTGCACAGCCGCCGGCAGTCAGCAGCGCTTTGATAACCGCCTGCAAGCCGCCGGGCGCTGTGTGTAGCAGCCATTACCAAACCTACACCACTGATGGGGGGGGGGGTGTTGAAATGGTTAGGGGGTGTCTGAGCTGGGTTCGCACCCCGGCGCCAGATAAGCTAGAGACGGCTCTGACAAAGAGGCATCTCCCCAATATCTTGCCAATGCAGGTCGGAGAAGAAACGGTGCACACAAAAGCCGCAATTAAGTATCTGGATGTACTGCTGGACACGAAGCTTACGTTTTGGCCACAAATAAAACGGGTGGATGATAAGGCTGCAACTATAACAGCGGCACTTAGCAGAATTGTGGCGAATACCAGTGAGCGAAGCGACGGTTACTTATGTCGGAAATATGGGCTGATGCACTCAAGCTCGAAAAATAGAGACGACGCATGTCAGCAGTGCAGCGAAGTGGCTTGCTCCTACCGCCGGTTTCGGAGTCCGCGGTTCTTGTCATCGCGGAAATAATCCCAATCGATCTGCTGGCACAGGAACGGAAACTGGTTACAAGAGGAAGGGCTCGTACTATGGCTCAGTGGCAGGAAAGATGGACCAGTGACACGAAGGGAAGATGGACCGCTAGGCTCATAAAACAGTTACCTGAGTGGACTGATTGTAAACATGGCGAGATTAATTATTTCATAACGCAGTTTCTAACTGGCCACGGCCTGTTCTGGGCTTACCTATATAGGATGGGGAAAGTAGACAGACCAGACTGCATTTTCTGTAAACAGGAACTGAACGATGTGAATCACACGTTTTTCACCTGTGATAGATGGAAAGAGGAGAGGTAAACACTGGAAAATGTAGTGGGACAGATCTCGCCCGAAAATATTATCGGAATAATGCTGGAGAGCGAACACCATTGGGAGCAGGAAGCAGCTTACATAGAGAAGGTACTAAGGCAAAAGAAGGAAGGCGAAGATGATCTTGCTAGGGCCGCTGACAGAATAGCAGAAAACAGGTAACGTGAACCCGCTGAAGGTTTAAAACAGATGAACGTCCACAGGACGAAGTACAAATGGCACCACCTTGAAGTAGTCCCAAGGTGGATCCATGCCGTGGACAACAGGGTTTGTGGTTTTGGTGAGTGCGAGTCCCACACACCGTAGGAGTGCGGCGAACATTAGTTTTCCACAATCTCCCTCGTAAACAAAATATATATAATAATAATAATAATTATTATTATTAGAATTGTGGTTAAAATTCCCTTTAATTTGATACCACACTTGGATTTTTGTGATTTTAGCAAAATTTTGACCGACTTTTTAGGCCATGGTGTCCCAAAATTTGAAATTTTCATAATTAAGACTACATACAGATTTCGTTTAATCTAATACTTCATACAGTTTTTTGCAATTTTGTTTCACGATGTTCGGTTCTCTCATATTGTTGCCTCCCCCCTACTCTTGGAGGGATCGATCTAAAATACAAACGGTCTCAGTAGGGTAAGAGTATGGACACGCGTGCCAAGTTTTACGAAAATCGGTTGATGAATTCGAAACTTATCGCGAGATATGCCCGAAATAGACAGACAGTACACAGATAGACAGAGCGGTCCACTCACTTCGCCCATTCTGTGGCATTACACTGCTCTGTATAAGCTGCAGAACTCGCTCACTATTTTGTACGACATACATGTACTATTATTTAAATTTCGATATTACATACTTTTAAATTGTGGATAGAATTATAAAAATTCCGATTACTGCACTGTTTGTTTAGTAATGCAACAACTGTATCACGCAATAAACACCTAAATTTTGAAACATTCGGATTGGGGTTACAGTTCCGTTTAGTTTGACAACCTGCTGGATTTTCACAATTTTTTATCTATTATTTAGTCCATGCGGCCCCCAATTTTTTTTTTTTTTTTTTTTTTTTTTTTTTTTTTTTTTTTTAGCACACAACATCGACCGCACAGCACGAAATCTCAAGGAGAACTGATGCGGCCCCCAAAATACTGAAATTTCCAAAACGTAACACCACATTCAGATGTTATTTGAAAATCCGTTTACTTTGGTACCCCACATGAATTGTTGCGATTTTATTGCATTTTCACCCACTTTTTGGACCTCGACGTCTACAGATTTTGAAATGTTCAAAAATTAAAATTATATTCAGGCTGTGGTTAAAATTCTCTTTAACTTGATACCCCACATGGCCTTGTGCGATTTTGACCCCTCATTTTTGCCTCCTCCCCTATTTTTGGGGGGATCAATCTCAGAAACAACAGGATTCTGTAGGGTAAAAATATAGACATCCATGCCAAGTCTTAAAAAATTCGTTCGAACACTGTCATGAGACATACCCCAAATACACAGATCGGCAGATAGGAATATAAATAATATTATATTATTGGCATTATAATACGTTACATAATAATGTATAGTTGTATTTTTTATTATACAATTACAATTTATTGCAACTTTATAAGTTACAATTTATTATTCTTTATTATAGTAATTTATATAATTATTTACTATAATTTATAATATATGCGTATTTAAATATTTGTAAAATAAATATAAATATTTAAGTATATATAAAATAAATAAATAACTATATATAACCAAAACAATATATTTAATTTATATAAACTGTAATTATATAATTCTATTTATATAAATATATAATAAAAACATCTATTATAATATAGAAGTAAAAATTATTATATAATTACATTATAATGTCAATAATATTATTTACATTTATATAAATATGTATATTTATGTAAATTATATTTTGTATAATTTTGAAAACATTAAACGAAAGTTTGGCTTCATTTTCATACCTAACACGCAGCAACTTTTATTGGCGAATTCAAACGCAAAATGGAGACAAAATATACAACTTGAACAATTTTGTGTCGTTTCTACAGGCTAAGTAGGCCTAATGCTCCGTTTCAGGAATTTAATTTTCTTCCGAAAAATTAGTTAACGTTTTTAACTATCGTTAAAGTTTCTAACGGTTGTCATGCTAACACCCCTCGGACCCGGAATGTAAATGCTCGTTTAATAGATTGTTCTATCGTAATTGTCGATGTTGCTTCTGACTGGTATAACAAAATTGTAAATATAGGCCTATATTTTATTTTGAATACACACATGATGAATTGACAGCAACATACATCAAAGCGACATAAGTTTTCTTAGGCCATACGTGCATTGTTCGTATGAACAATTTGAATTCGCTAGTTTAATTGCCCACGGAATTCATGTGCTTCAATTGCGGGTTGCAGTCAGCGTGTTCGGAGCTGGCAGCAAACTGAAACATGCAGAACAATAAGGAAAACAGGCTGAACCACATCACACCGTGTTTACCATGATAATGACACAGCGTTTTCCGTCGATAGAAAATGACAATAAGAAAAACAACTACAGCGCACCATACCTTTCTCTGCGACAATGTTTCTCGTTGGTAGATTCGGATCCGAGAAAACATTGTAGTGCAAATGAAATGCATAACATCTGTTTATTTTTTAAAATATTTTTCACTGATAAGTGCCTACCAAGGTTACTCGTGCCTACCTAACACTATGAAACAACGGTGTGTGTGTGTGTGTGTGTGTGTGTGTGTGTGAGAGAGAGTGAATGAGAGAGCGCGTGGGTGCATGTGTGTGAGAAAGAGAGAGATAGAGAGAGAGCGAAAGTCGTTTACCTTGTTATCTCTCTGCGAGGAATCAAGTTCGAGGTCCGCTAACGCGTTTAAGAATACGCGTTCTTTGTAACACAATAAAACATGGAGCAAATGCTGTCCATGCCGTACATTGTACAAGAAAAGTTCTTTCCCCGCATGTAACCGATTCCTTGTAGCGAGTTATACCAATGGTTTACTTGGTATATGAATGCAAATTGCTATCCACAAACCTTACTGAAATCACAAGGATCGTGGTTCAACCTTGTTGAATCACAACAATAATCAGTTAATGGCAATAAATTTGGTTGTCTGTTTATGAATAACAATAGCAAAAGTTCATTAACATAGTCAAATAGTTTAATGAGAATTAAAATTAGCATATTTTCCACCGTAACGAAACCATGGCAATTATAGCGCTTATCGAGACACCGAGATTGATAAAAACACGTTATGTAAGATAATGTAAATAAAATTAGGTGTGTATTACGTAATGTGGTAACATACGAGTTCAACCACAGATCGGCCTGTTGGGTTCACCAGTCTACAAATAAATTATGTACTGCGTTCAATTTCAGTCAAAACTAAAGTATGCAAAACAACATGACTGGAGAATATATATTTTTTTTTTCACTACAAAAATGAAAACGCAGGTTTTGCCTCCAGGTAAATTCATATAAATTGGTAGCACTGGTGAGAACCTGCTCTGTTGCTTGCTCAGTCTACGGTTGTTAATTGTGCGAGAGACTGTGTTTGTTTCACAAATGAAGAGTTTCATAGCTTACGATGAAAATTCTGATTTTCCAATTCAAAATCTACCATACGGCATATTCTCGACAGAAGACGATGTAAGTTTCTGAGGTTATATAAAATTTACATTGAGACGTTTGTTACGTTAAGGTTATATTTTGACAAGCGCCAAGCTCTCCGAGTTTAAAATTTACGGCAAATATGGCGCTAATATTTAAAAGTTAATCGAATGTTTAATAACATGATGAAATTACATCCAACGTAACGATTTGAAGTCTAGATACGAATACAGTTAAATGAACACTTTCTAACCTTTTTTACTGACAACTAATAAAGTGTACAGTTGTTCAGTATAAAAACATTTTTGGTATGCTCATAATAACATATGAGCCCATAGCTGCTTGTTCTTGTAAAATATTTCTCAATGCTTTCATGAATCAAGTTAATTTTAAACTTTTTTGATGTGGTGACATAATTATTATTTTAATTAAAGTATTATTAATACAGTTAGTAACCACAGTATTCAGAAGAAAGTCAAACTCAGTACGTATTATGACAAGACAGTCTGTCAAACTAGTATAGTCTTTCATTATTTTCCAGTGGTAAATTAAATTACAAGTAAAAACAGTTTTGTAAACACAATTTACCACAGGCTTAAAAATGTAAAAATGGTCTTCAACATACAAATTCTTTTTAAACAGAGTTAAACAGTGATGACAACGGATTTTGTTTTCGTACAAACAACATTCACAGAATATACCATTATTATTTGTCAACTTGGAAATAAAATTTTAATTTAAAGCCTCTAAGTCAGTAGTAATAGTTATTAACAGTAGTCTTAATTTAAACTATGTGAAGTTACTTGTAATTAAGAAAGGAAAACATGAATCTGGCTAGTACTTTGGTACAATACTAGAAGATGGAATGTAGGGAATGGTAATATTTCAAATTATTGTGTGTTGACCTAATTTTAATAATAATAATAATAATAATAATAAGTAACATCAAGTTTAATTAGAAGCAAAACCTGAATTAAATATTAAAATTTATATAGGCTATCTATAAAAAATTTTTAAACAGTTGTATATATTAAGACTCTGATGACATCTGTGTGTTATTTGCGATAGCTCTTGTGCGTTTACTTTTTTTAATTGAAAATTTCATATGGTGTTACAAGAAAAACCAGATCAGATAATCCCCGCAATTAGTCATGTACAAAGACAAATCAAAATTGTGATTGTAAACAAAAAGAGTACACAGTGTTAGGAAAGGCGTATACTCACAGCTTGTATTTGTTTAGATACAGCCTCATCAAGGGTGGATTAACCATTAGGCTGACTAGGCTATAGCCTAGGGCGCGGCACTTTGGGGGACGCAAAATTTTAGCTAAAAAATAATAAAATTTTACACCTAAATGTAAAATTGGTAATAAATTACAAGGATAAAAACTTGCTTAATCTAAAGCAAGAAAAAAAAATCTAGCTTGAACTTTACATGAGTCTTAACAAATCCACAAGGTATTTAACTGATCGTCTTCTTTGTGTAAATGATGTTAAATGTACCTTTAATATAACTGTAATAATTCTGGAACTATGTAGTTAATTTTTCCTTATGAAATCCATGCAAACTACAAATGGTTGAAGGTGTAACTCTAAAACAATCTCTGAAAAATAGCCTCACTTTTCAATTCTTGAGACTATTTCCAAAAACAGTAAGATATTTGAAATATTCCTAACTAAGAAATATATTGTAGGGTGTTTATTCAGCCCCTTGGAAATAAACGTAAGAGTAGTCTATGGGAGGTGAGGGAGGCACTAAAATATAATTAGCCTAGGGCGCCAAGATACCTTAATCCGGCCCTGAGCCTCATTATTGCAATTAATTTTCTAATTATTCAAAAATGTACATTAATAAAACCATTACATAGTGTATTCGGGAACACCATATTTTTCTTGAAAGAGGCCTTTCATAAAAAATAATAAATCACATTATTTTGAACTCCCCCACTCCATTAGCTAAATGATTTGGTTTATTTGTTATGTACAAAATGTTCACTGACATGTCACTATTTATAATTCTAACGGAATTATATTTATTATAATAATAATAAACATATCAAACTGTAAACAAATGTCGAATTTGCAATTCACATTCTGAGTATATGTTTACTTGAGAGTTCATGTATTGCTACTCATCAATTAAGATATGTGCATACATTTCAGTTACATGCTTGAAAATGAAGATGCTCTACAAAGGGGGAGTTCTATGAGGTATGCAAAGAGTATCAACTGAAAATTTCCTCGGTTTCGATCAGTCGTGATGAAACAATGTTTTTACCAGTTGTTACCTGGTCAATCGCACCCCACACTTTCACTTGATTGCAACTGACCAAATTCGTAGCAACTAGTAGAAACATTCCTGTTCCAATATTTGATGAGATTTTAATTCTGTAACATTTTTATTTGTATAAATAATGGTCAAGTTATGTTGGTTCCTGCTAGTTTGGGTTGGTGTCCTTTTAGTTTGTTTCCTCCATCTACAAGTAAGACAGAGGTCTACAATCGCGTTACTTTACGGTGGCCACTTCATAGCTGCGTGAAAAATGAGGGCAGTGGGGAGACTAAGTGTGCTTAGTTGTAACACTACATTTCAAAAACGTCCGTCTTACTGTTGCTACAGCCGGCTCTATGGGTGCCCTTGTCTATTTAATTATTACAACTCGGGTTTTACACATTGTCGACATTTCCAGATTTCATTCAACTAACTACTATTTGTAATTTTACTCAGTATTACTCAAAATTGTATCAAATACGTATTTGTAATAATTAACAATACATAATTTACAATGTAATAATATGTAATGTAATAACAATGTTATTTGTTATATAATGTAAATAATAAATAATTACTACTATTGGCCACTTTTCTGTCCTGAATTGTTTTATTTTCCTGAGAAATTCAATACTTTTCGCCCTTATCTCTTGACGTTCATTTGATAGACTTCTATTATTTCTAATTTTCTTCCATTTAAATGCTAAGTTTATAATAAGTTTTCTTAAACATGATAAGCTACCTTGAAAGTTTACACAAGACTTAAGAAGTTGAAGAAGTTTTCGTAGCGTAGGATATGTTTTAGGAAATGTTGAAAATAATAATTAAATGAAATACAGGCCTATACAGCAAATGTTTTCGAAAACGCATCAACACTTACGCACACGGTGAGATGTGCCGTTACACTGACAAAAAACAGGGTTCTGCGCATATCACTTTCACAAAGGTTGCCGGCCACCATCAAATACACAAGTAGTATGTAATTAATGTACAGTGGGAAAGTAGTTGTAATATACATGGTACAGTAAGCAGTAGAGATGTTGCGTTTTATACAACAGTAACAGTTGTGTGTTTGGCATCATAACAGCTCAGCAACAGTTGTCCTGATGATGACAATAAATATTACCGAAATATCAACACAAATAATTTAAAATTTGTGTTATACTTTTTGACCAATCCTCACAAACTCTTCACCAGAAAAATTCACTAGCGTACAACCTTTCAGACAGCACTGGACACCAGCAGTCTATTTGCTAATGCATGAAGAAAAATTTATACTTCTACTACACAAATAAACGTAGGCTACATGCTATGTTCTTATCAGTGACAAAAGGAGCCATATTTTTTTAACAAATTAAAATTATTTAAATTAATTTTACCATGGCAGGTAACAAACAATATTTTTTTTCTCAAACTAGATTATGTTTTACTTTTAAATGTACACCTTGTCTACCTACAGTCAATTAAATTAGACACATATTAAATAACTTTAAAAACTGTTCGGAAATGAAAGAACAATAAATTAATGTAAATATTTTATTAGTAGCTACTTGGCATATGAACGCATGCACATGCACACTCAATAAACATGTGTACAAACATAAAATCCTACAGGCTATTTAAGTGAACACTTACTATATGAAATACTGCTATATACTGGTTGTCATAGTACAGAGGTCATGATCACCTGACTATGTTGATGACATCTGCACATATAGTATTAAATGTGGAGTGTTAGGTGTTAGATTAAGCATTTTTATTAAAAAGTTTCGTGTTCCATGTCAGTCTGGTTAATGAAGTAAGTTTAAGGTAAAATTTTTTATGTAACATTGGTACTATATAATTGTCATTTTATACTCGATCCCCAAAAGGAGCTAGCATTTCTTCTTGCATCAATGCATACAATGCAAGTGTATTGTATACTTCTTAGAACAGTATAGAAATGGTTATAATACTTCACCCATTATAGTAATAAAACAGTAAAGCATATACTTTTCTTTTTATATTGTGGTTAATTTATACAAATGACTGCTTATCACATTAGTCAAATTTGTTAATTGAAATCCACTCGCACTCTTTCTTACACAGAAGAGAGTATATGTCATTTCTGTACTAGTAGGCTCCATGAGCAGCAGAACTCGCTCACTATTATGAACAGACTACATTTATTACTATAAATTTCAATACTAGTTTGTCTAACTATCAGAATACAACAAACATGAAAATTCCAAAGATTCAGATTTGGGTTAAAATTCTTTTTAGCCTCAATTTTTTTTAAATTTTGATTCTGTTTCTGGGACCTGGGACCAAACATTTTGAAATTTTTAAAACTGTACATTGTACTCATATTTTGGTTAAAATTTTCTGTAATTTGATACCCCACATGGAATTTACGATTTTATGAAAATTTTAACCCATTTGTTTAACCTGGCACTCATTAAATTATATTTAACATTCAAACATGTATATAATTAAATATCATTATGTATAGTTAAAATGTGGAAGGACCAACTTCATGTTCTGAAAAGAATATTTCTGGCAGAATGATGAGTATGAGGCCAATAAAGAAGACACTTTGTTGTTGAATGTAAAACCAGTTGTAATTTCTAACAATGGTATATAAAGTGGTTATTCCATAATTTCCATAACAAAATGAGCAAAGTGTAAATTCATAAAATCAACAAACAGTGAAACAATGTAAAGTTCAGAAATGATTGCATACAAGAGACCTGAGTAGCAGAGTGGGGGCCTTACTGAAAACAAAAGCTTATGGTTCAGTAGTGCTGTATGTAGCTAACAGCTCAGGCCCATAATTAACTACTGCAGTGCTCCTGGCACCAAGAAGTTTTATAAGCCTTTATTATAACTAGTATATTGTGTATTGCCTTTTAGTAAGGTGACATATTAGGGAATACTAAATTAACTGTACATTTAGCAGAAATGCTTGAATTACTCGACAGTAGAAAATGAAGCAATAACAGTTTGCAAATTAGCAGTTTACTTCTTTCATTTTCTTTAACAGATTTCTCTAACATCCTCATAGTCTAATTTAGAGATACATGGTATTCAACAGGACGTCCAACAAGATGGACTAAACAATGTTAGGTTTGAGATGAACGTAAATATTTTCAGTCTTAAAACAAACAATTACAAGTAACAAAAATAATTCGCATATTTGACAATAGACACTAAACCAACAATATTAAGCACGTTAGTAGTTTATCATGTCTTACTTTTCATTAGCAAATATGTCTGTAACATTTTCATAATCTAATGTTACAGTTAAATCATTCTGAATGGTGAGCACGGGTAGATGCGCCAAGCATTGTTGGGTTTTGGTGAATGTACATCAGAATACTGCAGTGCTGCGGAACCAACAGCCATATTGCAAAATATGAATAGTTGTATTTATATATGTTATTTTTGTATATTATTCACACATTTGGCTGAATTGTATTTTAATCACAATAGATTAAATATTTAACAGTAGTGCCTGTCCCAATTTGTACACAACCCTTGGTTATCTCTATGTTATAGTCGTTTCATAACAGCCAGACTCATCTATAAGATACTCGTGTGTAGTTTGTAATTATCTCTCTTCCACTCTTGACTTGCTGTTGATGAAGGGGTGAATGGTGCCTCACCTTCTACCTAGTGAACAAAATGTTATCCTGTGCATACTCTGTATTAGAATTTAATTACCTTGTATCCGTCAGTGACTTCGTTCTAGCGTTTTTTATATAGACGCGTTTCATGACATGTGTCACATCATCAGTAATCCTCGTCAAATGTTAAAATTCACATAAAACACATTTGCACATATTTACTAAATTACAATAATGACACACACATAACACGATGTAACTTCGGCTTCGTTGGACCGGTCCGACCACGCGTGTAGTTGCCGAGCCACTCCACGACGTGAATGGCTCGGCAACTACACGCGCGGTCGGACCGGTCCAACGAAGCCGAAGTTACATCGTGTTATGTGTGTGTCGTTATTGTAATTTAGTAAATGTGTGCAAATGTGTTTTTATATGTTTTATGTTAATTTTAACATTTGACGAGGATTACTGATGATGTGACACATGTCACGAAACGCGTCTATATAAAAAACGCTAGAACGAAGTCACTGACAGATACAAGGTAATTAAATTATTGTGAAAAGTGACTTGGATACTGTATAAAAACAAAACTGTATTAGAAGTTTCTTACAGTATTATATTCAAAGATAAAATTTATAATTGTTTATATATTTTCAATAACCCTGTTACCATACAATTGAATAGGGTAATAATTATTTTAAAGATAATATTCCACAACTTAATGGATGAAATTGATGAAACATAATCATCTTTTTTTATAAATGTAATTCCATGCAGAAAAAGCATTAATTTTACGTGCAAGCTGCCACTGATATATATACTTGTTAACTCTCGCTAGTGTTAAAGAGGAGCTTTCAGTTGACCAGTTTGTAGCAAGAGTATACGAGGTGTGGCTATAAAATAACGAGACTGATGCTACTACAAACGAACTACGCATGCGCCAAAGTCATACGACCGACAGCTGTTTAGCATGAAGCGTTTTCTATCGGTTGACGCCCCTCCCGTGTCTGTAGTTATATTAGTTTGGCCATGGCCTTTGTTTGTATAACATCTGTTTTTTTGTTTTGCCGGAAAAATGATAAGTGTTTTAGTAGAGCAACGAATTGTCGTGAAATTTCACATGAAACTTGGAAAAACCACTACTGAAACTTATCTTTTATTAAAAGAAGTATATGGCAATGAATGTTTATCACGTGCATGAGTTTTTGAGTGGTTTAAGCGTTTCCAAAATGGCCGAGAAGACATTGAAAATCAGAAAAAAAGACCCGAATTGTGGAAAAACAAGTCATGGGTTCTTCATGATGACAACGCACCGGCTCACACTGCATTGTCTGTCAAGATGTTTCTAGCCAAGCATAACATCCCAGTGTTAGACCATCTGCCTTATTCGCCTGACCTGGCACCATGTGACTTTTATCTGTTCCCCAAGGTCAAATCTGCATTAAAAGGAACAAGATTTCAGACCGTTGAAGCCGTGAAAGAAAAAGCGGCACGCTTCATGAACGAGCTCACAGACGAAGACTTCCAGCACTGTTTTGAACAATGGAAAATTCGGATGGAGCGGTGTAGGGATAGAGAAGGGGTGTATATTGAAGGGGATAATAATTAAATATGTATAAATTTAAAATAAAAAGTTTTACAGCATCAGTCTCGTTATTTTATAGCCACACCTCGTATAAATATTCTTGAAAGCAATATTACCATTTGGATATAAGTCATAAGATTTTTATTAATCAGAAATGTGTTTAAAATGATAATGGTGGGCTATTATTTCTGTCTTCTAAGAGAAACCGTTTCAGGTGGATACATTCTGACACATACCATGTTGTTGATTCTAAGGAAAGCAGGGCAGTTATCCAGTGTTGTGCTGATGGAAAACTTACATTATGAGATTAAAAGTCCCTTCATGCCCTTTTCGAAATCATGCCGCCCTGATTCTGGCTCATTAAGCCAATGTCTAAATACAGCCCTGATCAAGCAAACCCTGTTCGCTAACATTAAGCCCTGTTCGCTTCAAGCAAACATATCGTATTATTTGATATCAGCATTAAAATAATATTTTGTGACCTAAGTGGTTGCTGCACTGTAAATATAGACCAGTGATTTTCAACAGGTGGCTCGCGGACTGCATGTGGACACAACCTTATATTGGAAAGCAATTTAATAATTACTTGATTTACTTTAATAAGTATATCAATAATAAAATATTATTTTACAAGGTAAAATTATAGAAAACTATTTCACTGATTCATTAATAAATATACAGGAGATTTCATTTTACTTTTTTTCATCATATTATAAGACACAGGCTACTTCCTTCCATCCCTTGGCTATACAAAACAGACGCTGATGGATGTCCTTGTCTGATGTCTTGTCCTTGGTTCATAATCAGTCGTATCTGTTATTCGAAGTTATGTTTAAGTGTTTTCAAACCGATAAGATCTGCTCACTGAGTTTTTAGAATTCAGTAACACACACTGGAGATAAGGGAAATCAGAAGTCTACCACACTACAATTACACCAATAACTTCAGAGAACATACAGTGAGACATTCGTAACAGACATTAGCAATCATCTCAACAAAACCCAGTCTGAAGCTCCAGGGAGTGTGGGATTTAATAGAAAATGTAAATGGATTTTTTAATAAATTAAAACCACTGATATAGACTCACTTAGTAATTGAAGTGTAAAAAACATGCCGAATCAATATTGTTTAGTTATAAAAACATCTGATCTCTATAGTTTCAGTAAATAAATTCAAACAATTTCTGAAGAAAGAATATTTAAAACTTAATTATGATATTAAATACTGCATTTATAGAACTAAACTACATAAAGCTGATTTAATTAATTAGATAAATTTATCTAATATTTGATTAATAATATTAATATTTGTATCTATTTATATTTTATTAATATTTATTTATTTTTTAACTATATATGTACTACACTGCTATGATCTATAATACACAGTGATATTCTAATATTTATTATAACATAAAGTAAAGGTTAGTTTTTATCAAGAACCTGGATTTATTTGAAGTAGTAAAAATTATTACAAAATCAAAACCAGAAACTCGCTAAAATTTTAAAACCTCATTTAGACTTTAATGAAATAAATGTGTTTTATTTTATTAAATAAAATGATTTATAAGTAATAATTACTGGCCTGTTTGATTAATTTTTTTAATCATATTTAGTTATTATCATTTAAGTTAATTACTATGCAATTAATAATGATTAAATTAAGTATTTGTTTTATTAGAAAACTGTATTCTGTCTTTATTTTCCTTTATTCTATACTATAATCTTTATTTTAGAAGAATTTCTGAACACCCCAGATGATATGGTGAAAAAGTTTGTGAAACAACTTTTCTGGACACAGTTTTAGTAGACTTGTTCAGCAGAAATATTTCAGAGTCATTCTATGTTTTGAATCCTTTCCAAAAACCATACTACTATTCCAGTTTTGCTCAAGGTTATCTACTTAACTTGTTTACTATGTGCTTATACCAAGCATTCCAAACACATGAGATTTACATAATAAAATAACCAAATACTTGTTTTATTCTAACAAAATTGATAGTATAAAATTTGAAGTAATTGCATAATATTTCATGTTAGGCATTATTCGAACTCTTAACGTAATCTGGACAAATATGATTTAAAATTAATTGAGGTTAAGTTTTGTATTTTGTTATCAGTAAGGTTATTGTTTGGAGTGCCAGTATTTCTTTACATTGTAGGTCACAATTATCGGTCTTATGGCAGTACTTATGCCAACAGTTTGATATCACGTAAAAAATTTAAAAATTCAGTCAGTTCAAATTTGACCAACTCTGTACACAAAGTTTAAAAAAATATCTTCCATAGGAGACATATTAAAAAACATTTTTGGCCATTGCATAGTTATAACAAATGACTAATTTTTAGGATCACAATATATTTGTTATTCTTGTCCCATTTTTGAATGCATTATAATATAAGATTCTAATAAAATATTTATGTTTTATTACAATTCTATTATGAGTAAGATTTGTTGTATGTGGCTAAAAGATGTAGTGTCACTTACAGACAACATTATTTATGGATTACATTTTTTATTATTTTTCAAGTTTGTTGTCTAAACTTGAAATTAGTACTGTTTTCTAATGTTGCCATCATGTGTACAATCCATTTGTAGCTGGCATTTGGTTATAATTGTTTTTTGCTTCTTCGGTACATATGTCATGGAAACATGTGAATTATTTAGTTAGGAGGAGTGGTAGAAGTGATGCGGCTGATGGCTGACCATAATGTGTAATATATAAATATAATGCATTTTTGTTATGAAGTAAGGGTTGTTGCTTTAAATGCAATGTTTTTCAACTAGGCTGATGATTGTATGTAGTTCATTAGCAGTCCAAAAACATGAACCACCACGTCCCCCCCCCGCACACTGTTATTCAGTTATTTATGCAGTTTAATATACTGTTCTAGCAATGAAGATTGTAGCAAGTAAATACATTTTCTTAATTAGTGTAACAGATTATTTATAGTGCTATATAACAAAAACAAATTAACAATATTTAATTATAAAGAAAAAAGGTATATCTTGAAGTAAATTTATTTATAAATATTAAATGTATTAAATATAAAGGTATGTATGTGCAAATAAAACATTCTGTGTGCACATATGTATATATACTACCAAATTAAAGCAGTATATACCAACTTGCATATATGTAGTGCTATGGTGTGTTTGCATGAGTTCAGAATGGCTGACTTCATGCCATCATAACTACCAGTAATTGCCAACTGTAATCATTATAACATAATTTTACTCCATGTTCCATAAGGAAATGGAAGTATGGTCATGGCGAAAAAAATCGTGTTCGAGATAACTGCTGATTCTGATTGTACTACACTCAAAACATGAAGAAAAGTCATTATTCAAAAAGTGTCTGTGTGTGTGTCTGTCTGTCTTGTGTGTAGAATTTTTTCTATGGGAAATGATAACAGCCGCAAATCAAACAGAATCAAATAATTTTTTGCATACATCTCTGAATTGTAGAGGACTCAAGGCCTATTGTCTTTGGTGAAGATCGGTTAAGGGAAAGGGGTAGTTTACCTGCAACATTTTATGTTTTAACAAGGGTAATTTTTTCTATGACGAACGATAACTGCCGCACATTCAAACAGAATCAAATAATTTTTTGCATACATCCCTGAATTGTAGGGTATTCAAGGCCTGTTGATTTTGGTGAAGATCGGTTAAGGGAAATGGGTAGTTTACCTGCAACATTTTATGTTTTAACAAGGGTAAAGTACTTAATTTTGATAAATAAAGTATCCTGATAAGAAGATCATAATAATCCACTATAGAAATGTAGATGAAATATCTATAAATGAAGAGATACTATTTGAACGGGGTGGGGCTAATTTTCTATAAATGAAAATTATAGTTGAAGGAGGAGGGGATAATTTTTTGTATGTGTACTACGTTATCGGCAACAAAGAAGTAGTTTGTTGTTAAAATTCCTTCCCGGGCTGTTTGGCCGTAGTCCAATGTTTTCTCCAAAACCAGACGTTTCGGCAGTGCCATCGACTCCCATCATCAGTGAAAATTGAGTGCGGTAACGTGAGGTGGTATATGTATGTTAGTGACCATAGTGCTGTGGTTAAGGCTGAAGCAATAAGTAGAAAGAAGTAGTTTCTATGGAAATATTTCATTTTGAAAATGATTTTAAATATAAATCTTAGAACATGGAAGTCATGTATGGTTCTCCATACCGATATTTTTTGTCTTGTTATGAAATTAGTGTGATCATCGTAACGTGTGATCACTTTTTCACAGATAAACACTAATTGCCACTTATACTATTAATGAATCACTAATGTACACTTCATAATGAACCACTTTATATTAATAAAGTTTGCATCGTTTTAATGTTCTGATGTCCAATTCAGCCCTCCACTCAAAGTACAGAACACTAATTGCTACAGTATTAGGTGATAGCAAGGAAATAATTGTGTCTGTTTCATGACAACACTAACAGAATGACAGCATTAGGTCTTCCTCCGTGTCTTTGTCACATCTCGTCATATGCTGTTTAACATTTTACCACCATGTATTAGATTATCAAATATGAAAGGTTACCTATCAAGAAATCTGCTTGAAAGGGTAAAATAAAGAAAAATACCGGAATAACAACTTTATATAATACAATACAAAATGTACAGAAAAGAATACTGTACTACTTAATTATACGATATGAAATTGTATAAAACAATATAAATTTTAGGATTGTTTAGTAATGTTAGTATCTGAGTATATAAATTATTTGTTCTGATTACAATAAAAAAATAAAGTACATAAAAATAAAATTAAGACAGTTCTATCCATTTACAATCCACTTTCTGCTGTTTGGTTATCTCTGGCAACTGTAGATATTGATCCAATACCAGTAGAATATGTTGCTTTCAAGAAACTTGATTGTCTCAGTTCCTTTTTTACAAAGAACATCAAGGTGTATACTACTACCATCTCATATTGATGGATGAATTCAGCGAATTGAACGAACCAAGTGACAGGGGACACTCAGGTGGCCGGCCGGCCTGGATAAGACACTTAATACCAAACGTACCAGGCTGTCAGGAATTACGGATTATCAAGGTTTTAGTATATTGTTTACGTTACAGTTTTTGTAACTGTTCAGTTGCTTGTTGAGCTATATAATTTATGTTCTTTTCATGGTTGCAATAATTTACAAAGAGTAAGGCAATGCCACACATTTGTATGTCCACAGTATTATGTATTTACCTGTACTTTTACAGTATAAAACAAGGAATAATTGAAACAGACTATTAATGCAAAGATCATACGCATTCCATATATTAATGCATAATGAATCATGGAACAACAACTGTAAGGAATAAGAATTGTTTTGATTATTTGTAAGTTCCATGTATGTCAACAATTGTTTCAGTGCCTTAACTAAAAACTTCACGTAACAACATTGATTATCATCTTATTGGCTTCTTTCAAAATATTTTGAAAATAATATTAAGTAGTACACTTTCACAGATGTATTAATTAATGTCTTATAGATACTATGGAAAGCTTTTGACTTATGTTTGGACGCTGAATCAGAGTGTTTGTAGGTGAAACAAGAACTTAGCATCAGAGTGTGAATCAAGCCTCTTGTTGAGGGGAGGGGGACATTTAGAGAATCAACATACTTCATGCACAGACTTAGCAAAACAGTTTTTCCTGGCAGGATAAAATATTGCTGTCATCAGCTGGGGAGGGACAATTTAATGAGCTAGGATTTCCTCCCTGTGTAATTTGCACACTGATTAGCATTTCCAAATGGATATTAAGGTAAAATGGGCAACTTAAAGAGATGGTGAGAATTGTTTTCTTTTGGGAGTGGGAAATGATTCAAAAACTGTTACTTACACAGGGAAAATATAAATTTATAAAAATTTTATAAACTAGAAATGCAAATAAATTTAACAAAATTATTACCAATTTAGTATAAGCAACTGGCATTTAGTATCTATCTTTTTATAACTGATGAAATTTAATATCAGTTTGCTTTGTAATATGTTTTGTTGTACGTTCCACTGGTTCTATTATTTGTTGAGCCCATGGGCGTAACTTGGGGCCTAACTTTGGTGGGGGGGGGGAAAGCTTCATAAATTCAAGTGCATAGTGAGACCATCTATATAATAAAATATATTATATACAAAATTAGAAAGTTTAGTAATAATTCTTAGTTAGTAAATGAGGGACAATTTCATTTTTTAATGATCAACAAACCTTTCTTCATAAGTTATACTTCCAGTTATGTTTACCTAGAACAAATATACTGTAGGTATAAACATAAACATAAACAATTTCAGTTCTTCCAATTCTTATACCCGGTTTTCGTAAACCCATCCTTAGGCACACTGTCACAAAATGCTCGGCATAGTATCAGTAAGCCGAATCAGTCACAACAAAGAAATTTTCAAATTGCCAGTCAGGCAATTTTCAAAATTAAGCAATGTTACTCCTTTGCGTTTCTTATCTCCCATTTCTCAGAACTTAGGAACACAACAATAACGAATTAAGAAAGAGACAAGGGATGTGTACTTTAACGGACTAATTACACAACCTAGTAACCGACCGCACGTGTCAGTAATCATTAACAAATAACAGTTCCAAGCGACCATCTTTTAAGATTCGTGAACAAAGCCATCGACGTCTTGCACAGTAACCCAGCTTTGTTTATACTGCCGAGTCTGTTACCTCTACCATGCCTCTCTCTTTTACACTGGCATGTAGTGTTTGCGAAATTCTGTTGAACTGAAAACAGCGATAATCTCGAATCAAACAGTAAACAGTTTGAGCACAGAGATGATGACTCAGAAGAATATGTGTGACAAAGAGAGAAAAGTAAAGAGAGCAAATTCTTAGAAGTACAGTTGCACTTATTATTTAATTACGGTGTTCCAAAACAAGTCTTTATTTGTGTAAAAGGCACGCATTGCTTTCCAGTTAATTAGGTATCTAGCGATTTTTTTTTCAAACAGAAATATTATTTTGACGTATATCATTCAAATCTGTCAAACATTCCCCTTACAAGTTTCTTCGACGGAAATAAAAATAATAAATTTATGGCAACTAGTCGTCTGATAACAGTACAGACATTAATAAATAGTACTTACTGTGCTCGCAAGCATAGAAACTGTCTCCTGATTGACTATTTGTTAGTTTTTATTTATAACAACTGAAAAAAATTTTATAATGCTCAGAACATGGAGGGGGGCGAGTGCCCCCTTGCCCATCCCAAGTTATGCTTATGGTTGAGCCCATTTTTTGTCTTCCAGAAATCGTTCTTATACTATCTTTAACTTTTCTATTTGAAAATGATAAATATCTTTGTTTCAGTTACATTTTGTAAACTCAGAATAGAGCTTCATGAAGCCAAAGCAATTATCAGATTCTAACAAATAAATTAGTGTGATACTGTAAATTTTATTCTAAATAGAAAGTTATTCTACAAAATTATGTCATTATGTACTAAAATTTAAATATGTACAAGCAGAACCGCTGTGTAAACTGGTTATCATGTTTTTGCTAGGATTGGATTGGCAAATGACATGTGAGAAAAGTCATAAATCCCTATTAACCCTCCTTTGTTATTTTTAGCACTATAATATCTCTAGTATTGTGTTCATTACATATAGTACTATAATAGTAATAATGATGTTACAATTATTACAACAGCTATACCACAATCAACAATAGAACAATCACTGTTACTAAATATATTTGTGTGTTACAGAAAACTCCAAGAATTGGTGTTGCAGTAGGAAATAAGATTTTAGACTTGAAGAAAATCAGGCATCATTTCAATGGACCACTTCTGAGCAAGCATCAGGATGTTTTCGCAGAGGTAATTATTAGTAGATCTGAGTCATGCAATACTTTGATTGATCCCATGTGTTCAGTAAACACAACGTTGTATGTGAGGTGTCTACAGCCCAAGTTGCATCTCAATTTTTTTGTACCATGTTAGTCACTTTTTGGGTACCACCTCTTCCGTCTTCTGTCTGATTATCAATCATCACTGTTTTGGAGCTACTGTGGCCAGGACAATTCCCCTATACCTGTACGGCGTCTCTGACTTCCTAGTTCCGACCTTGAAATTCCAACTGATCTGTACAAGTAATCCATCTTCATTGCCTTTAACACATTGACTGCTAACTACTCGGATCTGAGTAGCTAAGGTCTCCCAACAGGAGTGCACTACTCGCTTCCGAGTACCTGTGGTATGCGAAATGTTTTTGTTTAGTCTGATCTCAACTCTTGAGGTAAGTGGACTGTATGTCATGAGCAGTCAATGTGTTAAACAGTTTTTTGTTATTTTTGTTTAACTTCCAGATCTTACAGCCATAAGTTGAAATACTCTCAACAGTATCTTTACATAAAGCATTTTTCATTTCTTTGTGAAATTTACTCCACAAGACTTTTTTCAGTTGTGTGGATAGCATTTTCCCCTAAACAGTTTTGTTAGAAATATGTGTATCGCCCCTTCCATACTTGGAAAACATCACACCTAAATATAAAGTTCCATTTTAGTAGAAATTTTTGCCAGAAGTTTTGTCCATAAAATGTAGCTATCCAGAGTCTCCTAGTAACCATTATAGATGATAAAGTATAATTGTTAGTATAATTATGCCACTATAAACTAAGTATTGTACTGTTGTGCATTGGTAGTGTTCTTTCAATACTAGTGTTCATGTATATTTCAACATATGCACTATACTCTTTGCATTTAATTCAGCAACTGTGTTTCTTAATTATTGTTGTCTTTATTGGTGCAGTTTGATGTATAATGAAGTACAGTTTATTGAAATTGTGTGTTAGTTACTGTAAAGCTAGTGATTTTGAAGTTAAAACTAACTTATGTACATTTGGATTTAGAGAGAATTTATAACATTATTACATTAGACTCTATTTAAATATAACATTTAATTCAAATTTTTACAGAAATTGTAAAATAAAATTTAAGAAAGAAAATTTTAAAAACACTTGTAAAATTTCATAGTTTTAAAATGTTTACAATTTTATTTAAATAAATTTTCAACTACATATTCAACATTTTTTACTACGTATTCAGTTTACATATCTAACATTTGACAAGTCACCCCATTTTGACTTTAATTAGTTTAAAACAATTTTTCTTACATCATAACTGTCCACAAACTATAACACTCCTACAATATCTTCCACACACTGTCTTACTCCATTTTGGAACTCTCCTGTAATTCTGTCCCTTATAATTATTTCTTTCTGTTTCCACATTTGTTGATGATTAGGTGATAAGAAGGTACGAAAAGAGAGGGGTACTATCTTTATGCAAGTCCTAATACAAGTACAAACAATGCGTGAGGCACGGTGTTATGGAAAATCATTGTACAAGGGCGACTTGAAAAGTTCACGGTCTACCATACACACGAATGTGTGGTGTTTTTGTTTTTTTACCACATCGTGGCGCCATGTTCGCCCCACAAACAGCAGTGAAGCGCCAAGTCAGTTACCCGTCATGTACCCCGTTGAGGAAGTCCGATTCTTCTAGGTCCTCAAAATAACCATTTACTGCTGCTTTCAGCTCATCATCTGAGGAAAATCGCTCCCTGTTGCGGTTTGGAAGCTCTTGAATAATCGTGAGTTATTCCAAAGACACTAATGAGGAAGGCTGGATTGTTTGTTAGAAAGAAGTGGACTGTATTGAAGATGTTGAACATTCGTTTATTGAAAAAATCTGATTGTTAATTACGATCGGCACGTGCGGATGCATTTGAGGCAATAACGCCCGAAATTAATTTTGAATGAAATCGTGGTCCATTGTAGATGGACGCAGGTAGTTGAATGAAATGAAATATTATAAATGCATGCTAAAAAATAGCCAGAAGCCGCGGCTGTAAGAGAAGTGTTTTACGAGAGTTGCGCTCGGAGTCGTGTTATAAACTGAACTAAACTGGCTTGCAGTCGGCGGTGCTGGCCGGCTGCAACATTTGATAAACGCGTGACGTCATCCGCGCGTGCCGTATACGGTGGTGGACCGTTTACAGCTGATAAACCAGTACAAAGTTTAAACATACTGCCCGCCAAAATCGGGACGATTTTGTACATTAAAGGTTAAATTGAACAATATAATAATTAAACTTACATGTCGTAAGCGATACAATAATTGGCACACTGGCCAGAGAGCAATGATATAATAAACATAATATGAATTCAATTAACAATCACCAAGCATACAATAAATTGACCCTTACGCCAATAGCAAGGGCTTACTGACGTTAAAATTACTCAAAACATAATAGTAATACAATACGCACAATAATATAATAATTAAGTAGATATTAATCTTTCCCAAATAATACCCCTTGATATTTGCCAAGCATTACAATAACAAGTGATAACACCATAAAAAATACAATAATTTCCCCATGATATTGACATAACAACCCCAATGAATTTCATAATGTTTGACCCTTAGAAAATACAATACATATATAGAATAATTGACGCTATAAATGACACTTGTGGTTCTCAGAATTTGAATCACACAAACATATTAACAATACACAACATCCATAATGATTGATAGTACATATGAGACACAGTCACTATTGCTGTAATAGCTAGCGGCACGTAAACAATATTACAATGCTTATGATACAATTGACTTGTATGCTCGCCCCGGGGAATGTCCCGGGCGTGGTCCATGTAATGTGACACGCACACACACACACACACCTCGTATGGCACGCATACGATTAGTGTGTAGCCACCGGAAGGGGGCATAATTTGTGGATGGGTCGGCGTAAGATACCTAGCGCGGTGCGAACGTCTGCGACGCGTACTAAGGAATCTTGACCCGGAAAAACATTGGTAATTATCCCACGCTTCCATTCTAGAGGGGGGGAATTGTCATCCAAAATGAGGACAAGTTGTCCGACGTTCAAATTCTTTAATGGGGTGCGCCATTTATTGCGCTGCTGCAGCTGGTGCAGATAATCCCTAGACCACCGTTTCCAGATGGTCTGCGTAAATTTTTGGAGCAGAAGCCATCTGCCCAAATGAGTATTATTGCCTTGTGTATAGTCGGGTTCCGGAAGTGCCGTCAGTGGAGCACCGACCAAAAAATGAGCGGGTGTCAAGGGTTCAGGGTCTCTAGCATCGTCGGACACCGCGCATAACGGGCGTGAATTAAGGCAAGCCTCAATTTGAGAAAGAAGGGTAGAATATTCCTCAAAATTCAAGATCGTACCGCCAATTACGCGACGTAAATGGAATTTAACACTCCTTACACCACTTTCCCACAAACCACCGAAATGAGGGGCTGAAGGGGGGATAAAGGACCATTTGATGCCGTGGAGACCGCAAAACTCCAGAGAAGATTGCTCAACTTCCTTGGAGGTTAAAAATTTGTACCAATCATGCAACGTGTGGTTGGCACGACGAAAATTCGTGCCATTATCCGAAAATATTTGCGCGGGAATACCTCTGCGCGATATGAACCTTTTTAAAGCCGCTATAAAGGCGTTGGAAGTGAGATCCGACACCAATTGTAAATGGATGGCCCTAGTACACATGCATATAAATAGAGCGATATATGCCTTGGTCGTGGACTTAGAGCGCTGCCCGCCATGGCGCAAAAGCACAGGACCGGCGTAATCCACGGCCGACTGTGAGAATGGCCTTGACGGCGTGACCCTAGAAGAGGGTAATTGACCGAGTAATTGATTCGCGCCTTTAGCCCGGAAACGAAAACAAGTGACACACTTATGTATCACTGAGCGGATATAGGACTTATCGT
This sequence comes from Magicicada septendecula, assembly GCA_034769895.1. Lineage (NCBI taxonomy): Eukaryota > Metazoa > Arthropoda > Insecta > Hemiptera > Cicadidae > Magicicada > Magicicada septendecula. Next base: position 324,518,609 of record CM068376.1, on the reverse strand, counting down.
GTATGATCCAATACTTACGCCTAAGCGAAGCTTGAGTTGATTGCACTCCAGCGTGCAACAAACGGATGTGTTCGTATTCAATTATTAATCTCGTGAGATGAGAGTGCGGGTGCAAAATTATTTGGTGTTTAGTCTCGTAGCTAAGTGGGGAGAATTGCAAGCGTCCACCCACTCTTAAAATGCCTGATTTATCCAGGAATGGGTTGAGAGCAAGAATTTTACTACTGCGTGGAAGGCACCGGTGTGCCTCAAGTTCCCTAACCTCCACGTCGAAATGCAACTTCTGTGATTGCCGGACAAAAATCAAGAGCGTGTCAGACAATTCTTGAGCCGACAAAAAGGACGTGTCTCTATCAACCACCGCGAGCCTAGAATTGCGAAAAAATCGACGGCAATATGCGAAGACGCGAATAAGCCTCGTAAGAGATGAATAATTTTCAATGTAACTATGTGTTGAGGACGCGACAATTAGTGAGGTTTGAGCCTGCTTGCGACGTTCCTCTTCAATGTCGGGAAAAGTACAGGGAGTATTAATGTCGAACGCGCTGACCGGCCATGAGGCCGCATCACGAGCCAACCAGGAGGGACCATGCCACCATTGAGTATGACAGTGCAAACTACGAGGGAGGCAACCGCGCGATAAAACGTCGGCAGGGATGTCATTTGATACTACATGACGCCAAATTCCCCTGCTGCTAACAAGACGCTGTATTTCCGCGACACGGTTGGCCACAAATACCTTCCAGCGGGAAGATTGCTGATGTATCCAGTACAACGCTATCATCGAATCCGAATAAAGATATAGTCCGTCAAAATTGTAATCGACGGCATTTAAAACCTTGGAGGTTAATTGAGCCAACAATAAACAAACACAAAGTTCAAGTCTAGGAAGCGTTATCTGTTTCAGCGGAGCGACCCTAGATTTAGCACACAACAAGTTTGATGATATGGCGCCGTTCGAATAGACCGCCCGCACATAAATGCAACACGCGTAACCTTTAGCCGAAGCGTCGGCGAATCCGTGCAGCTGCAATGAACTAAATGGGTAACTGTTCGAACACTTAACCGACCTCGTAATCTCAAAATGAGTGTCGGAGACTAATTGGGCGTATAATTCTAACCATTGATTGGCTAATGATCCGGACAAGGGTTCGTCCCAATCAGTGCCCGCCAACCACAACTGCTGCACGAAATGCTTGCAGCAAAATGTGATGGGAGCGATTAAACCTAGTGGATCATAGATCCCGGCGATGATTGCCAACACGCTTCTCTTGTTGAAAACGGTTAAATTGTCATCACCCCTAACGGTGTATAAAAAGTTATCCCCCTCAACACTCCATTGTATGCCCAAGGTACGCACGTTTTGACCCTTGCTGAAGTCACGGGTTACTTGGGCGCGAAGAGTCATAATCTTATGGTGGTTAGAGAACCATTTATGTAACGAAAAACCATACCTCCTCAACAACTTCTCGATCTCGCATTTCATTTCAGCTAAGCCGTTCGGATCATCCGAACCCGTTATGAGATCGTCTACGTAAAAGTCATTTGCTATGGCCTTAGCAGCTGTAGGGTAGTCGGATTTATTTTCATATGCTATTTGAGCCAGACAACACGTAGCAAGGAAGGAGGCACTAGCAGTGCCATATGTAACCGTCCTTAACGCGTAATGTCGCAATTCCTTATGCGGTGCATCACGCCAAACAATGCGTTGCAAGTTTGAATCCTTAGGATTAACAATGATCTGGCGATACATCTTTTCAATGTCCGCAATAAGTACGTATCGGTGGGTGCGGAACCGAACCATTATCGAAAACAGATCCTGCTGGATCGTAGGACCGACCATTAAAGTATCGTTAAGGGACAAATTATTGGTGGTTTTAGCGGAGCGTCAAATACCACGCGCAATTTAGTGGTTAAGCTAGAGTCTTTGAAGACTGCGTGATGGGGCAGATAAAAGATCTCTGACCTGTCAAGCGACAGATCGTATTCATTAAGCGGCGACATGTGGCCAAGTCTTAAGTAGTCACTCATGAACTCACTATAATCCTTATAAAGGGTAGGGTTCTGCTTGAATTTGAATTCTAACGATTGGAATCTGCGTATGGCTCCGCGGAGAGAATCTCCCAAATAAGATTTATCAGATCTGCGGGGCAGGGCTACCACGAATCTCCCGTCGCGATTGCGGCTAGTGTTTTCCACGAAATGCCTTTCACACGGTGAGTCCTCAGATCGGGCTTCGCGACTAGAGATCTCCTCCAACTTCCAAAATTCCTTTAGTTGCGAGGAAACCTGATTATCGTCCCTACAGACCATAAAGGAAGAAACCGTTTTAGTCATATCGACGTTGAATGGTAAGTCACCGGCCAAAATAAATCCTAACTTGGTTTCCTGAATTATAGGAAAGTGTGGTCCGCGCGTATATTTCATAGGTTCAATTAATTGGAGAAAATATTGAGCACCGATTAATATATCGACTTGCGACGAGCAATGTAGGTGAGGATCCGCCAAGAATATGCGCTTGGGTAAATTTAAAGAGGCAAGATTGAACGACTCCGCCGGTAAATTATTAGTTATACTGGGTAATACGGCACAATGTACGTTTAACGTGAAGGGTTTATAGCGTGAATGTAGCCTTACATTAGTACTGAAGTCAGCCTGGGAAAGCGAGTTGTTTATACCCGTGATGGGCAGTTGCGACTTAACCAATTGGAGGCCCATCCTGCGGGCGAAATCCATTGTGCAAAAGTTCGCTTGAGAACCGGAATCCAGTAATATCCTAACGGGAAATTTTTTGCTGACTTTATTGTATGTCATACAGACGGCGGTAGATAACAATACCGATTTATTGGTCTGTGATTTCAGTGAACACTGGTTGTTAACAGAAGTTACGTCCCTGTTGGGGACATGAATCGTTGTGTGGTGACGCCTAGAACATTTTTTACATGAGAATTTTGAGGGACACTCTGAACCCTCGTGTCCCGAACGGAGGCAGTTTAAGCAAAGTTTGTTTTTTATTAACGCGTTTTTTCTATCAGGGATAGACAGCGATGTAAATTGTGGGCAATTGCTAAGTCTATGTACACCGTTACACAGCCTGCATAAATTGTTTCTAATATGTGAGTGGAATGCGTCGTTTGGAGTGCTTATCTGTTTAACTGCCTTGCGATAAGGAGACTTATCGCTTTTGTTCAACCTGCTCGTTGGGCTAGTCGCGTTATCGAGATTTTGCAATAATTTCCTACGTGAATTTAGAAAATTTATGAAATTATTAAAATCAGGGAATTTATGCTCCGATAAACTCTCTTTCCACAAACGTAAAGTGTAATTGTCAAGTTTTTTGGCTAAATAATTTACGACAATAATTTCAAACGTGTTGACTGGCAGTTTGAGATTATTTAAAGCGTTTATATTTGCAGAGATTTGATCAATAAATTGCGATATGCTAACTTGGGATTCCTGCTGAACTAATGGTACGTCTAGGACATTCCACACGTGGTGAGCGGAAACAATCAGCTTACTACCATATCTATTCCTCAACAGATCGATAGCCACCGCGTAATTCTCATGTGTTATGGGCAACGATTTTATTACGTTAAGCGCCTCGCCATGTAATGACGAGTGCAAATAATGAAGTTTCTGTATATCTGTCAGATCTGCTCTGACATGAATTAGTTCCATAAAAATATGGTAATAATGTTGCCATTCCACAATACTACCCTCAAACCGTGGTAATTTTATTGGTTCCAATTGAATGGGGGGTGTTTTAGGCTGTTTACCTTCAGCATTAATTACTGGTTTTTGGTTCATATGCTCAGCTTGCTCTAGCAGGTGTTGCAATTTACATTCTATAGTACAGAGATCGTCCTCCGTTTGCACTCTATCACTCGTTAACGCAACGTCTGCTTCCTCAGCCTCGATTTGTGACTGAAACTCGTCATATTTGGTGGATAATTCCATCAAATGACGCAGTTTTATTTTTAGCGCATGAGGATCGCTGTTTAACAAATCGAAGTTATCCGCGAAGGTATTTACTCGGGATATTGAGGCCTTAATTGTGCCTCGTTTTTTTATTAGAGCCCTTACATCGGCCATTATTACAGTTTAAGATAAAAAGGGAAAGATATTTAGAAAGCAATTGAGCATAGAGCATGTGAACCACAAACTTAATTTTGAATGAGTTTAAATACGTTTTGGTAGCTAGCGATCGTTGTTTTGAACATAAACTTACTCTCTCTAACTAATCAAACTTGTTGGCAGTTAAATTATTGAAATTATGAATCTAAATGGTTACAAAGTATATCTTTATCTTTAAAGTTCTGACTGATAATGAGCTGCCAACCATTTATTAATTTGTATTGTGTAATGAGGTATTTGTTTATATAAATGTGTCAAAAAATACCCACTGAGTGAAATATTATTAAAAATCAAATATAAGTAAAGTTTATAGTCACGTGGCCGTCGATCCATTCGTGATGAAGCTGGCTTCGATCCCGTTTGGAGCTGCTACACCTCCTGTCTCTGCCGGTCAGCCGATGCCTCATGTTGTACCTTCCATCAATTAAAGCTGTGGAATCTCGAAAATGTTGCCCTGTTTCGTCCCGTCGTCTCTGGTCTACTGCTTGGCTGAATCTTGTCGAGATGACTGCGACGTGATTCACAATAATGGTGTCGCTCAGGACGAAAATGATGCCCGTATGGCGTGATTAACTTCAGATCGGTCTTTCCAGAAATGATGTGTATAAATAAATGCTGTCGCTTGTCTACTCAGATATGAGAAATCTGTGCCGTGGGGACCAAAAATGATGTAGTTTTTTGGGCCCGAAAATGTGAAATCCTGCCTGGTTGGACCAAAAATGATGTCGTTTTTGGCCCGAAAATATGAAATCCGGCCCGGAGGACCAAAAATGTTGCGGTTTGGAAGCTCTTGAATAATCGTGAGTTATTCCAAAGACGCTAATGAGGAAGGCTGGATTGTTTGTTAGAAAGAAGTGGACTGTATTGAAGATGTTGAACATTCGTTTATTGAAAAAATCTGATTGTTAATTACGATCGGCACGTGCGGATGCATTTGAGGCAATAACGCCCGAAATTAATTTTGAATGAAATCGTGGTCCATTGTAGATGGACGCAGTTAGTTGAATGAAATGAAATATTATAAATGCATGCTAAAAAATAGCCAGAACCCGCGGCTGTAAGAGTAGTGTTTTACGAGAGTTGCGCTCGGAGTCGTGTTATAAACTGAACTAAACTGGCTTGCAGTCGGCGGTGCTGGCCGGCTGCAACGTTTGATAAACGCGTGACGTCATCCGTGCGTGCCGTATACGGTGGTGGACCGTTTACAGCTGATAAACCAGTACAAAGTTTAAACACTCCCCCCCCCCAAAATTTTTTTTTGAGGTTTGGGAATAGATGAAAATCAGATGGTGCTAAATCAGATGAATAAGGCGGATGGTGCAACAGATCGTACTTCAACTCCGCAGTTTTTGCCATAGACAACAACGCATATGTGAGGGCATGCATTATCCTGATGGAAAATGATCTTCTTTGCTAAACCTGATCTTTTTTCTCTAATTCTTACATTTAATTGGCCCAAAAGGTTACTCTCCATTTATCGTTTGACCCTTTTCAAGGCAATATAGTAACAATATCCCCTTAGCATCCCAGAAAAATGGATCCACACACTTTCCAGCCTACAAAATTGATTTTACTGTTTTTGGAGGCGGCGAATCACTATGCATCCATTGTTTTGACAGTTGTTTTGTTTCTAGGGTGAAGTAGTGGACCCAAGTTTCATCAGTTGTTACAAATCCACTAATAAAATCTTTCTGATTTTTCTATAAACGGTCCAAACCTTCCTCAGAAGCTTGCATTCACATATGTTTTTGGTCGCTTGTCAAAAAACGTGGCAACCATCTTGAAGACAGCTTTTTCATACCTAATTACTCAGTAAGAATGTGATGTACCATTTTATCTGAGATGCCCACAGGCTTAACAATTTCAGACACCTTCGAACGGCAATCTACAAAAACAGTATCATGCACTTTATTGAAGATTTCTTGTGTAGTGGCACTTTTCGGATGCCCAGTACGCGGGTCATCTTCCAAACTTGCATGACCACGTTTAAATTCAGTAGCCCATTTTTTCACTGTAGTAAATGAAGAGCCAACACATTCTTCATCTCATTAAAAATTTCTCTTGGCATTAAAACTTTCTTAACAAAAAAATTGATATTCAGTTTTGTCCATTTTCAGCGTTGCTGTGAGATAATCTTATTTATACAGCTGTTTCTCCACAACAATGACTTGATGCTTCACAGCTGTTCGTGGGGCGAACGTGGCGCCACGATGCAGTAAATAACAGAAATGCCACACATTTTTTATATGGTAGGCCGCGAACTTTTCAAATCACCCTCGTATATATCAAGCCAAAATCACAGAGGCTGGAATACTTTTTTATAGCACAAATATAAAAGTCAAATAAAAACTTAATAAATGTACTAGTAAGTAAAGTTACTGCATGATAGTGGTGCTAAAAATAGTGAAGATTTGAGTAAAAGAAATTGCACATATGCACTTCTTTGTAGATTGTGTGAGTTTTATGTTCCAGGAATTTAATTCACTATAAAATCCATACTCAGTGTAGGACGATGTTTGTTTTAGACTCTAGGCAGTCTTCTAATTGATTTATACTACCAAAGATTGGCTTGAAATATAATGTCTACAGGTATACACAAACAAGCCTCCAGGTGGTCTAGTGGCTAACGCGGGCGATTGATGCGCTCGTGGTCCCGGGTTCAATTCCCGGCGGAGGTTCCGTACGGCGTGCACTCAGCGTCGTGAGGCAAACTGAGTAGGCGCTGAGATAACAGCGCCGCCTCCTGGCTGTGAATACCGCAACTAGCGGCTGGTGGCGCGTAGTACTAGCCATACACCGTCACACTAACACAAAAGCCGCACGGTACGCCTTGGTCCTTAACGGACTGTTGAGCGGAGGTTTATTTATTTTATACACAAACAAATATTTACAAAATGGTTAACGTTTGTACATATGAACACAACCATTGGCAATAAAAACAGAAACTACATACATAAAGTAAATATTGACAATATTTTGTGTTTTTTTATTGTTTGTTTTAGAATTGGTAACTTTATAGTGGCAAGAATTTTTTTTTAAGTCATTCACTAAAACTGTTTTGTTACAGCAAACCCTTAACAAATTTATGGAGCTTGGTCGGCCGTCGTGGCAAGAGGCTAGGAATAGGCTACAACAGCTGCTGTTAATTGATGACCCAACTCTACAAGAAAGCCCAGAGTATGTCAGTCTCAGTTTTGTTTTATTTGCCCCCCCCTCCTATACACACACACTTTTACCTGTTGTGACGCATGACTATTATCTGTACTCATTTTACCAAAAGTGCGTAAAATAGCACACCCTTCCTCTACCAGGAAGCATAAATTTATAAATTTTGCAAAATCTCCCTTCTACATGCGAAGATAGTTTGGCATATTAAATAGAAAACAGGAAATACAGGTTTAATCTAATTTGAATATGGGCAAGACCATTCATTTTTAAAACGTTTCATTTTATTAACATCAATTAAATCTTCTTCCCAACATGAGTAAACCAGAAGGTTTTGCCTTCAGTTGCAGAATGACGTTTGGTTTGGCTATAACTTGAGATGCTTTTTACTTAAATGCAAACAATATATTGTATTAAAATTGTTTACCGGGATGTTTGGACAGACAAACCAAACGTTTCTACAGCACCACTGGCTGCCATCATCAGTGGAATTCAAAGAATTCGAGACTACCTGAACGCGGGTTGTTAACATCAGGCCCACAGTACTGTGGTAATGGTGTGACGATTTAAAAATTATTTAAATAGCACAAATTAAAATTTTTTTTTACTTATAACAAGTGAGAGTATAATCCACCCTTATCTGTACCTAGATTCCTGTATCAACGTGCAAATTGTCCAGTACGAACACGCAAAGTACAATGTTATTAAGCGAAAACTAATAATTCTTTTAATTAAATAAAAGACGTATTAATAATAAAGGAAATATCTAACTCATAACAAAAAGGTAGCATAATTTATTACTAGTTAATTAATGACCAATTAATAATACTAAAGGAACGAACTACTTTTCTCAGCGCGTAAACCGCGCCAGCTTACAGACTCCCTGCTGCTAAACAAGCCCCAGTCGCCGGAGAAACTTCGACATGTAAGCAGGTCGAAAATGTGTTGTAAAGTTACACTTAGGTGTATACCGCTAAACAACGATATAACCAGACGTTAGTTGTTATAATTGATTTAATCCAATTGTTGGGTAAAACTCAAAAACTAGTAATGTAGTGCGTGGAGCAAATATTGATAATATAAAAAAAAAAAAACTTAGCCGACACATCTCTTTACAAACAGTAAGTGGTAAGATATGTTCCTTACCACATTAAAGTAAACATCAGTGCTGCTAAAATAAGAACAAATAAAATGTAAAATGTGAACAACCAAAACCAAAAGAAGAAAGTTACAACAACAACCGTATGAACTTCAAGTAGCAGAATCCAATCGTCATGACCTAGACTACAATTCGGAAACAATCAACTAAATGGAGGATCCAGATGAACAACGAACAACACCCAAGAAGACCCACTGAAGAAGATCATCACGAATACCCACAACAAACTCACGTTTTATTCAGGTGATATTAAATCATAACATTTGTGCATAACTTGTTTTTTTTTAAAAACCGAAACAAAAAGAACAGTAAAGTTTCTTGTAAAGACTTTTAGATAACTTAAAGATTAGCATATAAATGTTTGTAATTTCTGTAATGCTATAGTAATAACCTGATGATGTTTAAAGGTAAAGTAATTCTGAAAATTACACCGGACTATTCTTCAAATAGTTTGGATGATGTTGTGATATATTAGAATATTGCAAAGTTAAGACCCGGATCCGTGGTAATTGAAATAATACACAGCTGAATGATTTTGAGATAAAAAGAGTAAAAATTTAAAGAATATTTAATGCAGAATATATAAGAATTTTTCTTTTAAAAGTAAAGTAAAGTAAGTAAAAAATTAAAGGATGACCATTAAAGCTATTACTTTTATACTTAGTTAAAATACAAGAATAAAGAGATGTTTTCGCTAATATCCAGAGAGTGAATAAATTTATGTAACCCTTGACTAATTCCTGATATATACATTGTCATAATTTGTTGGTAAGTAAATTTTACTAACTACGGCAGCTAGTTTAATTAACAGCAAACAATTGAACTGGTTCCCGATGTTATAATGTCTTTGCAGGAGAGACGTTATAGATGCACCACTCTGCTTTTGTGTAAAAATATTGTGTACGTCGTGATAATTAATTAACCGTAACTTTGTAGAATAAATAAATTTATTCACTCTGAAATCGTGAACAAATAAATAAATAAAGTTTTAATTAAGAAATAATAATATTAGTATTAGGATATTGCCGTAATAAACAAGTCCTTGCTGGTAAAAATATTCCATTTTAAACCTGTCGGTATTTACAGGCTATTTCATGTTAAATACGTGTCGAGAAATGTACGCTCTCCCCCTTGTACACAAGTAAGTTGTTTGAATGAGATTCCCTCGTGGACATAACATACAGTCCAGAACAGGAAATAATCGTGTTTCAGATTGTCCGAATCACCCTCCTTTGTTAAACCACCCCTACGTAAACAATAAGACTCCCCAAACAGCTGATCCATTGTGCTGTTGTAAACACAATGAACTCTTCGTATGTGAAATTTCTTTCCACTGTAAAATAATATTATCACTTTGTCTCGACTGATAATTGCTTGAAGTACGTAAAATTGAATTGATTTGAGATAATTTTAATTTTATTAATTAGTATAAGATTCTATGTGTAGTAAGATATATATGTGTGTGTTTAAATTAATTCAAATTTTATAAGTGTTTAAGATAGATGATATAAGATTTATCGTACGTAATACTTAGATTATTTAAAAGTCATTATCACCACTACAATGGCTCAATTTAACCCCGACTTGTTGTTGAAGGACGAATTAAGCTATGAAGCCTTGTTACGCGGTCTCCCATACGCAAACATAACGGTCACGGAACTGCGCAAAACATTACGTGAAAATAGACCAGAGAAACCCTCACTGTTAAATCGTTTAAGTGTGTTAGACTTCGAAAGTGAAAAGGAAACATGCTATCATAAATATACGGAACTTACCTCCATCGCACAAACCCTGCGAGATGAAAATCCCCCGCAGTAATTTTACGAACCACTCAAAGAATCGAACATCTGACCCGCCGCATCACCAATTTGTTGAATTGGCCCGGTGATAAAGTTACTCCACCGGACGCTCAAAAATTCGCGGAAGAAGCATTACAACAATTACCCGAGATAATGCGCAAATTACGTCGAAGGTCCGAATCGTTTAGATTAGAAGAGATCGAAGAAGCAATGACGAAGTTAAATATTTCCCCTACCCTATCTCCTACTCATGAACAGCAACCCGGTGCTGTAAAATTTCAGTTTCTGCAGGAATCTAATATAGATCCCGTTAAGGAACGGTTAACCGATAGACAAGTAAATATCCTACCCGCAAACGTCACGTTACTTCCAAATGAACTAGAGAATATGACTCGTACCTACGATTTACCTCCTCATTTACTGACGAATCAATCTGCGGAAAAACCTAGAATGACGACTCAATTAAATCTAACTACCAAGCTTTATGGAAAAATAACGCACCCCGTAGAACGTATTTTATCTGAGATACCAACCACTGATGGGCTGAATATTACAAAACTCCTAGATTTTATCAAGCACCTTTTACAAATAAAGGATCTATGACAATTAAGAGATGACCAAATTTTACAAGTAATTCTACCTAAATGTAGATCTCCTTTAAAAGATCGTGTGTTAGAATCTCTGAGGTATAATCACCCTGTAGAAGAACTTCATACCACCCTGATAAGACACTTCGTTCCTACCGGTATCTATGAAGAATTGAAGCGGAACCTAGTACTTCGTGTACAAGGAGCATACGAGAGATTAGCTCATTATATATCTGAAATAAGGGAATCGGCCTTATTGCTACAAGTTAAATGGAGTGAACAACAGCTAGTAGACACTATCTTAGTAGGACTATCTCCCAAGGAGCGATCTCGCCTAGCACTCATGAAGAGACCAACCACTTTCACAGAACTGGAACTGTGTTGTATACATTCGTCCAACGTCTGGTATTCTGACCAAAACAGACACGTTTGTATGTCCCAGACTCAACGCAGAGATTCATTTCTACCTCTACCCATTGGGACTGATACTCGAACCTACCGCGATAAGCGATTCGTAAGAACTTCTAAAACCCAAAGCTACCCCAATACATCAAACTCTCTACAAAAACCCCGACAACATGCGAGCGATGTAAATGAGGAAAGAAGATGTTATAACTGGAAAGTCCGGCCACATTAGCAAGAATTGTAAACAAAAGAAGTACCAACAGAAAACCGACCAGTCAAAAAACATGTGAAGCGGGAAGAACAAAAATCCTACATCTTCCGCAGCATCAGAAGGAAAGGTATAAACACTCATAATTCTAAAGTAAAAATAAATAGAAACAAACGTATAGACCCTTTCTTAACAAGATATTGACAAGTGCAACTCTATTGGTACATGCAAAACAAGTATATGCCAATTACCCTACATACAGATAGATCTTGGAGCAACGAATATACTTGGTTTAATCGATTCAGGATCTACACGTAGTATAATCAGTCAACAGCTAACCACCGTATTAGCTAATCATAATCTTATTAAATGTAGCCAAAACGTGAACATAAAGTGTGCCACCGCAAATAAGCAAAACCTAAATATATCACGCAGTATTACAGTGAAATTAAAAATAAAGAATTTTACTTGGTATGTTCCCCTACTCGTAGCTGAAGTGTTAGGACAAAACTTAATACTAGGCGCATGCCTTTATAAGTAAAACTGGCTTAATCCTTGACATATACGCTAAACAATATTTCTTCAGATTTGATCGTACTCGAAAATATCAGTTCGACTCCGAGCTAAGTAACAATGCTAATTGTGAAACATCAACTATTCAGTTAGAGCATCATGAATCTAGTTTGAGTCATTTAAAAGGAAATGAGCGACAAAGAATTCAAAAGTTAATAAGGGAATTTTCTACTGTACTCACACCCAAGTTAGGATTGACCCACCTAATCGAATACAAAATAAATCTGAGTGACAACAAGGTAATACGTCTTCACCCATACAAATTATCACCGCCCAAGATGGAAATAATGAGAAACCAAATCAACAAACTCCTAGAGCAACACGTCATAGAACCGTCAACTTCTCCGTACTCATCACCTGCATTGCTAGTACCAAAAGGAACTGACAAACATAGACTAGTCGTGGATTATAGACAGCTGAACAAGAATATAGAATTTGAATCGATTCCCCTGCCCGAAATTCACAGCGCGTTCCACTATTTTACCAAAGCGAAAATCTTCACCATAATGGATCTCAACCAGGCATTCCACCAAATCCCACTAGCTGAGGAATCAAAACATCTAACTGCGTTTGCTGTCCCATTTAATCTATATCAATTTACTAGAGTACCATTCGGTATATCACAAGGAAGTTCAGTATGTAGCAGACTGTTAGAAAAAATATTCCATGACGTTAAATTTAAATTCATATATCACTATCTTGACGACATAGTAGTATATAGTGAGTCGATGGATCAGCACATTGATCACTTGCGTGAAGTATTATCAAGGTTAAAGAAAGCTGGACTAACAGTAAACCCCAGTAAGGTTAATTTTGCAGTAAAACAATTCTCTTTCTTAGGTCATATAGTATCGGCCGAAGGTAAGGTTAGCATCAATCCCGAACGTACGCGCGCAATCCGAGAATTTTTACCACCTAGAGACACCAAAGGTATAGCTCGATTTTTAGGTATGATCAATTATTTTCACAAGTACATACCCCACCTAGCGGATATAGCAGCCCCATTAAGAAAGAAAGGAGCGAAATTCGAGTGGACTACTCGACATCAAGCCGCTTTTGAAACACTCAAAGAAAGCATAATATCCCCACCGGTATTGCAGTTAGCAGATTTAAGTAAACCATTTGTCGTACAGTCTGACAGTTCTAGTGTAGCATTAGGAGCCGTAATATACCAAGAAATCAATAATACAAGACTCCCGATCAGCTATGCATCACGTACATTGACGGAGCAAGAAAGGAAGTTCTCAGCCTATGAACTTGAATGTTTAGCTATAGTATTCGCCTCCGAAAAATTCAAACCATTTTTGGAACACAAGGAATTTCTACTAGAAACTGACAACCAAGCTTTGTCATGGTTATTGAACCATCCAAAACAGTTAGGTCATATCGGAAGATGGGTGTTAAGATTAAATTGCTACAAGTTCAAAGTACAACATACTCGTAGTACTCAAAATGTAGTAGCCGATACACTATCCTGCATGTTCCAGCTACCCAATACCAGACCTGGCGAAGACAATGTTGAAACCACTACTGTTAATACGCTAATTACTAACTTCCCCCTTGCATTTAAGGATATAGCATATCACCAACAACAAGATCCTAAATTGTATAAAATAATAGAACAAATAGAGAAAGGAAATTATTCTGACAAATATACCTTGAGTAAACGAGTACTTTGTTTTAAAAAGGCTAACGGAAAATCACTGAGAATAATCGCCCCGGAAATAATTAAACCTATGCTAATGGAATACTACCACTCATCAACCATTGGAGCTCATATGGGAATTAAGAAAACAATACATCGTATTCGCAAGGAATACCATCGGGAAAACATGAACAGTGAAATAACAAAGTTCGTGAAACAATGCGAAATCTGTGACCTGAGCAAGCCAGCACGAATCAGTCAAGTCGGAAAATTAATTTCAGAAATCCCCACAACACCCTTCTCAAAGATATACATAGACTATTCTGGACCTTATCCGTGTTCTAAGTCCGGAAATACTATGCTATTAATTTGCGTGGACTCCTTCACTAAATTCGTATGGATGTACCCTATGAGACGTGCCTTAGCATCTACGACAATAAAGATTCTACAAGAGAGACTATTTAAAAATTATGGTACACCAGTACACCTAGTATCTGACAATGGACCTCAGTTTAAATCGAAAGAATTTAATGACATGTGTTTTAAATTAGGAATAAATCATATTACAGTGACAGAGTACCGACCGCAAGGAAACCTAGCAGAGAGATACTTGCGAAACCTAAAATCAGCCTTAATATCTTATCACGCTAAAGATCAGACAGCGTGGGATCAAAATCTATCATGGATACAATTTGCTTTCAACTCGGCGTATCATGAAGGACATAAATCAACACCATTTGATTTACTGTACAAGTATAAACTGAACCACCTGTTAACCACAAAGTGGAAAATTCATGAGTTATTGCCCCGCGAAATAAATGGGAATAACATAAGGAAAACATGGAACGAAGCTCGCGCAAATTTGAGAGCGAATTTACAAAAATTGCGGAAATATCATGAGCTGAATAATAGGAAAATAGAGTACAAAGTAGGTGATTTAGTGATGTATAAAACTCACCCTACGAGTAAAGCCGTTGAAAGGACCACTTCCAAACTATCATACCGATGGTGTGGCCCCTACAAGATTCATAAGTTCATCACCCCCGTTACAGTAGCGCTGTATGAACCCAATACAGACAATTACGTTCACAGAAGCCATGTGTCTCAAATAAAAAAATTGTTTTCGTGTAAAAATAAAGAAGCACGACTACGAGAAAGATAGTAAACCAAGAATACTACTTAAGTATTAAGAGTAAAATATGTTGTATATACTTATACAGGAATATAATAAGATTTTGCAACACCCTATATCGTAATTGAGTATAAACTCAAACACCTCGTGCGAATACTAGCGAGGCCTGATCAACCTTAGCTAATGTCCTGCGAGAATGAAATAAATAATGAGAAGTCAGCTGACAAACAACAAACCTCTAGCGCAGTAAACTAAAAGTAATTCGATTGTTATTACAATACGTTATTATTATTAGTAACCTACTCATGAGTATAATTCCATAAAACGAGTGAAGAAATCAAGCAAAAAAAAACCGGTAGTAGATGTAAGAATTAAATATAAGGTAGATTTATGTATTTGTGTATTTTATGTGTAGTAGATGTATTAGATTTTAAATATTTTGTATAAGATGTAAGATAATTGATGGATAGAAATCACCTGATGGAGAGAAATTTCAGCACGAAGTTCCGTGCCAAATGTAATTGTATTTCTTGAGTTTTCATTTAATACCCCGTCGCCCCATCCTCATCTTTAAGTGCAGGAGGATGTGACGATTTAAAAATTATTTAAATAGCACAAATTAAATTTTTTTGTTTACTTATAACAAGTGAGAGTATAATCCACCCTCATCTGTACCTAGATTCCTGTATCAACGTGCAAATTGTCCAGTACGAACACGCAAAGTACAATGTTATTAAGCGAAAACTAATAATTCTTTTAATTAAATAAAAGACGTATTAATAATAAAGGAAATATCTAACTCATAACAAAAAGGTAGCATAATTTATTACTAGTTAATTAATGACCAATTAATAATACTAAAGGAACGAACTACTTTTCTCAGCGCGTAAACCGCGCCAGCTTACAGACTCCCTGCTGCTAAACAAGCCCCAGTCGCCAGAGAAACTTCGACATGTAAGCAGGTCGAAAATGTGTTGTAAAGTTACACTTAGGTGTATACCGCTAAACAACGATATAACCAGACGTTAGTTGTTATAATTGATTTAATCCAATTGTTGGGTAAAACTCAAAAACTAGTAATGTAGTGTGTGGAGCAAATATTGATAATATTAAAAAAAAAAAAAACTTAGCCGACACATCTCTTTACAAACAGTAAGTGGTAAGATATGTTCCTTACCACATTAAAGTAAACATCAGTGCTGCTAAAATAAGAACAAATAAAATGTAAAATGTGAACAACCAAAACCAGAAGAAGAAAGTTACAACAACAACCGTATGAACTTCAAGTAGCAGAATCCAATCGTCATGACGTAGACTACAATTCGGAAACAATCAACTAAATGGAGGATCCAGATGAACAACGAACAGCACCCAAGAAGACCCACTGAAGAAGATCATCACGAATACCCACAGCAAACTCACGTTCTATTCAGGTGATATTAAATCATAACATTTGTGCATAACTTGTTTTTTTTAAAAACCGAAACAAAAAGAACAGTAAAGTTTCTTGTAAAGACTTTTAGATAACTTAAAGATTAGCATATAAATGTTTGTAATTTCTGTAATGCTATAGTAATAACCTGATGATGTTTAAAGGTAAAGTAATTCTGAAAATTACACCGGACTATTCTTCAAATAGTTTGGATGATGTTGTGATATATTAGAATATTGCAAAGTTAAGACCCGGATCCGTGGTAATTGAAATAATACACAGCTGAATGATTTTGAGATAAAAAGAGTAAAAATTTAAAGAATATTTAATGCAGAATATATAAGAATTTTTCTTTTAAAAGTAAAGTAAGTAAAAAATTAAAGGATGACCATTAAAGCTATTACTTTTATACTTAGTTAAAATACAAGAATAAAGAGATGTTTTTGCTAATATCCAGAGAGTGAATAAATTTATGTAACCCTTGACTAATTCCTGATATATACATTGTCATAATTTGTTGGTAAGTAAATTTTACTAACTACGGCAGCTAGTTTAATTAACAGCGAACAATTGAACTGGTTCCCGATGTTATAATGTCTTTGCAGGAGAGACGTTATAATGGCCTGCCACCAACACACAGATAAACATTTGGTTTGTCTGTAAACCGTAGACCACAGCCAAACAGCCCGGTAAACACTTTTAATACAACTGACACCGGCCATGAAAGCCTTAGAACAAATTTACAAACAATATATTGTTTCTCAAAATTCAATACACAATACACACTTATATAAACACTGTAGCCTAACTAACAAATCATGCAAAGCTAACGAGCATGACCTAACTTCCCAAAGATTTGCTAAAGCCTGCGATAACTGGATTTTATCGATGTGTGAATGTTTGACGGGCAGAGCAGTTGGGCACAGGGAGAAGTAAGGAGCATTTGGATACTAACACTGATTTTAGTGAATCTCTTACTCTTTTGTTTGGTTGTGTTATACTATTAGTTCCTGTGATTCACAAAAATGTTCCAATATCTCTTCCTCTCTAAAGGTAAACACTGTATTACTTACCATTCCCTTTATTTGCATATTCATTGCCGAATCTCCCAATGACAGAATGCCTCGCCACCGATACACTGTCAGATCCTTTGCTTTCAGAACAGAGAATAATGTAAGAACTTTTGGTTGTAGACAAAAAGGAGTAAATAGTTTAGTTCTGTACTTCATAGTAAAGGCAGAGCAGCCGCCACTGTCATCTTACATTTTAAAACATAAATTAATTATAGTGGAAATTGGTTGTAGATAACTACAATACTCCTATACAACATATTTTTCAAGACTGTACATTCTGTACTTATAATTGGAAAGTACACCACACAGAAAAAGTAAACAGTGGTGTTTTATTTATTGTGTGTGTGTGTGTGTGTGTGTGTGTGTGTGTGTGTGTGTGTGTGTGTGTGTGTGTGTGTGTGTGTGTGTGTGTGTGTGTGTGTGTGTGTGTGTGTGTGTGTGTGTGTGTGTGTGTGTGTGTGTGTGTGTGTGTGTGTGTTATAGTAAATCACATTATTAATATTATATGCCATAATAAGTTGAATATGTATTAAAATAAAAATTATTCACTTTTGTGAAAACAGCAGATGATTAAGAGTTTGTAACAAAAATGTTTGAAATCTTTTATTTGCAGAGTGTTTGTGAATCAGTCAGAAGCTAAAATGCATCTGCCAGCACTTATACGAGATTATACTGACTTTTATTCTTCAATGAATCATGCGGTGAATATCGGAACTATGTTTCGAAGCAAAGAAAATGCATTGATGCCAAACTGGTTAGTATTTGTTTTTAATAGCAAAGAAATAATTTATTTAATTTGAACAGTTTACATCGTTTCATTTATCTCAAGTAGACGTATTCCCTTTAGAAATGAGTATAAAATTTACTGTACAAAGTGAGTTCTATTTACTGCTGATGATGCTGTTACCATTGTCACTACAGCATTTGCCTGTACTTACCTGATACTCTCTTAAACCTGTGAATAACATCCAGAAATAGCAATGACAGAGACAGGTATTTTGTATCAACTTTCATGGGATTCCTATTTCTCTATCACACAAACCAAAACTGCCAATCACACACATACACACACAAGTCATTTATGAAATCATTCAACAGATGGGTCAGAAATAAGTGGTTGGTTTGGTTCAGACACACTGAAAGAATAACCAAATAAACTACATTCCAAAGACCAAATAGGCCAAGGTAAACTGGAGGAAGACGCATAGATAGGAACATGAGAGAGACTGGTGGCATTGAGGATAACGTATAGAATGACTGAAAGAAGTGGAGGCTGCAAACAAGGAAGTGTCAGAATACTTTGTAAACCCATACATGGAGATGATGATGATGATGGTAGTGACTGTATCCATCCCTTGACTGTAGGTTAACTCTGTGCATACATCCACAGTTCTTATGTTCATATCCAAGAACAGGGACAGTTTCAGTTCAGTAGGTCTAAGTACAGAAAATACAGTTGTCTTGATTATTCATCTCTTCTTTCACAGCACTAACACTTAACTAAAAATGAACTTTTTTCATGTGAAAAACTTACTATTTTATTGGACGCGTTTCGGCTTAGTATCTGTCTTCTTCAGCTTTGGTAACAGACTGCCAGCATTTTGTAACGGTTGTGTGGAAGGTGAAGTGGGGGTGGTGTGTGGAGGAAGGGGATTGGCGCGGGGATTCAACTTACTGTTTGTTTTCTGTATAATTGTGTCAAAAAGTGTATGTGATTTATATTGTAATTGATCGTTGAGTATGTTGTTTGGTTGTAAACACCACACAACACAACCAAACAACATACTCAACGATCAATTACAATATAAATCACATACACGTTTTGACACAATTATACAGAAAACAAACAGTAAGTTGAATCCCCGCGCCAATCCCCTTCCTCCACACACCACCCCCACTTCACCTTCCACACAACCGTTACAAAATGCTGGCAGTCTGTTACCAAAGCTGAAGAAGGCGGATACTAAGCCGAAACGCGTCCAATAAAATAGTAAGTTTTTCACATGAAAAAAGTTCATTTTTAGTTAAGTAACAGAAAATACAATTACCAAAATCTCCAGTTGTACAAAACTCCAACAAATAAAATGCCTACTTATATAAAATATCCAAAAACCGAGTATAGTGAAAACACGAACATATGTGTAACACTCTGTTGGCACATTTGAATAAGACGTGTAGGACATTGAATGTAGAACTGAATATCACACTGACAGGCTTCGAGTTAGCTACGATGAATCCTCTAAGAACAGCTTTCTCACAGATACAATCAAATGAATCTGGAGGCCTGTTGTTGCCAAAGGCCTAAAGGAAGCTGCAACAGTGAAAATGACTTAATGTTGAAGCGTCAAGTACGATGATATATAATTACCTTAATATCCACTTTAGTGATACACAGTTTCGTCACTGATGACGCGTTTCGGGACTAAGTCCCATCCTCAGATACATAATTAATAAACTAAAATATTAAAATCACGACCATGATACTGGTCAAGTCAAAAATAAATAAAATAAATTATAAATCGCATGTAATAAGTTTTGCTAACCACGGCTGGAGCTCCCGCATGCGTTCACCCGCAACCGCGAGCAATCGCTCGCGTGACAATCGCGGTTGCGGGTGAACGCATGCGGGAGCTCCAGCCGTGGTTAGCAAAACTTATTACATGCGATTTATAATTTATTTTATTTATTTTTGACTTGACCAGTATCATGGTCGTGATTTTAATATTTTAGTTTATTAATTATGTATCTGAGGATGGGACTTAGTCCCGAAACGCGTCATCAGTGACGAAACTGTGTATCACTAAAGTGGATATTAAGGTAATTATATATCATATAATAAGTGATACGGTACGCAAAAAATAAGTAATTAGTCAAGTACGATATGTGTTAGCTTTATTGTCAGTGCCTCCAAAAGATGTGGAGCAAGTTGTTGATAGTTTTTACAAAGATGGAGTGGAACCAATAGCCAATTAAACAGAACATATACAAGAGGCACACCACACAGAGACAGGAGATGATCTCTACCACCATGTGATTTTTTCTTTTTCTTTGTCTTCTACATGTTAGATCAAGCCTGTCATAAGCCTTTGTTCAAGGTAGTTTGTTGTTGGTTGTCTGTTACAATAAGCAAACTTAGGCACTGGGTGAAATGCATAATGCCTATTTATCCTGAACATTGTAACACAACATAGATATTTCTAACACCGTTTTAAATCGTATACCCACATGTTCATTATACTTAGTAGCTGAAATAGTGACCTGCTTCTGACAACAATAAACGGTTTATACCTGTCAGTGGCATGCCCAAGGAGGGTTTAAACTCCAATGGGGTCTTATATGCTAAATATAGTAAATGTTAGCCATTAAGTGTGGGCTCTGCTGTGATGTGCTACACTTTGAAAACAGCTTTACCCAATGTTGACACAATACAATCCTAAAAACAGCAACTTTGTGTACCTTAGGACAATCCATTTCTGGATGTATACCACTGGATGGATACGGATGGATATTTCTAACACCGTTTTAAATCGTATACCCACATGTTCATTATACTTAGTAGCTGAAATAGTGACTTGCTTCTGACAACAATAAACGGTTTATACCTATCAGTGGCATGCCCAAGGAGGGTTTAAACTCCAATTGGGTCTTATATGTTAAATGTAGTAAATGTTAGCCATTAAGTGTGGGCTCTGCTGTGATGTGGTACACTTTGAAAACAGCTTTACCCAATGTTAACACAATACAATCCTAAAAACAGCAACTTTGTGTACCTTAGGACAATCCATTTCTGGATGTATACAGTTACATAGTTCTGTAAATGCATTTAGTTAAAGAAAAAAAAATGGTGAGTTTGGGCAAGAACTACACTATAAACCATTACGAGTTGGAGGAAGTTTAATATATTTATGAGTTTAGTGAAGAAGATTTTAAATTGTATTTTAGATTGTCCAGAGCACAAGAAATATATCGTATTTGTCACTTCCCAAAGGTAATAATGAACAATTTCATCTAAATACCTCTCTGTTTCCATCACTAAACAAGTCACACAAAGAAATGGATTACTGGATATTAAACAAAGGACACAATCACTGCGTACTTATGGTTTGTTGTCTTATGGAAAAGGAGTCAATCACGTTGGTGATAGATTGAAGCTAGACCAAACGAAATCCCACTTGCTTTACTTTGGAAGTGAATTGTCACAAATCAACTTTGCACAGCTTCTAATAGAGCCCTTTATTGTATGGAGAGGGATTTTTTTAAACACAACATTGCATTCAGTGGCTTTTCTGCAACTTAATTTTATATATAATTATTGTTTCATAATATTTATACTTGCTGTTAGAGAAAACTACGTAATGTGACTAATCCTAATTACCTCATGTAGAATACAGATTAAGAGAGAAAATTCTACTGGTTTTAATCAAATGTAATGTTGCTGAGAGATATATATAGAAAAAACATTGACTAAATATTTCTGTTAAATCTTTGTATTTGTTTATATACCCACGCGCAATCAGCCCACGCAATTACGTCATCCGCTTAAAGTACAGTTCGCTAGTTGCGAGCTGCGACAGTAGTTAGTTAAAAACTCAGCCTTCAACCGCTCAATACTCTTTTTCTATTTGCTAGCCGCGGCGATGTGAAATTTAATTATTTAACTTCTTTATACAATTTTCTTTCTTCTATCGTTATTTATCTTGGCAATGTACGCCACACGTAATTGCATGGGCCATGCGCTTTATTATATAATTTCTTCAATAAATGGCTAGTTAACTCAATTTATACAGTCCACTTCTTCATTTAAAAAACATATATCCGATTCCTTATACCAGCAGCACTTCGCATGACAAATACTAACTCTAGAAATATTCGAGAGCGTTGACCATGCAACAATTGGTCCTCCGGGCCGGATCATTCATTTCATGGATGATTCATTCCACAAATAATTTATTTCACGGACCATTCATTTCATGGATTCAGTTCAATTAGCAGGCCCTATCAGCATTTAACAACATAATTAAATCAACAGTTCTTAATTATCAACCATAACTGGAGCACGCATTGCACGACTTTGGGGACATCATACTTCGCCGACCGGATCGTTCGAAGCATTATTTCAGCATTTGAACACCATCACCACGTGGCATTCATCACTTGGGAAAAATCCAAACCATCCAGCCTATGCAGAATTCAACCACTTCAGACATCACCTGACAGGCATCAACAGTGTCTACATCGTCAATTCATGGGTGCCGGATGGGACTGCCAAGGATTCGACACGCTCTGAGACCTTCTTGAACATGTCGATAAGTACCACATGCCAAGTGACTATAAATTTATGTTTCATATGATCCTTTCAATTTTACATAATTTTGTATACCTTTCAAGGGCATTCAACTAAAATAAGCAGTATTTAAAGAAAAAAATAATATAACTTTTTCTTATATCAGTTTCATTTGACTATGAACTTGGAATTTTTTACGAACTCAGCAAGCTTATAAATTTTTCTGTGAATCAATCACAAACTTAAATAACTTAACAAGCTTACAAATTTTTCTGTGAATCAATTACAAACTTAAATAACTTAACAAGCTTATAAATTTTTCTGTGAATCAATCACAAACTTAAATAACTCAACAAGCTTATGTTCATATTTTTTTATTTAATTGTAAATCATATTTTTAAATAGTGTTCAAAGCAATAGGGATTATACTGTTATATTGTATATGCTGTCTATATCAGTATTTAGTACAACATAGAATTAGTCTGAGATGTGTTAATCAATGGTTACCGCATTGTAGCGTGACTTCATAAATTAGATAATCTGCATTGGTCTTGTTCATCTCTCTGCATTCACTTAGTTTTTCTTATTATCGTTCAAATCTTCAAGTGGTACACAATCTTGACTGATATGAAGGCGCTGATCAAAAAGCATAGCACGATCAAGGCCTCTATATCGCGCATAAACACCTACGTGGATAATTTTGATCACGATACGCATGACCACCATGCGCTAAAAATAAAGCTTCATCATCTGATGGAGCTATCCGCCAAATATGACGAGATTCAAACACAAATTGAGTCTGAGGACTCTGATTTTGCATCCGTTAGTGATAGAGTTCAGACGGAAGATGATTTGTGTAACATAGAATGCAAGTTGCAAAATTTATTAGATCATGCCGAAGAGATGAGCAAGAAAATACTAAATCAGTCCGAAGTCATCACATTCAGTACGCCTCCAACTATTCAATTACAACCAATTAAACTACCCTGCTTCGCAGGTAACATAATTGACTGGCAACATTTTTACCATATGTTTGTGGAGTTGGTTCATGTCCGAACAGACCTGACCAGCATCCAGAAATTTCACTACTTGCACTCATCACTAAGGGATGAGGTGCTGAATGTTATAAAATCACTCCCAATCACGCACGAAAACTACACGGTGGCCATTGAGTTGTTGAGAGCCAGGTATGACAGTAGATTGATTGTTACGGCGTATTATGTGGCTAATGTCTTGGGCATGAAGCACATGCAGCAGAACTCTATGATTAGCATTTCCAAATTTATAGATGATCTCACTGCTAACATAAATGATCTGAATTCATTAAATTTACCAGTGAACACATTCGAAATTATTTTTGTGCATTTTCTCGCCCAAAAACTTGATGATCGCACATCTAGATTATGGAAGGAACGTTTAACTGACGAACAGCTTCCGAATTACAATAACTTCATTAAATTCTTAAATACTAGGCGCCAGCTGTTGCAAAATGTTAGTGTACCGACTGGTTCGTCATGTGGTAGGCAAGTTAGCGATAAAACTTCTTATCACAAACCGGCTAAACGTGCGGAGTTCACTGGGTCACTGATACACACTCAAACAAGCAATATACTTTGCCAGCTGTGTCGCGGCAATCATAAATTGTCCGAATGCCCACAATTCGTGGCTTTACATCCGAGTCAACGGAAAGACATTTTAATGAATCACAAGCTCTGCCTAAATTGCACACGCTCGGGCCATGAAACCTCGCGTTGCCCTTCCAAATTTTTGTGCAGAGCATGTTCGAAAAGGCACCACACCATGATTCACCCGTCAACGAATAATTCTTCGAGCAGGAACAATAATCAATGTTCCCTAAAACTACAAACCAACAAATCAATTTTATTGTCTACCGCCGTATGTACCACAGCCGATCGTGCTGGTAACAAACACCCGGTAAGAATCCTGTTGGATTCAGGTTCACAAGCAAACTTTTGCACCATGGGATTCGCATGCCGCATGGGCTTAAAATTAAACAAGTCTGAACTGCCTATCACGGGCACAAATAATTCTCTATGCCAAGCCAATTTCAGTACAAGGGTGCGCCTAAACTCACGCTACAGGGATTTCAGTTTGAATGTACACTGCACCGTTCTGCCCAGAATTACAAATAACCTCCCTACAGAATCTTTTAGTATGTCATCATTAAACATTCCAAAAAACATATTTTTAGCTGACCCGCAACTTAATTTTTCGTCACAGATCGACATATTACTCGGGGCACAGTATTTTTTGCAACTGATTGAGCTGACTAAATTCATTCACAGTCCGCACTTTCCGATAATACAGGAAACAAAACTAGGTTTTATCCTCGCCGGAAATTTACCCTTTAACGTAGACATGACAAAACCGGTTTCTTCGTTTATGGCTCATGATGACAATAATGCCATCTCGTCACAGTTGAGGAACTTCTGGCAGTTGGAGGACGTTTCTTTCCGTGCTCCCTCAGCTGAGGACTCGGAGTGTGAAAATCATTTCCTCACAAACACCTTTCGAAACACTAGTGGTAGGTTTGTTGTGTCACTACCCCATAAGACAGAGCATCTCGGTGATTCACTCCCCGGAGCAGTTCACAGATTTCAGACACTCGAACTCAAATTCAGGCAAAACCAGTCTTTGTACAAAGATTATACTAATTTTATGCAGGAATACTTAAGCCTGGGTCATATGTCTCCACTCAATTCATATGATTGATCAATCAATAAGTCGAATATTTTTTACTTACCACACCATGCTGTCATCAAGTCCACTAGCACAACCACCAAACTTCGCGTTGTTTTCGATGGCTCAGCCAAAACATCAAATGATTTACCTTTAAACGACACCCTCATGGTTGGTCCTACGGTCCAGCAGGATCTTTTCTCCATCATTGCCAGATTTAGAACGCACTGATACGCACTCATTGCTGACATCGAGAAAATGTATCGCCGAATCTTGGTGTCCCCAAGGGATTCTAACTTGCAAAGAATTGTTTGGCGTCACTCCCCACAAGGAGCTTAAACACTATGCTTTGAGAACAGTCACATATGGGACTGCAAGTGCTTCATTTTTGGCTACTAGATGTTTAAAACAAATCTCACAAGAAAATAGTACTCAGCACCCCTTAGCCTGCTCTATCATTGCAAACGATTTTTACGTCAACGATCTCATCACCGGATCTGATAGCTCACACGTCTTAGCCTGATTAAACTCTGACATTTCTGGTTTATTAAGCCGGTACAGCTTCACTCTGCATAAATGGTCTTCTAATGACCGGAATATCATATCTTCACATACCAACTCGTCCCTGGACTTCAACAAGGACCAAACCGTCCGCACTTTAGGTATTCAGTGGAACGTTCAGGCTGACAACTTCATATACAATTTCCAAAGAGATCTTAAAATCGATGTGTTTAATAAAAGAAGGGTATTATCCATCATCGCTGGAATCTATGACCCATTAGGGCTCATTGGCCCTATTACATTTTGGTGTAAGCAGTTTATGCAAATGCTATGGTCTTCGGGTACCAATTGGGATGACCCGCTGTCTCATCTCACTAGACTTATTATAGAAAACGAACATATTCGACTACTCCATGCCGGAGTACAATTAACGCAGTGCTCTCTACGTCAAAGATATTGGATCATCAATGACAAATCTTACATACGCTCCGTGATACACAAATGCATCACTTGTTTTCGATTTCGCACAACTGGCTCAAGCCAGCTTTTAGGACAACTACCCTCTTCCAGAGTCACTCCTTCTAAACCATTTTCACAATGTGCTGTCGACTATGCCGGTCCCATATTTCTACGTCAGGGCGGGCAGCGGTCCAAATCATTCACAAAGGCTTACATTTCTCTCTTCATTTGCATGGTCACTAAGGCAATTCACCTTGAATTGGTATCAGATTTGACTGCAGACGCCTTTATAGCTGCTTTGAAACGCTTCATAGCTCGCAGGGGTATCCCTGCACAAATATTTTCCAATAACGGTACAAATTTCCGTCGAGCTGGCACTATATTACACAATTTGTACAAACTTTTTCGAAAGACGAATTTCAACAATCCACTCAGGACTTCGCCAGTTCACAGGGAGTCAAGTGGTCTTTCATACCTCCGTCAGCTCCTCATTTCGGTGGTCTATGGGAGAGCGGAGTCAAAAGCGTTAAATTTCATTTACGGCGCGTTATCGGCAGGATGCTCCTCAACTTTGAAGAGCATTACACTGTTTTGACTCAAATAGAGTCATGTCTGAATTCGCGTCTCTTGTTCGCCATTTAAAATGACTCTGGGGATCCCGAGCCTTTGACTCCAGCACATTTCTTAGTTGGTTCTCCACTTACTTCGCTCCCAGAACCCGACTATTCGGATATAAAAATGAGTCGCTTGGGGAGGTGGCAGCTTCTGCAGAGATTCACCCACTCTATATGGAAGAGATGGTCAAGAGATTATTTGCATCAGTTGCAACAACGAAATAAATGGCGCAAACATTCAAAAAATTTGTCTCCAGGACAACTCGTCCTCATTTTAGAAGACAATACCCCACCTCTGCAGTGGAAACGTGGTATTGTCACCCAAATCTATGTGGGTCAGGACTCATTAGTACGCGTAGCGGATGTCCGCACGACAAATGGCATCCTGCGTAGGCCTATCCACAAACTGTGTCCACTTCCCGTGGCATCAGACTAATTGGTTTTTCAGTGCTTCATGCCTGGGACATTTCCGGATGAGCACATGCTCTACGTACTACTGTAAGTACAATTTTAAATGTACTTATTTATACATTTGTATTTATACAGGGTCCGCCAGTGAAGCGGGAAAATTAAAAGTACCCAATTTTTTCATGTAACATTTATTATCAGAATTAACAGATTTAAGTTGAGTAAAGTATGCCATTATTTTACTTTTTAAAAATAACGCTGCTCAAGTGAGAGCCATTTCTGTGTAAACATTCTTCTAATCTTGACCGAAAATTTTCCATCACTCGACGAAGCAGGTCAGTTTGAATCCATGCAATTTCTTGTCTGATATTCGTTTTTAATTCGGGTATGGTGTGCGCTCTATCAATGTACACCCTGCTCTTCAGAAATCCCCAAAGAAAAAAGTTGCATGTGGACAAATCTGGGGATCTTGCAGGCCACCAGATGTCGCCATATCTGGATATGAGTCCGTCCGGGAAGAGTTCTCTTAAAGCAGCCATGGACACACGAGCAGTATGACTTGTGGCCCCATCCTGCTGGAAAAAATTAATTTCCGGAAACCTAGGGAGCTGTTGCATCAAAAATGTTCTGACCATGTGTGTGTAGCGGTCTGCATTGACAGTTGTGGTGTTTCCTCTATCGTCTTGGAAAAAATATGGCCCAATAATGCCAGATGATGAAACTGCACACCACACCGTAACTTTCGGACTATGTAATGGCTTTTCATGCAACTCACCTTGGTTTTCATCATTCCAATATCGACTATTTTGTTTGTTTACATACCCATTAAAATGAAAATGTGCTTCATCTGACATAAACGTGTGGTGAATAAAGTTTTCATCATCATTTACACGTCGCAATATTTCTTCGCTGAAAATCCTGCGAGCCAGCATATCGCCATCTTTCAACTCCTGGACTACTTGAATTTTGTAAGGATGAAAAGATAAGTCTTTATGCAAAATTCGTCGTAACGATGTGTCACTAATGTTTAGTGCGGATGCATGTTTCATTGCAGAACGTTGTGGACTACGCGTCAATGCTACTCGAACTCTTTCAATGTTTTCCTCTGTTCTTACAGACGTTGTTGCTCCTCTATGCTTTAAGTTTAATGTGAAACCAGTTTCTTCAAACTTTTTAACCCATGACATAATTGCATGAGCGGACGACACTCTTCCATGTCATGGAATATTGAAATGATTACGAAACAATCGTTGTACAGAAGTCACACAGTCACCATTCTTATAAAACGATTTTACGCAGAAAGCACGCTGTGCACCGGACCACTGCTCCATGTTTAACAAATGGCATTAAATGTAAAACAACAGTCGAAAACCTCCACGCCCTCTCGTGAGCAGAAAATGAACTATTGGACTTTCAAAATTTCCCGCTTCACTGGCGGACCCTGTATTCATACCAAATTAATGTACGCTATTTATATGTGCATTAGTAAACATTTTAAGTGTTTTTTCGTCAGTGTGATGTCAGTTATTGTGTACTGTTTGGTACAGTGTTATTATTATCATGAATGATTTGGGTATATTTCTATTGTGCTATTATTATCATTAATTTTTTTGGGTATATTTCTATTGTGCTATTATTATCATGAATTTTTTGGGTATATTTCTATTGGGTTATTATTATCATGAATTTTTTGTATATATTGCCATTGTATTATTATGTAATATTGCTTATTATGCACTTATTGTCATGCTATTATTACTGAATTCTTTGGATTTCTATTAGTTATTGTGTAATGCTACTTACTATGTGTTATTCATTGCCATGTATCATTGTTATTGAATTTGGGTATATTGTCATTATTATTATTATGTGTCATCAGACGTTCTAGCATTTGTATTTTATTATTACATATTATTCGATGAGTATTGATCAATATTGTATTTATATTTATTTATATTGTATTTGCATACCTGCCAACTTTTACGGAATAGCGTGTGTTTTACGGCTTTACGGATGAACTACGATATTTTACGATTTTACGTACGAAGACCTTATTTTCAAAATTTGTGCCAGAACGAGCTTCCGCATGCTACCGGTACATGTTGTGCGACCATCGATATAATATATTATCTCGATGTGTGTGACCTGTGAGTATTCGATACATCGCATTTTCCGTCGTTACAGTTTTCGACCATGAATACATTCCTATATGAATACAATGCTTTCCGGCTGAAATGCAGTCGTTCTATATCGATATATTTGAGTTGTGAGATCGACTATTTGGTTCGCAAGCCACTCCGATTGAAGCGTGGTTAAAGTATTCTTTTTTCGCTGACTTGGCGTGGTTGGATGCAAGTTACGTAGCTGAGATTGTATATTATAGTTACGGAATAACGTGTGAATTGCACTCGTTCCATTTTCTTCGTGTTTTACGCAACGTGTTGGGAAGTCAAGGTTGTGCTGGAATTGTTTTTAAAGAAATCGTGAATTGTGCTCGTCGCTTGTTTATCTTCATTTTATTTGCACCATGTGTTTGGAAGTTGAGAATATGTTGTGTTGTAATTGGGGAAAGACCTTGTGAATCGTGCTCATCGTTTATTTTGCGTCGTATTTTTCTCAACGCGTTGGGAAGTCGAGGTTATGCTGCAAGTTTGAAAAAACGTGAATTGTGCTTGTCGCTATTTTTGCTTCATTTTTGTCTTCACTTATTTCGATACAAAGGTTATGTTGTGAGTTGTGGGATAACGTGAATTGTGTTTGTCGCTTTATGACTGTGTTGTTTATCAGAAATCATGAGTGAATCCATGAAAAAACAGTATTTTCAGGTGTTCAGGGAATCCTATTCTTTGGAATTCCCATGCATCTTGAAATCCAGAAAAGGAGAAAAATTTGTGTTTTGTACCGTGTGTGCGTGTGATATTAATATAGCACATGGCGGCAAAAACAACATTACAAATCATATTAAGTGTGCTAAACATCTCAGTTATTTGAAGTCAAAGGCAGAGAATCAGAAAATACATAGTTTCTTTACCAAAGCTGGAGATAGTAATTACGATGTTATTCAAGCCGAGTGTTTGTTTACTTCTTTTCTAATAGAGCACAACATACCACTGGCTGCAGCTGATCATGCAGGAGCCTTGTTCAGAAGGATGTTCCCTACATCGGAAATTGCTAAAACGTATGGCTGTGGTCGCACGAAAACAACGTGTGTTTTGAACGAAATGGCACGTTGTACAACCCAAGAAATTGTCACACGTCTACAGAATGGACCATTTTGTTTGTCCACAGATGGAAGCAATGACACTAGTTAGACGCTGTATCCGATAGTGGTTACATTTTATGATGCTGTGCAAGAAAATGTTAGAAGTAGTGTACTATCGGTACCAGCATTGGAAGGAGATTCGACTGGATGCAACATTGGTAAGCTGCTACTATCGCAATTGGAATTCCACAAAATACCAATTAAAAACTGTCTTGCATTCTGTTCGGACAATGCTCCTGTTATGATTGGACAGAAAAATGGAGTTCTTGCAGTTCTGAAAGAAGCTCATGCAGATATTTTTGGCATTGGTTGCAGCTGCCATCTCATTAATTTAGCTGCTGAGAAAGCTGCAGCAAGTTTACCACTCAGAATCGATGAGATTCTTGTTGACCTTTTCTATTACCTGGAGAAGAGTGCCAAGAGAAAAGAACGGCTTCAGAAATTTCAAAGTTTGCATGGAAAAGAAATAAAGAAATTGTTGAAGCACGTGTGCACAAGATGGCTATCCTCAGGCAGGTGTTTAGACAGATTATTAGATCAGTGGGATCCACTTCTTTCATTTTTCAAGGATGAAGTAGTGAGTGCTCCAAACGTTTGCCAGTTTGTCATTCTTCACCATTCCTAAAGCAGGCCGCAGTAGATCTGATGACAACCAGAAAAAGAGACTTCTCGATTGCTCCTCCTCATCTGAAGCCAAAAGAATGGCACGTTCTTCCAAATGTGACACGCCAGTTCTGCGAAACGTGAATCCCACTACATCTCGCGAAGAAAAGCTGTTCATGTTTCTTTCTTCGGACCTTAACAAGGCTATTTGCACTTTTCTGCATGTGACTATCCCATCATTTGAAAGAGTTAATACAGTCCTTCAGAGTGCTTCCCCACATATTCACATATTATTCGACTTAATGATGGATCTGTTGAAACAGACGCTCACTAAGTTTGTGAAATCAAGTGTAATTAAAGGCTCTGCATTGCTTGATGTCCAGTATCACCCTATCCAGAACCAGAAAGTTGACAAGGAATTGATTATTGGCATTCAAACCCAGAACTTGGTTAAGACACTGAAAGATGAAGACAAATCTCTATTTTTTTCGTCTGTCAGAAACTATTTCTGTACTGCCTGTGATTACATGGTCAATAAGTTCCCTTTCAGGAGTGATGTCCTGAAGCATGCACAGGTTCCAAAACTTGACAGCATCGAAGAAGCTCAGTTTTCTTCCGTTAATTTCTTTTTGGATAAGTTTCCCATTATTCTGTTGTGGAAAGGAAATGAAACAAGAGATGATGCTGTCAATGAACTCCAAAGGCAGTTTGCAGCCCTTCAGATAGATGACTTGTCTTCTATTGAAAGTAAACAGGGTTCGGTTGTTTCTAAATGGGCTCAGGTGTCAAACATCCTTGAAGCTGATGGACATCATAAATTCGACAGAATCTCTAGATTCATGTTGTCTATTCTTACAATACCGCATAGTAATGCAGAATGCGAGCGGATTTTTAGCCTAGTTAAGAAGAATAGGACTCAGTTCAGGTCATCTATGTCCAATGGAACTCTGGAAGCCATTTCCATTTTGAAGACGAACAGTTTTGAACCATGTCATAAAAGCACTTTTTCTAAAGACTTTTTAAAGAAAGCTAAACAAGTTACAAGTTTATCCCTTAAATCGGACTAAAGAAAGTGCATGTGATTGTAAATAATATAAATAACTTCAGTGTACTGTATATAATTATCTTTTTGGTTTGAAGTGCAGCAAGATAGGCCTACTCTTTTCTGCAAAAATTTCTTCGGTTGTGTGCATAGCCTACGAATAACGTTGGGTATAAGTGGATTTCATTGATACATTTTACAAGTACTTGTGGTCGTTTAATTCACGTTAAATATTTTGTCCTTTAGAATATTGTATTAATGCTATAGAACTATAATTATCTGAAGTGAAAAATATGCATGCATTTTGTGTTGTTAAACTGCATTTTGACGCGCGGGTTCTTGTGTGTTTCGACGCGCGGGTTCGGACGTATTTTGACGCGCGGGATTTTTACTGATTGGCCTTTTGGAAAGTTGGCAGGTATGTATTTGTATTTTTGCTATCTAATGGGCCATCTATCGATGCGCCAATATTCATTATACTATGTATTATCACACATTTCAGGTTGGTAACTTGTTAATGTATACTTGCATTTTTTCAAGCAACTTTTCATACTGTAACCTATGTCAAAATCGCCCGATTTTGGGCGGGCATATGTTAAATCTTTGTATTTGTTTATATACCCGCGCGCAATCAGCCCACGCAATTACGTCATCCGCTTAAAGTACAGTTCGCTAGTTGCGAGCTGCGACAGTAGTTAGTTAAAAACTCAGCCTTCAACCGCTCAATACTCTTTTTCTATTTGCTAGCCGCGGCGATGTGAAATTTAATTATTTAACTTCTTTATACAGTTTTCTTTCTTCTATCGTTATTTATCTTGGCAGTGTACGCCACACGTAATTGCATGGGCCATGTGCTTTATTATGTAATTTCTTCAATAAATGGCTAGTTAACTCAATTTATACAGTCCACTTCTTCATTTAAAAAACATATATCCAATTCCTTATACCAGCAGCACTTCGCATGACAAATACTAACTATAGAAATATTCGAGAGCGTTGAGCATGCAACAATTTCTTAAAAAACATTTTTATTATGTTTATATGGAATTTATTATTTTAGGTTCTTCACGAATCTAAAAAAGTACTCCATGTTAACAAAAGAAACATATCAGTCTAGCTGCTGTATTACTTGGCTTAAATGGTGGAACCAGTATGCATATTATTTTTGGATTTTATGAGCATATCAACAAATTATAAAAAGCTGGGGGATT
This sequence comes from Magicicada septendecula, assembly GCA_034769895.1. Lineage (NCBI taxonomy): Eukaryota > Metazoa > Arthropoda > Insecta > Hemiptera > Cicadidae > Magicicada > Magicicada septendecula. The sequence continues at coordinate 324,485,213 of CM068376.1, read as the reverse complement.
TTGGGGTAGTTGAACCCCAACCCAAGAGCGATAAAGATAAAAATTAAATGTCTAAAATTTAAGTACCAGTTAGTCATATAAGTCAGATTAAATAATTGGACTAATTAGTAATGTGCGTATAAACCTTTAATTTCGATATTCTATAACTGTCTTGCAAGTACAAAATTGCTTTATGTAGACTGCTAGTTGTCTGGTGCCTGAGAGATGGTTCAAATTTTTATTCTAGATTTTGAGTTTATTTCCTTTTAGCGAGTAGGATAAAGGAAGACTTCAAATGTTTATTCACCCCACAGTGTGTTCAACTCAGCTACAATATTTGTAGGGAAGTAATTTATTCCACGATAACTTAAAAAATTTTATGTGTTAAACAGATTTTTGTTGCTTGCTATTCAAATATTTTACAAATGTGCCTCTTGTACACAGCTTTTCAATCCATATTTAATATTTTTTGTACTTTTTAATTTAGTGTTTTAATACTCAACAATTCAAATCTTGAAATGTCCATTATTTTGTTCATATACAAACGTAAGACTGAAAGTGGTACTTGCAACACTGTTTACAAACACTCTTAGAGCAAGAGCTGACGGTAAAAATTCCAGCCAATAAGTAAACAGAAGAAAATGTTTTGAAAATGGTAGTTCACACAGCGAGAATAGAAAAAATCATTTTGTGCCTGGGCGGAAGTTGTTCAATAATTTTTTCTACCCCACCCCTGCAAAATTTTTTGAACAGCAATTCAGCCAATAAAGTAACAACTTAAAATTACTGCGAAAACGTGTTTATATAGTTGAGTAAAAAAATATTTTTGTGCCTCATTAAATCTTGTTGGAATGTTTTGGCACAATTGTTTTTTTATTTGTTTTTTGAGCTGTTACTATACCCATCGAGTAACAGCTTGAAATCATGATTAAATTCAAGGTTATTCTTTCTTTTAATGAAATATGCATTTGTGCCACGTCTAAGCCTGTCAGAAGTACCTGGCACAAAGCTTTGTATTCCTAAAAATAACATGGAATTCCCATCCGCATAGGTTCTCCTCGCAGGTATATTTCCAGCTGATAATTTTAGAAAACTATTGTTGTTCGTCCAATTAGTGATTACGAATGCTATGCCATGCCATTGTACTGTATTTCTGAATACTCTATTTTTCAATATACCACTAAAATAAGATAGAGAGTGACGCAATAACATGCAATTTCTAGTATCATATATTACATGAGTATTTGGGAATAAAATGGTAAACACTATGGGAATGGGAATAATTATCACTATTTACAAAAAGTAATAATGATTTATTACAGCATTTTACAAAACATACATATATAATATAATTACATTGGTCTTTAACGCACTTATAATTAAATGAATTGAACTATACAGAAAATTGTAATATTATTAATTTAGTTCATTTTTTCATGTGTTAATTACTACTTTTTTAATTTTTACCCAACATCATTATAATCATCACTATCATTATCAACTTCATTAAATTCTATATCTTCGTCTGTCTCTACCAGGACAATGTCTTCAACTAAAAGAGGTGTGGGCTCACCTTCGAACCAAAGTGGTTCGACTTTGTCGTCATCGACAATCCAACCGCATTGTTCTGGTAACGGTTTGACGTAATTTACTTCTGTAGCATTTTGCCACATTGACGTTACATAAATTGTACGTAAGATCTTTTGTTTCAGTGATCTCCAGCATGGAGGAATTAGGGTTGAATAAAAGCTTTTCACTTTTTTTTACAAAATATTCTGCGATCGACGTTGATGAAAATCGACTTTGAAAAATTAACAATCTGGCATCGTTTACGCTCTTACAATTTATGCCGTAAAATTTGGATGTAAATTCTTGTAATATTTCCATGTTCTTCATATTATCAATTTGTTCAATTTTGTTTAAACAAGCAAATACATGTTGAACTTGCAGGTTTTTTCTAATTCTTTAAATGGCTTTACCTTTCCTTTCCTATAAAAACTAGCGGTGTAATCACACCCTGTGTATGCGTGAAAACTGGCCAAAGCACGACACAAAAGGTAACCAAGTGTTTCAGCTAATTTTGTACAATTTATAAAATTTATTACATTAGGCTTTGATCCTATCGTGCTTAAATATATTTCTAATGTCGGTAATTTATGTATATTTCCAAGTACAATAACAAGGATGTCGATGTCAGACGCTTTAATCATGACCTTTTTATTATTTTCCAGTTTACTCAAATGATAAATGATTCGGGTATCAGCTTCTTCATGGTGACAATCGTAATTTTGTTCAACTGTTTTTAAAACAGTATTATCCATAATTCGATATAAGAAACATTGATCTCTATTTGTAATATAAACTTTTTTATTGCGCAAAAATGGTACCACATTATTATAACACCAATATTCTGATAAAAAAGAAATTAATGCTTCTTTGAATTTAATATTTTTTAAAGCCTTATAAAAATCATTGGGCCTCTTTTGTGATGGTCCAAGTATTGTATAAGGAGTACTAATTTCATTACGATTGAGCCTTTCTATTTCCTTAATCGAGGGGATGAAATATTGATCAAAAATGATATGAATTTCGATGCAGTTGTATTACAAATTTTTGACAATATTACTTCTGCTATTTTATCAAACGTTTGAGGAACTGATGGACCTAAATGGTATAAAAAGTAAAACCCATCAATTATATCAACATCTATTCGAGTTGGTAAATTCTCGTTAGAAGAGCGTAATATTTTTGTAAGTGCTGATTTATCTGTTTTGTGCATTTCCCCAGTACATTGGCATAAAGCAGGTGGTGCTGGTGATAATGGATATGATAAACATTGCGCCATATCAATTTTTTCTTCTAAGGCAATTGCCAGCAACCGGCCAAAAATATCACGCTCCATTTTAATTAAGACGTTTTTACTACCATCAGTAACTTTTTGCATTTTTCTCAGACATTCCAATGCAAAATTCTTAATGACATTCTTTTTTATTGATGCTTCAAATCTATCGCGATCATTATTGCAAGCTATTATAAAATTTTCTTTCTGTTCTTCGCCTAATTTATATACATTCAGTAGAAAACAAGCAGTCTCCTTAGACGCAGCCCGACCGGTGACAATATTAAATAAACTATTATTATCTATTCTTTCATCAAATGGATTTATATTTTTATTTATCTTATCGATTATGTTTTCTATGCATTTTTGGTCTTTATTTATTCTATGCGGGTCTAATTCTTTGACGGTATCATTTGCTTTGGTTATTTTCAAGTTTTGTAAGACTGTGGATATAATTTTTGTTCGTATGCTATGACTCAACGCCCAACGTTGCCTGGCGGTAATGGAATTGGTGAAATGGCTTATACCTGCTAGAGAATTAGCTGCATCGGCATTGATTGTTTGTTCTAGAGTTAAATCAACTGGTGCCCGAGAAAAGTTATTTTTTGTTCATTTTACTGCAAACGCCCCATTTTTAAATTCTTCTAATAATGGCGAATTATTTTTCTTTAAATACATTAAATTACTAATATAATGAAACAGTCCATCTCGCATAGTTTGGCTGATTCATAGCAAAAAATAAATTTGTGAATTCATACAAACTCAGTATATACAACTCAAAGTCACTATTTCTAATAGATCTACTACGTGAAAGTGAAAAAAATAAATTTACAAAGTATATATACTGCATATAAAACTGTGTAGTTTTACCGTTCACTCCAGACAAAGTTAACACCGCATGATTCAAATAGTCATTTATGGTATTCTCTGTATAATTCTTTGTTTTGGTAGTTGCTCATACTCTTTCGAGGCATGCGACAAAAAATAAAACAAAAAATAATAATAATAATAATAACAATAGTTTTCTAAAATTATCAGCTGGATAATTTTCTAAAATACCTGCAAGGAGAACCTATGCGGATGGGAATTCCATGTTATTTTTAGAAATACAAAGCTTTGTGCCAGGTACTTCTGACAGGGTTAGACGTGGCACAAATGCATATTTCATTAAAAGAAAGTATAAACTTGAATTTAATCATGATTTCAAGCTGTTACTCGATGGGTATAGTAACAGCTCAAAAAAAACAATTAAAAAAACAATTGTGCCAAAACATTCCAACAAGATTTAATGAGGCACAAAAATATTTTTTTACTCAACTATATAAACACTAAGTTTTCGCAGTAATTTTAAGTTGTTACTTTATTGGCTGAATTGCTGTTCAAAAAATTTTGTGGGGGTGGGGTAGAAAAAATTATTGAACAACTTCCGCCCAGGCACAAAATGATTTTTTCCATTCTCGCTGTGTGAACTACCATTTTCAAAACATTTTCTTCTGTTTACTTATTGGCTGGAATTTTTACGGTCAGCTCTTGGACTATCTGCAAGTCTGTCAGTGAATTGATTTGCTAACTTCATAAAATTTGGAACCAACCACTTATTTGGCACCCTGTTGTGCCATTCAGAAAATCCATTCTCTGGCATTCTGTAGTGTCCATTATATTCATTTCTGTGACAAAACAAGAAGATCAATTTAATTACATTTGCTGCAGATATTTACAGACACTCCCTAAGATGAAATATGAAAAAAGTTCATACAAAACATTTATCACTGTCAGTGATGTACCAGTTTTCTGGTATCATTTTCTTTTTCATTATTATAATATAAGCTGCCATCTTTATTGTTTTGTAAGTATTAAATTTTAGATACCTATTTATGTAACTCTTATGTGTCCACATTTGCCACCTTTCTTATAACAAGTTTTTTTCTTTTAATTTTTGTAGCTTTATTCACAAAAATTAAACCCCCACATACCTTCCACCAGGAGGAAATCCTGGCTGTGCCCCTACAAAAAGTATTTTTTTTTTGTACATTTGTTAATATAATTGACACAAAAACTATTCAGAGTTGGTTTCTCAACATTCCTGCAGGTAAGGCATAAGTCTTTTTTCCTTATAATTTACATAATTTTTTCAAAAATAATACAGTGACCCACCTTATTATTTTATTTGAAAAAAGTGTAACTGTAAACTTAACTTATTGTTTAATTAATTAAAGCCATGAGAATGCTGCAAAATGAACAGCCTTCATAAAACCTTTATACTGTAGAAGCTAAGCTATAAATCATATTAAACATTATTTCGAAACAGGTGTTTGAATTACAGTTATTTTTTTTATATTGTCACATGTCAGCAAAATTTATAAAAAAGTGCATCAGTTCTTCACTGTCACAGTCAGGAACAGCATTTGTTTATTAAAACGCCCGGTTCTTATTATTACAGTATGACTAATTGTTATCCCTAATCGTGTCTTCCATACTAACAAAAAGGTATATTAAACTAATATTATCACAGTAAGAACAAACAGAAGAATAGCGTTGTATTGGTTAATTAAATACTCATAGTTAATTGCATTTTGCATAAAGTCCAAAATAAAATACCAGCTTCACATTGTAGGTAAAATCTTCAGGTATTGTGAATAACATCCTCATTAACAAATACCAAAAATAGCTGGATAAGTTATATAGAGCCAGTTGTGTCTAATCGAATTATTGTCTCCCTAGCAATGTTTCCTATTCTAGTCAGCATCATTCTCCCTACATGTTGTGTCCACTTGTTTTTGTTTAAACAAAATATGTTCATACTCTCACACATACACATTTCAGTTGCCATTTGCCTCAAGTACCCCACCTGAGAGTGAAGAAAAAGTATCATCCCCAAGCTATTTGAACTGTGTACATGTGACTTCTTCTGACTTGAATCATATCCAACCCTGACACAGCTGTAGATGTTTTTTTATCTTAGAAGATTTTTTTTATCAGTAGAGTTCCAGATGAAATTAATTTCAAAAATAAAACAATTTAATGATAATAATAATAATAATAAATATGCAGAAAACACAATAGTAATATATATAACAAGACATTGTTTTTAAATAAAAATTATACACTTAGTACTAAAAAAGTATATGAAATTTTATAACTTTCTTACAGTGTGTAATTGGGAAAATCATTTCATGCGCATAAAGTTTATATTACATGCTGCACACTTCATGGACACCTATTTGGTACACTTTGCTGCTTGCTGTTGTCCATATGATACTGACAGTTTGTTGTAGCATGTATTGAAGGGCAGGGACCTTTTTTCTGTAAAAGTGACAAACATACAGGTTCCCGAAACTTAGTTATATTCGTTTTGACTCATATTTTCTCATATTCATTCAGCGCATTTACCATTGCCACATTGTTCAACTGTCTATGTATAATGGTATAATTCATTACCAGACATCCAATGTGTCATATAACTCTTCTTCACTTAGTAGTTTCAGTAGTATCTGCATCTGCAGTCCCAGTTACTGCGTCAACAACAGTTTTGTTTTCAACATCACCATGGATCACATGTGCAGTTGTTTTTAAGTTACATTTAGTATCACAACAGACACATTCAAAATCAGAACCAACGCGAAAATCTGGATCATTATCACTAGTACTATCAAACAGTTGTTCATCACAGACGATCCTGACACTTCCAAAACGTTGAACATTTCTTCTTCAGTTAGACTCATGTTTATGAAAAATAAAACCAAATAAATAAACTGAACAAATAAATATATATCCTGATTATCAAAAACAAAACTTACTTATTATTTTTAGAAGTAATAACTGCAAATATGTACAGTAAACCACAATGCACAAAACTATGGCACTATGAGCTTAGGTTTTTATCAGCTAACTGTAACGCAGCCACAGGACCAACCCAAAACCAAGGGCAGAAAATTATTTCCACAGGCCAGTACAAATGTACTGTGAATGATATTCAATGTTCACTTTTGATACATGTGGCCAGTACTGTGTATTATATATGATACATATGGCCAGGGCTTGAATTAAGGTTTTAATGCCCTAGGCTGATGAATTTTTTTGTACCCCCCACCCCCTCCATTTACCTTAAAGTCCTATAATTTAATGGTACTTAACCTTTACACAAAGTATATCAAAACGCAAAGGACAAAAGTTTTTTCCAAATAATTTTCGTGTCCATTATTAATTGCTGCAAAATTGACTTATAATTAATTATTAATGAGAGGCAAAATTGACTTAAAACAATCACGTATTTGCATATTAAGATTCTTGTCTCTTGGATAGACATTGGAGGACTGACTTTAGGACCATCTTGGCTCTATACTGCCATAAAAAGAATGTATAAAAATCTTTCCTTTGTTTTAGTTTTCTAGATGTTAAGGGCATGGTGTCTGTTGTTTTGTCTTTGTACAGACATTTCTGTTGCTGACAGCCATAGAAGATGGACTATCACACTTGTTTACCGAAGAACAAACAAAAGACTATAGTATTAACACCTGGAAAATGAAAATAAACCCCAACAATGAAAAACTTATAATAAAATGTATGTTTGCTATTATATTACAAGCTTACATATTGTATCCTACATTACAAGCTAAAAGTCATTTTGTGAGCCATAAAAACAACCTTGAATTTGTGGAGCACTTGAAGTCTCAATATCTTCTGAGTGACTTTATATTACTGGCATCGTGTACAGATTGTCTATAAAACTGATTAATTTTGAATGAAAGCTGTGTTTTATCTTGTTTATTCCTTTCTAACAACAGCTTTCTTATTATATTCTGTACTGTTAGGTGACGAAATCAAAAATCTCTCTGCCGTACATTGTATGTGTGATGTTGCAGGATTTGTTTGTACATCATATTTAGTGTTGAACATAAATGGGATATTTGTATTCAAAATTCAAAAAGAGATGTAGCTGTAACTCGTTTTATTTTTAAAAGCAATGTTCCACTACACCAGAAACTGCTAGCTGTCTTCAGGAAATAATGCTAAAACATATACTGCCATTCCACTGACAGAGAGTCCACAACATGAAATACAAATAACTCCACCTATATTTTGTTTCATACAACTTCCGAATTGACAGTTTGGAATACGGTGCTGCCGCATTGTGCTGTACAACCATGTGGTCCACTGTTGACAACTTGTAGCTGTGTAAGGACATACTTTATTTATAACAGATGATTTAAATGTTTGATATAGTTTAAATATTTGTTCTGTTTTTAACATCTTTAATTTAAATAGTCTGCCCAAATATTAATAACTGTTTACTGAACACAATTTTTGAAGTTTAATTATTAATCTGATTGTAAGATATTAACAAACAGTCAGCTGTTTGTTATTAACAAAAAAAAATGTAAATAAAAATGTGTTAAAAAATAACTCACAAGGTGTGCATTATAACAAACGGTAACTCCTAAGTTATGAAACCGAATGGCTAGTATTCATTGAAATCAAAAGCATGTTTGTCGTATGCTGATAAGAAGTGGCAACATGCCTTACATGCTAATGGGAGGGTTGTCTGTCAACTTTTAATTGGTACTTCAAAGAAACCCAAATCCCCACTCCTTGTATATCAGTTCAGAAGTTGTATTAAATAACTGTAACTTTAACTACATACCAGTGTAATGACTTGCTGTGCAGAATCAAGTTATCGAGCAAATTAGTAGTTTTATTCTCGTTGAAAAGCAGAAAAATATTATACAGTGCACAATACCGGTCTTTTCACACTAATTTCTTTTCTACTTCTTCATTAGAGTACTCTGATTTGTCTACTGAATACTGAAATATTCATTTGTCTACTGAATTCGGCAAGGTAAGTTTTTGCTGCTTGTGTGTATTTGTATAGACTCACTACCAGTGGAGTGATAGAATAGTGTTCATTATTTTTCATGTTTTAAAATCAGTACATAATATGTGCATAGTATCGGTACATAATATGCTTTTTCAACTTTGTAATATTATGTTTTGAAATAAAATTTAAATTAAATTTTACATGAAAATAAAATCCTAACAGCAGCCTTTGACGAAGCTTGTAAACAAAGTGAAAGCTAGTTCAGAATCAGGTAAAATTTGATTAAAATTGTATATAAAAACATTATCTTCTAAAGTCAAAAACATTTGTTCCATAGTAACTGACACACAGACAACAAAACCCAGCAGTCTGATTTCTGGTATAACAAAATTATTGTTTTAAAAGTAAAACCTTTGGTGGATAACATCTGCTTTTAAAGTAAGAATTATCCCTGCCTTTATGCTTTAATACCAATAATGCTAAGGTGATCACTTAAAGAGGTTGCTAATAAATCACAAACAACATTTGTTTGAAACTGTGTTGTAAATGTTAAAATACCATTTACTGTTTTCCTTGTTAACTTTCAGTTGAACCAGTAATTAAAAATACATGATGTTGAAAGGCAATGTTCAGTACTTTAAGCTGTGAGGAGTATAATGGTTTAGTTTGATTATCATGGACAGTTCAGTTACAATTACCACTTATTTCAATGTACACAATAATTTAAAATTATAATATTGCTCTGTTTCCAACATGAAATTTTAATCATTATGCACACCAGTTTTTAAAAAACCTATACAATGAAGCATTATCTTTTCAAAACTAAATAAGAGTCATATCAAATCAGAGCATATAGAGTTGCAGTAATATGTGTGGGGAAGTATTATATTTACACACTGCTATTCTTTTTACAGGAAACACCTTCCTGTGGGATATCATGGCAGAGCGTCATCAGTAGTAATTTCAGGAACACCAATCAAACGACCTAATGGTCAAACGTGTCCTGTGGAAGGTGAAGCGCCTGTGTTTGGTCCTTCTCGTCTTATGGACTTTGAATTAGAGGTAGCATTTTTCATTGGAGGACCCCCAACTAAATTGGGTGAACCAGTACCAATTGAAGAAGCAGAAGAGCATATCTTTGGCTTAGTCATTATGAATGATTGGAGTGGTAATAGCTCAGTATTAGCTTTACTGTATATAGAATTAGAATAATAATCGATGTATTTATACAAATGTGGCAACTGTCATAGGCTGGAGTCTGTAGTTGTAGAGGCATCACATTATCTTCTAAGCTATTTTTAAAAAGATATATCTTGTAAGGTTAAATCAAATAATGAAATACATAACCAGTAAATAAAAACCTTTCATGTAATGACATGTAAATATCATATAATCACTCTTCTTGATGCAGCTTCCACTTTCAGTAAATTTGTTTATTAGAACCACCTCAAAAGCTACTTCAGTTTTATATTCTTATTTGTTATTTTTATAACTAAGCTAATTTGGTTGCATATTCTTAACTCTTGGTCATATATATTATTCCAAAAAAATAATCAACAGATTGGTTATTATTTATTCCAAAAAATAATCCACAGATTGTAAGCTGTAATAAACTATATACCTATCCTGTTTGCTTCATGTATAGTATTAAATACGTGTAGGGGTCATAACATGTTAAGCATACCTTAGTCACACACATAACCATTATTCTATAACAGTGTAACTGGTTACACTAACATACACACCCTTTTAAACATAGTTGTGCACAACAGCAGCAGTTCTCATTTATGTGTCTCACCTTAGTTTAGTATTTTATTGCAACTGTGCAAAATAATATAATGAATTGTTTTCCAAAATGTTTTTTAGATATAGTGTAACGGGACATATCAGGGACGGGAATGAATTTTAATAATTGTACGTAATTTAAAAAGCAGTCAGTGTGCACCTTTGTGGATGGAACCTCGTTTTAACCAACTACACATGCAACATTATTACAAAACACCACGTCTGTGTTTGTCTTTGGAGTCACTAGTCTAGACGTATTATGTAATCGTTTGCAACTCATGCGGTCCGTGAATCACGGAAACGCCAGTTTCAACAGGCAGAAAAATCAAGGACTCCCAGGCTAAGCATTGGGACCTACCGGCCAATCAGAGAAGGCGAAATTAAAAATACTTACGTTGGCGCGCAGCTGGGCCAACGCCTAACACCTCAGTCGTTAACCAACAGCGGAGTCGTTGAATAACAGTGGAGCGAAAAGCAGTCTTAAAGTGAGCGTAAGTTAACGGTGGCCTCGGGCGTCTAAGATGGGGCGAAAATACCATTATCGGCGTATCCAGTAGAGTGTGTGAACAAAACCGGTCTTAAATTAAACAGTGCTCGAGTAAAAATACAGTCAGCCGACTAAAAATATAACTATACAACTTAGTTACTGTGAAAACCAAGTTCGATATGTGATCGGAACAATTACATCAGCTTTTGAAAGCCGAAACGATTTCCGGAATGTGAAGTGCAAGACGTTAACCTCTAATAGTGGTGCAACAGCTCGGATACTTACACAGAGTGGTTAAGTACAAACACAGATTGGTAAAGTACCTTTTGGAATCAAAATAAAAGTTTTTGAAAGAGCTCTATTAATAAGAAATGAGGATTGTAAAAGTATGATGGGCATAAGAGTGAGAGAGCGTTGGTGGGGAACAATACTAAAATATTAACAGTACTGGTTTGGTGTTATAATATAACTCTATTTTAATTAATTTTGTCTAATATAGATAGCGATTAAGCGATTGCAGATTTTTATTTATGAATTTGATGTTACAAAAGTTTTGGAGTAAAATAAAAATAAACCTCCGCTCAACAGTCCGTTAAGGACCAAGGCGTACCGCGCGGCTTTGTGTTAGTGTGACGGTGTATGGCTAGTACTACGCGCCACCAGCCGCTAGTTGCGGTATTCACAGCCAGGAGGCGGCGCTGTTATCTCAGCGTTTTGGAGTAGCTTGTCAAAAAGAAAGTAGAGGAGAATCAGGAGAGTTGTCATATATAAGTGTAGAACATAACGTAATTTTTATGTAATAAACAAAAAGTAATTTGTTTTAGTCAGCATAAACTGTGTTCGCTTTATGATTTCGCAACTCAAACCAAATAATCCCTCTGCAATTGTTTTCGTCTATACGACTCTGGAGCTTAACCCGAAGGTACACAAGTTTTTATAAACTTGGAAAAATTATATTAACACAATAAAAGACGAAAAGTCTCAGTGGCTCCCGAATTAGGGACTCGATATTATTATTTGATATAAAATTCTATTGTCACAGTGGCGCCCGAACTGGGACTTGATTAGATTAATTAAAAGAAATCCAAATGTTTCAATAGCTTTACATATATGCCAAACCCTGTTACTACACAGTGGTGTATGGTACAGTATAGCTTTAGTCATACATAAGTAATTCTATGGATGGTAATAATAATAATAAATATTTGAAGTCAGATAACATAAAGAATAACAGAATTCTTTCTTGTTGTGTATTGTCTGGCCGATATACATTTTTTATAAAATTGTATTATTAGTGTTATTACAGTGTCCTGCCAACTTACAACCTATGTGTCACACTTAACGACTACAACACAAAACATATTTTCACTAAAACATACTTTTTTCATTTGATTCTTTATTGTACTTTTGGCTTTATCATAATAAACCAGTTGTTCAGTTTCAGTGTAGAAATTAAGACAAGAAGCAATTCACTAATAAATAATATTATTATTTATTATTTATTTATTTAATATTTATTTATTTATTATGTGTGGGATTCATTTTCCAACAGTGTCTGTATGACGCCATCGTCAGTGCATATCTAGTGCCAGTTCATTACTTATGGAGTCCCGGGTTGGGGATACCTGGCCACTGTGCATAAAAGAAAGCTGCAAAGCATCCTTGACAGAGGGCTTAAGCTAGTGGCCAAAGACCCCCATCAATTCTGTTCTCACATGTTGAGAAGCGGACTCAGTGTTCAATCCTTATATGACACAGTGTGACGATTTGCATGTAGTTTTACATACAAGCAGCAAGGCCCAAGAAAATCCTCTTGACATCTTGACTTGGTCAGTACTGTACACACCCAGATTGTAACAGTACATAATGACCCAGTACCATAATTATGGGTTATAAAGGTATTTTCAATGTTTTGTATTATTTAATTATTAAAACACGGAATGGTTAGGTCCATTGTCCCTCTGGAAAAAGGAACAACGCAAATTCAGCAAGAGTAAGACACCAAGGTCACCATAGGACGTGCTGGAATCGGAAAAGGCCATGGCGGTGTTTGTGACGAAGGACTACAATATGAATTGTGATTGGATCATAGCACGGTTCCGTCATAACTAAAAACAATGACGCACTGAATACAATATGTGCAACGAGGCGTTGTCCAGAAAGACAAAGCTGGATGACGTAAGAACCACACACACAAGCGCAAATTTACATTTGCCTCGTTCTCATTTCACCGCCGTTCTTCAGAGGAGACACAGCGATGTATCGTTGTGTGTACAATTTTCTAACAATAGTTTACAATAACTAGCTAAATGTGTTATCAGTAATAGTGGAGCAATGAAGGCTCATCTTGTTTAACAGTATGAATATTAAAATGTAAAATCAGTGCACATATCTCTCCAGTTAAACTCAGCAGAATTAGAGGCGAACACCGGCCATCACCATGGGCGTCACCCACCAGCAACGGATGGACAACACCAAACGATAAGCAGAGAAGTCCCGTTTTATCAATTTTTTATAGTCTAATGAGCTCATTAATACAGAATCACTAATTAAAAGAATGTACTGGTCTAAAGGTGAATGTGTGTGAGAATGAACGAGTGAACGTATGGCCATAACCACAGATGCCGAGGGCATTGGTTTGTGTATTAACGAACTAACAATTAATAAATGGTTTTAAGCTGCAGCAATAAAGTTTACACTGATATTAATTTAGCAGACAAAAGAAGTATAGAGAGTAAAATGAGATATAAAAAATAACCGCCATTTTGTTTTTGGGTCATCTTATATGACGTCATTGTTTTGACCGCATGGTTGTATCTGTAATACCTTATAGTGAATTAAATTTTGATGGTTATTTTCAACAATACCTTGTTATCTTTTGTGTCGTCATCTGTGTCTCAAAATCTCACTGTAAATGAACCCTGGCACCCCTTAGGTAAAAACACGTTTATAAAAGAAGAATATGAGCCCGGCAACCGATGAAACTGGTAAGTACTTAGAGGTACCAAATTATGGTATTTGTTCTGCATATTTTACCAGAGTATGTGTAGTAATAAATTGTAATAAATAGAGAGTATTACAAATGACGCCCTCACTGTGGACATTATATAAAATTAATTTATATAAAACAGCCAGATTGAGAAACACAGAGGATGATATAAGACGATATATAAGGAATGAGAGGTTATGTTGACAAAGTTGCATAGTTAATTACAAATTGAGTTAATTGCGTAGTTAAGTATAAATAAAAGATAAACAACCATTTAAATATTGAAGTAATGATGGCAGAAAATAATAATAGTATAGAAATGGACAATACAGACACGGAATCCTTTTTATTAGGAAAACATGTTAGCTCGACACCTAGAGTAGCTGAAAATAAAATATCATTAGAAGATTTATTCACGTTAATCAGTGACAAATTCGAACAACAAAATAATAAGTTTGAAGACAAATTCAATCAAATGAATAGTACATTTAATGTAAAATTAGATAGTTTTGAGAGTGAGCTCAAGAAGCAAAATACTTTACAAAATGTCAAATTAGATCAAGTAGAAGAGAAATTTGAAGAATTTGAAAATGAAATGTATAAACAAAATGTTGAGGTTAACAAGAAAATTAGTAAAATAGAGACACAGTATGATAATGTTAAAAGACAAACAGAAATTGTAGATGAGCAAGTTCAAACTAAGATAAGTAATTTAGATGACAAAATCAAACAAATCAATGAAACCGTTCAAAATCAGATAGAAACCCAAAGTAGAGAAATAGACAAATTAGATAGAAACAAAGACAAGGTAAGTAGTAGTGGAAATGACGATAAAATAAATAAAAATAATAGTGTGGATGTTGGTAGTAATAATGAGAGTAGTTTAATGAGAGTAGAGGTTCATGGTGAGGTGACAGTTGTAGATGAGAGTGAAAGTGGGGGTAAGGAGAGTTTAAATGAGTATAGTGAGCAGAGGGCAAATTTTCCCAGTGTTATAGTTGGAGTAAAGACTCCAAAATTGTTATTTGAGGAGGAAGGTTCCTCTAGAGTTTATGTGGGAGACGTGTGGTCTCCAAATGATCCCTTAGTTTTTTGTGTTAGTGTACCTGGTGAGGCCAGGAGGTGTTTTTATGAAATAGTAGTGCCCGATGCAAATATAGAGAGAGAGAGAATGTAGCTTGGTGTGATAGAGAGAGATGTTTTAAAAGTGAGAGGTATTGTGAGAGAAACAGAGAAGTAGAAATTTTTAAGATATGTAGAGAGTATGAAGAGTTCATTGAAAGGTTAGGTGGAGATATGATTGATAAATATAATAAAAACTTACCTTGTATTGAGAATAAAGTAGTAGGAGAGAATGAGAATAATGACTTGATAAAATACTTAATTATGACTTATTATACAGGAGGTGACAGGACAATGATCAATCATGACATGTTAAATGAGTTTGGGGATAATAATGAACGTTTGAATTGGATAGGTATTTATAATGATAGTATAAGATACCTAATATTAAACAATGTATATAGTTTTAAGGTTCGATTGCTATTTGATGATGGAGGGTAGACCTTTTATTGTGTTTATGAACATTTAATTATGTGAACAGTGTTTTTAAGATGGACTGATTATGGTAAATGATTAATGATTATGTGGATTGTATATTTTGTGTATATTAATGTCAGTATTTGTGTAATTTTGCTGTTGTATACTTTATGTATTTTTTTTATGTAAACATGTATTGTAGAATTTTAAATAACTGAAGAAAGTTTAAATGATATTATGGAAGTCAGATTCTAAGGGTTAGTAAATGATGAAGCATATGATAGATTTGGATATGGAGAGGTATTATTGTTAGTAGATAAAGGCTGAATTTTCTAGTGGTATATTAAGGTGAAATGTTGTAAAAGAGTTTGGGTAATAGTGATAAATAGAGGGCATTGGAGTTAGTTAAATAGAGTTAATGGGAGTTAGGGAAAATAAAGTGTTGAGATACAGATAATATATAAAGAGGTGTTAGATATTTTAGGGACACAGTGGTTAGTGATTATATGTAGAGTTGAGTAATGTGCATGGTAATTATATTTGTTGTTGATGGTGATATTTTGTAATAAGGGTATTGGTGTAGGAGTCTGCAACGAGAGATGTTGGGACAGGAAAGGACCGTTGTGTGCCGGAAAGGGTTATCTGAAAGGGTCAGGAACCAATAATGGAATGAGCATAGATGGGGAATACACACACTAGTACAAAAATGAGCGGTGCCAGAGGTTTTAAATGGGATTTGTGAAGGGGGTTATTATGGAGATATTGGTGTCATGATATGTTAATGGTTAGAAGCGGTTAGTAGAAAAAAGAGGTGAGTAAGGTTAGATTGACAATGCCAAAATAAGAAATACAAAATAGTGAATAATAGAGAGTCACCCAAACTAGTAAGGATAAAGGGGTTAGAAAAGGAAAATTCATGGTAGGAAGGTAATTGTAAATGAAAGGTAAGGATAAATTTGAAATTGTTTTATAGAATCTAATGATAAACAAATGTTAAATGATTAAAAGTTAATAGAGAATTGTTGATAGTAATGATGTGATAGAGTTTTGGTACAAGTCATGTAAATGTAAATTGTTTAATGTAAAATAAATGTAACAATGGTAATATGTAATGTACAATGTTTTATGATGTTTTTATTATGTTGGGGGGCAATAGAGTGTGTGGTTAGGAGGTTGTTACAGGGGTAATGACGTTAAGAAGTGTCAAAATATAGTAGATTTTAAAGTTGAAAGTCTAAAGTTACAAATGAAGTTGAACAAAATATTATAGTAAGATGCCATTTACAAAATAGAAGAAGTGAATCTAAGTTGAGTAACAAAATTTAAATAATAAAAGTGTCTGCCATAATAGTTGTAAGCTGAATTTATAGAAATAATTAGGTGAAGGTATTTTGGGGGTATATTAAAGAATTGTGGATGTATTGTGTTAGTTGTAGTTATATATATGTAGTTTATTTTCTTACAAGGAAGAATTTGAGTTTGGTGGTGGTAAAAATCAATATATTTTGAAGTCTTGTAGTTGTGAGGTTGAAACTTTTGAATTAAAAACAAACCAATGCCCCAAAACACAAACCAATGCGTCTAAAAGGGAACATATCAGCTGTAGATATGGAAGTGTATTAGACCACTATTTTAAAATTTTGTATGCAATGTTTCAGAGTTTTGTGGTGTTGTGACCGCAATCCTGGGCTGGCTGGAGCGTCAGAACAGGAGTGTAGAGTGCCTTATGGCCTTATGGTGTAGGGATCTCTCAGGAGAAGTCCAGTAAGGTCAGAGGGTGCGACCAACATCATGGGACCAAGGGTAAGTGATGATAAATTTTTTTTATAGTAACAGTACAGGGGGTTGTGGTGACATATCTAGACTGATCCTTTTAGGAAAGTGTGAATGAGTCAATGAAAGTTTTTGTGTTTCGACACAAAAAATTTTCATTGAGGGGGTTTGTAACAGTACATAATGACCCAGTACCATAATTATGGGTTATAAAGGTATTTTCAATGTTTTGTATTATTTAATTATTAAAACACGGAATGGTTAGGTCCATTGTCCCTCTGGAAAAAGGAACAACGCAAATTCAGCAAGAGTAAGACACCAAGGTCACCATAGGACGTGCTGGAATCAGAAAAGGCCATGGCGGTGTTTGTGACGAAGGACTACAATATGAATTGTGATTGGATCATAGCACGGTTCCGTCATAACTAAAAACAATGACGCACTGAATACAATATGTGCAACGAGGCATTGTCCAGAAAGACAAAGCTGGATGACGTAAGAACCACACACACAAGCGCAAATTTACATTTGCCTTGTTCTCATTTCAACGCCGTTCTTCAGAGGAGACACAGCGATGTATCGTTGTGTGTACAATTTTCTAACAATAGTTTACAATAACTAGCTAAATGTGGTGGTATCAGTAATAGTGGAGCAATGAAGGCTCATCTTGTTTAACAGTATGAATATTAAAATGTAAAATCAGTGCACATATCTCTCCAGTTAAACTCAGCAGAATTAGAGGCGAACACCGGCCATCACCATGGGCGTCACCCACCAGCAACGGATGGACAACACCAAACGATAAGCAGAGAAGTCCCATTTTATCAATTTTTTATAGTCTAATGAGCTCATTAATACAGAATCACTAATTAAAAGAATGTACTGGTCTAAAGGTGAATGTGTGTGAGAATGAACGAGTGAACGTATGGCCATAACCACAGATGCCAAGGGCATTGGTTTGTGTATTAACGAACTAACAATTAATAAATGGTTTTAAGCTGCAGCAATAAAGTTTACACTGATATTAATTTAGCAGACAAAAGAAGTATAGAGAGTAAAATGAGATATAAAAAATAACCGCCATTTTGTTTTTGGGTCATCTTATATGACGTCATTGTTTTGACCGCATGGTTGTATCTGTAATACCTTATAGTGAATTAAATTTTGATGGTTATTTTCAACAATACCTTGTTATCTTTTGTGTCATCATCTGTGTCTCAAAATCTCGCTGTAAATGAACCCTGGCACCCCTTAGGTAAAAACACGTTTATAAAAGAAGAATATGAGCCCGGCAACCGATGAAACTGGTAAGTACTTAGAGGTACCAAATTATGGTATTTGTTCTGCATATTTTACCAGAGTATGTGTAGTAATAAATAAGTAATAATTAATAGTATTACAAGATGATACATGGAAACAACCTCAGCATATACTATGCTAAAGAGATTTAGCATAAACGAGCTGTTGTAGGTCCACTACTGAGCAGATTCATCTTACTTGGACAGGGCCATAAGTCAGGAGCTCCCGAATGTAACTTGGTAGCTAAAGCACCATAAGCTTCATGTGTCACACACAAATCCCATAGTCTAGTGGATTGGATTGGAGTGATATAACTAAACAGAATATAATTTAGTAATGTACTGTTACTTGCCTGAAATACATACTACAGTCAGTCTTGGTTGAACACTTAAACAAAGTATATATAAAGAAAATATTTTCTGTGAACATTGAAGTAAATTAGTTATTAAAGTATATAAGTTACTAGATACTCACAAACATTAGAGTTGTGTCAGTTTTTTAAAATAAATTTTGTAAAATAATTTAAACTGTAAAAAAATTTAGTAGTAAACATATTGGAATATTTTCTTAAATAACCATTTTCGCCTAGCAATAAAATGTAATTTCTTATTTCAGCTCGTGACATTCAGAAATGGGAGTATGTTCCACTAGGACCGTTTTTATCTAAAAGTTTAGGAACAACAATTTCACCCTGGATAGTAACCATGGAGGCACTAGAACCTTTCAAGACTGATAATACTGACCAAGATCCTCAGCCGTTTCCATACCTTCTTCACACTGACCAGTATAATTTTGATGTTGATCTTACAGTCGATATTAAACGTAAGTAGTAATGTTCATACTCCTACCTGATTACATAAAATAAAATTGTGTTTTAAATTACTTACATATTTGTTATCTGTTAAGTGTTAAATAATGAATGAATCTAGCAATTATGATTAATTTCAATCTGTACTGACAGTCACTCATAATATGAAGTATTAGGTAAGCAATATAACTCATACATGACATTTTGCAAGTGTTTTACACACCAAATAAGTCTGTGGTACTTGTCAACAATATACAGGTTTCACAGTTGTTCTGACTTTCTAAACAACAAAGTGTAGAGTGATCCTAATTCTATATCTTATTTGTTTCCATACAAGAATAAAGGAACATTCTATTCGTATATGTGCTTGCAGAGAATCCAGTGTACCAAACAAAACAGAAATCTGTAAAAAGAAAAGAAAATTATTCTTTCTCCTTTCTCAGATGTCATTAATTGCTGGTTATAATAATTTTTTTTAATAAGGGGAAAATGCTTTATATGCACCTTCAGAGGAAACCGTGTGTCCCTTAGTGTGTGGGACTGTCACCCACTAAAAAAACCCACCTGTAATTCAGGTATTCATATCCATCCTGGAACCGCTTAGCATATTACTTCAGGATGGAGCCTATTATGCCCTTATTTGGGTCCTTCTAGTTGTTCCCTATCTTCTACTGCCCATTGGGTGCAAGTTGGGCCTGTCTTTTCTTTTCAACTAGTACTCACTGAATAAATTGCCTCACCCATTCCACCTTGCCTCGAAGCATAAAATCAACTTTGCTCTCAGGCGTGAACTCCCTGAGCTCCATCTACAGTGCCATCCTCTCTTTTGTGAATCTGCAGCAATTGGAAAAGGTGTGCAAGGTATCTTCATGGGGAGAGTCACTGTATTGACATGTTGGGCTTTGCACCTTTCCCATTCTGTGGAGGTAGGCATTAAAATTGCTGTGGCCACTGAAGAACTGTATCAGATGGTAGTGAACCTCACTGTGTTGGCGGTCAATCCATTCCTTCAAGTTGTAGTCCATCTTCCTCTATCCTCCGTATAATCAAATAGTAATCATTATATTTTTTTAACTTCATGAAATGTATGATGTATGTGGTGATAGAGTTGAATTACAGAATGAAAAGTGATGATAGCATCTCAGATTCTTTTATGGTCTGCAACAGAATGATCCACAGGTCCCTCTTTTGTTCAAGATTTCTCTTTACACTATAATTAACACTGCTGATTTCGATCAAGGTAGGACTCGATTTAGTAAAAAGATGCAAGTATGGAAATGGTGTTAGCATTGATAAGAAAAGTCTTCCAACAAGTAGACAAAAAGGCACACAAAATAACAGATGAAAAGATAATGTGGTTCAAAGGCAGGTCTTTACTTAATTATTTGATAATTATTGCTTTTAAGTATGACCTACCTCATTGGAAACAAAGCATCCTTTGGTGTATCTTAAAGCTACATAATGTATCTTTTAGCTACATAATTAGACTTATAAATTATTATAGGACCTAGTTCATTTATAACGTAATCAGGCCATTTATGTCATGTGGCAAAAAAGTCTGGATTCCTAGTTATTCAGAGGCAGATCTGCTAGTTTATATGAAAGCAAAATTTACAGGACTGTAGGACAAATGTATTAACGGAGTAATGAGAGAGAACGAAAAGCCACTAAGTTGTTGCTGTACTTTTTGAAAAACAAATGCTAGGAAAAGGAAATTTACAAAAGGGGCCTGTAAAAATTCAAGACAAAAAGAGAAACTGAATATACATATAAAGTTTTTGAGATTTGTAGAAAATAGAGTGTTGTTTAGTGAAACTGTAGCCATAATAGAGAAGATAGTTAATGAACTCAAGAAATAAAATATAAAAATTGTTCTGAGAATATTCTAATATATACAGACATATGTTTAGTAACACTACACTTTACTGTGAGGTGAAAATTAGCACAAGAAACTGTATTGTGTTACACAACCTCTTTGTTTTGTGATAAATCATTGATTCACAATATGCAACAAAAACAGGCAAGTGTTGAATAGCCAAAAAGAAGACCGTTCGATACTTGAGGGCAGAGAAGACATATGAATGTCTAATGCACAGATCAGAGAAGTAAAACTTTTTTAAAATATGTTTTAATCATAACACAGCCCATCAATATGTTTTATGGTAACATTCTATACCATAATGGCAACCAAAATGTTTGTGGACTTTAGACAGCCATTTAATAGTGTGCGAAGAGTAAAACTTTATAAAGACATGCAGGATATGGAAATGCCTTTGAAACTTATAAAGTTAACAAAGATGTCCTTGAGATTCACAAAAGTCAAAATTAAGTATGATAATATGCTGAATGAATCATTTGCATTTAATAAGCGAGTTAAGCAAGGTGATGGGTTTTCGGCCACCCTCTTTATTATTGTGCTACACTTTGCCATTAAAGACATAGATTAGTGAGGAATAATATTAAATAAGACAAGACAACAGCGTTGAGGTATACAAGGAGCTGAATCAAAAATCCGCTGAAATGGGACTTGAATGTAAATATTAGCGAAACTAAATAAATATGCTAATTTCTGCATCAGAAAGAAGAAGAATATATATAATTTATTAATAGAGGATAATTCATTAGATGCAATTAATAAGTTGAGATACCTGGGTAAAATAATAGATAATGAAGGGTCCATAAACGCGATGATACATGATGGGATACAAATAGGAAACAGGGCATATTATGCCAACAATAGACTATTTAGAAGCAAGTTCATTAGTCGTAACACAAAAATAAAAATATATAAACCAATTATCAAACCGGGTCTTACTTATGGAGGCAAGATATGGACATTAACAAATAAGGAATAAGAAATACTAAGAAGGTTTGAAAGAAAGATTGTAAGACATGTTTATGGCTCGGTTAAAGAAGGTGACGAATGGAGAGTAAGAAATAACCAGGAGATAGATAAGCTATTGAATCATGAGGACATTGTAAGATTTGTAAAGGCTTAACGAATACAATGGCTAGGTCACATAGAGCAGATGGATGATCAGCATATGCCAAAGAAAATCCTGAGGGCGCAAGTCTACAAAAGCAGAAAGAGGGGCCCCAGCCTAGGATAAAATGATTGGATGATGTACTGGAAGATCTAAGAAGAATGAATGTAAGGGGTTACATGGAGAGGGCAATGGATTGGAGAAGATTGGTGTTGGAAGCCAGGGCTCGCATTGGGTTGTAGTGCTAAAGAAGAAGAAGAATGACAACCAACATGGTCCTTAATGGCACAACACAGACCCATAGTACCTGAGCAGTGGCAGCAGCAGTGTAGTAATGTGTGATTTGTCTGGAGAAAATAAGATGATCTATGTGATCAGATGTGATGAGATGTAAATAACACTATTTGGTGTCTGACAGTCACGTAAATGGCTTGTCCATAACCTAGTCTAACCATACTGATCAAAGAATCATTCTTTAATTCATAAGTAGAAATTTCTTTATGAGAAAAGACAACTGTCTTTCAAGCATGGAATTGTGACAGTTTAAGACATTACCAGTATTGGCACAGTAAATCCACTGACAAGGAACTAAGCCACTAGTTCCCCTACATGGGTCATGATTAGTTATCGTTTGGTATTTTTCACTTTTACTTTGTCCATTTCAATTCATTATTAGATTCTTATAATCTCAGTTTTGCCATTTTAATGTCAGTACAAATGGTCAATGCGATTATGGTAATGGTCTATCATTGTTATGGTAACTCTTTTCATAGTGTTCACTGTAGCTTTTCATTTGGCACTTTCCAGTTTATTCTTGGACTTGAAAATGTTGGTTAGATACCATATACCGATGAAATTATCGTATGGAACCAGCATCTCTATTGTCTCAGAGTTGAGGAAGATTTCTCAGGGAACTGCCCCCGTTGGGTATTTAGAATTCTTGGACTAGTAAACATAGTTATGGGTGTCTCTGTAGCTGAGGCTTGAAGTAAAGGAGAATACGTGGTTAGAAGAGCTGAATACATTTTGTAAAGTGTGTAGATTCCCTAGCAGAAAATCATCAAGCTCTAACTGTAGTGATCACCAGTGTCCAGTGGACTGTCAAGGTACATAGAAGAAGAAGAAGAAGAGTATGGAGAATGTTAATGTAGAGGTGGGATGTTAAGTTGTCTCAGGAGGATGCACAATCCATGGAAGTT
Source organism: Magicicada septendecula (assembly GCA_034769895.1). Classification (NCBI taxonomy): domain Eukaryota; kingdom Metazoa; phylum Arthropoda; class Insecta; order Hemiptera; family Cicadidae; genus Magicicada; species Magicicada septendecula. The sequence goes on along the minus strand of CM068376.1, from coordinate 324,461,717 downwards.
TGCTTGTGATCGATGCTGGATGTGTTGTTTGAAATATGTGGTGAATGAGTCATATGTGTAAGCTGTATTTCTCATGTAATTTGGAGATGAAGCTCTAGTAAAGGAAAGAGACTTCTAGAAATGAAAGGGAACGGTTTCATGATAGATGGTTTTGTGCAGAGGATCATAGACAGTACAATAACATTTTATATATAGAGTATGCTTGCACACACACACATACACACACATAGGGCAGTATAAGAGTATAAGTTTATGATAACAGAACTAACTGTTAAACTTTTGTACATCATACCTGACCATGTTTCAGCTGAGGGATCACCAGTTTCAACAACAGTATGTAGATCCAATTACAAGTATCTGTACTGGACACCCAAACAGCAGCTAGCACATCATACTGTAAATGGTTGTAATGTTAACCCAGGAGACCTAATGGCATCTGGCACAATTAGCGGTCCTGTAAGTGAAGATAAATATTTATGTACTTCTTCATTATTTACAGTTAACAATAGTTGATTGATGACATTTGAATAAACAACACATAAGTACATTTTAAAAATTCTGTAATCTATATCTATAAAAATGAATGTTTGTTTCTTTCTTTGTCCCGTATGCGTTCCTATACCATTCATCCGATTGCGATGAAACTTCGGTGAGTTGTTGTGCGCACGCCCGCGAAGGTTTATGAATTTTTTTCAATGGGGCCCTTTGGGGGGTTCTTGGGGTCTTCCACATCTCCTCCTAAACCACTGGACCGATTTCAACCAAACTTGGCACAAATATTTTATGCAACGGGAGAACCAACATAGGGTAGGTGTTTTTTCGATGGGGTCCTTTGGGGTCTTCCACATCTTCTCCTAAACCACTGGACCGATTTCAACCAAACTTGGCACAAATATTTTACGCAACGGGAGAACCAACATAGGATAGGTGTTTTTTTCGACGGGGTCCTTTGGGGGGTCCTTAGGGGTCTTCACATCTCCTCCTAAACCACTGGACCGATTTCAACCAAACTTGGCACAAATATTTTACGCAACGGGAGAACCAACATAGGATAGGTGTTTTTTCAATGGGGTTCTTTGGGGTCTTCCACATCTCCTCCTAAACCACTGGACCGATTTCAACCAAACTTGGCACAAATATTTTACGCAACGGGAGAACCAACATAGGATATGTGTTTTTTCGATATGATACTTCGGGGGGTCCTTTGGGGTCTTCCACATCTCCTCCTAAACCACTGGACCGATTTCAACCAAACTTTGCACAAATATTTTACGCAACGGGAGAACCAACATAGGATAGGTGTTTTTATCGACGGGGTCCTTTGGGGGGTCCTTAGTGGTCTTCCACATCTCCTCCTAAACCACTGGACCGATTTCAACCAAACTTGGCACAAATATTTTACGCAACGGGAGAACCAACATAGGATATGTGTTTTTTCGATATGATACTTCGGGGGGTCCTTTGGGGTCTTCCACATCTCCTACTAAACCACTGGACCGATTTCAACCAAACTTGGCACAAATATTTTACGCAAAGGGAGAACCAACATAGCATAGGTGTTTTTTCGATGGGGTTCTTTTGGGGGTTCTTTGGGGTCTTCCACATCTCCTCCTAAACCACTGGACCGATTTCAACCAAACTTGGCACAAATATTTTACGCAACGGGAGAACCAACATAGGATAGGTGTTTTTTTCGACGGGGTCCTTTGGGGGGGTCCTTAGGGGTCTTCCACATCTCCTCCTAAACCACTGGACCGATTTCAACCAAACTTGGCACAAATATTTTACGCAAAGGGAGAAGCAACATAGGATAGGTGTTTTTTCAATGGGGTTCTTTTGGGGGTTCTTTGGGGTCTTCCACATCTCCTCCTAAACCACTGGACCGATTTCAACCAAACTTGGCACAAATATTTTACGCAACGGGAGAACCAACATAGGATATATGTTTTTCGATATGATACTTCGGGGGGGTCCTTTGGGGTCTTCCACATCTCCTCCTAAACCACTGGACCGATTTCAACCAAACTTGGCACAAATATTTTACGCAAAGGGAGAACCAACATAGGATAGGTGTTTTTTCGAAGGGGTTCTTTGGGGTCTTCCACATCTCCTCCTAAACAACTGGACCGATTTCAACCAAACTTGGCACAAATATTTTACGCAACGGGAGAACTAACATAGGACAGGTGTTTTTTTTCGATACGACCTCTGGGGGGTCCTTTGGAGTCTTAAAAAACTAACTTATTAGATCTGGTTACTATGGCAACCCAATGGAATAGATTCTGTTCTAAATATATTATCGCATTAAATTGAAGACCACGCGAACGAAGTCTTTATATATTATATATATACAAACACTTTCTTTCTTTGAGTGGCATTGCAACGCATGCCGGGTACTCGCTAGTATGTGTAACTTTTATATTTTTTGGTAAAATTATTTTATTCAAATTAAATTAACCCTTCCACTTACCTTACGATTTTGATCTGGCCGGATCTCATAGTGTAGGTAAGCCCATTTCGTTCGACGAACTCTGACGATACATATAACGAAATAAGGCATTGAAAGAATTTAGCTCTCAATTGTATGGAAGAGAAATCAGACTTTTTTATTACTAAGAAATGTTGAAATGTTAAATCTTCTTGTTACATGTTGTGCAACTTTTGCACCTTACAGACTATAGCTTACCTTATGTTTGACCAGACACAAATGCAAATATAAACACAAATATACTCAAAAGCCGCCCAGCTTTGCCACACTCACATTTATACCAAAATATTATTTAAACCCTTAACATTTTAAAAACCTCTCCCTGCCGGCACGCTTTTATAACTTGAGCACTTAAGTTTTTCATTTTGTATTTAGTCGTGTCCGAAGATAGTTTGTATGGGTTCTTGTTGTTGTTGTTCCTTGTTGTATCAGATTAGCCGCACTTCATTTTATGTACTGCACTGAATTTTAATTTAGAAAAGTTTTATTTGTTTGAGCCCCGTTTAACGGACTGCCTGCGCCATCGAAAGTCGGCAAAGGACTGCTAGCGTCTCTCAGTTCCCCACTCCTTGATGGTTTTTTGTTGAGACGACGGACATCAATGCCTTACAGTTAGTCGTCACAGTTTCGTCCTATGCCATGCCTGTAGTTGTTGGAGTGACGATAGCAGACGAATTCAACTAGGCACTGGCTAATGTCACAAAAGGGCCATGATTTCCTACCGCCCAAACGCACGTTGCTGAATTAAATCTGCTCAGGCCATCTTGAGTTTTCCAATCTCGCTTGGGTATGCGCCCATGCGCGCGTAGTGACGTGTGTGCACTGCCACACTCTCGCATAGTTCTTGGAAATTTGTGTAGGTGAATTCTTTGCTCGTTGCGTTGCACAATGGAAATTGCGTATCGCCTTTGTCTCAACCAATCTTGCTCAACACCGTTCTGTTAACACGTGGTCCATTATAAATGAAATGAATTCGGTTGCACAATGATTTTATGAAAAGTCCGCCCAAAATGAAATACATAAAAATACATATGCCCCTAACTGTTAAAATAAAAAAAAAAAATACCCAAAAATGACCCGCTACAATACCCCCTCGATGAGAATTCTGCTGTTCGCAACAGAAGAAATCTCATCGATAACCCCGAAGAGGACCGGTGAGGAACTGGTGCCAACAACCCCCTTGTTCTTAATCTCCTGGGTACACGACCCCCCTGGCTCAGCGACCATGGACTCATCTGAACGAGATCACTGGACTTCTCCGTAAGAGATCCCAACACCGAGAAATCGATCAGACTCGCACCACGGCGCACCTCGCCTTTTACCATGCTACCCCCAAAAATCCTCAACCCCTGGCTAAAATCATTCCAGCTCCTCCGCCGATATGGATCCCCTTTTTGCAAGCTGGGCTGCCTTTAGCAAATACTGGGCTCACACATACTAACATTACATGTTATCATAACACATAAAAAAAATAAAACGTCTTTTAAAATTTACTAAAAATTTAAAAAATTCAAAATTCAAAAAAAATAATCGTTTATCAAAAAATTCTCTTCCTCTTTTTCTCTCTCTTTTTTTTTCTTTAACATGACTACCTAGACATTTCTACTAATATAAACACCTCCTTACTCTAACATGAGAACCACTTATAGTCTACCAATACAACACGATACAATAAAAGAAACATGGTTAATGCACATATAATAGAATCCTTATCTGAAATAGTCATTCGCTGGCAGGCGAAAAATCAAGTTTTCTTTTTTTTTTTTTTTCAATAAAAAATTAAAATTTTCAAAAATTTTAAAATTCAAAAAAATTTAAATTTATTCATTAAAAATTTTATTAAATTTATTTATTAAATATTTATTAAAACTATTCAAATATTGGTTTGAATTAATTAAACAAACAAATTACAATTGGCTTCCTACTATACACAAGCTTAGTAGGTGTATGAACTCATCAGCTGATCATAACTAGGTCAAGTCCAAAATCCTTGACCTACATATGTTACGTATAAGTTCTGAAAACACATTGAACCTCTGTAATATCCTAACTTTGACATACAAAACCTAATAACATACAACATTTAAAATAAACAAAATATTAATATAATAATCAAGTTGACATTTAAATTATTTAAAATAAACAATTCTTGATTTTACATTATTTTCAAATTTTATCACAATTCTGTCACTGGTTGAAAAAATTAAACAATTGTATATTCTTTATCATGAATCTCTCTTTCTTTTCAACAATTTAACTTTAATACATTGTGGGTGATGTAAATTATATATTCTCATTTTTCTGTATCAGATCTGTATGCATATATAAACTTTCTCCCTCTGACTCTAATATTAATCAACTCAATTATCATGACACCCATCTCTATCAAAATATCTACTAATCAGGACATTCTAAACCCCAACTTATCATTTAACACAATTCGCCACCTTCTCCCATTATAAAATACTCTCTAACCCTTTGTGTATAGGATACGTGTTTCCTTCCCAAAAACTCATTTCCCTTATTTGGCCCCCGGATTTTACCTAAGGCGGCCCCTCCTCACCTAAATCTATTCCAATTCCCGTCCCAACCCTTGTTGCGGACTCCCCAAATACACTACCCCCTAATACAAAATTGCCATCCCTAAAAATCTCAATCTCATTACATTACTACAAATATACAAAATAACCTCATTAACTACAAAAACAACAATAGGTCATTCAAAATCTACCTAAATTCTCCATTACAACTGTGTCAACATCTATATTTCACAAAATCCTGTTATATCACATCAACTCAAAAACAACATTACACTATATTCATCTCCATCATTTCACATTCAGCTTTTAATTCAACTTGGACAGGTCTGCATGTCCCATAAAACACTTTTCACCCATGAATTATCTTTTATTAATTTGCATATTCTTTTTATCTTTACTTCAAAATATCTGTAGTACACTAAACATTAATTACTTGTAACCTTTATAACTAACCTACCAGTGACATCATTGCTGATCAGCTGATCTCCGGACATAATAAAAATACCTCTTAAAATAGAACAAATTACATGGAATATTTATTTTTATTTATTCTCCCTTCTCACCTCATTGTTTCCCATTTCTCTGATTCTGATGCTTATGTTAACCTGCCAGACGATTTACTTATTGGCTTAAACAAATACACACATAATAAAATTACATATTCTTATCAATGCTTATCTAATAGACAACAATAATATAATACACTTAAAATTATAGCATGAACACCTTAATTTACGAGTCTGAGCATATAATTATGTGGACAGAGCACAAGCATTTTTGATTAGATTAAACTTTGAATACGCAAAAACTTTTGTCATAAAATTTTAAATTCGTGACTCCTTTACGTCACCTCCCAGCCACACACACTATTTCAGATTACGTTGGACTGTGGCGCCCATTCGCTTCCACAGAGACTGTATATTTTGGAGCAGGGTTTTACCTCTCCGTGTCTCTGCTTCCGCTATTAAGTTTAAAAGTTAGTGAACGTCAACATGTTCTTGTTATAAAATCATACACCCTTAAAAACGGATCTGCCACCTGGCTCTGCTGTTCCTCCTCGAACAGAGTGGCAGCCGCTGTTCCCTAGTTCCGGAGATTTCCTCTAATGTCCCCCCATTGAATTTCAAATTTATACCAATTTCAAGTCAGCTATGGTCAAGGGACTTGGTATGACCATAGCTGGCCGCTAGCCAAAACCACGGTTAGTGCTGGTAAGACAGTAACCGCCCGAAAAGTCGAGGAAATCTAACTCTAATTTCACTGCCTGTTTCATATCAATACCATTATGTGCGACACGTTATTTAATAATGTGTGTAAAATTTTTGACTTTACACGGATAAGGTGTGCCGCACATTTGTCGCCAGTTTGGCCTCCGATGGAGGTAACACTCACTGCTACCCCCAACCCATTTCGCTACTTGTGAGAGCACAGGCCACCCCCACAATAGCCACTTAATAATTAATTACAATTGAAAACTAATTAAAAATTTCTTTTGTATACATTATCATACAATATTTGCATCAACAACCATTTAACCCATTCATAACCTTTTACCGTTTAACTTTCTTGAAATTTTCAAAATTTATTATTAATAATCATTATATATCATTTTTCATTTATTATAAAAAATTTTTTAATTATCATATTTATTCAACACAATGATTGCATTAAAATTTCACTATTGCATTATCACCTCAATCACACCTGTAACCATTTTTTATTATTATACATGATTATAAAATTTTCATACTTACACTCCATTTAACACGATATACACACAAAACGTAATCACTACCATCTCTGAAACATTTTACACAAAATTAATTTAAATTAAACAATTCGTCATTCATTGCCAACTTTCCACTCTCATGACATAAAGTAAATTCATAAAAAATTAATTAATTAACATTTAAACAAGCAATCAAAATATTTAAGCATATCGAATTGGTTTAAATTAATTAATGACTGACAATATAAATTATATAGTTATCAAAACAATCACCATTAGTCAATTACTGTTTTCAAAATTAATTCTGATATTTATTTACTTGCAAATATTTCAATATTATTATCACAACAATCATCTTACATACACACATACAAATTCACTGTATTTTATTTACAAACTCTTATTTATTGTTCAGTTTTTTCCGCACTTCATTTGTCCAGATTTGCCATGTCAGAACCATTAAAACAAAATATTTATACTGTCTTTTATTGTTTTAATAGTTTAACCTCCATCGTTCCAAATCAACCTTGGTTCTACATAACATCGTTCAATTTTATCAGCACACAAATGACTGTTTTGTGTGTTGTAACCAGAAAAACTAATTTCAATCAACTTATTCAAATATTCGTTAAACCAGTCTACGTTAGGTATTTTTGTCAAGTCTCCATCATTAAATTCATTAACTATTGGGTTAATCATTTTTATTAAATCGTTGTAATCGTTATCATTCACATATACTTCTAAACTTTCCTTCCATTCTTCATACTTTCTATTTAAGTTATATAATTCTGTTTCTTTACTAACATACAATTCTCTGTTTACCTCTCTTTCTTCATAACCCCAAATCACACTCTCAAAAGTATTACAGACAGAGGATATAAATTCAATTAAATCTTTCCTGACTTCTACAGGAAAAACAAAAAACTTCAAAAAACAATTATTTGTAGCCCACTTGTCTACACAATATATACGTGAAGGTCTTCCTTCACCCCCCATTCTACCTCGTAAACAATTTACCCCCTGTTTCATACCTGTAATATAGCTCTCTCTCCACTCTCTCTCTAACTCATTAACACACATTAACATCTCATAATCACATTCTACAACTTCATTAGTACTCTCAGATACCAATTTTTTGACTACATTATTATTCTCGTTATTATCAACATCATTATTATTTATTAATTCATTATCTAATACAACGTTGTCATTACGACTTTCGTTTGTATTATTCTTACTCTGTTCTACTTTATTCAGACTATTTCTTGTCATTTCATTGACATTTTCAAGACATACATTCTTGTCTTGTATGTTATTTATCAACTCGTCAAATTTTATATTTATATTTTGCTGAAACTGAGTATTCTGTTCTTTAATTTCATTAAGAATAATATCATTTTTAATATTCTGCTGTTCGCATTTTATTTTCTGTTCTTTGAATTCGTTACTTAAAATTTCAAATTTCTCATCATTAATATCAAAACGTTTATTTATTGCATTGAAATTGCTATTCATATTATTCAAAATTATATCATTATCATCAAAACGTTTATTGAGGTTATTGAGGTCATTATTCTGTTTATCGAAATTAACTTTCATAAAATCTAATAGGTCGTCTAATGACAATTTTTTCTCTTTCGTTTTATTCGATTTAATCAATATTGGGGTAGATTTCGCTTCTGCGTGATCGACCATAATTGATCCAGTTAGGTCATCGTTAACTATTGATTGCACGCTCAACTCAGCTGTTGGCCTTGACTGACTTACTTCGCTCACACTTGGTGACGGGTTCATCGAACCAATGCCACTCTCACTCATAATTGAATCTACTATACTGCTCTTCTCTGTGTTTTCAGACATTTTTATTTGATCTATTTTGTCTTACGTAACAACTACCAATGATCAGTCTTTTTTCAAAACTGATATTACAACATCAATTTACTTTCACAACCCTACTTCGTTATGCATCGTCAGATGTAGGCCGGCGTTAAGATAACCCCTCTTCAGTTATATTAAATCCTGGTCACGGCACCAATTGTAACTTTTATATTTTTTGGTAAAATTATTTTATTCAAATTAAATTAACCCTTCCACTTACCTTACGATTTTGATCTGGCCGGATCTCATAGTGTAGGTAAACCCATTTCGTTCGACGAACTCTGACGATACATATAACGAAATAAGGCATTGAAAGAATTTAGCTCTCAATTGTATGGAAGAGAAATCAGACTTTTTTATTACTCAGAAATGTTGAAATGTTAAATCTTCTTGTTACATGTTGTGCAACTTTTGCACCTTACAGACTATAGCTTACCTTATGTTTGACCAGACACAAATGCAAATATAAACACAAATATACTCAAAAGCCGCCCAGCTTTGCCACACTTACATTTATACCAAAATATTATTTAAACCCTTAACATTTTAAAAACCTCTCCCTGCCGGCACGCGTTTATAACTTGAGCACTTAAGTTTTTCATTTTGTATTTAGTCGTGTCCGAAGATAGTTTGTATGGGTTCTTGTTGTTGTTGTTCCTTGTTGTATCAGATTAGCCGCACTTCATTTTATGTACTGCACTGAATTTTAATTTAGAAAAGTTTTATTTGTTTGAGCCCCGTTTAACGGACTGCCTGCGCCATCGAAAGTCGGCAAAGGACTGCTAGCGTCTCTCAGTTCCCCACTCCTTGATGGTTTTTTGTTGAGACGACGGACATCAATGCCTTACAGTTAGTCGTCACAGTTTCGTCCTATGCCATGCCTGTAGTTGTTGGAGTGACGATAGCAGACGAATTCAACTAGGCACTGGCTAATGTCACAAAAGGGCCATGATTTCCTACCGCCCAAACGCACGTTGCTGAATTAAATCTGCTCAGGCCATCTTGAGTTTTCCAATCTCGCTTGGGTATGCGCCCATGCGCGCGTAGTGACGTGTGTGCACTGCCACACTCTCGCATAGTTCTTGGAAATTTGTGTAGGTGAATTCTTTGCTCGTTGCGTTGCACAATGGAAATTGCGTATCGCCTTTGCCTCAACCAATCTTGCTCAACACCGTTCTGTTAACACGTGGTCCATTATAAATGAAATGAATTCGGTTGCACAATGATTTTATGAAAAGTCCGCCCAAAATGAAATACATAAAAATACATATGCCCCTAACTGTTAAAATAAAAAAAAAAATACCCAAAAATGACCCGCTACATATGTTATAAACTCAATTATATTGTTTGCATAATTTTAGTGTTTAAATGATCCAGAAGTTGTGTATTTAGCGTAACTAAACTAAAATTGTGGTGTGGAGTGGTGTTTGATTATGATTTAAACTTTAAATCAGTAAAAAATTGCATCATTGTTGGGAATTCAAAGGTCAAACCTTTTTCTTTGGGAGTGGTATCCTGGTCTGTATTAATTAGTCAATTGTCCATGAACAACTTAGAATTTACAAATGTGGAATTGAATGTTTGCCACTACCACAATATAAATAAACAATATTGTGGAACAATACTTTGCATGGTGTACACAAAAACCGATTACTTTTTTGTTTGAGTATAGTCATGTTCTGTTTTTAGTATACCATCCACCCAAGAAATCCGTACTAATGTCAGACAATCACCAGCTTATACTTAGTTTGTTGTTCTACACTACTGGCACCAAATATTTAGTTTCTCAGGCAGTGTCTCCATTGTCTCAAACTGGAAAGTTTCCCCACATAATCCTAAAACTCTAACGAAATTATAATGATACCTCCAGAAACAGAAGAGATACAAAAGGAGTCTGTGATATTTTTGGATTCCTACTTTTAATTTTTTGTTGCTGTGTTATTGTTTTTCCCTTTGTTTACATCAAGTCGAGTGTAGATCGCATAGATGAAACAGCATATAACACTAACCCTTAGTTGGTAGCGTTTGCTGTTCATGAATTAACAGCGATAGCTGTCTTACAGATGGACAAACTATTTCATGGATAAACACGTATTTCATGTATTTTTTTAAATTATTCTTGGGATGTTTGGTGTTTTTTTTTTCTAATTTAATCTAAGCATGAATACTGTACATGTTCTGCTAAAAATTACAACAAATTTTTGTAAAAATTATGGCATACTATGTTACAGAAATATTACTGTTATAAAAAATATATGAAAAATTGTACTATGTTTAGTGAGGAATTTTTACTATAACAATAAATATATAACTGATCAATAGAGACAATAAAAAATACTTTATTTATAATCTTCAGTTGCTAATCCTCATCAGGGTCAGGATTGCTTAGGATCTTTAAATAATCGATTTGTCTCTCTTAATAATGGGATAATTTAATTTTTACAAGAATTTTTGCAGTGTTTTTGTACTATAATTTGTTGTTTCAGAATTTCAGTCTATATAATTTTCCTTTCAATAACACATTTGTGCATTATTATAAATCTGTAATTACTTGCATCACCATCATTATTATCTAACCAGAACTCTGATGGTTCTTCTTCTTATTCCATTTCAACATCTTTCTGAAGGATTTCTGATTCAGTTTCATGCATTAATTGTGTTAAGAACTCATCAAAAGGTATGTATGAGTTGTCAGAAAGACAAACAACATCACTGAGTGTACTCTTAATTTGTGTAAATAAGTACACAATATTGATTATGACTCGTTGGGCACTTGGTGAAACATATTACTACTAAGGTTAAAAAAAAAAATTTGGTAAGTTTCACAGTTTATTATTTCTAATAATAACATAACAATATGATCTATTCTATGATCTCTTTGTGAATAGCTTAATAGGCTGAAACAGTTGTCAAAGGTAAATAATAAACTGTGAAACTTACCAAGTGTTTGTATGTTTTTTTTTAACGTTAAATAAGTACACTGTTAACCCTCTTGCGACTCTTTTTTTTTCCTTTGCTTCATGCATTTTGAGACATACAGTCCAATTTTCAGGTTCATAGAATATAAATCACTCATAACAAATTTTCAAATGTTAAAATCGAGGATTTTACATTTAAAATTATATTACCAAAATACTGCACAGTGCTATTTGATGCACACCTCTACATATTTGGCAAACAACTGCCAGTTCCAGTATTTGTTCTTTGGTCATGTTTATGTATTAAATCGCCCAACAAGCATATGGCTGTATCATATAACACATTAGATTTAAACATCAGTGTGTTTTTAATAACTGGTCATAGTGAGTTTTTGAGTCCCCCATAAATTTCAAATTCCTCCCCTGCATGTCATTATTTTGCCCTTTTTTACAAACATGTAGTGGCGTAAGGTTATTTTTGAAACTAGAAAGTGTATGGTTGAAACTAACAATAAACAAGCAATATTTGACTTGATTTTGTTGAAGTCGTCATCCCTTGATAAATGCTTCCTACATCTGTCCTAAAAATTCCTGCCAGATCGTCCAATATAGAAACTATCACGTTTTATTTTGTGTTTGTCATAGCACTTTTCTGTAGGCTTGTCATTCAGTAACTTGAAAGGTTTAAAAAGATATTTCCCAGAATCAAGTGAATTCTAATTGTAGATAAATCAACAATTATCCAACATCTAACAATTAAAAAATAGCAAAACATGTACGTGTAACATTATATGAATATCTTTTTAAAAAATAGTGTCAAAAACACATTAAAATTATATTAGAGAAGTAAATATGTAAAATATGTGAAAAAGTAAATGAACATGTTACTTACAGCTATGTTACATCACACATTTCTACTATAAAAAATGTTGTTTAAAACATGACACTTACTGAATCTACATTGAAAATAACGCATAAATAGTAATATCCCTGTTACAGGTGGCAACAAAAACTTATTTCTCAGGCATGGTGATGGCAGGGTTGCCCCCCTAAATTTTCTTGGCCCACCCTTTTGGCCCCTGCAGATTGGAGTAGCGATTGTACCTAATGTCTTAAATGTCGGTGTTCATGCTGGGAAATATTGTAGAATCAGTAGCTTTATACTGTCAAGACTTTAATATTATTAAAAAAAATATATTCTGTAAAATAGTGATATGTTAAACAGTCTTATACCTTTACAAAACATACACAAACATAATTAATGCTGTAGCAAAGCAACTATTGTATGCTCATGTCTGATAAGCTAAATGTCTGTGCACCCATTTGATTTTGTGTTCATGCTCATGATAAGGTTTTGTAATACTCTCTGTTTTTGAAATTAATTAGTTTTAGTATTCAGTTTAGTGACATACAATAGAAGAGTCACACTTCATAGGTATAAACAAAATAAAACTGTCAGTGACTGCAAGGGGAATTAGCATTAGTTGTCAACATACAACTACCCACTTTTGTCAAACAGCGAGTTGTTTTGTAAGGTGAAGGAAATCCTAGTGTTAAGCGTAAATTAGCACAGATTAAAAGCTTAAAATTTAACTAAAATACTGAACTTGTCAGTTGCAAAATTTCTTAAATAATCACTTGTTTGCATAAAAGTAAATCTGCTTTTCAAAAAAATGAATTGTTACAAAAAGCAATACAGTAATAAATTATACTAAAACTGCCTTACAGGCTTAAAAGCATATTAAATTAACCCAAACTCTGCTACACTGTCATTAACCAATAACTTTAATAGTAATAATAATTTATATAATTATGCAAATTTCTAACTAATTTCAGAAAATTAGTTTACAAAAAAAGACATGTACAGAGGATGTGAAAATTTAGATATAAGATGAGTATGGCTAATTATTCAGAATTTCATGCTGATTTGTTAGAAAAAAAAATAAAATATCTAGAGAAAAGTGGAAGGATAAAATTAGTATAGATATTTTTGCTTTATTCAGTTTGTTTTCTAGGAAAAAAAAATTAGTTTGCAGAACTAGTTTGCTAATTTTTAAGGGAAAAACAGAAAATATGTGAAACCAGTGAGTTTCCCAAAACTTTTTGTATAATGTGCAAATAGTAACAAATTTTCTGCTCGTATACTTTCCTTAGCGTTTTTGTAGGCTGTAATTAAGTGGTTATTCCAGCTTTTCTCTCTGGAGGGATCAGGAAGCTTAAGTAGCTTGGTTCATAGTAGTCGTGACTCCATAAATATAAATATCACTACAGTATTGACGACTCGGAACACAAAGTTTTTTATAAGTAAAAACGTAAAGTTTTACCTTACAGCCTAAACCAGCTTTCACCTTTAGAAGGCTTCATCAGAGGCTGCCATAGGTAGCGTTGTCCGTCTTGTTGTTGGCGACGGGATAGTTTTTCGAAAGATCGAAGCTGTGTGTGTGTGGTGAGATGTGTTCGAATAATGCGTGCGATTTGAATTGTGTCTGTTCTTTTAGGATGTCGTTTTTATTTGTTTTTGTGTGTTTGTATATTTCTAATTGTTCTAGAGTGTCTAGTTTTCCGCCTTTTGTGTGTACGTGTAGAATGTTCATGTTATTGTCGATGTTTTTAAATGTGTGGTTTGCTTCAATGAGGTGGTTTGCAAAGGTAGATTCTGTAGTGGTGTGGAGTGCTTTTGTGTGTTCAATGTATCTCTGTTTGAAGCTACGTCCTGTCTGGCCTATGTAGAATTTATTGCAATTTGAGCAATTTAGCTTGTATACACCGGGTAGATCGAATTTGCTTTGTGCTTTGGGCATGCGTTTTGATAGTGTGTGTTCTGTTTTGTTAGTAGTTTTGTAAGCGATTCTGTATCCTGCTTTTTTGAATTTGTGGGCAATTTTTTCAGTTTGTTTGTTGATGTATGTTAGTGTTATGAATTTGTTGTTTTCTGTCTTTGTCTGTTGTTTGTTTTGTGTTTTGTGTAGGAGTTTACTGACTATTGTTCTGTCATAACCGTTAGATTCTGCTAGATATTTTATCGTGTTTAGTTCGTCTTTGTAGTCTATTTCATCTAAGGGGATGTTGTTAAGTCTATGTATCATGGTTCTAAAAGCAGCTAGTTTGTGTTGTATTGGGAGATTGGAGGTGTTGTGTATTAGTGTGTCAGTTGTAGTTGGTTTTCTGTATATACTGAATTTGTGCCTGTGTTCTAGTTTTGTGATGGAGAGGTCTAAGAAGTTTATGGTATTGTTGTGTTCGTATTCGGTAGTGAAGGTTATGTTTTTATGTATTTTGTTATGTGTGTTAGTAACTGTTCACATTGTCTTTTGTTTCCCCTGTATAGTATTAGAATCTCATCAACGTATCTGTGCCAATATAGTATTTTATGTGAGTGTCTGTCATTGTTTGTGAGTATTTTTGTTTTTTCTAAGTGTTGGAGGAAGACTTCTGCTAGAATGCTGGATATGGGGGAGCCCATGGGTAGGCCGTCGTTCTGTGTGTAGTATTTATTGTTAAAGTAAAGTAGTTTTGTTTTGTGATAATGTTCAGAGTTTCTGTTATTTCATTGATAAGTTCGTCTGGTGTGTTGTTCTGTTTGAGTTTGTTTTGTAGGATGGTGATTGTTTCAGAGATTGGGATGTTTGTGTACAGGTTTTTAACGTCAAAGGAGGCTAATGTGGCATTATGGGGGATGTGTATGTCTTTTATTTTTGTTACTAGGTCAGTGTTGTTTTTTACTGCAATGTTGTTGTCTATTTGTGTGTGTTGTCTAATAATTTTGTCTACATATTTTGCCAGTTTGTGTGCAGGGGCATTACGGTAGTTGATAATGGGGCGGATCGGAATGTCTTCTTTATGGATTTTGGGAAGCGCTTGGAGTGTAGGTGCTGATGATCGGATTTGTTTCATGTAGGGCTTTTGTTTATGTGTCATAATGTGTTTGGCTTTGTTGACTATTTGTTTTACTGAGTTTTGGTATCTGTCAGTGGGGTCGTGTTTTAGTTCTGTGATGTTGTTCTGTTCCATGAAGTTTTGTACTTTTTTGTGTAGGTTGTCTGTGGGGATAATTACAGTCGTGTTGCCTTTGTCAGCTTTTACAAATGTGATGTTGTGTTTGTGTGCCTTTTCCCTCAGTTTGGTGGCTGTGTGTATTTCTGAGTTGTGGTTGTTGTTGTCTGGTGTCTTATGTACTCCTATTGTGTTGTTTATATTATGTCTTAATGTGTCTTGATGTTCTGGTGCTGTGTTTTGTATATTTGTTTCTGTGTCAATTATGAGCTTTGTTAGTGTTTGGTTGTTATGTTTGTAATGTATGTTATGTTTTAGGCCTTTATCAAGGAGTGTTTGTTCGTTTTTTGTGAGTGTGACGTTCGTGAGGTTTACTGTACGTGGGTAGAATTTGTGCGAGGGAATTATATCTGTTTTGATTGGTGTCAGATTTTTTATTTTTCTGTCGTGTTTTGTCTGTATGTTATGTATTTGTTTTTTTGTCCATTCATTTGTGTGATGTATTAGTTCAGTCATGTAATTGTGTCCGTATGTGTTGGTGATTTGTAGGTGTAGTGTTAGTGCTTTGCGGTTGAGGGCGTCTTTTTTCTTATATAGTTGTTTAATTGATTCTTTTATGTATGTTCTTTGTGCGTTGTTTTGTGTTATTCGGGCGGCCTGGTTGTTGTGTTTAATTTTGATTTGGGCATATTTAGGTGTTAGTGATTTGTTTATGCATGTTTTGTTGAAAGTTATGTGAGCTACAATCTTTCTAACCTTCAAAGTTGTGAACTTGTACGCTTGGACTGTGGCTCGTCTTGCTGAGTTAAATTCTTGGAGTTCTCAACCGTAAAGCACTAACACTACACCTACAAATCGCCAACACATACGAACACAGTTACATGACTGAACTAATACATCACACAAATGAATGGACAAAAAAACAAATACATAACATACAGACAAAACACGACAGAAAAATAAAAAACCTGACACCAATCAAAACAGATATAATTCCCTCGCACAAATTCTACCCACGTACAGTAAACCTCACGAACGTCACACTCACAAAAAACGAACAAACACTCCTTGATAAAGGCCTAAAACATAACATACATTACAAACATAACAACCAAACACTAACAAAGCTCATAATTGACACAGAAACAAATATACAAAACACAGCACCAGAACATCAAGACACATTAAGACATAATATAAACAACACAATAGGAGTACATAAGACACCAGACAACAACAACCACAACTCAGAAATACACACAGCCATCAAACTGAGGGAAAAGGCACACAAACACAACATCACATTTGTAAAAGCTGACAAAGGCAACACGACTGTAATTATCCCCACAGACAACCTACACAAAAAAGTACAAAACTTCATGGAACAGAACAACATCACAGAACTAAAACACGACCCCACCGACAGATACCAAAACTCAGTAAAACAAATAGTCAACAAAGCCAAACACATTATGACACATAAACAAAAGCCCTACATGAAACAAATTAAAAGACATACACATCCCCCATAATGCCACATTAGCCTCCTTTGACATTAAAAACCTGTACACAAACATCCCAATCTCTGAAACAATCACCATCCTACAAAACAAACTCAAACAGAACAACACACCAGACAAACTTATCAATGAAATAACAGAAACTCTGAACATTATCACAAAACAAAACTACTTTACTTATAACAATAAATACTACACACAGAACGACGGCCTACCCATGGGCTCCCCCATATCCAGCATTCTAGCAGAAGTCTTCCTCCAACACTTAGAAAAAACAAAAATACTCACAAACAATGACAGACACTCACATAAAATACTATATTGGCACAGATACGTTGATGAGATTCTAATACTATACAGGGGAAACAAAAGACAATGTGAACAGTTACTAACACACATAAACAAAATACATAAAAACATAACTTTCACTACCGAATACGAACACAACAATACCATAAACTTCTTAGACCTTTCCATCACAAAACTAGAACACAGGCACAAATTCAGTATATACAGAAAACCAACTACAACTGACACACTAATACACAACACCTCCAATCTCCCAATACAACACAAACTAGCTGCTTTTAGAACCATGATACATAGACTTAACAACATCCCCTTAGATGAAATAGACTACAAAGACGAACTAAACACGATAAAATATCTAGCAGAATCTAACGGTTATGACAGAACAATAGTCAGTAAACTCCTACACAAAACACAAAACAAACAACAGACAAAGACAGAAAACAACAAATTCATAACACTAACATACATCAACAAACAAACTGAAAAAATTGCCCACAAATTCAAAAAAGCAGGATACAGAATCGCTTACAAAACTACTAACAAAACAGAACACACACTATCAAAACGCATGCCCAAAGCACAAAACAAATTCGATCTACCCGGTGTATACAAGCTAAATTGCTCAAATTGCAATAAATTCTACATAGGCCAGACAGGACGTAGCTTCAAACAGAGATACATTGAACACACAAAAGCACTCCACACCACTACAGAATCTACCTTTGCAAACCACCTCATTGAAGCAAACCACACATTTAAAAACATCGACAATAACATGAACATTCTACACGTTGAGCCGCTCATCACCCATGACCTCACAACAATTTTTGAACTTTCCAACTGACAACCGAAAATTAAATTTCAAAAAACCACAACTTACCTTGATGACCGGCTCACCATTTCACTGAACTAGGAGAGGCCTCCTAGTGGAAGAATATCCGCATGCTGGATAACCTTTGGGTAATTGGAGGAATGAGGTGACCTCAGTTTTAAAACTTCAAAAATTAACACAAGTTTATTGAGGCTATCATATAGTGTTTTGTTACAATGAAATCTCATAAAATCAGGTTGTGAGGTTATTCCATTAAAATCTATAAGTAGGTGAAATATTCACTATATTACATGACACTCCAATTTAAAATTTCAAAAAATATTCAAAATTTAATATGTAAAATTATTTCATGAGAAATATATAAATCTGTAAAACATCTACAAAATATTACATGTTTTCTGAAAATTATTCATAGTGTCCAGACAGAAGGTATTATATCAGAATTATAGAAAATATGTGAATATTCAAAATCCATGGTAGGGTAACCAGAATCTAAAATTTTCAAAACATTCAAATTTAATATTTAAGACAATTCCATGAAAAGTATATAAAATATATATCACCTTTAAAACCCTTACATAGCCTACTGAAATTCTATAAAATATATAAAACATTTAAAATCTCTGACATGCCATACTGAAAACTATGCAAATATATAAAACATTTAAAACCTCTGACATGCCATACTGAAAACTATGCAAATATATAAAACATTTAAAACCTCTGGCATGCCATACTGAAAACTATGCAAAATATATAAAACATTTAAAAACTCTGACAGGCCATACTGAAAACTATGCAAAATATATAAAACATTTAAAGAACTCTTACAGGCCATACTGAACACTATACAAAATATATAAAACCTTTAACAAGCATTACAGCCACAACAATGCAAACAATTACATTACCCAACAACATGCGCCCTCTGAAATCTAACTCAAACCCTAAAAAAAAGACTCATCTAATCAATAAAGTAACATGCAAAATGAGATAGATAATATATACTTGTGTGGAACTCACAAGTGCATGTGCTCCCCCCCTGCCATAAACCTGTATAAACTGGTGTAGCCCCAAGGCTTACAGATTTCAGAGTGCACAATTATAAATTATATCAATTATAACAATTATAAAAAACATCAGATAATCAGTTACATATATCTCTGCAAACATTATAAATACATAAAGAGAGAAAATTTCCTCTTGCAGAACAGTTCAGACATATTATTTAATAGGATGGATGCTTCTGAATTACTGTTTTATCACAAGGTAAGGCATTGTTACAACTGGAGGTAGACTGCAACTCTTTTCCCAACCAGATCTACAAGTTCCAATAAACAGGCAGCCACAATACAAGTTCCACACAGACTATAGTAAAAGATGTACTGGCCATCACATGCTCTGGCAATTCAACACAAGACAAATATCACCCTGAGTCATTCAAAGAGCAATTAAGGAGTTTTGCTTCACTAGGCCAAATGAACGCCCCGGCCGATTCCCAACACATTTTCTTAAGTTTTTTTTTTTTTTTTTTTTTTTTTTTTTTTTTTTTTTTTTTTTTTTTTGTAGGTAAGAAAAGTTTTGTCCATAGAATACACGGTCACCGCAAACAGCGGCGAAGCTACTCATCATTAGAGAGAAACATGCGTAGTTACTCAAGTTCTGCAAACCGGCATGTTTCAATAGTACATGAGATTACAAGAGTACCAAGAAGTGACAAAACTCCAGTATTAAGAAACTATTGTCCCTTTTTTTTTTTTTTTTTTGTAGTGTTAGAGAAATCAGCCAGACCCGACCCACAAAGTCCCAGGCCAAAATTTAATAATTTTATTTTTCCATACCTGTTCATGGTGCATCAATACCTCACATCACAATACCTGTTCAATACTCACACAATCTATCACATAATTTACATCTTGGTCTTCCCAGATTCACGGATGCCGGAGTTCCCCGAGGACCCCTAGCACGCTTTTCCCTTAGCCTGACATAATGGTTTCACTCAACGCCGGCATAAAAAAAAACCACGAAACTTTTTAGCACTCAACAATTTAGACCCACACGTGGTGAACAGCTCCTGAATAGAACAGCTGACATCAACCCAAAAACTCGAGTCAAGACAAAACTCGACAGCTGATAACTCCAGCTGTCTGAGTTCCAAAGGCGCTCTACAACCCACAACGGAATACAGCAGGCGCACTCTAGCAGCGGGAAAGGAAGATACCCCAGTCCGAAGTTACAGCGACGTCTACTAGATGGCGGGAGCGTAACAAGCAGTCGCCGTAACGTCACATAGATCGCGAAGAGACCACTGTCCAAAGCGCACTCCCCAGATACATGAAAATATCGCCCGGAATCCTTAGAACCGCTATTTGCCGTACACCTACGTATGGCACACCCCCACAACAAAAGGAGTCCAACGGGTTGGACGACACTGGGACTGCCACCACCGGAGGAAAAGCGGGGACTGACTAAAAACCAATAAAAAGATAAAATCCGGCGAAAGTGGAAAACGAAAGGACACCAGAAGGAAGGACAAGGTGTGTGTGGGTGTGTAGCTGGGTGTGTGTAAGTGTAGAAGATACGGGGAGTGTGAGCGGCCGTGGCCTAAAGCAATAGAAAGAAGAAAGGAAAGGAGAGAAGCTAAAATACCGATAAAACGTTTAAAACCCCAATTAACCCCACCTAAAACAATAAAACACTAAAAAAATAAAACCATAAAACACAATCCCTCCAGCGAAGCCCCCCGAAAACCAAACCCGAGGACCCTAACTACTCCTAACTGGGGTGAACAATACCAATTTACCTCTCACGGAAGCTCCATCCGCGCACACGCCTTCAAATGGGACACATGGGCCACCCTCACCTTCATCCCATCCTCCGGATCCACCAGGCTGGCAGTGACGGGCGAGACAAACTCAGAAATCCGGAAGGGTCCCAACCATCTATAGCAGAGCTTGGCAGCGCGACCCTCCACCTTAGAGCTGAGCGGGTGGCTCCTGCAATAAACCAGCTGACCCACCCTAAAAGGGTTGGGAACTCTCCCAGCATTATAGCGACGCCGCACGCGCTCGTGCGATCGGAGCAGGGCTCTCCTCACATCTTTCCACCTGTGAACGACCCCTTCGTTAGGCAAATCCGGGAGAAGATCCTCCAGTTTCCACAAATTACCAAGGGGATGAGCGGGGGAGAAACCAAACATGACCTCAAAAGGCACGGCACGATGGCTTTCATGAAGGGACGAATTGAACGCCATCTGCAACCACTGAAGATTCTGGTCCCACGTATTCTGCTGCTCCGCGTGATAGGCGATAAGAGCGGATCTCAGATTGCGGTTGAATCGCTCTGCGTGGGAAGGTTGCGGGTGGTAGGGGGAAGTGGTTACATGCCGGATGCCGTGCCGGAAACACATGTTTCGGAATTGCCTCGAGATGAATTGCGGGCCATTGTCTGAGACAATGATGGAGGGAAGCCCGAAATGCTGAAAAATACTGGTCTGAAGGGCTACGATGGTATTGGCAGTACTAGCCTGACGCAAGGGAAGTAGCCAGACGTACTTGGAGAAGGCGTCCACACAAACAAGGAGGAACGAATTCCCGGCCTTGCTACGCGGGAAAGGACCCACGTAGTCGACGAAAACCTTCTCCATCGGTCTGCCAGCCACCTCAGAAGACAGCAACCCCAACTTAGTATTCTGAGCGGGCTTGCTCAGACTGCAAAGATGACAACACTTCACCCGGGTGGCGATGTCCCGGTCCATGCCTTTCCAGATGAAGTTCTTTCTGATCGCGGCGATGGTCTTTGAAACACCCAAATGGCCTCCAACCGGGGAATCATGATAATATTGGAAGACCATGGGTATCAGCTTGCTCGGCAGCACTATCTTAGGGACCCGTCCTCTACGTTCCTTGCAGCAGAGGACGTCCTTGGACAGATGATATGGAGCCTTCATCTCGCCTGATTTGATTCTATCGATGATGGGACCCAACACCTCATCATCAAGCTGATGAGGGATAACCTCCGTGAAGGCGAGGGGGAACTCCAGGAGTACGGCGCATGGTTCATTTATTGGCTCCTCACTGGGTAGGTGATACATACGGGACAGAGCGTCGGCAACAACATTTTGGGTCCCCCTTATATGTTGTGCCCGAAACTTAAAAGAAGAGATCTTGACCACCCAGCGGCCAAGTTTACCCAGTTGACGGGGGTGCGCCAGAAGCCACGAGAGAGCCTGATTGTCCGTCTCTAATAGGAACTCAGCGTGTTCCAAATACCTCCTAAACTTGTCAAGGGCGAAGACTACCGCCAAACACTCTAACTCATATACCGAGGATTTCTTTTCAGGGTTGGTAAGGGTCCTGGATACAAATGCAACTGGCTGCCGAGCACCATCCACCTCCTGAGAGAGCACTGCCCCGATCGCCACAGAGCTGGCGTCGGATTGCACAATGAAAGGCTTCGTGAAATCGGGCATCCGAAGCACGGGCGGCGACAAAATGGACTCTTTTAGGGACTCGAAGGCACGTTGCTGTGCGTCTCCCCACACGAATTTGGCCCCTTTTTTCCTTAAGGAATTTAGGGGAGCCGCAATCTCAGCAGCCCCCGGGATGAACCGCCGGTAAAAATTCACCATGCCCACGAAGCGGGCCACCCCTTTAGCATCCCGTGGAGGAGGAAAATCCCGAATTGCCTGCGTCCTCTCTGGATCAACCGTGACCCCTTTATGAGAGACAAGGTGACCGAGGAAAGAAATTTCCTCCTGGGCAAATTTCACCTTGTCGGGATTCACTGTAAGCCCCGCGCGCCTCAAGCGACACAACACCTCACGGAGATGGTTCATGTGTTCTTCAAGAGTGGAGCTGTAAATGAGCAGATCGTCCAGATAATTAAACACATATTGGAATTTAATGTCGTGGAACACGGAGTCTAATAGACGGGTTAACGTCTGCGCACCAACCGCCAGTCCCATGGGGACTCTCTTGTATTGGTACAAGTTCCACGGCACGCAAAAGGCAGTGAACGGCCGAGAATCCCTGTGTAAGGGAATCTGGTGGTATGCTGAATTCAGGTCGAAAATAGTGAAATATCGGGCCTGCGAAAACCAGTCAAAGGCCGAATGCAGGTCCGGGAGGGGCACCGACTCAACTTCAATATTCTGATTCAATTTTCGATAATCGATGACCAGCCTATGCTTCCCTCCCGGTTTAGGCACCAGGAATGCTGGACTGGCATAGGCCGACGTGGAAGGTTCAATAACCCCCTTATTGAAAGGAGATGCGTACTGCACGGTTGAACTTAAAGAAGCATACGTGCCCCTGGATATCGAGAACCATGCCACTTTTCATAATAAAATCCGCACCCACAATACAGTCCACGCTCAAGTTCGGAGCCACGAGAAACTCCCAAACCCACGAAAAATAGTTTATTTAAAATTTAAAAGCCACCAATATGGAGGTCGGCAAGACCTCCCTCGAGGCCGTCCAACATACCACCGACGAAGGAGTATTCGACCGGATCAATGACTCCCGGACCAATTGCTGGTAAACACGGTAGGAGATAAGACACCGTGCCGATCCGGAGTCCACCAGGGCCTTAACCCGGCCCTTCCCGACCTCCAGCTCCAAAAATGGACACACGGAGAGACCCGGACGAATCGGCTTGGGGTCGGCCTCCCCGGATGGGTGTCCCGTCTCAACTGCACATAACGGGACCTGGGATGCGACATCGCTACCAAACGTGGGGAGGGACCGGCGTCCCCTCAATCCCCCCCACGCAGGCCGTTTTTTGATGGACGGTTTTCCCGCGAGACCCCTGATCGTTTGAGGGGGCAATTCCGGGCCAAGTGCCCCATCTTCCCACAGGAATAGCAGCGGACTTCCCGCCTCTCAGCGTCGCCACCACGTTGCTCTTTCCAAGGGTGGCCACCACGTTCGTTCCAAAGGTTGCCACCACGTTGCTCCCGGGTAGGCCGCTGCTGACCAGATGAGGAACAGGGGACAGGGAATTCGGAACGGCCGGAGCGAGCCTCATCGTTCATCTGGATGGTGCGGGCAAAGACACAAGCCTCGCTAAGATCAGCGAAGCTGCGCGGTCGCTCCAAAAACACCAACCTTGACCTCTCCTGCGGATTAAGGCCCTCCAAGATAACCCGCACCACCTCAGCCTCCGACACATCCACCCGCAGCACACGGGCAGCACTTTTGATCGAGTTTATAAATACGTTCAACTGTTCCCCTTGCCCCTGAACTCTGTAGAAAAATCGCTGCCGCATCCGGTCACGCAGCCTCCCGGGGATAAACAGTTCCAACACATCTTTGTGGAACGCCTCGAGATCCCCGCCCGCGCCCAGATGCCAGACCACACGATCCAGCAAGGGCGCCCGACAATACGGGTAAATCAAATTTAACAGGGCAGCGCCGGTCACCCCAGGGACATCAAAAATGCCGAAAACCCCTTCAAGGAATTGGACAAGCTGGTCAGGGTCCAAACCGTCGACCACTGGAAGCCGACGGAGGAGGTCATAAATGGGGTTCGGCAACGATTCATACTTAACACTAGCAGGTGCAGCACCCAACCCTCGAGGCACTTCCACATGCTCCCCCTGAAATCCTTGGGGGCGACTGCCCGCCGAAATAGACGGACGTTCCTCCACCAGAGCGCTACAAGGCTCCCCTAGGAGACCCACCCGCTCAGGGGCCACGGTCCGGCGCATGGGCATCTCCTTCAGGTTACTAGGGCTTTCGGGAGCCTCCCCAGGTAGACTAATCTTTGACTGGAGGGCCGACGCCGTCCGCCTACCCTCCTCCTCCAGATCATCCTGCAAAAGCAAATTACTCAGGCGGGCGGACAAGTGGTGCATCCTTTGGGTCACCCGCTGCCAAACACGGGTGGAACTCCCCATATATTCCGAGTCCTCCATCAGGGTGGAGAACTCGGTCCACTTGTCCTCACACACGGCCAGCTCCTCCTCCAAATCCTCGATTTCGACCCTCCGGGTGGGAGCGTCACCCACCAGCAGTTCCCGCAGTTGACGCCGCAAGGACGCCACGTCCCTCTGGGGAACCCCACCCCGCAAACGTATCTCGAAAAGGAGTTCGTCCTTTGTGAAATATTCGGGCACCAGACCGCGGCCTTCACGACTCCTACTCTGCCCCTGCTCCGCCATAGTATCCAACAACAAGAAACTGAATTTAACAAGAGCTGACAATCAAGGTGCCACAGGGTCCCCGACCCGGCACCGGACCAACAGGGAAGACCAAGATGAAGTGCGATACGACCACAAAGACAACCATGATCACACAAAAACACAAACAAACAAATAAACACTCAAGAACCCCCAAAACCATCAGAAATCACCAGGCAGTGCTCAACCCCCCCCTAGGGGTCCCGGCCCGGCAACCGCACCCAAAGACCAAGATTTACAACACTGATAAACATCACATACTTAACATAACATATCCCACTAAAATATGGAGGTCACCTAATCCATTTCCAATTTTCGTTTCTGAGGTGGCCAGAACTACGTCCAACCACGCTCTGCTACCATTTGTGAGCCGCTCATCACCCATGACCTCACAACAATTTTTGAACTTTCCAACTGACAACCGAAAATTAAATTTCAAAAAACCACAACTTACCTTGATGACCGGCTCACCATTTCACTGAACTAGGAGAGGCCTCCTAGTGGAAGAATATCCGCATGCTGGATAACCTTTGGGTAATTGGAGGAATGAGGTGACCTCAGTTTTAAAACTTCAAAAATTAACACAAGTTTATTGAGGCTATCATATAGTGTTTTGTTACAATGAAATCTCATAAAATCAGGTTGTGAGGTTATTCCATTAAAATCTATAAGTAGGTGAAATATTCACTATATTACATGACACTCCAATTTAAAATTTCAAAAAATATTCAAAATTTAATATGTAAAATTATTTCATGAGAAATATATAAATCTGTAAAACATCTACAAAATATTACATGTTTTCTGAAAATGATTCATAGTGTCCAGACAGAAGGTATTATATCAGAATTATAGAAAATATGTGAATATTCAAAATCCATGGTAGGGTAACCAGAATCTAAAATTTTCAAAACATTCAAATTTAATATTTAAGACAATTCCATGAAAAGTATATAAAATATATATCACCTTTAAAACCCTTACATAGCCTACTGAAATTCTATAAAATATATAAAACATTTAAAATCTCTGACATGCCATACTGAAAACTATGCAAATATATAAAACATTTAAAACCTCTGACATGCCATACTGAAAACTATGCAAATATATAAAACATTTAAAACCTCTGGCATGCCATACTGAAAACTATGCAAAATATATAAAACATTTAAAAACTGACAGGCCATACTGAAAACTATGCAAAATATATAAAACATTTAAAGAACTCTTACAGGCCATACTGAACACTATACAAAATATATAAAACCTTTAACAAGCATTACAGCCACAACAATGCAAACAATTACATTACCCAACAACATGCGCCCTCTGAAATCTAACTCAAACCCTAAAAAAAAGACTCATCTAATCAATAAAGTAACATGCAAAATGAGATAGATAATATATACTTGTGTGGAACTCACAAGTGCATGTGCTCCCCCCCCTGCCATAAACCTGTATAAACTGGTGTAGCCCCAAGGCTTACAGATTTCAGAGTGCACAATTATAAATTATATCAATTATAACAATTATAAAAAACATCAGATAATCAGTTACATATATCTCTGCAAACATTATAAATACATAAAGAGAGAAAATTTCCTCTTGCAGAACAGTTCAGACATATTATTTAATAGGATGGATGCTTCTGAATTACTGTTTTATCACAAGGTAAGGCATTGTTACAACTGGAGGTAGACTGCAACTCTTTTCCCAACCAGATCTACAAGTTCCAATAAACAGGCAGCCACAATACAAGTTCCACACAGACTATAGTAAAAGATGTACTGGCCATCACATGCTCTGGCAATTCAACACAAGACAAATATCACCCTGAGTCATTCAAAGAGCAATTAAGGAGTTTTGCTTCACTAGGCCAAATGAACGCCCCGGCCGATTCCCAACACATTTTCTTAAGTTTTTTGTTTTTTTGTTTTTTTTTTTTTTTTTTTTGTAGGTAAGAAAAGTTTTGTCCATAGAATACACGGTCACCGCAAACAGCGGCGAAGCTACTCATCATTAGAGAGAAACATGCGTAGTTACTCAAGTTCTGCAAACCGGCATGTTTCAATAGTACATGAGATTACAAGAGTACCAAGAAGTGACAAAACTCCAGTATTAAGAAACTATTGTCCCTTTTTTTTTTTTTTTTTGTAGTGTTAGAGAAATCAGCCAGACCCGACCCACAAAGTCCCAGGCCAAAATTTAATAATTTTATTTTTCCATACCTGTTCATGGTGCATCAATACCTCACATCACAATACCTGTTCAATACTCACACAATCTATCACATAATTTACATCTTGGTCTTCCCAGATTCACGGATGCCGGAGTTCCCCGAGGACCCCTAGCACGCTTTTCCCTTAGCCTGACATAATGGTTTCACTCAACGCCGGCATAAAAAAAAACCACGAAACTTTTTAGCACTCAACAATTTAGACCCACACGTGGTGAACAGCTCCTGAATAGAACAGCTGACATCAACCCAAAAACTCGAGTCAAGACAAAACTCGACAGCTGATAACTCCAGCTGTCTGAGTTCCAAAGGCGCTCTACAACCCACAACGGAATACAGCAGGCGCACTCTAGCAGCGGGAAAGGAAGATACCCCAGTCCGAAGTTACAGCGACGTCTACTAGATGGCGGGAGCGTAACAAGCAGTCGCCGTAACATCACATAGATCGCGAAGAGACCACTGTCCAAAGCGCACTCCCCAGATACATGAAAATATCGCCCGGAATCCTTAGAACCGCTATTTGCCGTACACCTACGTACGGCACAACGTACACACAAAAGGCGGAAAACTAGACACTCTAGAACAATTAGAAATATACAAACACACAAAAACAAATAAAAACGACATCCTAAAAGAACAGACACAATTCAAATCGCACGCATTATTCGAACACATCTCACCACACACACACAGCTTCGATCTTTCGAAAAACTATCCCGTCGCCAACAACAAGACGGACAACGCTACCTATGGCAGCCTCTGATGAAGCCTTCTAAAGGTGAAAGCTGGTTTAGGCTGTAAGGTAAAACTTTACGTTTTTACTTATAAAAAACTTAGTGTTCCGAGTCGTCAATACTATAGTGATATTTAGTTACGTAACGGACACGTCATGGACAACGAAATCCAATACTCCATAAATATCATAGAATGTTTGAAGGCACACTAGTGTACACACACACACACAACTTATACAGTTATTTTTCATGATGTGTTAATGTAATTCAAAAGTATTGTCAGGCAGTGTTTGCTCATATGGGGCATTCTGCAGTATTTTTATTGTCAGCCTTGTAGATTTGTTGTATGGACAAGGGTACCCACAGGGGAGAGATTGATCATGGCAAAAGTTGTCCCATCAAAAATGTTGGGGTATTATAGACTTGGGGAGGGGGGGTTAGACGCAACAGAAGTTTTAAAACAAATAAAGCTGTGTTTAAAAACACCTAATTCAAGTGTATGTTTCTGCTGGACAGATGGCCAGGTTACCAATTCTATTCTGATCAAGCCTGATCAAAAACTATTTGAGAAGCAGCCTAGGGGACAACTGGCTCTCCGATTTACTTATTCATTTGTATGAAAGTGACATCCTCAAGCAAGTTCAAAATGAGGAACTGATTAACAAGTGTGCTATTTTCAGTATAAAATTTGCTGTTTCCAAAGAAAAGAACTGTTATATTTTAAGTCTTTCAACATACAAGTGATTCTTGGCTGATAAAATAAAATAGATATGTTTTATTTTGTTCCACACATAAAGACATAATCGGAGACCGTGTTTCAATCAGTGCGATTATATACAGTTCCAGTAATGCTATCCAGTCATACATAATCATATATAAATTGATGTTTATATGTATTTCTGTTTGTATTTCCCATAAAACCAATTAAAAGCTTTTGTTATAAAATGTTACTAAAAAAATAAAATTTGGCATTGAAAGCTGAAACAAAATGGTTGAGGAATATAACATTTTTATTTTCAGATTTCATTGAATTGTTTTATACTTATCTTACTGAATTCTAATACAGTATTAATTATAGTTATTGATTTTTCATTTTAAATAATATAGTTTTCACTGAATAAAAATAAATATTTTTTGTTTTTTTGTAATTTACAACAGTTACTATGAATTACATTTGGGGAGGGTGCACCAATGTGTGTGGCAATGTATTTTTGTTTGGTTACCTGTTGCTATCGTTTGCGATATTGTAAATGGGTTTGGCAGATATTTCTATTTTGTAAATGTTTCTAATATTTAGCATTTTAAAATTTTCTTGTCTTTTTTTATCAACTTCAGCCATTTGGTTGTTACATTTATTTGTACTTTGTTTTATGTTTACATTATATAAACCTACAATGCCTTTCTTTATAACGCCTTTGTGTAGCATTTTTTTCCAGTGTCATATTATTAATGACCATGAATTTATGTACTTTTATGACACATGTTGTTGTTAAATTAAACGTATTGTTAAGTTAAATACCCTTTATTAATACATTAAAACATAAAAATATTTTACTCTCCACTTACCTTTAAATTTTCTTCTCCGCCCAGAGTTCGTCACACGAACGTCGAAATGCAAGTATGATTTCAAGGTTGTATTAATAACATACACAACTCGCATTTAGTAAGAGAAGCCAATTAAATTTTATTAAATTCTTTTCTTTAAAACTTTCAACATGTTCGTTATTACTTATTCCTTTCTTTACCTCTTACATCAATCTATTACTTCTTGCCAAAAATTTAAGCTAAATAAAACATTCTTATAATATTTATGACATGATCGGATACTACTAAAATTCTATTAGACATCTTACCTTAAAGAAGGCCACCCAGCCTGCTCATTCTCACATTCACACCATAAAAACAAATTTATCCCTTTTTCTTAGATAGGCCCCATTTTACTCAAAATTACGCATATAAATTTGGGATACGTTACTCAATACCCCTGCCGGCAACGTGGCGTCTCCCCGACCTCGTGGCACATCACTTACAAAATTCGTTCTATGTGTCCGAAAACAATTTCTGATTTCATTTTTTCGCAAAACTGTGTTCACTTCCGCATTTTTGAAAATTGCACTCACTTTTACTTGATACTGAAATTTTATTGTTGAGCCCCATTTGGCGGGCTACCTGGCCAGGTTAGCGTCGGTAAGGAACTGCGAGAGACGTCCACCAAATACCCCACTACCCAGATTTTATTGGACAAGACGGAAAACAATGCCTTATGCGTTAAAGTCTTTGTCACCGCACATTTAACAAGTGCAGCTCCAGTGTATTGGACGTCGACAAAATCTCACTGCCTCTCTACACATCACACAAATGGGCGGGATCTCTATTATGTTTCCGTCATGTCGAGAGCATGTGTTGGACAAAATTCGCACAAAGCCATTTTGCGCGACTTCGTCAAGCGTCGGTTATGCGCTCCGCAGGTGTTTGTGCGCATAACAGTATGAAAGTTCTGAGAATTCAACCGTTGTGGACAATACGACACATTCCATTGCACCGCTACACCTTACTGTTCCTTTGTTTGAACTACAGCTTCTATTCAACACGTGGCTGGCCACACAGATGAAGACAAATTTATGCTTTTTTAATAAAATAAAAAACCCCTCCCTTTTAGCCCCGTTACAATACCTCCCCAATGAGAGATCTTCTGCCGAAACAGAAGAAATCTCATTGCTAACCCCCTAAGAGGATCGGTGAGGATATGGTGCCAACAACCCCCCATTAGTTCTTATACATTATGGGTAAACTACCCCCTAGCTCGGAGACTATGGCCGCACCTGAACGAGATTACTGGACTTCTCTATTCGAGATCCCAACACCATAAAATCGAACAGACACGCACCACAGCGCACCGAACCTTCTCACATGCCACCCCAAACTCCAAATCCCTGGCCTTATTCCATGCCAGATCCTCAACCGATATGTTGCCCCTTTTCATGCATACTGGGCTGCCTTTAGCAAGTACTGGGCGCATACATATACTCATTAATTCATTCTTTTACTGAAAATTCAAAAAATAAAATCATTTAAGTTACTTCCTCAAAAATAAAAAAGAAACAAAATCTGTTACATGAATCCATCAACTCTAGTAATTCTCTTCAATACTAATAACAACCCTAAAGAAAACCAATTGAATACCTTATTAAACATGAATTTACTTACTCTACCATTTGTTTACACATATATTCTAAACAATATAATTCAATAAAACACTATTGATACACATAAACAATAATATACTTAAAACTCAAACATCATCTATATGGCAGACGGAAAAAATCAAAATTTTTTTCCAATTTTCAAAAAGCAAAAATATTTAATTCAATTAAAAAAACAAAATGGCATCAATCAATTACTAGAAACTGGTCTTGCCTATAACATCAACCCTCAGCTGACCAATCTGGGTCAAGTCAACGACCTTGACCTACATATGTTACACATAGACTACATCATAAAGTACATAGAACATCTTCAAAATTTTTTATCTTTAAACACAATACAACATAATAAAATAAGACATTTAAAATTAACATAGTATTATTGCAATTAACAATAAAATTGTATTTATATTGATCAAAATTACACATTTTATAACTTTAATTACTTTCAACTTCTATTAAAATCTGTCACTTGTTTCAATTAATTTTACATTTTGACTTTGACCTTCTTTCTTTATTATTCTCAATCTCAATTAGTTTGGGTGACTTGATTATTCATAATAACTTGATTTACAGCTTGGCATTTATATATTCTCTTAATCCCGATCTGACTCTAACATCCCTAACAGCTTTAACTAACATGACACCCGATCTCTGTCAAAAACATCTATCAAACATTCTCTAAACCCACTTACTACTCAACTCATATCGCATCATTCTACCCTTATATATATAAAAAAAAATACTCTCTACCCCTTTGTACTCAGGATGTGTGTTCCCCTCCCAAAGCTCACTCCCTTATCTGGTCCCTGGACTCTCCCTAGGCAACCCTTTCCGGCGCTAAACGGTCCCTTCCTGTCCCAACACCTTTCGTTGCGGACTCCTTATCACACCACCCCCCTTACAAAATTCCCATCAACTAATTACTCTTTCAAAACATCACTTTCGTCTACAAAAAATATCTCCATTTATCTATTACCTCAATATATCAATCATTACTCTACATATTTTCCCATAGCTACTGTGTCACTATCAATATTCAAATTCTACATTACATTATTCATAACAATATTATTCTCTCTAGTACCCCTTCAAAACTGAACTAGGACGGATCTACATGTCCTACCAAAATATTAATCACCCAAAATCAAACTTTACCACCTTTTACAAATCATTTAAAATTCTTAACTCCCGCAAATTATTCCCATCATTTAAATAAAAATCTCTTAACACATTGAAAGTCTTATTCAAACATCAATTATATTCAATTTTCATTATATTCAAACATTTAACTACCTAGAAAATTTTGCAAATCATTTATAAGTGATACTCGACAGCTGATCAGCTGATTTTCTTAGCAAGGTGAACGACCTCACCCTAACTACATTTCCAAACCTTACATCATGTGAAATACATTACATGTTTACAAACCTTATATTTTAACATAATAAAATAATAACACAATAAGACATACTAACCGCAATATAATAAACATCTAATGCACCTATTTCTCCAATCAAGATACAATTATTTAATTAGCTCAGGAGTGAGTCGCCATTATTAAGTTATCAAATTTTAATTCGTTACCCCTTTGAGTAACCTCCTTAACCACACACACTGTTGTTTTCTGATGGTGGACTGTTGCGTCCATTTGCATCCACAAGGACTGAAGTTACATATATAAGGCATAATCGCTGACTATACCGTTCTTGGTTCAGCGTTACATAAACAATTCGGTATTACTGATGTCCGAGGACACCAGTAATCCTACTAAAATGATTCACACACCCTTATATACGGAACTATCGCCACCTTTGACGATAGCCGCTGTTCCGTAGTTATGTAGTTTCCCCTGTTACCCCCTGGTTCAAATTCAACATTCACCAATTTTGTAACTACTTACATAATTCCATGGCCAGGGCCTGGTGAAACCGTGACCGCCCGAAATGTGGGGAAACTACCAAAAGACATATAAGGCATACGCTGACACCGCTACTGCAATTCACGGAAGGTCAACTCTTATTTGTTTGGGTATATTAATTACTTAATTGACTTTCATTGCTTAACATAATACATACAATACACTCATAATTAACATGGCGATTATTCCATTAAAACAAACAATTCACATCTAAGGTTGATCAAAATTACACACCTTACATTTGCATACAAAATTATCAACATTATATTTTAATTGCAATTGAACTTCTATTAATTAATTATCAATGATTTATCATTTACTATATCATTAACTTTTCACAAAAATTTTTCTTTATAACATACCATTTAAAATTGGCTATTTAAACATTGAACATTTTACTTTATTTAACTGGCATCATAAAACTTATACTTACAGTGTGAGTCATACACTGTCATAAACACAAAATATACACACCACACACCAATACCTCCACATAACCTCTGAAACATTTAACAACAATGTTATTCCATAAACCAAATACAATTTAACATTTATTCGTTTATTAATTATTATCAAATTTAGATCTCATAAAATAATTTAAATTCATCATTATATAACATCTCAAATCAATCAAAATATTTAAAAATCTCCAATTATTTTAATTAAATGAGTTATTGAAAATACAACATATTTCAATTATTATCAAAACAATTACAATTCATTAATTACTGTCTTCAAAATTATTTTCATTATTTCTTTAGTCTGTCAAAATATTATTATTATTATTATCAATTTCTACTACATACACATTGTTTACATTACATACTTGTTACAATACAAACACATTTAATTTCACTAACATTTATTTACAAACTTTTGTCATTATTATTCAATTTACCACACTTCATTTTCCCAGTCAGCAAGTCAGAACCATAAATCAAAATATTTAAAATATCCATTTATTAAGTTTATGTTCAGCCTCCATCATCGAATAATAATCTAATATATTTATAATATAAATCATTCTTGTCCACACTCAATTTATTAATTTTAATATAATAATTCTCTAATACTTCAAGTGGTTCCACTATCATCAAATCATAAAACCTGTCAATATCATTAGAAGTCTTTTCACCCTCTGTATTTTTTGTTATTCCCCTGTCATTTGTATCATTATATTCGTTTACTATACTCATTAAGACGTCAGGTAAGTTATTATTATTTATACAAGTATCATCAAAATAATTCTCAATCTCTATTTTACAAGGTAAGTTACTTTTTTCATCTATCTCAAGATCTAACACCTGTACTAACCTGTCATAACCTCTATTTATTTCAAAAATCTCTATCTCTCTCTTTCTCTCATCACAACACCATATCACATTTTCTCTCTCATCCCACACAGAGGGTACTAACTCATTAAAACATTTCCTGATTTCTCCAGGAACAACAACAAAATTCAAAAAACAATTATTAGTAAAACACTTTTCTACCCAATACCTTCGTGAAGACTTTTCTTCACCCCCCACAACACCTCGAAAAAATTTTACCCTCTGCCATCCCTCTACCTCTATACTACCTTTCCACTTTCTCTCTGACTCATAAACACACATTAACATTCCATCATTACATTCTAAATCTTCATCAGTACTCTCAATATTTACCCCATTATTCTTTAACATCATATTTTCACTTATATCGTCATAGTTCTCACTCCTACTTACCTCAGAACTGTAATTAACATCATTATCATTACTATTCAATACTTTATTATCTAACCCTAACTCTTCTACTATTCTGTCATTGTTAATATTTGTCACATTGTCACCTAGCTTCTTATTCAGTACCTGATTGAAATTATGTTCTAATTTTTTATTCGTTTCGTTAACCATCTTCTCACAATTATTATTTATAGATTTTATTACCTGTTCTTTCATATTATTTAAATTTGTATTAATTACATTTACTTGCTCACTAAACTTCAAATTCTGTTGCTTAATTTCGTTTTTCTGATTTCATCAAATTTATCATCGAAATTACTTTTAATCTTATTCTGCTCATTTAATTTCTCATTAAAATTGCTATTTTGAGCGTCAAAACGACGTTCTATTTTATCGAATTTCTCATCAAAATCACTACTTTGTTTATCAAATTTAGCATCTAGTTGCTATTTATATTTTCAGACATTGTTCTTATTAAGTTAAACATATCGTCCATCGACACCTCTTTGACTCTTGTTGTCGTTGGAGTAGATTGTGCCGCTACATTATCGGTCATCATTGACTCTGTAACAGTGCTTTCTAAACTTAATTCTTGATTCTCCATTTTGTAATGGTAAAATTATTACTTTTAAATCAAAATACTAACATATATAACATCTACTTTTCACACAACAATGTATTCTACTTACATAACCCTTTACGTTACTTCTCGTATTTTTTGCGTATCGTTACTCAACCTTAAATCAAACTTGCATTCGTTGTAGGTGTGGAATTTACTGAAATTTAATTTCTAAAATTCGTCCAAGTTCGTGGCGCCATTGTTAAGTTAATTTTAATACAAATAAATAAAGTCCCAGTTTGGGCGCCATTGTTAAGTTAAATACCCTTTATTAATACATTAAATCATAAAAATATTTTACTCTCCACTTACCTTTAAATTTTCTTCTCCGCCCAGAGTTCGTCACACGAACGTCGAAATGCAAGTATGATTTCAAGGTTGTATTAATAACGTACACAACTCGCATTTAGTAAGAGAAGCCAATTAAATTGTATTAAATTCTTTTCTTTAAAACTTTCAACATGTTCGTTATTACTTATTCCTTTCTTTACCTCTTACATCAATCTATTACTTCTTGCCAAAAATTTAAGCTAAATAAAACATTCTTATAATATTTATGACATGATCGGATACTACTAAAATTCTATTAGACATCTTACCTTAAAGAAGGCCGCCCAGCCTGCTCATTCTCACATTCACACCATAAAAACAAATTTACCCCTTTTTCTTAGATAGGCCCCATTTTACTCAAAATTACGCATATAAATTTGGGATACATTACTCAATACCCCTGCCGGCAACGTGGCGTCTCCCCGACCTCGTGGCACATCACTTACAAAATTCATTCTATGTGTCCGAAAACAATTTCTGATTTCATTTTTTCGCAAAACTGTGTTCACTTCCACATTTTTGAAAATTGCACTCACTTTTACTTGATACTGAAATTTTATTGTTGAGCCCCGTTTGGCGGGCTACCTGGCCAGGTTAGCGTCGGTAAGGAACTGCGAGAGACGTCCACCAAATACCCCACTACCCAGATTTTTTTGGACAAGACGGAAAACAATGCCTTATGCATTAAAGTCTTTGTCACCGCACATTTAACAAGTGCAGCTCCAGTGTATTGGACGTCGACGAAATCTCACTGCCTCTCTACACGTCACACAAATGGGCGGGATCTCTATTATGTTTCCGTCATGTCGAGAACACGTGTTGGACAAAATTCGCACAAAGCCATTTTGCGCGACTTCGTCAAGCGTCGGTTATGCGCTCCGCAGGTGTTTGTGCGCATAACAGTATGAAAGTTCTGAGAATTCAACCGTTGTGGACAATACGACACATTCCATTGCACCGCTACACCTTACTGTTCCTTTGTTTGAACTACAGCTTCTATTCAACACGTGGCTGGCCACACAGATGAAGACAAATTTATGCTTTTTTAATAAAATAAAAAACCCCTCCCTTTTAGCCCCGTTACAATATGTAACAATTTTAATTTTCTAATTTCAAAATATCTGTAATGATTCAACTCATTTACAACACTAAATAGCAAACTAGCAAATAGCAACACTTCCATGTACTATTCAACAGGATGTATGAAATATGTCTAAATACAAGCAAAATGATGAAAGAAAAAGTATAATTTTCAAATTTTTGGAGAATATAGGTAAAACAAATCAACTCTAAATGAAACAGAAAATAAAATATAGAATGTAAACAGAGACCTTAACCATATTACAATAATAATAGTGTAAAGTCATTATCCATTGTTCCATTCCACCTGACAGTGTTATCCAAATAGAGCAAATGGAACCAAGTAACACCATTCGCGGAGACTGTGCTGCACAAAAAGAAAGAAACATCTAAATCATTTAAAATCTGTAAAGAGAAAGAGCAAGTACTACAAGGAGCCCAATAACAGCATAACGTAGACTCCACCTTGTGAGAGTAATTTTAAGGATGCTTTCTCAATGCTTGAAGAGATGATGGCATTTTTAGTCAGTGAGAGTCCCACGCATACTTACATCTTTCTGATTGTGCTTAATGCATTTTACCCTCAACAAAAAATTAATCATTATTTTATTATTATTATTTTATTATTACTATAATCATTATTTTTGTTGTTGTAATTGTTGTATAATTTTGTAGACATCTGACTCGTTCGGTTCATTGCTGGAGCTTTCTTGGAAAGGAACAAAACCTATCACTCTCTTGGGAGGAGGGGGATCAAGAAAATTTTTACAAGATGGTGATGAAGTCACAATGAAGGGTAAGTTGATTGTCTATACACGATATATTGCATTTAAAAGTGTACAGTTCTCCCCTTTTATGAATTAGGCTGTAGATTGATTACATTGGTGGACATCAATAAAATATTTATTATACATAATTGTGGAATAATGGGGCCAGATTCCATATCAAAATTTTGCTGACAAAAAATACCCCATGCCAGTATTTCTGTTTGTATATTTTTAGTATTTTAGGAGTTCACTATATTTATTTCCAGTCTGTATCCAATATACAAGATATTCATGGTTGAAAGTTCCCTGTTAAAAATTTCACCGTACCCCTGAAAGACTTGTCCTCCCTTTGTATATTTACTCTCATTATTGTTATATTTTTTATCCACACACAGAAGATCTGGAATATAGTAATAGTCAGATATATACAACCCACGCAAAAATTTTGTGTACAGAGCACAGTATCAGGAATAAATTCCAGACTCGTTATCCAAAGTTTGAATTGCTCTTGCTAAATTTGAAAATACATTAACATACCTAAGTAAAAAGAACCACGTTCCTTTAGTGACGGATAAAAAAGGATCGATAAATTAAAACAATAAATATTTTCGTAGCAGAACGAAAGTTTGTTGCTGCTGAAAATTTCACTATGCACAAATTAACAGAGAAATTTCAGGATCTGAGACCATTTTGAATAGGATCAAGTTCTGCTTTTGAATATTGAAATTTCTGCTATCAGTTGAAATTTATATTTAAAACCATCCTCAAACTTCAAGGAATATGGTTTAAATCGGATGAGTAGTTTGTGAGATTAGCCCAGACAGTGAAACAAAGAAACAAACTTTACCTCATTAGAGTATTCTGTAATTCTATATTATAGAGCTTTGACCTGTAAGCATATTTAACTGACGTTGGACCAGTTTTTGAAGTTTGTGAATATCAAAGTGATGCTCATATTTTGCGTTAAATATCAGATGTTAGCCATCGCTTATATAAATTTTAGAAAGCAATGTTCTCTCTATGTCAGAAACCAGTAGCTGTTATCAGGCAGATAACTTTAAACCATATATAATAAAAGTAACATAATGGCAATGAGAGTTACACAAGATTATAATCACTATGTATAAGTAAGAAAAAAAAAACAACTTACCTTGCATAAGCAATGAACTGCAGAAAATATAATTATACAGCACAGGCAGTGTGACATGGAATAGTGTGCCAGTAATGTTATGTTTTACAATTATTTATTTGAAGACAGCTACCAATTTTTGTTTTTCCTTAAATGTTGCTTTTTAAACATTAAACCTGTAATGCTAACATCTTTGAAGTATTAATTTCAGTATTCTCTCATAATATTTATAAAAAGCTTAATAACTACTAGAAATATAAACATAAAACACAGCAAAGAGAAAAATATATTACAGATATCAGTGTAAACCACCTGTGACAACATTTACTGGGTACAGAGTTAGGTGAATTACTTCATTTGGGGACCTGTCAAATTAAATACTGTATTTTTTCTCAGTATATCCTTTCTGTTTTCTGTACATTAGTAAATAACAATTTTACATGGTTTTATATTGGCCTGTCAAAATAATATTACAGTAGAACTTGGATAATCCAAACATACATAATTTAAATTCATGGATAATTTTACCATGATCCCTGGAATATTGTATGTTAAACCATGCAAAACATCATTATAATTTGAAAGTTTTTTTTGTTAATTCAAAATTATAAAAAATCTGTGCCCATAAGGATAGACCAGAGGGATAAAAACTAAAAAATTGTATTCAAACTATTAAACATCATCTCAGATGGGCTAGATAATATAACATTAAAAGACATGTTTGATAAAAGATTAGTCGTTGCCATTTGTAAACAGACACTTATTCCTTGTGTCAGATTCGTGGAATTTGCTAGGCCAGTATGCCGTGATTACACATGTCCCGTATGTCCATCATTGTCCCTAGTGCCATGCAACATCAGTCGTCCACCCTGATAGTTTGGTTGTTGCTTTCAGTAAGGTTTTCGAGTTCTTGCTATGTGAGATATCGTATAGTGGGTCCTGTTCCTTCCCTTTATAATACAAACGAGTGTGTTTTAGTAACTTACTGAACATTTTTTAGTGTGTGTTTACCAAAACCAAAACAGGCCCAGCACAGATAATTGAAATGTGCTGAGGGAGGAGAAAACAGCAAGAAGAAAAGAACTTACTAAGAAATTTGCAGTATTGCAAAATAATCTGTCAGCATACCTAAATATAAAGGTTTTTGAACAGTGCATGTAAAGCCAGTAACACAGGAAATGAGCATGAGGAACAGAAAATCCTGAAGTGGATGAATATGTATTAAAGTGATTTAGCAAGCAAGAGAAAACATTTCACTCACTAGGCCCTTTGTCAGAGCCAAAACTCAACAATTCTCATCTACTTTAGAGAAAAATTATTTTACGGCCAGCACAAATTGGGTCAGTAGTTTTAAATAAAGGTGTAGCATGTATTTCAAACCTCTTCATGAGGAAAGTAGGTTTGTTATCACTGAAGTTGCAAATTCATAAAAACAAGATTTGTTATAAATATTTTCTGATAGAAACATTAAGATTTGTTATACAGGACAACCTTATTCTTTAAACATACTCCTGAAAAATTGCATGCTTTTGAAGGAAAAGGTTGTGTTGGTAGCAAACACAGCCAGAAACACTCTTAATTAAAATAAAAAACTGCTTTTCCTGTCAGAAAGTCAGCCAACCATGATCGTTTTAAAAAATTTTAAAGAAAATCTGGCATATAAATGAAATAATGAACCCTGGAAGTCAACAAACTTTTAAAAGATTGTTTTTGATAACCAAGACATTTGGTAATCAGAACATAAGGTCATCTTTTTATTAAGAACTGTACAGTGCACAACCCTATATATACCAATAATTAAAAATGTAAATGTTGTATTTTCCCCAAACATAACTTCTGTAGACCAGGGAGTAATAAAAAACTTTTGGCACTTTTATAGACAGCTTATGGTCCAAAATGTTCTGTCAAA
Organism: Magicicada septendecula; assembly: GCA_034769895.1. Classification (NCBI taxonomy): domain Eukaryota; kingdom Metazoa; phylum Arthropoda; class Insecta; order Hemiptera; family Cicadidae; genus Magicicada; species Magicicada septendecula. The sequence continues at coordinate 324,420,675 of CM068376.1, read as the reverse complement.
TGAGCTCAAAAATATCAAGATTAACATCTTTTAAGGCAACATTGCTTGGGACAAAGTTAGACAAAAAATTGTCACTAACTGCTTTTGTTTTACCATAATAAAGGTGAAGGGAAGAATTAAGTTGCTAGAGAAGCAGCTTAGTTATGTTCATTAAGCTGGTCACCGTTGATGATTGGGAAGGTACTGGACATGATGCAGGATTTTGTAAACTCAGATGAATTCTTGACTGTTTGTGGTGAAGTTTTTTTAAGTCTTGTGGCGATTTATTGAAGTGCATAACATACATAAGTGATGCTACTCTCCAAGCGTTTAATGAACTTGAAGAGTTTACAACAATTCAGTGTATTAACTCCAAAAGGCAATAAAAAATTACTAGTTTAAAAAAAAATTAAAAATATTTGCTGAACATAATACATGTGTATAAGGAATATGTTTAATAAAATAATCTATTACTTTACTTAATTTTGGATATGACTTGATTTTTCAGCTTTTATTTAGATTTTTTGTATTGACTTTCATAATTTTAATTTTTGTGTAATTTGAATTTTTTACTGGTCCCATCAGCTTTGAATTAGCCAGTTCTACTGTATACAAAGTGTACAGCATTGTAATATGAATTTACATATTAGTTACTGCATGTTTCAAAATGGAAAAGTTTTAACATTGGTAAGGACTACAAAAGTTAAGGCACATAGGGAACACCATTGTGTTATTGACATATGCCAAACTGAATATCAGTTTAATCTCATTGGACAATAATGCCATATACAGGATATGTAGAATTTTCTTAGTCAACATAAAATACATAAAAAAAGTGTGACCACAAAACTTAGAGAATTATATGTGTGATTTTCAGATCTGCTCATGCCAGGAATAAAATACAGCAGCGTGTCGATTATCCAAATCCCAATAACCTAAACTGTGAATAATCTGAATAGCACTAAACAGTTGTACTGTATTTACAACTACAGTTGCCTAACACTGTACAAACAGTATGGTACCATATACTCTTTGATAACAGTATTTACCATAAAGAATGAGTCAAAAAGTTCTGTAATCATAATAATAACAATATGTTTTCATTGTTGTAGGTTACTGTCAAGGCGATGGCTACAGGATCGGATTTGGCAGTTGTGTTGGTAAACTTTTACCAGCAGCAATCGTGTAACAACATCAGAGCAACAATTCAAAATTGTACTTGCTTTTTAGCTGCCAGTTTTTCATACTCCAAATTTTTTAATGTAATTTTCACACTTGTATTCAAAACATTGTTATAAAATAGATAATGCAATCAAAAACTGTTTTAATTGAATAATGTAATCAACGATCCTCAAAGATTGAATTATTAAAACATGATTCCAGCATTATAGACTTCAACAACAACAGTTATAATACAAATTTAAATAGTATACTTCTAGCCGAAGTTCTGCCCAGAAAACTGACCATTAACTCTTATTGTGTCTCAGTGGTCACATAAACACTTCGGATATTATTTGTCATGCCATTTATTGAGTACAAAAGGCATACAATAACATCATTTTTTTTCAATATAATCTGTATTGATGGAATGCACTTTGAACATATAATAGAATCTCAATTATCTGGGGTTACAACCATGGATAAGGTTTCGAAAACTCGGGTAAAATGGATAATTGTGGCCATTTTAGATTAAAAATTACTGGACAGTTTTATATTGTACAATATGACTTTCAAGAATTTTTTAATACGGTACCTTAATGAACTTCACCTGATATAAAACAAAGAAAAATACACGTATTCACATATTTTTGTGGCACTACATTTGTTACAAAGCAAATATACACAATAGTTTTAAGAACAAAAATGTGACTAAATTCATAGCTAACTCTTCTTTTTAATTTCATATTTCAATTAATGAATAAAATTTCGAACAGATTACAGGCTTGATATACAGGATGATTCAAAACCTCCAGGAGCTGATTCTGTTGCTAAAATAAGAAACGAGTTCATATAAATAGATGTTCGAAAACAGTTCTTTAGCGAGTTACGGTCGAATTTCTCAAATTTGTGTTTATTTTTAATAAACATTATGCATATCACTGTTCTCAGAATTAAATTCGCTACAATGTTAGAAATTTTTATTTGATTATTGTCAAATTAATGAAGTTATTTTATCCCAAATCTAAAAATGTGTTTTTCGACTCCAATTTTTGGTGTGTTACACAGTTTTTCTTAGAAACTAATTAAGATAGATTTATGGGACCTCTCATTCAAATTTTCAGATCAAAAACCATTAAATTTACTCTTTAATTTATACCCCAAAAATTTCAGTACCTATGGCTTCATTTTTCTGTGGGAGCAGAAATCAGAGTGAAATGTTTCGCTAAACAACCGTTTTCGGACCTACATTTATATGTACTTTTTTTCTTATTTTTAGCTCCTGAGAGATTGCCGTGCAATTTTCAATCACCCTATATATATATTGCGACAACACAAATTACTAAACTATTGGCGCATAGGATATGATAGTATGTGTATTTCAAATTACAAGTCTATATTGGAGGGTTTAAGATTATTTATTGTACAAACACAAGTTATAGTTTATATGGTATATTTGAAATGTACAGAATGTAATGTTTGATATAGAGTCTTTCTTTTAAAATGTTAAATAATGTTCAAACGCAAGATGTGATACGTTACATAAGAAGACTCCCACGATGATGTTGTTGAAGAGAAGGGCCGGTCTTTGTGGTGTAGTTGGTTCGTCAGGTGTGGCTTACAAATGACAGACGTTTTCCCAGAAACGTTTACAGCTGGGCTAGAGTCCTGTAACAGCTGGGCTGGTCCTATAACAGCTGGGCTGGTGTCCTATAACAGCTGGGCTGGTGTCCTATAACAGCTGGGCTGATGTCCTATAACAGCTGGGCTGATGTCCTGGAATTCCCACGAAGAATCCGACACTTCGCACACACAACGGTACTACGGATTTTATTACTCGCAAAACTTATATAGAGTTTATGACTAAGTAGTATCTCAGGTGACAGTGAGTTTAATCTAATAACGGTATATTGAGCTTATACCTCTCCGGCTTCTTCAAGTGTTCTCGCGAATACCAAGGTCTACCGCGATCAGCAGACCACCCTATGAGGAAATCTTGCACTAGCACGGAAACGTCTTGATGGAACTATTGCGTAACAATTAATGATACTGTCACTGCGGAAAATCTCGCACAGGATACAGTTACACTCACTTCTTACACACGTAATACTACAATATTAATATGGTGTGTAAAGATATAAAATCAATTGTTATGCGTCACACGCGTTACTATCCCCGAAAAGTCTTAACAGATCCTTGCAAGCGGTAGAGTCTTGTACAAGGATTGTATGTACCGTTCGCGGTAGCAGCAGTGAAGAACTGCTTGTAATTTTACGCACAATGCGTTAAAACACTGGTGTGTGCAAATGTACTACACACACAGTTCTGAGTCTTCCCGTTTCACTAACGACGAATAGTTTTTACAACACCTTGCAAGCGGTAGAATCTTGTACAAGGAGTGCACGTTCCGTTCGCGGTAGATGGCGTAGAAGAACTGCCTGTGTAACGACAGGCTTAAGAAAATTTCCAACCACCAGTCAGCATTCTATTGGTGGATGGAAGTCACATGGTTAGTATAAAGTGACCATGCACTTTTCATGCAGTAGAGTGCATTTACTTTGTAACAGCATGCATAGCGGTAATCAGACTACTCGTATCTCATGCATGACTGCCTACATACTAATAATATACATGAACGTAAACAATAGTCCGACAGGTATAGGGATTGTAGCGATACACATGTCTCAGTTCAGCTAATGTCAAAACAACGATAATAATTCACGCACCGCCCGGGAAACGTTTCCCACTCGCGCACGCGCGCACATTTCCACTAACACAGTACATGAATAACCATAAATAATAATGCACAGTTTTTCTAAACTAAACCCTTAACCTTACTAAATACAATTGATAACAACCAAACTTAACCATCTACCAATATAATATGAATGTCCATTGTCTGTGTAATATATGAACTTGCCCCGCCTATCATGATCCTGTGATTCGTTGCAGGATTAACTCCTTCCCGCATAAAAAAAAATTTTTTTTTTTTCTTTAGTTAACAAAAAAAAAAATTTTTTTTCAATATAACCAAAACAACTTCCTAATCCTGAAATAATAATAATACCCTCGAACTAAAATCAAATAAACATCCTCAATTAATACTAACATTTCCAACTGTCACTTTGACAGAAGCATCAAATCAAAAGACACGTGGTAACCTTCAAACCAAAACAAACACACATGTTCTTGACACACAGATAACGAAATCTTATGCAGGGTCACAGAGTACACAGACAACATTCCTTATCAAAACTAGATTATTGTTCATTCACAGAGCCATCTTACATACAACATTTAAACCTGAATTGACATATTTAAATCACTACACATTCTTACCCCTATATCCTGACATTTATTTCTGAGTTTACGGATCCTTTGTATAATACTTCCTCAATGAGGACGCATGGAATTTACCAATCGCACGGTTGGTATTTGGGTTGGTTAAGATAAAGGTATTTTTCCCAACTTGCTCCGACAGGGTATACGGACCATTATACAGCCTAAAAAACTTCGCGGCTGTGTTGTCCTCCCTTCTTCCAACATTTAATGCTCGTAAAAGCACACTCTCTCCAGTCTTGAACTTGACTAGTTTATGTTCCGCATTAAATTTTTCCGTACGCTCCTCGGCGCACTTTTTAATGCGTCTTCTAGCCTCGATTTTCTTTATCTCAACTGGTATAGGCATATTATGCGTCGCTATCCTTTCAATGTGTTTACCCCAGACCCGGCCTGGCATTTCTCCGGTTTGGAGTTCATTCGGAGTATACCCAGTAGTAGAATTATAATTTCCATTTATGGCATACTCAAAAAATTCTAGGAATTCCGGCCACTTACTCTGGTTAGTATTACAGTACGTACGGAACAACCGTCCCAACTCCTTGTTGACCCGCTCGGCCAAGTTACCTTGCGGTCTCCGGATCGCAGTCAAGACCGTCTGGACACCGTGTTTCTCAAGCTCGGAGTGCCACTTGGTGTTCGTAAATTGCTTACCTTGATCTGAGAGTATCTTCCTTACGGGACCATTTTTCGGCATGTATTTATTTAGCATAATGTTTATGACAGCCGACGTAGTAGGTCTACCAATAGCATATAGGCTAACATGTTTGGTAAAGGCATCCATAACAACCACAAGGTTCTTCATTCCACGTGCCGCCCGAGGAAGTGGACCCAAAAAATCAATGCATACAAGGTCATTTTTATTACGCACAACAATGTTACCCATTTCAACCTGGGTATGTTGGTTCGGATATTTCGCTGTTTGGCAGATGTGGCATGTGCGGAGTATGGCCTTTATTTTCCTGGTCATATTTAGCCACACAAAATCCTCCCGCATTGCCAGGTAACATTTATAAGGCCCCGCATGAGCCAGACTCTCATGACACATCCAGGTGAGGTCTTCCACCATGGTGTCCGGTACCATAATCTTCCATCCGCCATTGATAATTTTATACACTACGTCTTTATATATTCTGTACTTAGGGTTTTCTTGTATCCGGATAGCGTCACATATCCGCTTCAATTTTGTGTCCCGCTGTTGTTCCATACCAATATTTCTTAACTTATTTTTGAGACTGTCTTCTAATTTATATCTGACAGCTAGAATTTGAACTTCCTGGTTATTAGACGCATGACGTTCTTCCACCATTGGAGGGTATCGGCTTAACGTGTCAGCTGCTTGGTTCTCGCTTGCCTTACAGTACTTAATGGTAAAGTCGTACTCTTGGATGGCCATGATCCAACGGGATATGCGAGCGTTCGCCAACTTGCAGCGCAACATGAACGATAAGGCCTGGTTGTCCGAAAGGATTTCGAAGTGTTGTCCAACCAGGTAATAACGAAATTTACTAATGCAGTACACAATAGCCAATATTTCTTTCTCCGATGTGAAATAGTTACGTTCGGCCCCTTTTAGTGACCTACTGCTGTGCGCAATTATTTTGTTTTCACCCTTCTCATTCCGTTGGTAGAGTACCCCCCCAATGGCGTAATCCGAAGCATCGCAATTCAGGACATATGTGCCCCTTTTCTCAGGATGGAACACGTGCAGGTTCCTACTATACAAATTTTTAGTCGCGTCGAAAGCATGCTGATGACGCTCCTCCCATCTCCATTTAGTACTCTTACGAAGCAGTTCTAACAACGGCTCAATTGTCCCAGAATATTCTGGCGTAAAACGTCTGAAGTAACCAGTCAATCCGAGGAACGCTCTGATATCCCTGGGTTTTGTGGGTTTCGGGAACTCCATGATCGCACGTATTTTTTCCGGGTCCGTTGTTATACCTTCCGCTGAGATAATATGTCCCAAAAATTTAATTTGCGATTTCCCGAATTCACACTTTTCAAGATTGAGAGTCAGGTTAGCGGCTTGCAATTTCTGAAATACAATCTTGAGATGTTCAAGATGTTCTTCAAATGATTTGGATATGACCAAAATATCATCAACAAATATGCTGACGAAGTCCTCCACCTCGGGTCCCAGAGCTAACTCCAAACATCTGACCATGGCCGCTAAACTGGTAACCAAACCAAATGGAACTACTCTAAACTGATAGCATTTATTTCGATATAGAAATGCTGTGTATCTTCTCGAATCTTTGGCAAGGGGAATCTGCCAGAATCCACTTTTAAGATCAAGGCGAGACATGTATTTAATACCTTGACATTTTATGAATAGGTTCTCCGCATTCGGAGCACAGTCGTAGCATTTTTTTGTAATAGAATTTAGATTTCTCATGTCGAGACATAATCGAATGTCGTTATTTTTCTTTTTAACAACAACCATAGGATTTAAAAAATTGCTATCAGTTCGTTCAATCACACCATTCTGAAGCATACTCTTAACTTCGGTATCAACCTGTTGTTGATAGTGAAGGGGGATGGGGTACGTCTTCCGTACAAATTTATTTTCATCAGTGACCTGAATACTGTGTTCATAAACATTCGTGACGGTAGGATTTTTTGAAAACACAGATTCGAATTTATCAAGCATACTTTGCAGCTTATCTTGCTCATTGCTCGTTATCTGCCTGCTGTGAGTCCGCATATTATGTGTTATCTTATCGGCAAGTTGAACCGCTGGGCGAGTTATAGTAATAGGTTCACAATCAGACCCCGTCTTACCCCTCCTGCGTCCTAACCTGATATCGTGTTTACTATTATTTACAGTACATTTTAGTATTTTATTTGGAAAATCAATGTTCGCGTGCAGTTTATTTAATGTGTCCACTCCCAAAATAACATTATACACGAGTTTCTTGACAATAAGCACAGAGACTTCTATTTCCATTCCCTGAATGGATACTGTTATCATAGCTTGACGGTCAACCCTCTGAGATTCACCCGTCGCTGATTTTATGATTTTGTGGGCTGCTGGCAGAATCGGGATTTTTTTTTAATGTTTCCTGTGCTTCTCTAGGAATCGCTCATCCATTAACGATATTTCTGTGCCGCTGTCAAATAAAACTTCGCCGACACATCCGTTAATTTTCGCGTTGACAATGAGGTCAGTGTCATTTTCAACACTAATACCTTTCTCATTTTCCTTACTATGGTTATTGCAAATTAAACTATCTCTAATTACGGCAGGATATAGGCCGGACACTACAAATTTTCTCTTATAATTAACATCTTTCACATTTGATTTATTGAACTGCTTTTTATAGTTACACCGGGCTTTTGAAACTTCATTCCTACCTTTACGTGTACTAGTTATTTTGTTGCACGGACTCACGCCGTGCAGCCTTACACGTTTTTTGACTGTTCTATATCGGAATCCTCTTCCGCTACTACTGCTACTTTATTGGCATTAAATTTTTGATTGGTATTTCTATTAGACATCTTAGGTCGTTGTTGTTGTTGCGACTGTGTTTGCTTGGTTTGATTTTGATATTGAAAACTTTTATGCGGTGTTTCATTACTGTTACCATTGATATTCGGGTTGTCGATACCTTCCCATTTTGCAAGTAATGTGAGTAGCTCGTCCCACGACTTAACTCCTTGCGTAAGGACGGCCACCTGTATCCCGCGTCCAAAGTGGTGCGCAAGTTTACTTACCATGTCAGGTTCGGTTAAGCTAGGCTCAAGATATCTAGCTCTGGATATCAACTGCATCACATATGCATCTTTAGGACCTCTGGTATTGGAATATTTTCCAAACTCCAGCTGCGTACGTATCTTCCGCTGGATCTCCTCATTCCAGTATCTAGCTCTGAAATGTCTTACCAGGTCTTCCAATGTGTTGATTTTATCCTGGACGATACTAAACCACTCCGCAGCGGTACCCTTAAGTCGCCGCACTATGAAATTAATTCTATCAGCTTCACTTAAGGTATCACCAATTTGCTCCAGATCCCGCTGGCAAATTTGAATGAAATCCATGGGGTTTTCATTCTCCCGTCCATAAAATCTTTGCTGTGAATTAACGTCATCCAAAGTCTTATATACATACGTAGTACAGTTTAGTGGTGACGAGGTACTTTGCAATCGTGACACTTGCTGTTGCAGCTCTTGAATCTGCACGTCTTGCTCAGCCATTAATTCACTCACTGTGGATCTGTGTTGTATTACCTGCTCCTCCACTCCAGCGAGTTTCGCACCATATTCATTAAGTCGTGACTTATTAACCTCCAAACTCGCCTCTATATCAGCTTTCATAGCTTCCACGGTCTCGCTAATACGCTTTTCTGCCGCTTCTATCATTTGTTTGCTTTGTTTAGATTGCTCCTGCACGGCCGCATATATTCTTTTGTTTTCGTCGTGGATCGATTTACTTCTTTTCTCGGCTTCTGCACTTCTTTTCTCGGCTTCTGCTGAAAGCTTCTGTATACTCATTTTCACCTCCTCTTGACGGGCTTTATTTTCCTCTTTATCCGCTTTCCGCTCTTCTTTACTGGCTTTCATTTCTTCTAATAAGGTCGCTAAAGCATTCTTGATTTCAGCAGTATCCGCCATAATGATTAAAATTTAATTTAAAATTTAGTAAATTTAAATTTATTGATTTATACGCCAAGCAAGTTATTATTATCACAACAAGATTAGAACGTATTGTAACCAGTTTATATGCACACAGAAAAAGCAGTTCAAAATATCAACATGCAAATACCTTATCTAACATACAACAACTAATAATCAACCTCCAATATACTGATAAAATCTGTTCATATATGATATACAAGAGAATATGCACACTTGAAAAATTATATCCTCAGCTTTTCATATGAACAATACACATACAATTTTTATGTTAATTATATTTATACGTCGGATTTTTCCAACAAATTTTATATTCATAGACAAATATATAATAGCGTAAAATTTCCGCTATTTTACGAGCCCTACGTTGCTAAGCGCCAAAATATCTCTATGCGACAACACAAATTACTAAACTATTGGCGCATAGGATATGATAGTATGTGTATTTCAAATTACAAGTCTATATTGGAGGGTTTAAGATAATTTATTGTACAAACACAAGTTATAGTTTATATGGTATATTTGAAATGTACAGAATGTAATGTTTGATATAGAGTCTTTCTTTTAAAATGTTAAATAATGTTCAAACGCAAGACGTGATACGTTACATAAGAAGACTCCCACGATGATGTTGTTGAAGAGAAGGGCCGGTCTTTGCGGTGTAGTTGGTTCGTCAGGTGTGGCTTACAAATGACAGACGTTTTCCCAGAAACGTTTACAGCTGGGCTAGCGTCCTGTAACAGCTGGGCTGGTCCTATAACAGCTGGGCTGATGTCCTATAACAGCTGGGCTGGTGTCCTATAACAGCTGGGCTGATGTCCTGTAACAGCTGGGCTGATGTCCTATAACAGCTGGGCTGATGTCCTGGAATTCCCACGAAGAATCCGACACTTCGCACACACAACGGTACTACGGATTTTATTACTCGCAAAACTTATATAGAGTTTATGACTAAGTAGTATCTCAGGTGACAGTGAGTTTAATCTAATAACGGTATATTGAGCTTATACCTCTTCGGCTTCTTCAAGTGTTCTCGCGAATACCAAGGTCTACCGCGATCAGCAGACCACCCTATGAGGAAATCTTGCACTAGCACGGAAACGTCTTGATGGAACTATTGCGTAACAATTAATGATACTGTCACTGCGGAAAATCTCGCACAGGATACAGTTACACTCACTTCTTACACACGTAATACTACAATATTAATATCGTGTGTAAAGATATAAAATCAATTGTTATGCGTCACACGCGTTACTATCCCTGAAAAGTCTTAACAGATCCTTGCAAGCGGTAGAGTCTTGTACAAGGATTGTATGTACCGTTCGCGGTAGCAGCAGTGAAGAACTGCTTGTAATTTTACGCACAATGCGTTAAAACACTGGTGTGTGCAAATGTACTACACACACAGTTCTGAGTCTTCCCGTTTCACTAACGACGAATAGTTTTTACAACACCTTGCAAGCGGTAGAATCTTGTACAAGGAGTGCACGTTCCGTTCGCGGTAGATGGCGTAGAAGAACTGCCTGTGTAACGACAGGCTTAAGAAAATTTCCAACCACCAGTCAGCATTCTATTGGTGGATGGAAGTCACATGGTTAGTATAAAGTGACCATGCACTTTTCATGCAGTAGAGTGCATTTACTTTGTAACAGCATGCATAGCGGTAATCAGACTACTCGTATCTCATGCATGACTGCCTACATACTAATAATATACATGAACGTAAACAATAGTCCGACAGGTATAGGGATTGTAGCGATACACATGTCTCAGTTCAGCTAATGTCAAAACAACGATAATAATTCACGCACCGCCCGGGAAACGTTTCCCACTCGCGCACGCGCGCACATTTCCACTAACACAGTACATGAATAACCATAAATAATAATGCACAGTTTTTCTAAACTAAACCCTTAACCTTACTAAATACAATTGATAACAACCAAACTTAACCATCTACCAATATAATATGAATGTCCATTGTCTGTGTAATATATGAACTTGCCCCGCCTATCATGATCCTGTGATTCGTTGCAGGATTAACTCCTTCCCGCATAAAAAAAAATTTTTTTTTTTTCTTTAGTTAACTAACAAAAAAAAAAATTTTTTTCAATATAACCAAAACAACTTCCTAATCCTGAAATAATAATAATACCCTCGAACTAAAATCAAATAAACATCCTCAATTAATACTAACATTTCCAACTGTCACTTTGACAGAAGCATCAAATCAAAAGACACGTGGTAACCTTCAAACCAAAACAAACACACATGTTCTTGACACACAGATAACGAAATCTTATGCAGGGTCACAGAGTACACAGACAACATTCCTTATCAAAACTAGATTATTGTTCATTCACAGAGCCATCTTACATACAACATTTAAACCTGAATTGACATATTTAAATCACTACACATTCTTACCCCTATATCCTGACATTTATTTCTGAGTTTACGGATCCTTTGTATAATACTTCCTCAATGAGGACGCATGGAATTTACCAATCGCACGGTTGGTATTTGGGTTGGTTAAGATAAAGGTATTTTTCCCAACTTGCTCCGACAGGGTATACGGACCATTATACAGCCTAAAAAACTTCGCGGCTGTGTTGTCCTCCCTTCTTCCAACATTTAATGCTCGTAAAAGCACACTCTCTCCAGTCTTGAACTTGACTAGTTTATGTTCCGCATTAAATTTTTCCGTACGCTCCTCGGCGCACTTTTTAATGCGTCTTCTAGCCTCGATTTTCTTTATCTCAACTGGTATAGGCATATTATGCGTCGCTATCCTTTCAATGTGTTTACCCCAGACCCGGCCTGGCATTTCTCCGGTTTGGAGTTCATTCGGAGTATACCCAGTAGTAGAATTATAATTTCCATTTATGGCATACTCAAAAAATTCTAGGAATTCCGGCCACTTACTCTGGTTAGTATTACAGTACGTACGGAACAACCGTCCCAACTCCTTGTTGACCCGCTCGGCCAAGTTACCTTGCGGTCTCCGGATCGCAGTCAAGACCGTCTGGACACCGTGTTTCTCAAGCTCGGAGTGCCACTTGGTGTTCGTAAATTGCTTACCTTGATCTGAGAGTATCTTCCTTACGGGACCATTTTTCGGCATGTATTTATTTAGCATAATGTTTATGACAGCCGACGTAGTAGGTCTACCAATAGCATATAGGCTAACATGTTTGGTAAAGGCATCCGTAACAACCACAAGGTTCTTCATTCCACGTGCCGCCCGAGGAAGTGGACCCAAAAAATCAATGCATACAAGGTCATTTTTATTACGCACAACAATGTTACCCATTTCAACCTGGGTATGTTGGTTCGGATATTTCGCTGTTTGGCAGATGTGGCATGTGCGGAGTATGGCCTTTATTTTCCTGGTCATATTTAGCCACACAAAATCCTCCCGCATTGCCAGGTAACATTTATAAGGCCCCGCATGAGCCAGACTCTCATGACACATCCAGGTGAGGTCTTCCACCATGGCGTCCGGTACCATAATCTTCCATCCGCCATTGATAATTTTATACACTACGTCTTTATATATTCTGTACTTAGGGTTTTCTTGTATCCGGATAGCGTCACATATCCGCTTCAATTTTGTGTCCCGCTGTTGTTCCATACCAATATTTCTTAACTTATTTTTGAGACTGTCTTCTAATTTATATCTGACAGCTAGAATTTGAACTTCCTGGTTATTAGACGCATGACGTTCTTCCACCATTGGAGGGTATCGGCTTAACGTGTCAGCTGCTTGGTTCTCGCTTGCCTTACAGTACTTAATGGTAAAGTCGTACTCTTGGATGGCCATGATCCAACGGGATATGCGAGCGTTCGCCAACTTGCAGCGCAACATGAACGATAAGGCCTGGTTGTCCGAAAGGATTTCGAAGTGTTGTCCAACCAGGTAATAACGAAATTTACTAATGCAGTACACAATAGCCAATATTTCTTTCTCCGATGTGAAATAGTTACGTTCGGCCCCTTTTAGTGACCTACTGCTGTGCGCAATTATTTTGTTTTCACCCTTCTCATTCCGTTGGTAGAGTACCCCCCCCAATGGCGTAATCCGAAGCATCGCAATTCAGGACATATGTGCCCCTTTTCTCAGGATGGAACACGTGCAGGTTCCTACTATACAAATTTTTAGTCGCGTCGAAAGCATGCTGATGACGCTCCTCCCATCTCCATTTAGTACTCTTACGAAGCAGTTCTAACAACGGCTCAATTGTCCCAGAATATTCTGGCGTAAAACGTCTGAAGTAACCAGTCAATCCGAGGAACGCTCTGATATCCGTGGGTTTTGTGGGTTTCGGGAACTCCATGATCGCACGTATTTTTTCCGGGTCCGTTGTTATACCTTCCGCTGAGATAATATGTCCCAAAAATTTAATTTGCGATTTCCCGAATTCACACTTTTCAAGATTGAGAGTCAGGTTAGCGGCTTGCAATTTCTGAAATACAATCTTGAGATGTTCAAGATGTTCTTCAAATGATTTGGATATGACCAAAATATCATCAACAAATATGCTGACGAAGTCCTCCACCTCGGGTCCCAGAGCTAACTCCAAACATCTGACCATGGCCGCTAAACTGGTAACCAAACCAAATGGAACTACTCTAAACTGATAGCATTTATTTCGATATAGAAATGCTGTGTATCTTCTCGAATCTTTGGCAAGGGGAATCTGCCAGAATCCACTTTTAAGATCAAGGCGAGACATGTATTTAACACCTTGACATTTTATGAATAGGTTCTCCGCATTCGGAGCACAGTCGTAGCATTTTTTTGTAATAGAATTTAGATTTCTCATGTCGAGACATAATCGAATGTCGTTATTTTTCTTTTTAACAACAACCATAGGATTTAAAAAATTGCTATCAGTTCGTTCAATCACACCATTCTGAAGCATACTCTTAACTTCGGTATCAACCTGTTGTTGATAGTGAAGGGGGATGGGGTACGTCTTCCGTACAAATTTATTTTCATCAGTGACCTGAATACTGTGTTCATAAACATTCGTGACGGTAGGATTTTTTGAAAACACAGATTCGAATTTATCAAGCATACTTTGCAGCTTATCTTGCTCATTGCTCGTTATCTGCCTGCTGTGAGTCCGCATATTATGTGTTATCTTATCGGCAAGTTGAACCGCTGGGCGAGTTATAGTAATAGGTTCACAATCAGACCCCGTCTTACCCCTCCTGCGTCCTAACCTGATATCGTGTTTACTATTATTTACAGTACATTTTAGTATTTTATTTGGAAAATCAATGTTCGCGTGCAGTTTATTTAATGTGTCCACTCCCAAAATAACATTATACACGAGTTTCTTGACAATAAGCACAGAGACTTCTATTTCCATTCCCTGAATGGATACTGTTATCATAGCTTGACGGTCAACCCTCTGAGATTCACCCGTCGCTGATTTTATGATTTTGTGGGCTGCTGGCAGAATCGGGATTTTTTTTTAATGTTTCCTGTGCTTCTCTAGGAATCGCTCATCCATTAACGATATTTCTGTGCCGCTGTCAAATAAAACTTCGCCGACACATCCGTTAATTTTCGCGTTGACAATGAGGTCAGTGTCATTTTCAACACTAATACCTTTCTCATTTTCCTTACTATGGTTATTGCAAATTAAACTATCTCTAATTACGGCAGGATATAGGCCGGACACTACAAATTTTCTCTTATAATTAACATCTTTCACATTTGATTTATTGAACTGCTTTTTATAGTTACACCGGGCTTTTGAAACTTCATTCCTACCTTTACGTGTACTAGTTATTTTGTTGCACGGACTCACGCCGTGCAGCCTTACACGTTTTTTGACTGTTCTATATCGGAATCCTCTTCCGCTACTACTGCTACTTTATTGGCATTAAATTTTTGATTGGTATTTCTATTAGACATCTTAGGTCGTTGTTGTTGTTGCGACTGTGTTTGCTTGGTTTGATTTTGATATTGAAAACTTTTATGCGGTGTTTCATTACTGTTACCATTGATATTCGGGTTGTCGATACCTTCCCATTTTGCAAGTAATGTGAGTAGCTCGTCCCACGACTTAACTCCTTGCGTAAGGACGGCCACCTGTATCCCGCGTCCAAAGTGGTGCGCAAGTTTACTTACCATGTCAGGTTCGGTTAAGCTAGGCTCAAGATATCTAGCTCTGGATATCAACTGCATCACATATGCATCTTTAGGACCTCTGGTATTGGAATATTTTCCAAACTCCAGCTGCGTACGTATCTTCCGCTGGATCTCCTCATTCCAGTATCTAGCTCTGAAATGTCTTACCAGGTCTTCCAATGTGTTGATTTTATCCTGGACGATACTAAACCACTCCGCAGCGGTACCCTTAAGTCGCCGCACTATGAAATTAATTCTATCAGCTTCACTTAAGGTATCACCAATTTGCTCCAGATCCCGCTGGCAAATTTGAATGAAATCCATGGGGTTTTCATTCTCCCGTCCATAAAATCTTTGCTGTGAATTAACGTCATCCAAAGTCTTATATACATACGTAGTACAGTTTAGTGGTGACGAGGTACTTTGCAATCGTGACACTTGCTGTTGCAGCTCTTGAATCTGCACGTCTTGCTCAGCCATTAATTCACTCACTGTGGATCTGTGTTGTATTACCTGCTCCTCCACTCCAGCGAGTTTCGCACCATATTCATTAAGTCGTGACTTATTAACCTCCAAACTCGCCTCTATATCAGCTTTCATAGCTTCCACGGTCTCGCTAATACGCTTTTCTGCCGCTTCTATCATTTGTTTGCTTTGTTTAGATTGCTCCTGCACGGCCGCATATATTCTTTTGTTTTCGTCGTGGATCGATTTACTTCTTTTCTCGGCTTCTGCACTTCTTTTCTCGGCTTCTGCTGAAAGCTTCTGTATACTCATTTTCACCTCCTCTTGACGGGTTTTATTTTCCTCTTTATCCGCTTTCCGCTCTTCTTTACTGGCTTTCATTTCTTCTAATAAGGTCGCTAAAGCATTCTTGATTTCAGCAGTATCCGCCATAATGATTAAAATTTAATTTAAAATTTAGTAAATTTAAATTTATTGATTTATACGCCAAGCAAGTTATTATTATCACAACAAGATTAGAACGTATTGTAACCAGTTTATATGCACACAGAAAAAGCAGTTCAAAATATCAACATGCAAATACCTTATCTAACATACAACAACTAATAATCAACCTCCAATATACTGATAAAATCTGTTCATATATGATATACAAGAGAATATGCACACTTGAAAAATTATATCCTCAGCTTTTCATATGAACAATACACATACAATTTTTATGTTAATTATATTTATACGTCGGATTTTTCCAACAAATTTTATATTCATAGACAAATATATAATAGCGTAAAATTTCCGCTATTTTACGAGCCCTACGTTGCTAAGCGCCAAAATATCTCTATGCGACAACACAAATTACTAAACTATTGGCGCATAGGATATGATAGTATGTGTATTTCAAATTACAAGTCTATATTGGAGGGTTTAAGATAATTTATTGTACAAACACAAGTTATAGTTTATATGGTATATTTGAAATGTACAGAATGTAATGTTTGATATAGAGTCTTTCTTTTAAAATGTTAAATAATGTTCAAACGCAAGACGTGATACGTTACATAAGAAGACTCCCACGATGATGTTGTTGAAGAGAAGGGCCGGTCTTTGCGGTGTAGTTGGTTCGTCAGGTGTGGCTTACAAATGACAGACGTTTTCCCAGAAACGTTTACAGCTGGGCTAGCGTCCTGTAACAGCTGGGCTGGTCCTATAACAGCTGGGCTGATGTCCTATAACAGCTGGGCTGGTGTCCTGTAACAGCTGGGCTGATGTCCTATAACAGCTGGGCTGATGTCCTATAACAGCTGGGCTGATGTCCTGGAATTCCCACGAAGAATCCGACACTTCGCACACACAACGGTACTACGGATTTTATTACTCGCAAAACTTATATAGAGTTTATGACTAAGTAGTATCTCAGGTGACAGTGAGTTTAATCTAATAACGGTATATTGAGCTTATACCTCTCCGGCTTCTTCAAGTGTTCTCGCGAATACCAAGGTCTACCGCGATCAGCAGACCACCCTATGAGGAAATCTTGCACTAGCACGGAAACGTCTTGATGGAACTATTGCGTAACAATTAATGATACTGTCACTGCGGAAAATCTCGCACAGGATACAGTTACACTCACTTCTTACACACGTAATACTACAATATTAATATCGTGTGTAAAGATATAAAATCAATTGTTATGCGTCACACGCGTTACTATCCCCGAAAAGTCTTAACAGATCCTTGCAAGCGGTAGAGTCTTGTACAAGGATTGTATGTACCGTTCGCGGTAGCAGCAGTGAAGAACTGCTTGTAATTTTACGCACAATGCGTTAAAACACTGGTGTGTGCAAATGTACTACACACACAGTTCTGAGTCTTCCCGTTTCACTAACGACGAATAGTTTTTACAACACCTTGCAAGCGGTAGAATCTTGTACAAGGAGTGCACGTTCCGTTCGCGGTAGATGGCGTAGAAGAACTGCCTGTGTAACGACAGGCTTAAGAAAATTTCCAACCACCAGTCAGCATTCTATTGGTGGATGGAAGTCACATGGTTAGTATAAAGTGACCATGCACTTTTCATGCAGTAGAGTGCATTTACTTTGTAACAGCATGCATAGCGGTAATCAGACTACTCGTATCTCATGCATGACTGCCTACATACTAATAATATACATGAACGTAAACAATAGTCCGACAGGTATAGGGATTGTAGCGATACACATGTCTCAGTTCAGCTAATGTCAAAACAACGATAATAATTCACGCACCGCCCGGGAAACGTTTCCCACTCGCGCACGCGCGCACATTTCCACTAACACAGTACATGAATAACCATAAATAATAATGCACAGTTTTTCTAAACTAAACCCTTAACCTTACTAAATACAATTGATAACAACCAAACTTAACCATCTACCAATATAATATGAATGTCCATTGTCTGTGTAATATATGAACTTGCCCCGCCTATCATGATCCTGTGATTCGTTGCAGGATTAACTCCTTCCCGCATAAAAAAATTTTTTTTTTTTCTTTAGTTAACTAACAAAAAAAAAAATTTTTTTTCAATATAACCAAAACAACTTCCTAATCCTGAAATAATAATAATACCCTCGAACTAAAATCAAATAAACATCCTCAATTAATACTAACATTTCCAACTGTCACTTTGACAGAAGCATCAAATCAAAAGACACGTGGTAACCTTCAAACCAAAACAAACACACATGTTCTTGACACACAGATAACGAAATCTTATGCAGGGTCACAGAGTACACAGACAACATTCCTTATCAAAACTAGATTATTGTTCATTCACAGAGCCATCTTACATACAACATTTAAACCTGAATTGACATATTTAAATCACTACACATTCTTACCCCTATATCCTGACATTTATTTCTGAGTTTACGGATCCTTTGTATAATACTTCCTCAATGAGGACGCATGGAATTTACCAATCGCACGGTTGGTATTTGGGTTGGTTAAGATAAAGGTATTTTTCCCAACTTGCTCCGACAGGGTATACGGACCATTATACAGCCTAAAAAACTTCGCGGCTGTGTTGTCCTCCCTTCTTCCAACATTTAATGCTCGTAAAAGCACACTCTCTCCAGTCTTGAACTTGACTAGTTTATGTTCCGCATTAAATTTTTCCGTACGCTCCTCGGCGCACTTTTTAATGCGTCTTCTAGCCTCGATTTTCTTTATCTCAACTGGTATAGGCATATTATGCGTCGCTATCCTTTCAATGTGTTTACCCCAGACCCGGCCTGGCATTTCTCCGGTTTGGAGTTCATTCGGAGTATACCCAGTAGTAGAATTATAATTTCCATTTATGGCATACTCAAAAAATTCTAGGAATTCCGGCCACTTACTCTGGTTAGTATTACAGTACGTACGGAACAACCGTCCCAACTCCTTGTTGACCCGCTCGGCCAAGTTACCTTGCGGTCTCCGGATCGCAGTCAAGACCGTCTGGACACCGTGTTTCTCAAGCTCGGAGTGCCACTTGGTGTTCGTAAATTGCTTACCTTGATCTGAGAGTATCTTCCTTACGGGACCATTTTTCGGCATGTATTTATTTAGCATAATGTTTATGACAGCCGACGTAGTAGGTCTACCAATAGCATATAGGCTAACATGTTTGGTAAAGGCATCCGTAACAACCACAAGGTTCTTCATTCCACGTGCCGCCCGAGGAAGTGGACCCAAAAAATCAATGCATACAAGGTCATTTTTATTACGCACAACAATGTTACCCATTTCAACCTGGGTATGTTGGTTCGGATATTTCGCTGTTTGGCAGATGTGGCATGTGCGGAGTATGGCCTTTATTTTCCTGGTCATATTTAGCCACACAAAATCCTCCCGCATTGCCAGGTAACATTTATAAGGCCCCGCATGAGCCAGACTCTCATGACACATCCAGGTGAGGTCTTCCACCATGGCGTCCGGTACCATAATCTTCCATCCGCCATTGATAATTTTATACACTACGTCTTTATATATTCTGTACTTAGGGTTTTCTTGTATCCGGATAGCGTCACATATCCGCTTCAATTTTGTGTCCCGCTGTTGTTCCATACCAATATTTCTTAACTTATTTTTGAGACTGTCTTCTAATTTATATCTGACAGCTAGAATTTGAACTTCCTGGTTATTAGACGCATGACGTTCTTCCACCATTGGAGGGTATCGGCTTAACGTGTCAGCTGCTTGGTTCTCGCTTGCCTTACAGTACTTAATGGTAAAGTCGTACTCTTGGATGGCCATGATCCAACGGGATATGCGAGCGTTCGCCAACTTGCAGCGCAACATGAACGATAAGGCCTGGTTGTCCGAAAGGATTTCGAAGTGTTGTCCAACCAGGTAATAACGAAATTTACTAATGCAGTACACAATAGCCAATATTTCTTTCTCCGATGTGAAATAGTTACGTTCGGCCCCTTTTAGTGACCTACTGCTGTGCGCAATTATTTTGTTTTCACCCTTCTCATTCCGTTGGTAGAGTACCCCCCCAATGGCGTAATCCGAAGCATCGCAATTCAGGACATATGTGCCCCTTTTCTCAGGATGGAACACGTGCAGGTTCCTACTATACAAATTTTTAGTCGCGTCGAAAGCATGCTGATGACGCTCCTCCCATCTCCATTTAGTACTCTTACGAAGCAGTTCTAACAACGGCTCAATTGTCCCAGAATATTCTGGCGTAAAACGTCTGAAGTAACCAGTCAATCCGAGGAACGCTCTGATATCCGTGGGTTTTGTGGGTTTCGGGAACTCCATGATCGCACGTATTTTTTCCGGGTCCGTTGTTATACCTTCCGCTGAGATAATATGTCCCAAAAATTTAATTTGCGATTTCCCGAATTCACACTTTTCAAGATTGAGAGTCAGGTTAGCGGCTTGCAATTTCTGAAATACAATCTTGAGATGTTCAAGATGTTCTTCAAATGATTTGGATATGACCAAAATATCATCAACAAATATGCTGACGAAGTCCTCCACCTCGGGTCCCAGAGCTAACTCCAAACATCTGACCATGGCCGCTAAACTGGTAACCAAACCAAATGGAACTACTCTAAACTGATAGCATTTATTTCGATATAGAAATGCTGTGTATCTTCTCGAATCTTTGGCAAGGGGAATCTGCCAGAATCCACTTTTAAGATCAAGGCGAGACATGTATTTAACACCTTGACATTTTATGAATAGGTTCTCCGCATTCGGAGCACAGTCGTAGCATTTTTTTGTAATAGAATTTAGATTTCTCATGTCGAGACATAATCGAATGTCGTTATTTTTCTTTTTAACAACAACCATAGGATTTAAAAAATTGCTATCAGTTCGTTCAATCACACCATTCTGAAGCATACTCTTAACTTCGGTATCAACCTGTTGTTGATAGTGAAGGGGGATGGGGTACGTCTTCCGTACAAATTTATTTTCATCAGTGACCTGAATACTGTGTTCATAAACATTCGTGACGGTAGGATTTTTTGAAAACACAGATTCGAATTTATCAAGCATACTTTGCAGCTTATCTTGCTCATTGCTCGTTATCTGCCTGCTGTGAGTCCGCATATTATGTGTTATCTTATCGGCAAGTTGAACCGCTGGGCGAGTTATAGTAATAGGTTCACAATCAGACCCCGTCTTACCCCTCCTGCGTCCTAACCTGATATCGTGTTTACTATTATTTACAGTACATTTTAGTATTTTATTTGGAAAATCAATGTTCGCGTGCAGTTTATTTAATGTGTCCACTCCCAAAATAACATTATACACGAGTTTCTTGACAATAAGCACAGAGACTTCTATTTCCATTCCCTGAATGGATACTGTTATCATAGCTTGACGGTCAACCCTCTGAGATTCACCCGTCGCTGATTTTATGATTTTGTGGGCTGCTGGCAGAATCGGGATTTTTTTTTAATGTTTCCTGTGCTTCTCTAGGAATCGCTCATCCATTAACGATATTTCTGTGCCGCTGTCAAATAAAACTTCGCCGACACATCCGTTAATTTTCGCGTTGACAATGAGGTCAGTGTCATTTTCAACACTAATACCTTTCTCATTTTCCTTACTATGGTTATTGCAAATTAAACTATCTCTAATTACGGCAGGATATAGGCCGGACACTACAAATTTTCTCTTATAATTAACATCTTTCACATTTGATTTATTGAACTGCTTTTTATAGTTACACCGGGCTTTTGAAACTTCATTCCTACCTTTACGTGTACTAGTTATTTTGTTGCACGGACTCACGCCGTGCAGCCTTACACGTTTTTTGACTGTTCTATATCGGAATCCTCTTCCGCTACTACTGCTACTTTATTGGCATTAAATTTTTGATTGGTATTTCTATTAGACATCTTAGGTCGTTGTTGTTGTTGCGACTGTGTTTGCTTGGTTTGATTTTGATATTGAAAACTTTTATGCGGTGTTTCATTACTGTTACCATTGATATTCGGGTTGTCGATACCTTCCCATTTTGCAAGTAATGTGAGTAGCTCGTCCCACGACTTAACTCCTTGCGTAAGGACGGCCACCTGTATCCCGCGTCCAAAGTGGTGCGCAAGTTTACTTACCATGTCAGGTTCGGTTAAGCTAGGCTCAAGATATCTAGCTCTGGATATCAACTGCATCACATATGCATCTTTAGGACCTCTGGTATTGGAATATTTTCCAAACTCCAGCTGCGTACGTATCTTCCGCTGGATCTCCTCATTCCAGTATCTAGCTCTGAAATGTCTTACCAGGTCTTCCAATGTGTTGATTTTATCCTGGACGATACTAAACCACTCCGCAGCGGTACCCTTAAGTCGCCGCACTATGAAATTAATTCTATCAGCTTCACTTAAGGTATCACCAATTTGCTCCAGATCCCGCTGGCAAATTTGAATGAAATCCATGGGGTTTTCATTCTCCCGTCCATAAAATCTTTGCTGTGAATTAACGTCATCCAAAGTCTTATATACATACGTAGTACAGTTTAGTGGTGACGAGGTACTTTGCAATCGTGACACTTGCTGTTGCAGCTCTTGAATCTGCACGTCTTGCTCAGCCATTAATTCACTCACTGTGGATCTGTGTTGTATTACCTGCTCCTCCACTCCAGCGAGTTTCGCACCATATTCATTAAGTCGTGACTTATTAACCTCCAAACTCGCCTCTATATCAGCTTTCATAGCTTCCACGGTCTCGCTAATACGCTTTTCTGCCGCTTCTATCATTTGTTTGCTTTGTTTAGATTGCTCCTGCACGGCCGCATATATTCTTTTGTTTTCGTCGTGGATCGATTTACTTCTTTTCTCGGCTTCTGCACTTCTTTTCTCGGCTTCTGCACTTCTTTTCTCGGCTTCTGCTGAAAGCTTCTGTATACTCATTTTCACCTCCTCTTGACGGGTTTTATTTTCCTCTTTATCCGCTTTCCGCTCTTCTTTACTGGCTTTCATTTCTTCTAATAAGGTCGCTAAAGCATTCTTGATTTCAGCAGTATCCGCCATAATGATTAAAATTTAATTTAAAATTTAGTAAATTTAAATTTATTGATTTATACGCCAAGCAAGTTATTATTATCACAACAAGATTAGAACGTATTGTAACCAGTTTATATGCACACAGAAAAAGCAGTTCAAAATATCAACATGCAAATACCTTATCTAACATACAACAACTAATAATCAACCTCCAATATACTGATAAAATCTGTTCATATATGATATACAAGAGAATATGCACACTTGAAAAATTATATCCTCAGCTTTTCATATGAACAATACACATACAATTTTTATGTTAATTATATTTATACGTCGGATTTTTCCAACAAATTTTATATTCATAGACAAATATATAATAGCGTAAAATTTCCGCTATTTTACGAGCCCTACGTTGCTAAGCGCCAAAATATCTCTATGCGACAACACAAATTACTAAACTATTGGCGCATAGGATATGATAGTATGTGTATTTCAAATTACAAGTCTATATTGGAGGGTTTAAGATAATTTATTGTACAAACACAAGTTATAGTTTATATGGTATATTTGAAATGTACAGAATGTAATGTTTGATATAGAGTCTTTCTTTTAAAATGTTAAATAATGTTCAAACGCAAGACGTGATACGTTACATAAGAAGACTCCCACGATGATGTTGTTGAAGAGAAGGGCCGGTCTTTGCGGTGTAGTTGGTTCGTCAGGTGTGGCTTACAAATGACAGACGTTTTCCCAGAAACGTTTACAGCTGGGCTAGCGTCCTGTAACAGCTGGGCTGGTCCTATAACAGCTGGGCTGATGTCCTATAACAGCTGGGCTGGTGTCCTGTAACAGCTGGGCTGATGTCCTATAACAGCTGGGCTGATGTCCTATAACAGCTGGGCTGATGTCCTGGAATTCCCACGAAGAATCCGACACTTCGCACACACAACGGTACTACGGATTTTATTACTCGCAAAACTTATATAGAGTTTATGACTAAGTAGTATCTCAGGTGACAGTGAGTTTAATCTAATAACGGTATATTGAGCTTATACCTCTCCGGCTTCTTCAAGTGTTCTCGCGAATACCAAGGTCTACCGCGATCAGCAGACCACCCTATGAGGAAATCTTGCACTAGCACGGAAACGTCTTGATGGAACTATTGCGTAACAATTAATGATACTGTCACTGCGGAAAATCTCGCACAGGATACAGTTACACTCACTTCTTACACACGTAATACTACAATATTAATATCGTGTGTAAAGATATAAAATCAATTGTTATGCGTCACACGCGTTACTATCCCCGAAAAGTCTTAACAGATCCTTGCAAGCGGTAGAGTCTTGTACAAGGATTGTATGTACCGTTCGCGGTAGCAGCAGTGAAGAACTGCTTGTAATTTTACGCACAATGCGTTAAAACACTGGTGTGTGCAAATGTACTACACACACAGTTCTGAGTCTTCCCGTTTCACTAACGACGAATAGTTTTTACAACACCTTGCAAGCGGTAGAATCTTGTACAAGGAGTGCACGTTCCGTTCGCGGTAGATGGCGTAGAAGAACTGCCTGTGTAACGACAGGCTTAAGAAAATTTCCAACCACCAGTCAGCATTCTATTGGTGGATGGAAGTCACATGGTTAGTATAAAGTGACCATGCACTTTTCATGCAGTAGAGTGCATTTACTTTGTAACAGCATGCATAGCGGTAATCAGACTACTCGTATCTCATGCATGACTGCCTACATACTAATAATATACATGAACGTAAACAATAGTCCGACAGGTATAGGGATTGTAGCGATACACATGTCTCAGTTCAGCTAATGTCAAAACAACGATAATAATTCACGCACCGCCCGGGAAACGTTTCCCACTCGCGCACGCGCGCACATTTCCACTAACACAGTACATGAATAACCATAAATAATAATGCACAGTTTTTCTAAACTAAACCCTTAACCTTACTAAATACAATTGATAACAACCAAACTTAACCATCTACCAATATAATATGAATGTCCATTGTCTGTGTAATATATGAAATTTCCCCGCCTATCATGATCCTATGATTCGTTGCAGGATTAACTCCTTCCCGCATAAAAAAAAATTTTTTTTTTTCTTTAGTTAACAAAAAAAAAAATTTTTTTTCAATATAACCAAAACAACTTCCTAATCCTGAAATAATAATAATACCCTCGAACTAAAATCAAATAAACATCCTCAATTAATACTAACATTTCCAACTGTCACTTTGACAGAAGCATCAAATCAAAAGACACGTGGTAACCTTCAAACCAAAACAAACACACATGTTCTTGACACACAGATAACGAAATCTTATGCAGGGTCACAGAGTACACAGACAACATTCCTTATCAAAACTAGATTATTGTTCATTCACAGAGCCATCTTACATACAACATTTAAACCTGAATTGACATATTTAAATCACTACACATTCTTACCCCTATATCCTGACATTTATTTCTGAGTTTACGGATCCTTTGTATAATACTTCCTCAATGAGGACGCATGGAATTTACCAATCGCACGGTTGGTATTTGGGTTGGTTAAGATAAAGGTATTTTTCCCAACTTGCTCCGACAGGGTATACGGACCATTATACAGCCTAAAAAACTTCGCGGCTGTGTTGTCCTCCCTTCTTCCAACATTTAATGCTCGTAAAAGCACACTCTCTCCAGTCTTGAACTTGACTAGTTTATGTTCCGCATTAAATTTTTCCGTACGCTCCTCGGCGCACTTTTTAATGCGTCTTCTAGCCTCGATTTTCTTTATCTCAACTGGTATAGGCATATTATGCGTCGCTATCCTTTCAATGTGTTTACCCCAGACCCGGCCTGGCATTTCTCCGGTTTGGAGTTCATTCGGAGTATACCCAGTAGTAGAATTATAATTTCCATTTATGGCATACTCAAAAAATTCTAGGAATTCCGGCCACTTACTCTGGTTAGTATTACAGTACGTACGGAACAACCGTCCCAACTCCTTGTTGACCCGCTCGGCCAAGTTACCTTGCGGTCTCCGGATCGCAGTCAAGACCGTCTGGACACCGTGTTTCTCAAGCTCGGAGTGCCACTTGGTGTTCGTAAATTGCTTACCTTGATCTGAGAGTATCTTCCTTACGGGACCATTTTTCGGCATGTATTTATTTAGCATAATGTTTATGACAGCCGACGTAGTAGGTCTACCAATAGCATATAGGCTAACATGTTTGGTAAAGGCATCCGTAACAACCACAAGGTTCTTCATTCCACGTGCCGCCCGAGGAAGTGGACCCAAAAAATCAATGCATACAAGGTCATTTTTATTACGCACAACAATGTTACCCATTTCAACCTGGGTATGTTGGTTCGGATATTTCGCTGTTTGGCAGATGTGGCATGTGCGGAGTATGGCCTTTATTTTCCTGGTCATATTTAGCCACACAAAATCCTCCCGCATTGCCAGGTAACATTTATAAGGCCCCGCATGAGCCAGACTCTCATGACACATCCAGGTGAGGTCTTCCACCATGGCGTCCGGTACCATAATCTTCCATCCGCCATTGATAATTTTATACACTACGTCTTTATATATTCTGTACTTAGGGTTTTCTTGTATCCGGATAGCGTCACATATCCGCTTCAATTTTGTGTCCCGCTGTTGTTCCATACCAATATTTCTTAACTTATTTTTGAGACTGTCTTCTAATTTATATCTGACAGCTAGAATTTGAACTTCCTGGTTATTAGACGCATGACGTTCTTCCACCATTGGAGGGTATCGGCTTAACGTGTCAGCTGCTTGGTTCTCGCTTGCCTTACAGTACTTAATGGTAAAGTCGTACTCTTGGATGGCCATGATCCAACGGGATATGCGAGCGTTCGCCAACTTGCAGCGCAACATGAACGATAAGGCCTGGTTGTCCGAAAGGATTTCGAAGTGTTGTCCAACCAGGTAATAACGAAATTTACTAATGCAGTACACAATAGCCAATATTTCTTTCTCCGATGTGAAATAGTTACGTTCGGCCCCTTTTAGTGACCTACTGCTGTGCGCAATTATTTTGTTTTCACCCTTCTCATTCCGTTGGTAGAGTACCCCCCCAATGGCGTAATCCGAAGCATCGCAATTCAGGACATATGTGCCCCTTTTCTCAGGATGGAACACGTGCAGGTTCCTACTATACAAATTTTTAGTCGCGTCGAAAGCATGCTGATGACGCTCCTCCCATCTCCATTTAGTACTCTTACGAAGCAGTTCTAACAACGGCTCAATTGTCCCAGAATATTCTGGCGTAAAACGTCTGAAGTAACCAGTCAATCCGAGGAACGCTCTGATATCCGTGGGTTTTGTGGGTTTCGGGAACTCCATGATCGCACGTATTTTTTCCGGGTCCGTTGTTATACCTTCCGCTGAGATAATATGTCCCAAAAATTTAATTTGCGATTTCCCGAATTCACACTTTTCAAGATTGAGAGTCAGGTTAGCGGCTTGCAATTTCTGAAATACAATCTTGAGATGTTCAAGATGTTCTTCAAATGATTTGGATATGACCAAAATATCATCAACAAATATGCTGACGAAGTCCTCCACCTCGGGTCCCAGAGCTAACTCCAAACATCTGACCATGGCCGCTAAACTGGTAACCAAACCAAATGGAACTACTCTAAACTGATAGCATTTATTTCGATATAGAAATGCTGTGTATCTTCTCGAATCTTTGGCAAGGGGAATCTGCCAGAATCCACTTTTAAGATCAAGGCGAGACATGTATTTAACACCTTGACATTTTATGAATAGGTTCTCCGCATTCGGAGCACAGTCGTAGCATTTTTTTGTAATAGAATTTAGATTTCTCATGTCGAGACATAATCGAATGTCGTTATTTTTCTTTTTAACAACAACCATAGGATTTAAAAAATTGCTATCAGTTCGTTCAATCACACCATTCTGAAGCATACTCTTAACTTCGGTATCAACCTGTTGTTGATAGTGAAGGGGGATGGGGTACGTCTTCCGTACAAATTTATTTTCATCAGTGACCTGAATACTGTGTTCATAAACATTCGTGACGGTAGGATTTTTTGAAAACACAGATTCGAATTTATCAAGCATACTTTGCAGCTTATCTTGCTCATTGCTCGTTATCTGCCTGCTGTGAGTCCGCATATTATGTGTTATCTTATCGGCAAGTTGAACCGCTGGGCGAGTTATAGTAATAGGTTCACAATCAGACCCCGTCTTACCCCTCCTGCGTCCTAACCTGATATCGTGTTTACTATTATTTACAGTACATTTTAGTATTTTATTTGGAAAATCAATGTTCGCGTGCAGTTTATTTAATGTGTCCACTCCCAAAATAACATTATAAATACACGAGTTTCTTGACAATAAGCACAGAGACTTCTATTTCCATTCCCTGAATGGATACTGTTATCATAGCTTGACGGTCAACCCTCTGAGATTCACCCGTCGCTGATTTTATGATTTTGTGGGCTGCTGGCAGAATCGGGATTTTTTTTTAATGTTTCCTGTGCTTCTCTAGGAATCGCTCATCCATTAACGATATTTCTGTGCCGCTGTCAAATAAAACTTCGCCGACACATCCGTTAATTTTCGCGTTGACAATGAGGTCAGTGTCATTTTCAACACTAATACCTTTCTCATTTTCCTTACTATGGTTATTGCAAATTAAACTATCTCTAATTACGGCAGGATATAGGCCGGACACTACAAATTTTCTCTTATAATTAACATCTTTCACATTTGATTTATTGAACTGCTTTTTATAGTTACACCGGGCTTTTGAAACTTCATTCCTACCTTTACGTGTACTAGTTATTTTGTTGCACGGACTCACGCCGTGCAGCCTTACACGTTTTTTGACTGTTCTATATCGGAATCCTCTTCCGCTACTACTGCTACTTTATTGGCATTAAATTTTTGATTGGTATTTCTATTAGACATCTTAGGTCGTTGTTGTTGTTGCGACTGTGTTTGCTTGGTTTGATTTTGATATTGAAAACTTTTATGCGGTGTTTCATTACTGTTACCATTGATATTCGGGTTGTCGATACCTTCCCATTTTGCAAGTAATGTGAGTAGCTCGTCCCACGACTTAACTCCTTGCGTAAGGACGGCCACCTGTATCCCGCGTCCAAAGTGGTGCGCAAGTTTACTTACCATGTCAGGTTCGGTTAAGCTAGGCTCAAGATATCTAGCTCTGGATATCAACTGCATCACATATGCATCTTTAGGACCTCTGGTATTGGAATATTTTCCAAACTCCAGCTGCGTACGTATCTTCCGCTGGATCTCCTCATTCCAGTATCTAGCTCTGAAATGTCTTACCAGGTCTTCCAATGTGTTGATTTTATCCTGGACGATACTAAACCACTCCGCAGCGGTACCCTTAAGTCGCCGCACTATGAAATTAATTCTATCAGCTTCACTTAAGGTATCACCAATTTGCTCCAGATCCCGCTGGCAAATTTGAATGAAATCCATGGGGTTTTCATTCTCCCGTCCATAAAATCTTTGCTGTGAATTAACGTCATCCAAAGTCTTATATACATACGTAGTACAGTTTAGTGGTGACGAGGTACTTTGCAATCGTGACACTTGCTGTTGCAGCTCTTGAATCTGCACGTCTTGCTCAGCCATTAATTCACTCACTGTGGATCTGTGTTGTATTACCTGCTCCTCCACTCCAGCGAGTTTCGCACCATATTCATTAAGTCGTGACTTATTAACCTCCAAACTCGCCTCTATATCAGCTTTCATAGCTTCCACGGTCTCGCTAATACGCTTTTCTGCCGCTTCTATCATTTGTTTGCTTTGTTTAGATTGCTCCTGCACGGCCGCATATATTCTTTTGTTTTCGTCGTGGATCGATTTACTTCTTTTCTCGGCTTCTGCACTTCTTTTCTCGGCTTCTGCTGAAAGCTTCTGTATACTCATTTTCACCTCCTCTTGACGGGCTTTATTTTCCTCTTTACCCGCTTTCCGCTCTTCTTTACTGGCTTTCATTTCTTCTAATAAGGTCGCTAAAGCATTCTTGATTTCAGCAGTATCCGCCATAATGATTAAAATTTAATTTAAAATTTAGTAAATTTAAATTTATTGATTTATACGCCAAGCAAGTTATTATTATCACAACAAGATTAGAACGTATTGTAACCAGTTTATATGCACACAGAAAAAGCAGTTCAAAATATCAACATGCAAATACCTTATCTAACATACAACAACTAATAATCAACCTCCAATATACTGATAAAATCTGTTCATATATGATATACAAGAGAATATGCACACTTGAAAAATTATATCCTCAGCTTTTCATATGAACAATACACATACAATTTTTATGTTAATTATATTTATACGTCGGATTTTTCCAACAAATTTTATATTCATAGACAAATATATAATAGCGTAAAATTTCCGCTATTTTACGAGCCCTACGTTGCTAAGCGCCAAAATATCTCTATGCGACAACACAAATTACTAAACTATTGGCGCATAGGATATGATAGTATGTGTATTTCAAATTACAAGTCTATATTGGAGGGTTTAAGATAATTTATTGTACAAACACAAGTTATAGTTTATATGGTATATTTGAAATGTACAGAATGTAATGTTTGATATAGAGTCTTTCTTTTAAAATGTTAAATAATGTTCAAACGCAAGACGTGATACGTTACATAAGAAGACTCCCACGATGATGTTGTTGAAGAGAAGGGCCGGTCTTTGCGGTGTATTTGGTTCGTCAGGTGTGGCTTACAAATGACAGACGTTTTCCCAGAAACGTTTACAGCTGGGCTAGCGTCCTGTAACAGCTGGGCTGGTCCTATAACAGCTGGGCTGATGTCCTATAACAGCTGGGCTGGTGTCCTATAACAGCTGGGCTGATGTCCTGTAACAGCTGGGCTGATGTCCTGTAACAGCTGGGCTGATGTCCTGGAATTCCCACGAAGAATCCGACACTTCGCACACACAACGGTACTACGGATTTTATTACTCGCAAAACTTATATAGAGTTTATGACTAAGTAGTATCTCAGGTGACAGTGAGTTTAATCTAATAACGGTATATTGAGCTTATACCTCTCCGGCTTCTTCAAGTGTTCTCGCGAATACCAAGGTCTACCGCGATCAGCAGACCACCCTATGAGGAAATCTTGCACTAGCACGGAAACGTCTTGATGGAACTATTGCGTAACAATTAATGATACTGTCACTGCGGAAAATCTCGCACAGTGATACAGTTACACTCACTTCTTACACACGTAATACTACAATATTAATATCGTGTGTAAAGATATAAAATCAATTGTTATGCGTCACACGCGTTACTATCCCCGAAAAGTCTTAACAGATCCTTGCAAGCGGTAGAGTCTTGTACAAGGATTGTATGTACCGTTCGCGGTAGCAGCAGTGAAGAACTGCTTGTAATTTTACGCACAATGCGTTAAAACACTGGTGTGTGCAAATGTACTACACACACAGTTCTGAGTCTTCCCGTTTCACTAACGACGAATAGTTTTTACAACACCTTGCAAGCGGTAGAATCTTGTACAAGGAGTGCACGTTCCGTTCGCGGTAGATGGCGTAGAAGAACTGCCTGTGTAACGACAGGCTTAAGAAAATTTCCAACCACCAGTCAGCATTCTATTGGTGGATGGAAGTCACATGGTTAGTATAAAGTGACCATGCACTTTTCATGCAGTAGAGTGCATTTACTTTGTAACAGCATGCATAGCGGTAATCAGACTACTCGTATCTCATGCATGACTGCCTACATACTAATAATATACATGAACGTAAACAATAGTCCGACAGGTATAGGGATTGTAGCGATACACATGTCTCAGTTCAGCTAATGTCAAAACAACGATAATAATTCACGCACCGCCCGGGAAACGTTTCCCACTCGCGCACGCGCGCACATTTCCACTAACACAGTACATGAATAACCATAAATAATAATGCACGGTTTTTCTAAACTAAACCCTTAACCTTACTAAATACAATTGATAACAACCAAACTTAACCATCTACCAATATAATATGAATGTCCATTGTCTGTGTAATATATGAACTTGCCCCGCCTATCATGATCCTGTGATTCGTTGCAATATATATATATATATATATATACATATATACCGGTATATGAAAAAAGCCCTATATATTGTTCTAACGAACAGCTTTTGTATAAATAAACATGCATGGTACAGTATGCGTGGCTGCATATATAAGAAAAGTAGTGTACATCACTTACAGGTTTTCCTTGGATAATGTGGAAACAAAAGCTGGAATAATCTAGGCTCTAATGTACGTGTTAACATTTAGGTGGCTGCATCTGTTGTGAAAGTATTAGTTGCGAGATGAACTCATTTGTCTCACAAGAGTCAGTATAACCTTTGAGTGTAGATAAAGCTGTGGTTGCCACGCCTTCTTCACTTTCTTAGTTTCTAATCAATTGTAGTGGACCTAGGTTTCATCTGCAATGGTAGTTCTTCCCAAAACTTCAGTACTACAAACTTTTATGCCGTGCTGCAGCAGTTTTATAGTTAGCAAACATGGCATTTCAACTATAGTGTGCTAATCCATTATGTGTTCCTTCTTCACCATAGCTTTATGTCCTTAAGTGGCTTCTGGTGTTACTATTCGGTGAGCCTGACCTGGTTGATGACAACCTGTTGCAGAACTGGCATTATTTAGGTACTTTCTGATCCACCTCTAATTTTTTGTTTTTGTAACGGACATTTCCATTCTCAAATTTCACTTGTCAATGAATCAGCTTTCGTACTTTCAGTACTCAAAAAATAAATGACACGACATTATTCCTCTCTGATCATTCCTGCAATTAGATCTTTGAGTATCATTGATACCAACTAATAGAACAGTACAGTAGAGGTGCAAACATTTAGCACACTTTTAAGGTATTCCCACATACTAATTTTCATTTCACTGTTATATACACTTCTGTATGTATTTGAAGGTTTTTATCTAGACA
Organism: Magicicada septendecula; assembly: GCA_034769895.1. Classification (NCBI taxonomy): domain Eukaryota; kingdom Metazoa; phylum Arthropoda; class Insecta; order Hemiptera; family Cicadidae; genus Magicicada; species Magicicada septendecula. The sequence goes on along the minus strand of CM068376.1, from coordinate 324,387,423 downwards.
GAATTTTGAAAATTGTGTTTTTTTATGGGTCCAATGTTTAAGCAGTGCAAACTATTATCAGCATTTTATGAGGCCTGTTACTCTTAAAATATCTATTTTTATTTAATTAATATACAAAACTGTTACTTTTTTAAATTAAAAAGAGTATGTGTTATAGGCAGTATTTATTTTATTTTTTTAATATATATCTAAAAATACCATATCCTGTAAACGCCATTAATTTTTATTCATCAAGGAGTGATGGGATCAGACATATTCCAACTAACAAAATTTGGACAGTATGGAAGATTGGAAACTTGAGTTTCAGTACCACGTTATGACCATAGTACACAAGAACAAATGTGTTAATGTTTATCATATTGTCAAGAACTTTTTTTGGCTTGTTCCCAAGTGTCCCTTATCGCTTTCAGCAACTATGGTTTCCAAGTTATGAGGATGTTATGACTTAAAAATCAGTTAGCTTATCTTTTATGTAACAATTAGTTGTCAATTATAGACATCCACTAAATACTTTGACTACAGTGATCAGTATTTGTATGAGCGCACACGCGTGTGTGTGTGAGAGATTTGAAATATCTAAACTGTTAATTGGAAAAATATCATAAATTGTAGTCAACAGATAAAGTCACACAAGATGTTGCCCAACATAAGCCATTGATGGGACATGACATCGTTTGTAAAGAAGCACCAGCAATCCTGTTGATAGTGATGTGCATTAAGTTTTTGAATGCTAACAACATTTGCCCTTCTAAAATTCATCATCAACTTGTTGAAGTGTATGGCATGGGCGTAACTTGGGATCTAACTTTGGGGGGCAGGGTAAAGCTTCATAAATTCAAGTGTGTAGTGAGACCGTCTATACAATAAAATATATTATATAAAATTAGAAAGTTTAGTAATAATTCTTAGTTAGTAAATGAGGGACAATTTCATTTTTTAATGATCAACAAACCTATCTTCATAAGTTGTACTGGTACTTCCAGTTATGTTTACCTAGAACAAATATACTGTAGGCCTATAAACATAAACAATTTCAGTTCTTCCAATTCTTATACCCAGTTTTCATAAACGCATCATCTCCCTTAGGCACACTGTCACAAAATGCTCGGCAGTAGTAGCAGTATGCTGAATCAGTCACAACACAAAGAAATTTTCAAATTGCCAGTCAGGCAATTTTCAAATAAATTGAGCCGTGTTACTCCTTTGTGTTTCTTATCTACCATTTCCCAGCTCTTATCAACACAAAAAACAAAACAATCACAACAATAAGGAATTAAGAAAGAGACAAGTGATGTGTACTTTAACGGACTACATACACGACCGAGTAACCGACCGCACTTGTGTCAGTAATCATTTACAAATAACAGTTCCAAACAACCGTCTTTTAAGCCTCGTAAACAAAGCCATAGACGTCTTGCGGTGTTCCAAAACAAGTCTTTGTGTAAAAGGTACGCATTGTATTCCAGTTAACTAGGTCTCTAGCATTTTTTTTTTCGAACAGAAATATTATTTTGACGTATATCATTCAAATCTGTGAAAAATTCCCCTTACAAGTTTCTTTGAAAGAAATAACAATAATAAATTTATGGCAACTAGTCGTCTGATAACAGTACAGATGTTGATATATAATGCTTACTGTGCTCGCAAGCATAGAAACTGTCTCCTGTTTGACTATTTGTTAGTTTTTATTTATAACAACTGGAAACAAAATTTTATAATGCTCGGAACATTGGGGGGGGAGTGCCCCCTTGCCCCTCCCAAGTTACGCCTATGGTGTATGGGTAGAAGTTATGAACAACAATACAACATGTGTAAGGAATGTCGATATTTTATTGTAGAAAAAAGTGAAACATGTGGATGCCATGACACTGATGACTTAACAAACAAGAGCAGACAGTTCTCTAGTGTTTAATGAAGAAATTTGTGTTAGTGGTTGAAATCACAATCAGAATGATCACAGTTGCACACCACTATATAAAAATTATCCCGATTAGCTATTCCGATCTGACGATGGGCTGTGAGGCTTGAAAGCGCTAATCGGGATAATTTTTATATAGTGGTGTGCAACTGTGATCATTCTGATTGAGTTCTCTCTCTAGTGATGAACTTTACAAGGTTTCCAACGCAATCAGTTGTCTACAAAACTGATACTGTTCAACTCCAATACAGAAAGATTTGTGCCATATGTATTCCAAGAATGCTTGCTGATGAACACAAGTGAAACAGATGAGTGCTGGTCTGTTCTTTATGGAACAATAAGACATAGGTAGCGCTGAATACTTGGACCGAATCATGACAGGAGATGACACTTGGGCCTCATACCGCCGCCCGCCCAGGCCTTATTGACCTGTTAATAAGCCGCAGTCAGATAAATGGTACCATGCCCACTTTACAACAAGTCCTGAAAATTTTAAATAAACTAATTCCTCCATAAAAAAAAAAACCAAGATCACAAAATTACAAGACAGCAATGGCACACTTTTGGTAGACTTCTTGTCCTATGAGGTGACCATAAATTCAGAAGTATATCCAAACTGTTTACAAACCCTGCTCCCTTGTGTAATCTGCTTCATTCCACTGTACAACCACATGTTGCAGAACACTGTGGAAAACACATTGTTAGAAAAATTTATGAAACCCTTAATCGTCCACCCTACAGCCTTGATCTTGTACCTTCAGGCTTTTTTCATTTCCAAAATTGAAGAGTTTTTAATGGCAATCAAAATCCAAATTATCAAACAAAACTGTCTGGATAACCATGGTGTACTAAGACATAAGCAATAAAATATTAATTTATTACGACTTTTTTTAATCTATAAAACTGTTTAATTTAAGTGACTTATTACTATTAAAAAGTACTAATGATATATGCCTAATAAATCTTTTGGTAAAAATCTGAAATTTTGTTTTGACTTTGTTTTATGTATATTTTTCTTGTTGGTGCATCTCACCATAGTTCAAACAGGTGATGACTTGTCACATCATTTGACAAACCCTAATGAAATCTACAATGAAAACATGTGTGGCAAGAAAAAATTTGAACATGTAACATTTAAAACATGACAATTTAGTAGAATAAAGACTATTATTTATTAGAAATTTCTCAGTCAATAAGTACCCTGTAAACAATGTATGTATTTATAGGATACATTCAATAATTTTTATTGTGTTATTACCGTTTACTTTAATAGGACTGATTCAACCACTTTAAAGATAGTAATGTTGATTAGCCTTAACTTGTTTTTTCTTTTGTATGAAGTCAACCCGATCCCCCCCCCCAGGTCAGATTCTAGAGATGTCATTGCTAGGTGTTAATCTTGTGACAGCCTACAGTTTGTAAACTTGGTTCAGAACTGTTCAGCCTGATATTTCATGCCCTGAAAATTTACTTCTCCCCAAAATAAGTTAGAAATATTTTACTTTCATTTGTTGCTAAATGTGTAACAAAAGAAACAGAATTTTAAAATATTATTTGCTTTTGATTTTTAAGGTTTAATAATGAGCAAAAGAAATAGCACAAGAGACTTTGTTATTAACTTTTTTGTATAAAGACATGAATAAGTTAGACTGTGATAGATGGAGTGTTTGGTCAACTGCTTTTTAATTAACGAGCATTTTAAGTCTGCTAATGTCATTTTCTTATACAACATTTAGGTAAGTAAAATGTGCCATAAATACATATTACCATTTGTACAAGGAGCATTTGACAGCGTAAACAGACACTAAATGTCAAATTACTTCACTCTGTTAGATAGTTCACCAAAACTAGTAAGGATTATTAACAACACAAATTGTTAATAAGGCCCAAAAGCAGCAGTTAAGAATAACACAAAAGATACGTGTATTCGCGTATAAATAATGGTGTCAGATAGTGTTCTTTAACTTGATTTTGGAAGCTATGGTAAGAAAATCAGAACTGTCAGACTAGATTTGGTTAAAAGCCACACAACTATGCATATGATGTAGTGATTATTAGCAGAAGTGACAAGGATTCTGAGGAAACACTGAACAGATTAACACTTTCGACCATATGCCCGTAAAATTAATGGGCACATGATTTTACTCAAAAATCCGATGCCTGGAAATTTTACTTTTGTCACTTCACACGCATTTAATGGCATTTGTATGGAACATTTACGGACTTCTGATACTTGTGCTTGTAGACTGGACAGGGGTAGGACAGTTAAATAGGAGTTGTTGGTCATAAGTTTTGTCGTCTGCTATAAATTCACAGCCAGTCGCAACGAGCGCTAGTGCGGCAGCTGGCAGCGCTGAAACGAGAAACTCGTGAGTTAGCGAATGGTTGGCGGTTGGCGCTTCATCTTGGTCTTTGCACGTGAAGACGCCATTTTGGTCATTCTGAACCACAGAGTACGAATATATATTGCTGTAGCAGTCATATAGAATTTTTTTGTGAATATATAAAAATGAAAACCTGTACAGTGAGAGGCTGCTACAATATTAATGATGGGAGTAGACGTTTTTTTTATTTTCCACGGCGGAAACAAGAAGCACGGTAAGTACCTTATAAGAAACTTTATTTTTAAGTAGCTTTGATAATTAGTTAAGTTTCCGTAATTGGATAGATTGTGAATATTTTCGGATCACAGTATATGTTGAATATAATTTTGTTGATACCAAGAGTATAAACGAAATCGAAGAGTATATTGTCGATACCTTCAGTTATATCTGTAACGAAGCCTTAAAATTGAAAGACCAGGTATACACTTTCTGCATTGAATAGACATTACTATATTACTGCATTGAATAGACATTTCAACAGGCTTTACTATATTAAATTAGTGCCAGTACGACTAAGTACTAGTACTAATAGTAGCTGCCATTTAATCTAATTTAAAGAAATTTAATCTATATAAAATAATTATCTTGTTGGTACATCCTCTTCGTTCACTTTTTTAAATATTATATATATAAACTTTCACTATGAACACTTATTTTAGTTTTATTTCCCAAACGTTTCAACGTGGTATACGTCTTCTTCAGTGGGAGTAAATACTGAATCATAGTTTCAGTGATATACTGTGAACATAATGTGATATAACTGTGAATAAATAATTTATATATATTAACTAAATAGTTTATATATATACTATATAAAATGTGTATAGATTTATTGTAGTAGGCCTATAGTTGTATAACATTATTTTGAAAGGAGATTAAGAGATTTTTGGTGTATAGATTTATTGTATCTTAAACAAAACAAGTAAGACGATTGAAGACAGAATATTATTGTATGCCAACAATACACCCTATAGCATATGGGAACTTATTTTCTGGTCAGTTGTAAATTAACAGTAGGCTAGATATTGGTGAGCCTATTTCTTTGTAAGGCTCAGAGTATAAAACGGTTACATAATTTTAATATTTATCACAGTATAATCATTATTATCAGAGTTAGTAGAATCAAGAGTAGTTCATATCAAACGTGAGCATCTCGCAGCTGAATAAAGGAAAATATATATTAAAGAACTTGTACTTTATTCTTATTAAAGTATATATTATTCTCTGTATGCTGTTGATTAAGGAAAGTAGATTAGTTTTATTTATTTGTATATTGATTTTATAAATTTACATTTTGCTGATTAACTTATTTAAGTTACATTAAAATTTTATTTACTGTGACAATTTTATTTGTAACTTTGTAAATATAGTATATTTTACTTAGTGTTCATTTGGATTGACACGGTTCACATTAATCACATTCCGCTCAATGTTTTCAGAATGTTTATATATCTTTCATAACAATATATACTTATATTTTTTCTATACACATATTTTATTAATATTTACTTTTGTTGACGTGTAAAGCTCATGTGACAGTAACTGAATTAGTGTCAGTGATTGATACACTTACCTTGCTATGATTTTTTTCAAGTGTATAAAAGTATAATCAAAAACAGCCACATATAATTTTACCAGTTTAGTATAATACACTTGTGTGTTGCAGGTTTCAGCAGTGGGTGGACTTTTGTCAGGACAAAAGTTTTGAAAATATAGTAGGCCGCATACACAGGATAGTCTGTGAGGACCATTTTACACCTGAGGACTTCATTGGGAACAGACTGCGGCCTACTGCAATACCAAAACTTCGTGGTCCTCCACCCATTGCTGAAGAAGTAATGCAAGTGCCACTTGCCACAGAAGATCAGCCTGCTGAGACAAGGAATGAACAAGTTCCGAGTACTTCAACTCCTCTCGCATTATCACCACACACATCCTATCCTACTACCTCATATATTTCTGCTACTTCCACACCTGTTCCTAACTGTAAAAGGAGATTACCTTTTAGCACTCCTAGTCCTGCTGACCAAATATTGACAGAGTCATCTTCTTATTCTGGAGTACAGTATGAGGACTCTTATGCTGACCAAGGCAAATTTGATGAACGTTTATCTCACACGGTTACTTCATCAAATCTGTCTTATCAGGTTGATTCACTAACCTTACAAAATATTGCAATGACAAGATATTCACAGTTAGATACCCCTAGGAAGAAGTTCCTATACAAATATGCAAAGAAAAAGGAGAGTGAAATCAAAAAATTAACTAAGAAGTGCAAGAAAATGAGACGACAAATGCAGAACCTATGTGACCCAATGAATTTAACTGTAAATGCAGTTCATTCTTTGAGTAAGCATATGTCTGCTGCATCTCTTCTTTGCTTGTCTTCTTACTTAAAGTCCTCATGGAAAACACCACGGGCAAGGAGATGGACTGTTGAAGAAAAGACGTTAGCTTTGTCTTTGTACAAAAGAAGTCCAAAAGCTTACACATTATTTAGTAATATTTTGGCACTTCCTTGTAAAAAAACATTGAAACGTCTAGTCAACAAACTTCCTTTCAGCTCTGGGATAAATGATCAAATGTTCGCCACATTGACCCAGCATGTTGATCAATTGAACAAACGGGACAGAATATGTGTTAGTCATGTTTTGTGAATTTTTATTGAGAAAGTTTTTTATAATACAGTTCAAGTCTGTTCATTTGTATAATATTTCAAAATAATGTTTGCGTTTGTATATTTGTATTATTTCAAATTTTTCTGTAGTGATTAGCTGTTAGGTCTTGTACATAATGTGAAGTGTTTGTAGATTAGTGTTGAGTTTTGCATATAAGTGGTACAACTGAAATTTGAATGTATTATGTGTTAGTCATGTTTTGTGAATTTTTATTGAGAAAGTTTTTTATAATACAGTTCAAGTCTGTTCATTTGTATAATATTTCAAAATAATGTTTGCGTTTATATATTTGTATTATTTCAGATTGTTCTGTAGTGATTAGCTGTTAGGTCTTGTACATAATGTGAAGTGTTTGTAGATTTGTTTGACTTTTGTATGTAACTAGTAGAACTGGAATTTGAATTATTATGTGTTATGTAATATTTTATAAATTTGCTTAGTTAATTCTACTCACTGTATGTTTTTTTTGTAATTTAAAATGTTTTTGAGTAAAAATAAAAATAAAATACTTAAATTTGTTTTTCCTTGATTTTTACCTAAGTGTTTATCAACTATTTGTGACCTTATGTCAATAAAATGCACAGTGGTTTTCAAAAACAAATGATTAATATCCTTGAAACCAAAGGCAATTAAAGTGCATTTTCAATTATTTGTAAACAAGTGTTTATTAAAAGATAAATTTGTATGAACGTTTTATACACAGAATGTTTTGTTGATGCCACATGTACTTAAAAATTGTAAAAACCTAATTACTTTGTTGATGTAACTAGTACAGTTAATGGTTTGTAAATGTAAGTTTTCTAATTTTTTAATTCACTTTTCATGCATTTGCTTACTAAATTTTTAAAAAAATGTTTTAAGTTTTTAGACATTTTACATGTCTACCTTGAAACACTGTAATTATTATTTTTTTAACATTTTTCTGTAATTACAATGACATGAAAATATGTCTGATGAAACTAAACGTTTAAGAGTAATTTCAAATAAAGCCTAGCAGCATTTCCTTTTTTAGATTTCCCGCCTATGCAGCAGAGGATAATACAGTAAACTGGAGTCACGTGACTATACTGCATTATCATTTAGCTCCACTTAGTTGACAGCCAAGCCACCACGAGCGCTAGAAACTTCAGTCAAAATTTTAACATTGGCTTTCCCCTCTCTATATGTTCGTACTCTGTGGACTGGACTTTGTAGTTAACAACTGAATACACAGATAGCAGCACGATCAGTTTTCTGCTGTGATTTCTGACTATTGTGAAACTTGCAATGTCGGTTTGTGTTACCCTGACTGTTTCACTTTGTACCATACAAAGCAGATTATTGCAAATAGACTGCTTTTATTATATTCTATGCCTTAATATTGTAAGAAAAGTAATTTTGTACAGTAGTTACAGATAAAAAAACATTTATTATGTAAAAATGCCTTGTAAAACTTTTTTATTTTCAAAAACATGCTTCTGATCTAGATACTAAAAAATAATTCCACCTACAGAAGAAATAAATAGTGTATCCTTTTATAAAAATAGAAGGCCCAATCTTTAATTTGACATGTAATTTATGTTGTTTTTAACAAATCTTACTATTAAAAAAAAAAATAGAGAAAATGTCCAACAGCCAGGCTGCTGGGACTTGCCTGTGCTGAAATGGCCCAGGGTTGAAAGTGTTAAATGTTGAAACACAACAAGGATTAAATACATATCTGTTTCCATAAGCAAATAACAATGACATATCAACACACATGGGGTGAATCCATTTCAAATCAACCAATGGGTGTTGCTGACATTTTGCTTTTATCTTGTACAGTGGAAATCGGTTAACACGAAATGACGGGGACCAGTTATTTTTTTCGTATAAACCGAATTTCGCGTTAAGCGAACAAAAAGTGAAACAAAATGAGGAAGTGAACAAATAGTGTACTGTAGATTATTTATTGTACTGTCTAGTAAAATGCAACAAATACAAGCTTTTATTTATCCTCATGGTTTATTATTGTTAATTTTTCTTAAAATTATTATTAGCTGTTCTAAATTTAGTCCTATGATTTAGGTTTTCTTATAGACTACTGTATGTCTTTCAACTTTACCATAGTTTTCGTGTTTATCTTTATTTAAAATAATCCGTTATTTTCTTTTGCACACAATTTTGCACTATTTTATTTTCAACAAATTGTTCTAATTTATCAACGTGTTCAAACATTTCACCTTCCGAGTTGGCTTCAAAATATCGACGAACACGGCTCAGCAACGAAAGCATATCGGTAGCGGTAGGAACATTTTCCGTGTCAAGTTCATCGTCACTATCATCACCTTCACAGTTGTCAACTTGCACTGTTTCCACAATATCGGTATCTGTTAATACGGGAGCCGTAGTTACGTTCTCGTCGACAGTCACGTACTCATTTAGAGAAATTGAAACATTTAATATAGATGACACACGATTAAACATTTGAGATAGTGTAGGATCAATTTCATTTTCTTCGGGTTGTTCAGTTTCTGAATTCAAAATGAATCGAGCATGAGCGAAACAATTTTGAATTGTTGTAGGCATCACGGGGTTCCACGCTGTTCTTAACAAGTTACAAGCATCCAGAACATTTACACAGAAATCTTTTTTCCCCTCAATAGTGGCCAAGTATTTCTGCAGAAGTAACTTTCTGTACTGAAATTTTAAATTTTGAATAATACCTTGATCACAAGGTTGTAGGACACTAGTCGTGTTCGGTGGTAGAAAAACAAGTTTAATTGCCATCAATTTTAGGTCACATGGGTGGGCAGGACAGTTGTCAATAATTAACACAATTTTCCTCTTCTGAGAAGTGAAATGTTTTTCTAACGAAACCAGCCATTCGGTAAAAATTTTAGACGTCATCCACGCTCGTTTGTTAGCTCTATATTCTACTGGCAACTTTTTAACATTTTTAAAACAGCGCAGCTTTAAACTTTTTCCTATAACAAGTAACGGAAGTTTTTCTGACCCATCAGCATTGCAACCTAACATCACTGTCACTCTCTCTTTGGGCTTTTTACCACCAGAGCTAAAAGCTCTTTGAATGAAACCAGATATTCCCCTTTGAATGAAAGTGTTTTATCAGGCATACAACGGAAAAATAGTCCTGTTTCATCGGCGTTGAAAATATCCTTACGTGATAGTCTTTTAAAATTGCAGGCAGTGTAGATTGCAACCACGATGATGTCATTTCTTGTGACACCTGTCTTGATTCGCCACAGATGTTTTTAAAGGTTATGCCATTTCGGTTGTTAAACCTTTCTAGCCAGCCAGGATTTGCAGTGAAATTTAAGTTCATCTGTTCAGCAAAAACGTTTGCTTACTCCATCAGTAGTGGTCCAGAAATAGGAGCATCTTGTGATCTCGCTTGCTTAAACCAAACAAGAAGAGCAGCCTCTAAGTTTTCGTGGTTTGCCTTACGGAAACGTTTTCTGCCTGGTTCAAACTTGCCCGACTCATACAGTTCTAAAGTTTTATCTCTATTTTTTATAATCGTGGATAACATCGAGTTTGGTATACCGAATGTTTTACAGATTTCTGTTTTAGTTCGAATACCCTCATTAACAGCTTGGAGGAGTTCAACTTTTTTTCTAAAGAGAGGGCACTTTGTTTACGCACTTTCTTCTCCATTTTACTTCCGGACTGCAAAAACGAAATTTACGAAAGCGTAACTTCACTTAACACGTACACGTCACATGCTTAAGATCACTTAACTGGCTGTAAAAGACTAAGAAGTTTGTACAGTAAAAAAGTAAACAGTTAATCCTCACAACTGAGTAAATTTTTTACAATAAAATGTTATCGGTACCGTACCGCAAACTTTACCACCGCTGTACACGCACAGAATACAACTGAATTGAACTCACCACACCCTATAGAGTAGGTAGTTAATGTAAGCGATAACGGTTTATTTGCGGTCAATGAACAACACATTTGGTGCTGAAGGAGAGGCTATGGTTTCTCGTAAACAACGGTACACTGTATACAGTACGTACTGTAAATAGAACTTGGTACTGAAGACAAAACAAACTATGGTCACTACCTGCTCTTTCTCTTTTAGAGATGAAGAATGGATTCCGTTACATCGAAAACGAGCTTTTGGGCGTACTTGTGTGGCTTTATTTTGTATGCAGTTACTTAAAAGCCAGCAAAAAAAAATTATTTTTAACAAAAATTTTTCGTGTTAACCGATATTTTTCAGGTAAACCTTTCATGTTAACCGTACAAATAATACACTGTACATAACAAACGGCGATCGGTACCCGAGTGGTATTTCGTGTTAACCGATATTTTGTGGTAACCGTTTCGCGTTAAACGATTTCCACTGTATAATGTTGTGTCACTCTTTGGTTTCCCTCTTGATATCCAATTTGTTTTGGAAGATCAGCTATTTTCAGGTATTTTTTGTACATTGTGAAAACTGAAGTACCTTTTTTAGTTTTAAAGATATCATCTTGAAACAAAACTATCTTAATCTGCATAAAAATCACCTTTAATTTGTGTTATTAACATAATTTTACTAGGTTTTGAGGAATAGCGTAAAACTGGAACTGAAAATTGATTTCTTACTGTGCAAGTTAACAACTTTAGAAGCAAAAATTTCAAATATGCAAACAAAGAAGACTGTTAATAATTTTTTTATGTGAATACTTCATATTGCTCTGTGTTTTATTAGTTGAAATTAGATACTTTTGTCCTTATTTTTTATGAGCAATCAAAATTAAACTTTGTGTAAAAATAGCAATTTCTAATATCTCAAAAGGGGAACAAGACAAAAATCTGAAATTTTCTCAAAATACTCTTCTAACAACTAGTAACTGAAATTCAAAATTTCACAATTAATGAAATTATTTTTAAGCCTCTATTTATTTATTTATGTAATTAATTCATTTCTATAAATTGGCCAATCATATATTCACAGTATTGCCAGTAATTATTGTACGTCCCAAGTGTCTATTGAACATTCATTTGGCGTAATATTTATTTACAATCTCATGGAATTCCATGCGTACACTCACACTCACATTTACATCATACACAGATTCATATTATGTGACAAGCTTTCATTCACGGGATGGGGCATAATCTTATAATTTTTATGGCAGCATAAAGACCACAAGAAGGGCTTTAAACAGCAATTAACATTAAATTAAATGTGTACATACTACAGACCACTTGTCTTCAGCAGAACAATAGTTTCTTATGGTGTGAAAAGTAAGAGACTGAACTTTCCATAATTTACAGGCAAAACGTTTACCAATTAGCTTGCAGGAGTAGAAAGTAATTTTAAATTTTTTCAGACCATAATAACCAACTCAGTAGTTACGGAGTGGTTAAAACTAGGGACACATGCTTGCCAGACATAAAGTATATGGTGGAAGAAATAATCATACTCAGATAAATGTTACTATCCCAATAATAATAATGTCTTTTGGTGTAACATAGAACTGTTGTGAACAGATGTTTTTGCCACTTAAAGGAAAAACAAAATTTGTGTTATATGATTTTTATTTTGCATTAAATATTGTAAATTATGCAAATATATACAATGAATAGAAAACAAACTATTGTGAAACATGGTTCAAATCACCAGGCTTTTATAAAAATAAACATACCAAAAAAAAGTTACACAGTATATCACATAATGAATAACAGCTCACTTAATTACCTAAGTTTGTTATATCTACAGTAGGAGCAAACTATAATTTGGAAATTAAGGGAATTGCACTAACATTATTTCTTTTATCTAAAAATGTGTTTATGGTAGAGTGAGTAAACATTATTGTTCATACAGCCCCATTTCGCTGTTAATAGTATGAACTTAGCGTAATTCTAGTCAGAGTCTCTGCTTTAGTTAATTTCAATTTGTTACTTTTGTTGAAAGTTTACTACAGACAAATATTGTCTTGTAATAATGTATTAAGGTATGTCTTTTAACAATTATGCTACATTAAACGATATGCGAAACAGTGCCATCTGTACAAACACAGTTAAAGACAAAGCGTCATTTGAACAGCATAGTTTGAACAGATGCTTTTATCAATGAATATAGTACATACATAAATTAAGGCAGGCCATGTTTCTTCTTGTTATGATTATATGATACTCTCTAGAGCCTCTTTACTCTCTTACTGGAGTATGAAACTGGAGAGGAATGACCAAGGAAAGAGCAAAATGGAGTCGAATTATTGTGAAGGCAAAAACCCACAAGGGTTTGTGACTGCCAATTGAAGAAGTAAAAGAAGTCTCTTTATTCTCAGTTCCCAAATTGCCTTTTCAAAGAATTTCAACACTAACTTTCTTTGAGTTTGTTTAATATTTTCATAACCATTAAAATATTCACCAAGCAAATCTTTTGTAGACCTACATGTAATAGTAAGTCATTTAAATCGCTCATTTAAAACTATGGTTATTAATTTACTTTTTTTTAAGTATTATATATTAAACAGATATGCAGGTTAGAAATATAATTTCCCTTAGGTATGAAACCCTTAATCGTCCACCCTACAGCCTTGATCTTTTACCTTCAGGCTTTTGTCATTTCCAAAATTGAAGAGTTTTTGATGGCAATCAAAATCACATACATAAAAATCCCAAATATCCAAAATCCAAATTATCACACAAAACGTTATGGCATTGCTGAAATATTTTTATTTAGTACATTTACAAATACATTAAAGTGTACATGAAAATATTACATTGATTTAAAAAGCTTCAATGACAGTTGAATTCTAAAGTGTTATACATACTGCTATACCATCATTGCCTATGTTTACAAAAAGTCTTCATACTTTAACATCACAATATTGTTTAAAGTTTTCTTTATAAGTCCATTCTGTAATCTTAACACTACACATATTATGACCTTGTTGCCCTTATTTATTAATGAATCAAATTATTACTAATAAGCAAACTGTATTTTCATAATTATATACAGTTTAAAGCTATCATCTTTCTAGCGAGGTGGGGTAACTAATGTGGGCCTACTGGATAATTTAATAACTATTTTTATTATCCTGTAACTGATGTACTGATTAATTACAAAAGGAAATGACAGTATCAGATTCAAGGAACTGTACACAAATGGAATTAATAAAGTCATTTATGACACCCCAACCAGAAAAGATCTCGGACATTATATTGTATAGGTCATACACGACTACACTAAACTGTACTGTTTGCAAAGATGATAGCAAGTAAATTATTTTATAGATTTAAGAATAAGGATATACATTGACTTTAAGCATATAAATAAAATTGGGAATGAAATGCAGCATTATTTGGAAATAATAAGAAAATTAAGGAAATCAACTAGCACTTAATGTATGTTTCATATAAATTAAGTGAATATTGATATTTATATTATTATATTAAGTGAATTTCATATAAATACACCAATATTGAATATTGTTAGATAGTTTGTATACTTCTTAAGAATTATATTTCAGTAACAACAAAGGAATGACAAAAATAATACATATGGATCAATATATATAATACTGCTACTACTAAGATGCAAAAAATAATTATTTCCGTAGTGTCATGTAATTTATTCTAAAAAAAGAACAACTTAAAACAATTAATCAATTCCCAAAATTAATTTTAAAGTTCATTTATTGAGAGCACAGGGAAATCAGACTGAAACCTAACTGAGCATAAACGAAGAAAATAATTAGTCTAACTATTACTATTCGAGATAAATATGACAACTGCAATTCATATATCTGTACAATCTGGTCAAAAACATACATGGGCATAGAAGTTTTGTGTGTAGTTCATGTGTACATCTTTTCAAGTCAGGAAAATATGAGGATTTATAATAACTGTTTATGAACAAGTACGAGTGTTTATTATTTTATGGCCAGCGTATACTTACTGATATTTAGAATACGTTAAAATAAAAATTATTACCCTAAACAGTTTGAGAAAAATATGACTAAAACAATCAAAATTTGTATTACTCTACAGAATTCAAAACAAGGATTTTCTATATACAAAATGATGCATATTTAACTCCATAATCATTTTAATAGAATTCTTATAAAATCAAAACAATCAAACCTAGAATCACCTCTAGGCTACAAATAAATTGTATCCATTACTCTTTATAAGCAAGTAATACTCAGTAATAGTATGATAATCACAATACAATCATTGCAACTCCAGCATCTTATGATGTTAGTAGTGCAATTACAAATACATTAAGTGTACATGAAAATGTTACTTTGATTTAAAAAGCTTCAATGACAGTTGAAATCAGAAGTGTTATATGTACTGCTATCCTCTCATTGACTATGTTTACAGAAATTCTGCTTACTTAACATTCGCAAGATTGTATAAGATTTTCTTTTGAAAATTGTTGTTGTTTTTCGTTAGAATATTTTACCATCACTTTCTATTATTAATATATTTCCATCATTTTTTTATAATGAGACTATGTATATTTTTCATGGTGCTCTAAAAAGACATAATGTGATCTGAGAAAATGCCATATGTTTTTAGTAGCATTATAAAAACCATTGTGAATACTTATAAAATTACCTGAAATATTTCAAAACCCTTCCTCAACTATAATACAGTATTGTCAAGGTGTACATTTAAAATATCGGTATGTAGAACCATACATGACTTCCATGTTCTAAGATTTATATTTAAAATCATTTTCAAAATATTTCCATAGAAACTACTTCTTTCTACTTATTGCTTAAGCCTTAACCACAGTACTGTGGTCACTAACGTATACTACCTCACGTTATCGTACTCGATTTTCACTGATGATGGCAGTCGATGGGACTGCTGAAACGTCTGGTTTTGCAGAAAACATTGGACTACGGCCAAACAGCCCGGGAAGGAATTTTAACAACAAACTACTTCTTTGTTGCCGATAACGTAGTACACATATAAAAAATTATCCCCTCCCCTTCAACTATAATTTTCATTTATAGAAAATTGCCTCCACCCCGTTCAACTAGCCTCTTCATTTATAGATATTTCATCTACGTTCCTACAGTGGATTATTATGATCTTCTTATCAGGATACTTTATTTACCAAAATTACATACTTTACCCTTCTTAAAGCATAAAATGTTGCAGGTAAACTACCCCTTTCTCTTAACCAATCTTCACCAAAATGAACAGGCATTGAGTTCTTTACAACTCAGGAATGTATGCAAAAACTTATTTGATTCTGTTTGAATGTGCGGCAGTTATCGTTCATCATAAAAAAGATTACCCTTGTTAAAACATAAAATGTTGCCGGTAAACTACCCCTTTCTCTTAACCGACCTTCACCAAAAAACAATAGGCCTTGAGTCCTCTACAATTCAGAGATGTATGCAAAAAATTATTTGATTCTTGGATTTCGTTGTCCATGATGTGTCCGTTACTTAACTAAATACAACTATATTTCATTAACGACTGGGAACACAAAGTTTTTTATGAGTAAAAACATAAAGTTTTACCTTACAACCTGAACCGGTTTTCACTTTTAAAAAGCTTCTTCAGAGGTTGCTGGTAGCGCTGTCCGTCCTGTTGTGGGCGACGGAATCGATTTTTGAAAGATCGATGTTATGTGTGTGGGGTAAGATATGTTCGAATAATGCGTGCGATTTGAATTGTGTCTGTTCGTTTAGGATGTAATTTTTATTTGTTTTCGTGTGTTTGTATATTTCCAATTGTTCTAAGTGTCTAGTTTTCGGCCTTTTGTGTGTACGTGTAGAATGTTCATGTTATTGTCGATGTTTTTGTATGTGTGGTTTCCTTCAATGAGGTGGTTTGCAAAGGTGGATTCTGTAGTGGAGTGGAGTGCCTTTGTGTGTTCAATGTATCTTTGTTTGAAGCTACGTCCTGTCTGGCCTATGTAGAATTTGTGCAATTTAGTTTGTAAACATCAGGTAGATCGAATTTGTTTTCTGCTTTGTGTGTGTGTTTTGAATGTGTGTGTTCGATTTTGTTAGTAATTTTGTAAGCGATTCTGTATCCTGCTTTTTTGAATGTGTGGGCTATTTTTTCAGTTTGTTTGTTGATGTATGTTAGTGTTATGAATTAGTTGTTTTCTGTCTTTGTCTGTTGTTTGTTTTGTGTAGGAGTTTATTGACTATTGTTCTGTCGTATCCGTTAGATTCTGCTAGATATTTTATCTTGTTTAGTTTGTCTTTGTAGTCTTTTTCATGTAGGGGGATGTTAAGTCTATGTATCATGGTTCTGAAGCCAGCTAGATTGTGTTGTATTGGGTAATTGGAGGAGTTGTGTATTAGTGTGTCAGTTGTAGTCGGTTTTCTGTATATACTGAATTTGTGCCTGTGTTCAAGTTTTGTGATGGAGAGGTCTAAGAAGTTTATGGTATTGTTGTGTTCATATTCGGCAGTAAAGGTTATGTTTTCATGTATTTTGTTTATGTGCGTTAGTAACTGTTCACATTGTCTTTTGTTTCCCCTGTATAGTATTAGAATGTCATCAACGTATCTGTGCCAATATAGTATTTTATGTGTCTGTCATTGTTTGTGAGGATTTTTGTTTTTTCTAAGTGTTGGAGGAAGATAGAATGCTGGATATGGGGGAGCCCATGGGTAGACCTTAATTCTGTGTGTAAAATTTATTGTTATATGTAAAGTAGTTTTGTTTTGTGATAATGTTCAGAGTTTCTGTTATTTCATTGATAAGTTCGTCTGGTGTGTTGTTCTGTTTGAGTTTGTTTTGTAGGATGGTGATTGTTTCAGAGATGGGGATGTTTGTGTACAGGTTTTTAATGTCAAAGGAGGCTAACGTGGCATTATAGGGGTGTGTATGTCTTTTATTTTTGTTACTAGGTCTGTGTTGTTTTTTTACTCCAATGTTGTTGTCTAGTTGTGAGTGTTGTCTGATCATTTTGTCTAGATGTTTTGCAAGTTTGTATGCAGCGGCATTATGGTAATTGATAATGGGGCGGATCGGAATTTCTTCTTTATGGATTTTGGGAAGCACTTGGAGGGTAGGGGCTGATGGACAGATTTGTTTCATGTAGGGTTTTTGTTTCTGTGTCATTATGTGTTTGGCTTTGTTGACTAGTTGTTTTACTGTGTTTTGGTATCTGTTGGTGGGGTCGTGTTTTAGTTCAAATGAAACTAAAACAAACAAACACTCCTTGATAAAGGCCTAAAACATAACATACATTACAAACAAAACAACCAAACACTAACAAATCTCATAGTTGACACTGAAACAAATATACAAAACACAGCACCAGAACATCAAGACACACTAAGACATAATGTAAACAATATAATAGAAGCACGTAAGACTCCAGACAACAAGAACCACAACTCAGAAATACACAGCCATCTAACTGAGGGAAAAGGCACACAAACACAACATCACATTTGTAAAAGCAGACAAAGGCAACACGACTGTAATCATCTCCATAGACAACCTACACAACAAAGTACAAAACTTCATGGAACAGAACAACATCACAGAACTAGTGATGTAAAGAGCAGAAACTCTTTACTGACGAATATGAACACAACAATACCATAAACTTCTTAGACCTCTCCATCACAAAACTTGAACACAGGCACAAATTCAGTATATACAGAAAACCGACTACAACTGACACACTAATACACAACTCCTCCAATACAACACAAACTAGCTGCCTTCAGAACCATGATGCATAGACTTAACAACATCCCCCTAAATGAAAAAGACTACAAAGACGAACTAAAGAAGATAAAATATCTAGCAGAATCTAACGGATATGACAGAACAATAGTCAATAAACTCCTACACAAAACAAACAACAGACAAAGACAGAAAACAACTAATTTATAACACTAACATACATCAACAAACAAACTGAAAAAATAGCCCACAAATTCAAAAAAGCAGGATACAGAATCGCTTACAAAACTACTAACAAAACAGAACACACACACAAAGCAGAAAACAAATTCGATCTACCTGGTGTTTACAAACTAAATTGCTCAAATTCTACATTGGCCAGACAGGACGTAGCTTCAAACAAAGATACTGTATATTGAACACAAAAAGGCACTCCACTCCACTACAGAACCCACCTTTGCAAACCACCCCATTGAAGGAAACCACACATACAAAAACATCGACAATAACATGAACATTCTACACGTACACACAAAAGGCCGAAAACTAGACACTCTAGAACAATTGGAAATATACAAACACACGAAAACAAATAAAAACGACATCCTAAACGAACAGACACAATTCAAATCCCACGCATTATTCGAACATATCTCACCCCACACACACAACATCGATCTTTCGAAAATCGATTCCGTCGCCCACAATAGGACGGACAGCGCTACCAGCGGCAACCTCTGAAGAAGCTTTTTAAAAGTGAAAACCGGTTCAGGTTGTAAGGTAAAACTTTGTTTTTACTCATAAAAAACTTTGTGTTCCGAGTCGTTAATGAAATAGTTGTATTTATTTGATTCTGTTTGAATTTTCGGCAGTTATCATTTCAGTTCAGTTGGTAGTCCTTCAGTCTTTTGACTGGTTTGTACCCTCCCCGCATATACCTGTGGTGCGTGTGATACTGAGTCTCTCACAGGTGTATGGGACCTACAGTTTAACGCCGGATCTGAACGGCAATTTTTTTTTTGAGGGGGGGAGGGTTTATACTAGGCAGGATACCTCTCGCTGGGTTGCCTTTACCTTGCAAGGGGGAATGGTCTATCTAAATCAGATGGCCCCTGGCGGGAATTGAACCCGCGCCAACAGCGTAGCAGCGTCACACGCTAGCCACTATGCCACGACCGCTCCAATTATCGTTTGCCATAGAAAAAATTCTACACACAGACACTTTTCAAAAAATGACTTTTCTTCATGTTTTGAGGGTAGTACAATCAGAATCAGCCGTTATCTCGAACACGATTTTTTTTTTTTTTTTTGCCATGACCATACTTCCATTTCCTTATGGAACATGGAAGTAAAAAAGGAAGCAGAAATCAAACAGTGCTTCCTTTTCTTAAGAATTATAGCACTATTTGAAAAGGAATACTAGAAATATTTATAATCAATACTAGAAATCGTATTATTCATTACTTCAATGTGTATAGTTAACATTTGTGGTTCATATCCATGTTTCATCATTTTGGTTACCCTAGATTTTTATTAAAACGAGTTCAGATAATCGTGGGGTTAATGTATTTAATTTGAGCTTGTTCATTATTGATCTCAATTTATAAAATTTTATTTTTAAAATTAAGAAGCATGCCGTTTCCTTTATAACAGATTACAAAGTATTACATATTCAGTACATCCTTGCCCAGATTGAAAAAATTATTACAAGCATAACCTAATGTGTGTACAAATGTTTTCTATTATGTCTATTTAGAAACCATTACTGTTACCCTGTTCCTGTATTTCCTTTACTGTAACTCATTTCTCTTTACCTCATATTGTCAGGTTCTTAACAACTGCTCAAGCAACATGTTACTATAATTTCTAATCTGCAGTCCTTTTACTCTAGTACAGTATGCATACTTGTATTGTTTTAGTTTTCTTCATATACTACACATGTGCTTATTTACGGTAGGTTTACCACAGACAAAACATAGTCCCAGTGCGCATATGCTAGGTCAATGGAGAAAACTCTTACTCCCACCACATTCATTACAAACCTGATTGCTGTTATGTTTGTTAACTTACTTTTCTTTATACGTTTAAATCAATTATAAAACTCATCGTGTACCTTCTCTGGGTCCCAAGGTCCTTCACACGAACTTGTGAACTATAAACGTGATTTAGGGTTATTAACTACGCTCATTTTACAGTTAACTACTTCACTTGATTTATTTCTTTTTTATCATTATCTTTTTATGCTTCAATACAACATGCTCCCTCCTTCTCTATTCTCTACATTGAAATGAAGAACATTAATATGGGGATGTCGACCCCATCTGACAAAATTTACAACCACATTAAAACACAAAAACCATTTCTCCTATTTCTTATAATTAAAATTTAATTATTTGTTAACTACTTAAGAAAAGCAACCCAGCATTTACTCACACACATTCATTCAGTTTACTACCCCATTTAATTTAGATTAAGCACTTTTAATCAGATTTGGAAGGTGATTATTTTATATTATACTGTTACTTGGCTATGTAGATTCCCGCCGACCACGTGTTACACTTGTTTCATTTTGGTTCACTGGTTTGTTCAAATTAAGTTGTCACTAAATTTTTTATCACTGAAGATTCACTGTATTTACACCATTTTTGATCACTTCCTTGTAAATTTAAAACATATTTCGGATATTTAATGAATTTTAGGCTCTCGAGCCTTTGTGCCGAACCGGCCGGAGCCGCAGCTGTAAAACGACAGACGCCAACACCCGGCGTCCAAGATGGCCAAACCTTCTTGATACTCACCAACTTGCTCTCTCATTGGCCCAAAGGGCACCATGTCACATAGTAATTAGTTAACTACGATGTATAGTATATTCACTCTAAGACCTCTTTCACACTACCCGGTTTTTTTGCCGTCCGGAAAGCTGACGGCAGTATTGCCGGACAGAGGTAACTTGTGTGTGCTCTTCACACTACACGACATTCATCCGGCTATTTCGCCGGACGTTGCCTTAGTTTACGTTCTGCCCCCATGGACAGAAGTCAGAAAATATATGTTGTGCTAAGTTTAATGCACAGGCGAAATAGGCAGTTATGGGTGTATCCTCTGTTGATGAGAAGGGATGAAGTAGGAGCCTTTACACTTCTCTTTCAAGAACTCAGGCAAGACGAAGATAAGTTTTTTAATTATTTTCGTATGTCAACGACAACATTCGATGAACTTCATGGTCTTCTCAAGGTTCATTTGCAGCGACAAAACACATAACTGAGGGACTGTATCCAGCCCATAGAAATGCTAGTTTTATCACTCCGGTAAGTGAATATAATATTCATAAAATAACCTAATTAGGGGAACCCGGGGCAGAACCCTAATACATAAGTGGTTGTAAAAAATTAATTTAAGGCAAGAAATTGGTGAAAATTTGTATACACAATCTTAAATTTATTGTTTTACCAAAAATGATATACCAAACATAAAAAGTTAAAACAACCACTTGACGTTTTCCTCTTGGTGCAATTATTTTTGTGTGTCCTTTAGGATTGACAGAGATACCGGTTTCGTCGCAGTTAAAAATACGATCAGGTGTAAATTTATGCTTGTCAACAATTTCGCTAAGCAAACCAAAAAAATCTGTCAACACTTGGTCGATTAAATCCCATTGCTCGGGCCCCAGATGTTGCCTCAGGTTTCCGCGTACTTAAATCGGAATGCCTAGAAAGAAACTGTTTCACCCTATCCTCACCGTCCATCTTCTTCTCTTTGTTAAATGGGAGAGAAAGAGAGAGAGACCGAGAGGGAGAGAGAGAGAAACACCTCAGTGTGTCGTATATTAGAGCCTACATAAAAAATCAGTTAACTAAAAATGAACTTTTTCATGTGAAAACTTACTTTACATGTGAGAGTAAGTTTTCACATGAAAAAGTTCATTTTTAGTTAAGTGTTAGTGCTGTGAAAGAAGAGATGAATAATCAAGACAACTAAAAAATCAGTGTTTAACTATTTCCGATAACATCATGGAACAGTATGTTTTTCAAACATTCAACTTTCAATGTAAATTTTTATCTGAACAGTAACAGATAAATGATTTTTTTTACAGGACAGTAAAAACAACAAACACAGCTTTTGCGAGGCTCTGGTTGAAATACCAATACTACGTACTATATCTAAGAAAACAAACTAGCTACTAATGACTATATACCTCAGCAGAGACACAAAAAGTATAGATTTATTTTGTACTCTCTGGAGCTTAAATTCCTCCCACGGTTTGATAAGGGTGGTAGAATGTCTGTTTTGATTATAAATGATGTCACCTACACTGTCTAGATCGGCTGACAAACTGTCCGGTAGACTGCCGGATAATGTGAAAGCGTCAATGGTGTGCAGTAAGCTACTGAGTGAACTACCGGCTTTTTCTCCGTCCGGCGACCGGAAGATTGTAGTGGCAGTCCGGCGAGTCATTAGGTCGCCGGACGGTAAAACTGCCGGATATTCGTAATGTGAACGTGCTCACGCCCCTCCATTTGTCTCGCTGCCGGGCGGGATAGTGTGAAAGAGGCCTAAGAGACCAGCGAGCCGAGTACGTGCTTATTCACCTGTACAGGCACGCACTTCCGCACGCTCTCACATTCCAGAGCATCAGAAAACAGTGCATGTTGATAGATTTTCTGGACCAACCTGCAGATGGGCGTTCCCTACAGGAATGTCTATTGTTACAGACTGAGGCCCTGTGTGGGTACTATTGTGCGTCGCATTTACAATCAAATTAAAATCCCTCATCCCATTCTGCCTCGTTACATGTTCAATTAATAATCCAATCGGGCAGCATATTGCTCAAGTTTGTTGTTCAATTTACAATTTGGTTATGATACGTAATTTGTTGCCTTTCTTTATAGATGTCATTGAAAATCTGCAATATACATTTATTACTTTATTATAATAATTATTGCTCTATACAGTATTGTATACTTTAGTTTATGCAGTTTTTTAAAGTATTACTGCACTGTTCCATTTTTACCATACAGTAGTGTTAATTTTTATTTAAATGATGTCATCATTAATCAATAGACTAGCTTCTACAAAACCTAGAACAACAACTCAAGTTGGAGAAATTACTTTAAACATGGCAGAATATTTTTTTTTTTAAACTAACAAAAAACAGAGTATGACTTAAATTATTAATAAGTACTCTGAGCTGCAGAATTTGCTCACTGTTTTGAATGAAATATATTTATTATAAGGTAAACATCAAATTAGAAAATTTACCAGTTGTCAGAAATATTACGAAAACCCCTATTACTCATACTTTTTTTAGTGAAATAATGATTGTAAAACAGACAATCATACGATAAACACTAAAATTTTCCAAGTACTGCAGTGGTTTTTAGTTAAATTTATAACCGTAGCATCTAAATGACAAGTAACTTAGCCCTAGTTTTTAATTTTATATATCTTAACATAGCTCTATAGTATTATATCTAATACTTTTCACAAATATATATAACAGTTAACAATATTATCAGTTATTTTCTCTCTGTTAGCAGTTTTCATAACAACTTTGTCGAATTTTGTTGCTTCTCTGCTCAAGTTGTTGTAGGAAGAACTTGATAATGGTTGCAAAACTGAAAGGCCTCGTTCGAGGGAAAATTGTACATAGCAGAGAAGCAACAAAATTCGACAAAGTAGATAACAATATGTAAACTTTATTTGCAATATGTCTTAGACTTGTGAAGGTGGTCCAAAATTTCCAAGGAGTGTTGAGAGACATTAATTCTACCAATTATTAAAGATACTGAGTTTGTATGTTGAATAAAATTCCTCATAAATTGATCACCCACATAGACTTTTACCATTTTTTTTTGTATTTCAGTTTTTTCCCTGTAGTACCCCTAAAGTTGAAAAGCTTCATAGTAAATGCACCATTAGGCTTTGGATGCCCTTTCCGGTGACATCTGGCTAGAATGTTACAATTTTTTTAAACTTTTGGTACCTTTATTGGACCCTGGTGTCCTAGAATTTTGAAATTTCAAAAACTGTAAACTATATATGGTTTAAAATGCTCTTTATTTTGATAGTCCACATGCACTTTCGTGAATTTATCAAAATTTTGACCTACTTTTTTAGCCCTGATGTTCCAAAATTTTGAAGTTTTAAAAAATGACCACTAAGTTCAGATTCTGGTTAAAATGCTCCTACTTCATATAGGTTTATACGATTTTTTTTACAACTTTACCCCTCACATTCTTCCCTCCTATCCACCATTTTTGAAAGATCAATATCGAAATAGAGTTCTGTATGGTTAAAGTATGGACATGAATACCAAGTTTTATGAAAATTAGTTGATGCATTCAAAACATAATCTGAGACATACCCCAAATAGATATACAGACTGGCAGGCAAATGCCAGACAGTTGAGTTAAAACTGATAATTCACTTCACTCATAGTGAAGTGTCTGAATCTAGTGTGAACAAATTTTTTAAAAAAGGAAAGAAATTATCTACTTCTGAATATAAAATGAATCTACTTTCTGCTCCACAAGAAAATTTGCTCATTCATGAAAAAAAAACTAAGTGGACAAATAGCGCAATAATGAGAACAGTACATGAATTTTATGCTATGAAAGTTCCGTCCATCCGTAAAGAATTTATGAAGATCTCTGAAGGAAAATATTGATGGCAGTGTCTTAAAAAGTTGTGCCTTAAGAGGACTTGATGCCAGGCCAATATAAGGTATCTGACAGAAAGAAGTGATATCGTTGCATGGAGGGTATCCTTAAATCTAACAGGCATAATTACGTTAAGATGACAGGATAAAATATTGTATACACATTTTGAATTTGTTAACATTTTAAAGAAATGTGGATGATTATTCTGTAATCTGTTATTTTTAGAAATCTGTTGTATATGGATAGTACTGTAGTGATGCTAAAGTAATGAGCTTGACCACCATTAGTAATGGAACTAATGTGACACAGTATTAGTGACAATCCACATTTGAGCTTGTTTTTTGTGGTAGACCTATAATAAATTTAATTATATTGATAATAAATAATTATGATTATACTTTTTATCATTTATAAATAAACATTTTACTTTATGGTAATTAATTATTATGATAATAAATTAAATTATTGGATAATAAATACCGGTAATTATGATTATACTTTTATAATAAATATTTTATTCTTGGATTTCATTGTCCATGACGTGTCCATTACTTAACTAAATATAATTATTTCACTACCAACTCGGAACACAAAGTTTTTTATGGATAACAGGACGTAGCTTCAAACAAAGATACATTGAACACACAAAGGCACTCCACTCCACTACAGAATCCACCTTTGCAAACCACCTCATTGAAGCAAACCACACATACAAAAACATCGACAATAACATGGACATTCTACACGTACACACAAAAGGCTAAAAACTAGACACTCTAGAACAACTGGAAATATACAAACACATGAAAACAAATAAAAACGGCATCGTAAACGAACAGACACAATTCAAATCACACGCATTATTCGAACATATCACACCCCACACTCACTACATCGACTACGAATCTTCATCTGGTCACGACTATCTTTCGAAAGTCGATCCCATCACCAACAACAAGACGGACAATGCTCCCAGCAGCAGCCTCTGAAGAAGCTTTTTAAAAGCGAAAACTGGTTCAGGTTATAAGGTAAAACTTTTACATTTTTACCCATAAAAAACTTTGTGTTCCGAGGTGGTGGTGTAATAATATTTAAATATTTTATTTTACAATAATTAATTATTATAAATAATATTAAGAAACTGTTGATTACTGTGATTAAAATTAATAAATATTTTGATGGTTATATATTTAATAAGTTATCACATTGAATATTCATCTGATTCATATTCCACTTGATAATGTGATTCAAAAATATTTGGTCCAATTGATCAGAACAGAATAAAGGGCACTTCTATGCTCTCTACTAAGTTCTTTTCAGGTTGATATCAAAGCTACTGCTCTAAAAATTTCTAATAACAAATTCTTAGAAATCAGTACTAAAATTATTTAACGTAACTAATATAAAATATTATTTATATCAGCGATACTGTGCAACTTCATGTAGTTTTATTTCTGAAACCAGTAACTGTATTTATTCATTGACAGTTGTTTTTTTGGGTACCAGGATCATTGTTTTATGAATTTCTGTGTACAAAAATTATATCATCAACACTTATAACAATCACCACAAAAGAGGTGGTTACTAATTAAGAAGTTAGTTATACCTTAACCTTATAGCCATTACTAGAGGCCAGAACTAAAAATTAACAAAGTCTAGAAGACTCATTTACCTGTAAAAGTAAATTAAATTGTGTTAAGTATAAGTTCCATAGACGATGAAACACAATGTAAAATACTTTAAACATGTCCATAATATTATCATGTTAAATACAACTCCAGTTTTAGGCTTTGGTATTGTAAATTATCATATCAGTGGATTGAGACGGAGCAGTTTGGTACCTCATGTCATCAAAATACAGTGACCAGAGCCTCTATAGATGTGAGGCACAAAACATTTTCTTACAAACTAAATGAATTATAAGAAAATAGCAGATACATGAAAATGTTATAGTAACACTTTGGGTATGTTCTGTATACGTTGTATTAACATTATGTTAATCACAAATACGTTTTAATTTATTCCTCTCTTATCACAATTGTAACTTCCAAAGTGTTCAAGTATTCATTTCTACATTATTATATAGTAAGTTCAATGAAGCCAGAAAATCTGCCACTAGAATCTGCAGTAGAATTAATTGTCATGAAAGTGTTTCTGTTGTCTCCTACATCATGTCTAGATAAAAGGTAAAACGAACGTTTTTGGTGCTCTTACTCCTAGAGAGTAAAAACAACCAGAAAATAAATGCCAGAAAATTATTTTTCAGCATACTATTCGGAATAATTTATGAAAATGCATAGAGTTATGTTTTCAGCCTATTAAGTAAAGAATTTAAGGTCAAATTTACTGTATAGCATTTAGGGTAGTAAAAAGAGCCAATTTGAATGGGATGAAATGTATAAAATAGCAACATTTTTTAATTTTGTTTCTTACAATATTCAAAAATTAAAATTAAGTGAAAACATAAGTAAGAAGTATGGTGGTCAAAATGTCAATGTTATATTATGTAGTACAGGGTTGAAATTCCACCTGGAAATTTGAAATTTCATTTCTGGCAAACTATTTAGAATAAATTGTTGAAAATTGTATATTTACATTTTTGAAGTCGCTGATTAAGAAAATAAGGTCAAAAATATAAAATACAGGAAAATCAAAATGCCAATTTCAGGGGGGATAAAATTTACAAAATTTCCATATCTTTAAATTCACTTTTCTTTGAGTCAAATACAAAAAATATTGTATTTTGAGTAAGATAAAACAAAACTGAAAAAATAATTCAGTTAAAGAAATAGATAAATGTCTTTGTTAATTTAACACTTTATTATTTTATAAGTGGCTCAAGGTATAACGCCTTTCCTTACATCATGTCAATGCTAACCTGTGTAGTTAGAAATTCAGTTAAGTTTACCACCATATATAAATAATCATATCTCGTAAAGTATTTGTCCTATCAAAAATTAAATAAGGTATTTGTAATAATCCTTATTTAGTTTGTCTACCTTTCTTTGTTTAATGAGTATGTTTTCCATTATTTAAGGAAAATAGAAAATATCTCAATGACATCACCAAATTAACCTAACATTCAAAGTATAATATTTTAAAAAGTGATAGTTACTAAACATCTTAAAAAATGTTGGGTGGTCAAAATAATGTAAATTATTGATACCTACTAAGAATTTTTCTTAAATTTTGTTTAATAACAAATTACAGAGGAAAACTGCAATTTTACAAAAAAAGTATGAAAACTACACACAGTTTTTTTTTACCATACCTTCGTTACTTTTATTAATATTAAAATAAAACATACTTCATTAGAAAGACAATGTAAATAACTTTAATCTAATTTATGAGTACTATTTTCATCAGACGTATGGTTTTCAAGTTATTCAAAGTCAACAATTGTTTTTTTTTGGGGGGGGGGGTAAAAAAATTAAAGTGTCACCTTTAAACAGTCATACCTCAGTTCTATTAGTTTATTAGAACAACAGTGTTATTAGTTTAACAGTTTATTAGTTCTATTGTGACAAAAATATATGCAGATTGTTTGTCAAAAAATAAGCTTTATTTTATGTATCTACCTTTATTTTGCTAAATTTAATTTAAATTTTTGTAGTTATTTAGTAATATATTTTTTCCATTATATGAAATCACCAAATTGATCTAAATTTCAAAGTCTAATAGTATCAAAACAAACAACTTGAAATAGCATTGAAACTTAAAGCATACCAAGAGTGATTCAGATTAATGATATGTAACAGGGATTGTAAAAATGTTTTCATAGTAGTAAATTATAGCAGAAATATTTCTAAACATTTCTGAAAAAATTAAAAATACAATACAGTTAATTGTACTGTTATTATAGTAAAGCAAAATTAATTTTAAAGATAATTTCATGGCCTTTAATTTAGATCACAGGCACTTTCCTTTAAACCCATAGATTCTGAGTTATTAAGAGTGAAAAATGGTTTTTGGCTGAAAATAAGTAAAAGCACCATTTGTAAAGAAGCATACCTCCCAAATTATCGAATCTACAGGAATAAAAAAAATCTCAAATGGTTCCTTTAAGGGTTACTTACTTTACTTAATAGTTAGTGGTGAGGGTTACTTACTTTAAGGGCTCCTAATCATTTTTTTAATAGAGTCAACAAGTTATTTAACAAAGACTGTCATGTGGTAACAATGTTGGTGGGGGGGAGGGATCAGAATGTTTAACTCCTAATAATTCGAAAACCATTGACTTCCATAAAAAACAGTTTACCAACTTTCTTCCTTATAATATGATATTAATATTAGGGTTATTTATATTTTTACTTTTTACCCACTGTGAGAACAACCCCCTGAGAGAGACTAACCAAAACTTTACTTTTAAATATCACTATTGTTTGATGACTCGGAACACTAATTTTTTTATATAAGTAAAATTGTAAAGATTTACCTTACAGCCTAAACCGGCTTTCACCTTTAGAAGGCTTCATCAGAGGCTCTGATGAAGCCTTCTAAAGGTGAAAGCCGGTTTAGGCTGTAAGGTAAATCTTTACGATTTTACTTATATAAAAAACTTATTGTTCCGAGTCGTCAAACAATAGTGATATTTAGTTAAGTAACGGACACGTCAGAAGTATTACAAAAGGTTTCATATCAATTCATTTTATTACAAAGAATTCCAATGTAGAATGCATTGACTCGACTAATATTCAGTATGTTCAAATATCATAATATTTATGACCAGCTCCCAAAACCTCATAACAATTTATAACATTTATTCTAATCACTTAGAAAATATAATTAATTTTTTATTATAAGAATATTATTCTGACATCAAATATATCTGAATGCCATAAAAATACATCAGATTCTTGAATTTGACATATAATATGTATTTTTGTTTGATGAAAAAGTGTGACTTTTTAAAATATTTTTATTTGCTTTATCAGCTGTATATCTTAAAATGGAACTATGCATAGGAGTACATAGGAGTAGCCTTACACGAGTGATGGGAAATACTACTTGTGAATAAATTTTGAGTTATATTTATCTGCTCCATTTTCATTTGTCATGTAGACAATAAGCAAGTGTATTTGACCAAACTCTGAGTGATCTATAACAATAGTTTAATAACTATGCATTTTGCTACAATACATCATCAGAATATGGCTTTAGTAGTTTATGATAAATGTCTTTATGAAAATAAAATTACAGGAGAATATATTAATGTTTACAAAGACTTGACATTCCTTTTTCAAAAATAAATAACTAAATAAATAAAATAAAGTGTAACATAGCATTAACTAAATATAATTATTTCACTACGACTCGGAACACAACTTTTTATGGGTAAAATCTTAAAAGCTTTACCTTACAACCTGAACCAGTTTTCACTTTTAAAAAGCTTCTTCAGAGGTTGCCGTTGGTAGCATTGTTCATCTTGTTGTTGGCGACGAAGTCAATTTTTGAAAGATCGATGTTGTGTGTGTGAGGTGTGATATGTTTGAATAATGCGTGTGATTTGAATTGCATCTGTTCATTTAGGATGTCGTTTTTATTTGTTTCCGTGTGTTTGTATATTTCTAATTGTTCTAGAGTGTCTAGTTTTCGGCCTTTTGTGAGTACATGTAGAATGTTCATGTTATTGTCGATGTTTTTGTATGTGTGGTTTGCTTCAATGAGGTGGTTTGCAAAGGTGGATTCTGTAGTGGAGTGGAGTACCTTTGTGTGTTCAATGTATCTTTGTTTGAAGCTACGTCCTGTCTGGCCTATGTTGTGTAACACCACATTAATTAATTAAATAATTAATTAATAATCAATTGTGAAGTCACTGGTGCAACAGAGAGCTACAGCATCTGTAATTGCCCAGATCATCGTTCAACAGGATTGGTCAACATCATTTCTTCTGTGCTGAACCATCAAAAGGAGGATCTCTACGGATTCCTATCTACGGTCGATGCATCAAACAGTAAGAAATAGATTCATTGATCAATGAAATAAATAATAAATAAATAATAAACAATTTTAAAAGACACTAAGAATTTCACACTTTGTATTTAATTAGTAAGATTAGTTATAACATAGTATAGGAGTGTTGAATGGAAAGTGAGATGTAGTATTGAACGTGCAAATTATTGCAGACCTGTTCTTTAGCACTGGTTTGGGAGATATAAATTTTCTTAATTAAACCAGATAAGAGCAATAGGTCGTTTGGATCTTTTAATCTTCACTTTTCATGCACACTCATTAATTATAAGAGTTAGGGTAGCAATAAGTCCTACAATTAGCATTTTTCAAGAAGTTAACAAAATAATTAAAACGGTAATTAAACCAGGATTCCCCTTGAATTCCACATTCACTGAACGAATCCAGAGAAAGTGTGTCTCTATGCTCTGAGCTAAGCTGAAACCATGTCATTTGTATCTGGGATTTGTTCTGGCACCCAGGTAAAGTAAAATCACGGGTAAGTAACGTTTTATCTATCATTAAATATATCATATAAGTGTGTTAGATAAAAAGTAGCGTTATAATATATATATATATATATATATATATAATGCAACGATACAGCCATATGCTGTATTGGGCATTGATTTAAATAAATATAAAATTTGTAGAATTATTATAAGTTAGGGGTAAATGGACAGGTCTGAGATTGTAAAAATATTTCATTGTTATATTAGGGGAGAAATTAACCTGTTTTGACAGGCAAGGAACACCTGCTCAATTGTATGTGTGTCACATAGCAAATATATGAAAAGGTTCGGGAGTGGGGGCTAGCATGTGATCTGCAGGTCTCGACAGGACAATTTTGGAACCAACAGGTGCGGAATCTCGAGAGGGTATAAATTAAGGGTTCGACTGAAAACCCTTCTCTTCATTTCAAGACACAGTTGCAGTCAGACATGCGGTCCGTCGGCAGAACAGTTTTTATTTTATTATAAGTCTCATTGACGAACGAATAAAGACGTTCAGACGTTCAGTAATTATGTTGACAATATTCGGGAAGCGTAAAGTACCGGGACCGTTTAAGTCTACAAAGAGTATCTACGGAGAAGCTACAAGAGCGACGAGGGATGCTGGACGTTAGGAGATGTTTTTTGATGCCTAACCGACGATTGAGATCCACCTTGCAGCAGATAGCAATTCTCTGAGACGGACCACACACTGCTGGAGAACGACGTTGGACTCTGGACATATCCAGGACCATGCCAAGCCAGGAGCAACGGAAACCCAACTCTGGACAACGCTGGACCCCGTCAATAAGTCGAAAGATCATCAAAACTCGAGGTGGCATGCATAATGCATTTATAAATGATTTTTTAAAAGAGCTCATAAAGACTATATAAAAGGACAATAAATTAAAACAAGAAAAGTTTATAATTAGAAATAATATATTAGAATCTTAGATAAATGTTTAGTCATAAGAATGAGCGATCGCATATAAAGAAATAAGAAAAAAAAGTTTAAATTTGAGATAGTATATTTTTATTTATCAAAGTAAATAATTGAATTGATTTGTAATTTGCATTTGTAGAAAAGAATAATTTAAATTTTGAATATAAACAAATGCCAGTCTAAAAGTAATTAATATATAAGTGTGTTAGATAAAAAGTAGCGTTATAATATATATATAACTATATATATATATATATATATACATATATATATATATATATATATAGATATACACTGTAATTATATAAGTGTGTTAGGTAAAAATTAGCGTTATATAAATTTGGCGCCGCAACTAATGGGTACGATTAAATTGACAAATTATATAAAGAAAGTTATATAATTTGGCGTTGCTTTTACCCAAGTGATTAGTTTAAATTGTAATATTAATTAATTTGAAATGAAGTGGAATTTAAGGTTACAAATAACTGTTGAAGGGTTAAATAGTAAAATAAAATTTGTTAAATTAATTTGTTAAAAAAAAAAAAAAAAATGGCTAAATCACCAGCAGTAGATATGGCAGCAATTGAACAAACGTTTAAGCAGTTGACCACTTAAATAAAAGAAACAAGTAGTCAATTAAAAAGTAGTATTGAAAATACAAATAGTAAATTATCTAGTGAAATAAAAGATATTAATAATAAAATTGAAGAAAATAATCAAAATTTAGAAGAAAGTAATCAAAAATTAATAAATGATGTTAATAATAAAATAGAGCAAACTAATAAATATTTATCTAGCGAAATGAAACAAATAAACGAAAATTTATCTAGCCAAATAGAACAAAGTAGTAAAGAAGCTACATTTAAAATAGATGAAGAAATAACAAATTTAGCTAGTAAATTAGATAGTACCAATGGCAAAATAGATGAGAGTAATCTTAAGTTTGATAAGCATACCGAAGAGGTTAAAATTACATTAGAGGAATTTAGGAAACAAGTAAACACTAATTTTCGCCGTCAAGACGAAAAACTAAATAAATTTAGAAATGAATTTCATGAAAGGTTAGAACAGAAAGTAAACCTCATTAACCAACAATTCAGCGAAGTAACTGCTGAATTAAAAACACAAACGCTTCTAAATAAAGAAGAAATCCAGAGTACTAAGGAAGAGTGTACCCAACTGGGTGAAAATATTAAAGAGGTTAAGAAACAAGTAGAGAGTAAGGCGGACCGAGAGGAAGTACATCAAAAGGTGGAACAGCAATTAAAGGTAATGCGGGAAGATCTGACTAAGGCAATGAAGACACAGCAAACCAAAGTCGTGAGGTGTGGCGGCTATAAGGAAGAACCGGAAAACTTTGCATTCTCAGGAAACCCACACGAGAATCCTGTGGAGTTCCTAAGGCTGTTTGAGGCTTATGTATCTCGTGTAAACCCACTGATGGACGACGAGGACAAGAAGGACATGTTAGGCCGATTCCTCAAGAATTGGGCAGGTACGTGGTGGAAAGTCATCTCGGACAGAGTCCAAACCTACTCTGACTTCAGAGAAAAATTCCTTGCTCAATACTGGAACATTCAGATCCAAAGAAGGGTACGCAATCATCTGGAATTTGGTAATTATCACCCGTCAATGAATATGACAACCACCCACTATGTGCTAAATGTAATGGGACAAGTAAAGCATCTAACACCACCGATAGAAGAGAGAGACCTAGTGTATAAGCTAGCGCGTCATTTCTCAGAATGCACTAGAGTAGCAACCACTACTAGAGGAGTGGATACTCTAGAGAAGTTTATAATGGTCGTGGATGAATGTCAAAACCTAGAGAGGGGCCTGCAGCGTGTAAATAATCAGCTGAATAACCACTCTAGAGGCGATCATCATGAACCAACTTTCTACCCAACGAAAAGAAGAGACAATGAACGCCTGAAATAAAAAAGGTTTACCCCATATCCGGGTAATAAACCCCAAAATCGGCAGGAATTGGAAGAGAAGGGTAGAAGTAGGAGTGTTGAAACCCGACCAAATAAAGGGTATAAGGTATGTAAAACAGCCATATCATCTACCGAGCCACAACCGTCTAATAGTAAAATGAATATGGGAAATGGGAAGCCACTGCAGGTAGAAAAGAAACAAAACTAAACCTACCATTACCTGCAGTGAAACAACCCAAGAAAACAGGTAAAAAGAAAGTAACAAATAATATAAAACAAGTGAGCGATAGGGAGTTCTTGTTAAAAGAAGAGCAAGAAGTGGGTAGAAACCATTATCCTGAATGTCCGGAAATAATTTGTAAAATCAGTAATCTACTAGTACGAGCGCTAATAGACACTGGCAGTGAAGTAACCTGTGTCAGCTCAAAGTTTGTAGAAAATAATAGTCAGTTGCGTAATTGTCCCAGACTACCCGTAAAAAATTGTAATGTACAGGGAGCCACTGGAGCCAAAATGCAAAAGATCACTGAACAAATTTATTTACCTGTCAATATAAATGGTACCCAAACCCAAATTGTAGCTCTAATAGTCCCAAAACTCGTTCATGATTGTATTATTGGGGCAGATACGTTACTTGAATGGAAGGCAGAAATAAATTTCAAAAGAAATACCATCACGATGGAAATTGATACTAAGAAAATCAATGTAAACATTAAAGAATTTAAGCATTGGAAGTCGGTAAGTGTCATAAAAGGGTATATAGAGAAACCGCTAGTTGACGTTGGGAGTGACCAGCACTGTATTGATGATACTCCAGAAATCAACATCGGGATGGAGTTGAACAACAAGCAACAGAACCAAATTCAGCAACTCGTCTGTGAGTATAGGGATGTTTTTAGAACAGAGCCTGAAATAGCTAAGTTCTATGAACATCAGTTAACACTTACTGAAAACACATCATTTGTGCAAAGGACTTATCCAATCCCTTTACACTATAGAGAAGAAGTGGAAAAAGAGGTCCAACAGATGTTAGCGAATGGAGTTATAGAGAGGGCAAGTAGTCCCTATATTAACCCTTTAGTAGTTGTCACCAAGCCGAACGAGAGTATCCGCTTATGCCTTGATGCGAGGAAATTAAATTCTTTATTAGTACCTGATTACGAGTGCGCAAGGAGTGTGGAAGAATTGTTCCAAAAATGTACATGACCAACCTGGACTTAATATCAGGATTTTGGCAAATTCCAATCCGCAAATGTGATAGGCAGTATACGGCATTTTTGTATAAAAACAAGTGCTACCAATTTAAAGTGGTACCTTTTGGCCTGAGCACCAGCTTAGCTGCAATGGTATGGTGTTTAGACAGTGCCTTAGGTAATGAGGTTGTCAGATATTTTGTTTTCATAACAATAATAAAACTCCCCCTATCTCTACTTCATTAGTTCTCTAATAGAGTGCACTCCCATTACCTGTTTCAAAGTACAATTCACCTAGTAATCAATAGTCATAATTAGAGCGTTTTTCTTTCCTTTAGTGTAAGGTATATCGTGCAGTTCAGTTTTCTTTTGGTTTATACACGCATACCGCAAGAATAGAAAGACTATTCACCGCTATTGTTATTTTACTCCGCTTATTATAATATAAAACTCCGCTTATTTCATGTGTTTATTTTATTTGTTTAACGTTTATTAGAATATTATTGTGAAGTTTAGGACTGCCTAGAAAATCACCAAAGTGTTGCTTACAACGGGACATTTACAACGCACAAGGACAAGGTCAGTAAATGCTTAATATTTATGCATTGTTGATTACATGAGAATAAATCCTTTTAACTATTTTAGTTTTACAATATACAGTCCACTGCTAATAAAAAAGAACCCCACATTTTTGGTCCTCCGGGCCGGATAGCATCTTTCATTCAGAATCCAGCACGTTGGAAAGCAAGATATTTATTAATTATTACGCTCTTTATTATTATGTTTATTGAATTATTGTAACACTTAAATATTAAAAAAACAAACATTATTTACTACTGGCAAGTATTGCCAATACTCAGTGCTCTTTTCATTTTGTTATGATTTTTTCATGTTTTTTCACGCAAGCATAGTTTATTGATTCATTTTGCAGCGTGTGTTATTTCATGTTTTATCTAGCAAGCATAGTTCTAAAGTGTAGTGTGTTTCTTCAAAATCGACCTCTGTATTAGTTTCTATAAAATACAGTAGCCATATTCCTTTCTTACCATATTACCATAAATATATTATATAAGTGTGTTAGATAAAAAGTAGCGTTATAATTTATATATATATATATATATATATATATTACGACGCTCCCTTTCATCTAACACAATTATCTAATATTTGTAATGTTAGATAAAATGTTACTTACCCGTGATATTACTTTACCTGGGCGCCAGAACAAATCCCAGATACAAATGACACGGTTTCAGCTTAGCTCAGCGCATGGAGACACTCTTTCTCAGGATTCGTTCAGTGATTGTGGTTTTCAAGGGGAATCGTTACAAATAACACTTTAATATTTGCTTGATTATTATATTTAACGTTTTAATCAATTATTTTAATCTTGAAAATGCTAATGGTAGGACTTAATTCTACCCTAACACTTATAATTACTGAGTGAGTGTGAAAAGTAACGATTAAGACGTTCAAACGACCTATGGCTCTTATCTGGTTTAATTAAGAGATTGCTATCTCCCAAACCAGTGCTAAAGAACAGGTCTGCAATAATTTGCACATCCAATACTACACCCCACTTTCCATTCAACACTCCTATACTATGTTAGAGCTAATCTTATAATTAAAATACAAAGTGTGATTTTCTTAGTGTCTTTTAAAAATTGTTCATTGCTTTTATTATTTATTTAGTGCTTATTTCATTGATCAATGAATCTATTTCTTACTGTTTGATGCGTTGACCCGAAGATAGGAATCCGTAGAAGTCCTCCTTTTGATGGTTTTGCACAGAAGAATTGATGTTGATCAATGCTGTAGAAGATGCCCTGGCAATTACAGATGCTGTAGCCTTCTGTCGCACAGGTCCTTCATGGCTGATGATTAATTAATTAATAATTTAATTAATTAACGTTGTTTTACGCAGCGAGAGTTGTTGAACAGTACTAGTTCATCTTCACTGCGGACTACTTCTCGAATTTGATCTTAATTACGCTTTTGCATGATTGAAAAATTTCTGTACGTTAGTCTAGCGCGTTTAAGATCCGAACGAAGAGTGATGTTACCCCTCGCTTTGAGTTGGCGTCAGTTTTAAATACGGGATGCTGATTGGCTGTTCAAATAAATCATGCGTTTTTCCAGTTTTGACAATCTTGAACAGGTCGACAAAACACCCCATGACAGGTTTGAAACGGCAGAGAATTTCTAGTTAAAATCGTACTTCCTGTGTTTGCAAATCGATTGATTAC
The DNA here is from genome assembly GCA_034769895.1 of Magicicada septendecula. Taxonomy (NCBI): domain Eukaryota; kingdom Metazoa; phylum Arthropoda; class Insecta; order Hemiptera; family Cicadidae; genus Magicicada; species Magicicada septendecula. The sequence goes on along the minus strand of CM068376.1, from coordinate 324,349,421 downwards.
AGGTATTTGCAAACGTGTTTTCAAAGATCTGACCACAGAATATTGTTGCTTAGGTCTTTATCTGTGTGTGTGTGAAAACACCTAATTCCTACGTAGCATAATTCTCTCATTATTCCTTTTGGCGTACGTCTTCTGTATAACTTCTTCAATTGTTAATTATATTAACTGAGATTGTGGCTACTTATAAAGCTTCATTTGCTGAATACAATGCTGTTTTCAGAATTGCCGTATATTTATTAGTTTTTAAGTTATCACAGGTTGAACTGATAATTTGTATTGAGTAAAATTTCATGTTTGTACCAGTATCTGATGTCGCTGTGACGTGGTTAGTGTGAGATGGCTGCGATTGTACACTCTCTCTCTTGCTTACACTCCACTACTCCCTCCATCAGACACTTTCATATAACGCTCAGATAGGACGCTAATATGAATCATAATAATATATATATATATATAATGCAATGATACAGCCATATGCTGTATTGGGCATTAATTTAAATAAATATAAAATTTGTAAAATTATTATAAGTTAGGGGTAAATGGACAGGTCTGAGAATGTAAAAATATTTCATTGTTATATTAGGGGAGAAATTAACCTGTTTTGACAGGCAAGGAACACCTGCTCGATTGTATGTGTGTCATGCGTGTATCTTGTTTGTGTTAGTGATGCATGTACAGACAGGAATCTCAGCTACCCTCCCCAAGTAAATGCTAAAATAATTACTTTAATTATTTGTGTGAAAACTAATTAGTGTATAAACAAACAAAAGGCACCAAAGTGTGTGTAAATTTTATAGTTATCCCAGTGAGAAAATGACATTAATAGGACACACTACGTGAAGTCAGTGGGAAATAAACGTGCCAAAAATATGCAAATTGCAATAAGACGCTCAAATTAATACAGTGAGTCCTTAATCAAATTAGCTATGATTTGTGCTATCTCGATTCCGTGCAAAACATTGCCATGTGCAAAAAATAGCAAATATATGAAAAGGTTCGGGAGTGGGGGCTAGCATGTGATCTGCAGGTCTCGACAGGACAATTTTGGAACCAACAGGTGCGGAATCTCGAGAGGGTATAAATTAAGGGTTCGACTGAAAATCCTTCTTTTCATTTCAAGACACAGTTGCAGTCGGACATGGTGTCCATCGGCAGAACAGTTTTTATTTTATTATAATTCTCATTGACGAACGAATAAAGATGTTCAGACATTCAGTAATTATGTTGACAATTTTCGGGAAGCGTAAAGTACCGGGACCGTTTAAGTCTACAAAGAGTATCTACGGAGAAGCTACAAGAGTGACGAGGGATGCTGGACATTAGGAGATGTTTTATGACGGCCTAACCGACGATTGAGATCCACCTTGCAGCAGATAGCAATTCTCTGAGACGGACCACACACTGCTGGAGAACGACGTTGGACTCTGGACATATCCAGGACCATGCCAAGCCAGGAGCAATGGAAACCCAACTCTGGACAACGCTGGACCCCGTCAATAAGTCGAAAGATCATCAAAACTCGAGGTGACATGCATAATGCATTTATAAATGATTTTTTAAAAGAGCTCATAAAGACTATATAAAAGGACAATAAATTAAAACAAGAAAAGTTTATAATTAGAAATAATATATTAGAATCTTAGATAAATGTTTAGTCATAAGAATGAGCGATCGCATATAAAGAAATTTTAAAAAAGTTTAAATTTGAGATAGTATATTTTTGTTTCTCAAAGTAAATAATTGAATTGATTTGTAATTTGCATTTGTAGAAAAGAATAATTTAAATTTTGAATATAAAACAAATGCCAGTCTAAAAGTAATTAATATAATTTTAAATTTAATTTTTAAACATTGGTATAGACTGGGCAAGCTGAGGTCAGATCTGAATTAAAAGAATTCAATTCAAATTACATTTTAATTTTATTTGTTTTAGTATTCAAATTGAATAAATGTCTAGATTAAGATTATTAACATGTCTAGACGTAAGAGTGTTTTAAATGTGTGTAATACCGTATAGTTTAAGAGATAAACACTTAATAATGAGTGATATCTTGATCGAAGATTATTAACAATGTTTTATTTTTTATAAGGCTTGATAAAACAATAAATATTAATTTTTAAAAACTCACAAATCTAATACTCTTATTATAGTTACACCTGGTATTGTTATAATTACTTACAACCTGCATATATAATTGTGTTGTTATATAATTTTTTTGCCCATTAACTTGGGGCTCGACATGCTTACATTTAATAATATGTATCGTTGTATAATAATGGCACTCCAAGATCGTGGGGCTCCTCCAACACAAATAAATTTATATTTGCAAAAATAGTACCGTTATAATATATATATATATATATATATATATATATATATATATATATGCGTGTATATCTCCCTTTACATAAGAACTTAAATATCAGAAAATTTTCATAAAGTAAATTAATCTCAGAAATAATAATTAATATCAGAATAAGATATCATATTACACAGTCAAAAACTGTTTTACACCTGCATGGTGCATGTTCTTACCAAAACTTACAAGTTCACAGATTTAAGTCTACAATTCATAAGATTGTTCACAGGTTTTGCTGTTTAGAACTGAACAACTGTGGAAGTTGTCTGAAGTTAGTAATAATGGAGAGATCCCACCTGAGTTTCCAGGCTGTAGGATGAGTTTCGGTCCTGAGTGATGCCGGTAATGTCAAGTGGATGGTCCTTTCTAGACGGGATTAATCATTATGCTGGATGCGGTACGTGGGCTGGCGGCGTGGAGGAGACCAGACGGCTAGCTCTCTGCTGATGATGCCAGATGGGCGGTCATCATCATCGTCACCCCAATCTCCCGACGGGTCGAGAACCCTGAGAATACATTTTATATGTATAGGCTGTCTGGAAAAGCACTTCCTCACGCTCACTATCGCCTCGACACATATTCACCACTCTATGACATTTGTATAGAAAACGTTAACTCGTTAACTTTGAGAATTAAGAATTAGCCCCTTTACTTTCTTTATGGTTCCCAAAATTAAATATTCACCATGAATCCTTTAACCACTGTTTCGCACATTCAATTAAAATTACAGCTTTCTAAAAAAATATAACTTTTCTTTTACATTTAAGCCCCAGTAGTCAAGTGCAAGATTTTAGTACTCGCAAACACATGAATTGACGTGTGAAGCACACTCACAAACTCTGCAAACAACACACATACACATATTAGTTAATTAGACTAACCCCAGTATTAAATAAATTAATGGCAGAATAAATTCAGCTGCTCACCTGAGACGCTTTTAAATTAAACTTGCATAATAGAAGCAGATACTAAATGCATGTCCCAGCAGCCAGTCCCCGAAGTGTTCACTTCGACAGTTAAGAAAGGAAAGAATGAAAATTTGCCTTGGCTAAAACACGAGGCCTCAGAAGGAGACGGAAAAAGTACGTAATCAGCTGATCCGGAACCTGCAACACAAATATTGTCGGTCAAGGTCACCGCCAACTAGTTTACTCTATACAACAACACTGTTCGCTAAGGCGCCTACTTTGCTCAGTAGACAACAATTCCGAAGGCCGTGGCCCTCGCGCACGATTTTTCAAATATGCCGAACATACTTCGGCACACCCTCACCCCAAAATGGCAACTTGCTTGCCACAAAATCAAATCAACGATAAGCACTGGGCCAGTCAATCTTTTCAGGCCAAACTCTTGGCTCCCTTGGGTAATCTCAGGAAAATATCGCTCTTAGGAAGACAGAGACTTAGAGAGAGAAAACGAAATAAGAGGAAAGAAGAATTGGAACTGTTTAAGTGCATGTGTGTCTGAGCGTGTATGGGTGTGAGTGTGCGGTACTGCATGCTGACCTGGCCAGTGCCTGCACCCAGCGATAGACAGAAGGAGAAAAGAAGAAAGACAAGAATCTGGGTACCTCCTCTGACTTCTGACCTCCTAAGGCCTCCCACAACCACAACTGAGATCCAAGGAGCAAATAACCCCTAACTGGTCAACTCTTAACGCGGCAACGACCATCCCCACATGACCCTCTCCACCCTGCCAATCCCAGGGGGCCGCCCCTACACGTCACCCTCACTGGTGACCACCACCAACAGTCACTCACATATGCATGCCTGAAAGCCAACAAGGTGCTCTGACCTTGATATGTGAGCACATACTCTACTACCGTCCACATCGTGGACTGACCACCCATATATAACCCAACAAGGTATCTCCAACCTTGATATATAGGAGATCAACTTCCCTATCCTAGGGCGGACGGCCCCGATTAACCAGGCGGAGAAAGATCGGACGGAGGCCACACGAACATCAATCCCATATCGTCCTATCTATTAGTAAACCTTAATACGCAGAAGGGGGTGTAACTTCTCAACAGAGCAACCTACTCTCGCTCTATACTACGCAAAAGAAAACGCAGGGACATCAACTCTGAATACGGCATGGAACTGACCAAATAGCGATTCAACGTTAATAACAGAACAACATTTGTCAACAATGGAACAGGTGATGGCAGGAGAAAACAACTAAGTGAATCAAGAATTCAGAATACAATAATTACATGCTACCTTACAACGGTCTATCTGATAAAGAGAACAATGATTGAATTCCGCTACACGGGCGGCTATCAGCTGGCCAAAGGTCATCTCGCCTCAGTCTACATCACTTTACAACTATTGTATTGATTCTGGTATAATAACTCCATGTCTATTTAATTTTAAATATTTCTTCCGTGCACCATTATCATCACACATTTTGCTCTCAAAACGGCCATAAAAGAAAATTCCCTACTCATCTTTACAGTAATGTCCCTCTACACTCACATCAACTCGTGCAACTCCCTGTTTTACCATATCGTTTACAAAAATATTATCGGATACAACATACGCTCCATGCCTGAACTGAATAAGCCATCCACTATTATATTTTTAAAACAACCTGTGCATCTGGTAACAAGCCCCCGTCAGAATTATATCATTACAACATCAAACACAATTTAACACCAACACATCACGACAAAAACAGAAAGACTTGATTTCCTTCAAGGAGCATCTCAGGGTCCTCTAGCGCTGCAAGAGACAGGGTGAACACGAAAGGCAGAGAGAAGCTCCTCAAAGTCGCCAAGAAGAAAACACAATGATCATACATAAAACATTTAAACTTCAACAATCAATCCCATTTAACAAGCAAACAAATACACTTGACATACAACAAACAAATACAGTTCAAGAACTGGTCCGTCAATGCATGACCAAAAATTCAAAGAATTTTATCAAAATAATCGCAAAATATCTAACTCCAAATCAGCAAAGCGTCTGGTCCGTCCATCACTGTACTCTTCAATTAACTAAATCATATAAATATAACAGGATAATCCTCATATTATAAGCACATGGCACTATAAATAATTAACGCGCGAATAGAAACATGAAATAGCAAGACATTGAATGACGAGGCATGCTACAAGAATTTAAGTGCACATCGAACCAAGCTGAGCAGGTCACAACCGAATCGTACTAGGACTGACGGAACCTGGGCACGAAAAAACAAATTTTGTATGTGTGCCCACTGAAATATAGACAAAATCCAATTCCCCACTTGACATATTAAAAAAATTTAAAGACCATTCTAACCCCAAACAACTTATCTTGCACTAACTATTACAACAGTACACACCTTTCAATATAATATAAAACAACACGAACACTTACAACATCCTACATATCAATACCAACAACACATGAACACCAATAAAATTTTTACCTACTTCATCTCAGCATTACTCCCAAATTTAAATCTTTTAATTTTTCAATTTTGTATTTCCCAATATCAATCTACAATTGCAATTCCCGCCACATAAGCACACACTGATCCACTATTATAACATAGACCATAAAAACCACGCTCTGCTACCATTGAAACCCCGCCTACTTTAAGGGGGTAGGTAACTTAATTTTTTAAAACTAGACAGTTGGTCTAGATGGAAGAAAATTGTAACTGGGCCCATACTTTTTGACAGGACTTGAAAATGAAACTCTCATGTAACGATAACGAATTTGCATATTTATTGGTGTTCTTGTTTATAACATTTTCTCTTTATAATTTCCATCTTTCTTTTACAACATCTCGCTTTAATAAGTTAATAATAATAATTTAATTCATTTACAATATCTCTCTGTAACAACAATAGTGTTCTTTCATAATAATTCTCTTCAAAGATTTTAATATTTCTGTATAACATTTCTTTTTAATAAGATTAATGTTCCTCAATAATCTTTGTGTTTAATAACATTAACATTTCCTATATAATATTTCTCTCTAATAATATCAAGAATTTATTTAGAGTACTTATAGTTAAGAACACCAGCATAGGATATTATATTACAGTTTGGAGTGTCATATACACATATAATTTGTAGGATATTATATTACATTATTCTTTGTAAGTGTCAAATCTCATATCTTCAATGCAATTACTGTATTATCTGACATATCTTATATGTATACACCTTGCTACAGCAAATCTTATTTCTAACCATGTCGGGACAATACACATATATATTCACACTTCTACATACATACACAGACACACAATTATCTTACATCAAGTGAACAATCTCCAGTAACAGCACCCACCCAAATTAATAGTTCCCCAAGTAACACTTTGATTCACCCCATGATTCATCAATGTGCAAAATTGCAAAGTATTTTTGTCTTTCTAAAGTTACCCAATATTATTCTGAAACATAACTCCAGTGTATGCCTCACTGGTTGGCATAACCAATTCACTCAGGTGTAAATTTACAAACTACTGTATTTGAATGTAGGAAGGTATCCTCTCATTAACAATAGGGAACAGCATGCATGAATATTTGAAAGACATGTTGCAACCCATCATAGCCGGTTATGAACAAAGAACCCTCATTTAAATTTGGTTAAAATGGTCTATATATATATGTGTATATATTGTAATTAAACAAATAAAATTGATTTTATAATAAAGAAAATCCCACTGGTGATCTCGCCAATTTGTAGTAAATCGTGCAAATAGCAGATGATGATGCCCCACTGTTGTGAGCGCCAATTTGTAATTAAACAAATTACAAATAAATGATAAGATAATAAATAATGTATTTATGTTGATAATAAAAAATTTTGTTGTTAGTTATAAAAAAATTTTGTTGTTTAATTAATTAATTGAATAATTAATAAAAATGTAAATTTTTTAATTACTTTCAATTGACTCAATGAGATATTGTGTTTTTTTAAATATTTGTTTTCTATAGATAATCTATTTATGTAGTTGGATCTAGTATTCTCTCTTCTAACTTCGCTCCCCTTCTTCTTCTTCTTGGTATACTTCTCTAATAACTCTAAATTATTTTTAGAAGAAAGAAGAAACTAATATTTATTGTACAAATAATTATGAACGCATGTAACTGAGTAATTATGATGTTTATTTCTTGTAATTTGAAATTGTGCGCCACTCTTATGCGCATGTACCAGGCATTGATTGAGATTCGCTCAGGTCGATTGTGAACAAAAATGACAAAATATAATGTTTACAAAACTAATTATTTTGGATTCTTTTAACTGTCGAAATGGTCAGAGAGGGCAAGGAACAAGATACAATACTTACAACTATCTTAAAATAAATTATTATTTGCTGAAAAATAACAGGATTATGAAATTTGTCAATTATTAGATAAAGATCGAACTGTTCGTAGAATGACGTCACCGACTTATAGAGGCAGTGCTCCGTGCTGGTGGCTAGTAAATGCAAATGGCCGTCGCTCACTTCGTTGACTTTCTGCTATACAACGCTGACGCTATTCTTCTCCCTCAGAAATAAATGCGAATTCCTTTCTCTGTGAGGTTGTAGTATCCCTGGAAAATTGTGTGAAGTGTTCTTCCCTCTTCAGCGATGTCGTTCTGTGGTAGTTTATTGGTGCAGCGTTCTGTGTTCAATTTGTTGAGTTCGTGTCCAGATAATATATGTTGAATTTTGCTCAAAATGGCGGTTGATTTCTCGTTCTAGTAACTGGTATTACTATTACTGTTGTTCTGGTTCAGTTTCGGTGTTAGTTATTAATTAGTGGTGTTGTTTTCCATTTGGTAACCTCAATAACACTTTTTGAGGTTGTTCATCATTGTTTTACACTATTTCTATTTTTTAAATCTTCCGTCAGTAAATTCTGATCTGTTCACATTCACGATTAACAATAGACTGATGACATAAAATCGTCGTTTTGTGGTAATTTATAAAATGTCTTTTTCCTCTTCCTTTTACAAATTTACATGTCTTGGATTTGATTTCAACTCATAAACATACATAACAAGTTTTCGTATTTATTGCTGTAACTTAATTATTTATTAATTTTATGAAAATCTAACTATTCAGCAATATTCTTAAGCTAATTTTATATAATTTGATATATAACTGGGTCTGTTTTAAGTTCAGATAAGCCTAAAATTTACAATTTTTGCTATTTATTGTAGGCCTTGTATTTTTTACAAATTTAGTATTTAAATGGTTTACAAGTGTTTTTATGTTAATATTTCCATTAAATAATATTACTCACTCCATGATTATTGCTTGTTGTTAATAATTTGTTGTTATAATACTCCAATATTGATTAATTTACTTTTTATCTGAGTTGAGTACCCTTTAGGCCTAGTATTAGTTATTTCCAAAATAAAGTTAATTTTCCTCTTTTGTCATTACATTTGCTATTATTTGTATCTGTACTGATTACATTTTCATATCTTTGTGTTGTATGGACTAGTTTCTATTCATTATATATAGTTTGATTGAATTTATTTATTTGAGTTTGATTCTATGATAGGTGATTTTGGTTTACAATGCTGGTTTGTTTTTCTATTGTGGTGTATTTGTTAATTTGCCTTATACTTTTTATATGGTTTACTGTTTAATAAAAAATACAATATTCCAATTACCTACTTGCCTTCTCTGCCTTAACAAACTTGGAAATTATTGAACATTATTTCAAATACAACTGAATATCTTATATCTACTAAATTTTTTATATCATTTAAACATAACAAAAACATCTTATGCCTATTATTTTTTTTTTATATAATTTGGTTAACATAAAACATTTTATTAATAATAATACTTTCAGTTCTTCACTGTCTTTTGACTTACTATACCTAATTTGATTAAACTATAAACATCTTATCATTAATAATACTTTCAGTTATTAAACTGTCTTTTGTATTTAGGTTGCTTTTTGTAACACTCAACTATAATAAAACATCTTATATCTAGGATTTCTTCATTTGTATCTAATCTTTAAAACATTCTTATCACTAATAATATTCTCAGTTAGTAAACTGTCTTTTGTTCTTATGCTAATTTTATCTGGTATCTCTCTACACTAATGGTAGTCTCTTTTAAATAATTTTATTTTCTTTCACTGTTTATTTCTTATAGTATGTCACTTGTTATTCTTAAACTAGGCTTACAAATTAGTTTACAGTTTTATTTTTCACTGTATTGTATCCTGTAACTTGTTATTAAATTGGTCTGACATTTATCATTGGTTTTAAATGTATAAGAATTGGGTATATTCATCCCTCATAAGGTTTTAGTGGATATCCTTTCTTGTTGCTATATTCTTTTTATGAACCTTGATATATTTGTCTCTTCCTTCTCATTATATTAGTATTTCCTTGTCTTGTGGTTTCATGTCCTTTTCTCATTTACAGCTCCTTATTAATTTGTTATTGGTTTTGTGTCTTGGGGTTTCTCTGCTTCTTAATTTAATAAATTTCCCCTTATCAATATTTTGTTTACCTTTTTACCTTTGTCTTTTCTTTTTACTGCTCCCCAACCTACTGGGTATACTGCTGTTTTATTGGGGTTTTATATAGTTGGTTATTTGTATATGGACCAAGAGTTTTCTTTGTTATTTAGTTTGATTTTATTAACATTTTATCGACTTAGTGAACAGTTTCTTTAGTTTATTTTTTAACCATTTATTATTCTCACACACTATTGACATTTTCTTCTTTATTCATGTTGTATTAAGTTAAATTTTAAGGTGATAATTCTGTTATGCTACAACATATATATATATATATATATATATATATATATGCGTGTATATCTCCCATTTACATAAGAACTTTAATATTAGAAAATTTTCATAAAGTAAATTAATGGGGCATATCAGAATAAGATCTCCTATTACACAGTCAAAAACAGTTTTACACCTGCATGGTGTATGTTCTTACCAAAACTTACAAGTTCACAGATTCAAGTCTACAATTCATAAGATTGTTCACAGGTTTTCCTGTTTAGAACTGAACAACTGTAGAAGGTGTCTGAAGTTAGTAATAATGGAGAGATCCCACCTGAGTTTCCAGACTGTAGGATGAGCTTCGGTCCTGAATGATGCCGGTAATGTCGAGTGGATGGTCCTTTCTAGACGGGATTAATCATTATGCTGGATGCGGTACGTGGGCTGGCGGCATGGAGGAGACCAGACGGCTTGCTCTCTGCTGATGATGACAGATGTGCGGTCATCATCATCGTCACCCCAATCTCCCGACGGGTCGAGAACCCTGAGAACACATTTTATATGTATAGGCTGTCTGGAAAAGCACTTCCTCATGCTCACTCTCGCCTCGACACATATTCACCACTCTATGACATTTGTATAGAAAACTTTAACTCGTTAACTTTGAGAATTAAGAATTAGCCCCTTTACTTTCTTTACGGTTCCCAAAATTAAATATTCACCATGAATCCTTTAACCACTGTTTCACACATTCAATTAAAATTACAGCTTTCTAAAAAAATATAACTTTTCTTTTACATTTAAGCCCCAGCAGTCAAATGTAAGATTTTAGTACTCGCAAACACATGTATTGACATGTGAAGCACACACACAAACTCTGCAAACAACACACATACACATATTAGTTAATTAGGCTAACCCCAGTATTAAATAAATTAACGGCAGAATAAATTCAGCTGCCCACCTGAGACGCTTTTAAATTAAACTTGCATAATAGAAGCAGATACTAAATGCATGTCCCAGCTGCCAGTCCCCGAAGTGTTCACTTCGACAGTTAAGAAAGGAAAGAATGAAAATTTGTCTTGGCTAAATACGAGGCCTCAGAAGGAGACGGAAAAGTACGTAATCAGCTGATCCGGAACCTCCCACACAAATATTGTCGGTCAAGGTCACCGCCAACTAGTTTACTCTATACAACAACACTGCTCGCTAAGGCGCCTACTTTGCTCAGTAGACGACAATTCCGAAGGTAATGGCCCTCACGCGCGATTTTTCAAATATGCCGAACATACTTCGGCACAGAACTATGGTTTCTGATAGGATATCTTACTTCCCTACTCTATTTTCCTTGCTTTTGGTTCCACCCTCAGTCTGTGACGATAGTTCGATTTCACACACATCAATCATCCTGTCGCTTTTTCTTATGTCCCATTCAGACACATTCTATTAATTGCCTTCTAACGCACAGCTGCATCTGGCTAATGAGTATAGTCCACTTTGTTCTAGATTTCTCAGTATCTCCTTGTTTGGCCCCTCGCTGACTTTTTCTATACCCAAGCGAGACCAATTCCTTTATTTTCTTACATGTCCAGCTGCATCCTCTGTTAGAGTTCACACAATTGATGTGGCCTTTCCTAGTAAATTTCCCTCTGGTGTTTTTGCTACCCCTTATTCAGAACCATCCTTTTCTTTAAGCGTCCAGATGCACTCGTTACATTAGTTTAATAACCTCCTGTGTGGCTCTCTTTGTATTTATAATTGTACTTCTTGCCAGGGTGTCTTCCTATGACATTCAGCTGGAACAATCTTCGGTTTCGCTAAACGTCCAGCTGCCCCATTGATTAGTGTGTTCACCTCCGTCGTATCCCTTCTTAGTATTTTCTCATTGTACTTTGTTCTGGCGATTGTTCTGCCTATCAGCCTGGACAATCTCTTAATTTTTCCACACTTCCAGCTGCACTTGTTAACCTTGTTAGCCTCTGCTGTATTTCCTGGTAAATTTTCTCTCTGCCGAACCTTTGCTCTTGTTAGATTTATGATACCTACAGACATGTGCACATCGACATTGAAGGCTGTTACACTCCTTTGTGTTAACTCATTTTATAGCTTCCCACATATGTCAATGTCAATCCAACAGCTGCCACTTGCTTCATCTTCCCTTTTCTTTTCACGTTTTGGGGTTACATTGGAAACAGAGTTGCAAATCATTATATGTCACCATCATTTTCTTCTATATGTGTACCATTAATTTCCTCTTTAACTTGTTGACATTCTAAAAGTGGGTTCCCTTAATGTGAACAAGCCCGGATTTAGGTGTCCTGCCGCCCCTAGGCACTATAGTTAGCGCCACCCCCTCCCAACAAGTAACTTCTATATATTCAATTCTCCTTGTCTGCTAAAAAAAAGTTGCTGAAAATAGTCATTTCAACTATCTCTATTGCAAATATCTCATTTGATCTTAAATTTAAAAGGGAAATGTGATGGAATTGTGAAAAAGACTTCATTTTTTTAACTTTTATTAATATTTATTTATGTGTACACTTTAGTAACACATAGATTAGTTTTACAAGTAATATATGTAGGCCTACTTTTTTTATATAGGTTTATTTATAGACCTACATAGTTTGGTTTTATTATCAAACATAGTAAAATCGATGAAAGTAATGTAAATTGAATAAATAGAACAAATAATTTAAGTGATTGAATAAGATCCCAAATTACACAAATGGCTTGATTTTACATTGGCTTTCGTCTTGCTTTGATCAGTGAAAATTCTTTGATAAGGCCTTCAAAGTTCATTTGTTCCCTGTTTAAAAGTTCTGCCTCAACATGCAGGATTGAGAGTGAGTTGAATTTTGCCTCATTCATTGTGGATCTAACACATGATTTAATTCTTTTTAAAACAGAAAACGTACATTCTGCCGAACAGTTAGAGATAGCTGTACACAAATACATACGAAGAGCTATTGCAATATTTGAAAATGTTGATTGAAGTTGCTCTTGTCGCATGAATAACATCATATGCAGTGGCGTGTTCTTAATATCAGCATTTTTTATTAGTCCAGCAAAATGGACACATTCATTAGCAAATGACTCTTCAAGATCATTTTTGTACAAAGATCGAAGTTTATTAGCACGTTCAATGACAGTTGAAGATGGTGTGGTAGACAGTTCCGTAAAAACTACAAAATTTTCTGCTATTGAGTCATAGGCATTTCTCCTTCTATGCAACTCAGATTTTAATCAGTCGAGTACTGTATAAAACATGTCCACCTTGAGCTTTTCTCTTCCATGAAGAATAACTTCAGACTCATTGTTCTCATCAGCCTGGTGTTTTCTTTTTCTTTGTCGTTTGTTAAATGACTCATAGTCCATCTCACAACGTTTCTTTGTTCGTTTTTCATATTCATCGAACATTTCCCGCAGGGAAGCAATAAACGTGATTAAAGACTCATACAGTATTACTACTTTTTCAAGTGGAGTATCAACTTTTTGGAGAGTTTGACTCACTTTCTCAAATCTGTCTAAAATGTCACACCACAGTTCCATTATCAATGTTGTTTCAAGTCTGTTCAAAGGCTTCAATAATCCCGATGCTTCACTCCTTACTAACGGTTTCTCATTAGTATCATATTCGTAATCCTCCAGAGTCAGTATCACACTTTCTAAATTCCCGCACAGGCTCTTATAGGCCTCTTCTCTAGCGCTCTAACGGGTATCAGACAAACTCTTGAGTGTTTTACTTTTAGGTTGACTAAAACTTAGTAAAGTTTCCCATCTCTTGGTAGATGCAGTGAAAAAGTTATACACATTTTGAGTTAAGTTAAAAATGCACATGCTTCCCGGACAACAACTTGCAACACAAGTGCCTACTAGATTAAGAGACTGTGCTGAACAAGGTACGAAAAGTGCTTTCAGATTTTCACCCTTGATGTGCGCTTGCAAGCCACTATATACTCCTGACATATTGCTGGCACTATCATACGATTGTCCTCTACAGTCAGCAATATCAATAGAGTTTTGACTCAAAAACAGTCATCACTGAATTAGCTAAATTCTCTGATTTATGCCCGGGATGAGGCAAAAATAAAAGAAAACGTTCAACGGGATTGCCATTTTCTTCTACAAATCTTAAGACAAAGGATAATTGATCAGTGTGACTTACATCGGGTGTTGAGTCTACTATTATGGAGTAGTACTTAGCTCGTTTTACATCGTCAATTATGATTTTTCTTACTTTACAAACAAGCAATTCGATCACCTCATCACATATAGAAAGGTAGGAGGTTTGTCCTGAGCCTGGATTACCGAATCTCTGAATGTGATCAGCTAGAAATGGATCGAATTCAGATATTAGTTCTAAAGATGTCATATATTCACCGTTGTGCAGAGAACCAAATATTTCATCATCTCCTCGAAAGGGACGTCCTCGACTTGCCTACTTTTTTACAACAGCAAATACTCTTTTCAGTACATTTCTCCAGTACTTTCTTTCACTATCCACATACGATTCATAGTGCTTTTCTAGAGTTCCTAGGCCTTTTCTCCGGGTTAACAATGTGAGTTCAGAATTCATATGTTCTTGAGAATTTTCATGAGCAGTTAATATTCTCCCAATATTTTTTGGCCTGATACGCCTTCAGTGGCTAACTTAGAAGCTGTGTTTGATTTTCCAAATAACCTACATGAAGCACAAAATACTGAGCCTGTACTTTTTGAGTAAACCAAATAGTCTCTTGAAGTCGATTCCCCATTTAATAATTTTCCGTTAAAGATTCTTTTATGTAAATATCTGGTCTTACTGCCAAAAACTCTTTTGGAATTTTGAAAGTCACATTCCTTGTTCTGATTAATACCTTTGCGTAAAAGTATTTCAATTGTCATATAATCAACTGTTCACTCAATAGGATCATCACTAACAGTGTCATTAGTATTTAAGATATCTGAACATTTATTGGTTACTTCACATTTAACGTGTTTTATTAGCCTCATTCAATTTAAAATCCCCACTTTTACGCTCACTGCTTAAGTGTTCATTGTTTTCAGAATCAAAACCACTATTATCTACATTAGATTTTTCAAAATTTTCACAACCAGATGTAATATCATTCTATTGACATGAGTCTCCTTCCACATTATTTAGTTTGTCTGCGGGTTTGAAAAAACTGTCAACCTTTTTAATAGTTTTTAAAAGCTTAGTCTCTTTTTCACATTTTTCGTTTGCAAGTTTTTGATACAACAATCCACTAAGCTTTATCCTTTTCTCACTCATTCTTTGTAAAAAATAATAATTCACCGCTCATATATATTTACTACTTATACTATTAGTATAAATCTTGCACTTACTACTTGTTCCAGTGTTCCGGACAAGTCAGAAAATAACATAAAAAAATACAAGAAAACAAATGATTATTGCTACTGTTGCTAAGAACGGTGCAAGACTGGAGAGGGTGGGGGGGTGCATTTTGCGACTTCTGCCTGTGACTCACTCACTGATGCTGGCGACAAGTGACGAGCGGCATGTGCTCCCTTGCTCCGCTCCACGGTCGTATATACAGAATGATGTAATAGGCATTTTGCAATATCCACTTATTTTACCATACTGCTTATTCAACTAAGAGTGACTAATCGTTGTTGTTCCCCGCGCCAATCCCCTTCCTCCACACACCACCCCCACTTCACCTTCCACACAACCGTTACAAAATGCTGGCAGTCTGTTACCAAAGCTGAAGAAGGCGGATACTAAGCCGAAACGCGTCCAATAAAATCAGTAAGTTTTCACATGAAAAAGTTCATTTTTAGTTAAGTGTTAGTGCTGTGAAAGAAGAGATGAATAATCAAGACAACTATAATCGTTGTTGTTTAGTCTCAAGCTGACAGAATCGCACTACATGACTGCACCTGAATAAACAGATACAGTAGTCTCCCTCTTGTCCGGCCACCTCGGGACCAGACCCTAGGCCGGATTTCAAAATGGCCGAACGAACTGAAAATACGCTATAATGATGAAATAACACTCTTTAATGAATGATCCATACAATAAATGACCCAATAAAGTATATATAAATTACTAATAATTATAATTACTCACCCTTACACCTTGGTAGCAAGTAAAAAAACAAACAAGGAAAATTACTACAACTCACACAGATATTACTGTACGTATTTGCCAAAACTAACACAACTCTTTATAGAATATGAAAAACACATGAACATTAAAAGTGTCACTACAGAACGTAAAACTCGGAAATAAAAATTAAAAGTTATCTTCTTCTGCTTTTTTTGTTCAACTATTTTGTTGAATGCAAAATCATGCCATTTCTTGATGAACATAACATCAACTGCAGTTGCCTCTGTTTGTTGCTCGATGTACATCGTTGCTAATTCCAGGGCTGGCCTTCCGTCAGCGTGGCTTATTTTCTCCTCAACATTTCCCTCTTCGTCATTGACTTCTTCTTCTTCTTCATCTTCTTGGCAAAATACAGCTTGCACAATTTCATCATCGTTTAAGATCTCATTTTGAAGCTACTCATCTTGACCAGCAATCCATTCTGCAACGTCTTGTTCAGTGGCGTACGCAGAAATCAGTATGGGGGGGGGGCTTGAACCTTAGCAGTCCATATATTAGCCTACTCTTCTACAACTTATAGTATAAGACAGAGTACATATGCCAGTTAATGGTTAAAATTGATTAGTAGCCATATTATTTTAGTAGGTTTCACATTTTCTTTATTAAAAATGTATTATTCGTGATTGAGGGACTTAAGCTCATTCTATTTTTTAATCAGTAATTTTAAAAACAACACTTTTTTAATTAAGAAAGTTGTGTCAGTGGTTATAATTACAAACAGAATTATCACTGTTGCACACCACTATAGAAAAATTATTCCGATTAGCGCTTTCAAGCTTCACAGCACATCAGAAAATCTGATGTGCGACAGTGATAATTCTGTTTGTAATACTTTTTTCTTTCAAAAACTAAATATTTTTTATATTTATTGTAATATTTAACAACAGATTCATTTTAATTCAATTATACTATAATATTATACATTAATGTTAGTAGCACTGGGAATTAAGTTTTGCAACGTTGGTGTTTTAACAACTATATATTTCAAAATGTCTTGCTAATAACTTACTGTGTCAAAATAAAAAAACAGTTTTCCCTTAAGCTGTTCAGTGCAGATCTCCTTTCCACAAGTGCATATTAACTGAATTCTTACAAAATTAACAGCAGTATTTAAAAAATGAAAAAGAAAGAATATACAGTAAATAAGAATCAAGTTAACTATTAATTTACAATAGGTAAAGCATTTGTGTCCAAGCCAAGCAATTTGCAATTTGAAAAGCCAAGTCCATTTTCCTATTCCTTTATTGGCAAACCACTCAACAACATCTTCAGGAGAGATCTTGATTTCCCTGTGAATACTGAGCGAAGCTAGTCCATTAAGCCCTGTCTCCAATGTTGTAGACCTCAGTCACATCTTCGACCGCCTCAGAGTAGAGAAGGAGCGTTCTGGCTCAGCTGATGTCACTGGGAGTACACACAGTACTTCTAAAATTTTTCGGACTTTGGGTAATATATCTGGATTGCAACCTTGCAGAGAAGACAGAGCTGCATCTGGAACATTCATATCTGCTTCATCCACCTACTTTTGCTTCCATTTTTCTGCCTCAAGTTTAAGTTCCATCTTGGAAATGTCAGGGTAAATGATAAGAGGCAGGGCCGTAACTAGGCGCTGGCGAGATGTGCCCCCGCCAAGGGCGCAGGTACAAAGAGGGCGCAAAATTGACCATGAAAAATATCTTTTTTTAGAGTTAGATTGGTACAATTTGTCAAGCAAATAAAAACTCCACGTTATTGGAAAAAATCTTTCAGTTTCAGATTGTTAAAAGTTACTGTACGTGAACTGTCTATATTTGTGTCTATTATACAATAAACAAAAAGCAGCTACGTAAATTTAGTAACTGCACTGGACCTTGCCCTACTGATGGGCGCGGAGTCGGGTCAGGCGCAAAGCGACAATCCCTTCCCCTCCGCCAATCCCTTGATGTGTCAGTCACTGGGTCACTGCACTGCACCTGTGCCTTCTTGGTTTTAGCAACGAATATAGACGTAACTAGAAGAACACTTCTTATGGAGCGAGTGGGGTCAGCTTTCTGGGGTGATAAACCGTAGTTCAACACCCCGGCAACTAGATGGCGCTGGCGTTTCCAAGTAATTTTTCGTATTATACCGCGAAATTTAGTAAATTTCAAACATTTTCGTTAATATATAATTGGAAAAAGCTACAACTTATCAGATAAAAAGTGGTAGATGAAAAAATGTTTGTAGGGGTTAGACTAGACACAACCTCCAAAATTTTTTCACATTTGTTTGACACACTGGGTACGAAGGAATGAATCAAATAAATGCAGCCTACTCAAAAAATGCACTTTTGATGCATTCATTTATTATGCAGTGCGCAAAAGAATTTTAAAATATACAAGAACATGCGTCTTATTAGGCCTATTACAAACATGTTTTTCATCTACCACTCTTTTATACAAAAAGTAGTAGCATTGTTTCAACTACGCTTTTAATAACCCAGAAGTGTGCTTCTAGTAACGTCTATATTCGTTGGTTTTAGCAAGCTTGTCATAACTTGAATATTACTCATACTCATACCCCCCCCCGCCTGCCACGGCCACGTCAATCTATTGCTCTATTCTAGTTTGTTCTGTTGGTTTTGTTGAGACTCAGTGTAATTACAGCCGCTGGTATTATTTTCTATTGTAATTTGTGAACTAAGTGATTTTCACACTCAGCGATTACACGACACTTATAGTGTTTGTGTTGTTACTTGTTGATGTTGGCGTTGCTTCTGTTGTACGGGTAAGAATGATTTCAATAAAATGTACCATAGCTTAGTCTACATTAACCCTAGAATTGGCGCATGTTATTCCCCGTGGTGGCCTATTTTTTCCCTTTTTGTACAGTTTTTGAAAACACTACATATTATTATTATTATAACACGGTATTATTGCAAAACAATACATTAATTATACTATTTACTCTTCAACATCACGATAACGTCAGTGAATCAAACAATCAATGGAGGTTACCGTGCGAAACTTGACTCCAGCTGTCGGAAATAATTTCCCAACATTCGTTCTGTCTTTACTGCCAGACTGACAAAGCCAAATAGGCCTAACTAATATCACTGTGTTCGCCGTTTAATTTTCTAGACCTACAGAAAATAAAAAAAATACCGGAAGAAAGAAGAAGAACGGGCCCGTTCCATTGGTATAACTTATATTCCTATTGGTTCATTTTTAGCGGAAATGGTCGTGGTTGTAAATGTCCAATTTTCAGCAAGTGTCAGCTGATTTTGTTGCGCAAGTCTGCTGACTAAAATAGTCCCGATTTCAAAATTAGTTTACGTAAATATTTCAATCACAAGTTTCATGAATATGGTATCAATTTTATTTTTATAATTGGATGAGCGATCGCGTACACGGAAAACCCGAAGCACTATAAATACAAGTGAGCCTCTCGCGGTAAGAAAAAAGAAACGATGTCTGCTACGTTTTAACGCTATCGCCGAATTTTTCGGTGAACGCAACTGTCGGCACTGAACATAAACACGAATTTCGTAATATTTCCTGTTTATGTTCAGTGCCGACAGTTGCGTTCACCGAAAAATTCGGTGATAGCGTTAAAACGTCGCAGACATCGTTTCTTTTTTCTTACCGCGAGAGGCTCACTTGTATTTACAGTGCTTCGCGTTTTCCGTGTAATCCTATTACTCAGGATTCAAAAAAACTTTTTGGCCGTCTGTGTGTCTGTAACAATGACAATGACAGCGGCAGCGCCCAAACAAATTTACCGATTATGACCAAACTTGGCACACAGGTCCTTGGGCAGTGGGCACAATATCTAGGCGGAGTTCGTTAATGTTTGAGATCGGTCAAGTAGTTTTTAAATGGCA
This sequence comes from Magicicada septendecula, assembly GCA_034769895.1. Classification (NCBI taxonomy): domain Eukaryota; kingdom Metazoa; phylum Arthropoda; class Insecta; order Hemiptera; family Cicadidae; genus Magicicada; species Magicicada septendecula. The sequence goes on along the minus strand of CM068376.1, from coordinate 324,329,393 downwards.
GCCATTTACAACTGTAATACAATGTAAATTAAATGGGAATGGTTTGTTTCAGAAATGGGGCCAAAAAAACCTTCTGGAAGTGAATTTAAAAAAATCAAAAAACGAAAAGAAGAAGGCAACGAAAAATTAGCATCGGCGCTTGGAAATTGGCTGCGAAATGAAGAGAAAGAAGTAGGTGAAAGTGATAGTGCCAGTAATAGTAATGCACTTCAAGAAGAAAAAGAAGAAGAAGAAAAAGAAGACGACCAAGAAGAAAAGGAAGGAGAAAATGAAAAAGAAGATAGCAAGACTGAGACTGTTTCAGAAGACAACCACAGCCAGATCACTCCAATGGAGTTCGTCACAAACGTCATTGATTTTGAAGAAGGAAGTGATCCTGAGCTAAGTCATTCCACAATGGGCAGGCAATCTACTGATCTTGAAAAACCCAGCACATCTTGCACATCTAATTATAATGAAAATGATGCATTAAATACTACTGATGTGGGAATAGAAATTATCTACGAGGATCCCAAAAAATGGCCAGCAAATTTTCGATCAGACACAGTTCGTTGTAAACTTGTTGAAAGAGGCCCACAAACAATTGACTTAGATAGCTACAAATTCCCCTGTGCAGATGATGGAAGACACTTTTCTCAGAAATGGGTTTATAAAATTCTACCAAACGGGGAAAAAGTAAAAAGGCAATGGTTGTTGTACAGCCAGTCTAAGGACGCACTGTTTTGTTTCCCTTGCCTTCTCTTTTCAAAAGATGACAAAAAGGACAAATCTGCTTTCTCTAATATTGATGAGGGATTCAATGATTGGAGACACTTGAACCCATTTATTGTCAATCACGAAAGGTCGATACCTCACCGACATTCTTATGTCGATTGGAAAGAATTAGAAATTGGACTGAAAACTAGTAGATCTGTTGATGCAGAACATCAAACATTGATACAAGCTGAAGCAGAAAAGTGGTGCAATGTTCTCAAATGTATTGTGGATGTAATTCTCCATTGTGCCAGGAATAACTTACCTTTAAGAGGAGGTTCCGATTCGATCAGTGACAGCAACTGTGGTGTATTTCTGAGTACATTAGAACTTATTAGTCACTACAATCCTCAACTATCTAAGCACATAGAAAATGTTAAAAGTGGAAAACATGTCACAAGCTATTTTTCACCTCTAATTCAAAATGAGGTCATAGACATTTTGGGAAATAAGGTTCGATCTGAAATACTGAAGAATGTAAAAAGTGCTAAGTATTTCTCTATTATGTTTGACTGCACCCCGGACACAGCACATTTAGAACAAATGAGTGAAATAATAAGGTATGTTAACATTAAGGATGGGAAATGCTCAGTTGAAGAAAGTTTTGTGGACTTCATCATAAGTCACCAGAAAAAAGGAAGAGGGTTATCACAAGAAATATTGCAAAAGCTAAACAATGACGGCTTGGATATTCAGAACTGTCGTGGTCAAGGCTTTGACAACGGCTCAAACATGGCAGGAAAATATGAAGGCGTTCAAGCGCACATATCCCAACTAAACGACCTTGCTAAATTTGTGCCTTGTGCAGCATACAGTCTTAACCTCGTTGGCGTGCACGCCGCGGAAGTGTCAATTATGATGACAAGTTTTTTTGGAAATGTGTTGGAGTTTTTCAACTTCTTTAGTAGCTCTACCTTAAGGTGGGAGGCTTTGATTGGTTGTCTCAAAACTACCCTTAAGAGACATTGTGATACAACATGGTCTTCCAGGCGTCAAGCTATGACAGCTCTTAAGAAGAACTTATCATCTGTACACAAAGTTTTACAAAACATGGCTGATAAAGACAACGACTGGAACACTGACACACTGTCTGGTGCTATGAAACTTCTTAGACAAATTGATTACGAATTTGTGTGCCTTTTAGAGATGTGGTCTGATGTTTTGATAAGTTTGGACTGCACCAACAAGTCACTGCAAGGAAAGGGCACAACTCTTGACGTAGCATCAAGTTTGCTCTCAGGTTTGGCAAAAAAAGTTGAAGACCTACGTAAAGAAGGAATTAAAAAATACACAGAAAAAGCCAAAGCTATTTGTGATTCCATGGCCATCCAAAGCAGTTTTGCTGTTAAGAGGCTGAGGAAAGTCAAGAGGATGGCTGGGGAGACGGCTGAAGATGAAGCACACTTGTTGAGTTCTGATAAATCATTTGAGATAGAATGTTACACTGTATTTGATAGAATTGTAAGTGAAATGGAAAAAAGGGCACACATTTACCACACAGTTTCATCAGACTTCAGTTTTTTGTCAGGAAAGTCCTTAAGTGAATGCTCTGTTTCTTTTCTTGAAAAGTGTGCAGCTGATCTTGGTGCGATATATAGCAGAGACATTGATAGAGTTGAGCTAGTTAACGAAGTAGCTGCTTTCAAGTTTCATGCAAAAGAGCTGGTGAAGAACATTTACAAGGCTTCCCATTTGGATATTCTGAAAGTTATTTCAAACTATGGATTAAGAGATGCTTATCCAAACATCGAAATAGCATTGAGGATATTTTTGACAATGCCCATCAGTGTGGCGTCTTGCGAGCGTACTTTCAGCAAGCTGAAGATAATCAAAAACTACTTACGGTCAAGTATGTGTGAAACCAGATTGACAAACTTAGCTATCCTGTCCATAGAATATGAGATTGCTTCAAAACTTGATTTTAGTGAAATAATTAGTGAGTTTGCCTTGCTGAAAGCAAGAAAGGTAAAGTTTTAGTTCCATGGCTTTTCTGCTGTATACTGTATGTAACAATTTGTAAAAGCAAAATATTTGTTTACTGAAGAGTTTCAATTTGTTATTTACCAGCCCCCAGAGCCAAAAAAATGGTACCTGCAGTTACAACAACAGAATGTTGTAAGTGCAAGTCCTGTGTAAAAAAAATCGAGATAAATTATAGAACTAAAGCACCGACTTAGTTATGAATTTTTTTTACTGTTGTATGAAATTTACTATTACAAAAATACCGAATACAATGTGAGAACGTATTTATTTCCTGGTCGCAATTTGCGTCAAAGCTTGCTTAAGGGGGCTGCATGGTGTATCACGTGATGAGACATCCACCACGAGTCACAGTACAATATAAAAAGAACTTTTTTTTTTTTTTTTTTTTTTTTTTTTACTAATCGAGCCAAGACATAGGGCTGGGGGGGGGGATCGGCACCACTGTTGGGGGCGCAGCTTTGTCAAAATTGCCAAGGGCGCAGGAGTACCTTGTTACGGCCCTGATAAGAGGTAACAGACTGGTTGATCTCTTGAGTAGTAGCCTTAATGATGAAAAGAGGTACAAATACTTGAAGATGACAAATTTGATCAAACTCAGGTCCGAAATGTGTTTCTAACTCAACAACGCAGTGATTAACAAACGGAATATATAAATTTAGCTTGTAGTGTTGTTACACGTCCAATTCCTGGACAGCATTTGCTCTATGTGATTGATATGTGATGACAAGGATACTGGAATGATCGATCGCACATAATTGCACCCCCTTTTTTTACAGGAAATTTGTGGTCAGCCATACTTTCAGTGTAATTTTTGCAAAGAACGGCATACTTCAGGTTACCACCAATTTGAGATGTATATTGTAATAATAAATTACTAATGTCTGCTATTTTACGTAATAATGAAGACTCGTTTTGTGAAAGAACATTTGTGTCAGAACAGCCAGCACTTATAGTTTCACATTGTCAGAGAATTCAGAAACAAGCCCGGAAACATTGTTGTCATTGCCACAACACAAGTATCTTGCTGAGACGATGTAGAAGTTGACAAAGAACATGCTGGCCTTTCTGCTACACTATCACACTACGCTAGTTTAGTTTTTGTTACAAAGAAATCCAAAATTCTGAATTTCCTTTTTGGTACTCTTGTCTTGTCATCAAGTTTGGACTTATTAGTCTCCATCTTTGATGCAACAAACAATCAAATAATCACTAATAAAACTACAAAAACGGCGAATTTAATAAACACCGTACTGCTAAACAAACACAAACGTGACAGTGGCAGACGATGACAGCAACTTGTGTACGGGTGGTGTAAGTATCGCCTGAACGACTACCTCCGATCCTGCCGAAAATTACGAATATATGGAATCTTGTAGAGGATATATTATTTCTGTTCGCACACCACAGGCATGCATGAAAACTCAAAATTTTGCACGCATGCTGTGGAGTGCGTGCATGTGCGGTGTACAAGATTTGGTAGGTAGGTTATGTTTATACATTCGGAAAATACGATATATTTTAATTCTTGGATTTCGTATATATTTTAAATAAAATATTATTAATATTTCTAGAAATTAATTATTTTATAATAATATATATATATATATATAACGATTCTATTTTTCTTTTTAAGTAAAAAAAAATTATCCAAAAATTTTGTATAAATGTAAAGTGTTTTTAAAGTAAATTTTTTTCATGTTACAGCAGCATTATTCAGGATATGAAATTAGGAACATTATTAAAATTTTCGTTTTATTTATCGACTGATATAAAAAAATGCTGAATTTAATTTAAGTATTAAATAATATTTTTATGAAAATGGTTTATGTACTTATTTAAGTTTCATAAAAACATTATTCAATACATAAGTAAAAATTCATAGGGTTCACTGGTAGTGGCGTGCGTGTGGCCGCGCCGGCAAATGAGAGCGAGAGATAGAGAGAAAACAGTTAGCTTACTGAACGTTACACTCAGCGTAATATACCGCTCAGTGAACTATAAATTATAACTGAAGTAATAATTGTTATTATAAACTACTTATTTTGTTAGTATTTATATCACCGTCCAAATCGGCCAAAATATGCAATTTTGTAATTTTAGGAGGCCTAAGTAAATTAAGGAAGGCATATTATATTTTTGTGGTGGGGGGGGGCTTGAGCCATCCTTCACTTGCCGAGAATGTACTGGCATCTTGAAGTTTTGAGTGTAGGATAACTGCTTTTTCTTTTAAAATTGGTCCACTTATCGGAGTGCCTCTTCAGCGTTCCTGCATAAACCATAACCACAAAGCATCGTCTACTAATTCTTTATTTGTTTTTTTTAAAGTGCATCGTGTCGAAAGCACTTTTTAGTTTCAATTTGAGTGCAGAAAGTCTCAATCGATTCTGTTTTGGTGCCAATCATTAACAGTACTCTTGCCTACATTAAACTCTTGGGAAATACCCTGGACCGATTCACCCTTATCAAGACGCTGAAGGACTTGTAATTTTTGGTCCATAGGCACAAACATGTGTTTTTGATTCGCACTCATATCGGAAAACGTTTTTATTTACACAGATATATTTACACAGACTATATACACAGAACTCACAACATAAGACATACATCCACACATGAACAAAACCGTGAGTCAACTGAGCTACTGTACATATATTTTCCGTTTAACAAGTTGGCGCCTGTCACTGGAGGCTTGTCTAGACTGTGTGACTCACCGTATGGCTGGCCGAACCATCTGACGGCCGATCCAACCGAGGTCGGACGAGAGGGAGTCTACTGTACTGTAATGTCTAGCCTACACCAGGTCATAATAATGTCAAGTTGCTGTGATAAACATGAAAATAAAAGTATTACACCAGGTGGCTAAAATAATCTGTGTTGGGTATGAAGATTGTTGTGAGCTGTTGTTACTTCTACACCTCTGCGGTCTTAAAGTTCGAGCTCTGCCGAATCAAAAACATCGACCCAACACTGTTCAAAACATCAAATTCATGGAACTCCATATCTATAATGTGGGCGCTCTCTTAATAGATAGAGCCAATTCATTTCAAGTTTTTTTTTTCAGTGTAAACACGTAAGCACGCAGTTGACTGAGTGAGTTCATAGGCGTATATTGTGTAGCGTTATGTGTGCATAGAAATATGAGTTCAAGTTCAGATTCTGAATATGTTTTTCAGAAACAAATTACTTCATCCCAGCCAGACACGCTGGCTTTCCTTACATATGGTTGTATCTAGACTTCTAGAACAATACGATGCCCTAAGACTTTTTTTTATTGATGCCACGGGTAATGATAGACTTTTGGCAAGCAACACAATTTTGCAGAAATTAAATGATGGTGAAACCAAATTTGATAGGTGAAACCACCGCTTTTGATAGGCCTAGTGTCAATACCGTGTTTTCAATTATATAATTAAAGGTTATTTCAAAACCATTTTCTTTAATTTGCCCATAATGCGAGTTCCCAATACAAATACTGTAATTAAAAAACAGAAAACATGGAATTTTAACAAATAATTTTTCACCTCGTACCGCCCCCCCTGAGCCTGCCTCCCCTAGGCACATGCCTAGTGGGAAATCTGGGCCTGAATGTGAAGCTTACCCTTAGGAAATAGTTATAAGTCACATACAGCTAAATCTGATGAGTAAGATGGACAGTCCTTCTTAGAACCAGAAACCATTTTATGGACAGAGATTTGTACACGTATATAATAGTCTCTGTCACGATCAAGAATCCACATCTTGGGCCTCATCTTCCTAACTCATTCTCTCAGCTAGGCTAGAACCTCAATTGAATACTGCTGACATGCCAGATCCAATGACACCCATTCAACCATGCCCACACCACTGATATTAAAGATCATCATTGCCTCCAGTTTTAATGTGCTCATTCTTAAAAATTTTCATTCTCAGTGACATAGATCATCAATTGTCTCTTTCCTTCTGGATCGTACTGGAAAATTCAGGTTCAAACAATATTGGTGATTTCCTCAATTTCACAAATAGTCTGTGATCAATTGATTTTAACATGAAACATGATTTTGGCGACATGACTGCATAACTGTCTCTTCAATTGCTACTTGCAGACTGGCAAAAAAATGGCAGCAAACCCCCCCCCCCCCAATCAGCTTCCAGAAGCTTTAAACTCACTCACAACATATGCATTCCCCACTGCTACAAGTTTTGTCATTTAATAACCTCACCTCATATTCTAGAAAATTTATGTGTAAAGCCAGTATGTGTAAATAATACAAGTCGATGACACTATTTAATAAGTACTATATTTCTACACAGAATTTACTATAGTACTATACAATAATTTTTATATTACTTATAATATTTTCATTTAATTACTCTACTAGATAACAAGTGATAAATTTCTTAGGGACAACTAGAAACCAAAAAAGTGTTAAGATACTTGTCTAGATAATCAGCACTAGCTATTACAATGATAATTTTTATTTATATAAATAAACACATTGTTGATTATATTATGATCATACAGTGCAGAAAAATAATTATTTCTAAATTAGAAATATGATTTCTATAACACATTCAACAGTTGCTAAGATAAGAGCCATGGGTCTGTTCATGTCTTGGCTATATTTTGGTTCAGATTATTGGTCATTGCCATATTATGATCATTTGTAATCATATGGAGGTGTTTCCTCTGTATTTTTCAGTATGAATATTTGTGATCTTCCCACTAATGAAAAATATGTGTCATTATGTTCTTGCAAGACCATGGAATTTGTCCTCCTCAGTATACTCACAACATGGTTTTATACCAAAATGACAATGTAGCATGGTGATGTAATAAAACGTATGTCATACTAAAGTTAACATATACGTTAAAACTTGCCTAGAAAGATCAAAACTTACTTTTGTGACACAATTCCTTTACTCTTGGGCATACACATTAACAGCAGTAAATATAATTTTGTTGTACTTTAAGGACAATTAAATGTAGGCCTAGAGTATAACTGAATGAGTTAGAAAAGTCCATGTGGTGTATCAAATTAAAGAGAATTTTAACTACAATCTGAATGTAGTGTTGATTTTTGGAAATTTCAAAATTTTGGGAAGTTAGGGTCCATAAAGTGGGGCAAAAGTGATAAAATTGCAAATTCCATGTGCGATATCAAATTAAAGAGAATTCTAACCATAATCAGAATATAGCATAAGCGTAACTTGGGAGTGGCAAGGGGGGCAACCCCCCCAAGTTCCGAGCATTATAAAATTTTGTTTCCAGTTGTTTATAAATAAAAACTAACCAATAGTCAAACAGGAGACAGTTTCTATGCTTGCGAGCACAGTAAGCACTATTTATCAACGTCTGTACTGTTATCAGATGACTAGTTGCTATAAATTTATTATTCTTATTTCTTTCGAAGAAACTTGTAAGGGGAATGTTTGACAGATTTGAATGATATATGTCAAAATAATATTTCTGTTCAAAAAAAAAAAAATGCTAGAGACCTAATTAACTGGAATACAATGCCTGCCTTTTACACTTGTTTTGGAACATCACAAGACGTCGATGGCTTTGTTCACGAATCTTAAAAGATGGTTGTTTGGAACTGTTATTTGTAAATGATTACTGACACAAGTGCAGTCGGTTACTCGGTCGTGTACGTTAAAGTACACATCACTTAATTCGTTATTGTTGTGATTGTTTTGGTTTTGTGTGTTGATAAGTGGTGGAAAATGGGAAATAAGAAATGCAAAGGAGTAACACTGCTTAATTTCTTTGAAAATTGCCTGACAGGCATTCTTTGTGTTGTGACTGATTCGGCTTACTGCTACTACTGCCGAGCATTTTGTGATAGTGTGCCTAAGGGAGAGGATGCGTTTACAAAAACTGGGTATAAGAATTGGAAGAACTGAAGTTGTTTATATTTATAGGCCTACAGTATATTTGTTCTAGGTAAACATAACTGGAAATACAACTTATGAAGAAAGGTTTGTTGATCATTAAAAAATGAAATTGTCCCTCGTTTACTGACTAAGAATTATTACTAAACTTTCCAATTTTATATATAATATATTTTATTATATAGATGGTCTCACTTGAATTTATGAAGCTTTACCCTGCCCTCCCCCCAAAGTTAGGCCCCAAGTTATGCCCATGGAATAGAGTGTACAATGTTAGAAATTTCAAAATATTTTGACCACAGGGCCCAAAACTGGGATCAATAGTTGAAAAAATTATTAAAATCCAGGCAAGTATCAGGTTAAACAGAATTTTAACAGAAATCTGATTGTCTGGAATTTTTAGTGTTTATTGTGTGATTGCTCTATAATTCCAAGATTATCTAATATCCAGATTTATCCAATAGTAAATGTAGTTTGTTCCAAATAATGATCGAGTACTGTAGCTCAGGGAGCATACTAGTACACGTCATGTTTTTGTAACACTTTGTTATATCAGTGTACAACAAAATGAGTACAAGCAGAGCTGCCCTTAGCAGCTGCAGGATTCCTGTAACCCTCTCCATATCCCCGTAAAACTAAACAATGGCCCCCTCAACGCACGTCTCAAATTTTAAAGAATACCACCTTAAAGTTCTTGGAAAAGTTACCCCTATCAAATTATATAATTGAGGGGGGTAATTAATTAATTAGGGTAATAATTCTTGCAACAATGGACATTCACCATCATGTGAACAAATGACAGTGGGATGCTTCGGCTGCTGAATATCTATGACCATCTTCAGGCCAAAAACAATCTACAATGTATTAAACTAACTCATTGTCTCATGGTTACAGTTCAGTGAGACAGCTTGTCAAACAGTAGTAGAAACAGAAAACAATAAAGCATCATCACAAGGTGTTCTGAACAAACACTTAAAATCATTTACCTTTTTTTTTTTGTAATTCCAGATTCTATTTTATGAACATCAAACTTATTAACATAGGCAATGGCACAACAAGATATGAATAAAAAGTGCAAAACAGGTATTAACAGTGTTTTGCAAATAGTTTGTTATCACCCAATTTTATTTATATAATGACTTTCTTATTTTTTCTCAGCTTATCAACTTTCAGAACAGTACAGAAAAAAAATATGAAAATGTATAATGCAGTCATGAATGTTTCTGTAGTTACTTATCATTTATGTCTCACAAAGGACAAGAGGTAAGTATTTTCTGTTTCCAATTCAAATTTGGAGTCATCAATATTAGCAGTGTTCCTCAGTACTAAAAAAACAGTTTATTTCCTCTTTCAATATATACTGAACACAATGAAATCACATGTTCCATGTCTTGTGCTGAAGCTATTTAATCTCTTATAATTTGTATGAGCCCACACTTGCTTCGACACTTATGTTTTGCTAGCTATTATTTTGTGCTTTACCATTGATATTTGAACAATTAAAAAAAATAATAATAAACAAGGAGAATAAGAAATAAAATAAAAATAATTGAAAATAAGCAATTCTCTCTCTCTCTCTCTCTCTCTCTCTCTCTCTCTCTCTCTCTCTCTCTCTCTCTCTCTCTCTCTCTCTCTCTAATTTGTTTTATTTCTTTTCCTTGTTTTTTTTTTTTTTTTACTGAGTGAGTATGGGTCCATGTGCAAGTGCACCCCCTCCCAAGAATACTACTGTTTTCTCGGTTTCTTTAAAACAATCATAGATCCTCACTAGCCTCTATTAAGTATAGTAAAAGTATAACCTCAGGAAAAATTATAAGAGCACATTTGTTAGCAACGTGCAGACTTATGAAATTATAGCCATTTGTAAGTATAAATAGTTGTTTTTACTATTTTATCCAGTGTTTACAGAAATCTTATCCTAGTAATTAAGTTGGAAACCAAGACTACTAACAATTCATAACCTTCTGGATAGCAACAGCTGGCAGTTTAAACCATGCAGCTGTTTCCATCTCATTTGTGTTAGGTACTGTTTTCTTCTGCTTTATAAGGATTTTATTTAATTGACCTGTAATCGTACAAATGCCTGTCATACTCAGCTAACTGTCTGATCAGGCACATTTTAAGGCATGGGGCCAACAGACAGATCCAGAACAGCTAATTTTATAAGGTGGCAAAAATGAGCACTATAGTTTTAAAAAATTTGTCAAAAATGGGTTTGAAGTAACAGACCTTAGAATAAAGAAATAATATCCCATTATTACTGCTTTTAAACAAACGTCTGATCGATAAAAACTCAATGACTTATATAAAAATTTTAGTAGTGCTTTGAAGATATATTTACATACTCCTGCTACAAATTTCTTATCTGAAATATCATTTTCAGTACTTATAAAGGATGTACTTTCAATTCACACAAATGAATGGACAAAAAACAAATACATAACATACAGACAAAACACGACAGAAAAATAAAAAACCTGACACCAATCAACACAAATATAATTCCCTCACACAAATTTTACCCATGTACAGTAAACCTCACAAACGTCACACTCACTAAAAACGAACAAACACTCCTTGATAAAGGCCTAAAACATAACACACATTACAAACATAACAACCAAACACTAACAAAACTCATAGTTGACACTGAAACAAATATACAAAACACAGCACCACAACATCAAGACATACTAAGACATAATATAAACAATATAATAGGAGCACATAAGACACCTGACAACAACAACCACAACTCAGAAATACACACAGCCATCAAACTGAGGGAAAAGGCACACAAACACAACATCACATTTGTAAAAGCAGACAAAGGCAACACGACTGTAATCATCCCCACAGACAACCTACACAACAAAGTACAAAACTTCATGGAACAGAACAACATCACAGTACTAAAACACGACCCCACTGACAGATACCAAAACACAGTAAAACAACTAGTCAACAAAGCCAAACACATAATGACACACAAACAAAACCCCTACATGAAACAAATCTGACCATCAGCCCCTACCCTCCAAGCGCTTCCCAAAATCCATAAAGAAGATATTCCGATCTGCTCCATTATCAACTACCGTAATGCCCCTGCACACAAACTCACAAAATATCTAGACAAAATTATCAGACAACACACACAACTAGACAACAACATTGCAGTAAAAAACAACACAGACCTAGTAACAAAAATAAAAGACATACACATCCCCCATAATGCCACATTAGCCTCCTTTGACATTAAAAACCTGTACACAAACATCCCCATCTCTGAAACAATCACCATCCTACAAAACAAACTCAAACAGAACAACACACCAGACGAAATTATCAATGAAATAACAGAAACTCTGAACATTATCACAAAACAAAACTACTTTACTTATAACAATAAATACTACACACAGAACGATGGCTTACCCATGGGCTCCCCCATATCCAGCATTCTAGCAGAAATCTTCCTCCAACACTTAGAAAAAACAAAAATACTCACAAACAATGACAGACACTCACATAAAATATTATATTGGCACAGATACGTTGATGACATTCTAATACTATACAGGGGAAAAAAAGACAATGTGAACAGTTACTAACGCACATAAACAAAATACATAAAAACATAACCTTTACTGCCGAATACGAACACAACAATACCATAAACTTCTTAGATCTCTCCATCACAAAACTAGAACACAGGCATAAATTCAGTATATACAGAAAACCAACTACAACTGACACACTAATACACAACACCTCCAATCACCCAATACAACACAAACTAGCTGCCTTCAGAACCATGATACATAGACTTAACAACATCCCCTTAGATGAAAAAGACTACAAAGACGAACTAAACACGATAAAATATCTAGCAGAATCTAACGGATATGACAGAACAATAGTCAGTAAACTCCTACACAAAACACAAAACAAACAACAGACAAAGACAGAAAACAACAAATTCATAACACTAACATACATCAACAAACAAACTGAAAAAATAGCCCACAAATTCAAAAAAGCAGGACACAGAATCGCTTACAAAACTACTAACAAAACAGAACACACACTATCAAAACACACACACAAAGCACAAAACAATTTCGATCTACCCAGTGTTTACAAGCTAAATTGCTCAAATTGCAATAAATTCTACATAGGCCAGACAGGACGTAGCTTCAAACAGAGATACGTTGAACACACAAAAGCACTCCACTCCACTACAGAATCCACCTTTGCAAACCACCTCATTGAAGCAAACCACACATATAAAAACATCGACAATAACATGAACATTCTACACGTACACACAAAAGGCCGAAAACTAGACACTCTAGAACAATTGGAAATATACAAACACACAAAAACAAATAAAAACGACATCCTAAACGAACAGACACATTTCAAATCGCACGCATTATTCGAACATATCACCCCACACACACAGCATCGGTCTTTCGAAACTCGATTCCGTCGCCTACAACAAGACGGACAGCACTACCAACGGCAGCCTCTGAAGAAGCCTTATAAAGGAGAAAACCGGTTTAGGCTGTAAGGTAAAACTTTATGCTTTTACTTATAAAAAAACCTAGTGTTCCGAGTCGTTAATGCAGTAGTGATATTTACTTATAAAGGGTTAAAAATTATTTCAATTCATCAGAAACACAATGATACTTTAATGGATCTTCCTATGCCTACAACTGAAAATGATTTAAGAGTAAAATTAAATAACAATGATGTTATACACATTTGCTAATGAAAAAGCAATAAGTAAACAATTAACCTGCTAATTTTTATTGTCTTTTTGTTGTTGAGTAACTAAATTATTTTTGTTACATGTAAATTTGTTTTAAAGGAAATATTTATATTCATATTGTACCCAACAATGCTTAGTCCGTTTTCTTGTGTGTGGCATTTAAAATGATCTATCTGTAAAATACACTATAAAAATATTGTAGATGCAAATTTGTTATAGAAATGTAAAAAGTAAATGACTTATATGTAAATTATTATTGCTTCATTTTCTACTGTTGAATAAACAAAGTAGTTTTATAATGTGTATAGTTAATTTATTACTCTTTAATATTTCACCTTTAAGGGAGGCAATTTATTTTATATATTTTCATTTTTGTAAATTAACATAATAGTTATATTAAAGGCTTAACAAGTTTGAGAAAGGGATGTAAAATTCCTTGGGCAAGTGAAAATTCTGGTATGCAAGTGATCATTTACTGTGTGCCTATATACTATAATGGATCAGACGAAACTGATTCACAGCAGATGAGCAGTAAAATACAGTACATCATCAACAGTCCTTACTTTCCTGTCTCCATTCATGTCTTCGTAAAATGTGTTATCAATATTCTGCATTATTCTTTCTTTACTAATACAGTTGTATGTACTAGAAGAATAACATATATAGATTTGTTTTGATGGTTCATCCTCTTCATTCACAGCACTTAATATTAGTGATTAACTGACTTTCACTTGTGAAAACTTACGTTTTTTATTGTCCTCGAACGTTTCGGTGTGGTGTACACCTTCCTCAGCAAGGTTTGAATACAGAGTGTCATGAACAACCCCCTCCCACCAAACCCCCCACACATCCCACCAACCTGTGAAAAACCGTTACAATTGTTCACGACACTCTGTATTCAAACCTCGCTGAGGAAGGTGTACACCACACCGAAACATTCGAGGACAATAAGAAACGTAAGTTTTCACAAGTGAAAGTCAGTTAATCACTAATATATAGATTGTTTGATAACAGCACAGTAATGAAGTTTTGGGTAATTTAATTAAAGAGTATTTAACTATTTATATTAAATAGGGAATAAAATTACACTCCATTATTATTATTATTATTAACACTTTTGTACCAATATATTATTTTATGTGAATATCTGTCGATGTTTATGATGATTTTTGTTTTTCAAGTGTGTTATAAAAAGATTTCAGTTAATGTGTTCGAGATGGGTTAGCCCATGGGTACTCCATCATTCTGTGTATAAAAGTTTCCATTGTAAGTGAAATAATTATTTTTACATCATTCATTATTATGTTACACCACATAAAATTCGCCCATGATCCACTGTTGCATATGCACTGTACAACTGATCATTCTTAAACTCAATAATACAGGTCTTTAAGTTAAACTCAATCATTCATTCCTAATTATACAGGTACAATTTAAAATATGTAAATTAAATTAAAATATGGTTGAACGTATAACAGCTTGCGAATATAAAATACATTAAAAACAGGACTTCCTTTAGTATACTTGGGGTGACCCCCATACAGGGTTCAAGGACAGGGTTCAAGGTTAAGTATATTGTTGCATGTAAGAAGGCTTCATTTATGTTGAGAAATATATGAGTATTTAAAGGCAGTGGTGTATCACCAGATTATTATTGTATAAGGCCTCTGCTCACTTTATTTACAAGGTGGAAGTGGTGGTACAGATCAGCAGTAGTGGAAAATATACTAGAGAGAATGGTATCCACGACTTACACAAGAGAAAATGACAAATTACTCTGGTATGGCAGAAACAAGTACATAAATAGACTCTCACTGGAAACATTAGGGGTTCTATGCATAAAGCAGCTTTGGGGTTTTAGGTATGTGAAGAGTTTATAAAAGAAAACAAAATTGCTTATATATTTGGAATGATGAGACAACAAAGAATACTGAAAAGAAGAAAACTGGATACTTTAATTATCTACAAAGAAGAACTTTATAGAATATTGAAACTTTCAACTTGTGAAACTTACTTGTCTTTTCTTCTCGTACGCGTTTCGGCGTGGTGTTCACCTTCATCAGCTTTGAGACAGACTCCCATTACTTGTAACGGTTTTTATTTTGAAAGGTATAGTGGGGGTGGTGTGTGGAGGAAGGGGATTGGCGCGGGAATCCAAATTATTGTTAGTTTTTTGTATAATTGTGTCAAAAAGTGTGTGTGATTTATACTGTAATTGGTCGTTAAGTATGTTGTTTGGTTGTGTTGTGTGGTGTTTGTATATTTCATATTGTTCTGCTGTGTTAAGTTTTCGACCTTTGGGTAAGTAGTGTAATATTTCAAGATTAGTATCTATGTTGCTGTAGCTGTGGTTTTTTGTGTGTATGTGTGTGGCAAACGCGGAATGTTATTGTTGTTGGATAAAGCTTTTAGGTGTTCAGAGTAACGAGTTGAAAAAGATCTTCCCGTCTGGCCTATGTAGAAACTATTGCAGTTATTACAATTTAATTTGTAAACACCTGTTTTGTTGTATTTGTCTATATCCGTGTTTGTATCATTGATGTGTTTTTTGATGGTATTGTTTGTTCTGTATGCTATTTTGTACGTGTGTTTTCTGAATGTGTTGGCGAGTTTGTATGTGTTGGAGTTATGGTATGTGAGTGTGATGTATTTAGTTTGTAGTGTGTTGTTGGTATTTTGTGTTTTGTTGTTTTTGTTTATGATGTGTTTGTGTAGTTTGTTTATTAAATTAGGGTTGTATCCGTTTTTATTGCTATGTATTTGATTGTGTTGAGTTCGTCATTATAGTCCTGTTTACTTAATGGTATTTTAGTTAGTCTATGGAGCATATGGTTGAAGGCCGCATGTTTATGTTGTGTTGGGTGGTTTGGTGTGTTGTGTATAACCATGTCGGTTGTGGTTGGTTTTCTGTATATTTTATACGTGTGTGTATTGTTAGTTTTGTTAATTGTTAGGTCCAGAAAATTTATACTATTGTTTTGTTCAATTTTTAGTGTAAATTTTAGTTTGTGGTGTATTGTATTTATGTATTTGTGGAAGTTTTCAACTTGCCTTGTGTTGCCTTTGAATAAAAGTAATATATAATCTACATACCTGTGCCAATAAATGATTTTGTTGGTGTATCTGTTGTTTATTATGTGGTTCTGTTCTATGTTGTGTATATATATTTCTGCCAGTATTCCTGATATGGGGGATCCCATCGGGAGACCGTCTGTTTGTGTGTATATCTTGTTATTGTATGTAAAGTAATTTTGCTCAGTTATTATTTTGGTGAGTGTGATAATCTCTTGTATGTGTGTTTTGGGCGTGTTGTTTTGTCTGAGTAAATGTTCTAGTGTTTGTATGGTTTCTTGAATTGGGACATTGGTGTATAAATTAGTTATATCAAAAAATGCTAGTGTTGAATTGTGTGGGATGTGGATGTGTTCGGTTTTCTTGACTAGTTCGATGTTATTTTTGATAGAAGTATTGTTACTGAGATTAATGTTTTTTCTGATTATTTTGTCTAGGTGTTTTGCGATTTTGTGGGAGGGAGTTTGTGTGTTGTTTATTAATGGTCTGATGGGAATGTTAGGTTTGTGTATTTTCGGTAATGCATTTAGTTTTGGGGGTTAGGTTTGATTTGTTCATCTCGTTACTCTGAACACCTAAAAGCTTTATCCAACAACAATATACATTCCGTGTTTGCCACACACATACACACAAAAAACCACAGCTACACCAACATAGATACTAATCTTGAAATATTACACTACTTACCCAAAGGCCGAAAACTTAACACAGCAGAACAATATGAAATATACAAACACCACACAACACAACCAAACAACATACTTAACGACCAATTACAGTATAAATCACACACACTTTTTGACACAATTATACAAAAAACTAACAATAATTTGGATCCCTGCCCCAATCCCCTTCCTCCACACACCACTACCCACTATACCTTTCAAAATAAATACCGTTACAAGTTAATGGCAGTCTGTCTCAAAGCTGACGAAGGCGAACACCACGCCGAAACACGTACGAGAAGAAAAAAAAGTAAGTTTCACAAGTTGACAGTTTCAATATTCTATAAAGTTTAGTGCTGTGAAAAAAGATGAACAATCAAAACAACTAAAGAAGAACTGGCTGGGCTGAGGAAGCTTATAATTAACAGACAACAACATAAGAAGACAGGAAACAACAGCAAATCCATAATACTCACCTATATTAACAATTATACTGAACAATCGCCTGAAAATAAATAAAAAAGGAAAAAGTTACAACATTGCATACAAACAGAGGCAGCCCTACCATATAAGCAAACAACACATTGCCTACAGCCTGCACTTGCAGGGACTTTGCAACTTTAATATATTGGATAGGAGGAACTTTTTCCTGCAAAGTCTGAAAATTAACTTAACACAACTATCTCAAGTTTGCCGGTTTGCAAGAAAAAACAGTTCTATATATTATAAAAACTTACAAACTGTATGGGATTATAGTCGAGATTTTGTTAGTTATTATGTACAATTAATATTTTTCATGTTTTCACTGTCTTTGGTAATATATAAATATGCTAACGTGATTACTGACTCAGTTTAATTTAATGTCCCCTTCCCATTTAAATTTTTAAGAGATGCGCCTGGGGCCTAGCAAATCCCAGGGCTACCACTACATACAGAACCACAAACAAAACAGAAGGAGCGTATTTATTGGGGAACCGGACCCTCCCCCATAGGTAGAAAAAGTTGACATATTTTGTTAATCTCGTAATTTTTAGGCGATTTTATTTATTTTTCAGCTCTGAACTAATACAGCAGTATGTTCTTTTTTAAATATACAAACAGGTTTATTACGCAGCATTTGGGTACATGTTTGAAATATGAAATATAGGAAAATCAATTCAGTCAGTAAGTATAATAGTATTCAGTCAGCGCACTCAAATTTTGTGTAAAAATAAAATGAAATATAATACTGAAATGAAAGAAATTTCATAGATATTGAACATCGCATGTTATAACTTCGCATCGCATTGTCCAGGATTAAAAAGATTTTTGGAATTAAATTAATATGAAGAACGCGTTGTTTTATGTAATGATAAACTCTAGAGATTGTCGAGTGTAATTAAGAATTGCAAATGTACGTTTGCAAATTCCATTCCGATAAGAACGGTCAGGGAGGCTGTAGTTTTTTACGTCTCAGCAGTAGGCCTACACAATAATACAACAAACAACACTCAGATATGTTTATAAAACATTCTGATATGTAAGAGCAACAAATTCCGATACGTGTACTGTTCCAATTGTATTTATTGATTGACTTATTTCACTTTTCTTTCTAAACGGAGATAAATACAATTACAATATTATTATTTGATTTACGTCGGAAACGGTAATCATGACATTTCTAGCCAATGCTGGTTGTTGAAGTGAAATATATTTTTTTTCTATTCTTCTATGTTATATAAACACGCGAAAAATAATTTTAAACGGCGGTCGAAGCTATTTACGAAGAAAAAAAATAAAATAATTACTCCCATAAGCACGCATGGAAATGTGAACGAGCGCCATATTACCGCCAACATTACTACTGCATTAGCCTCCGACGCCTTCGGCGTCTCCGGTTATTAAATTATACATACCGTACCCCAAGTAAAAACCATGTCGCAGAATGGAAATAGTTTACGACCTCGCGGGTAACTTCCCGCGGTCTACTGGGTTTTCGCCGGCTTGGCCGCCGAAACCTCAGCACCTTAGTGCAACTCCTCGGCCTTCGGCCTTGGATCTCATTTAACAATAAACATAGATTTATCTTCTTGGATTTCGTTGTCCATGACGTGTCCGTTACTTAACTAAATATCACCTTTAGAAGACCTAAGGTGAAAGCCGGTTTAGGCTGTAAGGTAAATCTTTACGATTTTACTTATAAAAAACTTAGTGTTCCGAGTCATCAAACAATAGTGATATTTATAGATTTATCATGAATTATTATTACCTGTGCTTGAGAGAGAGAAAGAGAGTGAGAGAGAGAGAGGTTAAATGTCATTTCCCACAGTTAATTTCGCTCATTCACCTTTCCATGCGTGCGTATGGGAGTAATTATTTTATTTTTTTCTTCGTAAATAGCTTCGACCGCCGTTTAAAATTATTTTTCCCGTGTCTATATAACATAGAAGAATAGAAAAAAAAGATTTCACTTCAATACCAGCATTGGCTAGAAATGTCATAATTACCTCGGAAACAATAAACGTATAATTATGTTTTTAAGCCAGCTGTGTACCTAACAGTCAGGTACACACACACACACACACACACACACACACACACACACACACAGATAGAGATTAAAACAAATGCAAGACTGAGATAGGACGTAACACAGTAACTAACAATGTAGGCCTACTGGTAACTAAAACATTACACTCTAGTTGGCAATACCTTCACTTTCATACCAGCTGATTATCCGTGACCCTCCCGCCATTCACAATTTCAAAGTGGACTCGTCCATCCATAAATTGGTTTCTGCGCACATGCCCTTAACTTTCAATTTGACTATATCTTTTAACTACAATAACGCGTATTGTGTTATTACCGTTTACTTTAATGGGAGTGATTTCATGATGTTATTGCGCGTTTTTCAGCCACTTTAAAGACAGTAATGTTGATTAGTCTTTTCATTAGTCAGGAATGTTGACTTGTTTTTCTTTTGTATGAAGTCGACCCGACCCCGTACCTCCCGTCAAAACCAAATTCTAGACACATTGCCAGAAAAACACATAGACAAACTGTTAAACAAATTTAGTTTATTTGGAATTCGCAAAACTAAACTGCTCACAGTGGAACTGGTCAACTTCAAAATAAACGAGACAGGACGCAGAGAGGTGCAATAACACATGAAACCACCTGCACTCCACCACTGAATGCAGTTTTGAAAACCACCTTATTGAAGAAAATCACATTACCACAAGCATCAACATTAACGCGTGTAAACAGAGAGAGAGAGAGAGAGAGAGAAAATATACCGTAAGCCTATTGAACACCGATTCGTTCTGACCGTTTTCAAGGCCAAAACACCCATGCATCATCCAAATATCTAGGTCACGTCCAGTCAATCGCTTGGATTATGGTAAAGTACAGTAGGTACCGGTACCGTATAAATCGTGCGTTCGACACCCTGACACTCTTCTTGTACACGTTCGAGTTGGGTAATTGCGAATCTAGCCGATGGGCTATCATGAAGTCCGCAAACAGACAGAGACACAATGGCACCATATGAATTAAAACGTGATATTCATACGGTAATTTCATTAAATGTCCATTAAGAATCGCGGTGGAGGCTAAGTTCGACACCGCGCACTGCCGTTCTGGACTAATCTCTTCTGAATTGTATGATTTCGCACTGAAAGATTGTTTAGTGATTCAAAGTTATGTAGTTTGCTGCCGGTATTTGAGTAAACATAAAGTCAGCAACCGATGTTTAAAAAGCAAAATTTAAGTGCGTGGTCGCCACGACTGCCAGAAGTGAAACTTCTGCCGGTGAGTGATTAGGAAAGAAAATTATGCTGTGCTTGAATTGATTGTAGTAATTACAAAGATTTATTCAAGTTGAATGTACAACGTTGCAAATGGAAATGTGTACATTATTCGTCAGTGTCAATTCTTTCATAATCTAAAACAGAAACAATACGAATTGTAGGCTCACTGTTGTCCTCCAGGTTTCTCCTTTACACACAGCTGTATATTGCCCCTTTACAGCGTTTCACTGGTACAGTATTTCCAAGCAGCGGATTCGCACTACCGTGGCTAAAGAAGTTTCGGTTCAAAATGTTAAACAGGAAGAAGTTTAAAAAATTAATATTCGAAAATAAGAAATCGCTCCCTCGCTACCTCAATCTCTTTCACTCGTTTTTCTTACTGGCTAACCGGGGAGAAATCCCTATGCGGCATTCCCTAGAAACTCCACTGATGTGTCTACTACTCTTTTCGACGTCTACATTATTCACTCTTTTGTAGCTCCAAAGATTTGCATAGTCTGCCTTTTTGGTCATGTCGTCCAACATTCTTTCTTCAGTAGGACGTATTCCAAATTCGTCTGAAGGCACACTCCTGCGATCCCAATTTTAACGGCTGATATTAATTATTCTGTAACATTACGTCAGGGAGTATTTGTACGTAGCTTAATACCGGTGTTGGGGAGGGGTGAGCTAGAGCTTTCTACATTACCGTATAACTATACATACAATTGTAAATTCAACTCGGTACAACATGGGGCATATTAGATATCTTTTTTTCTGAGGAACGCAAGAGATTGGTGTTCTACAATTTGTGGGAGGAACGAATTACAATATGTGAAGGAAACGCAATAGAACAGTTACAATACACCGAAAGCGTAAAGTGAGGCTTATTTTAAAATATGCTTATATTATGGTCGGTTTAGAAAACTTAATTAAACCAGATGGAATAAAAAAAAGCTATAAACTTTTACAAAAAATGTTCCTGAAGATGGCTAGACTGCCGAAAGCTCTCGTCAGTACCAAAGACAACATAGTGGTTTGTACAAAATTACTAGTAGAAAAAAATGATCCCGCCACCAAACACAAACACGATATTATACAAATACATTTCGTTTCGTTGTTTATAACAATGCACTGTTATAGCGTATTAACAAATGTATTAATCACTTTGTAAGCGCGTTCGTACATCGTTAAATTAGCTATATAAGTTCACCAACTCGGTTCACAAATTATTATATTTCAGAGGCGTATTTACGGGGGGGCTAACGGGACCGGACCCTCCCCTAGAGGGTCGAAAAAAGTTGACGAATTTTGTTACTCTCTTAATGTTTAGACTATTTGGTTTACCCCCACTTAGCCTACCATAGTACCCAGCCATGGTTCTCCGGTTCTCCCACCTTACACAATGTTCAATCCTGGAATCGCGGCCAGACAGGTAGGTTGTTGTTTCATCTGAAGAGCTGAGAGGCTTAAAAGCGCTTATGGAAAGTATAATTGGGTGATAGTGGTTGCAATACAAGTGTAGTAAAAATAAAATTATTCAGCAATAATGGAAGTTTTAATACGCATAGAACAACATTTATTAAAGAAACACGAAAGTGTGAGCCCTTGGACGAAAGATTATTTGCTTCGAACATTGGAGGAAAATTTTCCCGGCATATTTCCCAAAATCAACCGTTCAAGTTTGAGTAAAAAAAATTAATTAAAAATATATATATTAACTCGGGGGTAAAGGGTTGTTTTAAATTTAAAACGTGGCACTTGTTGGACTCACAACTTTTAACTATAAATGTTTTATTCCTGCCAACTTTTCACAGTACCGGTACTCATTTTAGTGCTGAAAAATTATTGTTACGTGACGAACGTCACATTTCACCTGTTCTTACAAGTATATACGCGCCTTTGTGTTTATTAACGAGTTTACTGTCACTTAAGTTATAGTGAGATCTAATTGAAGTTTCATAAATGTTATATATCATTCATAAACTTAATTCAAAGAAAAGCCATCATTATTATTCTATTAACCAACCACTTTTGTTTTCATTTATTGAAGGTGAATATAAATGTAATGCAGTTTTAATAATTTTGTTACTTTTGAGTTTGATCATCGGTTGTTTAACCGTAGTGAGAATTAACAAGCATGAACTTATTTATTGTGTTAATCTTATCATACTTTTCCTCTTGGGCATTCAGTAACTTAGATTTATTCCTTGTATTTGTTAGGTTATCGCCAGGCTTGCTGTGATATGCGTGACCGTTAGTAGGGAAAATATGGCGTCAGAGAAAGATGGAGCTTGTACACAGTCTGTTAGTATAGCTTCTCTATATCCATCTTTAAAAGGAAGCCCACTTATATCAGTTTGTAAGGTAAACTAAATATTTTATCGAGTTAATAATTGTGGTATATGTGATTTTTTAGCAGTGGTGGAGCTGGTCATAGTTGAAACCTACTAGCTTGTTTGAGTACTATCCGCCATGATTTTGGCCTAGGCCTAAACTGATGGTGGATTTTGTATGTTATTTTTTTGTGAAATTCGAATTACATGTGCTTGTAGCTCGGAAATTATAAATAAAGTTGTGTACCGAGTGAAGTAAATATAAATAATATTGTGGTGCTGATAACCTCTGGAATGGCCATTCAGGAAACCATTTAGGCTATGTAAGTTAAGGTGTAATCTAAACATTTTACAATTTGTGTTTAATGCATAATTTTTAAAATTTCTTAAGTGTGCAAAGTGATGATGAATAAAGTCGATGTGTGCTTGTTTTGTCTAATGCCCCAGCCAGTATAATTTTTTACCATTTACATAGTAAAATCAGTTTGACAGGTTATTGGAATCCAGGTAAATGAAGTCACACGTTTGATAATATTTTGTTTTGAATTACTTGCTATAAATTAAAATGTGGGTAAATGTGTTTTGATATTGGAAACTGGTTAAGAAAAGTTAAATGTTTCGTATTTAACAGATCATTACTGTGTAAATGGTGTTTGCACTGAAGTAGTATTGCAACCAATGTTATTGAATGTGTAAAACGATGTATATATATAAATAAAACAGATTAAGAATTTTGAATGAAAAGTAAAATCTAAATTGAAAGTTTTGTTTTTCATTGAAAGTGCTTTCTGTGTAGATTACCAAATGACCAAGTCCCTAATTTAAGTTGCTAGATTATATATACAAAAATTATTAAAATAACAATATTTAAAAGAAGACCATAGTTTAACTAGTTGGGGAGAGAATTGTATATAAAATCAGTGAGAATAATGTGAACTTGTTGCCAAATGTTTTCGGTATTATTATTATTTTTTTTTTTCTTTTACCCAACTATATGTAATATAAAGTGAATGTGAATGTTGCCCAGTTAAATATAGAAAGACCATATATTGTCAGTTATTATATGTAATGTTGCTTGATTGTTTTTAAATGTTCTCTGTTGAGAGCATTTTATAGTTTGTATGTCATTTAGTAAAATGGAAATATTTTGTAAGTAAAACTCTATAATTGTAGATTTTAAAACAAGTACTGCTATTCAAGACTGTTTTGAGCACATTAAACAATCCACTTGAATATTATGAATGAATCTGATAACTCTAGTTTACTAAATTCAGAATTGAAAAGTACAGCATACACTAATTTTTAAAGTGGCGTTTTAGAGAATTGTAAATGAAATTTTTAATATTTATAAATAGTTCCAGAACTGAGACAGTAGAATACAATAATATTATATATGTTTGGGTACTTTTGGTGGTTGTTGTTATTATTATTAGTAGTAGTATTAACTGTTAATACTTGCATAGTACGGTTAGTTAACAGTTATGTTGAGACTTATAAATTTGATTTTATGCTGATTTTGATAATCTGAAACTATAAGTAGCAAAAACTGTCGCAGTTTAGAAGTTATATTACGGTAGTAGTTTTTCAGTTCACGATTTTAATATAATTTTCAGTTTTAATGATGAGTGAATAAAAATAAACCATTTTATTGTGTGTGGGTGCTCATGCGTGTGCATACATATAGTCTTTCAGTATAAAATATTCATCTGTCTTGACAGAATTTTGTGTGCTTGCCATACTTAAAATGTAAGTATGGTTGCATAATTAATTTGTGACGTGGATTGTACCACTCATTGTATTTGTGGAAATGTGAAGAAAAGGTGTAATCTTTGATCTGTAAAATACATGTTATCTGTGTATACACAGTGAAATATGTGAGTTTGGTTTTCAGAGCTAAATTAAATGATAATTAGATAGACATACAAATTATTTTTTGTCAGAATGACGTAGAACACTCCAGTTGTGTTCACAACTGTGTATGTGTATGGTTTCATGATACTTAATGCTCTTGTTATTATTGATAAAGAGTGAAGTCATGAAATCACATAAAGTTTTATACCGGTGCCATAAAACTAGTGCTTTCCAGTGTCAAAATTTTCAGTCTGATTATGAAAATCTGTTTGTCGTGTTGGATTGAAGATGAGTTATACAAATGTGTAAATAACTGATCGGAGCGAGCAGATTTATCAACCAGTGAATATGATGTCTACAACATACCATGCTGTTTCTCTCGGATACATGCCTGGATTTGTGGATTACTAATAACTTCCAGTTTTGTAAAACATATTGTGAAGTGAAATTACAGTTTTATCAAGTGCTTAAGTGAAATTGTGATATGTGCGTAAAAGGAACGTATTTAGATCATTGGAGTACACTGGATGTAATTCAGGATTAATAGGTATGCCTGCTTGTGGAATAAAGGTAACATTTTTATTATTGCTTATAACTGAATAAAAAAAAATTAGTACACATGGAACTGATATATGGGGAAGTCTAATTTTGTTGAATGTTATTGATACATTATTAGATGCATATGTCAGGAATGTAAACATGTCTTCATTCATTTGTGGTATATTGTAAACACATTCAGGTGTAGTCAGTCTGAACCCCGTGTGTGCATGCATACATTTTCAGCCTCTTTATGTGCATTTCTTTTCCATGTTGAAAGTGTAAAGGATAATATGACCACATATTTACACTGTGATCACCAATAAATGTTTTGAACATCTTATAATTTCCTGTATTTCTACTAGTAGAAATATTTGAGACCACTAACACTCCAATACAACAATATATTTCCTGTATATTTTATAGTATGCTCTAACAAACTGTAGACATATATATATATATATATATCTCATTACCACATATACTGTGGTAATCCAGCATATATCACATACCTATCTCATTTTGTGTAGACTGAATATTTAAACATTTACATGGCTGTAGGGTTTTTTGTAGGCCTGTGATATAATTTTCGCCATCCACCCAAATGTGTTACTGCGGCAAGTAACATCTGTGCGAGCTTATTTTATTATTTTTTTAAATATATTTGTAAGGAATATAATTCCCGGTATCCTGTAATGTTTTATATATCTTAACAATACATTTTTAATTATGCCAGTCAGAAATCAAAGTTTAACGTTTCTACATTTAATTTTTTTATAGCCTATTGTGTTATCGTATTATTGTTTCAGTTAGAGTAAATCTATCGGAACTCGTTTTTTCTGTAGGCATATTTGGACAGTTATATATAGTTATCATTCCTACCAAACAGCGCAGTAAAAATTTGATATTCACTTTACTGGAAAAAATACAATTTAAGCATAATGTAAAATATACTTTTAGAAAATACTTGTGTAATATGTCAGGAATTAGTGGATGCTGTATTAACGTACTATATTGCTTATCACAAAACTTTTCACATGTCTCATGATAGGTTTCAGCAGTTCTGTCATACTTAAATCAAATGGCTGGCAAATGAAAATAATTTTTAAAATTCACTGAGACTAGAAGGCATAATGACATGCATTACACACTGGGGAATGAGAATTTACCATTACTGTCAGAAAAGTATACTTTGCATTGGGTAAATAATTTTTGGCAGTAAAGCTGAACATTTTCGTTACATTATTTACAGTGCTTTTAAAATGCGCGCGCGCGCGCACACACACACACACACACACACACACACACACACACAGTGAGAAATGTAGGACTAGTGTTGTACAGATGCACAACGTGAACATGAAGATCATACCAAAAGTTTAGAAACTGAATGAGTGCAAGATAACAGAATATGCAGGGCATATAATTTATAACATTAGTGTAATTTAAAATGAAAGTGTACAGAATATGTAGCAGGATAGCCTGATGCTGTTAGTCTAGACACATTTTAGCAACAGCAGTTGTACAAAAACACTGAATATAGGCCACATGTATCCTGTCTTAGTGTAGTAGCCATATTAGTAATTTCATTAATTCAGTCCTGAGGCTTCAACTGTTGTCAGTATCAGATTTCATTCATAATTTCATTCATACCTGAGCACATAATGATTTTAAATTCCAGAAAATAATCTTTCAAAATTTGAGACTGGAGTTAGAAAGAATAATTTTATGTAGGCCTAATATTCTTATTCGTGCTAAATTTCACAAAGCTTTATACTCCATTAACTGGCAAGTGAGTTGGGTGATTGAACTTCCTTTCGTGTTTCAATCTGAATTTACATGATAGAGAGCATGTCAGGTTGTGTGTTGTTTGCTCACTTAATGTACACTAAAACACACTACATTTAATTAAAAAGATATAACTAAAAAAAATAATAAAAAACGACTTCTGTTGATCTTTGGGACGTGACTGAAAGAATAATGCCAAGCATGGACATGTCAGTAACAGAATATTTTTCCTCCCATTATGTAGAACATGGCGAGGTTTAATGTTTTACAGTCTTCTTAAGATCGCTTCGCTTGGTCACTGACATATACTATTGAGAGTTAACAGTTTAAATACAGTCAGTTCAGTTCTTTGTAACACGACTTACCAAAAACAGTTGAAAACACGCACAAGCTTAAGTCTTTAAAATAACATTATTTACCGATTGTTTGCTGTATACATTACCTAAACTGGTCAGGAAAAATACAAAACAAATTATAAGTAAATGTTGACACCAGGTGCATTTTTAGTCAACTAAAATGTAAACCTGAATAGGCCTAATTAATTATGGATATTCAGTGAGTAAAAGAACTTTAAATGTATTATAGTACAAGTCTTTTGATTTTCTTGATGTAGCAGCATATGTATTAGGAATAAAACCTTTTGAAGTCCTGTTTGAATATATGCAGTTGGTCAAAAAAATATATTTAAACTTACCAATTTGTTAAGTTCATGTTTCATCAGAAATATTTTTTGCGATTATGACTGTGCTACTACTTCAGCTTTAATGTGGTGAATATCAAGTTTCATATGACTTTTACAGAGGAACTGTTTTTATCAGAAGTATAGATAGATTTATTGGTTATGATTCTTTGGAGATTTGTTTTCTGATTTTGTAACAGGTATAATAAGAAATTCTTTGGTGAATTGAAATTTTTATTTAAATTAATGTCAAATAGTAGCGTTTATACTCACTTTTAACAGTGCCTAATAAATACAGAAAAATAAAATTTTAAACAGTATTTTGGCATTTCTAATAAAACCATTTGCATTTTTATGTATGTAAACAAATACAGACTGAAATAAGCTTAACTGTTAACACAAGGTAGGCCTAATTATTGACATTGGCATTTAAGATACATAAAATGTGCAAAGTCGTTAACAGAAAAAACGGGTAGGCTAGTTAACGTTGAAGAATGGGTGGAGAATAAAAGTAGGATGGAAAGTAGAATGTTTCTTTATATTTTACATTAAGATAAATTGTTTAAAATCATCTTTTTTTTTTAGACGTTTCAAGTAAATTTGCTCAAAGATCTACATTTTATGAGCAACATTCAGTTTGGTAATTTATTACCACCAGTGAAATTAAAGTTATTACTATGTGTGCTGGGGTATTAGAATTAATTTACATTGTATAAAATGTGCTGTGACAATAGCACAAGAATATGGTACTAAGAAGCAGAGTTAAGACTCTAGGAATTAGTAGAAATTTGATGGTCCAAATGCTTTCTAAACTACACTTACATCACATATTACATTACTTGAATTACAAATAAAATTGAAACATACACACATAATGTTAGACTATGTCCGAACCACGGACAATGCGCACAGGAAAAAAGCTTAATATAATTTTGATAAATTACAAAGTAAAATATAAAAAAATAATGTAAATTGAAATGAAAAAAGGAAAATCAATTTATAACTTTGATAAAAATTGATTTAAAGAATACCCAAGTAGGCCTAAATGTTTTAAACAAGATGTAAGGAACAAAAATGTGCAGTCTATACTGGTAGAAAGCAAAATTCAAACTTTTATTACCTACTTTTTTCAGTTTATAGTGAACTATTGTAACTGATACTTTGTTTTCAGTAGAACAGGAAACTGAAAAATTCAGTTAAGTTTTTTGAAACTGGAAGAATTTAATATGATTTTTGTATAGGCTAGTATGATTATCTTGGTTACTAATATAAAAAATGTATTTCTGCTGCGGTGTGCTAAATAATATGAACTATTACTGTCTTCCAATATCATATCAAGATTGTGTTAATTTATCTTCATACAACATTCCTATTGTTTACTCTCGTCACTTCAACAACTAATTGAGCAGGTCTGTGTTGTGTTAACACACCTTTGTATTTGAAACAAATTTCTGATTATACACTAAAACATGCAGCAGACAGTTTTTAGTTTAGGTTTCTAATATTTCGGGACATTAAAATTTTGTTTTAGGGGTTCCGAATTTTTAAACGCTTCTGCTTTGGAAGGATCAGTTGTACTGATCTTTATGTTTTGATACAGGCTGTCAGTTTCTTCTTCAGTTAATCATGTTTGCAGCAGACAAAGAAATTGATCTCTTGTACAAAACCCCCTGTAAGTGGTTACCTGTTTATAGAAAACAACATTTGTAATTCCTTTTAAGAAACTTTGTAGTAGAATCGTACAAGCCATTGTCAGATATGTATGTAACAACTAAGCCTATGTTTACATTTAGCCTACAAACACAAATATATATACAGTCAGTATTATAAGAAATTTTTGTATTTTTACTTGTTTGGGGTCTATTTGTTTACCAGCTTCAAAAAATTAAATTTGTAGAGTTAGAAAATTAAATTACCATAAAGTAACTACAGTACATATAAACTCTTAATAAATAACTGTAAAGTAAATATAATAGGTCATCATCACAATGTGGGGGATACATACATTCACCATTAACCTACATATGGGCAACATATTACTCTGCTAGTGTTTCCATACATACATACATACATATATACTTGGCTCTACAGCTCAGATTGACCCTTGGCCTCCAAAAGAAATTGCCTCCATTTATTTCTGTTCTCAGTCATCTGCTACCAATTCACTGCTCCCAGCTTCCTAGGATCACTGCCGACCTGGTCCAACCATCTGTTCTTTAGTCTTCCAATCTTCGTTTTTTTCTATTGGCTTGTGTTTCATAATTCTGTCTGCCATACGTTCGTCATCCATTCTCTGAACGTGTCCTGCCCATCTTAATCTATTAATTTTATCAAATCGGGCAACTGCAGTGGTATTGTACTTAGCATATAATTCATTATGATTTCTCTTTCTCCAGACTCTGTCCTGTTGAATTGGCTCATAAATCCTTCTCAGTATCTTCCTTTCAAACGCAGCCAGCCTCTGTTCATCAGTTTTCTTGAGTACCCAGCACTCTGAGCCATATGTCAGTACAGGCCTTACCAATGTCTTATAAAGCGTGGCTTCAGTTTGTGTGGTTAATAGTCTTGATTTAAAATGTTTGTTCACCCTGTAATAGCTTCTATTATCAGCCAGAATTCTTCTTTCAATTTCTTTTGTGCAGGTATTCTCAGCATCGAAATATGTCTCCAGATTTCCGAAGCATTTTACTCTTTCAAAATTATAGCCACCTATTAGTATATTTGAAATATCATAATTATTTCTTCCCACAGCCATAAACTTTGTTTTATTTTCATTTGTAACAAGCCCCATACTCTTAGCTGATGATTCAAGTGTTCTAAAGGCATTCTTCAGATTATTTTCATTTCTGCTGATAATATCTGTTATCTGCATATGATAGGAGCTGGACTCCTTTATTACAAATATGTCCTCCTGTTTGTATTCCAGAGTCTCATATTACCTTTTCAAGTGCAATGTTGAACAGTACACTCCCAGTGTGTCCAGTCCTACCAAACCAAGACTTAGACAGAACTCTTTATCAATGGCAGACATTAGTTAGCACCAACCAGTAGGTAGTCTGTAGTTGAAGCAGAGAAACTATGTGCTTTACGTCCAGTGGTATTCACCTAATCTCCTACCTTACAGGAACTTAAGTGATCATAACTCAATCTGTGGTAATTTTAATCTGCCAAGAAATCAAATTCCAGCAATTTTAAAATTAAGCATGGGTGTGTGTGTTTTCACTGAAAACCAAGGAGGATTTAATATTGACTTTTGTGAAAAGTTGATTGTTTCATGTTGAAGGCCTGATGAAGTCCTCGGTAGGCTTATGAAGTTGTAAGAAAATTGTACAAATGCGCTAGGAATTCAGTAAACAGTAGAGAGTTATAGTTTTGTATAAGTGCTTTACTGATTTAAATATAGAAATCAGTAATGCATGTTAGATCCTGTTGCAAAGTCGGCGAAGCTTATCCTTGACAGGTCTTTGCAGCCACAAAATTTTTAGTGTGGGGGATTACTAGTGTGTGGTATGTTAATTGTCCTCGGTTGCCCCCCTCCTGTGCCTCTGCTAGATAGATAGTCACTTCTCTTCCAAATCTCGGGCACAACCAAGCAACCAAAAGTATGTTTTTTTTATGTATAAAATATTTGTAAACTTATTTTGATATAATTTATTTTGCAGAATAGGATTTGTTTCTCTGTAAACGAACAGTAAACTGTTAAAGAAAGTATTTAGCTTTTGTGGAATAATTTTTGCAATTTTCTAATTGACATTTCGTAATTTTCTAAAATTGGTAACATGTAAACATTTATTTACAAAGTTTTTGCTGCTAAGTGTTCACTGTTACGTTAGAAAATTATAATACAAAGATTCTGTAATATTAGCAACTCAGTTTTATAAAAACAAAATCATGTAAAGAATAGTTTCTGAATATCATTAATGATAATGGTGAATACATTTTATATAAATAGTTTTCTTCAGTATTTTGCCTGAAATTTCTACAAGTCAATTACAGTGTTACTTAAAATTCTGTTGCATGTATATAGTTAAGCACACGTGAATACCATTTCGCCAAGCCTCTACCTTCACACTTTTTTGAAGTTGCCGTAAATTGTTAAAGATAGATGTATCAGTTCTGTAAAATCCATTTTAAAGAAGACACGCTTGTGCTTAATATGCTTAATAGCAGACAATGTGTAAATTTTAGCGTTGTTTTATGTGAATACATTTAACATTTGATTTTGTTTAAATTCATTTTTTTCTTTAACCAACTGAATCCATTTTTTTTTTTGGATGGTAAAAATTAAATGTAGATGGGTTGTTATTAATAATGTAGATAGATTCTAGCATTTTTAGATTGTGATCTGGCAAAAATCAAGTGTAACAAGAAACAAATTTGTTCAGTTTCTTTGAAATATGATGGATTCTCACATTTACTCTGTTAATAGGCCTATATAAATCATAAGTTAAATATAGCTTCGATTGTATGTTGCTTATATTATGTATTCACTTAATGTTAATGCATTTTTAATGATTTAACAATTGATTACTTTTGTATTAAATGTACTTCATGAAAATGCACCACCACTTTTATCCTTGCTGTGGAAATAGACTTCATTTAATATTGAGCATATAAAATTCTGTTAATTACAGCCTTGCTTACTTTCAGTAAAAAAAAAAGATTAATACAGTTACAAGAATAACCATTGATCCACTTATATACAGAAAAAAATATTTTCTTCTATATAGAAATGCTTAATGTGTTGAAAAAAATGTTATTATTTTGTGTATTATAAAATTATTTTTTAAGTTTGGAAATGAATTTTATTTCTTTAATTAAACATAACCTTCTTGGTTGTGTGAGTTGTGTAGTTAATTAACTATTACTTATTTATAAAAACTGATAGGCATAATAATTCCTGAAAACCGCAATTCATTTTGTCAATAATATCGTCTATTGATATCACAGGAATTGTATATGTGTTGTGGAAGTTCAGGGACAACAGTTGGCTGAGTGCACAGTTTAGGTCCTGTGTCACCAAAGAATGTGGTTTGAGAGAGCATTATTATTTTCTGATATTTTTTCATCTGCTCTGTTATTTTCTGTTGCAATTTCTAATTATAAGACTGAATTTTCAACAACCATTACTAAAAATATGTTAATGGTGTTTTCAGTATACTAACCTTGTGTTTTCAGTAAATGTTTTTGCAGTAATTATTTTCATGTTTTTACCTACAACAATTAATAGGTACATAATGGTAATATTGTTAGTGCAGCTATAATTCATGGTAAACTTTTTTCATAATTTTGCTATAAAAATTAGAAAGATTTTATTTTATGCGGTAGTGATTACTACCATCTGCAGCCTATACAAACCATACATGTGCGGTAAACATTTTCTTCAATACATTTTAAGAATTAACTGTACTATAAGAAAAGAATCGCTATTGAAATTTACAAAATATGCATTATAATTACACTGTAAGATGAATTGCAGTGATACAAATCTATTACACAAATATTTTTGGTAGGGTCATTCCATATGAAGTGATCCAATGCAAATTACCTTACCACTTCCTTTTCATTTGATTTTTTGCACATGTTTAATACTATAAGAGAGAGTCTCAAATCCAAATTTTTATGTTTTTCTCTTATCTATTTTTTGTTTTATCAGAGTTCAAAAATTTTTAAAAACTGCAAATTTTGGCATTTGCGAGTATACATAAATGTGATTTTCTCAGGCTGTAATTGAGATATTAAAACAAAATAAAAACCATTGTGCTCAGATTTTAATAGGCTTTAATTTGATATGAAACATCACAAGATTTGAGGAAGATGACATGTCAGGTCATGAGCCCAAAAATTTAAAAAACAATTTCAAATAAAAACATGACAAAATTTCCAAAAAAATTGTATTTGTTCTTTAATATTTTGAAATGGCCCGTACAAATTTTGAAGTGGGGATCTCAATGGGATCTTATATTTTTATAAATTTCTGTTTACTGGTAGGCTACTACCGTACATTAAAATATTTCTGTGTCTACTTATGAACTTCATACCTATTTATTGTTTTTCGATCACAATTTAGAGGATTGTTTGTTTATTGGTAGACACATTTCAGTAGCAATATCAAATCTAAAAATTTCAAAAATTATATTACCGAAGTATTTAACACCAGATAAATCACTATTAACTATTGCAATTATACAATAATAAAAAACCACCATAGATAAAATAATTGACTTAGTATTAAACATCTTTTAGCACAGTTATTTCTGACAGTAGTATTAAAAATCTTTTAGCACAGTTGTTTATGATAGTTTACCTTCTTCCGCAGATTATTTTGTGGCTAATCTTCTTTCCAGCATTTTGGTTGTATCAGACGTCTCCTTTTGGGCTAAGGTGTAGGTTCGATCTGTCGGAGTTCTTGGTTGAACCCTTGTTAAAACTTTATTTCTTGCCACTATGAGTATATCATCTTTACTTGGATACACAAATGAGGGTGCTGGACCTGGGGGCTCCAAGATAGTGACCGTTACTTCTTCATTATCAAAGTCTTGGGCAGTACACAAGCCAGCCACCACCTTTGATCATATTCACAAGTCACAAATCCAACCGTTTCATCAATAGCTAAAGTTTTTGATCCTCCAATACTATGTTTACAATACTTATCACTCAATGAGTACACTTTTGCAATAATTTCAGTATTACATGTTGATGGAATGAAGCAGTGAAATTGTTGCGTTCCATGAATCATTGTTGCTTCTGAGAAGCGAGATTTCAAGTTCTTCCTCAAGGTATTCCTGGCTTGTGCAAAAAAAGAACTGAATTGATGGAAGGTTTGAGTTGCTTCAGTTGAAAAGTTGGAGAGGTGTCATTATTTGGTCTTCATAAGGTCTCTGAAGGCTAGCCCTGGCTGCAAGAAGTTTGACTGTCCCTCCCAAACCATCGCAGATTCCTTTGCCATGAGCTGTGGCATAGAAATGCCACTCAGCATCCACCCCAAAATCCTGCTTATGATGAGAAAGGTTGGAGAAGTTTTTCTTGTTTGTTAAATAAACATTGAGCATCATTTAAAGGGATGTTTATGAAATATAAATTATGATTTTATATTTTATGTACGTTGTCATTATCTAAATGAAGTTATATGTTCACTAGAGTCAGCTGCATGGAACTAGTATCGTCAAGGTCACACCGCTTACTTACAGCGTTGCCACTAAGCAACAGTTTCCCTTTCTTCCGAAAAATGCTACACTAGTAAGTAAGCCTACTTAATGTAAAGAATATAACAAAGTGAGAAAGTTTGTAATACATGCATTAGAGTACATTGTTACATTGTCAATAATTCTTAATAATAATTACATCACAATTAATATATTGTTAATAATTAATTAACAATTAATTTCCGTATCTTATACATAACATTCAATTCGACGCGTCAGCTATAGTTTGTTTGAACGAATTTTATACGCATCCTGTGTCTTAAGCTTGCCCCATTTAATTATTGAAGACACCGCACTATTCGTGACTCAGAAAAATATTCTATTTTTATTTCCTGCGCTGCTTATTAATTAAGTAAAAAAATTAGAACTATACTATAAGATGTTACATGCACAAGTAGCATAAAAATAATGGTATGTATAAACGTGAAACGAATTGGATTTCTTAAGAAAATAAGGATAATTTTATAAACAACAAATACAAATGTCTCATGAAATAAATTTAAAATTCCTTATTTATATATATATATTTTAACTTAAATCTTTAAATATAGAATTTAAATTTATAATTCTATATTTTATGCATTGTCCTTACTAATTTTATAATTAAAATTTTCCTTATTTTATGAACTATAAGAATTCCTTATGACTATTATAAATAAGCAGTATGTTGAAAAACTCACCTTAAATAGGGTTAGTTACACAATTATCACTTTGCAAAGTGATAGCACAGAGCACATTCATAACACTCCTGAAGAAAACACGCACACACGGTTTTTTATGTTTCAATAAAAATAGAAAATACTACGCTTCGCTATAGACACGTTTACCACCTATATACACTTTTTAACACTCCTGCCTTATTCGTCTTCGGATTCACTGGACTCAGGTTCGCTGTCACTACTCACACGTAAGTGTATGATGAAGGGCTCCACTGTGGTGTCTCTCGTGCACTGCTTTGAGTAATCGGCTTCTTGTAGTGCCTCCGCATGTCTTACGCACTTCTCCCAGTCTTCCTGAGTTATCCTGTCCAAAGCTTCGTGTGCAAGTTGTTCAATATCGGCCAATCTGAAAGTCGTATTCTTGTTTGCAACATACCGTTTAACTTGGGCCCATATCAGCTCGATCGGATTATACTGAAAATGATATGGTGGCAGGCGCACTACTGTATGTCCCATTTCATTTGCCAGTTGATCCAATTCGTACGTCTTCTTGGCCGTTCGGATCTCTTCTTTAGAAAGAAGTTCATCCCTGGTTTCAGCTGTGGAAAATGAAATTCTCTTCTTACGCAGCCACTCCATGATATCCGCTTTACGCCAGTTTGAACATGGTGGTTTATCTATTTGTACAGAATGATAGCTGGCATTATCCATCACGATGACAGAGCCTTCTTCCAAGGAGCGCAACATACCAACAAACCAGGTCTTAAAAACTTCAGCATTCATTTCTGTGTGGTAGTCAGATGCAGCTGAATGCTTACTGCCACGAAAGACAAGTTTGGCACCTGCTATGAAACCTGTACTTGCGGATCCAGCATGTGCAATAATCAGCCGGCCACCTCTACCAGTAGGTACTTTCAGCCCACCGTTCCCTCTGGAGTCTTGCCAGATGTATTTATTCGTATGATTCTGTGATATCCAGGTTTCATCCAAATAAATTATAGGCCTGTTGTCCTCCGTACGATGTATATGCATGGTTCTCAAAAACTTCGCTCTCAAGGCAGCAGTGTCTCTGCGCTCCATTAAAAATTTTCGTCCATCGTTGCACTTCTTAAATTTAAAACCAAGCACTTTCAGAAGGCGAAGTACGGAGGCTTCTGAACCAGAATAATTGATTTTCTGACAGAGATCAGCTCGAATTTTGCTTGCAGTGGGGTATTCCCCTCGGTCGTAATATTCTAGTACGGTCCTGCGGACTATTTGTTTATTAAAATCGTCCAGTTCAGTGTTTTTGTGTTCCCGTTTATACCCTTTCCTTGGAGAACTGAACACAACACTCACGCCTTGATCATCTGCCGAAGCAACGGTATTGCTAATACGTTGCACCGACTGTTCAGAAATGCCACAAGCTTCCGCTGTCAATTTTCGAACTTGTGCAAAGTTTATGTTCCTCCTGGCTTCTTCATTATACGCAAGATTTTTTAAAAACTTGTAAACGTTTGCTATGATGACTTTACTTTGTTTTCTAATGTCCTCTCGGCCCGCACGTACACCACCGCTGCTTGTACCCGAACTAAATGTAGGATACTGTTCCTCAATATCACTCAATAAATACAAATTATTGAAATAAACTAATGCACACACTGTCTACAATAAAGACGTCAACCATTCACATGAAATGCACAAAATGTCTGTCAACAATACTAAGGACGATAAATATTTTGGATGTTCGTCTCTTCCTCACCTCGTCCACCCAACCTACTTGGAATGGGGTACTGTAACTGAAATGGGATTGGCTTTTGTCACAACAGCGACAATTTTGTTTACAGAAATTGCTCAGTCCTATTTATCTTTGTGCAACGGAAGAAAGGTAGTAGCGCGGGCAGTAAACATACACATTTTTGAGAGGATTATAAAATGACAAAGGCATTCATAAAAGTGTCAGACAGCAATATTTACCGAAAAGACATGCCGACAGGGTATACGCAATGTGCATACCAAATGTGTACATATACCTAACAGAACTTCCGAACCATATGGCTTAGGAATGACCGTGTAGAGAACAAAAACAGATTCATTTACAAAAGGGAAAAGACCGTGAGTATGAAAAAATTAAAGCGACAACAGCAGGCAAGGTCAGCGTTCTCAGACAACTGTCAGTCTGTAGGATAACCGCCCATGAAGAAAACAGTAAAACTTTAATAA
This sequence comes from Magicicada septendecula, assembly GCA_034769895.1. Lineage (NCBI taxonomy): Eukaryota > Metazoa > Arthropoda > Insecta > Hemiptera > Cicadidae > Magicicada > Magicicada septendecula. The sequence goes on along the minus strand of CM068376.1, from coordinate 324,291,251 downwards.
GTAAGTGCACTGTACGGAAATCACAAAATAACTGACCTAATGGTACTTCGTAAAGTTAGGGTGTGTATTGCTAAAAGGTTTAGATTCTAACATAAGAAAAACCAGCGCAGTATAAATAGTAGTTTCAGAGAACTGCAAATCGTAACAAAAAAAAAGCCAAAGAAACAGAAGAAACGCAAAGATAGAAATTCTGTAGATATTTACGCGACAACAAAAAATATGTTGCCGACTCACACAAATTTTTAGAGCTCAAATACTGGCGCCCAGAATTTAACTGAGTAGTGTTACCCACAACTAATTATTCCTGATAAAACAAATTCATTTACGCGATACGCATAAATAAATTTGAAACGAAGAATATAATGTGGATGTATGAAATTTGTTTTCGTAACACTGCTAAAACGCTACACACTGTACTAGCCGGCAACAATGCTGGGCGAGGGGCGTGGAGGTGACAGGGAGAAGCAGTGAAAGTGAGTGACCTTGACGATACTACTTCCATGCAGCTGACTATAGTGCCAACTTACAAAAGATACGATGTAACTTTGCTTTTGTAGTAGTTAGTGCGTGTGTATTGTGTGAGCACAGCTGATGCGTTGGTAATTTCTAATAAAACCCTTTTATATTTGATCTATCGCTCAGTTAATTGTCCACCACCTATATCTTTTAACAGGTTATGGGCCCAGGTGCGCGCAAAGGGCAATATTTTTGTGAAATTGAGCAGTGATAGTCCAAAACGTGTTTATGAGCAAATAGGTTATTCCGACCACGTGGTAAAGTGAAAATTAACCTCAACGCCATAAACATGGAAAGTGAATCAATTCAGTGATAGTTTAAAACGTGTTTACGTGCAAATAAAAAGGTTATTCCGACCGCGTGTGTAAAAGTGAAAATTAACCTCTACACATAAACATGGAAAGTGAATTACTACGTATTAACAAGTTACAAGGTAGCAAGAACTGGTATGTATGGAAATTTCAGATTATAGTTATATTGAAATCCTACAGCTTATGGAATGTAGTCAAAGGTGTACAAGTTATGCCCACTATATTAGATAATAATGCATCTGTAGCCGAGAAAAAAGAATATGAAAAGAAGAAATCTGATTTCGAAAAGGCAGACGGGACAGCTCAGAGAGTAATTGTGACAACTCTGACTGAAAAAACCATGATTCATCTTGTGCATCTAGAAAATGCCAAAGAAATGTGGGAAAAACTTGTGTCTGTGTATGAGCAAAAATGCGAAGCATCTCTGCACATTCTTCAGCAGCAGTGGCACTCATTTGTCAAGGATTTAGCTGATGATATGGCCACACACATTTCAAAGATTGAAGATTTAGCCTATCGACTTAAAAGCATGGGTGAAACCGTTGATGACAAGATGATAGTGTCAAAAATTCTGCTTACATTGCCAAAGAGTTTTAGTCATTTTCTGTGTGCATGGGAGTCAACAGCTGAGGCTGATCGTACAAAAACGAACCTCATTAATAGATTAAGAGTTGAAGAAATGCGAGTGAATGATACTGAAAAGACTGAAAGTAAAGCTTTTGCATAAAAATCTCAATATAAAGGTGCAAAGGTGCAAAACAGGGTATGTATAAAAACAATTCTAATAATATGTCTAAACCAAAAGGTGATTGTTTTGTTTGTGGCAAGCCAGGCCATTGGGCTCGAAATTGTAGATTCAGAAAATACAATAATAAAAGTGATAAAAATGACACAAGCAAAAAACGTGATACAACACAGGGAACTGCACTTATAAGTGAGGCCTTAGCATCTATTTTACAAGGCTCTAAAAAGGTTGACATGTGGTATAAAGATTCAGGTGCAACTGACCACATGACACATCATCGAGATTGGTTTGTAGATTATAAACCATTAAATCAAGAAATCTTGGTGCGTATTGGAAATGGTGATTTTCTAAAAGCCTGTGGAAAAGGCAATATAAACGTGAATACATTTGATGGCGAAAAATGGAGTAAAAATCATTTAGCAGATGTATTATACGTTCCAGATCTTAGTTACAATCTTTTCTCGAGCTGTGTTGCTTTAGACAAAGGCCTAAAACAAATTGCAGATAATAAAGTGTGCAAATTTTTGAAAAATGGCCAAGTCATAGCCATGGGGTTACTCAAAAGACATAGTTTATTCGAGATGCAATTTGAAATTGAGTCTCCGAGCAAAAAACCTGAAGAATTGAACACTAACTGTGCTAATATTGCAGATACTTTGGAAACATGGCATCAAAAACTAGTGCATCAAAACTATCCTAGAGTTAAAAAGGTACTTGAACATTTTGGTGTTAAAGTTAAAAACAACGACATATGTTTTTGTAATGCATGTGCAATTGGAAAAGCTCATCGCCTACCCTTTCCAATGAGTACTTCCGAAACCAGTGCTATTGGTGAGATTATTCATGTAGATTTGTGTGGTCCAATGTCACAAAATTCTTTAGGTGGATCAAGATACTTTCTCCTCCTAAAAGATGATTTTTCTTATTATAGACATGTGTATTTTATTAATGCAAAGTCTGAAGCTCTTGCTTGCATGACTGACTTTGTTAAAAAAACAGAAAAACACTGTTCTAATGGGATAAAAATCATGAGAACTGACAACGGATTGGAATTTGACTGTGAAAATGTTTCCAAGTTGCTCAGTAACCATGGAATCACGCACCAGTGTTCAGTGGCATATACACCAGAACATAATGGATCAGCCGAGAGGGAGAACAGAACTGTAGTTGAAGCAGCACATACTATTCTGCACGCAAGAAAGTTCAAACAGACTTTTTGGGCTGAAGCAGTCAATACAGTGGTGTATGTATTTAAATCGCACAAGTACAAGTTCAGTAAAGGATTTCACTCCTTATGAACTTTGGCATGGTCGTAAACCAAATTTAAAAGATCTACATATATTTGGAGAAGAAGTGTACTCACACATTCCCAAGATCAAAAGGAAGAAGTGGGACGCTAAATCTGAAAAGGGATATTTTATTGGATATGAAGACCACATTAAAGGATTTCGAGTTTGGTTTCCTCACAAAAAACAAGTAAATGTAGTACGTGACGTCATTTTCACGAACACATTTGAAAGTGAAGAAGAAAATGATGAAAACAGGGAAGAATACACATCATTATTCTTACCCGATGAAAAGAAAGATGAAGTTCCTGAAGTTGTTCAAAACAACTTTTTTGTTGAAGATCATGATATCGTTCAAAATGATATAACTTCTGAGGATCAAGTGCAATCTGAAGAATCTGAAATAGCTGGTACTGAGAATGACCAGACTACAAACTACAGAAGCAGACTGCGCCAGTCATCGACAATCAAACCTCCAGCGAGATATGCTGATTATGTTAACATTGATGACTGTTTTATTGCAGAAGGTACTGAACCTCTCAATTACCAAGAAGCTGTAAACAGTGATGATGCTGAAAACTGGAGTATTGCTATGAATGAAGAAATCGAATCTCTTTTTTAAAAATCACGTATGGGATCTAGTTGAACCACCACCTGGGGCCAATGTCATAGGAAATCGCTGGGTCTTCAAGATTAAAAAGAATCCAAATGGAAATATTCAAAGGTACAAGGCAAGACTAGTTGCCAAAGGCTTTGATCAAAAGGCTGGAATTGATTTCAAGGAAACTTTCAGTCCCGTAGTAAGATTTGATTCAATTCGAATGATTTTATCTATTGCAGCAAAAGAAAAACTCAAACTGAAGCAGTTTGATATCAAAACTGCTTTTCTAAATGGTGAGATTGAAGAGAATGTATATATGAAGCAACCAGAAGGTTTTTCAAATGGAACAAATCAAGTCTGCAAGCTGCTTCGGAGCATATACGGACTCAAACAATCCTCCAGATGTTGGAACCAGAGGTTTACCAAATTTCTAAAGAAGTACGGACTTGAATCTACCAAGGCAGATCCATGTATCTTCACTAGCACGAATAAAGATCGAAGGCTGATTTTGGCCGTCTATATTGATGATGGACTAATTGCGGCTAAAAACCAAGATGATATCAACAATCTAATCCATGGACTAAAAAAGGAATTTGAGGTTACTGATGACCAGGAAAATATATTCCTTGGGTTGCAAATTGAAAGACACCAGGATGGATCAATATTCCTCCATCAAACTGCGTATGCAGAAAAGGTAATCAAAAGGTTTAGGATGCAGAATGCAAATCCAGTGACAATCCCTGCAGATCCTCATGAAGAGACATGCACTGATGCTCATAAAAATCTGAACACTGGAATAGTCAGTGCACCTTATGCAGAAGCTGTTGGAAGCTTGCTTTACCTATCAAATGGTACCAGGCCAGATTTGTCTTTTGCTGTTAATAAGGCAAGTCACTATCTTCAAAAACCTACCAAGCTTCATTGGAATGCTGTGAAACGAATCCTCAAATACCTAAAGGGAACTCTGGACTACGGTCTAAAGTTCGAAGCAGATATTAATACTCATTTGCAAGTCTATAGTGATGCAGACTTTGCTAGAGAAATTGAAACTCTCAAGTCTACTTCTGGATATTTAATCAAACTAGGATCAAGTGTACTTACCTGGAGTTCTCAACGACAAGCCACAACAGCATTGTCTACAACCGATACTGAATATATGGCAGCGTGCCAAGCTGTTAAAGACATAATGTGGCTAAGGAAACTTATGAACGACTTATGCATCTTGAAAAGCACAAAAACAACTCTGTACATGGACAATAAAAATGCAATTCAACTGATCAAGAATCCAGTCTTTCACAAGAGGACTAAGCACATTGACGTCCAATACCACTATATAAGAGAAAAGTTTGAAGAGAAGGTCTTCAATCTAGAGTATGTCAACACCAAGGATCAGACAGCAGATATCCTCACCAAGCCACTTCCACGTCCAGTTTTTGAGTTACATCGGTCAATCATTTGTAAAAGTTTTAAATAATTTTTATGCAGAGACTTTTTATATATATTATATAAACAAGGGAAGTGTTAAATAAACATTGAGTATCATTTAAAGGGATGTTTATGAAATATAAATTATGATTTTATATTTTATGTACGTTGTCATTATCTAAATGAAGTTATATGTTCACTAGTGCCAACTTACAAAAGATACGATGTAACTTTGCTTTTGTAGTAGTTAGTGCGTGTGTATTGTGTGAGCACAGCTGATGCGTTGGTAATTTCTAATAAAACCCTTTTATATTTGATCTATCGCTCAGTTAATTGTCCACCACCTATATCTTTTAACATTGTTCTTATATTGTGCTGCTGACCCATCAGAAAAGTAGAAAATCTTTTGCAATGTAGGCATCAGTCTGTTCTTAAGGAATGTAATAAGTTTTCTTTGAAACAAGTGTACAGCTACTGTGTTATGTATCAAGCACTCAGAAATAAACACAAAACTTTTGTAGATGATTTCATTTTCATCCCTGTAATAGACTGCAAAAGGATGTATAGTTGCTTGATCGTTAGTCCAATGATAGGATTGAGCTTCATCCTGCAATACAAAAGAGTAGTTTTCCGAAAAGTCTAAAGTGATTACAGCCTCATTTACTTTAATATTTTCTTTAAGATGGTTGTAGTATGCTGATTGCTGTTTAGCTATAAAAGAGTGTTTTTTCAATGTTTGTAGCTGTTCACAAAAAGAATCAACAAAATCTTCAGTACTTTTTACAAAAATTTCAAAATTCCATCTATCAACTGACACCCATTGGGTATATGTAACACTTTCTATCATTTCCTCTTCCAGTTCATCAGTTGTTCCTTTAACTGATCAGTCCCCGGACAGTTCTTGCATTAATCTAAATGGCAATCTGGAGTTGGAGGCAAGCACATTATTTTTGCTAGGAATAGTTTATAATCCGTTAGATTTGATCCATCAGAATCTTTCAATTTTGCTCCACTTATCATTAACTTAACATTCTGATGAGTGGTGCACACACAAACAGAATGTGTTCCACTTGCACCTGCTAATACAGTTTTTTTAGGGTGTAGTTCAGCAAATTTTGAGAACCCAATTTTTTCTGTTGGGTAATTTTTTTTGAACAGTTCTTATGTTTCTTTCAGGTTACTCAGAATCAGTCTCTTCTGAACATGGTCACGAGTATTATGGTCTGTTTTCAAGGACACAAAGTCTTTTTTACCCGGCATGACTAGGCTTACATCATCGCTATTATAAAAATGTTTTACTTTTTCTGTGAGTGAATCATTGAGTGATTTTCCTGGCTTTGGATCAGGAGTTGACAAAATTCCCCTTTCCTTCACTAGAGCTTTAGCTCTTCTAGCCATTCTGTTGCTTACCATGAATTCATTTTCAATTTTTTTATATGACCAACTCAGGAAGAAGAGTCAAGATTTGAAATTTTTCACTCCTGCTTTGTGTCTGCTCAAATTTCTTCTTCAGTTGTAGAAGAATTTCTGAATCGGGAACATTATCTTCACTTTCAGAACTTCCAGTATTATTTACCAGTTTTGCAACTAGATTCTTTTTCACTTTCTCAAGTTTTTTTTTGCAGTATGCAGGACTACACATTCGCTTTTTTACAATTGGTGATTCCTCAATACATGAAAGAGATTTATTTAAATATTCAATAGACATATTACAGTCAATGAACTCTTTATCTGCTGAAGTACCTGCCTCACAGTCTTCACCTTTTCCATTGGTTGTGTTTCACCTTCCTTTGCTAGCTGTTTTCTACAACTGTCACAGATCTTCATGCCAGGTTTAATGGATCTGTTTAGTTCAATCATCCAATTTTGCACTGGCCTTAATTTTTTTATAGTTTTATGACCTTTCTCAAATGGATTACACCAATATATATTAAAAGACATTATAACCCCTTGTTTTGTCCCAGCCATGGCTTATGGTAGAATTTAGTGATTACAGTTCATAGGCTACACTCTTTAAGCATCACAACATACAAAAAAAACGTAACAGAAAACGTAAGTAACTCCTTCATATTTACATCTTCTTGGCACTAGACTAATTGAAATTGTCACTATCACTCACAACAACTGAAAACAGACCGTGGTTCAGCTTCAAGTGATCTATTACTGCAGGTTCAAACATGTACAGACATGCCCAGGCATGCAAGGCAAGACCCTATTATTTAGTATGAGAGACCTGAAATGAGAGTAAAATCAATTGTCAATATTAAAAATTTATCAAACCAGAAATATTTCTGAATATTTGTTTTTATACTTAACTGCAATATATGAAAAATCAACAGTCTTTATAGCCTACATTATTACAACCGGTAATAAAAATAATTAAAAATAAATGATCCCATTGAGATCCCAACTTCAAAATTTGTAAGAATAATCTTAAAACTTCAACCAAGAAACACAATTTAAAAAAAAGTTTTAGTCAAATGTTTTTTTTGTACAGGTTTTTTTAATTTTTGGGCCCATAACCTAAAATGTCAACTTCCTCAAATGTAGTAATGTTACATATCAAATGAAAGCCTGTTGAAATCTGAACAAAAAGACTTTTATTTCATTTAAATATTTTTAACCTGGCCAGAGAAAATAGTATTTTTGTATGTTCGGGTATGACCAAATTCGCACATTTAAAAAAATTTCAAATTGTTATAAATAAAAAATGGGATGAGTTAAAATTGTGAAATTAAAGATATACACTCATTTCTGGTCATCCTGTTGGCATACCAAATTTCATAAAAATCTAAAAACCTAAGGTAAAAAATTAATTAAAAATTGGATCACTTGATATGGAATGACCCGGTAGGTATTGTCTTTAATTGTATAAATAAAATGCTAATGTTAGAGCCTGTATGTTGAGCTAATTTTATTTCAATATCATATTTCATTTGTATACTGTAATTTATGTTATAGCCTATGTAGTTATAGTCTAAAATCATCATCACTTATGTATTGTCCCTTATGTTTTTAATAATCCCACAAATAATGCCCCAGTGTCTACCCACCAAGTCTCTACTTCAAGTTCATTTAAAAATTAAAGTTTTATATTTGTGTAAATATTGTATTGCCTGTTGTAAGGTTTGTTTGTAGTAGGTATTTGGTATTTAAGTAAATTATTTAAATTTATACTCTCCACATCTGTTGTTTAATCATATAGTATTTGACTTTTAGTGTTGTCTTTTATGCCATTGTATCTTTTTGTGTCCGTCCGTTATCTTAAAGAACATCCTGCATATTAGTCGTATAGAATTGGTGTGTTACTCACTTGTAGATTTTTGCAGTCAGAATTTTGTAACACGTTTTTTAAGCTACCAGTCACATTTTATTGATCTTGTTACTAACACCAAAGTGTCACATATTAAATGGTATAGTATTCTCAGTGGTAAAGCTAAGACAGAGGGTTGCAGTGTCTGTTCATCACTGAGGACGCAACATTTGGTGTTAGTAATAATAATACCAGAAAGCACGGTTGTCAGCTATATGTCTGTGGTGTTAAATCGTTACTCATTGATTTCTATTGTAGGTTATTTTACAGTCTACTAGAACCTCGTGTATATTAAACTGTACGTTATGTAAGCCCAAGTTTTCCACTAGTGTATAATGACATTTTGTTTATTTATATGGTATTAAGTGAACAGGCATGGAAATTCTCTAGGTCAATCCATTTCAAACGGTCCAGCACTGGTTGACTGATCATTTCAGAAAAAATTCATTTGTTTGTTTGTTTATCCATTCCCTTATGTTTTGGTAGTTCAAAAAACACATTTTCTTTTATTTTGTTGTATCCAGATTATAGATGGTGGCCATTTTTGTTCTGTGGTGCACACTAGTTTTTCAATTTGTAGACATTTGCAGTATTCTAAGCTTATCAGGACTAGGTTTGAAATATAAACTTTATTGTTTATAGTACATTCTAACCTACAATTTGGAGCCCTCTTTACTGACGTAGTATATTTCTGTACAGGTAAAGTTGTCGAACAAGAACAAATAAAATTCAATGTTCATTGTGTAATTTTTCATGGAAGGAAAAATCTCAGGCTATATTGTTATATGCTTATTTATATACAATTATAATTAATTTTTAGAAAGTATCAATAGTGTGTAACATATCTTTTAAAAAATTACAGCCTCTTAAAAACTTAAATTTTAATTTTTTTTTTTTTTTTTTTTTAAATTTTAAGCTTTGGTATTCTGTTGGGGGACCAGTGAAAAATCTGAAAACTGCAGATATAAAAGATCTCTATGGTATAAATTTCACCTTTGAGGTTCAGCTCACAGCAGAGAAAAAAAGTTTGGAAATTCAAGTGAAAATGGTTGTTTTCTGCATAGGGAATTTGTGGAAATAAGCAGTAATTCAATTATTTAGTCTTGTTAAACTAAAAAACTACATTTCTTGAAAACTCATTAAATTATTTGTCCTAAATAGGCATAAAATATTATATAACTTAAACCTGTTTTAGCTACAAAGATAGGTAGAAATAGTATAACGAATTGAGGTATCTTGATTTGAGAAACATGGTCTGAAACAGCGATCAGGTGAATCTGAAATACAGCTTCCCTAACGATTTTAGCATTGAATCAGTAGTTAATACACTAAACAACCATAGATTGTATATTCATAGTAGCTTAATGTTCATTTAACTGTGATATTTCCTTAGAAAATTTTGGTAAGATGTTAAATGAATGTACAGTTACAGTAGTCAGTTCCAAGGGAGTCAGTTTCTTCAAAACTTTTTTTATCAGTTCCTTTTCAGCGCAGACCGGTTCGTTTTCTTTTTCCTGAAATGAAGGTCTTGGTCCAGGTGGATGGTAAAACCATGCCGCAGCGTGAACCAATTTGTTTTGTGCCATTAACTTCAGCAAGCCACCATAAACACAATCAATCGTGTCTTTATTTGGGGTGTTAAGGGCATAGCTTGGAAAACTTGATGTACTGCTCATTTAGATGATGTAGATGTGTCATAATGTTTTAATGCATTTTCTGATTCTGGTATGAATCAAAGGATCTACTACCTGTAATTTTCTGGCAACTGGTAACTTTCCTCTAAGAGACTGTAATGAGTTATACCTTTCCTTTTTTATATTCAGTGAAGATTTAATTTAGTCTCTTTTTAGTAAACATACTGCAATTCCCACCAATAATTTAAGTAGTAAACAACTGTTATTAATTACTTTCTGTTTGAGACCTCGTTTTTAAAACTAAGCTACCGCGTTTCATTACAGTTTTTAGACCTAACTTTGTATCTAAAATAGTTTTCAAGTTCTATGATATTACAGAGCTATGAGTTCTATACTAGGTCAATAAGGAGGGCTCCCAAATGTAGGTTAAAATGTACTGGAAACAATGAACAACCCAAATCTGAGAAATTTAAAATACTGTAAATGTCAGCAAATGGAAAAAATGGTGTGTGCCCATCAAACAAAAATGGCCATCACATGTAAACCAGATATAATAAAATAAAAGAAAATATGTTTTGAACTACCAAAACATAAGGGTATGGATATACACAAAATAAAAATTTCTTCTGAAATTGTTAGGCATCTAGTGCTGAACAACTTAAAATAGATTGATGCTTTGTAAAAACAAGAGTTGTGAGTTATAAGGATTAATGATTGTGTGATTGATCCTTATATATTGTGTGATTATCCTCATAAAGATTAATGATTGTGATTGATGATAAGCAGTGTGGGATATAGATTATGAATATGTATAATGTATATGGATATGCATATGTATCATTTTCATATACAGTTATGAAAAATGTGTTCGCAAAGGTGTAATTGTTCTTAAAACCAGAGTTTAAAGGTTTAAGGAATATGAAGATATAAATCAAACTGGATCATTATGGTGATATACAAATTTATAGGCCTATATACTGATTTATGTGCACTTTGTGTCCAAGCCACTATGCCTACAACATGTTTCAAGATACAAAAGCAAACCCTTATGTGCACAAGAAGTACAAATCATACTGCCTTGCCCCAACCTAATCTCGTTTATGTATTACTTCCTCCACTAAAACTCTGCTTCATTGCCCAGATTGCGTGTTTATTAGTATAACAGTTAAGATTAACATAAATAATTTTATTTTAATTCACTAAAACCCTACAAATGTACACATATGGCAAATGTTATAATATATTAATGGGCCTCTGAGTACAGAAATGTGCTTATTGAACATGTCAGTTTCATTTTCTTCAAGTGATAAAATCTTACAAGAAGGTTGCCATACAGTACTGAATACTGTTGTATATTCTTTCATATTATGAAAGTATACCTTATTTAATTTGACCTTTATAAGTAATTACATTTATTGCCTTTCAAAGAAGGAAGATTGGTATTAATATTTTCATACTTTAATAATTATAACCAGACAGAACAATTCTAATTTTGCTACTGACATAAAATGCTCTTCAACTTTAATTTTGCTTACAAATATAACTGACGCCAATTAAATAACATACAAACTTGAGTAATGAATATATCCTCTACATTTATCATGACCCATCATTTTAGAAAATGTGGTGTGTGTTTTTGTATACGAACACTAAATTCCAGTTATTTCTCAATTTAATATAATTCTGTTTTATATGGAGTAAAAAAAAAGTCAGCATCAGAAATCTCTAAAACCGTTACACAAAAATTACATTGTTATACCTTCTTCTTGGTCTGTTACCTTGTCTTTTGCCCTCATTTACTCTTTCTGAATGTCCAGTCTATTAATTAAATAAACCTCATACTTTGTACCATCTACTAAGGTATATAATTTATTATTCATGCTTAATTTCCACACTCTTTTATACTACATAGAATTTACTCCTGAAGACCATTGAGTGGTCATTTGTTACCACTGAGAGTTAGTCTATTCAGTAATATTATGTATGTAAAATCGAGCACACACAAAGTGAGTAATTGTCAAATTAATTAGATTCTTCCACATTGCAGTCTTGAGCGTTCCATGTATTTTGTTTGTTGGACACATCAGCTTCGTGGTTAAGGCTTCATTCAAAGCTGTCTAAATTTCTAGGCCAATTCAGTTTTGGTGAGGGCCAGATGGCTCTATCATCTACATACAGTAGAACCTCAGTAATTCGTCACCTAGAGGACCAAAGGGGTGACGAATTAGTGAGGGAGTAAGAAACAAACCCATTAAAGACAATATAAAATGTTTTATTACAACACGAGCAATGTACAGTACTAATGTTATGCTCTAACATATTTATTCCTGGAAATTTTCAAACACAAACAAGTTAAGCACTGTAATTGCAAAAAAAAATTTAGTGATTGTGAAAAAAATCTGTAATTTTCTTTTGTTTTTTCTGTCGACCTTTTCGTTTCACGAGCCAAATTGTGTATTTGGTGCAGTGAAATTATTCTAGGCAGTTCTTCTTCATCTTGGCCTTCATACCACTTGATTGCTGTAGTCAGTGATTGAATGGCCTTCTTATGAGAGATTGCAGGTTTTACTGGTTGGTCATCAGTTTCTGTAGGTTATGTGGATACGTGTGCAACAATTTTATCATCTCCAAAAATTTTGTAGCCTACATCTGGTAATTTCACACTAATTTTTGATGTCGTCTTCGTTTAAACTGTCAAATGATGGTAGGGATTGACAGATATCTAATAATTCCGATGTGGGTTCAAGACCATCTGGTTCTGTAGACAGTGGTTATAATTCAGATGGCCGTAACTTCTCCAAGGCAGATTTTAGAGTGTGTTCCGGAATACTTTGCCAGACATCAGTGATCTGACTGAATTTTGTACACAACACGTATTGTGCTGTGTACACGAGTACAAAATACCCATTCTCGGAACCAATACCTTCCACAATTCATTCTCCTGGCTATTATTAGAATCCCGGCCACAATCAGTATGTTTCTGGTTTATCCCGGCTATAATTAGAGAGTATATGTTACTCGCTTGTTAATAAAGAAAAGAAAAAAGCCTGAGTAGGTGACGAATTACAGAGGGAGACAAATTAGTGAGGTGCACAGCTAGGGAGTCTTAGTGTTGGTAATGCCTTTTCTTCCAAGTTTTCTTTTAGAAATGTTTGTAGGATCATCTTAAAGTCAAACAGTGGCAAATTAATTCCTAAAGTGTATCCAACACTGGTTAGCATTTTTTTAAATTTATCTCATCGAATGCTTATTCAAGGTTAATATATATGCTAGTGCTTGATATTGTGTTCAAAGAATTATTTGTTTATATCCTCACCATTTGACCTGTAGTATAGATTGTCCTGGAAAAAAGTTTGGCTGTACTTCCAAAATATGTTCAGAATATGGTTCAGATTATATAGAGATTAAGCTTGAGGGCGCTTTATAATTAACATTTATGTGTGTTATACCTCAATGATTGCTCCCTATTTATAAGTGGTTTAATGACACCTACATCTGTTTCTCCAGATCCCCACAGTTTGTTCATACGTGTATTTCCATGTGGTACGATTCTGTCTTCATCTGTTGTTAGTATGTTCTTGATTTTTTTTTTTTTATTTTCATAATTTTCTTATTGATGTCTTAAAGTTATATCATGATTATTAATAGTCTTGTTGAGGTCTCTGGTTTCTTTACAAACTGTTGACTGCCGTTTTCACTTTCAGATCAATATGCGGTTCTTTTTCCAATATGTTCAGTTTGTTTCCATTTTTTTGTCTCTTCATGGTTAGCTCAGTTGAGTTATGAGTTTTGTTTTAGACTCTTAATCCTTCTTACATTGTTAATTTAAATAACATTTGTTTATATTTTTCTACAGAACCATTCACTTTTTATTAATTTTTATTGGTAACCTAATGTATCATGGACTACAAAATTCATAGCATTTTCCATTCTAACTGTACACTGGTTTCTTGTTTTGTATCTGTTAATATTCTTCTTTCTTGTCTTCATTTGTTAACAGTCATACATTCCACCTTATGGTATTTTCTACTTTCTGTTACGAAATTCTGAATATACATTATTTTACCTTTGGTGCAAAATGATCGGTTACAGTTTATGGCCTTTGTATGTGTACTCTGTGGTGATACGAGTTTGTGCTTGGGATGGGTAATTGAAATTGAAAATATCTATAACCATACAAATTATCTTGATCCTAATAGTATTATATCCATTCAGTTCTAACAGATACAGTTAAAAATTCAGCAGTTATTTAAAGATCACACACGCGTGCGCGTGCGCGCACACACACACACTTGTAAACAAGCCCCCCCACGTTTCTAGTAGATTTTTTTGCTTTAAATTTTGGCAGGTTTGGTGTTTACTTGGAGCATAACCAAGTAAAGGTTACCAATATTTACTGGAATAAATTGTGTTACAGCACAAAGCTAATCACTTTCTGTTGTTAAGCCAATAGTATAACACTAAACTTACGAAAGTCTTTTTAAAAAATTCACCCCAAAATATTAGAACTGAGGGCGTTTTATTTTTAACTAACAGTATATTTATAGATTCTTCCACTATGTATAAGATCTCACTCTGCCTTTGTCTAGCCAGTTTTATTAATGTTTTCCACAGTGATCTGTAGGATAGTATACATTTACACAATTCTAGTCTGATTAAGCCCAGTCTACCAAAAAATTCTTTTATCTGGGGGCAATTGAATTGTACAAAAAATTTCTTTTAGATGTTAGGACTATAATTTTACTTTTATTGTTCCTTTGTAAGTAATTCGTTGAGTTTCCTGCAGGTCTCCTGTGTAATATCTTCAAATAAATACAACTGCAAGTAGGTTTATTTACACCTGACAAATGTTTCACAGAAATTCTGTATCTTCAGAGGTTTTTGAATTTACAATATACTGTAGTTAACGGATAATCGATTTTACTTTGATTCATATTTTTGATTGTTGTAATGTTTATTTAGTTACCTATTTATGATATATTTAATGTTTTATTTTTATTATTCTAATAAATACATACATACATACATACATACATACATCCTCGGCGCTACAGCCCAGTCCGGGCCCTGGCCTCCAAAAGAAATCTTCCCCACTGGTCTCTACTCCCGGCCAATGTCCACCAGTTTGCTGCACCCAGCCTCACTGCCTCCTTACCAACCTGGTCCAGCCATCTTGTACGCGGTCTTCCCCTCCTTCTCCTTCCCATCGGCAAATAATTCATCATTCTTTTTGGGATTCTATCCTCCGCCATTCTCTGCACATGACCAGCCCAACGCAATCTGTTAATTTGTATGAGTTGCACGATCGGAAGATCTTTAAACCTTTCGTACAACTCTCGATTATGCAGTCGCCTCCAAATGTTGTTTTCCCTCACAGGGCCATAGATTCTCCTCAGTACCCTCCTCTCAAAAACGGATAGTCTCTGCTCATCTAGTTTTTTTAACACCCAGCATTCCGAGCCATACATCAGGACTGGTCTAATCAAGGTCTTGTATAGGGAGGCTTTTGTATCTTTAGTTATTAATTTTGATTTAAAATGTTTCACCAGTCCGTAGTAACACCTATTAGCAGATAATATTCGTCTTTCAATATCTCTAGAGGAGTCATTTCCAGAGTCCACATATGACCCGAGATATGGAAAACCCTGAACCTTTTCAAATTCATAATCGTTAATGCGCAGGGACAGGGTACGAGTATTGGCACCTAATTCTAATAAATATATGATTTAAATAACTCATCGTGTTTTGTTTTTATTTGTATTTGTCCTTTAATTAGTAGATTATTATTGTTCTTTTATTGTTGTATTGGAGTGTTAGTGGTCTCAAATATTTCTATTAGTAATTTTGTACAAACCACTACGGTATGTTGTCTTTGGTATTGACGAGCGCTGTCGGCAGTCAAGCCATCTTCAGGTCATTTACCAACTTCTTCAGGATTGGTAAATGACCTGAAGATGGCTTGACTGCCGAAAGCGCTCGTCAATGCCAAAGACAACATAGTGGTTTGTACAAAATTACTAGTAGAAATATTATTGTTCTGTTTGTAAATATTAAGATTTTCCCAGATATTCATTTTGTTACCTTTCTGTACGTTTTTAATTAATTTGGCATTTTGAGTGTCTGCAATTTATGTTTATTGTTTAAACAGTGTGTGGCTAAATTAGACTTGTAAATATTGGGTTTTGAAAACCCATTGCGATTTTGAATTAATCTCAAGGACAGTGTTTTCTTCATCTGGCCTATGTAAAATTTATTGCAATCTGGACATTCTATTTTGTAAACTCCATTTTGATTGTGAATGTTCAATTTAGATTTAGGTTTTATTTTATTAAAAACAGTATTATCTGTGTTATAAGATATTTTTAAATTTGTATCATAAAATAGTTTGCTTAGTTTATGAGTTGTTTCCATAATAAGTAAAGTTGATATATTTTATATTGTCATTAGTAGATGGATTTTTACATCAAGGTTTGAATGGTGTTTGTTTAGTTAGTTTGTTTTATTTTCTAATTTATTGATATTTTTATTTTGTATCCATTGTCTATTACTATTTGTTTGATAATATTTCTTTCTTTGTTTCTTTCTTGTTCATTTAGTTGGATTTTTATATATATGGTATTGTTACGTAATGCGGAAAAAGTGTTACACATTCTACAAAACATTCTATGTGTTTCTCAGATGTTCCAGTGGAATCCGCTGTAATGTTGTGTGCATATGTGATCTCAACATGTGTTAGTGAGACTTTTCTAGACTTCGCCAGCTGTGCGCACTGTGCCAAGGCCACAATCTAGTGTTGCGCTGATGCGTAGTATGGATGTTTGTGGAATTTCTGCAGGATATAATTACAAGTACTCAGTTTCAGTTTTAGTGGCGAGATATTCCAGTGTGGTTCGAAGTATTGTGGTGAAGTGTTATGTGTCTTATATTTGTGCGGGAGAATTGTAATACAATTGTGTTTTACACTCGTTGACATTATTATTGCGTGTGAACAATTTTTATTTGATTTGTTGCAAGAGACTATCTTGTTGATTACAAACTGTTTAATTGTGATAATTAAAGCAGGTGATTAGTGACTTAATTGGCATCTTGTATTTTGTTTTCTACTGTGCTATACAACGATCAGTAGACCGTTGTAACAGTGGGGTGAGAAGTGCGACAGAACCGTTAACAGTGGAAACAGTGGACACTTTGTACAAGACGAGTGTAATTCGTAATTAATCGGTAAACAATGGATGCCAGTCAGATGATGGAAAATTTCCAGGTGCTGCTGTTACAGACAGATGAATGGCGACGACAGGATGCAGAGGAAGCAGAGAAAAGACGCCGACAGGAAGCAGAAAAAGCAGAAAGACGACAAAAAAAAAGAACAAAGACAAGAAGCAGAAAAATGACAGGATGAGAAACACAGACAAGAGGCGGGAGAAGCAGAAAAACGACAGGATGAGAAACACAGACAGGAGGTGGGAGAAGCAGAATAACGACAGGATGAAAAATTAAGCAGGAGGCGGATGAATGGAAGCATGAAACAGAAGACATTGAAGCATTAATACAGGAGCAGAAACAGATGCAAGAACATAGTTCCGCAGAATTGGGTCTCCTATGAGGTGAGCTTAATAAGCAAGTTACTAAAATAACGGAGGTACAAGAATCAATGACATTAAAAATAGCTGAAGTAGAAAAATCTGTCTCGAGTGTTGAAGAATCGATGTCTACAAAAGTGTCTGTCATAGAAAATCCGTGTCAAATAAAATATCTGCAGTAGAAAACTCAATGGCAAACATAAGAGAACAAATTAAAAGTGAAGTTCAGCAGTTCATGAAGATACAACCAAAACAAATTTCTGAACAGACTGTACCAATGATAAAGACAGAAAATAAGTCAATAGAGAAAGTCACTTTGCCGCCAGTAGGGACAGTTCATGTCAAAGCTCCAACCTTTGACGGAAGGACACACTGGGCCACGTATCTACACCAATTTGAAGCCGCCGCATGTGCAAATAATTGGACAGAGGAAGACAAGCCAGTTTCACTCGTTCTGGCTGAAACTGCCACCTGACAGAAAGTGCCACCTGATAGCCAGAACATCTATGGCAAATTAATTAAATCTCTAGAATTACGATACGGTGATAAACATTTACGAGATGTGTACTACGTTCAGTTAAGAACAAGATGACAACGTTCTGGGGGAGAGTCTTCAAGAGTTTGAGGAAGTTTTGACAGACTGATTAAATTGGCCTATCTTGAAGCACCAGCAAATTTTCGAATGAGGTTTGCAGTGCAGACATTTATTGATGGCATCGGAGATTGTGAACTTCAGCAAGTGTTATGAATGGGAAAACGCTGAAATAGCTCAGAAGCTTTTGTTCACACCCTAGAGTTTGAAGCTGCTAAGTCAGCGTCCCGTTACATTAATGGGTTTATGCCATCACATTGTAGTCAGAAGATACCAGTATCACATTGCCGTTACGATGGGTGTAGAAAAACAGTGTTGTTGGACAAACAATTTAGAAGTTCAAGATCACCGCAACGATTTGAACGATGGAAAAAAGACAGAAGACCAGAGTGTTACAACTGTGGAAAACGTGGTCATCTACAGGTAGACTGTTGGGAGAAGAAAATACCGGGAGAAGAGAGTGATCGCACCAATTGGAGAAGTAAAGCCCCAGAACAGCACATAGTTTCCACTTTACATAAGACCAGTGGAAACTTGATCATTAATGGATTTGCGGAATGTAAACCAACATTATTTACAGTTGACATGGGCGCAACAGTGTCCATTGTGCGCCCCGACTTAGTCAGCAACCGCCAGCCTCAAATTAGCTCTTGTACAATACAGACTGTGACTGGATGCCCCGTCAAGGTGCTAGGAAAGGTAGATGTACGTGTACGCCTGGGTCTTCTCGAGTTTAGCCACCAAATGCTCGCTGCAGACATTATCGATGAAGTGATTCTTGGCACGGACATTATGAATGCCTACGGGTTCATTGTGGACTTAGAGAATATCCTGAGGTTTGGCCAAGAGAAGATAAAGCTTTGCATGGCTAAAATGACAGGGTCTACCAACCATTCGATTAAGCAAGTAGCATTGGCCGAAGAAAAAGTCAACAGGTCTGGTCAAGAGGAATCCTCCCTATTGCAAGTGGAAATCGAGGAAGAACTAGCAGTGTAAGTACAAATGTGTAACAACAAAAGAAGTGATTGGAAAGTTAACTATGGGTGTCGAGACAAGACTCCTGCTTGTTCCTGAGTTAATGGAAGAACTGAGGAAAACGTTGCTGCAGATGAAGTCATGCAAGGAGGTTGTTGACGAGAATGAATCAGACTTGGACCAGCTAATGGCGTGTAGGTCATCAGTACATGACGCAACGGGAGTGATTCCCGCAAAACTAGTGGGACTCATATTCATGGGAACTTGATATATGGATCTGAATTCGAAGAGAATTATCTTTAGCACGTAGACCAGCTATGTAGATCGCCTGACCAAGTATTACTTCAGAGACGTGTTGCCAGTTCGGGACGAACAGGCTTAATGAGGGGGCAGTGTTACATGATGCGGAGACTATCTTGTTGATTACAAACTATTTAATTGTGATAATTAAAGCTGGTGGTTAGTGACTTAATTGGCGTCTTGTATTTTGTTTTCCACTGTACCATACAACAATCAGTAGACCGTCATAACAGTATATTAACGAATTGAATGCTGCTATTTTATGTTGGGGAGGATGATTAGACTTATTTGGAATTATTAAATTAGTTTGAGATGGTTTCTGTATATTGAGTACTCAAAATTATTTTCATTTCTATTTATGGTTAGGTCTAAGTAATTCAGTTTATTATTAGTTTCTTCTTCTGTTGTGAATTTTATTTTGTTATGTAAATTGTTAATTGAATTTAACATATTAGAAATGTTAATACTCTTATTTTGGGGATATATATACAGTGTAATCAACTTTTACTTTTGTAACAGTTGTTTCCTTTAATAATTCCTTAAAATAATAAACATTTCCACAAAGTGAAAATCTGACCAAATGAAAATATGTTTTACAAATAACTACAGCTAAAATAATGAATCTACCAAAGTTAATTGTAAGACTAATTAACACCCATTGTAAGACAAAAGTAAAAAGAAAAACATGCATGACGAATAACTTAGACCTGGTGTCTGTTAGTCATATATAGGTAATGAACATTTACTTTCTTTCAGACTGTATAGTTAATTTCATATGCACACATACTCTGTACTGTGCTTTGTAGTCCATAATGTTCATTATCATCATCAACCATGGCTCTACAACCTTTGATGGGTCTTGGCCTGCTCCAAGAGTCGATTCCATTCCTCCCTATTGCATCCCTTGGCTTTCCAGTTTCTTATGTTCAGCTTTCCGAGGTCCTCCTTTGTCTGGTCTTTGAATCTACTTCGCGGTCTTCCCCTTTTTCTACTACCCATTGGTTTCTGGTAGAAAATGTGTTTCATAGGCTATCCTTCCTCCATTCACTCTATGTGTACAACCCACCTTAGCCTGTGTATTTTGATTAGCCTGACAGTGTCCGGCTCTTTGTAAAGATGGTACGTATAGTTCATAATTATAGCGCCTGCGCAACATTCCATTTTCTTGTACTCCTCTAAATATTGTTCTTAGAATCCGTCTTTCACAGCAACGTAGAAGTATCTCGCTATTTTTTGTCACTGTCCAGGTTTCTGAAACATATGTCAACACTGGCCTGATAAGTGTTTTTTAGATTTTGCATTTTGTGTTTCTTGAGATGAAGCTCAGGTGCTTTTTAATCCATAATGTGTTTTATTTGCGAGATATATTCTTCTTATTTCAGTGTTGATGTCGTTAGAGCTGTTTATCTGGAGTGCATAATGTTGGAGGGTTGAAATGGTAGGGGTATTAGTGAATGATCAGTCACTGCTCTTGTGACCACTTAGTGCAGTAACTATACTGTAGCGTGATTTGTTTAATAATTAATTTAGCTGTAATTTAGTTAATAATTATTAGACCAAAGAAATACGTTAAGTATTTCAGAAAGATGAACTTTTATATGAATATTTTTTACACTTGGTTATATCACCATTTGATTGGTTGCACTTCGCTGCCCACTACTGAGTCTCCCCCTCCCCCTTGAAATGATTGTCCTTAAGAACAAATTGTGTCCAGTTTGGTGTTCCACAGACATGTAATCAAGCCTATCTGTGTAGAATTGGTGTGATCTCTTGGCCTCCAGTGTCATCCTTCCGCCCCCAGTATTATTTCCATTAATTCTGTAAATAGTGTGCATTTTTGGTTGGTCTCTATCCATGCAGTTGGTGTGCTACCTTTATGCTATACATTTTATATTATTCTTGTAGTCACAATCTTCCAAAAGGTATTGCAAGAAACTTGCATTGATTAAAGCCTTCGGTTTTTAAGCATGGGCCAGTTTTTAATGCCTTGATCTATGGTGTTTTTTTATTAAGCGATAGATATTTCACTTCATTCACTTACAATAATTTTTACCATAATTTTCACTTCATCAGTTGCCATAGTTTGACTGATTGCAATGCTTCTATTTTCCACATATTCCTATATCACTATTTATGGTTTCCTTGCTGAACTCATTAATTGTCTCCATTTCATAGGATTTTTTTACTTAACAGCACATTGTAATCTGCAAATATCGTTTGTTAAAGATAAACAGCGTATGGGAATCTGCAAATGTAGATTTAAAAGATTTATTCAATCTGTGTTAAGTTCTCTGTTTTGCAATTTTAATTGCTTCACACTCTCCATTCAACAATGCTGAGAATAGCTTTGGTGAGAGGCCCTGTTTCACTTTCAATCTGAATTTTATTTGAGGACTTGAGTGCTTTTGTATTCTTCAATCGTAATAAACATTGTTTCTTTCACATGTTCTTCTAAAGCTTTCATTATAGCTTTTCTGCAGACTGTATCAATATCTTGTTCTTAATTTACAAATCTCATTGTAGCATTCTTGAAGAATTATTGACATTGTAGTAACTTTTCTTTTTTAGTTGCTACTAAATCATGGTTGGTCTGGCAATTATCGACTGAAATTCTGTATTATGGTCTGTTAATATTTTTGCACAGGGATGACAGCAGTTTATTAGGTTCTTTAAATCATGTCTATATAAGTTTTTCTAGGCTACTATGGTTATTTCATTATTTAATTTTGTTTTTGTTCTGATATATTTCTTTAAATATATTTAAGTCTTCCCTTAGTTCTCAATACTTCAATGTGTTTTTCAGGTGAAATATTTTGAATATTTTCATCCTATTTTATTTTATATTACTTGCATGTGTTTGAGTTAGCCGTTGCTGTCTTCAGTTTTATGTTACATAGGTTGGAACTTCTGTTATATTTTCTTTCATATTCTGTGTTTGGGTTTAACAGGTTGATATCTGTTAGTACCTTATTGCTGTCTTCTTTAATCATTTTATATATATCTTTGGCATTTATGAATTTACTTTCAAATCTGTTGTCATTAATGATGTTAAGTTTATGAAACACTGACATATTTTTGCAGTAGTTTTTACCCTGGTCATAGTTGGAGAGACTCCGTACCCTTTTTTTTTAAGAATGCATTATTCTATAGTTCACCAGCTGTCTTCTTGTACATATCTTTCCCCTAAATTGTGCATTCATGACAGTAAATTATCTTAACGTATTGTTCCTGATCTTCTTTCCCATTTTTACATCAGATTTTTCTAAATACTTTTCTATGACATCTTCATTCTTTGTAGTAGGACTACAAAGGAGTGGTAAGTCTCTCTCTTTATGCTACTATTTACATGTAAATTCAATTGTACAATCCACCATAATGTGCTCATAGTTTCTTTTATGTCATTTTCTATATGCTTATTTTACAATTTTTATAAATTCAGCCCTTTCCTTCTTGAGTGTTTGTATAGTACAGTATATGCTTATGTCATGGTTTTACATAGTTCTTACCTTTTGTAGAACCCTTAGTAGTAATTTCTAAAGCTGTTCTACTTTCTTTAAATACTTTTCTAATTCATATAATTGACCCTCGTTTAAAGGAATATGAAAGAGAATTTGGTACTGACATCCCACATTGCACCTATATAATTCATAGCACTCTCATCCTCTGGTCCATGATTCGTGTCATTTTTTTATGAAGGGTTGTAGCCTTGCTTCTATGCATGTTGGCCATTTTAATTGGGGTGACCAATAGTCATCTATGTGAATGTTGCTAGTGACAACATATGATTTGTTAATATGTCACTTTTCTGCTTAGTCTTCAGTTGAAGATATCATCATAGTCACTACTACTATACTTGTCTGTCACAGATCACCACTTTCGTAATACTTTGCTCAACGGTCAACCAAATGCACGCACGTGTATGTTTGATGTATTAATGTAGCTTACATTTTAATTCTTACAGTTACTAATGGTACAATATATTATTTGGTAACTTTAAGTTACCAGCACATGGAAATTCTATTAAACCGTTGTTGTATCTGGCATCATAAGTTAATGATGTAATTCATTAATTGCACACATAAAACCACTATGCTTCAACGGTCCATTTTTACCCCACCATGTAATTTCCACTAGCTGAGTTGACGCGGTAATCTGTAAATCGGTGTTGAAATTTATGCCAATATCTAGCAGAATATGTGTTCTAAGAATAAAAGGAAAATTCCATCTCCACATTTATCGATGTCTATGCCCCTACTGAGGCTGTGGAGGAACATCCAGTGGCTTGTTTTTTATGAATTTGGAGTGTCACAAACAACCAGCATATCTATCAGTTGGCAATTATACATTTGAACATGTCCAACAATTTTCTTACTTAGGTTCACAAATAACTCAGAACAACTCGTGCAGCAATGGAATGAAGTCCCGCATCGTACGTGGCAACAGGTGTTATTACTCTATGAAAAGCTTTGCAAATCCAGGATGTTAAACAAACAACTTAAGCTGATTATACACAAACGTCTTATATGACTGGTGAACGCTAGTTTGTATTGCTCTAACAACTTGAGCAATTCAAGTAGATTCACAGTCTCCACTCCGGTTTGTTGTTCATGCCTTAGGATGAGATTTTTTTAATATTTTTATTTCTGCCTCCAACGAATCAGTGTTGTATGAATAATTTTGTGCCAACGACATTATCATTTCTTTATCCAGGAACATTTTACTTTTGGGATTTAGACAAGTAATTTCTTTAATTATTGCAGAGTTTGAAATAAAATGTCTCTCAAGTTTACTGTCTATAATATATAGAATTTCATCAAATACCATAGACTTGAAATCAGTTGGATGTACAGGTTTCAAACTGTCTTTATTTGGCAAATCACAAACATATTCCACAAGATGTTTTTGTAACTTTCGAATTCTGCCTAAAGTAGAGGAATCTGTGGGAATATCAGCACCTATTTTTGTTGCTACATCTACACTTTCTTTCCACACAGAAGTGAAACCTGTATCAGATTCACGCATTTGGTTGAGAATATCCCTTGTAGTTTGCAACGCAGCAACAATACCACAATCTTTGCCCTGGAGGAAATCAGACAGTGACTTGCATTCTGAATATCCCTTGTAGTTTGCAACGCAGCAACAATACCACAATCTTTGCCCTGGAGGAAATCAGACAGTGACTTGCATTCTGAATATCCCTTGTAGTTTGCAACGCAGCAACAATACCACAATCTTTGCCCTGGAGGAAATCAGACAGTGACTTGCATTCTGAATATCCCTTGTAGTTTGCAACGCAGCAACAATACCACAATCTTTGCCCTGGAGGAAATCAGACAGTGACTTGCATTCTGAATATCCCTTGTAGTTTGCAACGCAGCAACAATACCACAATCTTTGCCCTGGAGGAAATCAGACAGTGACTTGCATTCTGAATATCCCTTGTAGTTTGCAACGCAGCAACAATACCACAATCTTTGCCCTGGAGGAAATCAGACAGTGACTTGCATTCTGAATATCCCTTGTAGTTTGCAACGCAGCAACAATACCACAATCTTTGCCCTGGAGGAAATCAGACAGTGACTTGCATTCTGAATATCCCTTGTAGTTTGCAACGCAGCAACAATACCACAATCTTTGCCCTGGAGGAAATCAGACAGTGACTTGCATTCTGAATATCCCTTGTAGTTTGCAACGCAGCAACAATACCACAATCTTTGCCCTGGAGGAAATCAGACAGTGACTTGCATTCTGAATATCCCTTGTAGTTTGCAACGCAGCAACAATACCACAATCTTTGCCCTGGAGGAAATCAGACAGTGACTTGCATTCTGAATATCCCTTGTAGTTTGCAACGCAGCAACAATACCACAATCTTTGCCCTGGAGGAAATCAGACAGTGACTTGCATTCTGAATATCCCTTGTAGTTTGCAACGCAGCAACAATACCACAATCTTTGCCCTGGAGGAAATCAGACAGTGACTTGCATTCTGAATATCCCTTGTAGTTTGCAACGCAGCAACAATACCACAATCTTTGCCCTGGAGGAAATCAGACAGTGACTTGCATTCTGAATATCCCTTGTAGTTTGCAACGCAGCAACAATACCACAATCTTTGCCCTGGAGGAAATCAGACAGTGACTTGCATTCTGAATATCCCTTGTAGTTTGCAACGCAGCAACAATACCACAATCTTTGCCCTGGAGGAAATCAGACAGTGACTTGCATTCTGAATATCCCTTGTAGTTTGCAACGCAGCAACAATACCACAATCTTTGCCCTGGAGGAAATCAGACAGTGACTTGCATTCTGAATATCCCTTGTAGTTTGCAACGCAGCAACAATACCACAATCTTTGCCCTGGAGGAAATCAGACAGTGACTTGCATTCTGAATATCCCTTGTAGTTTGCAACGCAGCAACAATACCACAATCTTTGCCCTGGAGGAAATCAGACAGTGACTTGCATTCTGAATATCCCTTGTAGTTTGCAACGCAGCAACAATACCACAATCTTTGCCCTGGAGGAAATCAGACAGTGACTTGCATTCTGAATATCCCTTGTAGTTTGCAACGCAGCAACAATACCACAATCTTTGCCCTGGAGGAAATCAGACAGTGACTTGCATTCTGAATATCCCTTGTAGTTTGCAACGCAGCAACAATACCACAATCTTTGCCCTGGAGGAAATCAGACAGTGACTTGCATTCTGAATATCCCTTGTAGTTTGCAACGCAGCAACAATACCACAATCTTTGCCCTGGAGGAAATCAGACAGTGACTTGCATTCTGAATATCCCTTGTAGTTTGCAACGCAGCAACAATACCACAATCTTTGCCCTGGAGGAAATCAGACAGTGACTTGCATTCTTTGCCCTGGAGGAAATCAGACAGTGACTTGCATTCTTTCAGCAAACGTGTGAACAGGCATAAATGAAAAATAAAAGTTCAACTTGGCACTGAATCCTGATGCTTCTGCAGCTCGTTCTGAATTTTCACTCTGGATATTTACTAGTGTTACAATAATAGCTTCAACTGTCTTCTTCACAGCCAAACATGAAGCGTGCTGACAGGCCCATCGGTTGTCACTTAACTTTTCCAATTCCACTTTTCCTATCTTCATTTTCATTTGTGTATCTATAAACGTTTGATGGCCTGCCGACCCACTCATGAAAACAAACAGTCCCTGCAGTGTCATAAAAAAATCTGTAGCTGACTTGATCCCTCTACATGTTGCCACTATAACGAGATTCAATTTATGGTTCATACAGTGTGTGTAGATGGCTTGTGGAAATTCCCTGCTTAAAACAGCTTGAACACCTGCACAAGAGCTACTTGTAACTGCAGCTCCATCATACCTTTGTGCAACACAGTAGTTTAAATCAACTCCACAATTTCCTAGTTTTTGTTAGGTTAGGTTAGGTTAGGTACAATACAAATTAATAAAAAAGAAGCATCCAACTTTTTTTGCAGGTTCAAAACCTAGAAATCTTTCATATATATTCCCATCTAAATAGTAATGAATCACTATTGAGAATAGCCCAGTTTTTGAACAATCTTTTGACTTGTCAACAATTAGAGCAAAATACTGAGCTATTTTTACTTCATCTTATATGTTCTAGCAGGATATTGCTCATGGTGCTAAGAATTTCATTTTGAATACCATGATGAGTGTATTTTTCTCTTTTATATTTAAGTTTTTTTAATACTTGGATCTTTTTTCCCTATAAGTTATATTAATTCTAAAAAATTTCCCTTGTTTTCACTCTGTTTTTATTCATCATGACCTCTTTGAGCTATTCCTTGTAGGGCTGTGAATCGAAGTACATCAGCAATTGTTTCAGTGTGTCCTATTTTCTTGAACTTCAAGAGCATACGTTTCATCTAGCAGAGCAGCAATTGATGCATCCTCCCCAAAACTTACTTTTTAAAATTTTTGAAGGACTCCCAAGCAACTAAAGAATGTTTGTGGGATGAGCTGTTCTCATGCTGCTTAAAACCAGAATTAGATTCTGTTGCTCTTTTCCAATTAGTGTAACCTTCATTTACAAAACTAAGCAATTCCCTTTTTGTGCCTTGAGTTTGGGGACGAAAAACTCGACAGGCAAAACAAAATGGAGCATCATTTATAATACTGTATTCAAGCCATGGGTGGATTTTGTATCAGCCTGGCTGGAAATTCCTTTATCTCCAAACTGGCGAAAAGGAAAATGCGGTGATAGTGATTGTTTTGGTTCATCAGTAGGTTTCGTAGCTATATCACTAATTGAACCACATGGATTAGGGCTGCTGGATTAGTATTTCTAGGAATAGAAAGTAAATCAGTACCTTTACTTTCACAAAGTTTTCACTTTCAATAGGACGCACAATATTCTACACAAACGGTCAAACACGAAACACAGACCACTGTTATGGTACTTTTTATTGTTTATTTGCACACTAACTTTAAACGTATTAAAAAGTACGTAACATAAAAACCGAAAGAATTAATCAAACATGAGAAAATCTGCTGTCCATATTAAAATAAAATTGGCAATTAAGCATGTTAACTCTGCTTATGCAAACCACAGACACAAAAATAAAATCGTTGACTTAACGAAAACGAAAGTACGGCCACAGACTGAGAAACGAAGACTGACCGACCGACGGTTTGTGTACACTCTCTGACAGGTGAGGTGAGCCGATATACCTATAACAGGTATTTTGGAACAATATTTTTGTGGAACGGATGTAACAGTGACTGAAAAGTTGAAATACCTGTTATTCGCGGCCTCGCTGTTCCGAGTCGCGGGACCCCCCTACGCAACTAACAAGTACACAAGTAACAAGTCAATGAGTGCTACAAGTATTAGGGATATTACGGATACACAAGGAACAACAGCATTATTCATTATTCAGTGCTGAATACTTGCTGTTGTGAATAAGCCATTGAATAATGCTGAATTCTGCTCAGAGACAAAACTGTTTTTAATAAATGAAAAAAAAAATTCATACTGATGTTACAGTTATTCTCGTGTGTTATGCAGATATATAATACAGATTATAATAAATTATATATTACACTAGTCACCAACTTGGTAAATTTGGAAAAAACGAATATATTGTGTTATAACCTACAGAGTGGCTGATAGTTGATAGGCCATATTATACTTTTTGTTAATGTGATTTTAAACTATACTGCACATCTCACGTAAATGATGAGATTGTTGTAACGGACATTTATGCACTTTATCTAGTCCTGTTCATTAAATCTTTACTGATCTGATGAGGCTACCCTAAAACGTAAGGTGTTTTCGTAAATATGTTTCTTTTATCTAAACTGCTGATTTTTAATTTTTGTCTCTATCACTTTACTTATAATTTGACTAATAGTAGTTTCCACTTAGTAAAGAAATAAAAATAACAAACTATAACAGAAAACACAAATAGGTGTAAATAGTCAAACTGCAGACTAAGATAAATACACGATCTGATGAAGATAAGAATTTACTAAACTTATTAGAAGGCTATCAAAAAACCAAGGAGGTGATAGAGAAAGCTACAAGTTTATCTGAATTTCTTGGAGACTGTAAAACATTCATGATTGATTTATGATATGGCTCGAAGTTTCCATTATTTGCCCGACTTGTGCTTTTGCCAGGACCTATCAGTTGCACAGTTGATCTATTAGCAGTGGCTCCCAACATTTCCGAACCCGCGTACCACTTCGGTCTTCCGCGTTCTTTTCGAGTACCACCTGATAAGAAAATAAAATAAGATAAGAGCAGATATCTAATGAAATTTTACCGCAAACTGTTTAGGTTGTTTTTATAAGGTTAATCAGTTTAAATCATGTCCGATTAAAATTTATTGTTGTTTTGAACATTAATTTGTATTTATTTATTTTTGTTTAAGTAAATACTTTTTTCTATTACATAGTAATAGTTTAATAAAGTCACAGTATAAAGTAACACTGTTAATACTTTTAGTTTCAATTTATTTCTTATAACAAATTATATAATATAGGTTATGTAATATCTTCAAATAAATACACTGTAGTAGGTTTATTAATATATTAATTTATCTAGGTGAAAATAAACCTACCTGCAGTATATTTATTTGAAGATACTACATAGGAGATGTGCAGGAAACTCAACGAGTTAAAAAGGAATAATGTAGGTTATGTATAATAAGTATATAACAACAGGTATTTGTACCTGTTATTTTGTTGAAACAGTATTTTCGTACCTGTTATTTTAAAATACTAATTTAGCTCACCTCTATTGACCGGTTGTCTGTTTCGCGTTTTCGCTCGCACTCGCCAAGATCTTTTAGTTTTGTTCTAAACATGTAGAAAACATATTTCTTGTTGAATTTTATAAAATACAGTTTGACTTTGACCTCTGAAATTTCACAGTCTTATCTGGGTGTGCCCGGAGCGCTGCCATTGCAAATCCAAGCTGTTATTCAACTTCACAGGTTAAAATAACTATTGAAAAAGTATTTTCAATGAATAAAGTACTTTTCTTCGAAAAATAACTAAGAACACTTTTATTCATGGATATTTTTTCAGCAAATGATCATTTAAATCATTCAAGTTTACGTTTTTTTTATCAAGTGCACAGGAGAGGTGGCTGATGCCCATTTAGTGTGCGTGCACCTGTGTATTCTGACAAAAGACTGTCTTATTTCTGGTTCTTTTTATAAGTTACTGTATTTGCCTGCATTACAAATAATATATGTCCAACAAATAATCGATGTTCATTGTTATTCACTCATTTATGTTTGCTTTTATAAAAGACTATTCAGTTCAGTATTGTTTGTTCAGATCTATGAAGTACAGGAGGTTATTATAGTTATAATTACAGTAAAACCAATTTTTATATGGTTCAGTAGTGTTAATTATAATGTGTAGAACAAAGTTACACATTTTTAAAATGAATTAAACAATAGCTTTCTGATATGGATATGCTCTTAAACTTGTGATGCTTTTGAGGTTATTGTTGTTCTACTGCATATTGTATTGTACACTTAATGCAAACTGTCTCAGATGTCGTTTTTCTTCTTTTTTTTTCTTTTTTTTTTCCTTCTTTTTTTTCAGCCATCTAAGGACCACATGCCAAGTTCAATTCTTTACTGTTTGTTCTTTTCTTTTTTCCAATATTCTTTCATCTTTTCACTGTGTCTCTTCTTCCTGCCTTCAGTCCACACTGAACCTGCGTTTTTCTCTCTCTCACCCTGGACTCCTTCCATTTTTAACACTTTTGCCCGAAAAACTTCTCTTTCAATTGCTTCTTCTGTGTCGGTTATTTTAATAAATGGTAAATTAATTTTTAATAAAGAAAAACATCTTTCTTGATTTAGACTAATGGAGTTTTAAAATCCACAGATTTAATAACATAAATACATAATATAAAATATAGTATTCTGTTGTGTATTTACAATACGGTGTAGAAAACATTGTGACTGGATATACATTTGTAAGAATGGTATTTTAAATTATGTTTTGCAAACAAGATTTCTTGTGCAAATGCTTTTGAATGGCCATTAATAGATCCTGACAATATGCATGTTGCTTAGAATCAAAACGATTCTCAAAAGGCAAATGTGTTATGAAACCAAATAAGCAGTTTCTTTACTTTCATTTGAATTTCTTAGTGAATGATTTGTGATCACAACTTATGAGAAGTATGATTCTTTTGTAAAAATGTGAAACAACACAGAGAGGATGACTAAAAGTTAACTGTCATAAAAAAATGATAATTAATGAAGTCTTAAAGCAAGCCAGTATACCTAACAGTA
This sequence comes from Magicicada septendecula, assembly GCA_034769895.1. Classification (NCBI taxonomy): domain Eukaryota; kingdom Metazoa; phylum Arthropoda; class Insecta; order Hemiptera; family Cicadidae; genus Magicicada; species Magicicada septendecula. The sequence continues at coordinate 324,260,193 of CM068376.1, read as the reverse complement.
GCACTATCAGCTGTCTGTCATATGAAGAAAATCTGTTGGACAATATGGAAATGGGTATGAAGTTTAATAAAACGATAATGGGTCATTCCACATCAAATCAACCAATAAAAAAATAATTTTGGACCTTAAGGTTTCAAAATGTCCTAATTTTTTGTTTATTTATTCTTATGGTCAAAACTAATAAAAATACAAACTTTTAGATTTTTTGGGCTTCTAATATTTATGTCAAAAAATCGAAAATCGCATAAATATGACCGTGTTTTGAAATCTTTAAACGGCTACAGTTTAAAAAGTAGTTGACATAGAGGGCTGGGACTTGTACCATTTTATTCTGCTTTTATTATGCTTTAATTTGATATAAAACACAACCATATTGGTAAAAATAATTTTTTCCCAAAAATTTTCAAAAAACTTTTATAACAAATTTTCAAAAACGTATTTTTTTTTTTTTTTTTTTTTTTTTTTTAAATTATTTTGTTTATACACTTATAAGGCACATATATGCCAAATTTCAGGATGGGATGGCAATGGGATCATATTTAAATAAAATATTTTGTAACTGTGAATCCCTAAAAAAAGACATTTATTGATAGAATCACGCTCTTCCTGAGGATCTGAAATCAAAATATAAACCAAGTAAAGTAACCCGACACTTTACAATATTGTAAAGTATTAGATTATTTTTTAGTTTCATCTTACCAATTTTTAACCATGAAATAAAAATATAACTTGCGACCATTCTCATAAAAATATTGAAGAAAGTTTGTAAATTCTAAAAATCAATATAATTAAGAGCAATTATATTTTAAATATGAAAAGATATAGTATTTATGTCTCAGAATGAAAAGTATACAAGTTCAGGCATGTATATTTCGTGTGTTTAATACTGGTAACAGCTTGTTGTGTCTGAATATCCTTGTTGTATCCTTGTTGTTGTTGTTGTTGTTGTTGTTGTTGTTGTGGCTTTGATTGGGCTGAAATAAACAAGTCCAAACAGGTCTGAGTCATCACAGGCTTTACTCTTCTTTCATGTTTGTGCTTGATAATTTATTGTTGTAATCTCTTCATTCAGTTGCCTGCTGTGCAGTGATGAGTGAAGTTGTTCTTAGGAAGTGTTTTTTTTTTTTGTATTACAGATAGTTATTTTTTTTATTTAGAAACTAATACAGGGTATTTAAACCATTTTTACAGTGACAGTTTTATTTGAAAATTGCAAATACTTTTTGACTCTTGTTTAGTGAAACATTTTAAATTAATGCCTGGATAAAATGGCAAATGAACAAGATAAGAAAAATTTGGCTGTTTTTTTCTGGTAAGTGTTGCAATCCATTTGGTGATGAAAAACACCCCTTAGCAGTGAAAAGTTCAAGAAATGTTACAGAATGGATGTGCTCACTAAATTTAGATATACAAATGGGGATGAAAATATGTGATACGTGTAGAAAAAAACTGTATGAGTTTAAGACTAATGACTTTGGTGAATGTGATAATGTTGGGCCAGGTCCTAGCACAATTGACGATACATATGTTGATCCGAACGCTTCAATTGATTATCTTAACAAATCTTTAGAACTAATTGGCGAATCGCCGATCAAAAAGAAAAAAGTTAAGGTTGTAAGTTATACAAAGAAGAAGATTGAGAAAATTAAAACATCATTTGAAAAACATTTAGTGCCCTCATAGGAACATGATTGTGAACTTCAAAGTGATGATATAAGTAATGCTGAGTCTGAAATATTAAACCAGTTGAAAGAAAAGTTTTCGCAAACTGGAAAACGAAGTGAACAAATGACAATCTTAACATTGCTACCTAAAAGTTGGAGTGTTAAACAAATTGAAGAGGAATTTGGAGTATCCAACTACTTGGCTCGGTCAGTAAAACATTTAGTGGGAGAAAAGGGTATTTTATCAACTCCGAACCCAAAACCAGGAAAAACATTGGATGAAGCTACTGCTAGTTTAGTTGTAGAATTTTATAACACAGATGAAGTTAGCAGGATGATGCCCGGTAAAAAAGACTTTGTAACAATACGGCAAGGAGGTTCAAAACTCCAAATTCGAAAGCGTTTGGTGCTGGGCAATCTGTCAGAGCTATATGCGTTGTTTAAGGAAAAGTACCCAACTCATCATATAGGGTTTTCCAAGTTTTGTCAGTTGAGGCCAAAAAACTGCATTTTGGCTGGTGGAAGTGGGACACATACTGTATGTGTATGTACAATACATCAGAATGTGAAACTCATGATGAATGGTGCTGGACTTAGAAGTATTGTATGGCATGGGGATAATACACCATTGAAATCTTATCATTGTTGCCTTGCAAAAATAATGTGCAATCCACCCTCACCAAATTGTTACATGGATGAATGTAAGGAATGTCCTGGTATTAAACAATTACGTGAAGCCTTATTAAATAAATTTGAAGACGAGCTTATTGATGAAGTGACGTATAAGCAGTGGATAACTGTTGATAGGTGTAGAATGGAATCTATAACAAAAAACAGTGATGACTTTGTTGAAGAATTTCTGGAAATGCTTTTAAAACTCAAAACTCATTCATTCATTGCAAACAGGCAAAAAGAATGCTACTCAGAAAAGAAAGAAAACTTAGCACCAGGTGAACTAGTTATTAATTGTGATTTTGCTGAAAATTACTCATTTATACTCCAAGATGAAGTTCAGTCATTTCATTGGACAACTAACCAAGCTACTCTGCATCCTTTATTGTGTATTACAAGTGGGAAGACAAAATTAAACATTTACAGTATGTTTTTATCTCTGACTGCCTGGAACATAATACTGTGGCGTTTCATGTATTCCAGAATGAGTTGATTTCTCTATTGAAAGAAACTATACCATTTGAAATAAAGAAAATTACATACTTCTCCGATGGTAGTTCGGCTCAGTACAAAAAGAAGAAAAACTTTCACAATCTGTGTCTTCACAAAACAGATTTTGGAATCGAAGCAGAATGGCAGTTTTCCGCAACGTCACATGGAAAAAGTGCATGTGATGGACTTGGTGGCACTGTTAAACGGCTTGCTGCTAAAGCCAGTCTGCAAAGACCTTACAATAGCCAGATAGTCACACCACTGCAGTTGTATGAATTTGCTATTGATAAAATATCTGGAATAGATTTTGTGTACTGCTCTACAAAAGAATATCAAGATATGGAAAAGAAACTTGCATTGCGCTTTAGTGAATCGATACCAATTGTTGGAACGCAAAAGTTCCATTCCTACAGTCCAATCTCGGAAAATAAAATCAATGTTAAATATTACCAATCCTGTTCAGACCAGTTTACTAACACCGTAACGGCATTTGACTTTTTAACAACGACAGATATACTAAACATTAAATCAGGCTTTGTAACTATTGCCTATGATCAGTCCTGGTGGCTTGCATGTATTCTAAAGAAGAACGATGACACCTGTGAGTTTGAAGTTAGTTTTTTACACCCAAAAGGACCTGCTGCTTCATTTTTCTACCCTCAACCGAGTGACATTTTAACTGTACCAGGTGAAACATTACTTCAGAAAGTAGAACCATTTACTGCTACAGGGAGAGTGTATACCTTAACCAAAGAAGAAAATATGCTATCTACAAAGACACTAGAAAGGTTTCTCAAAAGGAACTGAGAACTTAAAATAGGCATTTAAGAAATATTTTTAAAAATAGTTTTTGGTAAGTAAAGTGATTTTACAAATTTTTTTAAATAAACTTGTATTTTTACCCTTAACTCTTTGAAGGGCAGGCAATACACAGTGTGACCACCTGTATGTTGGACGTAACGGGGCAGTGGTTACACAGTGAAACCACTTGCATTTCTCTAAATAGTCCTTTCCAGGGCAGCATCTACACAGTGAAACCACCATAGAAGTTCATTTCTCTGCCATATGGAGTGCTGGCAGTTGCATGAGCTGTTAGGAGTCATCTGTTGTTGTAGTAAGCAACATTTGTTTACACGTGCAGCACGTTGGTTATGTGTCATAGTTCACTTTCCTTGCATCTTTTACAGTTTTCGTTTATTTTTGTTTTTTCAAATGAATTAGTTATATTTAATATATTTTCTCAATATTGAACAAAAGCATAAAGATAAAGTTATACATATTTGTGAACAGTAAAGTGGTTTTTGGTGGTTACACTGTGTAACCACTGCCCTTGAGGTGCTTGTGGAAGGTAACTTACAAAATGTCTAGAAATTATCTGAGTGAAGAAGAAATCTTAAGATACGTATGCGATGATGGAATACCTTCGGACTGTGAAAGTATTGCTAGTGACTTAGATTCTGAATCTGACGTTCACCAAAATTAACTAGAAAATACGGAATTTTTTTCAGGTGACTTGAACATTCCTATTACTTTAGATGATGTTAGTAGTTATAGTGAAGAATCTGGTGATACAAAAAGTGATAAAATCATTTGGAATACTACAAACACTGTCAAATGTGTTCCACAGTTCTGTGAATATAGTGGTGTTACTGAACATGTTAAAAAAATAGATAATCCAGATCCTTATAAATTATTTACCCTTTTTGTAAATGATACAGTGATTTCTCATATTGTTTTTCATACAAACTTGTATGCAACACAAAAGTGTAAGCGATTTAAACCTTCAACTGATGAAGAGATATGATGTTTTTTAGGTATAAATTTGTACATGTCCATTAATAAGAAAAGCAGCTATCGCGATTATTGGTCACAAGACGAAGACTTACATGATTCTTATATTTCAAAGCTAATGCCAGTGAAACGTTTTAGCTTCTTGTTGAGTCATTTACATTTAAATGATAACTCATTGATGCCTTTGCCAAATGACCCAAATTTTGATAAATTGTACAAATTGCGACCTTTCATTGATTTTTTATCTCAATCATTTATTGACTGCTACAAGCCACACCGTAACGTTGCTGTGGATGAGAGTATGGTTAAATTTAAGGGACGATCCTGTATGAAACAATTTATGAGGGATAAGCCAATTAAACGTGGTTACAAAATTTGGATGTTATGTGATGAATCTGCTTACAACTTGAAATTTCAAATTTATGTTGGAAAAGGTAAAAGTAAAGTTGAATGTGCGTTAGGTGAAAGATGCATGCAGTACAGTGAATCCTAAAAGGAAAGGTTTATCCCCTCTTGAAAATGAGAACAATATGGAGAGGGGAGAATTCTCATTCAGTGTAAGCAACACTGGAACTGATGTTTACAGGTGGAAAGACAGCAAAGGTGTCAATGTATTAAGCACTGCTCATGACCATTCAGAAATTTCTATGGTAAAAAGAAAACAAAAAGATGGAAAAAACATTCACATGCCCACTTGCTATTCAGGAGTACAACTGCCACATGAATTTTGTAGACAAATTTGACAGGTTAAAAAATGACTACAAAATTGATAGAAAGAGCAAAAAATGGTGGATGCGATTATTCTTCCATTTTATTGATTGTTGTGTCACCAATGCTTTCATCATGCACAAAGAGATGGACATGCAGCAGTACAACAACAAAGATTTTAAGCGCGCAATCTACAGGGCAATTTTCGCTCCAAAAATTCTTACAACAAAGAAGGCAGCAGTAAACTTAGAAGACAGACCAGCAAATGTCACAAACAAAAAAGCTCGTGTAGATGTTAATGTTAGGGTGGTATCTAGCAGTCATCAACCCACACATATGGCTTCACCACGAAGATGTGCGCTCTGTAGTTCTAAGAAAAACACAGTACGATCAAGATGGAAATGTGATGTGTGTGATGTAGCTTTGCGTTTGAGATCAGGAAAGACATGTTTAATGATTTTCATTCTCTTAAACAGTTGTAAAGAAAGTTTTAAATTATTTAAAATTTGTGAATTTTCTGCCTTTGTTATTAGTTAAAAGTTGCTCAAGTGGGGCAGTGGTTACACAGTGTAACCACCTTTATTTAGTAAATAAATTATATATTTTTTAAAATTATTGTGTTTAAATAATTTTTAACATTAATTTCTATGCCTAAATAGATAAAATTGGCGAAAATTACAAAAAAAAGTAAAAAAAATTTCCTGCCCCACGTAGGGTTTTTTGTGTGCTTGATGCCTGCCCTTCAAAGAGTTAACACCCTGAGAGGAAGTCAGTAATCTTTATTGGTTTATATTTTGATTTCAGATCCTCAGGAAGAGTGTGATTCTATCAATAAATGTCTTTTTTTAGGGATTCACAGTTACAAAATATTTTATTTAAATATGATCCCATTGCCATCCCATCCTGAAATTTGGCATATATGTGCCTTATAAGTGTATAAACAAAATAATTTTTTTCAAAAAAAAAAAAAATACGTTTTTGAAAATTTGTTAAAAACGTTTTTTGAAAATTTTTGGGAAAAAATTATTTTTACCAATATGGTTGTGTTTTATATCAAATTGAAGCATAATAAAAGCAGAATAAAATTGTACAAGTCCCAGCCCTCTATGTCAAATACTTTTTAAACTGTAGCCGTTTAAATATTTCAAAACACTGGTCAAATTTATGCGATTTTCGATTTTTTGAAAATCAATAACATAAATAAATATTAGAAGCCCAACAAATCTAAAAGTTTATATTTTTATTAGTTTTGACCATAAGAACAAATACACAAAAAATTATAATTATCTGAGATGGTGAGGTTCAGAGCATTGGTTGATTTGATGTGGAATGACCCTAATTATACCTATGGCAACAAATCATGGCTGATAGAACCTTTAAGGAAAATAAGTATGTAGTGCAGAAGTAAGCTGAGTTCCCTGCTGACAGGAAATGGTAGAAAAGGGAAGACAGTTTATGTCTCTTGTGATGGAAGAAAACGGGGATAGGTTCCCGTTGGAGGCCAAGAATGTGGTAGAGCTCGAGCAGAACCTTGAAAAGAAAAGATCCCTAATACTAATTTTTATGTTGATCATAAAATATAAAACGTTACTTTATCCAAATTACACTTTTAACACTTTGGATACGCACAATTTTTAATGATTTTCGTAATTTTTCCTGCAAAGACTAGTTAACATTTACTGAAATTTATATATATCACGTGAAAGTTCAAATCTTTCTTTTTAAATTGGGATAAACAAGTGTATAATAATGTGATGTTTAATAACTTTTAATTAATTAAAAAAAAATTATTTTTTACGTACAAAAAAAGTTTTACAAACGTTTTGTGTCAGCGTCCATTTATAAATATTTCATAAAAGCTAATTGAAATTAATTACATATGTAAAGTAGTCACCGGACAAATATATGTAAAAAATATATTTATTTACAATAACTTCTCGATTTGCTGCTGAAAAATTTAACAATTATAATTTATCACAGAAAGTCTGTGAAAATGTATGATTTCTGTTTGCAAAAAAAAGGAGACTAAAATGCAAAAATGCTCCAGTCTGGGTTTTTTTTGTGAACTAAGTATGCGAGAGATTATGTTCCAGGTCATGGAGCTCGCAGGTTTTACGTAATTAAATTTCTCCAAACACAATTAAACATGCCTGCAGGAAGTAAAGTATTCAATGTGTTAATGGTTTGTATTTTGTAGTGACAAGATTTGTATCACATAGCTTAGTTTATATTAAACTGAGGAATTGAGAAATACTGGTGAATGTAATACAGTTCTGATGGTTTTATTTTTTTTACTCAGAAGTACAGTTCGTACACAGTGACGTTACAGCTTCATATAATATTTTCTCAAATAAAAATGAATATTTTTATGCTCCATCCTATATATATTCTTTTAACAAAGGTTTCTTAAGGGGACCAGGTCGTGAAGGCCTGTCCCATGTTAATTAAACCGAAGCGTCGCTTATCAGTTAGGTACAAATACAGTATTTCAAAAACCATTCAAGATATTTTTATGAAACTTTTTCCTGCTGAAAAATAATAAATACATGGAGCATACCGTAGACCTAATTAAATATACGTATGCACTGATAAAAGAATACTTAGGATGATTTTTAAAATATAGTGCTTAAAAAAAATAAACAAACTTTTTTCTTCATTTTGAAAACATAGGCCTACTAAATATTTACATAAGGTATCATACAAAATTGTTGGTCTGTTATAACAAGTGTTATGAAGCACGCATAATAAAGAAAAATTAAAGTTTCTAGCACATTCCAGTACAAAGTTATATGTAGCTAAATATGAAAATTATTAAAAATACCTAAAAAAGAAAAATAGTTTAACATGGACTTGCGGAAAATAGTGTTTAAAGTTTTGTAATGTTTTTATTCAAAATGCACCTGCACTATACACTTCTTCTTCATTACTCTCAACTCTCTTCCTTTTTAGCTGCCTTTTCTTTACTGTTCTCCTTATGCCTTTCCAGATTTCCAGAACACTCATTTTTTCTTACCTCTGTTATGATTTCATCTTATATTTAGTGGCATCTCATTGCAACCCAAAGAAGTATCAGAAATATTTGAAGAAAGATTCAACAACATATGCCACATTATACTGTTCATTCCTATAATTTTTGTTGTGCACAGAATGTGCGTTAATGAATTCTGGATTCAGTTCAAACATATATCGTTGCCTGTCTATATATACCATATAGAAATGTTAAAAGCCAAGAATAGTAGGGAATAATGATCAGTATGAAGTGTACATCACAGTAAGTTATGTTACAATATTAAAGTTAAGACTGTATAAACAGACATTCATTAATTACCCTGTTTGTATAATTTTAATGACAGTGGTAGGCATGAGTTTTGAAAATTAAACTTTTTTAAGTGAAGGTTATATTTTTGTTGGTAACAAGTTTGCTGATATAAAAACCACATAGCCTCACTTGATAGGCAATTATGTTTTTAATCAGTGCATTTAGTTATCACTTTCCTTTAAGCCATTCCCAGCAGATTACGTATTGCATCACTTCGTTGTAAGAAAAACAATATTCAGTATAGTGGTGGTTTTATTCTTGTTAATTGTTGTAACTTTTTTAGAATAATAGTAAAGTATGTCAATATTCATAGCGTATGTGCAGAATGGTTGCTGATGAATAAATTTTGCTTTGTGGATAAGTTAAGGCTACTATAGAAATAACAAATTTTCATGTGTTCATGTTCATAATAACATCAGATTAAAAAGTAAATATATTTATTGGCACATAAACTTGTTTGACTAGTACAAGTAGATAGATTTGTGTGATGGATTTTAAGGTAAACATTCACCTTATTTTATCGTAAGGGCTCATTAATATAGTTTTTACTTGTTTTATTTGTTTTTATAATTTTTTATTCTAACAGTTATATATTGCATGTGGTTTCAGCACTGTATCCCAACTTCACAGAAGTAAATATGGAGAACCATACATGACTTCCATGTTCTAAGATTTGTATTTAAAATCATTTACTTGAATTCGGTTTGATAATTTCTAACACGTTAGGTGTGTTCCTTGTAAATTGAGTTTTATGTTTGACAAATTGAAGTGAAATATTTCCATAGAAACTACTTATTTGTTGTTTGACAAATTGAAGTGAAATATTTCTATAGAAACTACTTATTTGTTCCCGATAACTTGGCACACATATAAAAAATTATCCCCTCCCACTTCAACTATCATTTTAATTTATAGAAAATTACCCTCTCCCCCTTCAACTACCCTTTGCATTTATAGATATCTCCTCTACCTTTCTACAGTGGATTATTATGACCTTCTTTTCAGGATACTTTATTTATCAATATTAAGTACTTTACTCTTGTTAAAACATAAAACGTTGCAGGTAACTACCCCTTCCCCTTAACCGATCTTCACCAAAATCAATAGGCCTTGAGTCCTCTACAACTTGGGCACGTATGCAAAAAATTATTTGATTCTGTTTGAATTTGCGGCAGTTATCGTTCCCCATAGACAATTTCTACACAGACACTTTTAGGAAAATGACTTTTCTTCATGTTTTGAGGGTAGTACAATCAGCATCAGCCCTTATCTCGAACACGATTTTTTTCGCGATTACCATACTTCCATATCCTTGCGGAACATGGAAGTAAAATGAGTGCAGTTTCTTTAATCAGTGTTTAAATTATTCAGCAGTGATGATAGATTTTGACATAAACTAAAGTCCGTAAATTGATTAATTGAAGTCTTGATAACATTTTCATTTTACATGAGGTGTTAAATCATATATAAAAAAAAAATCAAAATTTTGGCTTTTCTCTGTTTCATTTCTACTGTTAGTAAGTACATTTGATATACTGCAACATTGATACAAATTATAATAATGTCAATAGTCGGGTAGTTTTTGTTAAGGAGTAGATACGTGTATATTATTTAGTGCAATGGGTATTACTTCGATTTGTAAATATTCATGATTTTATATACAGTATTTATGAAAACATAAGAAGAGAGACCAGATTCTTGTCTCTAAGAGCTGCTGGACACCCATAAAATAATGCCGTGTTTGTAAAGGCAGCAAAAGTAAAGAATCAGATTCTCTTATAGTGGTGTGATATACTAATTGCCTAAGCTACATTGCACACTTTTTGTTTTAAGTAATATGAATTAATTATGCGTTATGAATTAAAAAATCTTAGTAAAATTATGCTTTCCAGATAATTTTGTTGTTTTGTTGTGGCTTTAGTTTGAATGATGCATTCATGAAAGAACACAGGTTTCTACATAAATGTTTAGAAATGTGTAGTATTTTAATCCAAAGATAATTTTTATGTCTTTAAGGTTTAAACCCCCAACTGAAAGTATACGTACTTTTGCTGACTAGAAGTATAATTTCAGGTTGTTATACTTTTTTGTGTACTGTTGATTCAGTGTGTTTGTAGTCAGTTAACAGTAATACAAATTATTAATGAATAACAAAATGTTGTATTATTATAAAGCAAAAAATACAGATAACTTTAGATTATGAAGAGTATAGAACTTTGAAATCTGTATAGTTGTAAAAAACGTGTCCGAGCATTGGAAACTATTGGTTTAAATACATAATAATAAAAACTAAACAAGCAAGTCATAAATGAGTTATATCATCATTAATGCTTTATATACAATTTGTAAACAAATTTGGGGGGGGGGGAGACCACGTTTATTACTTTTCTTGTTTCTCTCCTCCAAATATTCTTATTTAAAACAAAAAACATTCCGGATGTATGATCCAAATCAGTTGTTGTTATATACTACCATCTGTATTAAAAGAGTGCCAACATATTATTAAGACAGTTTCAGAAATGTGTTGTGAGAGACAAAAAAAAAAAAATATATATACAAGACAAAATTTGTAATTTTAATCTAAACTATGTGTCTTAGTAATTTCTCAAACTAAACAATTTTCTTCCCAAACTGTTCTTATATTATACAAAAAAGGATTATAATTTGCCCCTTACCTAAATAAGTGGTTCCTGTAAGTTTACAGTACAGATTGTATAGAATTGTTTTCCAATGGCTCCCCCTTGGTACATTTAACCCATTTGGTAGCGAGCTTCCCAATAAAGACCACTGAAACTTCTGAGTTCTTGCATTTCCCGGTTTAGCTTCACACACTCCAATAGATGATTTTCGTTCATTTTTGAGTCTTCTCTCCTGCACAGTACACATTATTCTGTGGTGGAAATTTTTAATTTGTAGAGATGCACTGAGAGACAGTCATGGCCAGTTTCTAGTATAAAGTTGGTGACTGTTTCCTTCCTGGGTTTTCTACAGTTTTTAATCCCTGACCATGTTTTTCCTTTTGATATGTTTCTTGGTTTTCCAGGAAGTGAGAGTTTGTTTTCCTCGTCATCAGTCTTCTTAGGGTGCTGAAGTCGTGGGTACGTTCCCGTGGTAGATCTTTGTCCCTCGCTTTGCCAGGATGTCGGCTGTCTCATTTCCCGAGATACCTATGTGAGATGGGATCCACTGGATCACTATCTCCTTGTTAAGTGCTATAAGCTGCCTGGTGAGTTGCCTTGCTTCCATGTGCTCCTGGATGTTGCTCCTGTATTAGAGAATGTTGCCGGGGTGGCAGACTTAGAGTCCACTAAAAGGACACTGTCGTATCAAAAAATGACTGAGATAAAGAAAATAATTAAGGACAGAAACATGGATGTTCTAATAATTAACGAAGCAAATATAACTGTGGATAACATAAAATATTTCAAGATAAGTCAGTTTATTATATTTGCATTGTATAAAAGTAGGCAAGTGGCCAGTGGTATTCTTGTGGCTGTCAGAAATAGTTTGAAATCCAGATTGTATAGAGGTAATCAAATTTTACTATACATAATGTGAAGAACCAAATTTTGATTTACCATAAAAACAAAGTGACATCTTTTAGTTTCTATTAAAACTAGATTACTGTAGTTTTGAGAGTGGTAACAAACAGTGAATAATTTAATGTCATTAAATGCTACCAAAGAAATTAATAACTACAGCCAACGATGACTGTTGCATACAAGCTTGTTTACCAGAAATTGTGCTAAGAATTTTATCTTTTAATTGTTTATATAACAAAGTGGACAGTAACAGTCTTGCAAAAGAGCAGTTTGATTTTCATGCAAATTGAAGTTATTTGGACTTATTTAGACTTACAAGTACAATGGAGGTTATTTTGGAAATGACAAAATTAGACAACTGAAAATGTTGTTCATAGCTCTATGGAGTACAGGTATGGACTTGTGACCCCACTTTTACGAAAATCTGTTGATCGTCAAGTTATCATGAGCCATACCTCAGATAGACAGAGAAATGCCAAACAATCGAGTTTAAACTGAAAACTCACTTTGTGTGTTCAATACCACTTGATAAGCGAAACATTGTTATTCTCTTGAACTGTGTAAAGTTTATTGGACTCTATCAATTATATCACAATACAGTATACTCAAATAAACAGACCTTTTAAAAGTTTGCAAACAGTAGATTTGGACAGAAGAGCGTAATTATGTAAGAACACATCATTCGTTTACTGCAGTGACAAAAGGGCACAGGACATTCATTCCCTTCATACTTTTGACATTATTTACTTTGGTACACTTGTAAATATTACTTGTGTAACTTCATGTATACAAATCGTATTCATTTGCTCCGAATTGTATTATAGCAATCCGTATGCATGTCTTTTTTGATGATAGTTATTTAGTGGCATTAGTAGTAATTATAAATGATCAAACAAGTTACATACACAATACATAAGTAAAGCCATTCATGGGCAAGGCAGAAGCTTTGGCTGTGTCTGTGGATTTTATATGTGGCCATAGAATTTTTAATAAATAGTTGGCATGTTAGGTTTCTTGAATCTGTGGTTCAGTGTAGTGGATAATTAAAATAAATAATAACATTTTGTTCTCTTGTTGAAAGTAGAACATGCCCCAGTGTAGACTGTTTTTCGGAACTGATGGATCAGTGATACGATTAGAACTGTTTTTTTATATTTAGCACAAGTGTCACCACTGTTACTGTTAATGCCATAAGTTAAAAAAGAAGACTTATTAATTTAAATTTCAGACCTACTATCAATTGAGAAATAGCTGTGTAGCAGAGTTCAGTTGAAGACATTACATTTAAATTACATAAAATCATTTTCGAAATGAAATATTTCCATAGAAACTACTTCTTTCTACTTACTGCTTCAGCCTTAACCACAGTACTGTGGTCACTAACGTCCTTACGTTATGGGACTCGATTTTCACTGATGATGGAAGTCGATGGCACTGCCGAAACGTCTGGTTTTGCAGGAAACATTGGACTATGGCCAAACAGCCCAGGAAGGAATTTTAACAACAAACTACTTCTTTGTTGCCGATAACGTAGTACACATATAAAAAATTATCCCCTCCCCCTTCAACTATAATTTTCATTTATAGAAAATTACCCCCACCCCATTCAACTAGCCTCTTCATTTATAGATATTTCATCTACGTTTTACAGTGGATTATTATGATCTTCTTATCAGGATACTTTATCAAAATTAAGTGCTTTACTCTTGTTAAAACATAAAATGTTGCAGGTAAACTACCCCTTTCCCTTAACCGATCTTCACCAATCTCAACAGGCCTTGAGTTCTCTACAATTCAGGAACGTGTGCAAAATATTATTTGATTCTGTTTGAATTTACGGCAGTTAACGTTCGTCATAGAAAAAATTACCCTTGTTAAAACATAAAACGTTGCAGATAAACCCTTTTTCTTAACCAATCTTCACCAAAATCAATAGGCCTTGAGTCCTCTACAATTCAGGAATATATGCAAAAAACTATTGATTCTGTTTGAATTTGCGGCAGTTACCGTTTGCCATAGAAAAAATTCTACACACAGACACTTTTCGAAAAATGATTTTCTTCATGTTTTGAGGGGAGTACAATCAGACTCAGCCGTTATCTCGAACACGATTTTTTTCACCATGACCATACTTCCATTTCCTTATGGAACATGGAAGTAAAAAATGCCTACTTGATGAAGAACCATTGAACCATTGAACATCTTATCACTCAACAGATGTGGTAAACATTTGAATGATTTTGCATTGAATCCAGTTAACTGATACACCTCTTGCTACTAGTGTTGAAAAGAAACAAGAGTCATTGTCCCTTCTTGAATTGGCACCATCAATATTCCATCAGTTTTATATGGACTTGAAAACTAGTAAAACTTTTAAAAGATATTGATGCAGACATAACAGAGTGAAGAAGACTGAATTCTTAAATTAGAACGGTAAACTTGTAAATCTTGTTTTAATAGTTTTATTTACTTCACATATGACCAGTATTGTTTTTATAATAATAATACAGTACTTGATTTCTTAAATATTCCTGTTTACTAGTAAGTATTTTGTGAAAGTTTGAAATGTATAATTACAGTACGTTCATTTTATTATATATATATTCTAACGGCTTTTTATTCTAACACACATATATTATATATTTAATGATAGATAAATGTTACTTACCCGTGACTTTCACTTTACCTGGGCGCCAGAACAAATCTCAGATACAAATGACACGGATTCAGCTTAGCTCAGAGCATAGAGACACACTATCTCAGGATTCGTTCAGTGAATGTGGAATTCAAGGGGAATTATTACAAATAACACTTTAAAATTTGCTTGAGTTTGTTTAATTAACGAATAAATGTTATTTTATTAATGTTCTTTCAAAGCTAAGTTAAGGACTTATTGCTAACCTAACTCTTATTATTAATGAGTGTGCGTGAAAAGTGAAGATTAAAACGTCCAAACGACCAATTGTTCTTATCTGGTTTAATTAAGAAAATTTATATCTCCCAAACCAGTGCTAAAGAACAGGTCTGCAATAATTTGCACGTTCAGTACTACACCTTACCTTCCATTCAACACTCTTATATTAATTTATAGCTAATCTTACTAATTAAATACAAATTATGAATTTACTTAGTGTCTTTTAAAAAATTGTTTATTGCTTTTTATTATTTATTTTGTTTCATAATTTCATTGATCAATGAATCTATTTCTTACTGATTGATGCGTCGACCGTAGATAGAAATCCGTAGTGATCCTCCTTTTGATGGTTCGGCACAGAAGAAATGATGTTGACCAAACGTTGACCGATGATACTGGGCAATTACAGATGCTGTAGCTCTCTGTTGCACAGGTCACTTCACAAATAAATTAATTATTAATTAATTCATTCATTTTTTAATTAATTAATGCGTTGTTACACAGCGAGAGTTGTTATCGAACTTTACTAGTTCCTCTGCAACTGCGGACTACTTCCTGAACGGTTTATTTAAATAAGACTTTGCGTGGTTTGTGAAATTTAGCACGTATTTAACACACGTCTTGCTCATTTAAGATTCGAACGAAGAGTGTCGATTCCCCAAGTCTGAGTTAGCGTCTCTTCTGAATACAGCTTTGTGATTGGTTGTTCCAAATAAATCATGCGTTTTCCATTTGAAACAGTATCGAACAGGTCGACCAAACGCCCCTTAACAGGTTTGAGATGGTAGAGAATTGGTGGCTAATTTCATACTTCCACTGTTTGCAAATCGTTTGATTATAGGTATTTGCAAACGTGATTTCACAGATCTGAACACAGAATATTATTGCTTAGGTCTTTCTCTGTAAGTGTGTGAAAACACCTAATTCGTACCTAGCCTAATTCTCTAGTTATTTCTCTTGGCGTTCTTCTTCTGTATAATTTCTGTAAATGTTAATTATATTGGTTGATATTTTGGCTACTTATAGAGCTTTAATTGCTGAACACTATGCAGGTTTCAGAATTGCTGTATATTTATTAGTTTTTAAGATATTGCAGTTTTAACTAATAAAATTAATTGAATAAAAATTCATGTCTGTGCCGGCAACATTCGTAGCAGTGGCGATGTTAGACAGAGATAGCTGTGATTATACCCTCTCTGTCTTGCTTACGCCGCTCTACTCGCACAGTATGACACTTTCATATAACGATCTGATGGGTCGGCTTTATGAATCGTTATAATATGTATATATATATATATATATATATATATATTACATTATATTACATTTAATATTTATACAAGATCGCGAAGGCTGAAGATGCACGGGAGCTCTCGAAACATGTTCCAAATAAAGAAAAATAACGATCTGATGGGTCGGGTTTATGAATCGTTATATATATGTATATATATATATATATTACATTTAATATTTATACAAGATCGCGAAGGCTGAAGATGAGAGCACGGGAGCTCTCGAAACATGTTCCAAATAAAGAAAAATAACATCTTGAGGTAAATTTATGTATAAATATTAAATGTATTATATACATCAAGAAACGGACTGTAGCAGAAAGTGATTGAATATATATAGGTAATATATTAAATGTAATATATATATATATATATATTACATTTAATATTTATAATTAAATTTACCTCAAGATGTTATTTTTCCTTATTTGGAACATGTTTCGGGTACCATCTTGTACCCATCCTCAGCCTTCCGGATTTTGTGTCTGGTGAAGTACATGTGTGTTGACTGGTTGTTATTGTGGCTTCCTGTTGGCTTCTGGTACTTTAAATTAGTATTATTGTGTGTGATTGTGGTGTATGTATTAGTATTTTGTGTTTTTTCGATGTTGAGCCACTTTTTGGTGTTGAATACTTCATTCTGCGCATGAGCTGATTGCCATACAAGTATGAAACGAAGCAAAACAGCGAGGTTCAGAATATCCCTATGCTAAACAGATGAAGCTGTTTTATAAATGAAAACAATTCATACTGATGTTACATTTATTCTCATGTGTTATGTAGATATACATAACAGATTATAATAACAAATTATATATTATACTTGTCACCAACTTGGTAAATTTTGAAAAAGCTAATTATATTGTTAAACGATAAATACAATTTAGTGGTTAAGTCTAACTTATGCTAAACTTGTGTTGCTACCACTAATACTCACACTTACATGAGCGCTTTCAAACAACCCTGTTGGTTCCATCTGAAGATGAGCCGAGAGGCTTGAAAGTGCTCATGTAAGTGAGAGTATTGGTGGTAGCAACACAAGTTTAGCATACGAATTATATTTGTGTTATCACCTACAGACTGGCTGATAGGCCATATAGTACTTTTTGTTAATGTGATTTCAGAGATGTTTTAACTTCACTGCAGATGGTTTTAACTTCACTGCACATCTCACGTACATTTTTTTTTGACATTCTTTATTGTGCTATTACGTGCACTTTAAAATTTCATTGCCTGAGTTTCGCAAATTGATTTGTCTAACCAAAATGAAATCAGTAATTTAATATTAAATCTATGTCAGATTGTTTATTCCTAGTGAAAACTGAAATTAGTATTCCCAAAGGGAGATAGGCCTATAAATTCTCTTTTTTCTTATTTTCTTTTAAACAGTAACAGCTTAACAAAGTCTGAAAAAAGTAACACTGTTACTACTTTTAGTTTCAATTTACTTCTTATAATAAATTATATAATACAGGTATGTGTATAATACGTATATAATAAAATATATTTGTATGTGTTATTTTTTTGGAACGGTTTCGTTCGTACCTGTTATTTTCAAATACTAGTTTAGCACACCTATATCACAGACCAACTTTTCACGTCGTAATTCGAAAAAATCGTAACCAAACGTTATAAACATAATTTTTTGTTAAAACGTGTGAATAATGCAGAAAACGTTGACTATTCCTTTGCCTTACGGATACATTAAGCTACATATTCAAGTGGAAACTGCGCCGTTTGCGTCAACTAAATAGGGCGAGTTAAGTTATAATGTTTACTATGTATTTTTGTGTTACGACTAATGAATGTGCTTCTACTGTAGTCATAATATGCCCTATTTCCTATTTGTAGCCTGTCATGTATTGTTGTGTTTATGGACCCTTCATTATCTATCATGTACCTGAACGTAAATTATATAGATTTCTTCTCCTTTCTGATGCAGAAATCAGCGTGCATTTAGTTTTGCTGATACTCATATCCAGTCCCGTTACAGCGGATTTTTGATTCAGCTCCTTATATACCTCAACTAGCCGTTGTCTTGATTTGGCAGTTATCACAACATCGTCAGCGTAAGCACATATTTGGCTTGTCTTATTTAAACGTTGTAAAATTGTATAATTAAAGATTAATTATAATCCTTAATGTGAAATTAATTATTTGATGTTAATAATTAAACAACGATTGTTTGCCATCACTGTGAACAGATAATAGTCGACGTTTCGATTACTGACAGTTAATGCGTACTGAATGTGTGCAGACATCAACGATATAAATTTAAAAACTGTCTCGTGGGATAAGGACACACGAATGTGAATTCCCACACAGAGTATGTAATCTGTTCTCAGAAACTCAATGCGAGCAAGTAATTTCGTAGCCATACAGTTTTTTTAAAAATATTTTTTCCTCATCTTACTGCGTAATTCGGAGCAACACTGAGAAACATACGAAAATGTATAACGTGTTTACATTAATGTTAGGAGTCTGTGTTATTTAATAACGATTTTCATAGTCAGAAGCCGGTGTGTGTATTCAAAACTTGACACAAGTTAGTTGAAGAAATTAAAGTTTCCTAATTCTCTGTACGACAGTATGCAGTCCTATGAGATTCGCCATTAGACCTATCTTTAATGTTTTTCGCTGTACCTAAATTAGATTTTCTAAATTGTTTGTAAATGGAGCATAGCACAGCAGTTTTGTAATAAAAGCTTTCGTAATATGGGTTTAGTTTTCATTTCAGATTAAAGGCGTGTTCTATAAGTGTGTGTGTGTGTGTGTGTGTGTGTGTGTGTGTGTGTGTGTGTGTGTGTGTGTGTGTGTGTGTGTGTGTGTGTGTGTGTGTGTGTCATACGTACGTGTATCCCGGTATTATTAAATTGTTAAATGATTTTGTTTATATGCAGTAGATGCGTTTGAGTGTCATTTAATAATTGTTTTATAGAGTACTTAACTTTCAAAGAGGTTAGAGTGCCAATAGTATGCAGGGTTCCATAATATGCGTCCTTTTTTAACATAATATTCCATAATATATTTTTTATGTATCTTTTTGCACTACACTAAAAACTCGTTTATTCGAAAATCCGGTTTAGCCGAAACAATTTTCAGTAAATTTTAAAAATACACAAAAGGATTTTCCTGTCGCTATAATCTATATTTAATGGCGTAGACAAGCGATTCCACGTGATATAAAGTAGAGTCAATAATCAGAACTAATTGGGATAAGTGGTACTCCGAATTATCGATTTGTTCGGATTTTTGAATATAGAGTATTATGTTCATACATTGTAAACATTAAGAACTGTATACTGTTATGTGAGTACATTTCTGTGCCGTTTTATAGTTTATTGTGTCATATTCACTGTAACTTTTAAATTATTATTATTATTAAATAAAGTTACTGTACTTACATAAATATGTATTATTATTTAAATAGAAGTTTCGGTTTTTTCCGAAATTTCGTGTATCCGAAGCGGGCGCGGTCCCATCAAATTCTGATAAACGAGTTTTTAGTGTACTTGTAATTAATAGAGGCTTTACATATCTGATTCACTCAGCAGCTTTGGTGTTGAAACATACAAGCGATTCCGCGCAAGTATTCTAGGGCTTTCTTTAGCTCATACTGCTCGACTATTATCTTGATCCTCTTTGGTTTGTTCAAATACTTTTGCTTTTGTTTCGCAGGTTCAGTTTTAGCAACCATTCCCTCGTATTTTTTTTTTTTATTACCGACTGTTCTGTTGTAAGGGCCATATGGTTGGCCATATAAATTTCCATATGGTCGGATGGTAGGAGGCATGAGCATAGCGAATCAGCGATGCCATCACTCAGATCTTTTTTTACAACCGTCATGGTGATTCAAAAGACGAGTTGGGAACAATGGATCGTTTTTTTTTTTATTTACCCTGCCTATCCAAGTGTCCTCGAAGTAGTTGAGGTGAGGACGAAGAATCCGCTCATTGTTGACGTCTAAGAAAACGTTACTCTCTTCAAGGGCCTCGTAGCTGTTGACGTGTTCTGGCATTGTGTAGGCTAGTTTGCGGCCAACTGCCGGACTTGACGACTGAAGTCTGGAAAAACACTTAGAATTTCATAATAATATAGACCATTTAACATGGTGGTGGAATGGAAAAATAAAATATCATTATATTACTGGAAACATACACAAGACTTTTTACTCTGACGACACTTGAATGGTCCGGATCCAGTCTTTCTACGGCTTGCACTGGGAATCAAGAGACCAATGTCACGGGGGTTTTCCAAGACGGACAAAGGGTTATATAAGGCGAGATCGTTTGGCTACTGAGGACATCAGAAATGAGCTACAAATATTGTGCACAAACGATACAGTTGATAATATCGCCTGCAACGGGTCAGAATGAGTATTGATAGCACAAAGGCATAGACCCTATAGAACAAGGGATTAGGAAGACCAAGAGATATACTGTGAAGACGGAACAGGCGATTTGCCTACTCCGTTAAGTGAAGAACAAGAAGAAATCGCTTTTGGTTTCAAGATGACAACGAAATAAACGTTAAAAATGTAACCGGTTCACGGTTTGTCAGTGAATTGTGAATTAAATGAAGAAATAAAAAGAACAGCCACAATAATTAAATAACCTAGATAAAAGAATCCAGTAATGGTTTGGAACACCTTATCTGAATCACCTGTTTAATACTTGCAAACATTTTTGAGGCAATAAAGTTACTCCTAAACCTCGTTATCTGATACTGAAGAAGGTCGTGTAGAGCTTTACCGCGCCCCCCTCAGCTAACGTTTTAGATCGGCCACTGAAGGAAGGCAACATGCCGTCTAGTAAGATTAGACGTTCTTGCCTTTGGCGTCGGTGAGTGTTTCTCAACATTTTATTTCTAATGGCGAGAAATTCACGTCAAGGTGAGGAATTGTCATGGTGGGGGGGGGGGGATTGTCGGGAAACCTAACATCTATACCAACAGCAGTGAGTCGTCTGTCGGAGGTGATACTCTGCGGTTGGTGAATACTGATTGTGGTAACTTGGACTTGGTGCCATCCATGTAATTTATGCATAGAGGATAATTCATTTGATGCAGTTAACAAGTTCAGACACCTGGGTAACACGATAGATAATGAAGGGTCCATAAACACGACAATACATGACAGGATACAAATAGGAAATAGGGAATATCCAGAGAGACTTTTGGCCGAGGCAGTGTTCCACCGCTGTATGTAGACAATAGCTGTATTGTTTCTATAGTGGATCGCTTCATGCCGTGATTACGTGTTCATGGCCAGATTTGTTTAGTCTGATCGTATCCTTGCATCATCCAGAGGTTATGCGTCGTATCGTATTGACAAGTTCGTAGTTGTTTAGTTCCATACTGTGTCTGAGGCTGCTATCAATAAATGCACACATGACCTAATGTCTTAATCCTTTCGTATGCAAACAATTTGTGTAATTCGCTCTCCGTTTCGGTTACACCTGCACCCTTGCACCCTTAGATGCGAATTAATATAATACTTTTCTTCTTTTTATAATGCCGTGTTAAAAAGAAACTTGAAATATTAAACTTAATTATTTAAATTATTGTCCTGGCTGTAAGGCCGTGGTCTTCCGAAATCTTCATGCCGATTGATGTTATTCGCGTGATCAGACGTTTCGGCCACACCTCTGGAGGCCATCTTCAATGGAAGGTCTTTAAAAGGCGACAGTATTGTAGTTGACTGATGTACAACTTGTCAGCCAGCTTTTTAAAGACCTTTCATTGAAGATGGCCTCCACAGGTGAGACCGAAACGTCTGATCAAGCGAATAACATCAATCAGCATGAAGATTTCGGAAGACCACAGCCCGGATAGGCCTAATCTTCTTCTTCTTCATCCTCAGTGTTTAAACCAAGAATGGTTTGTTCCGGTCTCAAATAGGCAAATATTACAGCTGGTCACTCCAGCGCTTCCTCGGACGCCCCACACCTCTCCGTCCTCTCGGCTTATAGTTGCATAGTTGTTTGGGGATGCGGCAGTCATCCATTCGGCAAAGATGTTCCCACCAATTCAGCCGATATGGGGCGATCCTGTCGAGTATACTCATAATATTCAGTTCCTGTCGTGTATCTGTGTTTCTTCTATGATCATGGAGAGTATTCCCTGCCACGTGTCTGAGAAATCTCATTTCAGCCGCTTAGATGAGACTGAATAATAATTTAAAAATATATGCCCCCCCCCCCCTGAAAGCCTAAGAAACAGAATTGGAATGAAATTGTTCAAACGACAAAATCAATGCAAATAGAAAATTGTTAATTTTTACAAGTTAACGGGATCTTATCACCGTTAAATAGTAATTTTTAGATTTTTGAAATTTTTCAAAAATTGTGATTTATAATAACACATTCAAATGTGAATGCATGTGTAAAAGTTTTGTGCATTAGTAATTTTCAGCATTTCTTATACATGATTTTTTAGCTTTTTTGTAAAAGTTTACATTTCGTGATTTTTCGGTTTCAACCGACTCGTAGTTTATATGTCCATTTTATGTAATGAAATCGTAAAACACATAATGCCCTTTACACAAGGCTCTCAAGAGACGACCTTCTTTGTAGATGGTCCTTGGGTAAAACACAGAATATAGACGTAGGGCTAAGTGTTTCAACAATCGCAAGAATAAGGCAAAAGGCTTTCACGAGATGACCTTCTTTGTAGATGATCCGTGAGTAAAACACACAATATTGACGTAATGAAGACATCTCGAGTAAGTGCCCTAAAACACAGTGGTTGTTAAAAAAAAGTTGTTGACCTGTAGTAGGAGAAGCCATGTGTCAGTATAGTGTTGGATGTTTTACACCAATGGCGCAGTTTAAAACATTTGCTGGAATCTGCCTCCCCAGCATGCTGAAAAAATGATACGAAACGGCTTCGCTTGAAAAGCAGACGGTCAACAGCAGTGTATAGAAAACTCGTAGAAGCAAGTGACTGAAGAAAGTCAAGGAGGAAAGCTGATGCGGTACGGTGTTTTACACACAGTGAAGTTTTGCCGGATAACAAACGTAGGAAACACAAACGTGGACACTCGGAATGTTTACCACATACAGTAATCGTATAACGGTGATGTTATTTTAAACCTTTTGGGTACGTTCAACCCTTTACGTATAAAATAACGCGAATTCAGAAAATATTTGTACAAAAGTGAGCTTTGCAAAATTTAAAATATTTAAATAAAGTTAAGTAATTTTGGTTGCATTTATGTCATAATTGTTTCCGTGCTCCAAAATCTTTGATAGGTAGTAACCAGTACGGTGATGTACTATTTTTAAAAATTGATTGAAAATTTCGAGTTATTTAACAGTTTTGAAAAATGTTACAAAACTTTCAGAAATGGCCATGTTCAAAACAAAAAAGAATTATTTCTCACATCATACCTTCTAACGTTATCCATTAGACGCGATGTTAATTACAAATTGGACGTATGAGCCACCGTGGATTACGTTTGGTTCAACTGGTTCCTCACTTCTTCTCTCCTCCCTCTTCCTCCTCCCCCACATCTCCTTCATTCTTGATCGATGTCTCTCCCTCCTTTCGTCAGTCCAGATGGCACACCTGTGTCCTCTTCTTGGGGGTTTCCCTGAAACCATTGGGCATTTTTTAATTTTTTTTTGAGTGGCAAGCATTCTTCAATGTCTTCTTGTGTAACCTGGAGTTCTTCTATGTCTTTTTCTGTTTCTTTCAACCACGTATTGGACATATTGAGCTTTTTGAAATATTTAAAAAGCTTCCCTGTTAGTCTGTCAGGATTCATTCTTCGAACGTGTCCGTAGAAAGTAATTCTTCTTTTTCTAATTACGTCTGTGATTTTCTCAACACGTGTGTACAGCTCACTATTGTGGCGTCTTCTGTACTGTTCTCCATCTTTTAGTGATCCCAAGATTTTTCTTAATATTTTCATTTCGGTGACTTCCAGTTCTTCCATCATCATTTTCTTCTTCAGAGTCAGACACTCAGCTGCATAAAGTGCTTCCGAGCGAATTACTGTTGAATAATGCCCAAGTTTGGCAAAGTGGAAGATTTTATTATAAATAAAAAATTTAAAGGTGGGGCAGTATTTCCTGTGCCGTGCCATACGGTTGGCATCCCACTGGCGAATTTCCAATATTAAAGTCGTTCCGAGATAAACAAGGAAATTGTAAAACACGAATTGTTTGTGTAGCAGCGTCCGCGAATAATAAGGATTTATCAGCATTACCAGCAACGTTGATTTGATTGCGTTCTGTTTTTTTTTTTCAAACAAATCTAAAGAATACATGAATGTATAACTAATCGATAGCGATGTAGGATCAAGCGTTTTTTATCGATAACATTAACTCGCTAAAGATGACACATTGCAGTTTTTTTCAACGTAATGTCACTGATTGTAAACTTGGCGTCCTCAGCGCATCAGCCGTTTACGCGTTTTTCAACACAATAGCCTGTTGTATCGTCTTTTCAGCAGTAAACACTGTAATTCATTAAGATACCGGTAATTGCACATGATGGCGTACAAGGAATGAATATCAGATTAGAAACTCCATTATGGATGCCTAAAATAGCTGTAGCGTTGTCAGTACCCACCCCTCGCATTTTCAGCAATTTTAGATCGTATTCACACAACAGACATTTGTTATTGCCAAGGCGTTGCCTTTAACTCCACCATCCTGCCCAAAAAGTAACGCGGCCAAGAGCACAGCCGTAATCTTCTCCAGACTCAGAAGGCTCCCCGACAAACTATACGTAGATGATATTCCCCTGCCCTGGTCTCCTGGTGTTAAGTACCTCGGGCTCCACCTGGATCGTCGTCTCACCTGGCGGGCACATCCCGAGCAAGTACCCCGCAAAACTGCCAATCGTCTTTATAAACTCCGTCCCCTGCTTTACAGCAACGCCGCCTAGGGAATCTCATCACCACTTATGTAGTCCGATGGTTATCCCTGTATAGGGCTACTTGGGTAAGACCCATAAGGGAAAGCTTTAGTCACTCCTGTAAAGCCCACTACCCGACTTCCAACAAGACCATCAGAGACTCCCTGCATATTCGTCCCCTGAACGTCACCATACGGACACTTTCCCGAAAGTTTTATCGCCGCTGTGCCCGCTTTGACGACAATCGCCTCATTAGCGCCCTCGGTCGCAACCCATCTGTGGCGGGTGAATCTTGGACCCGGCCTCGGCGTGCACTCACCCTCAGTTAGTTAACTGACGCCCACGGCCAGTAGCAGGCCACACCCTTAATTGGTCCCTGCGGCAGGAGCTCTGTAGGAAGCTCGGGACGCGGCATATGAGCGGGCGACGGGAATGCCCTACGTCGCGGACAACCCCTTGGGTCAGCCAGCCCAAGGAGTAAACAGTGTAACAGGTGGTTTGGGATGAGTGTCTAGCATGGTTTCGTTTCACTTGTAATAACTCTGAAATCGTCTCCCCCCTCCCGATATTGGCTTTGAAACGAAGAGACCGCTACACTGTAGAAGTACTATGACCGCACTCTGTAAAATAGTTTTTTCTTAGGTCGCAAAGGTCTTAACGAGCACAGTTTGATTACAGAGAGTTAACGCATATAAATTTGCGAATGAGCAAATCTGAATTCGGCTGTAGTGAAGAAAATGGTTCTGCAGATTGTGGACGTTTTTGACATGCTTAAGAAATTCATACAGCCCTAGTTACATTACGTACACGTACCAGACGAGGGATCGGTAGGTCCATGGACTTGTTGTCTTTAACTTATGCCGTTATGTTTGGAACACGGAATAATAACAAAAATGCTTCCTATCAACGGACTACGAATATTTCACTGTACACATTACACAAGTTTGATCGCTTATCACATTGTCGGGCTCAAAAGAATAAACTGTAACGATGTCTAAGAAGGAACCGAAAGTTGTGGAGGCGTTCCAGAGGCAATCGCCTACAGACCCAATGATTGGTTGATTGAAGAAGAAACAGTTTGATTCGTTCAAAACAGTTATTCACAGTTGGATCAGCTAAAGCTGATTTCCAACTAGCCTTATGTTCGAAAAGCAATTTAATAATTACTTTGTTTAATAAATAAATAATTGAATAATAAAATATTGTTTTAACTAAGACTGGTCTTGCGAGAGAAATTTATGAAGCAAAGTTTCACTTATTCAGTAATATACGTACTGTAGATTTCATTTTATTTGGTTTAAGGGTTTGTGTCCTCTGTATTTAGTTTCTGCTCAAGTCCTCTTACAAGACGCAGGTAATTTCCTTCCATGACACAACAGAGGCCTTGTCCGACGTTTCTTCCTTACGTTTAAGTGTTTTCAAACTACAACTCGACGTATTGATAAGGGCCGCGCGCGCTGAGTTTTTAGAATTCCGGAACTCGCACTGGTGACAAGGCAAATGACCAATCTCCCACACTACAATTACGTTGATAACTTCAAGGAACAGACAGTAAGACGTTTCTAACAAACGTTACCAGTCACCTCAACGAATTCGATCTGAAATCTGAAACTCTTAAGGGAGTAACCAAAGTGTGTCGGATTTAATCAAACACGTAAACAGAGTTCGTAATAAATTAAAAGTCTTCAGATGTTGTTTGCAAAAAATGAATACGCTCATTTTCCAAGCTGTCGACAAATAACGGAAGAGTTTAAAAATTATGAAGTACCTGATTTTTGTACCGTTGTATCCAGTGGCGTATCGATTTGGCTTGGGGGGGGGGTTCGGGGTCCGGTCGAGTCGCCTTCATACAAAAGAAAAAACAAGTTAAGACTAATCAACATTACTATCTTCAAATTGGCTGAAAAACGTGTGGCAACGTCCCGAACTTAGTCCCATTACAGTAAATTGTAATAACACAATGAAAATACGCGTTACTGAAACATTGTTTAGATGATACTGACTGAATTTTATTTCCTATATTTCATATTTTAGACGTATACGGAAATGCTCTGGAATAAACCTGTTTGTGTATTGTAAGAAGAGTTACTATTTGAAAAACAGCTGAAAAAATAATGACAGCCTAAAAATTAAGAGATTATTAAAATTCGTAAACTTTTTAGACCCTCTTTTGACAAAACAAGAGGGGTGAATGTCGGTGGAAGAAGAATTGAATGTATAAGGTTTGGTGATGACATGGCTGTTTTAGCAGAAAAGGAAGAGACAATAAATGAAATAATAAGAAATTTGAATTTAGTATGCGGGGAATATGGAATGAGGATTAATAAGGAAAAAAGTAAGTGTATGGTGATTAGCAGAGGAGTAATGATAATGTGATGTATTTATAATATACACACACTTATTGTTTACTAATGGTACCTATAATCTCAATTTTCTATTGTATTGTATTTATTGTTCATAGCCTAAAGGTACCATACATACGATTTGCAATTTTTTTATTACTCACAATACTTCTTGTCACTTTGGACAACGACGTACGTATCAAGTTTATTAATCAATGTCTGCGAATTCGTTTTTGTAAATAGTGATTGTTTTAATATATTGTGACCGCAAGTGTGCTGTGTATGACCTGACGATGGTCTGTGACCGAAATCGATCGTTTTTAATAATGTGAGTAATAAAATTTTTTATTGCAAATCGTATGTATGGTACCTTTATGCTATGAACAATAAATACAATATAATAGAAAATTTAGCAGAGGAGGAAAAATTGCAAACAAAGATAGGGCGGCAAGACAAGATACAACAGGTGTTGTTTAAATATCTTGGAAGCTTGATAAGTGAAGATATGTCCTCCACTCGTGAAATTAGAGCAAGAATTGCTATAGCGAAAGAGGCATTTAATAGGAAGAAAAGACTGCTGTGTGGCAAAATTAATAAGATTTTAAGGAAAAGGTTGGCCAAATGTTATGTGTGGAGCGTTGCTTTATATGGTGGTGCAGAGACATGGACACTAAGGAAAGAGGATGAGAAAAGATTAGGATTTGAGATGTGGGTTTGACGAGCAGTGGAAAAAGTAAGGTGGGTTGATAAAATAAGGAATGACGAAGTTTTAAGAAGAATAGGGGAAGAGAGAAGAATCCTGAAGGTAATAGAAAATAGGAAAAGAATTGATTAGGTCATTGTTTAAGAAGAGACTGCTTGCTTACAACTGCCATGGAGGGTGTCATAGAAGGAGAAAAAAGAAGAGGGCGTAGAAGAATGAAGTTAATAGACAGCATTAAAATCAGAGGGTGTTACGAAGAAACAAAAAGACTGGCATGCGATAGGATAGCTTGGAGAGCTTTTACCATTTGAAGACCTGCCTTAGAGCAGAACACCAAATATAAAATAATAATTAGACCCTCTGGGGGGGGGGGGTCCGGTCCCGTTCGTCCCCTGCGTAAATACGCCCCTGTTTGTACCGTTAAAGATGTGTTAAATGTGTAAATTACTTCTATTACTACCTGTTTTGTTTCTATGTTACTTGTAGAACATTGATCGGTTATAGCGCGGCCCGCCGGTAGAGAGACCTGAGGTTAATTGTGGTCCTCAGGAGCTTTTAAATTTGACACCACTGAACTACAGATATACCGGTACTTATAAATATATTCTGCCGGTATTGATGTTAGAGTTTTGCCGATATCTCGACATTTCTAATAAATAAATTTTAGATAAAATGTTGAGTTAAATAAAGTTTTAATTTTTCCTCTTTTTTTCACCGTGAACCTTGAGTGAACTGGTCGCAACAATTCAGCTGCCCGGCAAAAGCAGTGTTTTTCCCGCTGACAGAGTTTACAAACTGTCAAATTTCGCGAAGTTTCTCTAATCTGCCAGCACTGCAAGCAGTAACATTGCGTTCGGAACTTTGTTTCATGTCGTCAGAATAAGTTGTTTCCCATTTTCGCACGGTACATCCCCAATCAGTATGACGTAACTACGGGATTAATCCCCCACCCCTGATATATTAGAAATTTCTCATAACGTAGGCCTCTTTCTGAACCAGTTGTGTGCGTTTTAAAATAAGAAACAGAAATAACACTGTTGCACAACGCTATAGAAAACATTTTTTGCGATTAGCGCAAATAAATTCAGAAATATTTCCGACCTGATGGTGAGCTGTGAAGCTTGGAAGCACTAATCGGAATTTTTTTTGTATAGTGTGTACAACAGTGTTATTTCTGTTTGTGATTATAACCATTAACACAACTTTATTATTATTTTTTTGTATCGCCCATCTAAGGACCACATGCCAGTTTCAGTTCTTTACTCTTTCTTTTTTTATTTTTAGAAGGAATAAATCCGAAATTAGTACCAAGCCACGTGTTGTTTAATCAGATATATTGTAACTTACCGTCTGTGACTTTCTGCAACAATGTCTTCACTCTAAAGTTTACATGTTTCGGGACACTTGTCCCATCCTCAGAACTTAAAAGTGTGTTCGTATATCATCAAACGATGATATAGTTGTCGAATAATTAAAACATTAAAATCCACATTAAACAAAACCACAATACTTAAATGTACAACGTCGAGCGCGACGGTTAAACGGTGTACACCGTACGGCGACTGACCGCGCACTGAATCAAGACCGACTCTTATCACGACAATAACGCAAAGCAGTGTCGTACAATATATTCGATTTAAAAAGCAGTTGATCGTTTAGGACACGCGGCTTGGTATCAGCATTGTGATAAGCTCTGTAAATTTCGAACTCTTCAAGGGCGTTCATATGTCGCCCTTTCTTGCATATGTGAAGAGGTATCAAGTTTGTTTTAAAATTAGTATAATTGTGATTCTCTGTGATGAGGTGTTTTGCAAATTTTGATTTAATGTAGTCCAAACTGTGAAAGTATGTAGGCGGTCTATGTTCTGTGAACCTTTTTAAAAAACCACGGCCTGTCTGGCCTATATAAAAGGCGTCACAATCGTCACATAACAATTTGTAAACACCTGTTTTGTGTTCGAGGTTGGTAGGTCCATGTACGCGAAGGTTATTCATAATATGGTTAGTGGTCTTGTATGTGACGTTTATATTGCTATTTTTATTGCAAATTGACCCAAGGACCTTAGGCATAAAGTGTGTATATGGTGTTGTAATGTATTTGCGTGTTATAATCTCACGAGTTCCATGTCCGTTAATGTTTTTACGCCTTTTCTTATGTTTTCTGAGGATATTATTCACCACCCCAACATCGTAACCATTAGTGACTGCGATGTATTTAATGGTGTTCAATTCCTCATGGTATTCTTTATCACCAAGGGGCAGAGATAAAAGTCGAGTAATCATACTATGAAAGGCAGCCATTTTCTGGGATATTGGGTGAAAGGACTTAGCGTGTATCACGATATCAGTTGCTGTAGGTTTTCTATAAATGTTAAATCGTAGTTTTTTACTATTGTTTTTAGCAACTGTTAAATCCAGAAAATTCAGTTTTCCATTGTCTTCATTTTCAAGTGTGAACTGTATATTATCATTGATATTATTTAAGTAATTATGTAACCTATCAATTTGCCGTTGTGTGCCTTTATATATTAAAAAGGTGTCGTCAACATATCTGCCATAAAACATTATGTTATCACTGTGTCTGTTATTAGTAAAAATAAAGGAATTCTCTTCTCGAAATTATTCAGGTATATATCCGCAAGAAGGCCAGAAAGTGGAGAACCCATTGCTAACCCCTCTTGCTGGCTGAAAACTTGATTATTGTGGGTAAAATAGTTTTGATCGAGAATCAGTTTCAATCCAGTTTCATTGTTTCAATCCTGTAAACACTGTGTATGAATTTATCCAGTTGATAATTCGTTCCGACTAGGGTTGCCGGACACACGTTTGGCTTTTTACAGTTTAGTCCGACTAAAAATAGTCATGTCCGGATTTTGTCTGACAGATTTGCACGTAGTATTATGATAAACGTATAGCACATTTTTGTATGCCTGAAAAAGGTACTAGATCTGGAAAAAACTTACGTACTAGATTTTTATTTCCTTTCCTTCCGGTATGTTTAGGAATAACATTGTTTCTTTTATAACGAAGATGAGAGAGTTTGTTTTCCATTTTTATGTGTTTTGAATGTACCAAATGTTGATACTCAGTTTAAATTTTGAGATTTAAGTGTTTAGTTAAAAAAGATTAAATTTATTTAATAATACGCGAATGGAGTTACTTCGATTTCTTTATAATGATGATTACAGAGCTTTTATTTCTTTTTAATTCCCATGTCGTATTATGCTTGTATGTGTAATGATGATAAACCTATCCTGTGTATGAAACAAGCCGATGTCGTTTTATGATGTAGTAGGGCTATGTATACGCTAGCACCTAATATCGAACGAACATCAGCTACTTTTTAATTTAAAAAACTGCTGTCCGGCTTTTCGGGTAAAATGTCCGGGTAAATTAACAGCTGTGTTCGGCTTTTCTAATTTTTGATCTGGCAACCCTATCCGGGACCTGTCTTCAGTTTGTCAAGGCCCAAAGGTTTTACGGTCGGATATTCTAAGCTGTTGTTCGTGTCCATTAGTTAATGTCGAGGCCTCGCAGTCGTGCCGCAGCCCCTGGCGCCGCGCACGAAAGTCACCATCTATCTTTTTTTCTCAGGTCTCTACTGACCTATGCGGCTCCCGCTTGGTGGTCACTTTTGTCCACCACCAACCGGTGTAGACTGGAAAGATTTAAATCGAAAACCCCCGTCCCTTGTCGGGATCTCGTTGGTTTGTAAGGAATGATGTAATTCGAGGAGATCTTCGAGTTCGTAAGCCTTTGTCCAGTCGTTAACTGTAACTCTTTTTGCTGTAGCTGCGACCTCCTCCAAAACCATCACCTAAGGACCACGCAATCGCCTCCCCCAGTCCGGGTCAAACGCCCTCGGGCGATTCTCGATGACCCGCCATAAAGACATCACTAGCTTTACCATTTGTTTAACTCCTGTCCCTGCCCCTGAGTTAACCTTCTAAGGTGTCCTTTCTTCCCTCCTTGCACACCGACCGCGCTGTTTGCCGCTGTTACGCCGGTCACTGCCTCGCGGAGAGCGACCGACACTTCACGGCGTCTGCTTGCTGACATTGTCGCCTGAATCGGCTCAAGCGGCAGTGCCCAAATATCAAAATAAAATTTTCTTCTCCCCCGCCTTCTGCGTTAACGCGTTGGCGGTTGTACCTTCCAGTTTTTATTAACCTGTCTATTGTAACAGAACTATGTATATCACCAGGCAGCCATTGTGCTCGACCCAGGCACCGGGTGCAAAGACGACCCGCTACCACAATGCTACAAGCTACAGGCCTCACAGTATGTCACTAAAGGTCAAGTAAGAATTTTTAGCTTTAATTGTTTGCATAGTATCCTGGATTTGAGCAGATTTATAACACGAGAAATTAGTAAAGAATTTGTGTATTGTTTACGGGAGTGTCATGCCCACGCCATTCCGTAATTCATATCGTTAACGTGAAGCGAAACTGATTTTGCCTTTCTTATGAAGTTTAATGTTTGCCTTGCAATATGTCGTGTATGTTTTAATGTCATTATGTACGCTGCGTGTGTACATGCGATTACGATCCGTGTATTCACCGCAGCCTGCTTTTGTTCTATTATTGTCGTTTTACTTCCATATTCCTTAAGGAATGGAAGTATGGTGATGGCAAAAAAAATCGTGTTCGAGATTATTGCAGATTCTGATTCTACTACACTCAAAACATGAAAAAAAGTCGTTTTCCGAAAAGTGTCTGTGTGTCTGTCTGTCTGTCTGTCTGTCTGTCTGTCTGTCTGTCTGTAGATTTTTTTCTATGGCAAACGATAACTGCCGCAAATTCAAACAGAATCAAATAATTTTTTGCATGCAGCCCTGATTTGCAGAGTACTCGCGACCTATTGTTTTTGGTGAAGATCGGTTGAGGGAAAGGGGTAGTTTACCTGCAACGGTTTTTTTTTAGCAAGGGTAATTTTGTTTGTTTGGCAAACGATAACAGCCGCAAATTCAAACAGAATCAAATAATGTTTCGCATACAGCCCTGAATTGTAGAGTTCTCAATATCTGTTGATTTTGGTGAAGATCGGTTAAGGGAAAGGGGTAGTTTACCTGTAACGTTTTATGTTGTAACAAGGGTATTTCCTATGGCAAACGATAACAGCCGCAAATTCAAACAGAATCAAAAGATTATTTGCATACAGCCCTAAATTGTAGAGTTCTCAAGACCTATTGTTTTTGGTGAAGTTCGGTTGAGGGAAAGGGGTAGTTTACCTGCAACAGTTTTTTAACAAGGGTATTTTCTATGGCAAACGATAACAGCCGCAAATTCAAACAGAATCAAATAATGTTTTGCATACAGCCCTGATTTGTAGAGTACTCAAGACCTATTGTTTTTGGTGAAGATCGGTTAAGGGAAAGGGGTAGTTTACCTGTAACGTTTTATGTTTTAACAAGGGTATTTCCTATGGCAAACGATAACAGCCGCAAATTCAAACAGAATCAAAAGATTATTTGCATACAGCCCTAAATTGTAGAGTTCTCAAGACCTATTGTTTTTGGTGAAGATCGGTTGAGGGAAAGGGGTAGTTTACCTGCAACGTTTTTTTAACAAGGGTATTTTCTATGGCAAACGATAACAGCCGCAAATTCAAACAGAATCAAATAATGTTTTACATACAGCCCTGATTTGTAGAGTACTCAAGACCTATTGTTTTTGGTGAAGATCGGTTAAGGGGAAGGGGTAGTTTACCAGCAACGTTTTTTTATCAAGCGTATTTTCTATGGCAAACGATAACAGCCGCAAATTCAAACAGAATCAAATAATGTTTTGCATACGTCCCTGAATTGTAGAGGTCTCAATGACTTTCGATTTTGGTGAAGATCGGTTAAGGGGAAGGGGTAGTTTACCTGCAACCTTTTACGTTTTAACAAGAGTAAAGTACTTGAAAATTTATTTAAACTTTTTGAAACAATGGTAATTGTTAAAAATAAAATAATTTTGTTGCCAGGCAATAAAATTATAATTTTTTCATTTTAATGTAATATAATATTTTTCATTTAATACAGCAATAAAAAGGCAGGTAAGACACAGCCTGGCTGTTTGGCTGAAAATGATTTAAAATATAAATCTTAGAATATGGAAGTCATGTATGGTTCTCCATACCGATATTTTACTTCCATATTCCTTAAGGAATGGAAGTATGGTGATGGCAAAAAAAATCGTGTTCGAGATTATTGCAGATTCTGATTGTACTACACTCAAAACATGAAAAAAAGTCGTTTTCCGAAAAGTGTCTGTGTGTGTGTCTGTCTGTCTGTGTGTCTGTCTGTAGATTTGTTTTCTATGGCAAACGATAACTGCCGCAAATTCAAACAAAATCAAATAATTTTTTGCATACAGCCCTGATTTGTAGAGGACTCGCAACCTATTGTTTTTGGTGAAGATCGGTTGAGGGAAAGGGGTAGTTTACCTGCAACGGTTTTTTTTTATCAAGGGAAATTTTTTTTTTTTGGCAAACGATAGCCGCAAATTCAAACAGAATCAAATAATGTTTCGCATACAGCCCTGAATTGTAGAGTTCTCAAGACCTATTGTTTTTGGTGAAGATCGGTTAAGGGAAAGGGGTAGTTTACCTGTAACGTTTTATGTTTTAACAAGGGTATTTCCTATGGCAAACGATAACAGCCGCAAATTCAAACAGAATCAAAAGATTATTTGCATACAGCCCTAAATTGTAGAGTTCTCAAGACCTATTGTTTTTGGTGAAGATCGGTTAAGGGAAAGGGGTAGTTTACCTACAAGGTTTTTTTAACAAGGGTATTTTCTATGGCAAACGATAACAGCCGCAAATTCAAACAGAATCAAATAATTTTCTGCATACAGCCCTGATTTGTAGAGTACTCAAGACCTATTGTTTTTGGTGAAGATCGGTGGAGGGGAAGGGGTAGTTTACCTGCAACGTTTTTTATCAAGCGTATTACTTCCATATTCCTTAAAGAATGGAAGTATGGTGATGGCAAAAAAAATCGTGTTCGAGATTATTGCAGATTCTGATTCTACTACACTCAAAACATGAAAAAAAGTCGTTTTCCGAAAAGTGTCTGTGTGTCTGTCTGTCTGTGTGTCTGTAGATTTGTTTTCTATGGCAAACGATAACTGCCGCAAATTCAAACAGAATCAAATAATTTTTTGCATGCAGCCCTGATTTGCAGAGTACTCGCGACCTATTGTTTTTGGTGAAGATCGGTTGAGGGAAAGGGGTAGTTTACTTGCAACGGTTTTTTTTTAGCAAGGGTAATTTTGTTTGTTTGGCAAACGATAACAGCCGCAAATTGAAACAGAATCAAATAATGTTTCGCATACAGCCCTGAATTGTAGAGTTCTCAAGATCTGTTGATTTTGGTGAAGATCGGGTAAGGGAAAGGGGTAGTTTACCTGTAACGTTTTATGTTTTAACAAGGGTATTTTCTATGGCAAACGATAACAGCCGCAAATTCAAACAGAATCAAAAGATTATTTGCATACAGCCCTAAATTGTAGAGTTCTCAAGACCTATTGTTTTTGGTGAAGTTCGGTTGAGGGAAAGGGGTAGTTTACCTGCAACGTTTTTTTAACAAGGGTATTTTCTATGGCAAACGATAACAGCCGCAAATTCAAACAGAATCAAATAATGTTTTGCATACAGCCCTGATTTGTAGAGTACTCAAGACTTATTGTTTTTGGTGAAGATCGGTTAAGGGAAAGGGGTAGTTTACCTGTAACGTTTTATGTTTTAACAAGGGTATTTCCTATGGCAAACGATAACAGCCGCAAATTCAAACAGAATCAAAAGATTATTTGCATACAGCCCTAAATTGTAGAGTTCTCAAGACCTATTGTTTTTGGTGAAGATCGGTTGAGGGAAAGGGGTAGTTTACCTGCAACGTTTTTTTAACAAGGGTATTTTCTATGGCAAACGATAACAGCCGCAAATTCAAACAGAATCAAATAATGTTTTGCATACTGCCCTGATTTGTAGAGTACTCAAGACCTATTGTTTTTGGTGAAGATCGGTTAAGGGGAAGGGGTAGTTTACCTGCAACGTTTTTTTATCAAGCGTATTTTCTATGGCAAACGATAACAGCCGCAAATTCAAACAGAATCAAATAATTTTTTGCATACGTCCCTGAATTGTAGAGTTCTCAATGACTTTCGATTTTGGTGAAGATCGGTTAAGGGGAAGGGGTAGTTTACCTGCAACCTTTTACGTTTTAACAAGAGTAAAGTACTTGAAAATTTATTTAAACTTTTTGAAACAATGGTAATTGTTAAAAATAAAATAATTTTGTTGCCAGGCAATAAAATTATAATTTTTTCATTTTAATGTAATATAATATTTTTCATTTAATACAGCAATAAAAAGGCAGGTAAGACACAGCCTGGCTGTTTGGCTGAAAATGATTTTAAATATAAATCTTAGAATATGGAAGTCATGTATGGTTCTCCATACCGATATTTAATAGTTTCTTTACTGCCGTCTATTTAAGTTCGGATTGTACGACTAATGAACCGATCAGTGGCGCGCGGGCACACGTACCGTACCGAATAGAAATTCCTCTTCGCCGCTTTGTTATTTTTGAAAAGTCGCATTTTAAAAACAATAATTTTCTCGTGAAAATCGACAAGAGCCAAATTTGCGGTACATAAAGTGTCCACATTATGGGCGTTCGCAAAGATCAAAACGGCCGGTAATTCAGTAAGGGCGGAAGTGAGCATTACCTGACCGTCCCACGGTCTGTGCGAGGGTTTACTTTTGTTGTAAGGGTTTCCCCGAGTGCCGTGTAACGGTAACTAAGAAACGCACGTTTTTTTTTAACTAATACTGTAAACCCAACCAAGAATTTGTTGTATCTGGTTTTCATAAAGGCAGGTGAAAAACATAATTCTGTACCCAATGAAACCATATTTTCCTGAAATGAAAATATAATGTGAACAGCAAAGAGATAGTCGTTTGCAAATTTTAATTTTGGTTTATAAGCGTTTAGTATCAAAAGATTGGAACACGTGTTTATGACCCGGTTAAAAAGATGACGAATGGAGAATAAGAAGCAACCAGGAGATAAGCGAGCTATTTAAGCATGAGGAGGATATCGTAACATTCGTAAAGGCTCAACGAATACAACGGCTAGGTCACCTAGAGCGGACGGATGCTCCGCGTATGCCTGAGAGCGCGAGTCTGTGAAAGCAGAAAGAGGGGTCGCCCTAGGAGAAGATGGTCGGACGATGTGCTGCAAGATCCGAGAAGAATGGATGTGAGGGGTTACACCGAGATGACAATGGATAGGAGACATTGGAGAAGATTGGCGGGGTCTTTTCTGTTTTCTGACTACAAGCAACATTAACGTTCCCTTGTCCACCTACTTTTTATGCTTTCCCGTCAGCCCCTACTACTCTTACGTTTAAGCGTTACTTTCAACACGTTTACCGATCGTATAATGCCAGCACGTAATCTTACAGCTTTCCAATGTTTGTTTGGAGCTTGTGTGTTATAACGTTAATGTCATTATTTACTTGCTATTCACGTCGTTTCTGCAATACTAAAACGAATCTGCTGGAACTGGTCACAACACTTCAGACTGCGGAGGATACAGTATATTACTGCGTAATCCTAGTAAATGTTCTAACAAATATGATATGGTTTTACAGCTAAGTAATAGAGATAGTTGGAGCTGTGCAAAGTCAGCATGTCGAGTACAGAAACCGGTGCGAAGTCTCCAAGTTACCTTTTCGCAAAATTAAGTTGTTTATATATGCCTGGTACCGGCAGTATGCTTCACCAGCAGTCCCATAAAGGAGCTGGGAACGCATCTAAAAGTAGGCAGGCGGGGGCTTGGCGGACGAGGGAATGTTGTTTGTAGTCAGAAAAGACCCGATTGGAGTTCGAAGCCAGGGCTCACGTTGGGTTGTAGTGCTAAAGAGGAAGAAGCCTTTAATATCAAAAGCCGGTTTTCAAAATGCATTTGTCGTTATGAACAACGTCTTAACGGTAGGTTAAGAGGAGCGGGTAAACTCCTTCAAGTAAAAAGTTAATTATAGTTGCAGTTACGAGTCGCTCATCGCCTTGCGCTTACTTTTGTGTGTGTGTGTGTGTGTTTTGAAACTTTCTACATCTGTTTTTCAAACTCCATCATTTATTTGCTGATTGGTGAATTGTGTATTGGCAGGAAATTACAACGCAAAACTTAAAACGCACAAAGAATATTGTGCAGACGGCATGGCGGGAGTACAGAGGTCCCACGGCCGCTGCTGAATGCCGCATTAGTTAAAGTCATAAAAGTGTCCTTCTCTTTCTATTCTGCGTTATTGTTTGCCTCGCGCGGCGTGTGAATACTGTAAGTTTGCAACAACCCTCTTGGCAAACGAGTACCTGCCACAGGGTGGTAAGACCTGCACATTGCCGACAGTTTCAAAACTATACTGAGTTACAGTTTCAGTCCACAGAGTTACGATAAGAATAGCACAAAATATGTATATTAAAAGTGTAAACAGATCACTCACGAGGTTTGATCAAAACGTTCGCGCAATTTTTGTTTATTTGCAAATTTAAGCATTGCTCCCTTCTTGCCATAGCATCGTTCGGTTATAACATTATAACACGAGTATGGCAACTTTTTTTTTTACAGTCCTTGAACGCAGTTTTTGTGTAGCCTTCAGCTTGCTCAGCGATTTTCTTCTTACGCCTTCAGCAGTTGCGAAACGTTGTCCTTTCATTATTCGGAAGAAGAAAGATATTGTGTTGGGGCGAATACGGTGGTTGCGGCGTTAGTACAATGTTTTTTGTTGTTTTTTTTTTCCTAGAATTCTTGAAGAAGAAGCACCGACTGGTGTATTATTGGGGTGCAATTTCCATAAACTGCCCTTCCATTTCGCCGTTTCCTAGGAATAGCTTCACACACATCTGACGTAAAATGCTGGTGTTTTGTTTTTTGTTTATTTATCGTTGCACGTAATGATAAAAATTAATGGAAAGCAAAACTACACTATTCGTATGATTATCGTGATCTTAGTTTGTTGACAGTCTTTGAAGATTTGAACTGCTTGCCAGACGCCTTCTCCAACACTTTCTCCACGCCAGAACAGTTTATCTAATTCTTTACACAAACTTTACTCCATATTTTTCAATCTTGCATTTCAGAATGTCAAGAAAATCGTCAGATACTCCGAAACATCCTTACTCAGTTAGTTCTCAAATCGAAATTATTCGTCCGATAGCGTAAACATTTTAGGCGATTGTGACTAAGATGGGTACATACGTCACATAAAATCAGTTTTTTAATTCGACATTTGTAGCGCAGAAATCCACTTTTCTAATCAGACCTCGTACAGATTAACTTTACTGTCTAGTTTATGCCGCACATTCGAAAAAACCGTTTAGACAACGGTGGAATATTGCGTGTCCTTGTGACGGTTTAACCAAAACCGGCCGCTTAGTCGAGTATTTGTTTCCGAACTTTTTTAACGTTTTTCGCTTAACTTCGAACATTTTTCACGTTTCAAAGAGAAGAACCGTGGTTATGACACATTCATAATAGTTAATTCACTAATTTCGGAGATATAATTCACTGCACAGTACAATTTTAGCCAATGAATTCCAAAACAACACTAGTCCGACCAACCAACTTTGTGAGAAAAACGGTTGTTTTATTTACCTTATTTAAAACAATTTATATGCTTATACAATTTATTAATATTTATACATCTAGGAGTTAGTGGTAAAATTACCCAAGTCCGAGTTTTAATGATGGTTCAAGATGTTTCAAAAACGAGATTTTTTATGCATTTTTCTTTTTATTTTTTAACAGATACGTATTCAATAAAAAATAAATAAAAAAATCAACCTTGAAAATCAGTTTTATGATTTAACATTTCACTTGAAGACCTTTAATAATTTCAGTTTTCCGTAAATTCACATGAGTGGACTTGGCTAGATTTACCAATAACCCCACGACATAACAGTTTCCTGAGAGTTACATTTTTATCATTGTAAATAACTTTTTTTTTTTTAAATTTTGAAACTTAAGGACTTGTACTGTTTTGGAAATCATAAGTTATTATATCATGACGTTTATTAATTATTATTTATTTTTTATAATTAACTATTTTACAACAAACAGTGCTTAAATGTATTCGCTGTTCCAAACATCATTTGTAGGTTATTAAGTACGTCTATATTTCTGTAACAAGTTTTCAAAGTAAGGGCGATGATTCGGATCGACCGGATGTCAAATACTTCTTTATGTCGTGACATTTTGCTGGGTTTTAGTGGTATTTCTTTATTACAAGCCTGTTCTACAGACTGGATATTAAGACCGAATTTTACATTGAACTGGAATGACTGCGTGATTAGTTGACTTGAAGACGTGGTAACGGTTAAAATATTTTGAATCTAATTTACGTCATTAAACAGGGGCATTGTCCAAATCACTATTACTGTCACAAAGTTTTAGACAAAAAAAAGTCTCAAAGAAGCAGTACACAGGAAAGACTAAGAATCTACACTCATTTATAAAGGGGATATGTAATCTGCGCACTTTATTGGCGATCATAAATATGTCGAAAGATTAGGTGTTCACTTGGTATCTGCCCTCTCTGGACCGTCTGTTATGTCTCTCGCTCCTTCCCCTCCTGCATTCTTTTCCGTTAACACGGTACATATCTTGCATAGAGAAACTTGAAAAAACTTCCTTCCCACTTTATCCAGAATCAGGGCTGTCAGATATACGACATCTGATGTGGTTAAGGTTTTTTTTTTTACTTTTTATCTTGTTTTTTATTATATTTTTGTCTGTTTATATTTACTTATTTATAACGTTATAAGTAGTTTTACAGCTATTTTTACTTCCATGTTCCGTAAGGAAATGGAAGTTTGTGATGCCGAAAATCTCGTGTTCGAGATAAGCGTTGATTCTGATTGTACTACCTTCAAAACTTGAAGAAAAGACATGTTGCGAAAAGTGTGTGTGTGTAGAATTTTTTGTATGGCCAACGATAACTGCCGCAAATTCAAACAGAATCAAATAATTTTTTGCTTATGTGCCCGAGTTGTGGAGGACTCAAGACATAAAGTTTTGGTGAAGATCGGTTAAGGGGAAGGGGTAGTTTACCTGCAACATTTTATGTTTAACAAGAGTAAAGCACTTAATTTTTGATAAATAAAGTATCCTTAAAAGAAGGTCATAATAATCCACTGTAGAAAGGTAGATAAAATATCTATAAATGAAAAGGTTATTTGAAGAAGGAGGGGGTAATTTTCTATAAATGAAAATGGTAGTTGAAGGAGAAAGGGATAATTTTTTATATGTATACTACGTTATCAGCAACGAAGCAGTAGTTTCTATGGAAATATTTCATTTCAATTTGTGAAACATAAAACTCGATTTACAAGAAACACACCTAACTTGTTAGAAATTATGGAACCGAATTCAAGTAAATGATTTTAAATATAAATCTGAGAACATGGAAGTCATATATGGTTCTCCATACCGATATCATACTTTTGTCAAGTGAAAAAAAAAGTGACGAAGTCTTGTCTTCAAATTTCGTTGTTTTTATGTACTTATAGTTTCGATTTAATTAAATTTTGGCGCCGACATTTGAACTGTTGGGTTTTCTAGCTCAATCGTTGATACTACTCTTAACTTTTATGTAAGACCGTGTCTGAAACTTTTCAGAACTTTGGTAAAGTGAATAATAGACGGATGCGCACGGTAAATTTTTCACAGAATTTCGGATGAAATGATTCGCACGCATTCATTCATTGTATACGGCCGCGATGTTCTTTCTTCGGCCCACGTGCTGGAAGGAATAATGCTCCACCAAATAATCTGCAAACTGTGTATTCCTGTGATGTACTGTTTGATCTGATGCAAAATCCATAACAAAGCAGTCTACAACATCTTTCAGATCCAAATACTACGGACCAAATAAATGTCTCAACCAGCTAGCGATTTCATTCAATTCGTTGTTATACTCTTTGACTCGGCCAAGCTTTTGTATTTTCCGATACTGTGTTTGCGTGTAACACAGTAACTCAGCATTTGGCCAATAGTTACTAATCCCGTTGTAATATCTTCAAATAAATACATTGCAAGTAAGTTTATTTTCACCTGACGCACGTTTCACAAACATTATTCTGTATCTTCAGAGGTTTGTCTGAATTGTAATTGAATGTAATATTTATGTAGTAGTAGATTGAACTTGAACGGGTGCGCAGCCAACATCGCGTACAGTTCATATGCAAATTGACATTTTATTAATTAACGATCTCGTAAAGAGTGACAAAGTTTTATTTTTTATTTTACTATCTGAAGATGGAGCATAGTCTCCGAAATGCGTAATAGAAGAGTTTTATAAGAAGTCACACGGCGGATTATTGAAGGTAAATTAATTTATTAATCTAATTGAATGTTTCGCTTACAATATAGTTAACGGATAATTAATCGTTTGTACTTCGATTCTTTTTTCGATTGTAATATTTATGTAGTCAGTTATTTATTATATATTTAATATTTATTTTATTATTCTAATAAATGTATGGTTTTAAATATTTTTTTTATTTGAATTTGTTCTTTAATTAGTAGATATATTATTATTGTCTTTGTAAATATTAAGATTTTCCCAGATATTCATTTTGTTACATTTTTGTACGTTTTTAATTAATTTGACATTTTGAATGTCTGGAAATTTATGTTTATTGTTTAAACGGTGTGTGGCTAAATTAAATTTGTAAATATTAGGGTTTAGAAACGCATTGCGATGTTGAATGTATCTCGAACAGTTTTTTCTTCGTCTGGCTACGTAAGATTTATTGCATTCTGTAATGATTTTTTTGCAATCTGTAAACTCCATTTTTATTATTAAAGTTGAATTTAGTTTTAAGTTTTGTTTTATTAAAAACAATATTTTCTATGTTATAAGATATTTTGAAGTTTGTATCTTTAAATAGTTTGCTTAGTTTATTTATGAGTTACGTTTCCGTGATCAGTAAGGTTGATATATTTTATATTGTCATTAGTGGACGCACTTCATGAAACGTTACGTGGAAACTTATG
Source organism: Magicicada septendecula (assembly GCA_034769895.1). Classification (NCBI taxonomy): domain Eukaryota; kingdom Metazoa; phylum Arthropoda; class Insecta; order Hemiptera; family Cicadidae; genus Magicicada; species Magicicada septendecula. Next base: position 324,216,843 of record CM068376.1, on the reverse strand, counting down.
GAACAAACCTCTGAAAATACAGAATAATTTCTGTGAAACGTGCGTCAGGTGAAAATAAACCTACAGTACTTGCAGTGTATTTATTTGAAGATATTACATGGGAGACCTGCAGGAAACTCAACGAGTTACAAAAGAATAATCCCGTTGCGGAGATCGATTTCGAAATCGGTGACAATAGTAGATGGATATTTAATTAATAAAGTTTGTTAGCGGTTATAATCACAAACCGAAATAACGCGGAACATATTTCCTATAGTGGTGTACAACAGTGTTATTTCGGTTTGTAATAGGATTTAAAGCACGATGAAACGAAGAACACAACTTTCTTAAATGATCAAACAGCTTTCCGTGCGTTCCTCATTTTTGACCTCTAATAAGCAGAACATCAGCGGTGTATAATAGTTTTTATCGACACCATGGATGGTGGAAAACTGATGCTTTGAACAATACTCAAATGTTCCGTGCATGTAAATTTTGACGTAGGTAATACAGATTCGTATGTATAAGTGTTTATTTTATTTTATGTTCGTCAAGTCGCAACCGTGAACTGTTGCCTTGCAAGCACTCCCAAAAGATAGTCTCATCTTGCAAGACTTTACACCAATAGAAAGAATTACCGTCCACAATTATCATCGTTTTACCACGGATCGATAAAAATTGAGTCGCCTCCATTATTTACACACACGCTCAGAAATGTTCCGACTACACAAGGGAAAGAGACAGAAATAGATCGTTTCCGTTTGGAGACGGTGTCCTAAAGACAGGGAGCAGGTATTTAGGAGGTACTGCTAATCCCTAGCCGAGTGCGCTTTACATATGTTTCGGACACTACCTGCGTTCTGATGCGGAAATTACCCACGCCCTTATAAAGACATTCAGTAGCACACCAAAATGACTTATGTCCTAGAGGTGGCCGATATACCTGTAGTAGGTATTTTGGAACCATATTTTTGTGGAACGGATATAACAGTCACTGAAAACTTGAAATACTTGTTCCGATTCAACGTTAACTGAAAACCGAGAAGTCGAATTACCGTTCCGATTACTCGCGGTTCCGAGTCGCGGGACCCCCCTACGCAACTAACGAATAAAGAAGAAAATGAGTATTAGGAGTATTGCGAGTACACGAGTACAAAGCCACTTTTTGGTGCTGAATACTTCATTCTCCAGATGTGCCGATTGCCATACAAATACGAAACGAAGCAAAACAGCGAGGTTCAGAATATCTCTACGCCAATGAGACGAAGCTATTTTTAATAAATTAAAAAAAGAAATCATACTGATGTTACATTTATCCTCGTGTGTTATTGAGATATATAATACAGATTATAATTACTAGTCACCAACTTGGTAAATTTTGAAAAAGGGAATTATACTGTGTTATAACCTACAGAGTGGCTTGCTGATAGTTGATAGGCCATATAGTACTTTTCGTTAATGTGATTTCGGAGATGATTTTAACTTCACTACACGTCTCACATAAATGATGGGATTGTTGTAACTCTTGTGGCTTATAATAACTGTTATATTTTTATTACATGTTTCTGATGTTTTTTTTTGTTTTGAAATTATTTGTTCTGCTATTACGTGTACTCTAAATTTCTTTGTCTGACTTTCACAACTGATTTGTCTAAACAGGATGGGATCAATAATTTAACATTAAACCTATGTCAGTTTGTTTACTCCTAGTGCAAACGTAAATTAGTATTTCCAAAGGGAGATAGGCCTCTTGTCTCTTATTTTCTTTTAAACAGGGAAAATAAGCTGTTATGTGTATAACAGCTTAATAAAGTCACAGTGTAAATTAACACTGTTAATACTTTTAGTTTCTATTTATTTCTTATAACAAATTATATAGTACATGTATATGTGTAGTAAGTATATAATAACAGGTATTTATGCGTGTTATTTTTTTTGGAACGGTTTCGTACGTACCTGTTATTTTCAAATACTTTAGTTTAGCACACCTCTACTATGTAGGCCTACTAATAGTTGACTTGTGTTGTTTACACAGTCAACACATTATCCTCAGCGTTTAGTTGGAGATTGCCAAAAAATCATTTTTCACGGACTTGTGATGTTTTGTATATAGCTGTCGTTGAAAAACGCCTTAGAAGTGAGATGTTTGCGTTGTTTTGAACGTCTCTGAATAGATTAATGTGTTCTAATGAATTAATGTGCTCAAACCGGTCATACCAATAACTCATATAGCTCCAAAAAGTGGACTTGTGCTCCTTTGGTGTTCATGGTTTCAGTTATTACAAAATGTTTAAAAAATCACACATACTAAGAACAACTAAGACCCATCCAACCAACTACGTCTTAAAACGCAAGACACTGCGTAAAGCTGACAGTGACAATAGATACCTCCCTCAATGCGAAAAGCAGACTTTCTCCCAAAATGTGTTAAGGGCAGTTTTATTTCATGAGACAAAACCTGTTGGAACCCGGCTTGTGTTGTCAGAGCGTCACATTTTCATTCCTACCCAATTTAAAAGTGGCAGTTTTAACTATACTGTACTTAGGTTCCATTATTTTGAAAACTGTTAATGCAAGGACATTTTAAATTTTACGCAATAATTTTAAAACTGTTGCTAAGGTGTACTAGAAGTATATCCTGGTAAACCAAAAAATTCGAAACATTTTTTTTTCAATTTTTAGTTTTCCCCATGAAAGAAAAAACAAATACTATTTCTTGTGTAAATAGGCAGTTTAAGGTGTATATTGATCGTTATACTTTTATTGTACATAATGGTAACTACGTATCCACAAAAAATTTCAAATCATGTCCACTCATTTCTTGGAAATTCTTCTTCAACACTACAGGCCAACGTGAGTTCTGGCTTCCAACACCAGTGTTCACCAAAGTCTTGTCTCCATTGCCATCTCAGTGTAACCCTTATGCTTCTGAGATCTTCTAGGAGATTCAACCATCTTATCCTAAGTCGGCCCCTTTTTCTGCTTTTATGCACCTGCGCCCTCAGAATTTTGTTTGACATACGCTGATCATGCATCCGCTCAAAGGTTCATTGTATTCGTGAAGCCTTTATGAATCTTACAATGTCTTCGTGATTCAGTAGCTCATCTATCGCCTGGTTATTGCTGATTCTACATACTTTATGTTTTTTAACCGGTCCATAAACACGTCTTAGGAGCTTTCTTTCAAACCTTCTTAGCGTTTCTTCATTGTTTAGAAAAGTGTACCTAAATACGAAAATAATCACATTTTCGGAAAAACATAATTGAAAGTAAAACTCACGCTAAAATCCTCCAGAGGATTCTCTATCGTCAGAGTCTTCTCTATTTCCCTTCGCATCTTATTTTGTCCTTATGCGTCTTTTTCAAACCCTCGATCACAAATTCGCCCGGTTTAATTTTCAGCCTTTCTAGGCTATGTGGAGCCTTCATCGAAGCGTGTAACTGCACCTTACATCTAAACCCTTATTTACTGTTTGAAAGGTAAACACACTGGTGTTCGGAAATATGTGGTACTGTATAAACACAGAAATCAAAATCGTGAAATTTTTACTTTATTGAGCATAATCAAATTTGTGTGCAGTTGTCAGAGAGCCAACAGATTATTGGGTTTTGGGCAACCAACGGAGGTCGTGGTTTTTCGGACTTGCTAGTGGTGGAGACACAATGACAGCGTATTGCTCGTGAAAAATGAAGATAAGGTAAGAAGGTCGTTGTTTAGGTGGAGACACTGAAAGGTCTCGTCCGGAGCAATACAGATAGCAGTTCAGCAAGTAAGCACGACAAAGTTCCAATTACAGAGACTGCTATTCAACAACAGATTATTGTGCAGTATTTTTTCCAACTCGTTTTCTTTAATCGTAACGCACGTGAAATTTGAAAGCTTATTTGTAACGGTGGTATGAAACTTAATAAATACGAATAAGTTGGTGTCATAAAAGAGAGGAAGTACATTCATGCCATCACTGTTTCGTAACGTGAATCATTGATGTTTATGATAAAGATTAGCCAGAACAGCGTGCATATTGTTGTCGAGTTACCAAAGCTTATCTTCCTTTTTAATTACAGCCCGCAGTTTTATAATTTATTACGGTCCCTATCAATTGTGCGATATCGCTTACCTTATTATACGTTCTGCTGTCACGGTCAACATATCCTTCCAACTGATTTCATATTAATAAAAATACGATTGAAAACGCTGATTTAAGGCGAACTGTGCGTGCCGAATTCTGCTGAAATGTCTCTTTGTTGGACCAGTTCTAAAAGTCCAGGTTTCTGTACGGAAAACGTTCAATCGGCACATAACTATATGGGGACGTTCTTCTTTTATGGCGTCACAGTTCGGAGTCGAAACCTAGCCGCCTCCATTTTCCTTGTCCTTGGCGATCCATGTCCGTCGTTTTATTGTACGTAAAGTATCAGCATCCCTCGTCACTGCATCAATCCAGCGATGCTTGGGTCTTCCGACAGGCCTTCTACCTTCGATTTGACTAAACAGTACCTTCCTAGATATTCGGTTGCCTTCCAGCCTAATGATGTGTCTGGCCCATTGCAATCTATGCAGTCGGATGGTTGTGGCCAGATCATTGTCTTTATACAGCTTGTATAGTTCCTCATTGTGACGCATTCTCCATATCCCATTGACTTGGATTGATCCATATATTCTCCTCAAAATTATCCTTTCAAAGATATTGACTATGTTAGCGGCTTGTTTGTTCAGAGTCCAAGTCTCGCTGCCATATGTTATCACCGGTCTAATCATAACTTTATATAATGTGACCTTGGACTGATGGTGGATATTCCCTGTCTTGAATATAGATATCAACGAACCATATGTTCTATTTGCGGCCTGTATCCTTTTCCTTATTTCATTTATTTCTTCATTGTTTTCTGCCATCCAACACCCCAAATATTTAAACTGATTCACTATTTCCAGGTTTAGTGGTTCATTTTCAAATTGTTCAGGTTTCCTGGTTTTCGTCCGAGTGGTAATCATAAACTTCGTTTTATCTGCATTAACATTGCATTGCATTGTGGATGCGGGGTGTCTTTCCACCCGTGGCTTGTTTGCAGCATCTGGAGCGTGTCCAATGGCTGTCAGAAGTTAACATAGTGCTGGTACAATTCAACAAGTAGCCTAATACTGGAAAGGGAAACCGCCAACCAGTTAACTGTGAAGGCGGGGGAGTATAAACTTTATTTTGATTTTTGCACTGCCGCTGATACCGATTCGAGCAACAGATGTTGCCCGTCTCAAGTCCAGTCAGCAGACGCCCTGAGGGCGTCGGTCGCTCCCTGCGAGGCGGAGAGCCTCCGTGCCAGTGATCGATGACAGCGACAAGCAGCCGACTCAGCGTGCTAGGAGGTGGTCAGGAAGGAGAGAAGGACAGTTTAATTGAAAAACTCTGGTCTAGGACTGATGATTACATTTTTATTTAAAGAGGATGGCGTTATGGCGGGTCATCAAGAAGCGCCCGAGGACGCTTGACCCGAATGGGCGGTGGTGGTTCAGATGCACTGATGGTTCGTAGGTATGGGAAGGTGGAGGTCGAGGCTTTAGCAAAGAGAGTTAGAGCCAGCGACCGGACAAAGGCAGTCAAGGTAGGAACACGGAGACCCCTTCGAATCACGTTGTTCCTTACAAACCAAGGGGACCCCGTCAAGGATCGGAGGGTTCGGGACTGGAAAGCTTCCAGCCTACACCTGTTGGTGGTGGATAAAAGAGACCACCAAGCGGGAGCCGCATAGGTCAATACAGACCTGAGAAAAAGTAGATAGATGGTAAACTTCGTGCGCATGGCCAGGCGGCTGCGACACGAGAGGAAAGGAGATAATTAGGCTGGGACGCCGCGAGCCTTGGCAAGGGTTTCCGTTACGTGGGCGTTGAAGCAAAGGCGACGATCTAGCCGAACACCTAAATACTTCACCGATTCTTTGTAGGCGATGGGCCTCCCTTTCAGGGTGAGGGGCTGGCATCGGGAGATGGACTTACGAGTGAAGCAGATCGCGTCGGATTTCTCCGTGTTGATCGTCACCCGCCATTTCCGTAGCCAGTCCGGAAGCTGGTTCAACTGACGCTGCAGCTTTGTACTCGCAAATCGCGGGGACAGGGAGCTGCAGTGATACATAGCGTCGTCAGCGAACAAAGACAACGTGAGTCCTGGCAATACAGGCAAGTCGTTCGTGTACACAAGGTACAGAACGGGGCCGAGGACAGATCCCTGTGGTACGCCGGCAGCGACGGGTCGAACTGTAGAACAGGACCCGTCGACGCTCACCCTGAAGGTGCGGTCGCTGAGATACGACAGGAGGAAAAACACTATGGACGATGGTATAGGGGAATTGGCGAGTTTGAAGAGAAGACCTTCGTGCCAGACTTTATCGAAGGGCTTGCTCACGTCCAACAGTATGGCGGCCGTAGCCGCTCGCCTGTTGGTGGCGTCTGACAAGTGCGTAATAACGCTGACCATTTGAAGTGTGGTCGAGTGCTCTCTGCGAAACCCGAGCTGTCCGCTGCAGATGAAACATCGAGCAGCGGCGAGATGCGAGCCAGCAGGAGACGCTTGAACACCTTCGAGATGACTGGCAAGAGAGAGATTGGGCGATAGCTTTCAGGAAGCATTCGCGGCTTGCGAGGCTTCGGAATCATTACGATATTGGCTGTTTTCCACAGGCGGGGAAAGTACTGTAGCCGGAGACAGGTGTTGTAACCTATCGAGTGGCTGCTAAGTTACAACTGTTTGTTTGACGTGTTTCCGGAGGTGAAGTTGAATCATTAGAATAAACCGTTCTTCTTGAAGACAATTTATTGTGATTAGCAAAATACAAACGAACTTTTACAAGTTACTTTATACAACTCTTCTTGACAAACTGTAAGTCAGTTAATTCAATTACTCTTTTAAACTCTAAGTACCTTCAGTTACTAGTACTTAGTTCACAAATTAATGTCACTACTTTTAGTTACTTCAAAACAAACTATTGACAACATCTGGTTTTCCAGCTGTCTAAGAACACCTCCAACACAGATCAAAGTCAAAATAAAAATGAGAAAAGATGAGCAAGTTCTCTTGGACCGCTTACACAATCAGATCTGTCTTCTCCAGCGAATGCTAGAATTTTTATAGTACATCATCGTGGGTGTAACACTTAAATTAGTAGTGGGACTGTTCGCTCCTCTTAATTCTAAATCCTTAACTATGATAGGCTAAAACTAATTGAAGTGAGGGTAGTTTCATACAATTTTTATAAGAGTTTCTATTATTCGTCAAAGACTGTATCATGTGACCCTACGTCACGATTTGGGGGTGTTTTCCCTCTAAGATTAAAGTTCTCACGCAAATACAACACCTGTCTTCACCAATGTTCACACGGAGTACACCTGGCCTCACACTTGTGACCCATTACTCGACTCCCCGAAAAGGATATCAAATTTGTGTGACATTTTCTATTTCCTGTCTGGACCTTGTCACCATTAATTCTTATTTGTCGTGTCTCGCCAGATTTCCTACGATTATCACTTCCTGGACAGTCACGCTTATTGAGAAAGGGTGAGATACCATTCACGACCCTGGGAAAATCCCTAAAACTAATTTTTATGTTCAAAACATATGCTACAGTCTCGTATACACACTTGACACCTCTCCCTGTTTCCCACACAACTAAGAATTTCTTATTTTCTCACTTCTAAGTAACAATTATTCTACAAGTACAGTAAGTACAATTGACAATTACAACACCTTCCCCCTTATTTTAAGCTTTAAGCTACTTAATGCTTAATACTAAACTACTATTACATTCAAATATCTTGCGTAATTTTGTAAGTGATTACATAATTTTTATAAATTTTAAATTTCTACAATGGTACATTACTATCACTACTGAACTGATCACACTAATAAAAACACAAACAATTCTATTTACATCTTACTGTATTTTCACCGAATGACTTTACTTGATACTACATTAATTTTCCCATTATTATGTCTTTTCGACCTTGGTCGTAGTTTCTTTTCAAACTCTTTTAGTTCTACAATTTCATCCTCTAGCTGAGTACAACCGTTTGTTGGACTCTCTCCTCTTATTGCAGTCAGGTCATAGACTGACGCTCCATACTGGTACTGCTTTACTACAATTGGTTTGGTACTTAATGTCTGTACCTGTTTCAAAGATTCCTCAAACTTCTCTTCTAACCTTTTACTACAACATCTACCAAACAATGGTAACAACTATTTTGGACAAAATCTTTTATATACATAGTATAAAATTCCTGTTGTTATTAACTCACAGATTATATACATCATTACTGAATGATGCGTTACCTTTGACTTGTAAATTTCATGCATATTTTCTTCCTCAATAGCTTTTCTAATTTCATTTAATCTGTAACTGGCTGCATCTAAATCGTCAGCATGCATTTCCACCGTTTTTAAATATTTTGGTAATTTTAACGTAGGTAGTTTTACATCATATTTAACTACACTGTCCAATTCATCACAACAGTCAATTTCTATATCCACAGGTGGGATAATTGGTATTGTACCATTACTTTCATATTTAGTATTTGACAATAACATTATGCCTGAGCCATACGCTCTGCACGTTGGTGCTAAATTAAAAATTCCCACATTACTTAATTGTACTGAATGTATAATGGATGGCATACCACCCAATTTACAACTAATTGTCAATGTCTCATCCTCTGGTAAAACATAAAGCCATGAGTTTGATTTCATCATTCTCTGCCATAAAGGATTATTAATTCTAGTTATTCTCTGATCGCAACTCTTTGCATCATAATCACCTTTAAACAATTTTACTTCACAAGTTCATGTAAATGTACTTGATAAATAGGATTCATTTGTTGACAAACAAATACATCATTTTCTAATTTTTTACAATTATTCAATTCGTCTGATTTTAAATAAATAAAATATTGTTTAATATCGTCTATACCCAAGTATTCAGTTTTGGGTTGAATGAATAGGTATTCATTATTTTTCAAATATTTTGGTAATGGTGATACCTTATGCAATTCAAATAATAAATCGTTAATCAAAGGAATAACGAATACATACACTAACTTAACATACATACAAATAGAAAATAAGTCTAAGAATGAGTGAATATTGTCATCATTCACCGCAAGAGGAAATGACAGTCCTGCAGGTAATTTTCCTCTAATAGATTCTAATTCATATTTTAGAGTTTTTAAATTAATAACAGAGGAGTGAACTTCTCCTTGTCTAGCATCAGTAATGGCTTGTAACAATTCTTTAACATCAATTTCTAATTGAATAGCTTCAATGTGGATATATTCCACATATTCAGTCATTGCTGCCTGAAAAGTTATATTATTAAGGTTTTCATTTAATACTTTTCGAGTCAAATTTTGAAAATCAATAATTTTATCAAAGCTTTCTGTGATTTTACCTTGATTAATATTCGCATCATTAATTGTTTTATTAATAGTCTTAATGGTTGAAATCATGACAGCGGCTTGTTCTTTTTCTAATTTCGATAGCTCATACTGATTGTAGCTAACCTCTTTAATTTTGTCATCATAATACATGGCATCGTCATGATCATAGTCCCAAATAAAATTTTCGCTTCTTCACCTATAGTGTCAAACATACCTCTTTTAAATCTACGATTCTTTGGTTCGCTATGTCCTAATTGCATTTTTAACTGATTAACATTTTCTTTAATGTCATTCATAGTCTTTCGCATTGCAATACTTGCTTTACTACAATAATCAGCGTACTCTCTAGTACAAAATCTCTTAAGCTTATTATATCTGTTTCTAACATTTTCTAATCGTTGTAAATAATTATTAATATCTATATACGCAATTAATTTCCAATTTTCATTAGTCAATTGAACTGTTCCAATTTTTTCGAAATATACACCAGGATTATTTCTTACTTTTGTTACACTGAATGGATTGTCATCGGCGTCCGTTTTCCTTAATAAAAGTCCAAAAATTATCACTGTACACAAGGTCAACAGCTCCATCTGCAACATGCAGTTTCTAATTAATCTTCATACCTCTTTATTCGGTTTACATGTACTTTAATTAATTTTCTCCCTTTCCGTAAGGTGTAATTTACCTCGGAAATTCGTTTTGTTATAACGTATGGTCCGATCCATTGGGGACCTATACGCTGTCCAGGCAGTGAAGGCGGCTAGAGGATTAGGAGACCCTTGGCTCACGCACGCACACTGGCAGGGCGTCTAACAATAGACAGGGGCCGGCACTTGACCTGCGCTGCTGTCTTTTTAAATACAGTTTACTATAATAAATTAAATTTTGTTATTCTGCTTAATCTTATAGTTTTGGTCGTTCCATTTAATTCAGACTGTGATTTCATTTAAAATAAGTCCAAACACGAAGTTTATACGACGATTTTCAGATGTTTTACTCTTATTTGTTTATTTTGAAATATTGTGATTGCTAAACTTCTGAGAATTATTTACGCGACTGTTATTAAAAAAATGTTATTATTAAAAACTAAGATTCTGATCATTTAATTTACTTATCAAATATTTTTCTGAGACACTCCCTTTGGATGCCAGAAGCCGGTTAAATGGCCCTATGGTTCATTGTTGAAACTGCTAGCGGCCGATTAAATCGGCCCGTCAAATGACACTGAGAACTGCCAGCGGCCGATCTCGCTGGCTTTTTGTATATTCATCGTAGCGACCAGCATGATAGATAATCAATCGTTTGCCTTTACCTAGAGGGCCGCCGAGAGTTCCTTGGATAGTGCCATCAGTCCAACCAGTGTCCTTTCTCGTGTTTTCATTGATCCAGGTCTCGTCCAAAATATAGTGTTTTTAATATTTACTTCACGCATCTTTCTTAAGAAATGACACGTTAACAGGGCCACTGACGGCTTTTCCATGAGGATTTTTCTGCTGCTGAATTTCTTGTACTGAAATCCCATGTCTGATAATAGCGAGCTCAGTGAAAATTTTCCTCCCATATACAGTCCAGCTTCTTGAAGTGACACACAAAGTTGTCTGAGGCTAGACGCTTCTTTTCGAGCATAGTAGCTCAATATGTGACGTCGAATAGCTCCTTTGTCGAAGTCATCCATGTCTGTTGCTGGCCGCTTTCTCTTCAAACTTTTCTTCCGAGGAGTATGAATAATAATATTTTCCCTCTTGGTGCTGTTTAAGGTGTTATCTTGTTGATCGTCCTCAGCTGTGATTAAATCAATATCTTCAATTACACAGGGATCTTCTTGATTTTCCAAACTTTTTTTAATCTCTGCGTTGATACGTTGTATTGTTCTCAACGAAATGCCACAAGCATCTGCTGTTCTCTGCATTACTTTCTTAGTATCAAGTAAAGGACCTCCGTTATTCTTCTCTTTCTCAAAATAGAACAGAACAGAAGCAACCATTGTTCTGCATTGAGTATGTAAAACTTGGCGTTTTTTACAAGGACTCATAATCACAAATCAACTATACACTAACCACAAATGAACTGATTCACTCACAATATACGCGACAGATCTGCTCTCTGACAAGACTTGCTGGTCTCACTACCCCGTGCAAGCTATTTAACGACTAATCAGCAGGTAATCAGTGACTCACTCGGGGTACCCGGTACACGAGCAATAACCTCTACTGTTTGTTGGTTTGAGGGTGAATCACCCTGTCTATCTGGAAAAATGACTATAGCGACCAAGTGTAAACCAAGTAAGGAAGGGACGTCTCTCTTGCATGTTACTGAAATCTGTAATACCGGTAATTATTTTCCAAATTACGGGATACAATAATACACATTTAATTTCTGACGCGCTACCTCGTCCTCTCAAGTTATAGTTAAAGTTTAATAACATGGACAGTAATTTTTTAATATATTTACATAGATACATATCACATTTCATTTTGTGTGTCTGTAAAGCAATAATATATAATATTTTTATAATAAATAACATTTTTAAAATTTCGTGCTAGTAAAAAGACAAACAATTATTTCGATTACGTATAACAACTATTATTTCATATATTGTTTATTTGAAGTAAAAATATGAGGTTTGAAAATAATCTTTATATCTATATATTAAAATCTGTTACATATGTTGATTAATTTTTTCAGTATTATAACAATAAAGAGGTGGGTGTCGTCAATCTGCTCTTTATCGAGTATCACAATCGGTGAATCGGAAGTTAAAAAAAAAAAAATAATAATAAAATGGCCAAGGCGAGATTTTAAGATTCTCGTAATTTCGAGGTCAAGTTCTAAAATCAAAAATCAATTTGTAAAAATATTTCATATTAAAGGGAGTGTCACAGAAAAATAGTTGAAAAATAAATAAGATGATCAGTAACTTAGTTTTTAATAATCATCATTTTTAATAATAGTCGCTTAGATGGTGTTCTAAAGTTTAACAATAACAATAGTTCAAAATAAACAAATAAATGTAAAACATTTGAATATCGCCATAAAAACTTCGTGTTTGGACTTATTTTAAATGAAATTAGAGTCTGAATTCAATGGAACAATCAAAATTAAAAGTTTAAGCACGACAATAAAATTTAATTTATTCTAGTGGACTGTAACTAAAAAGACAGCAGCGCAGGTCAAAGGCCTGTCCCTGTCTATTGTTAGGCGGCCTGTCAGTGTGTGTGTGTGAGTGAGGGTCTCCTAATCCTCTAGCCGCCTTCACTGCCTGGACAGCGTATAGTTTCTTTGACCTACCTCTACGTACGGTTTCGTCTTGTAACAATACTTTCTCGCCTACTTTAAATTGTTTATCCGCTGTATTTTTGTCGTAATGACTTTTACTAGATTCTTTCTTTTTCTTTAAAATTTCTTTTGCTAACTGGTGAGCACTGTGTAATCTTTTCTTTACTTCGTCTTTATATTCGTCGTAATTATACTGAGGTTGAGGCGAATCTCTTATTATACTTGTAGGCAATTCGGCCTCTCTTCCATGAATTAACGAAAAAGGTGTATGTCCCGTAGCTGTGTGCACGGTTGTATTAAACGTAAACATTGCATATGGAACCCATAAGTCCCAATTCAGTTGATCTTCGTCAACATAGTGTCTTAAATACTCCGCAAATGTCTTGTGACTTCGTTCTAAAGACCCGTTAGCTTGTGGATGATAACTAGTGGTCTGTATCTTTTTTATTTTTAATAACTTGCAAGGGTCAGGTATAAAGTTTGACCCTTGGTCAGTTAACAATCTTTCTGGCGCACCATGGCGGCATATAATTTTCGTAGCAAATTCTCTCGCGATAGTTTCCGCGGTTTGATCCCCAGTAGGAAACGCTTCAGCATACTTTGAAAAACAATCTTGGAATGTAAGAAGATACTTATTCCCTCCTTGACTTACCGGTAATGGACCTACTATATCCATTGCGCATTGCTCAAACGGCTTACTCAATTCGTTACTGATTTGCACAGGGACTCTTCGAATGTCTTTCACGTGACTTTTGTTACGTTGGCAACTATCACATCTTTTAATATATTCTTCAATATCATTTTTCATATTAGGCCATTCATATTTTAATTTTATTCTATTATACTGTATGTTCTAGATATACCTTGATGTCCTCCTAACGTTGAATCGTGATACTTTTCAATTATTCGTCTCTTTTCTTCTTCAGTTCCTACATCCCCTCTTTAATTACTTCTGCCATATTAATTTTTATTCTACTAAGCGCGTCTGCGTTCGTATTTCGCTTTCCTGCCTTATGTATGATATTAAAATCATAATCAGCTAATTTAATAATCCAACGCATCAATCTCGATCCAGGATGTTTAATAACCACTGTAAAGGTTTGTGGTCAGTGACTAATGTGAACCTTGTACCGTAAATATAAGGTCGGAAATGTTTCACTGCCCATACTAATGCAACAAGTTCTTTTTCTGTTGTGCTATAATTCTTTTCAGCTTTATTTAGTGTCCTACTAGCGTACGCGATGGGTTTGTCTTCGCCTATCTTACCTTGCGATAATATTGCTCCGCAGGCCTCGTTACTGGCATCCGTAGTGATTACAAATTCTTCTTTAAAATTTGGATATTGTAATAACGGTGCACTAGTTAATTTGCTTTTTAGGATTTCGAAACTATTATCCTGTTTTTGCGCCCAATCAAATGGTACATCTTTCTTTAATAATTCATTTAGTGGCTGAGCGATTTTGCTAAAGTCTTTTATAAATCGCGTATAGTAATCCCTATAAACCCCTAATCGCTAGTAAGCCCTAGAAAACTCTGTGTCTTTCGCGTTCTTAGGTTTTGGATACTTATCTACAGTTTCCGTCTTCTTAGGATCTGGAGCTAACCCTTCGTCTGTAATTACATGACCTAAATAATTTACTTCTTTGCGTAAAATTTCGCATTTATCCGCGTTTAATAGCAACTTGTGTTCTCTTAATCTATCAAATATTTCGCGTAACTTTATTTGATGCTCCTCTAAATTCTGAGGGTAAACCACAATGTCATCTAAATATACAAACCACTTAATACCTTGTAAACCTGTAAGTACTGTGTTCATTAATCTTTGAAAAGTTGGCGGACCCCCTTTTAACCCGAACGGCATCCTAGTAAACTCGTAATGGCCATATGCCGTACTAAATGCGGTTCTTTCTTTATGTTCTTTATGCACTTTAATTTGATGAAACCCGCTCGATAAATCTAAAGTACTAAAGTATTTACTTCTACCCAATTGGTCTAAAATATCTGTAATGTTAGGTAACGGAAATGAATTACCTATAGTCGCTTCATTTAATTTTCTAAAATCAATGCAAATACGCCATTTAATTTTACCCGACGCGTCCATTTTCTTTGGTACTGCCAAAAGTGGCGCGTTCCAAGGACTTTGGCTCTGTTCTATTATTCGTTGTTCTAACATAGAGTCTATTTGCTTTTGCACTTCTTCTTTATGTTGCTCCGGAATACGATACGGTTTTATATTTATTGGGGCTGTATCTTGTTTCAATGGAATCGTATGTTCCAGCGTATCAGTCGCCGTTAATTTGTCTCCCGGCAAATAAAATAAATCATTGTACTCTACGCATATATTTATCAAAGCCTTTTTTTCTTCTTTATTTAAATGATCTACCCTTAATTGTTTAATAACTTCATCTTCGCGATTTCGCGATAACTGTTTACATTCATACTCGTCAATTTTATGTATCTCCAATTCTGGGCTCTCTATTTCAACTTTATCATCATTTATATTCGTAACTGGAACTAAACATTTACCCTTAAATGCTTTAGTCAGACTACTACCTAACTGTATGCCTGGCTGTAACTCACACGAATATACGACGCCTTCACCTACGCTGTGCGTTTTCGTACAAATAACCGTTTCTGATCGCGGTTGTAATACAATTTTATTTATATACGAAACTAATTTCCATTTAGTCTTTCCTACCTGGACAACGCCTTTCTCAAAGTCTATATTCGCTTTGTATTTCGACATAAAAATCTACCTAAAATACCGTTACTTCTTAATGGAAACTTATCATATACCATCTGAAATGGATGAACACTTTCTCTACCATTCATTATAATATTTAAATTTATTAAACCGATTGTTGTTACAGGCTCCTCAGAAATACCCGTAATTACTCTTTCGGTATCTGGCATTATTTCAGCATCATCTTCTAATTGTCCTATTTTAATTATCGAAATATCCGCTCCCGTGTCTAAAAGTAAACAAACGTTTTTGTTTATTGTTTCGTATAATTGCATTTCTATGCATTCATGCTTACGGTCATCTGTAAAACGACCTACTTGAATGGTTTTAAAATCACTTGCCTTCGGGTGAGCATCCGTACTCTTCGGCTTAAAACTCGGTTTCTTATTATTTTTATTTTCTTCGTCTTTCTGCTTCTTAAAGCACTTAGCAATAACATGCCCTTGTTTACCACAGTAACGACACGTAATTATTTTAACATGTACGTCTCTATCTCTTTTAGCAAAATTATTTTTATGAAACCCGCTTTTACTTTGAAACGAGGTTTTCTTAAAGTAGCAATTACTAGCTTCATGTCCTCTCTTATTACAAATAAAACATTTAGAGCGAGTATCTTTCTTATACCTCCCTATAATCTTTTACTTTTAAACCGAAATACTCTTGAGTTTCCCTATCATTTAATATGTTTATTTCTTCTAAAACAGCTGCTTCAACAGCATCTTCATACGTACGAATATTTGTCGCTTTCATCAAAAATTTAATTATAGTAAAAAATAAAACCATAAAATAGTTTTAGTAATTTTCACTCGTCAATTTATTAAAATTATAAATCCATGACAGCTGTTTCGGCAGCACAGTGCCTTCATCAGATGGTGTAAGCTGACTAATTTTCGTACAAACAATACAGAATATAAAATATAATACAGATTACTATCGCTCTCTATACAACAGCACTTGTATTATATTTTATATTCTGTATTGTTTGTACGAAAATTAGTCAGCTTACACCATCTGATGAAGGCACTGTGCTGCCGAAACAGCTGTCATGGATTTATAATTTTAATAAATTGACGAGTGAAAATCACTAAAACTATTTTATGGTTTTATTTTTTACTATAATTTACAATAGATTTTCACCAAGTAAAGGCATCAAGCATTAATTATTTGAAAAATTTAATTGGTTGACGCAACCCTTCAATAAACGCGTTATGTCTCTGTTGCTCTAGCACATCATAAATCGCGCTTTCAACACTTTTATCTTTATTTTCCGTCATCTGAATAGCTAATGAACTCAAAATACTATTTAACCTTTCAGAAAAGGCACGAACATCTTCATCTTTATTTTGTCTTGCACTAGACATTTCTAACTGCAAATGAGCGATATTTTTCTTTTCACCGTACTTATCTACTTATCGTGTAATGCTACTTTAAGCTGCTCTCATGACTCGACATCTTTAAATCTAACAATATTGTAAGCATCACCAACTAACGTAATCTTTATAATTTCAAACAGCAAATACTTATATGAATTACTTACATTCTCAATCGCATAATCACCACAGCTAATAAATTTACTTAAATCATCTCTTTTACCATTAAACTCAGGAACAAATTTAGCTGCTTGGTCAAGTTTTAATTTCTTATGATTTTCTTTATACACATCAAAGCTACTCTTTACTTTACTTTACTTTTTACTTTACTGATTTTTCTATCACCACTATCTACCTTACTACTTGTGGCATAATCTTTCAATTCTAATTCAGAATCAGAATTACTATTAGAGCTTTCAAAATGATTTAACTCTGCAGTAGCCATTTCTCTAGAGTAAATAAAATGACGCTATTCACTTACTTCTACTTGAAGTCTTCTTTTCCAATGATGACTGCTTCCAACGACGATCTCAACTGCACTCTGTGTCCAGCGACGATCTCAACTGCTACACTGCTATACTGCTCCAACTGCTCCTTGGTTCTGCAACACGACTGCTTGGCTCGTCCTAAGACTGCTGCTAGTCCAGTGAATGCCCTGAAGCTGCTTCACGATGCTGCACTCCAATGTCCACAACTGCTGATCACCTTCGTCCTCTTTGAAGTCCGTTGGTCACCTCTTGAACCCAGCACAACTGACACCAGCTTTTAATGTTGTAACCTATCGAGTGGCTGCTAAGTTACAACTGTTTGACGTGTTTCCGGAGGTGAAGTTGAATCATTAAAATGAACCGTTCTTCTTGAAGACAATTTATTGTGATTAGCAAAATACAAACGAACTTTTACAAGTTACTTTATACAACTCTTCTTGACAAACTATAAGTCAGTTAATTCAATTACTCTTTTAAACTCTAAGTACCTTCAGTTACTAGTACTTAGTTCACAAATTAATGTAACTAGTTTTAGTTACTTCAAAAATTACAAAAACAAATTATTGACAACATCTGGTTTTCCGGCTCTCTAAGAACACCTCCAACACAGATCAAAGTCAAAATAAAAATGAGAAAAGATGAGCAAGTTCTCTTGGACCGCTTACACAATCAGATCTGTCTTCTCCAGCGAATGCTAGAATTTTTATAGTACATCATGTTGTGGTATGGGTAAAAATAATGAATAATTTAAGTACAGGAGCAAACACACGCTTTATTGAAGGAACAGTTTAGTAGCAAGTATATATAAAACGGACACACGAAATACACATTACAAGAGCACATTTAAAACTGAACTGAACTTGTCGAGGGCATCTCTATTTATATAGAAAAACAGCTTCCAGATCTTTCCTTTTATTTAAAACTTCGAGAACATTACTTTTCTAGACCCTCACAGTAAACGCGCATGTGTGCGGGTTGAGGCCCCGCCCAGGCAATTCGACCCCCCACCGCACAGTACAAACTTTCACTTCTACAATGACAGGTACACTTACTTAAAAATGAATGTAGAGTTTTTTAGTGTATTCTCAACACCCTCCCTAAAACTCTACATTCTCACAATCACATTAATTTTAAAAAAATTCATTTTTACTCTTTAAGTCCAAGTTTAGATCTTAAATAAACAAATTTTGGTTTTGACAAAGCTTTCGTAAGTATATCAGCGACTTGTTCATCACTTTTAACATAATGTACATCAATTTCTCCATTTTGAAAACAATCACGTACATAATTATATTTCACATCAATATGTTTTGTCCTTTGATGGAATTCAGGATTACTTATAAGTTTTAATGCACTCATATTATCTATATATAAATCATATTTATCAATCTTACAATCGCATTCATTAAATAGCTTTTTTTAATCACATTATTTCAGTTGTTGCTAATGCTGCACTTACAAATTCTGACTCGGTTGTTGATAATGATACAGATTGTTGCTTCTTACTTCGCCAAATAATTGCAGCATTTGCAGACATACAAGCTACGCCAGAAGTTGATTTACGTGTAACTGTATCGCTAGCATAATCAGCATCACTATAAGCTTTAAAGTTGCCATCCTTACAATATAGTAATCCAAAATCAATCGTACCTTTTAGATAACGTAAAATTCTTTTAACAATTGACCATTGAGCTACACTTGGTTTGTCTAAAACTCTAGATACAACATTTACAGCAAAACTTATGTCCGGACGACTTACAATTTGCAAAAACATCAAATTGCCGACAGCTTCACGATAAGGTACATTACTTACAATAGTTTTTGATAAATATTCATCATGATTACAATCAATTGGCGTGGATACAATATTAGCTTCTGACATATTAAACTTTTCTAAGATTTTGTTAATATAAGTACTTTGATGAATGAAAACAGACCCATCATTCAATCTACAAATTTCCATTCCAAGATAATTAGTAACTTCTTTAGTACTAGTAATTTTAAATTTTTTACTCAAATCATTCAACAATTTGTCAGTCAAACTTTCATTTGAAGCTGCAATAAGTCCATCATCAACATAAATTGCTAACAAGATCTTATTATTATTTTTGTTATATATGTATAAACATGGGTCACCCGTACTTTGACAAAAATCTAAATTTACAAGAAAATTAGTGAAGTGCTCAGTCCAGCATCTTGGTGCTTGTTTTAAGCCGTATAAACTTTTCATTAATTTACATACGCGTGAGTTCCATCATCAAAATGTTTCATATATATATATCTTCCTTTAAGTCACCGTATAAAAAAGCCGTTTTTATATCAAATTTACCGATATGTAAATTTTCACGAGCAGAAATACTAAGTATCAATCTTATTGTATCAAAGCGAACAACCGGACTAAAAGTCTCTTTATAATCTATATCTTTCTGTTGCGAATAACCTTTAATAACCAACGGCGCTTTATAACGTTCTGTACCATCTGGATTGAGCTTCTTCACAAAAACCCAACGATTGTTAATCACCTTTTTATCTTATGGCTTTTCCACTAATACCCATGTCTTATTTTCATACAAAGAGTTCATTTCGTCCTGCATTGCAGCTTGCCAACTATCTTTTTCTTTACTTGTAATTGCTTCGTTATAATTAGATGGTAACTTTTCAGCAATAAACGTGATCGGACATCCATAATATTCTGTAGGTTTTAATTTTGTTCTATCGCGCAATTGTCGTCCAGTTTGATTGTTATCGCTATTTGAAGATTGTAAAGGTTCTCTTTCTTCAAACTCATTTGATTCATTTTTAAGTAAAAGTTCATTATTTTTAGGAGTTATAATTTCATTTTCTTCAGTTTCTTTATTACTATTGTTCAAAGAATTCAAAATAATTGAATCAGCTAATACTCTTTCAGGTTTAAAAAGTACATCTCTACTTATAATGACATCTCGCACTTCCGGAACATATACACGATAACCTTTACAATCCTCATGATATCCGACCAGATAACCCCTCATCGATTTTTTATCAAGTTTCTTACGCTTTTCTTTTGATTTAGTCACTTTCTGCTACAGTCTGTTTCTTGATGTATATAATACATTTAATATTTATAATTAAATTTACCTCAAGATGTTATTTTTTTTTCCTCCTTTTTTGGAACATGTTTCGGGTACTATCTTGTACCCATCCTCAGCCGTCTGGTTTTTTTGTCTGGTGAAGTACATATGTGTTGTTGGTTGACTATTATTATTGTGGCTTCCTGTTGGCATCTGGTATTTTCTTTTGATATATGTACATAACACATGGTTCCAAATATTTTAAATCTATCAACAGTAGCTGTTTTTCCATTCCATAACTCATAAGGAGTTTTATTATTTTGTTTTGTTGGGCATGTTCTATTAATTACATGTACAGCAGTATTCATTGCTTCTGCCCATAAGAATAGAGGTAAGTTTGAATTTGAATATAACATTGATCGAGCAGCCTCTACAATGATTCGGTTATCGCGCTCTGCAATTGAATTTTGTTCGGGCGTATATGGAACATTAATCGAATATTTTATACCTTTACTATTTAAAAAAGATCACAGCTTTATTATCGTATTCTTTACCACCATCAAAATGAATTTCTTTAATATTTGTTGCAAATTGATTCTCAACCCCGATACAAAATGATTTTAGTTTTTCTGTTACTTCAGATTTTTCTCGAATAAAATGAATTTCTCTATAACTTGAAAAATCGTCTTTAAAAGAAACAAAATATAACTCTACCGAGAGACTCTACTTCCATAGGACCACAGACGTCAGTATAAATTATTTCGCGAGTTTTAGTGGCACGATCGATCTTTTTGTGAAAAGGCAATCTATGATTTTTGCCATAAGCGCAACCTTCACAAAAGAAATTTTCATTCGTAAATTTTATATTTAGATTTTTCAAAAAATTCTTCACATGTTTTACATTTTGATGGCAAAGTCTTTCGTGCCATAATTGTAAAACATTACCGTTGGCAATGCTCGATCTACTCTTTTGTTCTACCACGTTACATTCTTTTGGTATTAAAGTTTGAATGTCTAATTTTAGCAAACTACCAGGCTCATATTCGGAACCAGTTACAAGAATTTCATTACCATGCTTTAAAGTACATCTCGTAGCATTATGTGTTATTTCATAATCTATACCCCTTTTACCCGCATATTTAACAGAAAACAGATTATACATTGAATCAGGAACATATAATACATTACAGATAGTACCTTCTACTCGTTCACTATTTTTATAAGTTTCAAAGTCAATATTACCTTTACCATATGCAGACATTGTCATACCGTTGCCCATTCTTACACTGACTGATGTTGTATATTCTTCGAACGTTGAAAACCATTCTCGATGCTTCGACATATGATCCGTCGCACCCGAATCCACAATCCAGAGATCATCCCGATTGCCACAGCTGCCTTTGTCACCTATTAGTGCTATCCTCGATGTTGATTTCTTCTGTCCAGAAGACGAGTTACTTCTTTCTTGATTATTCGACCATGTTCGCCGTCCATTATTCTTATTCATGAAGCAATTGTTACTTTTATGACCTTTACTTTTGCACGTATAACACCTGAAGCAGTCCCTTTTTAAATGACCTTGTCTTCCACAATTATAACACTGCTCTTGTTTCAAATTCTTCTCATATTTATAAGAGTCATTCTTCTGTTCCTTATGACCGATTTTCAGATTAGCTAGCAACGCTGTCGTCTCTTCGTGTACTTCCTTTTGCTCTTGTAATCTAAATTCTTCTGCCATCAAGCGCTCAGTCAAATTTTCGAGATTCTTCTTATCGTCAGATACCGAATCCCAAGCACTGTGAAAATGATTAAACTTTTGTGGCAAAGATGTTAAAACACGAGTCATCACTATAGTCTTTTCAATTTTCCCCCCGAGGTTTTTAATTTTTCTAGCCAACTATTGTATTTTTGAAATATTATACGTAACACTTTCACTCTCTGTCCACTTAAACTCAAAAAATTGTTTTTGAATCATCGACAGATTTTCATCAGATTTTAGATCATATGATGTATTCAATTTGTCCCACATCTCCTTGGCAGTAGAACAACCCATTATAAGTTCGAGAGGCTTTCTCTCCACAGTTGTAACAATTAACTTTCTGGCAATTTTGTCCGCCTTCTTGAACTTTTCCAACAACGCGTCACGATCTTCTGCACCTGCAGCTGGCTCGGCTAATCTTCCTTCGCAAACATCCAGCACATCATCATCCTCTTCCATCAGTGTGCGTACTACGAAGCGCCATTGATGCCAATTGTCTTTGTCTCGAAGTTTTTCAATTTTTATATTCGGTTCCATTTTTGCACAAATATTTTATACTTCCACTCCAATTACACACTGCACTCCGATTTTAAATGCCACTGGGCCCATAACCTGTTGAGGTATGGGTAAAAATAATGAATAATTTAAGTACCGGAGCAAACACACGCTTTATTGAAGGAACAGTTTAGTAGAAAGTATATATAAAACGGACACACGAAATACACATTACAAGAGCACATTTAAAACTGAACTGAACTTGTCGAGGGCATCTCTATTTATATAGAAAAACAGCTTCCAGATCTTTCCTTTTATTTAAAACTTCGAGAACATTACTTTTCTAGACTCTCACAGTAAACGCGCATGTGTGCGGGTTGAGGCCCCGCCCAGGCAGCTCGACCCCCCACCGCACAATACAAACTTTCACTTCTACAATGACAGGTACACTTACTTAAAAATGAATGTAGAGTTTTCTAGTACACATCATCATGTAGAGATTCTCAACACATCATCGTGGGTGTAACACTTAAATTAGTAGTGGGACTGTTCCCTCCTCTTAAGTCTAAATCCTTAACTATGATAGGCTAAAACTAATCGAAGTGAGGGTAGTTTCATACAATTTTTATAAGAGTTTCTATTATTCGTCAAAGACTGTATCATGTGACCCTACGTCACGATTTGGGGGTGTTTTCCTTCTAAGATTAAAGTTCTCACGCAAATACAACACCTGTCTTTACCAATGTTCACACGGAGTACACCTGGCCTCACACTTGTGACCCATTACTCGACTCCCCCAAAAGGATATCAAATTTGTGTGACATTTTATATTTCCTGTCTGGACCTTGTCACCATTAATTCTTATTTGTCGTGTCTCGCCAGATTTCCTACGATTATCGCTTCCTGGACAGTCACGCTTATTGAGAAAGGGTGAGATACCATTCACGACCCTGGGAAAATTCCCTAAAACTAATTTTTATGTTCAAAACATGCTACAGTCTCGTATACACACTTGACACCTCTCCCTGTTTCCCACACAACTAAGAATTTCTTATTTTCTCACTTCTAAGTAACAATTATGCTACAAGTACAGTAAGTACAATTGACAATTACAACACAGGAGTTAAACAGCTCAAGAACGAGGTCAACGGCTGAGGCCGGTAGATTTGGTAGAGCAGCGGCCCCGATCCGGTCAGGACCGGGGGGGGGGGGGGCGCGTCGGCGATTCAGTCGGCAGATAGATGAAACTAGTTCATCCCTGTCGAACGGGAGGGCGAGAAAAATGTTCAGATAGGAAGTCCCGAATTTCAGCCGAGTGGGCAGAGTCCAAGACGCCTTGGTGAACAGTAAATTGCACCTCCATGCAGTCGGCGAAGACCTCAGCCTTGCCTTCTGACGAAGATACAACCCCGTTCGGAGTTTCAAGTTGGTTGCGAGTTCTCTTCTCGCGGGTCAATCTACTCGCCGCTCTCCAGACGGAGGCGTGGTCGACTTCAAGAGACTCAAGATATGAGTCCCATCGATCAGAGTTTACGTCCCGCAGTAGCTGTTGGACGTAAAGGGACTGGGCCTGAAAGCGCCTTTTGACGCCGGGGTCACTGGTTCTTTGCCATCTGCGGCGGAGCTTGCGCCGTAGCCAGATGGCGTGGAGAGCTTCCGGAGGTAGGGTCGAGCGTGGATGGTTCACCTCGAGAGCATAGGTGTGTCGATCCATGACAGCTTGGGCCAACTCCTGAAGATGAGTGGCTCGGAGATCCAAATCGTCACAAGTGACGATCGGGTCCGCGGGGAGCGATGGAAACCGCCGTGAGAGCTCGTCATGGTAGGAGCGCCAGTTGACTCCTAACAAACTGAGCGGGAGGTCGGGGTGAGGCCGACATCTCACGGGCAGTTATAAAATCTGCATTAACCTGTAATCCTATCTCTTCTGCTTCACTTTTGAGTTCCTGGAAGGTCTCTTTTGCTCTTCCTTGTAATCTTAATATTGATATCATCTGCATACCCTACGATCTGGACCATTTTATGTTCTAATGTTGAATTCCTATCAGTTGACAATTTCCTGATCACATATACGAGTGCTAAGTTGAACAGTGTTGGTGCCAGCCCATCGCCCCATTTTATCCCTCTCGTGAAATTAAAAGGTTCTGTCGTACCCGTTTGACTTTGGCTGTCGTCTGTATCATTGTCAATCTTATCAGTTCTAATTTAATAGGTATTTGAAAGTACAGCATAATTTCAAAAAGTTTATTCCTATCTATGCTGTCATACGCTTGCCTAAAATCTATAAGGATTTGTGTTAGGTCCATATTGTTTTCCCACATCTTCTCCATTAGACTAACGGTGCAACGGGTGTGCCGCAAGATTTGCTATGTATAATTTACTACTATACTATAGTATTATAATGAATATTTTATAATGTAATTAATTAATTTGTGAATTAATTAATTCGTTGTGTTTGCCGTGCTCCACGATCTTGGAGCGCCACTTATTAAATGATTATTATGCATAAATTAATAATTGCATAATTTAATTAACTTTTAATTAATATAAATTTCTTTGATTATGATTATCTAGTTGAATCTAGTTCCTCGTGCCATTTGTTGGGCAGCCATTAACTATAATAATTGAATGTAAATGTAATTTACATTTGCGCCTAGTTAATTATTTGTATCAACTGAATAATTACTCTAATTATTCATAGCTCAACATATGATATCATTTAATAATTAATATTGTAAATTCGATTTACATTACTGAGCAAAAGAAACTCTTAAAAAATTACTTTGTGATTTTTTAAAGATTAAGTTAACATCTGGGTTATCTGTAATAATAAACGCATGTGTAGAATCAGCTTAAATAACTAATTTATTATTCATTCATAGTAAATTATTATCATACATATAAAACGTCGTTGTACCTGTAAATACATACATATTTTCAACAAAACAAACTCTAGTTTAAATATTCGCTGAAATAAAGAAGACATACATACATACATAAATCATATGAGATAACAATTCAAATTCTAATTATTGATGCGTTCATTAATCCCAGATAGTTTTTGTTAACATATTCGTTAATTATACTTTTAACTCTGATTTATATTCATTACGTTTATTTATAATTTCCCAGGGTAGGAATTCTTTGAAAGAATCAGGTCAGTAGCAGCAACTTAAAGTAATAATTAAAATAATGGTTACTTGAGTTTTATGGAATATCCGTTTAGTGTCCAGTGATGTCCGGTCTTGGTGGTGATGATGACATAAATGCACATCTCGTTGACTGCCGTCGATATCACAAACACTTGTACACACCCACGATCACTCGCGTCGAAGTAGAGTTGTGTAAATAAGTAATGGATTTAGTGTTCGTTTGAATAATTCATTTTACAATGAGTGTTGTATGTTCATTTTTATATTAATGTTTATGTCTGTTCGCCACTTATATCACCTTCTATCAATGTATGTGCGATTATATTAGTTCGTTCAAATGTTCATGTTCTATAACGTTTAATGAGATGTAGTAGCACTGACTAAATTTAAGTTCGTCTGTTTTGTACAATACATAAGTGATGATATTTGTACGTGTTGCAATTTTATTGTTCGCTTTAAATGATTACTACCTGAGTCCGTTACATCGCACTTTGAAATTCACTATTAAAAGATCACTAAGTCCGACTATTATGACATGACGATTTCACTAAGTCTGTTAATTTACGATTTTGATGTACTAACTCCCGAAACTTGGGATATACTCTCCGAAAATTAAAATATACTAGTTTGAAAATTTAAAGTAAACTGGCGTGAAAATTAAAATGTACTGGCTAAAAATTTATGGTAGACTGCCTTCGTCCCTGTGTTGGACATATAGTTTTATCAATTCGTCCCTACTCAAAATTTTGTCTTCCGCGCGTTCACGCCTTTCCTTACTCGTGATAGGTCAGTTTTTAGTTTTCTTGGAATAGTTTGTCCCACTACGTTAGGATTCTTCGTTATCTTTCTTCTGATACGTCCTTTGTTTTTGTTACTATGGAAACTGTCCTCTCCACCAGAATTCTTCGCAGGTCTTGTCTTCTGATAGGTTGCCAAACATCCCCCAGATTTTGTTCTGTCGAACGTTGACCTATTTCGTAGAATCTTGTCTATTATACGCTTGTCGATCACTCTTTTGTTTGAGGTATACGCAGTGTTTTTCTGAGTTGCCTTCATCTGTTCTCGGGTCCTTCCGAAGTATCGTTCTCTCTTACACCCCTTTTTTGTAACTATTAATAATTTTGGACATCTGTTAGCTGGTGAAGTCACCCTAACTTTCTACTCGTAAATTGCGTCTGACACTTAGACGTTATCACCAGCTGAGTAACATGATTGGAGTCCTGTCCATTCTCTGCTTCACTTATTGTTTCTTAAAGTGCTGTACGTCCGTTCCTTTGTAAACATTTTGTTTCCCCTTTTTGCAGTACCTCGTACTCTGACGTAACTTGACTGAACATCTGCTTTAATTCCCAGTACACGTGTGAGTGTCCTCGCATGCTTTGTCTCGGCTGTTGTGGGTAATAATTCTTAGCTAAACTTTGCCTGTCATCTCGTACATCCAATTTCTATAGTCGAGTAGAACTTAACGTCTTCCTATTGTCTTGTTAGCGACGCTACTCTGACATCTTCACATTACTTTTTATTTATTGCGTCAACTAGAAGTCGTTGACACAACTCCGTGTGAACACACTCCGTCGAGGAGAAAATTTAAAAATTTTTAAATTTTTGCTCGTTACAGTATACTATACTATACTACGTATTCTACGTCAATATTTATTTTGGTAAAGAAGCAAGAGAAAAATATTCAAGAGTTTAAACAGATTTTTACAGGGGACTTACTGGCGTGTCGTTGAAATTGGACTGACTTTGTTGAAATTGTCGTTTCTTCTACAAAAGTTCAATTCGTGGTGGATTATTGAAGATAAAAACACAGACGCCAGATTCCTATTCATCTAACAGAAGAAACTCGCGTTTCGTATTTTTTATGATTCTTAGAGTCGTAAAGTCCAGCTCGCACAAGCAGGTGGTAGGAAAATGTAACTGCTTCCACTTGAGATGTACTTTGGAAACGTAACATGCAGAACTGGAGAAGTGATAGTTCACCATGTGTGAGTTGAAGTGTTCGGTCTGCTGAAATTGTTCTTCTTTACCCAGAGCGAGGTCGATGGTTAATTCTGGGGACACAGCGTAAGGACGTCATACCTTGTGACAGGAATGGGGGAGGCGGAATTGTTGCCACCTTGTACGTCAGTGTGCCGTGAACAAAATATCGGTATGGAGAAACCATACATGACTTCCATCTTCTAAGATTTATATTTAAAAATCATTTTCGATACGAAATATTTCCACATAAACTACTTCTTTCTTCAGCCTTAACCACAGTACTGTGGTCACCAACGTATACCACCTCACGTTAGCGCACTCGATTTTCACTGATGATGGCAGTCGATGGCACTGCCGAAACGTCTGGTTTTTGCAGAAAACATTGGACCACGGCCGAACAGCCTGGGAAGGAATTTTAACAACAAACTACTTCTCTGTTGCCGATAACGTAGTACACATAAAAAATTATCCCCTCCCCCTTAAAATATCATTTTCATTTATAGCTATTTCATCTATCTTTCTACAGTGGATTATTATGACCTTCTTCTCAGGATACTTTATTTATCAAAATTAAGTACTTTACTCTCGTTAAAACATAAAACGATGCAGGTAAACTACCCCTTCCCCTTAACTGATCTTCACCAAAATCAATAGGCCTTGAGTCCTCTACAACTCAGGCACATATGGAAAGGATTATTTGATTCTGTTTGAATTTGCGGCAGTTATCGTTCGCCATAGGAAAAAGTTCACACACACACACACACACACACACACACACACACACACACACACACACACACACACACACACACACACACACACACACACACACACACACACACACACACACACACACACACACATTTTGTAAAATGACTTTTCTTCATGTTTTGAGGGTAGTACAATCAGAATTAGCCGGTATCTCGAACACGATTTTTTCGCGATCATCATACTTCCATTTCGTTACGGAACAAAGAAGTAAAAAATGTTGAGAACCACTGCCCTAACACTTAGCCTATAAGCAAGCTCGTGTTTGTTACCGGTACGGATAATATTAGACCCTCGCCTTTGTTGTGCGGGGATATTATGTCATTTGATGGACCCGACAGAAAAGCTTGTCTTGGTTTTTTATTGTGGAATCACAGCATAGGCGTAACGTGGGAGTGGCAAGGGGGCACTCCCCCCCCCCCATGTTCCGAGCATTATAAAATTTTGTTTCCAGTTGTTATAAATAAAAACTAACAAATAGTCAAACAGGAGACAGTTTCTATACTTGCGAGCACAGTATAAATTAATTCTTATTTCTTTCGAAGAAACTTGTAAGGAGAATGTTTGACAGATTTGAATTATATACGTCAAAATAATATTTTGGAGACCCTGATTAACTTGATTAACTGGAATACAATGCGTGTCTTTTACACAAACACTTGTTTTGGAACATGTCGTAATGAAATAATAAGCGCAGCTGTATTTCTAGTAATTGCTCTCTTTACTTCGTCTCTTTTGTAATAATATAATACATTTTATTAATCTTATTATATAGATGGTCTCACTACACACTTGAATTTATGAAGCCTTACCCTGCCCACCAAAAGTTACGCTCATGAATCACAGCATACGTTACTTGTCTTGTCCTTCGTGAACGTACGTTTCATCAGAGTATGGCGACTCCCGTTCTGAACTTGGCGATTGACTTAAGTAATTTCTTAGCTCGTTAAAATATGTCTATTTCTCAAATTACGGTTTTTGTAATAAATTCAGATCCCGTAGGTGTAAAAGGTAAATGGAAGTTTTAACGTCGCACACGAGATGTAAGAACGGTTTCTGTAGCTCAACGTATAGCCGTTTTAATGAAGTCATCCGCCTGTTTGCATTCCGTATACCCTGAACATTAAATTCAGAAGCGAGTAGTTAATCTAAATCCTTGATAGCAAGAGTTTGGTATGTCCACGTAACTTATTGAAAGCTGTAAGTAATGAGAGAAATGCGTTGAAGGTCGTGGTTGTCAGTGAAGGTTATGTTTTCGTGTACCACGAAATTTCATCGCTAGGCGCAGTGGTAAATAAAGAGTACTATGCGGACATTTTACACCATTTGTATGAAGCTGTCGGTAGAAAACGGCCAGATTTACGGAAGAATTATTTATTTATGAAAATTGCAGTCCGCTAATGCGCCTGGACGCACGTCATCGCTTGTTAAGGATTTTGCCAGCGAGGCAAAAGAAAACGTCATAATGATGACATGGCAACTGCCGTATTCGCCAGGTGCGTCCCTACGCGATCTTTCCTTACTGATAATTTCCACGAAAGGACAACGTTTCGCGACCGTTGGAAGACTTATAACGAAAATCGCTAAGCGAGCTCAAGGCTGTACCAAAAAATGCTTGAAACATTTAGAAGACTGCAGTACAAGTGTCGACGAATGAAGGCATAATTTTTAAAAATAAACAAGAACCGCCAAGAAGAGGACAGGCGCCATCTGGACTGACGAAAGGAGGGAGAGACATCGATGAAGAATGAAGGAGATGAGGGCGAGGAGGAAGAGAGAGGAGAAGAAGGGAGGAACCAGTTGAACCAAACGTAGTCCAAAAAGGAAACGAGAACTGTATGATCAAACCCCGTATTACGGTATTGCATACACACACAGGGCAGGTAATTAAGTCCATAAGGTGCATGTTACTGGTTGCACTGACAAGTGTTAATTTAAACAATATTGTATAGCAAGGGAAAAATGAGTACTTTGAACGAGAATACAGTACAAAATACGTTTTAAGGTAAGCTTGAAGAGACATGTTCGTATAAAGTGTCGTAGTCCTTCAGCCTTTCGACTGGTTAGTACCCTCCCCGCATATACCCGTGGTACCGAGTCTATCACAGGTATATGGGACCTACAGTTTAACGCCGGATCCGAACGGCATAGTTGGGGAAGGTTTATACTAAGCAGGATACCTCTCGCTGGTTTGCCATTGCCTTGCGAGGGGGAACGGTCGTATCTAAATCAGATGGCCCCCGGCGGGAATTGAACCCGCGCCGACAGCGTAGCAGCGCCACACGCTAGCCACTACGCCACGACCGCTCCCGCGGGTATACACCCGCCACGACTGCGGGTATAAAGTGTAGAAACCCTAATTGAATCGGTTTTTTTTAAACGGGCGTAAGTCCATTTTTTTTCGATTTTCAGGTTTTGGTGGTTTTGTAGTCTAAACATCAGAATACATCGATTTTTGTTAAAAGGGCGATTTTATCACGAGTGGAAATGGGTCAAATCAGCATTTTAATTTTTTGGTTTATTTTAAAAGGGCGCAAGTCCAAAAGAGTTTTTTTTAAAAAGGCGTAAGTCCACTTCCTCTATGGATTCTGTTGTTTGATTTCTGGACTTTCGCCTGTTAAAAAAAAATCTGCAGTCAGCTGTTACTGCTCATTTTTGTCTATTGTTATTATAACCTCCAAAATATTGTAGTGAAGGTTACTAAACATCCTTGTACAGTCTTTGTAGGCTTACTTTACAGTTTTAATAGTTTAGTAGTTGTAGGTGACAGGCTAATGGATGAAAATATCGTAATTGGGAGCCCAAGAAAAAGAAAGGGCCAAAACCCCCAACGTTACAAAGTAAATATAGTAAAAAATGCCCGACTCAGTGGGCAGCCCTATGTCAATCACAGAGGCCAGGAAGTTCCAGCAAAAAAACCTGAATTCTCTTGCAGGTAAGATAAATCTTAGTTACTTATTTAGATTTAAACATTTCCAAACCTTATTAAAATTACTCATTAACAAAATATACTTCATGTGTCGCTAATGTTTATTTGCCAGTATACATAACCTCTTAATTTTTTATTGTAATCCCACCAGTGTTTTATTAAATTTATTAGGCCTAGTACAATGATCAAAGTTTGCAGCCAAGACAGTATTCTTTACAACAGCTAATAAAACGTTTTGCTGTCTTCAGTTTAAGTTTATAGCCTATAAGTTAACACTAAGAGTTTCTGGGTTTGTTTCAGATGCAAAGAAAATTGCTTACAAGAAATTGGGGAGGAAAATTGTCTGGATATTTTCAACAGATTCTACAATATTCTTTCGAAAAATGAACAGGATTTGCTTCTCCAGGGACTTATTGACGTCGTGAACGTGCAACGTAGACGGCCAAGGGATAATGTGATGAATACAGAGCAGAAAAGTGCCTCATTTTATTATAATGTTCTTGTGGGTACCGAGAGAATGAAGATATGTTTTAATGCATTTTTATCAGTATTTGCTATAAGTGAGAAAAGGGTAAGACGTATCAGACATCTCAAACTTATCGGTCAAACCCCTGAAGATAAGAGAGGCAAGAATGTAAGTAATAGTTTGCCTGCTGAAATCCACAGACTTGTGGATGAGCACATAAAGTCTTTCCCTTTGAAAGAAACTCATTACAAGGGTAAGAAAAGCTACTATTTATCACCTGATCTAAATATTAAAACGATGTGGAAGTTGTACATGCAAAAACACCCTGACGTTAGGCCTATAGTAAGCAAATCATTTTATTGGCAATATTATAGAGACAATTTCAATTATCCATTTGGCCGCCCGCAAGTTGATGTATGTAGTAAGTGTGAGGAGCTTAATGTGAAAATTAAGAGTCCTACTTTAAATAATGTAGCTAAACGAGCGGCAGTTGCAGAGCTTATGGTACATAAATCAAGAAGTAAAAAGTTTTACTCAGCACTGCAGCACGAACAGTCACAAGAAGGTAAAGATGAAAAACATATTTTGTCGTTAGCATTTGATTACATGAAAACTGTATCTATTCCTAAAATTCCCGTTCAGGAATTATACTACATGAGACAGTTGTCAGTTAATTGCTTTGGAATACACAATCTTAAGAGTAACGACACAACATTATTCTTGTACCACGAGGGTGTAGCACGAAAAGGCCCTAATGAGGTTTGCTCTTTTCTTAATGAATACCTAAAATCAGTACCAAGCCAATACACTGAGCTTCGTCTGTTCAGTGATAACTGTTCAGGCCAAAACAAAAACCAAGCGTTGTCAAGGTTCTGCTTATACCTGACAGATTCAGGTCGTTTCCAGAAGGTCACTCAGTATTTCCCTGTTCGCGGCCACAGTTTCCTCCCGTGTGACAGGGATTTCGGAATAATATCTAAGGCTTTAAAGAAACATGACCGCATTTTTGATGTTCATGAAATAACTGACATAATTTTGCAAAACTCATCACGGTTTAATAAGTTCACTGTTCATGAGGTTACATCATCTGACATAGTTTTAGATTTCAATAAATGGCAAAAAAGGTTTTACAAAAAATCGTGTATATCACAAGAAACAAAAGGAAAAAACACAGATAAGAAGGATAAAATGTACTTTCAGATTAGTACTCTCTTTATGTTCGTTTATGAATCTAAGTTAAAAGGATGTGTTAAAGCCTACCCTACAATAAATGGTATTATTCATCACAACTTTTTACTGGCTAAGACAAAAGCAGATACTCTCTCCCCACCTTCGGTTAAGGCTTACCAAGGTCGAGTGCCAATAAAAACTGCAAAGATGGAAGATATTAAAAAACTGAGAGCCTACATTCCAGACGACCATCGGGGATTTTTCGAAGAAATTTGTGACTGGCCAACTGATGGCAGATCTGAAGAGATTACCAGCGATTTCGAGGTTGAAGAAACCAACGATGACCCATAAATCAGAAATATGGCCTCAAATCTACATCTTTGATTTTTTTTCCTCTTTAAACTCATTTAAGTAATTTTACTATCTTTTTAGTAAATTGTAAACATTGTCTTACAATAAAAATAACAGTTTTTACTTGAAATTTAATGGTTTTTTTATCTCCTTGCAACTTGATTTTTTTTAAAAGGGCGATATTTTCACATTTTTAGAGCTATGTAACTAAATTATGGATAAAGATACAAGTGTAAAATTTTGAATCCTGTTGTAAATTGAATTTCTTTACATGTTGACATTTTTTTAAAAATATTTTAAGTGAAATATTTTGATTTAAACAGTGTTTTTTAGTTTTCCGAAAGTTTACTTTCTTGGACTTACGCCCGTTTAAAAAAAACCGATTCAATTCATTACGTGGTAACAAAGACGACTGTTGTAGTATGTGGTAAGCAGTAAGTTATTCCACATAAATGATAAAATAATTTACTGGCTTTAATAAAGACGAAAGTCTGTTGGCGGGACAACAGGCAAGGTTTGTTTGTCCAACAACGACCGCGACGAATGAACGTGCCGGAGCACGTGTTGACCTGTCACGAATTCCTTCCGAACCAATAAAGTGAGGGTAATAAAGTTTAGTTTTGCGGACCCTTATAATCGTTTATTTCTAACAGCCGAGCGTCTAGGGTGCGGGAAAGCTTTGTTGTGACCGACCTTTCTTTACGACGGAACGCTGCCGGGTGTGACGAATCGAGACCAGGACAGAACCGGGGAAAAGAACCCGTGGTGACTGTGAACGCACAGGCTCTTGTGAAGCTTGTTAAACCCCGTAAAACGGAGAAACAGGTCCAAAACATTTTGGTGTTTTAATAAAGCACTGGTGCTCCGGTTTCACCGACCTCCGTTAAGAATTTAACGGTCGTTAAGTCACCCGTTAAGGATTTAATGGGAGATAAACCGTTTCACGAAGTTTAGTTGAAGATAGCGGTCGATAAAATCGTGGATTAACTTAACGGGAGATATTCGTCCTGTTAGGTAACTAACGGACCATTAAAACGACGAGAGCTAACCTTAAAATTACGTTTAGTGTCATTTGTTTAGGTCTACGTTGTTTTCCATGAAGTAGTCGTTCGTCTAACACAAGTATATGTTAACGTGTAAACCATACACGCACATATTTATATTACAGTATGTTCTTTCATTAAACAATTTTTTATTTTCAATTGTTGCATAATATGCGGTATATAATATAGGCTATTGTGACAAACAAAATTGGACAGAGAAGATTTATAGGCTGAAATAATGTTGGCATTAAAAAAGATGACGAAATAGAGTCGTCACCGGTAATAGAAATATGCGTACTGCTTTTGATGGTTTGAGTAAGTCAACATTTATAGAACGCTATAGGCTTTCAAAAAAAGTTACTCTCAAAACTAGTTATAGGCAAAACGCTCTCAGTTAACAGCTATGTTCGTTTTCGGAACTGACGTGCAGCAGATACTACGTGCCTATTTGTGTTTTCTTCGTTTAGTCATGTGTTTCTCTGTTTGTCTTTATTATTTTTAATTCGATTATTTGTGGTCTGATGTATTCTGTGTAAGTATAATGAGAATCAGACCACGTTGAACCGGGACCCTCTTCTTCTCCCAGCGAAAGATAGAAAATGCGCTAAAAAGAACACTTGGTAGTAGAAAAAATTCGAATTAATTTTTGGTTAAGTTATAGGCCTATAACAACCGGCAACAGCTGTTGTGTACCCACGCCACGCCACTGATTCAGAGTTTGGTTAAAATGCTCTTTCAGTTAATACTCCGCATGAGTTTTTGGGATTTTTTTTCAACACTTTGCTCCCCACCCCTTTTGTTCTGGGGGATTAATCCTCAAAAACAGTAAGGATCTGTGCGGGATAAAAGTGTGGACACGGTTGGCAAGTTTAACGAAAGATCGGCTGATGTTTTCAAAAGTTATCGTGTGACTTCGCCGAACTAGACAGACAAATGACAAACGATCGGTTCGCTTGTTCAGTTTAACTGTATACTTTTCCAACGGAATGCAGAATAAAAGTTTGTGACCAGTAATTTGGACGCGGACGGACCAACTGGTCCACCAGCGGCATATTTTACAACACTAAGTTTTGGTGGGTAGTATACGATTCTGCGAATATCTTCGCTGTGTACAGTTGGAACACTTTCCGCTGCAACATCGTATAACCATGGGCGTAACTTGGGGCCTAATTTTGGGGGGGCAGGGTAAAGGTTCATAAATTCAAGTGTGTAGTGAGTCTATCTATATAATAAAATTAATAATATATATTATATACAAAATTAGATAGTTTAGTAATAATTGTTAGTTAGTAAACAAGGGACAATTTCATTTTTTAATGATCAACAAACCTTTCTTCATAAGTTGTACTTCCAGTTATGTTTACCTAGAACATATATACTGTAGGCCTATAAACATAAACAATTTTAGTTCTTTCAATTCTTATACCCAGTTTTCGTAAACGCATCCTCTCCCTTAGGCACACCGTCACAAAATGCTCGGCAGTTGTAGCAGTAAGCCGAATCAGTCACAACACAAAGAAATTTTCAAATTGCCTGTCAGGCAATTTTCAAAAAAAAATTAAGCAGTGTTACTCCTTTGAGTTCCTTATCTCCCATTTCTCAGAACTTAGGACACAAAAAACCAAAACAATAACAACAATAACGAATTAAGAAAGAGACAAGCGATGTGTGCTTTAACGGACTACGTACACGACCGAGTAACCGCCGCACTTGTAATCATTAACAAATAACAGTTCCAAACGACCGTCTTTTAAGATCTCGTGACGTCTTGCGGTGTTCCAAAACAAGTCTTTGTGTAAAAGACACGCATTGTATTCCAATTAATTTACGTCTCTAGCGTTTTTTTTTTAACAGAAATATTATTTTGACGTATATCATTGATTCAAACATTCCCCTTACAAGTTTCTTGGAAAGAAATAAGAATAATAAATTTATGGCAACTAGTCGTCTGATAACAGTACAGACGTTGATAAATAGTGCTTACTGTGCTCGCAAGCATAGAAACTGTCTCCTGTTTGACTATTTGTTAGTTTTTATTTATAAACAACTGGAAACAATTTTATAATGCTCGGAACATTGGGGGGGGGGAGTGCCCCCTTGCCCCTCCCAAGTTACGCCTATGGTATAACTTACTCGATAATTTAATTAACGATAAACAGTTAACTTAAATATTGTGTTGTTTTGTACGAGGGAATAATTAGTTTTTTAACAGTAATCGGGAATAAAAGCGATATTTCGTAAAATCCGAATAAAATATTTGCTACGTGTGTTTGACGATACAGTACATATTAGCTCTGAATTTGGGTAAAAACAATTGTTAGTTACTCGTATTCTGCGGACGAAGTTATCGTACCACTTTGCACTCGTATACACGTTATTTTCAGTTCGGACTCGGGGACCGGTGTAACGACCCAGAAGTAAGTAACATAAAAATTTAGTTGCTTTGTGATAGAGGTTTAATTTTATGACATTTTTTCGTGTGAAAATGAAAAACGACGTTTCATAAAATCATAATCAGGTGTCCATGTGACAAGGGCGAGTGATGCAATTGGTTGTGAGAAATAACGCAGCGATTTTAAGATAATCTGTATTAAATATTCCGCGTTTACTTTTATATTTGTCTTTAATTGCAACTGATATTTGAAATTTTTTGATTTCCCATTTTGAATTAAGTTTTAGAGATTTAAAACGACTGTGTAAAAATTAAAGATAGTTGAGTTTTATACGTAAACAATAAGCTTGCGCCTCAGGCTGTCACGGCCGGCGTCTTAATTATATTGCTAAAACTACTATCTGGTTTTCCATGTTCTTCACAGTCGTTTCGCTTCTGGATGGCATCTTCAGTGTCAAAGGACTTAAAACGCACTGACAAGTTGTCCGTCAGTCTTTGCCACAGTACTGTGGTTTACTGACGGACAGTGCGTTTTAAGTCCTTTGGCACTGAAGATGGTCTCCAGAGGTGAGGTCGAAACGTCTGTAGAAGAAAATGGAAGCCCACGGCCCGGATAGTAGGTTAAGCAATAAACCTTGTGCCTAACAATTTTATATAGTAGTTTTTATTATTTCAATACAGATCACACTGTCTATTAATTATTTTACGTCTATAACGGTGATTCCCGAAGTGGGGTCCGCGGACACTTTTAAAAACAAATAGAATATACCGTCGTAATTTTCCCCGAGTTTTATAGTCTAAAATCTAAATTTTAGAATCAATATTACTTTTATGAAATTGCTAACTGCTACAATTTTTATTGTTTAGACAAAGCTTTTCGTCATCACTGACATCATCAGGTCTAAAACAACGTCTGTCAATTGTACGTTGTAGGCTTTTATACTTTAAGCCCCTCCCCTTATGTCATCGCCCCTCCTATTGGTTCTAGCTGCTGCCGCTCTTCGCGGGAACTTTGTCTACATTTTCCGTTAGGCATTTTACTAACGTCTGTCAAATTGTTTTAAGAATCTCCCGTTAATTATGATGACATAAGGGGAGGGGCTTAAAATATAAAAGCCTACAACGTACAGTTGACAGACGTTGTTTTAGACCTGATGATGTCAGTGATGACGAAAAGCTTTGTCTAAACAAAAAAAATTGTAGCAGTTAGCAATTTCATAAAAGTAATAGTAAGGATGGCTGCTAATTTAAACAATACGAAGAATAATATCTTTAAACCATGTCATGTAACAGAATCTGTTTGTCAGCCGAACTGACTAGAGCGCCGCATCAGCGCAGAACTGATCGCGCTGTTTTAGTCCACATATAAGCACTGTATTTTGCTTATAAGCACTGTATATCGCGTATAAGCACTGTATCTAAGCAAAACGTTTTTCCGTGTAGCTGGTTTTACGCCTAAGTAGCTGGATTTCGATACGTGTGGCTGGAAAGACAGAGCCGAGGTTGGCAAAGTTAATAAATACACTTGATGTCGAGAGTGAATATTGAAGTTATAATCAGACATTAAACCTAATATTGCAGAGCTAATTGTTCAAAAACAGCTTCATCGTTCACATTTAACTGTGTTTGATATCATTAATATTATAACTTTCCAAGTTAAGAGAATTTTGATTTTAATACATTTTAATTAAAATATAAAAGTTTGTATCATATTTACTGTTTGTTTTAATTTAGAACTCAGACGGGGTCCCTGAAATTTTTAATTTTTTGAGCCGTGGGGAGGGGGGGGGTCGCGGACTGAAAAGTTTTGGAACCACTGGTCTATAATAGATAGTACTAAATGTCTGCGTTACTGTATTGAATACCACGGAATTACGTTTCCCTTTGTAATTGGACAATTCGGTTTGAAGTGATAACATTGTTACCTATACAATAAATGAATTACATAGTCGTTTTAAGTCTCTAAAATTTAATTCAAAATAGAAAATAAGAAAACTTTTAAATTTCAGTTGCAACTAAAGACGACCGTAAGAAATATTTAATATATATTATCTTAAAATCGGTGCGAAGTGATGTTTACAGTTAAACAGTTGTCGCGTGTAACACTGCACGACAAAAGTGCTAGACTAAGAAATAATCATATCATTCCGACAGCAGACGTCAATAACGTATTTTTTTTGTAACGTGTACCATGAAAACATTCAAGCGTTAACGCGTATAGCAGCAGAAATTGCTGAGCCGAAAAGAATTCAACGAGTAGATAGCACGCATTATGAAACGGTGGCGATACTTCGATTTGACACTCTGCTGTCTGTAACTAGGTTGTAAACTAATCGTTTTTACTTTCATGTTCCATAAGGTGATGGCGAAAAAAATCGTGTTCGAGATAAGGGCTGATTCTGTTTGTACTGCCCTCAAAACACGAAGAAAAGTCATTTTCCTAAAAGTGTGTGTGTAGAATTTTTTCTATGACGAATTCAAACAGAATCAAAACATTTTTTGCATATGTGCCTGAGTTGTAGAGGACCTTAGGCCTATTGATTTTGGTGAAGCTCTGTTGAGGGGAAGGGGTAGTTTACATGCAACGTTTTATGTTTTAACAAGAGTAAAGTACTTAATTTTGATAACTAAAGTATCCTGAAAAGAAGGTCATAATAATCCACTGTAGAAACGTAGATGAAATATCTATAAATGAAAAGGGTAGTTGAAGAGGGAGAGGGTAATTTTCTATAAATGAAAATGATAATTGAAGTGGAGGGGATAATTGTTTATATGTGTACTACGTTATCTGCAACAAAGATGTAGTTTGTTGTTAAAATTCCTTCCCGGGCTGTTTGGCCGTGGTCCAGTGTTTTCTGCAAAACCAGACGTTTCGGCAGTGCCATCGACTGCCATCATCAGTGAAAATCTAGTGCGCTAACGTGAGGTGGTATACGTTAGTGACCACAGTACTGTGGTTAAGGCTGAAGAAAGAAGTAGGTTGTATGGAAATATTTCGTTTCGAAAATGATTTTAAATATAAATCTTAGAACATGGAAGTCATGTATGGTTCTCCATACCGATATTCTTAGTATATGAACAACAGAGTGATTTCTGTGACCACTGATTTTCGAGTTACGGCGGATCTTTTGGTTGGTTAAATAGCATCTCTCGTGTTGGTATTTTCTCGGAGAATTGTCCGTGTTCTTCATTCAACAGATCATAAAGTATTGCTAACGAATCTAAAGTAGATGAAAAACTTGTTTTCATCATTTCTAAAATCAGTAGATAATATGGCAAAAGCGCCAGCTGTACGCCTTTGAATGTTTAACAGATGAATCCACTGTCTTCCCCTGTTCCGTTCCGCTTTTTTACGATGTGAAGTACTTGCACACTTACAGTAATCTTTCTGAGTCGTCCATTTTGAGAAAATTGGAAATTTAGCAGTCGTAATTACATGAGACACAGCAAAAACTCTCTTGATTGTCCGGGATGTCTAATGCGCAGTCTACTTCTGGAATGCGGGGCCGACTGAAAGGGCGTGATAAGTCTTATCACTAAAGGAAGAAGTGTGGCCAGCAAGAAGCAAAATTATTTTGCCCCCTTTTACACATCAGACCGAATTTAATGAAGAATTTAGTAAAGCCGACGGACAGGAGTGTATCAGGGTTCAAGTACATTTTGAGAGAGAAATTTCCACAGCTCGCTTCGTGAACTTCGGAAGGATCAGAACTTCACAAGCCCTCGTCGGAAACGAGAAAGCAGCCTGTGAAAGTGTTTTCCTTTCTCGGTGACAGACAAGTTGAAAACTACGTAGAAATAATTGTAGAAAAATGCCCGCAACGTTTCACTCAGTTGCACTTTTCCCTCACAAGTGTTGTGAAGTGCCTGTCGAGCATTTTGAGGGATTTCTGGAATGTAGCAACAATATCAGGCTGTACAGTGCCTCAGAAATACGATAAAAAGCGAAGAAAAAGTGATCGAGTACATTAGTAAGCCATTAATGTTTTTTATAAACTATTTATTTCATTAATTAGAAATCCTAACAACTATAAACGTGTTTCCAACGTTTTTTTATAAACTACACTTTTTTACATACATAGTGATAGACTACTACACCCAAGTAATGTATCTCAAAACTTAAGAGCTATTAAAATTATTTTGAAGTCATATTGATTATTGGTATTCATTATTCATCATTCGGATTTAAAATTAGGTTATAGTAAGATCTGAGTATTTTTAAGAAGGACGCAAAGGAAAAAAAAATATTTTTTCTTCTACAGTATAATCCGAATGTCGAAACGTTTGTCGCGCAAAGAGCGCGTGACTCGCATACGCACAGCAGGGTCGTAAACTCGAATAAGAATCTAATAACTCGACGACTTCAAAATCGGAGCAGTGTTTGACTGG
The DNA here is from genome assembly GCA_034769895.1 of Magicicada septendecula. Lineage (NCBI taxonomy): Eukaryota > Metazoa > Arthropoda > Insecta > Hemiptera > Cicadidae > Magicicada > Magicicada septendecula. Next base: position 324,175,622 of record CM068376.1, on the reverse strand, counting down.
AAACGACTAGAAAAAACAATCATTGTTCTGCGATCGTCCTTTTAAGTTGCTTACGAACGGCTGGTTTTGTAATAACGTTGGTCGCTCGGACACAAAGACACGCACAGAATCTACGTAAAAGCCAAATGTTCACGAACAGAAAATTCCTGAGTTTACGAGGATGTAGGTAACGCCCGCCGTAGTAGAAATGCTGTGTGGTTCGGTACCCAACATCTAGACGATCTCCGCTGATGCAGCGACTTTAGATGGAATGTCGAATGGTCAGAGCGAACAGCTTCTGGTCGAAAGGAAATTCAATTATGGTCAATATATAACGTTTAAAAATTTAATATTTATTAAAGGAAATTTCGTACAGTAGTTTACCGGTATTTTGTTAAACACTTGGCAAACAGTATTCTCGTTAGGTTGTGTTACTGTTTAGGTTATAACAACAGTTTGTTTTTGATAAATTTTATTTGTATATTTGTAGCAGCATAATGTATTAAGCTTTTCTAATGGATTGAATTGCTCATAATTTAAAGTTTAGAGCGGTGATTCTCAACGACGGGCTCCGAGAACTGAGTGGCGGTCCGCCCCTTGCCCTGCCTCGAAGTAAGATCTGGGTGTTTGCATCGTCGAAAGTTTCAGAAATTACGAAACACTTTTTTGTTTTTGTAAGCTAGAGCTTTCCATTGTCCGCGGCTGTTTTTGTTTATTTAGAAATTTATTCGTTTTTACTTCCATGGTCCATTATAAGGAAATGCAAGGTATGGTGATGGCGAAAAAAAATCCTGTTCGAGATAAGGATTGATTCTGATTGTACTACCCTCAAAACATGAAGAAAAGTCATTTTTGAAGTGTGTGTGTGTAATTTTTTCTATGGCGAACGATAACTGGCGCAAATTCAAACAGAATCAAGTAATTTTTTGCATTCCTCCCTGAATTGTAGAGGACTCAAGGCCTATTGGTTTTCGTAAAGATCGGATAAGAGGGAGGGGTAGTTTACCTGCAACCTTTTATGTTGTAACAAGAGTAATTTTGTCTATGACGAATGATAACTGCCGCATATTCAAACAGAATCAAATGGTTTTTTTGCATATGTACCTGAATTGTAGAGGATTCAAGACGTGTCGATTTTAGTGAAGATCGGTTAAGGGAAAGAGGTAGTTTACCTGCAACGTTTTATGTTTTAACTTAATTTTGATAGATAAAGTATCCTGAAAAGAATGTCATAATAATCCACTGTAGAAACGTAGATGAAATATCTATAAATAAAAAGGGTAGTTGAAGGGGGAGAGGGTAATTTTCTATAAATGAAAATGATAGTTGAAGGGTGAGGGGATAATTTTTATTTATATGTCTTGTGTACTACGTTATCAGCAACAAAGATGTAGTTTGTTGTTAAAATTCCTTCCGTGGTCCAATGTTTTCTACAAAACCAGACGTTTCGGCAGTGCGCTAACGTGAGGTGGTGTACGCTAATGACGACAGTACTGTGGTTCAGGCTGAAACACGAAGTAGAAAGAAGTAGTTTCTATGGAAATATTTTAGTTCGAAAATGATATTAAACATAAATCTTGGAACATGGAAGTCATGTATGGTTCTCCATACTGATATTTGATAATTGGAAACCGCACAACAAAAGAAACAAATTGGCAGCAGTCAGAGGGATTAGGAAAAATACTACATTGAAACATTTCTGACACTCAGCAATGATACAGTTTGCTGGAACCCAACGATATTGTGGTGACCATATGTTTCCGGAGGTGGTGGCGGAGGGATTTACCGTATTGTCAGAAAATTCAGTATGGACCATTGTTTGTACAGTACGTGGAAATTGGCAGTATCGCGCATGCGCAGCAATTGAGCCGTGATGGTGTTACACACTCGGTATGTTCGCAACGAGCATCCAGTTGAAGCAGCTTGTACTTGATTCCGTTTGAGTTTATATAGCATTTTACTAGGTGATACCTTCCGTCCAATCCGAGCCTTTCTTGATGGTTCCGTAGTGTATTTTTTCCAGGGGTAGATTACCGGCCTACCGCCCAAACCCCAACCTGGAGGACCAGGGATTTTTCTGTTAGGGTTCTCTCTTCCCTTAGCCGATGGGTCCCAGTTTTCTGGCGCCGGGAACTCGCCAGCAGCAAACAGTCTCGACATCTTTGAAAGAAAAATATTACGAAGAATCCTGGGACCAATTAATGGCGTACATGGCTGGAGAATAAGTATAACTTTGAATTGTATCAAATGTATAAAGAACCACCGCTAACACGATACAGAAAACTACAGCGTCTAAGGTGGGCTGGTCATGTAGCCAGGATGGGGAAGACAGAATACCACGAAAACTATTGAATACCAGAATCCACTGAAAAAGACCAGTGGGAAGACCGAGGAGAAGATGGGAGGACGCGGTTGATGAGGATGCGAAAGAAATACTGAAAGTGCGTTCCTGGAGGAGGATGGCTACCGGCAGAAGAGAATGGGGTGGGGGAATTGAAGGAGGCCAGGGCCCAACAAGGGCTGTAGTGCCATATGAGAGAGAGAGAGACTAAGTGATACCTTGTTAGCACAGACGAACTCGTTTGTAAAACCGCGAAATTAACGCACGGTTAACAGATGAAAAAAGGAGTTAAAACACATTTATACTCATCTCTGTCAGTTTTCCGTCTTCGAAATAAGGCCCAATTGTAACTACTACCAAACGCATGGAATTATTTACCATGTTTAAAATAATGTAATATTGAATTTTTGTATGCTATGTACATATACAGCAAGACAAAATACATGGTCACAGGACAGGATGCTAGAGAAGGAGAGCACGTCCAAATTGGCATCTGTTCCTTCCAAAAAGTTAACAACTTTGTGTATTTAGGATGCCAAGTTAACTCCGATGGGGAAACAACGAAAGAAATAAAGCGAAGAATCACCTCAGCTAATAGGTGCTTCTTTGGTCTCAGACCCCTGTTCCAGAGTAGAACAATTCCCAGGAGCATTCAATGCTTTTGTATAAAACACTGATCCGCCCAGTTCTCACCTATGGTTCTGAGACCTGGACCATTTCTAGAAAGTCTGAGTCAAGCCTGCTGGTTCATGAACGCAAAATCCTCCGCAGTATTTTTGGTCCAGTATGTGTGGGAGATGAATGGAGGAAAAGAACCAACCAAGAACTGAACACTCTTCTGAATGAACCAGATATTGTGCAAGTTATGAAACTTAGTAAACTCAGGTGGGCTGGACATGTGATCAGAATGGGGGAGAATGAAATACCCAGGAAGGGACTCACAGAACAGATCTATGGCACCAGTAGAGTTGGTAGACTCAAACTACGTTGGGAAGACGGTGTGAATGATGATCCGCGCCATATCTTTGGGACCCGGAACTGGAGGCAGCTGCACATCACCGGGACAGCTGGCGGAGGCTGTTAAAGGAGGCCTTGCCTCAGTAATGGGTTGTCGTGCCGCTGAAGAAGAAGAAGAAGAAGAAGAAGAAGAAGAAGAAGATGTACATAGTATACAGGAGGTTCTCACTGACAAGAAAAACGCTGGAAGTAATGTATTCCTCCTCCCCCTCCTCCTCCCCCAATTTTGGGTTTTAGCCTGCTCAACGGTCTTCCTTCATTCCGTCCTCTCATCACACAGTCTTCTATAGCCTCTCACCTCCCATCTCTGCGTTGTCTATCTATCTTTTCCTAGTTCTTCCCCTAATTATTCTGCCCACTGGTTTCCGGTCTACGACTCTTTTAGTTGTTCTGCCACCATCCGTTCCAGTCTTCCGCTCTTTAAGAACCGGATTATGTTAGCACCGTTTATTAATTGATCCAGTTCGTATCCTCCAGGACACATCTTCATTTTGCCAAGGGCCAAAAATCTTCGGTAAGATTTTATGCTCAAATTCGTTATTTTTATTAGATCTTGCTATACTGTTCACACTCTTTCGGAAGTAATAAAATCTGTAGCTGATGAATAATGTACCAGATCTGTTGACTGAGAGACTAAAAAAACTAATGATGGTAAGACACGCATGCAGAATTTTGTGGCGGTGTCGATAGAAAGTTGACGGGGTAGATTTTGTTGTCACCCATATCTTAACATTTTTTACCGGTTATAATACAGTGGGTTCCGCTCTGTTGGGACACGTCGGGACTGTATCAAGTTGGCCCAATTAAGCGGCTGGCCCCATTATCCGAAATTTCTAAAAAGTAAGTAAATAAGCCTAATAAATGAAAATTTCGTAATAACGGAAGATTAAACACAACTCGTAACTGCAGTAAACACCGCAGTTATAAGATTTGTTACTAACAAAGTACGTATAGGGAAATAAAGTAATAAATGTATAATAATACTACAAATTACAGCGTAATGAAATAGTATATGGGAAGGTCTGTTTTTAACAATCCTGGAAGCCCTAGTGGTGCATGTAGTTGGTTTATGGTATGATGTCGCCAAAGTTCGAAACCGTAAACATATCATCGGGTTGTTGTACTGTATTGTTATGATGGTTTGTCGCCCTCATTACTCACTAGTGTACTCGTGTAAATTACGACCTCAAAAACAAAACAAAAAAAACTTGCTTCTATTTTATGAAGAAAACACGGACCCATTACTGGACCGAATAACCCCGGCGGTCTAAAACTTATTAAGCGAAGCAACTTTCAATGTGCAACCGTGATTTGTTTTTGTATTTTGCATATAGGCCGAATAAAGCAACTGGTCCTAATAAACGGTGGCCCCATTAACCGAAATAGACTATATTTAGATCTGCTTTAAAGGACAATAAAATGACACAACAATTTTTTAGTTGAATGGAGAACGGAAAATTTTGAGCTTTTCTCTTGCACCGTCGTCCATGATTGAACTGTTAATATGTAATAACAGAAAAAAAACCAGGGTCCAGAAAGATGTGACGAGTTTACTTCCAATAAATATTTCCCCTCAACTTCATAGTCAAGAATACATCCGTCTAGACTAAACAAGTGTTGGCTAAACAACGTTGACACAACATGCACTTAATGTTTATTTTATTGTTTATTCGACTGATTGTTTATTGTTTTTTTTTATCGTTGCGAAAGCGTATTATACACAAATATATTGCTCTACGCGTGCAAGCACAAACTGACGTCAGCATAGTTAACTAAATACCGGGTCAGGAAATTTACAAAATTATGCGTTTTAGCTGAGACGAAAATTTCGGGGAGGCTTCAAAACCCGTGTTTTCAGTATGATGGTGTCTTTGCGCGGTTTTGCAAAGTGAAATTCTGTCAACGTGGAACCGACAGAAGTTAGGTAGTCGACAACAGTACATGCTTCATATGGGAATTCTTGTTACTGTAGGCGGCAACCTTTGAATTTATGGGGGCGCATATACAACTGAGGACCAGTTCAATGGGCGCACCCCTCCCAACCCCATCAGTGAAAAATAGAAAGGTGCGGAGCTGAACGTTGGACATCGATGGTCAGTCGCTTTACGTTACAATCATTGACTGTCGCTTTATAATACCCTTGCGCTTATATTTAGCAACGTGGAACACCGAATAAAAAAAAAGGCTTTGCAGTATTTTTCACATTAGGAGTAAGTCATCAACAATCTATCATCATGCACACACACGTTAAAACTAACAAAACTTTAAATGAAAAATATGGTTAAACAGGAAAGCATTTTAATAAAAATCAATTAAAGAACTTACCACAATATAAAAACAACTTCATTGCTGTGGCATAAAGATATTCACAGCCTCACTGTTTTGCTTAGTTTCGTACTTGTATCTTGTATGGCAATCGGCACATGTGCAGAATGTATGAATACTCGTCATACTCGTACTAAACTATGTACTCATTTATTCGTTCGCTGTGTAGGGGGCTCCCACGACTCGGAACCACGAGACCATGAGTAATCGGAATGGGTATTTTGACTTTCAGTTATTGTTGAATTGGAACAGGTATTTCAACTTTTCAGTTACTGTTGTATCCGTTGCACTAAAATGTCATTCCAAAATATGTGTTATAGGTATATCGACCCACCTCTAGAGCGTATTAACTAAGGTGCGGTAGTAGATAGAAAGTTGAGAAGCTGGTGCTCACATAGAAACCTAACCTATACACTAGGAACTGTACATATGTGAATCTTTTTCATCTTCTGAACTTCCTCCATTGTTTAGACACTCAAATTTCCAGGATTCATTAGATATACTTCTCGTCATTGCCTTTAATAGATTTATGTTTTGTTTGTATATTTTCCTCTTATAAGTTGGCTGTTGAAAACAATCATATGGTTTTACTCCTCTGCAACTGGTTTTCCTGTTTCATCATTTTAAACCCTTCAAAGGCTGCCTGGTCCCAGCACGTGGTACTTTATCTACAGTATGAAGTATGTACCTTAATACTGTACAGGTCCCATATGCCTTCATCCAGTAGAAGCTACATCTTACACAGGTAACAAGACATGACATGAGTGAATCACTTCCACAATACAGTTTATGTTCTGTACCTGGTTACTAATTTTAGTATTAGTTAAGATGTCAATAATTTATCTTGAACTTCAAACAGCCCAGGTCATTGACTTTGTTCTTGAAAACGGTATCAGTGATACGAAAATGGTTACCTACGGCAATATGCTCATCTCCATACATGTTGTTCATCATGAAGTAGTATTGGGCGAGCTATTTGTATCTGCCTCTTACTGGAGTTGTGCATAAATTCTGTTGTTCCTCTTCTCCGTCTTCTTCTGGTAACAGATTTTGCTAAGTGTTCTCTAAATTGTAAACTCAACTTCCGACTCGAGTACTCTATAGCGAGACTAATGATTATCACTACATAACAGCCATAACTACTATATTGTGCAGAGGTGCCACAACAACCATCTGCTAATTATGTTTCTTTAACTCCCACGTATTTTTTCCTTAACTTTTCCATTGTATCCATCCAAGCTTTTCCTTTGAAAATTCTGAATGCAGTTCATTAATAGGCTACATGTTGTGTAAAATATAATACACCCTGTATAAAATATAAGTATCAGCATGGAAGGATAATAGAAACATTAGTACTTTTGATAAATATTGTTGTAAATCATAATGAAATGTAATACAGAAAGTTTAAAAAGTCGTAGCTTGTATGTGTAATAATATATACTATGTACTTACAGGGTCTCGAAGCAACTTGTAATGATAAAAAGAAGGTCTACATGGATAAACTACAGACATTGTTAGCAGCTTGGGAACATGCATTGATGTTTTTCCTTAAATCAACTCCAGAGCAGGCAGACAAATTATTTGTGTTCATTCAAAGGTGAGTTTGCAAAATGTATACAAATAGAATAGTAAAGTACAAAACGAGGAGTATATTTTTTCAAATTATTCAGTTCAGCTGTTGTTGTTGCTGTTGTTCGAGTGGTATTGCCAGGCATCAGTTGTCAAATGCATGCCGGATTCAGCTGAAAAGGGGAGATTTACATATTCATACAGAAAATCATTTTATAGTTGGTGTCAGAAATGTTAGATAAAGGTCAGTGCATTTCAAGTGGTCCAGCATTGGCTGGCCGTTTTAGAAAAAGTTAATTTTTTGTTTATCCTTTCCCTTATGTTTTGGTAGATGAAAACACATATATTTTGTATCCAGTTGGGTTGTCCTAGGTCTTTCAAATAAACATAATCGTTTTCAGTACATTCTATTCTAACACATTTTGGTGCCCAGTTTACTGACCTAGTATGTTCTGTACAGGTGATCTTTTTATCCAAATTTGCCAAACAATTAATAAAAATCGCAGCATTAATTTTTTTATATGCGTAATTATATATTAGTATAGTTATTTTATAGAACGTTTCAATGGCGAGTAAGAGAAAAATCTGAAAACTGCACACATATGTCTCTGTGTCTCTGTGGCAGGAAACTTCAATATAAATTTCAACTTTTGAGATTCAACTCGGAGCAGAGAAAAAAAATCTTGGAAAATGAAGTAAAATTGGTTGTTTTCCGCATAGGGAAAATAAGAAGAAGCAGTAATTCAATCATTTAGGCTTGTTAAACTATGATAACTATATTTCTTAAAAATATACATATTTAGAACAACTTGATGTGTATTTTTAAGAAATATGTGTATTTTCGTTTAACAGTGATTGAATTACTGCTTCTTCTCACTGATTTCCTATGTGGAAAACAAGCCATTTTTACTTGTATTTCCAAGATTTTTTCTCTGCTCTGAGCTGAATCTCAAAGTTGAAATTTGTATTGAAGTTTCCGTACATAGAGACATTCTATGTGTGCAGTCTTTAGATTTTTCTCTGGTCCCCCAACAGAGACAGCAAAGCTTAAAATTTGAAAAAATTAAAATTTAAGGGCTGTAATTTTTAAAGGATTTTTTACTCGCTATTGAAATATTCTGTAAAATAACTATACTCATATATATATTCAATCACTTTCTGCTACAGTCCGTTTCTTGATGTATATAATACATTTAATATTTATAAATAAATCTACCTCAAGATATACTTTTTTTCCTTATTAGGAACATGTTTCGAGAGCTCCCGTGCTCTCATCTTCAGCCTTCGTGATCTTGCGTCTGGTGAAGTATTTGTGTGTTGGCTGAGTGCTATTAAGGTTGTTTGTTGGTCTCTGGTATTTTAAAGTTGTATTATTGTGTGTGATTGTGGTATATGTATTTGTATTTTGTGTATTTTCGATGTTGAGTGCTTTGAATATTGTGTCATGTTTTGTATTGATTTGTATTTGTTCAGGTATTAGTTTGTTTTGTGTTTTATGTTTGTATATTTGTAAATTTTCCCAAATGTTCATTATGGTGCCTTTGTGTGGTATATGTTTTATTGGTGTCACATTGGTTATGTCTGGGAATTCATGTCCTGTGTTTATTGCATGTGTGGCTAAATTGGATTTATATATTTCTGGTTTTTTGTATGCGTTTAGGTGTTCAAAATAACGTTTTTTCAGCTGTTTTTTTGTTTGTCCTATGTAACATTTATTGTAATCTTGGCATTCAATTTTGTATATACCGTTAGTTGTTGTATTATCTTTGTTGTGTGAGCTATTTAGTTTTTGTAAATTATTTTTATTAGTTTTGTATGCTACTGTATTTTTATATCTGTGTTTTTAAATAGTTTTGTTATTTTATTATTTATGTATGTGAATGTGGCCTATTTTTTGTTGTTGTTATTACTTATGTGTTGTTCATTTTGATTAATTCTTAATTGTTCAGTTTTTATTTTATATTTGATTTTATTTTCTATTTTGTTTACAGTATTTTTATTGTATCCATTTTCATAACCAATTTGGTATATTATATTTCTTTCTTTGTCAGTTTCTTGTTTGTTTAGGGGAATTTTGTACATTCTGTTAAATAGCGAATAGAACGCTGCCATTTTATGTTGTGGTGGGTGGTCAGAATGGTTAGGTATAACCATATTTCACCATTATCAAGCATAATAGCAGAAATATTCCTACAACACATAGACACCAAAATACAAAATATTATAAAATCATATGATCCAAATGGCATATGGATAAGATATGTAGATGATGGGCTATATGTATCAAATTACAAAAACACAAATGCAGAGAACATAATGAAACAAATCAATAACATACATCCTAAAATACAATTCACAGAAGACAAAGAATAACATAACAAAATCAACTATATAGACATAACCATCACAAGATACAACAACCACATACAATATGCAATATATAGAAAACTAACTTCTACTAACATCATTATACCTAACCATTCTGACCACCCACCACAACATAAAATGGCAGCATTCTATTCGGTATTTAACAGAATGTACAAAATTCCCCTAAACAAACAAGAAACTGACAAAGAAAGAAATATAATATACCAAATTGGTTATGAAAATGGATACAATAAAAATACTGTAAACAAAATAGAAAATAAAATCAAATATAATGTTACGACGGTCTACTCGATCGTCGTAGGTACAGTGGAAACAAAATAAGTACAAGACACCAATTAAGTCACTAATCACACCTTTAATTGTTATAGTAAAACAGTTCGTAATTAACAACACAGTGTCTACAACAAATCAAATGAAATTGTTCATACGCAATAAAATGTCCACTAATATTAAAACTCAACTGTATTACAATTATACCGTCCGAATACAAAGCGCAACACTTCACTAATAACTACTTGAACGTACACCGTAATAACCCGAACCGCTCTGTAAAATATATCGCACTAATACTCTCGAACCGCACATTCAAAAATCTCGCATTGAACTGAAAAACTAAGGCCGCGGAGCGAAGTATTTATAGTTACGCTACACACACCAGAAGCTTCCAAACTGCGTCTTATCTCTCGCGAACTACGTAATTGCTGCGGCCTTGACACAGTCCGAGCGCCCGAGCGAAGGCTGGCAAAGTCGAGAAATTTCTCGTAACATGCGTTTAGTAGCACGTACACCACACGCTTACGTCGAGATCTTTCTGGCACATTCGATAAACACCTAGATTGTTCTACGCTGTCGTAGCACTGCCCCCTCCTTAAGCCTGTTCGTCCCGAACTGGCAAAGCGTCTCTAAATTTGTATTTAGCCAGGCGATCTAGGTGGACGACCTTGAACTTTCGCTGTCCTTCCTGTTGAATCCGATAAACAACATCGTTAATCCTTTTTTTTACAGTGTAGGGTCCTTCCCAGTTAGACTGAAGCTTAGGTGAGCGACCACGACGGCGCTTTGGATTGAACAACCAGACCTGATCTCCTTCTTGGAAACCCACACTATTGCTGCGAATGTCATACCGAGTTTTCATTTTATCACTGGCAATCTTGAGCCGTCCTCTTACCAAGCGATTCATTTCTCGCAGTTGGTTTTCTAATTGCGAGGAATAGTTCTTTGGCTCTTGGGACTGAGTCTCAGGTGATCCAAACATCAAGTCCTCAGGAAGACGAATCTCCCGCCCAAACACCAATTTTGCTGGAGTCATGCCGGTTGTGTCATGTACTGATGATCTATACACCATAAGGAATAGTGGTATACGTTGGTCCCAGTCTGTTTGGTTCTCGTCAACAACTTTCGAAAGATGCTGCTCAAGTGTCCTGTTGAATCTCTCAACCATCCCGTCCGACTGAGGATGCAGAGGCGTTGTCCTGGTCTTTCGAATTCCAAGTAGACGGCATAATTCTTTAAACACTCCTGATTCGAAATTTCTCCCTTGATCCGTATGGATTTCCATAGGGGCTCCATAACGGCAACAGAAGTTGTGAACTAACTGCTTTGCCACAGTGGTAACCTCCTGATTTGGAATTGCGTAGGCTTCCACCCACTTAGTAAAGTAGTCACCTACAACCATGATGTACCGGTTTCGTCAGTAACTGGGAATGGTCCAGCAATGTCTATGGCAATTCTCTCAAAAGGTTGTCCAACGTTATACTGTCTCATTTTTCCCCTGCTTCTGGTTTGTGGGCCCTTGCTTGCAGCACATATTTCACACGTCCGAACCCATTCCTCTACGTCGTGGCGAAGATGAAGCCAATAGAATCGCTTCCGTATTTTGTCAAGGGTTTTGTTAACGCCAAGATGGCCTCCAGATGTTCCATCATGCATCTCCTTCAAAACAGACTGCACTTTACTTCGGGGAACTATCAACTGCATGACCACGTCTCGTCCATCTGCACTTTCCCAAGCCCTTTTCAGCAATCCGTTTTCTAAGGTGAGAGATTCCCATTGTGCCCAGTAGCCCTTCAGCACTTCGGAACCATGGCAGATATCTTGCCAATCCGGGCGGCGACCTTCCTCTTTTGCTGTCAAGATCGGTCCAATGTCTTCATCAGTAATCTGTTCTTGTCGACAGTCTTGTGTTGTCCAGCCATCAGCCAGGAAATTTACAGTGATGGCTTGAACATGTTCGCTTGGGTTTTGTTCTTCCTTTCTGTGGCAATGTCGGCAGTCTTCCGGGCATGGTCTTCGTGATAAGCCATCTGCATTACCGTGCAGGCGCCCCCGCCGATGTTGTACCTTGAAGTTGTACTCTTGCAGACGTTCGAGCCACCTTGCCAACTGTCCTTCCGGATTTTTAAATCTCAAGAGCCATGCAAGTGCAGCATGGTCGGTACGTAGTGAAAACTCTCTCCCATAGAGGTATTTATGGAAGTGCTCCAAAGCTCTGACAGTTGCCAACAACTCTCTTCTTGTAACACAATAATTTCTCTCTGGTTTAGAAAGCGTCTTGCTGTAATACGCTATTACTCGTTCTTCACCGTTCTGCACTTGAGACAAAACTGCTCCTAGACCAGTATTGCTTGCGTCTGTGTCTACGATGTACTTCCCTTCGGAAGCTGGAAAAGCGAGAATTGGCTGCGAACATAATGCAATCTTCAACGTTCTAAATGCTTGTTCACACTCTCTCGACCATTGGAAGTTTCGTTTATTTTCCGTTAGCTCATGCAGTGGTTTAGCAATAGTAGCGAAGCCTTTCACAAAACGTCGGTAATATGAGCATAACCCCAGGAAACTCCGAACTTCGTGTTTATTCTTCGGAACTGGCCAGTCTCTTACGGTGTCTACTTTATTAGGATCCATTCTAACGCCCGCTGCCGAAACCAGATGGCCCAAATACTGTACTTCCTTCTGGAATAGAGAACACTTCTTTGGGCTCAGCTTCAGTTGTGCACCGTGAATTCTAGTTAGAACTTCCTTAAGGTTTTCCAAGTGATCTTCGAAAGTCTTCCCGATCACTATGACATCGTCTAAGTAAACAAGGCAAGTTTTCCACGTCAGGCCTCGGAGTATCAGGTCCATCAATCTCTCAAATGTTGCCGGTGCATTACAGAGTCCAAATGGCATGACGTTAAATTGGAATAAGCCACTTGGGGTCGAGAAAGCGGTCTTTTCCTTGTCTTCTTGATGAAGACCCACTTGCCAATATCCACTCTTCAGGTCCAATGTGGAAAACCACTGTGCTCCGGACAACGTGTCGAGTGTATCGTCAACGCGAGGTAATGGATAGCAGTCTTTCTTTGTAACGTCATTTAACCTCCGGTAGTCTACGCAGAAACGCAATCCACCATCCTTCTTCGCTACCAGCACTACAGGGGAAGACCAAGCACTTGACGAAGGTTCAATTACTCCCTCTGTCAACATGTCCTGTACTAACCGAGACATCTCCTCTTGTTTAGATAATGGAGGCCTTCGAGGAGGTTGGCGTATCGGTGTTGTGTCCCCGGTATTGATGCGATGTTGCACAAGAGAGGTTCTTCCCAATGACTGTCCCCGAACTGCAAAACAATCTTTGAATTCGTGTAAAAACTGTCCGAGTTCTTTTACCTCACCACTTGAGAGGTCGTTAGAAGATCTGTTCAATAATTCTTGCAGTTCCTCTGGTACTTTGGAAGTATCCGAAGAACTGGATCTTCGTTGCGTTATTCCGGCTACCCAGGCCACAGGAGTCAATTTGCCTAGGAGCGTATTGCTTTGTAAAGTGATAGCTTGATCCAAAATATTCGCCACTCTAATAGGTACATTTCCGGTTTCGTCAGGTTTTACTAAACTTCTGGCAATTAGTATGCCCGGTGTGTTGACTACCTGGGGTTCGAATATAGAGCACTGATTGCCCCTAGTATCTACCGCAGTTCTAACCATGATGATCTTTTCAGAGTTTGGCGGAACAGTTACGGCCACTTGGTTTATGACGTCCATCGATTTTTCTGCTGTCGTCATTGTTGATAGCATTACCTCTTCGCCTCCGATTCTCAAGACATTGTTTTTGAAGTCGACTATAAATCCGTATGCGTTCATAACGTCCACACCAAGAATTGCTTCATCCACAATGTCTGCAACAAGTACTTGATGATTAAACTCAAGTCTACCGAGGCGTAGGTGTATCTCCACATTTCCGTACACTTTTACAGGCCGTCCAGTAGCTGTTCGCAAGCTGCAAGAGCACCAGATTGGCTTGAGATCTTTCACCACGTCGGGGCGCACAATAGAAACTGTTGCGCCTGTGTCAACTGTAATCGAGGTTGGCCTTTCTTGAACAAATCCGGTAACTACCAAGCTCCCGGTGTTTTTCTGAAGCGTAGAAATTGCGTATTCTCTAGGGGCTTCGTTCCTCCAGTTAGTCAGCACACGCCCCGTTGCACCGACTATTGCTCGTTTCCCTGCTGCTGAATTCTAACCCGACAATCTCGTTGTAGATGTCCAGGTTTCCCACATCGATAACACTTCGGTCTTCCATCCTTTCTTATTTTGTTCTGTGGCGCCGACCGTCGAGTCTCTGTTCCTTGTTCTTCTTCCTCATCGTCTGTGCCGTCGCGATCTTTTAGCTCGCGCACTTTATGACTTGTCCAACCAGACGCTGATTTGGCGGCCTCAAATTGCAAAGCATGTACCAGGGCGTCCGCACTGTTCTGGTGTCTTGCCATTCGTAACACTTGCTGTAGTTCGTTATCTCGGACACCGGCAGTAAATGTCTGCATCGCAAAACGCGTTCGAAAATCTTCTGGCGCTTCAGGATAGGCCAGTCTAATTAGTCTGTCGATACTTGCTTCAAACTCTTGAAGACTTTCCCCGGAATGCTGTCGCCTTGCTCTCAACTGGGTGCAGTACACATCTCGCAAATGTTTATCACCATACCGTAATTCCAGAGCTTTTATCAACTCGGCATAGGTGTTCTGGCTGTCAGGTGGCACTTTCTGTAGTAGTTCTGCCGCGGGTCCTTTTAATGCAAGAACAAGTGAAACAGCCTTGTCTTTTTCTGTCCAATTATTTGCGCATGCAGCAGCTTCAAATTGGCGGAGGTACGTTGCCCAGTGAGTGCTTCCGTCAAAGGTTGGAGCTTTGACATGAACTGTCCCTACTGCAGGCAAAGTGACTTTCTCTGTTAACTTATTTTCTGTGTATTTTTCTGTCTTGATCACTGGTACAGTCTGTTCAGAAATTTGTTTTGGTTGAATCTTCATGCACTGTTCAACTTCACTTTTAATTTGTTCTCTTATGTTTGCCATTGAGTTTTCTACTGCAGATATTTTTGTTGACATAACTTCTTCCACAGTCAAGACAGATTTTTCTACTTCAGCTATTTTTAATGTCATTGATTCTTGTACCTCCGATATTTTAGTAACTTGTTTATTAAGCTCACCTCGTAGGACACCCAATTCTGCGGTACTGTGTTCTTGCAACTGTTTCTGCATAACTTCAAAGAGAGCTTCCGTTTTATCTGCTTCTTGCTTACGTTTCTCATCCTGACGTTTTTCTGCTTCTTCCCTTTCCTGTCTTCGTTCTTCTTTTTGTCGTATTTCTGCTTCTTCCTGTGTCTGCCGCAGCAGTGTTTGTAAAGCTTCCATCATCTGACTGGGATCCATGTTTACTGATTAATTACGAATCACACTCGTCTTTTACAAAGCGTCCACTGTTTCCACTGTTAACCGTTCTATCCCAGTTCTGACACCACTGTTACGACGGTCTACTCGATCGTCGTAGGTACAGTGGAAACAAAATAAGTACAAGACACCAATTAAGTCACTAATCACACCTTTAATTGTTATAGTAAAACAGTTCGTAATTAACAACACAGTGTCTACAACAAATCAAATGAAATTGTTCATACGCAATAAAATGTCCACTAATATTAAAACTCAACTGTATTACAATTATACCGTCCGAATACAAAACGCAACACTTCACTAATAACTACTTGAACGTACACCGTAATAACCCGAACCGCTCTGTAAAATATATCGCACTAATACTCTCGAACCGCACAGTCAAAAATCTCGCATTGAACTGAAAAACTAAGGCCGCAGAGCGAAGTATTTATAGTTACGCTACACACACCAGAAGCTTCCAAACTGCGTCTTATCTCTCGCGAACTACGTAATTGCTGCGGCCTTGACACAGTCCGAGCGCCCGAGCGAAGGCTGGCAAAGTCGAGAAATTTCTCGTAACATGCGTTTAGTAGCACGTACACCACACGCTTACGTCGAGATCTTTCTGGCACATTCGATAAACACCTAGATTGTTCTACGCTGTCGTAGCAATAAAATAAAAACTGAACAATTAAGAATTAATCAAAATGAACAACACATAAGTAATAACAACAACAAATGGGCCACATTCTCATACATAGATAATAAAATGACAAAACTAACAAAACTACAAATATACAAACATAAAACACAAAACAAACTAATACCTGAACAAATACAAATCAATACAAAACATGACACAATATTCAAAGCACTCAACATCGAAAATACACAAAATACAAATACATATACCACAATCACACACAATAATACAACTTTAAAATACCAGAGACCAACAAACAACCTTAATAGCATCCAGCCAACACACAAAATACTTCACCAGACGCAAGATCGCGAAGGCTGAAGATGAGAGCACGGGAGCTCTCGAAACATGTTCCTAATAAGGAAAAAAAGTATATCTTGAGGTAAATTTATTTATAAATATTAAATGTATCATGTGTGTGTGTGTGTGTGTGTGTGTGTGTGTGTGTGTGTGTGTGTGTGTGTGTGTGTGTGTGTGTGGCGGCGGCAGAACACGGGATGATAAGCGATGTTAACCATATCTAAGCATGGATGACGAACATTTTCAGTTTAAAATGGTTTTATGCAATTTTTGTCTTTTAGCCGTACGTTTTGTATTTAGCAATGGATAAGAATGTAGGTTATATCAAATTCTTCATAAAAATGTGTTCTTTATTGTTATGTACTACAACGCTACCTTTTATCTAACACACTAATATTATATATTTAATGATAGATAAAACGTTACTTACCCGTGATTTTACTTTACCTGGGCGCCAGAACAAATCCCAGATATAAATGACACGGTTTCAGCTTAGCTCAGAGCATAGAGACACACTTTCTCAGGATTCGTTCAGTGATTGTGGAATTCAAGGGGAATCGTTACAAGTAACACTTTAAAATTATCTCCCAAACCAGTGCTAAAGAACAGGTCTGCAATAATTTGGACATTCAATACTACACCTCACTTTCCATTCAACACTTCTATACTATGTTATAACTAATCTTACTATAGTTAACTGCATGGAAGTAGTATCTTGAAGGTCACACCACTTACTTACAGCGTTGCCACTAAGCAACAGTTTCCCTTTCTTCTGAAAAATGCTACACTAGTAAGTAGGCCTACTTAATGTAAAGAATATAACAAAGTGTTTTTTAAATTAAATATTTACTTTGTTGTTATCAATATGGCTTCTATTAAAATCATTTTATGTGCTTTAAACTGTTGAACATTCTAAAATCAATGACAATAGAAGACTGAAAAAACAACAATACATTTTGAAGGTTCATAGATGCCTACTGTAGAAATTTTATAGATAAAATTTAATGCTATTTAAAGTAAAAAACATTTTAAAATCTTACGAGTATCACACAGTTGTTCTGGTTTTGTAAGATAGTGTAATGTAAGGTTAACTTGCGTTTTACTGTATTTTTTAAAGTAAAATTTTACAGGGAGAAAGTTTCTAATACATACATTGGAATACATTGTCAATAATTCTTAATAATAATTACATCACAATTAATACATTGTTAATAATTAATTAACAATGAATTTCCGTAACTTATACATAACATTCAATGCGATGCGTCAGCTATAGTTTGAACAAATTTTCATACGCATCCTGTGTCTTAAGCTTGCCCCATTTAATTATCGAAGAGACACCGCACTATTCGTGACTCTGAAAAATATTCTATTTTTATTTCCTGCACTGTTTATTAATAATTAAGTAAAAAAAATAGAACTATACTATAAGACGTTACATGCACAAGTAGCATAAAAATAATCGTATGTATAAACGTGAAACAAGTTGGATGTATTAAGAAAATAAGGATAATTTTATAAACAACAAATATAAATGCCTCATGAAATATATTTAAAATTCCTTATTCATATATTAATATATTATAAATCTTTAAATATAGAAATTAAATTTATAATTCTATATTTTATGAATTGTCCTTACAAATTTTATAATTAAAATTTTCCTTATTTTATAAACTATAGAATTCCTTATGAGTATTATAAATAATAGTCAGTACTGTAACTGAAATGGGATTGGCTTTTGCCACAACAGCGACAAATTTGTTTACAGAAATTGCTCAGTCCTATTTATCTTTGTGCAACGGAAGAAAGGTAGTAGCGCGGCCAGTAAACATACACATTTTTGAGGGGAGTGTAAAATGACAAAGGCATTCATAAAAGTGTCAGACAGCAATATTTACTGAAAAGACATGCGGACAGGGTATACGCAATTTGCATACCAAATGTGTACATATACCTAACAGAACTTCCGAACCATATGGCTTAAGAACGACCGTGCAGAGAACAAAAACAGATTCATTTACAAAAGAGAAAAGACCGTGAGTATGAAAAAATTAAAGCGACAACAGCAGGCAAGGTCAGCGTTCTCAGACAACTGTCAGTCTGTAGAATAACCACCCATGAAGAAAACAGTAAAACTTTAAATAAGTAAGTTCACTGTACGGAAAACACAAAATAACTGACCTAATGGTACTTTGTAAAGTTAGGGTGTGTATTGCTAAAAGCTTTAGATTCCAACATAAGAAAAACCAGCGCAGTATAAATCGTAGACTCAGAGAACTGCAAATCGTAACAAAAGAAGCCAAAGAAAGAGAAGAAACGCAAAGATAGAAATTCTGTAGATATTTACGCGACAACAAAAAATATGTTGCCGACTCACACAAATTTTTATAGCTCAAATACTGGTGCCCAGAATTTTACTGAGTAATGTTACCCACAACTAATTATTCCTGATAAAAAAAATTCATTTACGTGATATGCATAAATAAATTTGAAACGAGCAGTATAAGGTGGATGTATGAAATTTGCTTTAGTAACACTGCTAAAATGCTAAACACTGTGCTAGCCAGCAACAACACTGGGCGAGGGCCGTGGAGGTGATGGGGAGAAGCAGTGAAAATGAGTGACCTTGACGGTGCTACTTCCATGCAGTTAACTCTAATTAAATACAAAGTGTGAAATTCTTAGCGTCTTTTAAAATTGTTTATTATTTCTTTATTATTTATTTCATTGATCAATGAACCTATTTCTTACTGTTTGATGCGTCGACCGTAGATAGGAATCCGTAGAGATCCTCCTTTTGATGGTTCAGCACAGAAGAAATGTTGACCAATCCTGTTGAACGATGATCTGGGCAATTACAGATGTTGTAGCTCTCTGTCGCACCAGTCACTTCACAATTGATTATTAATTAATTAATTAATTATTTAATTAATTAATGTAGTGTTACACAGCGAGAGTTGTTGTCGAACTGTACTAGTTCCTCTGCAACTGCGGACTACTTCTCAAACTTTTTACTTAAATGAAACTTTGCGTGTTTGTGAAATTAAGCACGTAATTTACACACGTCTCGCGCATTGAAGATCCGAACGAAGAGTGTCGCTACCCTCCTTCAGAGTTGGCGTCTGTTCTAAACGCAGGATTCTGATTGGTTGTTCCAAATAAATTATGCGTTTTCCAGTTGAAACAAAATCGAACAGGTCTACTAAACGCCCCTTGACAGGTCTGAGACGGCACAGAATTACTGGCTAAAATCGTACTTCCTTTGTTTGCAAATCGTTTGATTACAGGTATTTGCAAACATGTTTTCAAAGATCTGACCACAGAATATTGTTGCTTAGGTCTTTATCTGTGTGTGTGTGAAAACACCTAATTTGTACCCAGCCTAATTCTCGAGTTATTTCACTTGGCGTTCTTCTTCTGTATATCTTCTGTAAATGTTAATTACATTTGTTGATATTTTGGCTACTTATAGAGCTTTAATTGCTGAACACTATGCTGTTTTCAGAATTGCTGTATATTTATTGGTTTTAAAGATATTGCAGTTTTAACACATAAATTCAATTGAGTAAAATTTCATGTCCGTACCGGCATTTGTTGTAGCAGTGACGAGGTTAGACAGAGATGGCTGCGATTATACGCTCTCTCTCTTGCTTACGTCGCTATACTCACTCCGTTTGACACTTTCATATAACGCTCAGATAGGACGACAATATGAATCGTTATAGTACTTTTTGTGTGAATTTGTGCGCGTGTGATAACTTGTGTTCACTATATCTTCCGCGGTAATCAACCCATCGACGTGAAACTTTGACAGTGGATTGTTTTTGTAAATACAGTAGACTCTCAACTATCCGACCTAATGTGGCGGTCGGCCGGGTCAGATAGCAAAAAAGTCGGATACACCGGAGCCGTAGGCATACCAGCCTCTGTAAGGTCAATGACCGCCACCCTATTGCGTTGAATGTACTTGTTGCTATTTGGATGTGTACATCATATCAGTTTGTCCTTATAAATGACGTACAGTAATAAATGAATTAAAAAGAAATGAAATAAGAATTCGCAACTACAGTATCTTTCACAAAACCTTTATTTGAAGGACGAAACAAAATGTGTAGTTAACAATAAGTTGAATGAGTTTTACTATGAGTTTTAATTTATACGAAAGCTTTCAACCAAATTAGTTGTTAATAAATCAAATTATAATAACCTAAAACTACGTACTGTATAATGAAAGAACAAGTGAAACTTACATTGTCTAAGGTTTGAAAAAGTCTGTAATTGAGACCTGCTTCTTTCCTCGCATTAATTTCCTCGCCGCTATATCCTTCCACTTACGTAAACATATGATGTCTGCTGGTGTTGCTTCTTCTTGCTGGCCAATGTATTCCACTGCCGTCTCGATCGCCTTCAGGCCTTCGGAGTGGGTTATACGATCGGAGGATAGCGTTATCCAAAACTAGGATTGCTTTCCTTGTTAAATTGTTTTCAGCTAAATGTTTTTCAACTTGTGGCACAAATTCCTGTTCATCACATTGTTCCTCTTCAATCGGCTGTTCATTTAATACCATCGCTACAATATCTTTGTCTGCAATTTCTTCGATTTCGTCCTTTGCCAACCATTCTGTGATGTCTTCCAATGAAGCTTCCTCACATCCGGGAACTTTTTCTAACAGCAATACAAGCGCAGTGTTATCAGTTGCATTTTCCACATCACATTGCTGTTACTACCTCTTCCCACTTATCACTGGCTCTGTGATCCAGCAAAATTTTCCATGATCGCACAAGTGTTAAAGATGGAATTTCATCCCATGCCTCGGACACCCATCTGATGATGCCAAGCATGTCTACTGACTGTAGTGCCGTCTCAACTTCTGTATTATCAATTGTCGCGATGATATAGCTTAGTAGCCTACGTCGATATTTCTTTTTCAATGCTTGGAGTACTCCCTGATCCATTGGCTGACATATAGATGTAACATTTGCAGGCAAGAACAAAGCTTTTATGTCTCCATCTTTTAATTGGTCATTTGCTGGATGTGAAGGAGCGTTATCCAAAACTAGGATTGCTTTCCTTGTTAAATTGTTTTCAGCTAAATGTTTTTCAACTTGTGGCACAAATTCCTGTTCAAACCAATTTTTGAAAATTTCTCCATTCATCCACGCCTTTTTTTGATGGGTATAATGCAGGGGCAAAGAACTTAAATCTTTATGATTTTTAAAAGCCCTAGGCTTGCGAGATTTTCCAATCAAGGTCAGTCTCAACTTGTGGTTTCCAGTTGCGTTACTACAAGCTAAAACTGTAACGCGGTCCTTGCTCTTCTTGAACCCTGGTGTGGCCTTTTCCTGACACTAGTGTTTTAGATGGCAACATACGGTAATTCAAACCCGTCTCATCACAGTTGTACACTTGTTCTCCGGAAATACCTTCCTTATCAAGCAGGTCAAAAAAGTGTTTTTTAAAGTCAGGGACAGCGTCCTTATTAGCAGACAATGCTTCACCACTAATCGTCATCTGACGAACACCAAAACGTTTCTTCCAGCGATCAAGCCACCCGTCACTGGCAGTAAACTCACCATCGTCTCCTTCGATCTGTTTTTTAAACTGAATCGCTTTTTCTTGGAGCAAGGGGCCTGAAACCGTCAATCCTTTCCCCCTCACATTTTCATACCACAGATATAAAGCCTCTTCAACTTCCACATGTTTTCCTTTTTGCATAGTTTTTCTAACTTTCACGCCACTGCCACTTGCTTGCTTAGAACACCATTTTTCAATCTCTGCGCGATTTCTTCGCCAATCACCCACAGTAGTTTTTCCAACTCCTAACTCCAGTGCAATTTTGTTTACCGACTCACCAGAATCCATTCTTTTTATTGCTTGCAGTTTTTCTTCCAAAGTTACTACCACTTTCTTTCGTTTGTCACCCATATTTCACTTAAAAATAAAAGCCACCAACAATACTGTATACACACTTTATAACAAATTAACAATCCACGAACGACTGAACCGCACGGACTGACTTCTGGATACAGACTGACTGATGCACCTGTTACACATTCAAGTAGGAACACGAAACTTTCCTGTCACAACATGAATCAATTGGTGTACTGTATTGGTAATTGGTGATTCACGCGTAAGCGCCTTCACTCGCGTGGCGGGATTGCTCACATGACGTTTGAAGGCGCTAGTAATCGGATCGGAAATACTGCATACGTACCGTACTCAAAATATTTTTTTTTTTTTTTTTTTTTTTTTGAGGGCGGGTCGGATAGGCCGGAGGTCGAATAGTCGGGAGTCGGATAGCCAAGAGTCTACTGTAGCTACAATTCTTATTTACTCTGAGGTTTACAACTATTTTATAAATATGGTTTTTTTAGTAGGGAAAAACTCAGTTTATAATGCTTATCATTAATAGGGTAATAAAATTCGTAGATAAAATCAATCAAGCTATTGCGGATTTATACAAACTTTTGCAGGAAAACTTTATATCTGTTGCAATCATCAACCATGTGACCTGGGTTTAACCAATCGGAAGTCACTAATTTCAGTCATATTCTTACTCTGTAAAGTAAGGATCGCTACAGTTCTTCGATTGCAGTTGCAGAGTGAAGTTGTGTCTGTCGTCGAGAGTTTTGCTCGTACGAACGTATAAAAATCTTAATTTACAATAAAACTTGGAACTCTTTGCGAAGCTTAGCGTAAAGAACCAAGCGGGTTAACAACCTATGTAAAAATTAGATTAGATTAAAGTGCTTTTCGCGTTAGTGTAAGATAGTCCGCATAGGGAATTATTAAAAACACTTCAAGTTTTTTCGGATGAGGTACGCCAAATACACCACTTTTCTAATAAGTACCCGTAATCACCCTGAGATTAATAAAAAAAATTAACGTGTAAATAAATAATAACTGTTTCGAGTAAGAACGATAATTATTGTGAGCGTAACAACTTTGTGAAAGTCTAATTGGTGTTAGCAGTTCAACGGAATCGTCAACGAGCCATATCGAAATATCGCCGCTGGAGCAACCCGCTGACGAAGAGGACGCCAGGAAGGAGAGCGACGCTGAAGAAGAGGACACCAGGACGGGAGCGATAATCATGTAACTCTACTAATTAATTACAAAAGTATAATCATATTTATCTCTTACCTTCGGGTTTTTTGCTCCAAGGGTCGTTCAGACGAAACTGCTGCAAAAAGGGATTATTTGGATTTGATATAGGCAAAGATCAAATACACCGTTTGTGCTAAAACAAATGGCCTCTGGTTTATTATGTCAAATAACTACTTCATCTCCCTTTCATGACATTTAAATTAAATACTTGTAGAAGGAGCAACAATTTGTGAAATCAAATATCGTCACAAATATTTCTTAATTAACTAGCTTATGACACTACGATATACCTCCACTATTTATTATCTGCAATGAACCAATACGTGCTTTAGCTACACACTCACACACATTCGTTCTTTGATTTTATCGTTCTATTTAAACCCCACTTCGAGATCTCTGATTTACATTTTAGATTTATAATTTATTTATGTTGAATTATACTCTGGGGAAAAAGGTAAAATAATCTTGGTTAAAACTCAGTCAATACTTAACGTCTGAAGAACTCCGCTGTTTTGCACCTCTGCTGTGAATGCACTGTTTAACACACCATGATTTAGTTTTTCACTGTTTAACCGCGGTACTGTTATTGCTTATTTCAAATTAAGTTGATGCGCCACTATTACTTTAGTTCACTTTTAAATAGCATTTAGTGTTGTTTTGTCGGCCGACATATATTTTCGAACACTTAGCTCGCTTAGGTTGGCCGCGCGTTATACAGTTTTTTGTATTAGTTTTAGTATTTTCAAAGATAGGCCTACTCTTAACTGCGGCCTATCTTACACCCGAGGCCACTATGTAGTTTTTATCTGCACTGTATGCTGCTTATTACCACTCTCTCTGATGACACACAGCAGACTGTAGACTGTGTCACAAAGCTGCTGCTATGTGATTGTGCAATGCGTCTGGCAGTTGTTTTGGCTGGCTGTGTATGTTGCATTGCTGTACTGGAGGCTCCTTACAGGTGAAAGTCTGGCAATTTGGAAAGTGCTTAAAATGATGATTTGAATTAATATGAAATTAAACTGGGGTGGCTCACAAATCCGTACCGTCACAATACCCCCCCAATAAGAGATTGCAGGCCGAAGCGTTCAAACTCTTATTGCCTAAACCTAAGAGGATCAGTGAGGATATGGCGCCGCAACCCCCCTGAACACTCTACTACAGCATGGGTTCTTACCCCCCTAGTCTGGCGACTGCGACAGCACCCATCCGATCTTACGGGACTTCTCTACTCAAGATCCCACCACCATAAGCTCGGACAGATACCCGCCCCAGTATCGCCTGACTTTAAAACATGTAATTAAACATTGACAAACGGCCTTCCATCACTCCATGTCCCACATCTGATTTGTTTCCTCTTAGCCGTACTGGTTCATTGACAACGTACTGGCTCATTTTATATTATAGACCCAACAAAAATATAATATTAAATATATATATATATATATATTAATAATATAATAAACAATATTGGTTTACAATGGTACACATAAATTCCAGTTAAATTGAATAATATTCCCCATACACTATTGCCCTCCAAAATGATACATAGATTATACAAGGTATCCTTAACTACTATATATGTGTAGGATAAAAAATTCATAACATATGAAAAATCTATATGGACAGTAATATACACATCTTATTTTCCAGACACTATCTCATCCTGAACATTTTCCATCAGTTGTCAGTGTTAAATAAATGTTTTAATCATTATTGACATCAATTAGCATTTAATTTATAATTCCAATTTGAATTTAAATGAAAATAAAGTTAAGTTCATTATTAAAATCATTGTTTCTATGTTTAATTTATTTATTTTATTGATAATAAAATAATTTAATTAATCATTAGTTTAATTGTATTTAATTTACTTTAATTAATTCAATTAATCTCAAAAGTTACAGTAATTGCCTCATTATTATTTGGTCTGTAAAAAAATTTAATTTCAATTCCTTTCTATCACAATAAGGTTTTACTTCAGATACTGATTCAGCAGACTACATTTTTTGTTATTGTCACCAAGCCTGACTCCAGACATTAGTCTCAACATACCACACCTGTTTATATAAACACTAGTCTGCAAGACTCACATAGTATAAACATTCTGGTTACATCATGTACTGGCATATATACTTCCTGCAAAATTTTCCTTTCTATAAATCTTTTAATGTTAACATATTTATCAAAATCTATTTGTTGCAATTCGAACCAAATATAAGTTTAATTCACCTTTCAATTATTATTTCTCTTTTAATTACAGTTTCTATTTAATACTATTATCTCAATACCATTATTATTATTATTACACTCTTTTCACACCTGTAAGCATTTTATTCTATCTGATTAGTATTATGAACTTTATACTTACAATACACATTCCACCTATTAACATGAATACAAAATACACACCACACACACACACACACCAATACCTCCGTGTAACCTCTGAAACATTTAACAACAATGTTATTTCATACAAACAATTTAACCTTTTATAATACATACAATTAATTTCACTACACATGTATTTACAACTCTTCAGCCATAATTATTCAGTTATATCACACTTCAATATCAAAATTCAGCTAGGTCATTACCATATATTGACATATTTAAATTGTTCGTTTATGAATTTCAACCTCCATCGTCAAAAATTAATCGGGGTTTCAAATAACAATTTTCAATTTTATTTACATTCTGTATACGGTTATCTTGTGTTTTGTAACCATACAATTTCTGTTTATTCATTTTACCATAATAATCATATACTAAGTCAACATTGAGTACATCGGTTAAGTCTCCATCAGTAATATTCATTATCAAGTCAGTTATTTTTTCATCATAAGGTAAATTATTATCGTTTAAACATGTATCATCAAAATAATCTTCATTCTCTATTTTAACAGGTAAGTATTTCGTCTCTAACATCTCTCTCAACTCATTATAGTCTCTCTTTACTTTGTATAACTCTGTCTCTCTTTCACTACACCATTCTATATTTAAACTTCTCTCATCATAACACCATATCATACTTTCTCTCTCATTCCATGCAGAGGGTACAAAATTATTCAACAAAAATAAGCAACTCAAATCTTTCACTAATAAGGGTCTCTTGCCCGAAAATAACACTTTTGAACACTCTGGTTCATCACAAATAAGGGGAAAATCTACCCTCTGCTCTACACATTCATCTACTCTTTCTTTCCATTCTTTTTCTAATTCATCAACTCTAATTACAACTTCGTTACTGCATATAGCGCTCTCCCTCTCACTCACTATTTCACTATCTACTTCTAATGTATTATTCTCTGATACCACCCTTTCAATCACATTACCACTTTCAATATCATTGTTAACGTTTGTTATCTTGCTCTCTACTACCACGTTTTTACACATATTATAATTATCGTCTGTTTTATACTCAGAATTTTCGGTTACCTTTTGTATTTGTTTCTCAATTTGTTCTACCACTTGTTCTTTAAATGTATTGAAACATTCATTCGTCTCATTTAAACGTTTATTCACATTAACCTCAAATTTGGTATTTTGCTTATTTATTTCGTCAAAACGACAATTTATAATGTCAAATTTAATATTCTGTTCGTCAAATTTGGTATTGAAATTGCTATTTTGAACGTCCAAACGACTATTCTGTTCATCGAATTTAATATTAATATCCCCTTTTAATTCACTGAAATTACTATACATCATATTATACAATCGTGTTAACATATTGTCCTCATCGGACTTCTTATTTTGATTTACTACAATAGGTGTTGAATGAATTGCGACTTCATTCATGATTTTCGATTCGTCTACATTACTTTCACTCGTTAACAGTGACTCTGAATACCTGAATCGCCTTTATTGGCCGACTCAGTTGACGTGTTTTCATACATCGATTTATTTTCGGCCTCACTGCCGACAACTACATCAATTTCATTTATTTTCTCCATTATGAAATTAATTTATTTAACCACGCCCTCACTTCCAAATAACCCGTTCTGCAGCTTAATTAGGTCTGGCGAATATAGGTTGTAACCTATACTCGCGTCCCTGTTCGGGCGCCAAATGTAACTCTACTAATTAATTACAAAAGTATAATCATATTTAATCTCTTACCTTCGGGTTTTTTGCTCCAAGGGTCGTTCAGACGAAACTGCTGCAAAAAGGGATTATTTGGATTTGATATAGGCAAAGATCAAATACACCGTTTGTGCTAAAACAAATGGCCTCTGGTTTATTATGTCAAATAACTACTTCATCTCCCTTTCATGACATTTAAATTAAATACTTGTAGAAGGAGCAACAATTTGTGAAATCAAATATCGTCACAAATATTTCTTAATTAACTAGCTTATGACACTACGATATACCTCCACTATTTATTATCTGCAATGAACCAATACGTGCTTTAGCTACACACTCACACACATTCGTTCTTTGATTTTATCGTTCTATTTAAACCCCACTTCGAGATCTCTGATTTACATTTTAGATTTATAATTTATTTATGTTGAATTATACTCTTGGGGAAAAAGGTAAAATAATCTTGGTTAAAACTCAGTCAATACTTAACGTCTGAAGAACTCCGCTGTTTTGCACCTCTGCTGTGAATGCACTGTTTAACACACCATGATTTAGTTTTTCACTGTTTAACCGCGGTACTGTTATTGCTTATTTCAAATTAAGTTGATGCGCCACTATTACTTTAGTTCACTTTTAAATAGCATTTAGTGTTGTTTTGTCGGCCGACATATATTTTCGAACACTTAGCTCGCTTAGGTTGGCCGCGCGTTATACAGTTTTTTGTATTAGTTTTAGTATTTTCAAAGATAGGCCTACTCTTAACTGCGGCCTATCTTACACCCGAGGCCACTATGTAGTTTTTATCTGCACTGTATGCTGCTTATTACCACTCTCTCTGATGACACACAGCAGACTGTAGACTGTGTCACAAAGCTGCTGCTATGTGATTGTGCAATGCGTCTGGCAGTTGTTTTGGCTGGCTGTGTATGTTGCATTGCTGTACTGGAGGCTCCTTACAGGTGAAAGTCTGGCAATTTGGAAAGTGCTTAAAATGATGATTTGAATTAATATGAAATTAAACTGGGGTGGCTCACAAATCCGTACCGTCACAATCAGAAGAGGAGGAACGCACATACGGAGGACGTATCAGCAAATAACGGATATTCTCAAACAAGTAAAATCGATATAAAATTGAACTATAAAAACGATTATTTCAAAATATAAAATACATGACAATTTTATAATATAATATACATCATAAAACCATTTATGTCTTGTGTATAATAAATAATTTTTCATCACCTCCATTATAGACTCGTTTGTAATTTCTGCACACATACTATATCCTTTGCGATAATTAAATCTGTATCGTTACAATATATATATATATATATATATATATATATATATATATTGCAACAGTAAAAACATTAACGGTACCGTGCATTGCCAAAATAAATGAAATAAATTATAAAAATAAATAAATATGAATTTATAAACATGATTCAGATTGCATAAGCTGGATCGTAGTAAAAATAGGGAGCGCAGAATTCATGCATGGACATGCATTTTCGACACACCTGTCGCTAGCGTTGTGTACGCGTGTATTTTGTTGGTGTGTGTGAAACCTGCCCGTTCCTGAAATGTAACCAACCCTTTTCAAGTAGAATAGTTGTATGTTTATTTTAATTATAAGAAAGCTATGTATGATAGGATGAAATAAAAGACACCAAGGTGTATAGAAATTATAGGTGAATATAGTGTTAAAAAACCATACAGATGTGACAAAAAGTGCAATTACTATATGTAAAAAATGAAGAACTCTTTTTGTGAGTACCATAAAGAAGTGCAATTTATGTATAGTAATCACATAAAAATTAGTGCTCCATTGAGCATCGAGTGATGTGAAACAGACTTCGTAATTCGCAAAAATAGGCGAAAATTGTGACTTGAACCAGAGTAGGGAAAGTGACGCTCGACAGAATCTGACAGGTCAAATATTGTTCAGACAGGAATTTTTGCATGACCTGACTATAAATACCAGGTCGCGCTAATAAAGTTTCTTCTTCTCGATTCAACCGTTGCCGCAGGAGGCTATGTCAGTCGACGACGCCAATTCACATCTATAGTAAGAGTCACAGGACAAACTAGATGTCCAACCAGAGCCGCAGAATACATACGATGAGGTCTATGGACACACCGGCAGCATATGACATGAGACGGGATGACTATTAATCAGCACATGCAGGAGGACACGACCAGAGGACCAGAAGGACATGGAGAACACGACCAGAGGACCTGAAGGAGGACGTACAGATGAATAACCACGTCAAACGAGGTGATAAAAAACCATTGTAATTATAGACATTTGAAAGACACTAATTAAAGTTGGAATGAAAGACATTCAACCAGTATTAAAATAAATAAATTATACATAAATGTAAAAGCAGAATACAAATTAGAATAATATTTCTTGTATCAAATTTAGTAATTAGTAACGTAAGTGATAAGAGAAATATTTAAATTTTGAATTAACCTAATTAGTAAAGTCTTTTATGATAAAGGAGAATGCATATGCAGTAGAAAGTTAAAACAAAGTAATATAAAAGAAATTTGAATAGAAGTAAATTCATTTTTGAAGCTAATGAATCAGCAATTGCAAAAAGATGAGCACACAATGAGTAAGCTGAGAGCAAAATAAATATTTTAAAGTAATTAAAGTTAGATAATAAGATTTGTGTATAACTTGTGTATGTAATTTGTTAGCAATAAGTTATGTACGAAAACTTCATACAAACGATATAATAATGAGTCAATGTTTAATATGTGTTAAGATTTAGTTTAATAAATAAATTATGGAACATTTTTAAATTTAAATATCGTATCATCTTCTTATTACGATTACACCCATGAAATCAATTCAATAAATTAAATTGAATTTGTTTTGTTATATAACACACACATTTAAATTACATTAAATAAATATGAGTTTGTAGTGTTATAAAATTTTGATGTCCCAAGAACGTGGGGCTCCTCAAACACAAATAAATTTGTATTTGCAACCTATATACACAAAGATATACCGTTGTATAAATTGTCTCCCAAAAGCGTGGGGCTACACAATTTAAATTACATTTAAATTGGTAATGTGTGTTGTTATAATATATATATATATATAACACTTTTTGCTACAGTCCGTTTCTTGATGTATATATTATATTTAATTTTTATAATGAATTTACCTCAAGATATTTCTTTCCTTATTAGGAACATGTTTCGGGTACCATTTTGTACCCATACTCAGCCTTCCGGATTTTGTGTCTGGTGAAGTACATGTGTGTTGGTTGGTTGTTATTGTGGCTTCCTGTTGGCTTCTGGTACTTTAAATTGGTTTTATTGTGTGTGATTGTGGTGTATGTGTTAGTATTTTGTGTATTTTCGATGTTGAGTGCTTTGAAAATTGTGTCATGTTTTGTATTGATTTGTATTTGTTCAGGTATTAGTTTGTTTTTGTTTTATGTTTGTATATTTGTAAATTTTCCCAAATGTTCATTATGGTGCCTTTGTGTGGTATGTGTTTTAGTGTTTTATTAGTGTCATGTTGGTTATGTTTGGGAATTCATGTCCAGTGTTTATTGCATGTGTGGCTAAATTAGACTTGTATATTTCTGACTTTTTGTATGCGTTTAGGTGTTCAAAAATTTTTTTGTTTTTGTTTGTCCTATATATACCAATGGTATATACAAAATTGAATGCCAACATTGCAATAAATGTTACATAGGACAAATAAAAAAACAACTGAAAAAACTTTATTTTGAACACCTAAATGCATACAAAAAACCAGAAATATACAAGTCTGATTTGGCCACACATGCAATAAACATGGGACATAAATTCCCAAACATAACCAACATGACACTAATAAAAACACATACCACACAAAGGCACCATAATGAACATTTGGGAAAATTTACAAATATACAAACATAAAACACAAAACAAACTAATACCTGAACAAATACAAATCAATACAAAACATGACACAATTTTCAAAGCACTCAACATCGAAAATACACAAAATACTAACACATACACCACAATCACACACAATAAAACCAATTTAAAGTACCAGAAGTCAACAGGAAGCTACAATAACAACCAACCAACGCACAAGTACTTCACCAGACACAAAATCCGGAAGGCTGAGGATGGGTACAAAATGGTACCCAAAACATGTTCCTAATAAGGTAAGAAATATCTTGAGGTAAATTCATTAAGCAAATGAGAGATGGGGGTTCTGTCAGGGCAGTCTGGGTGTATCCTGGATCCTGGCCTGGCAGGATGGTGCATGTTTTTATGTTTTTACCATATAATGGAGCACTCCTTTTGTGGTAAAAAAACAGTCAACATAGCCTTCATGTTGCTCCAACATTGTCCCTTCTTTGGACGAGGAGACACAGGCAAAATGTCTGTTAGGAGACGGTGCTTTATTTCTTGATCATAGGTGTAGACTTCCTGACTCATCCCCAATTATGTTTTTTTTTTTTCAGAAAATGTGGTTTATCATTTGCAGTTTGGAGCAAGTTCCCTGCAACTGCAAATTCCTGTTGCGAAGAGTGTCTGATCTTTTAACAGCTGTGAAACAAATTTTGCAAACAAGATCTTCAGTTAAAGCATCAGGAACAATATTCTGTGGAATCTGTAAATCTTCTTCTAATTCCTCTGCACTGTCAACTGCAGATTTTCATTGCATGTGACTGTCGTTTTTAGATGTTCTGCTGGAAAGTGGATGTCACATTTCAGTCACTCATGGAATCCTTTCTGAAGCCCCTGCTAATCGCTTGAATAGTGTCCATGGATGAATGCCAAGTTGTAGGTAAAATTTGATGCAGATTTACTTGTTCACTCATTGTAAATACAACTGTCACACAAAACACAAACTTATTTAGTGGCGTCAACTGGAGTCTGACTGTCGTCATGCATCTGTGATTAGCTGTTCTGAATCCATCTGCAACTTTTCTTTTCCGAAAAATTATCAGATATGTTAAATAGATATTGTTATAACTTTAATATAGACAACATCTTCAGAATTTTTGTTTCCCTACTTCTGGTCTGCAGGCAAACAGTTGTATATAAAATATGTACTTGCGTTATGATTGTGATGAAATTGATAAAGATGAGCCAGTTAGTTTCACGGAAAACACTTTAATATATTTTTTGTTATTTTTTTTTTAATACTGTTTTACTGTATTAAACACAAGTTTGTATAGTTGAATAACATTAAAGTTGATATGTACAGTAAATACAAAATTAAATTCGTATCAGTTTCTATATAGTAACTGTGATGGCCATTGTTAACACTATTGTGTGACAAATTCCACTCCCTTGTGTTATTTGTGCTTTTTACATCAGCATGGTATTTATATTAAGTTTAAATTATGGTATCTGTTAAATCTTGTACATTACGTGACACGGCTTAAACAATACAAGTGGATAAATTTACATTATTGTTATATGCAACTTTTCTGGTTATATATTGGATGTATAGCAACTAAAATACTTTAAGCATTTTCACTAGTTTTATGTAGGGCCTGTTTATGGTAATTTTGCATCTCAACAGTTTGATTTTGTATGTTATTCTCTCTTCTTAGCGGTGCGACAACCCATTTCTGAGTCAAGGCCTCCGCCAGTTGTCCCGGTCAAGTTCCGACAACTGACTGGCTGAGAAACTGATAGGTTTTTGCACATAAAAGAGTTTGACTGATGGGATATGTGAATTCTCCGATCAAATCCCCATCCTGGAGGACCAGGAACTTTGATTTCAGGGCGCTCTTCCCCTAGGGAGTTGCTTTCACCTCAGCTGATGAGCTCTGTCTGCCCGGTCACAGAAGGCTAACTGCCTCATCCCATGTGTGCAGCCATAGGGCTACTATAGCCTCCTCCGCCTCCACAGTAGATACACACCCTGCTGCCGATGTGCACCATCCTGCCAGGCCAGGACCCAAGATACACCCAGACTGCCCTGACTGAACCTCCATCTCTCATTTGCTTAACGATCCATTCCGCCGAAGGAATTGGTTACCATAACCTTGGAGTGGATTGCTCGGTGTAACAGGGCCCACCGACGTGTAGGTGAGAGTGGCGTTCAGGCGGAGAGGCTGGTACATTTCTCTTCTATGAAAGCATATGTTCACGTCACATCCCCTTTGGACCCGTTTTATGCTATTATTATCAGTATTTGTAGTGCTGACTAGCAATAAAACTTCATGTTTTCTTTTTCAGTTTGAGCGTGCATTACTGTCCAGTAATTGTATAAGTTCTTTACTTGTTATAGTGTTATTCATCTCCTAGTAGAGATTTTAATTCTAGAATAACTTGATTGCATTTTTTCAGTAACCTATCTTCTCATATCATTGAATTCTCTTTCTCTAATCATCTTGTTCGTGACATTGCTATCATTAAATCCTTTCAACATAAAGGAACGATATTTGTTATTTTAAATATAATGGTAATAATTGTTTAACCTTTTAAAGTAAATAAATCTGTGTTCTGTGTATGGTATTATCAGTAATTTATGAATTTAAATCATTTTGTTTGTAGGCATACACTAAGGCTCGTATTAGACCTTGATTGGCCACCACAAGCTGCTGTCCAGACCCATTTAAGTGTAATTATCGAACATTGTTCAACACATCTGCGTAAGCTTCAGTGTTCTTCAGCTGTAGAGTGCTGTGTGCTTTCTGAAATTATTAAGGATCCCTGGGAAATGGAGAAGCTTAAAACTATTATGGCTCCTGAATTACCTCCAAGCGAAGTCGAAGGTACAGTAAATGTATTTACTATTTAGTATTTCAAGCATAAAGAAATGTGTAACAAAATAAAACAGACTGAATGCCAAGTATATGTAAATGTGTATTGTAGTATACTGCATGCTGTTTTCAACATTGTAGTTGTTTTAACATGTTACAAATAGATAAGCAGCCTAAATAACAATTTAATAATGAACTTATGTGTATGCAAGCAAGTAAAAGTGTTTAAGGAAAGTACTGTAATTGTAAATTTCACTGTTGTTGTAACAGTACAATTCTGGCCCTATTATATTTTGGGGAATAATCGATATAAAATGTATTTTCATTTCCAAGTCACATATAAAAAAAATTGGTAAAGTTTTATTGAGGGTTTGCAACTGCACAATTCGAGTGTATAGGATTGTGTCAAGGTCAGGGATATACGTCCAGAACAGCAAAACAGTCATCATACAAATGTGTCAACCAGCTGCGCACATGATTTGTCATGCGCTACTACGCAATACATACTTTCGTGAACAAAGGATTGAGCGACGCAGTTTATCCCACACCTCTGAATTGCTGCGTAACAAACAAAGACGCCTCAGTCTCGACTCATCAGTGTAACGTACCGGCCGGTATATCTCCAAACGCTAATTCGATCTAAAATTTACACAACTAAGTGTTGTTGTACAATGTAAAACAGTGAAGTATTTATATAAAATAAATAACAGTGCAATATAAACAATGTAAAACATAAACAAACGTTTTCGTTAAATTTTTTAACATCTTAGTGCGTTTTCAGCGATGGGACGCCTGCAGGACAATAATATCAGCTAAGTGACAAAATGTGGTCAATACAAAACAAATATTTTAATATTTCATTTAGAATTCACTAATAATTAAATGAGCTCAGTTAGGGGCGTCCATAAAATTATAATGCATGAATGAGTGTGTGATTGCGTGAACATAATATAAATATAAAATTTAAGCAGTGCTGGGTTGTGAAATCATTTATAATTATGATATCATAAAAAATATAATTGAATATGTTATTTTGGAGGGTTTATTAAATGTTTAAGGGAAATTTTTAAACTTATACAGTAGAACTGCATCTCATGACGCAACGCCAAAAGGCATATAATAGCGTGCTTGTTTTCGCACGGTAGTCGCATGTTTTTGTATTAATATTTTATTAAAACATAAAAATTATAATATGTTATTTTGGAGGGCTTATGAAATGTTTAAGGGAAATTTTTAAACTAAATCAATGTAACTGCGTCTCATGACGTAACACCTATTGGGTGTATAGAAGCGTGCGTATTTTGCACGATAGAGTCACATGTTTTATTATTAAAAGGTAATGTTATTTGGTAAACATTTCAAGCAAGAGTTATTATTTCAAATAACACATTCCGCTATCTTCGAGTTTCGCTTAACAGAATTCTGGACCTAAAAGTAAGTAAATATTCTCGTATCATATCACGAGATGGCGCCTGGAACAAAAGTTGAATAAAATTATTGATATTACATATAAGATTTATTGGGCAGTAATAAAAAGAGTATAACACTGGCGCCTGAACAGGGACACTAATTAAAATTTTATTTTATGTGGGTAAGCCTACGGAAAGTAGCGGACAGTTATTTGAAATAATAGATATAATTTTCACATAACCTATCTTCTACGAGGTTATGTTGTAAGATTATATGCATGCGTGTATTATAAATAAGTAAAATGAATACCAATAAAGGTGATAACATAATGGCAATGATGCAATTACTGTTAAAGTTAGACAAAAAGCTAGATGAGCAAAAAATTGATTCTGATGTTCAATATACTAACTTGAATGACAAATTTGATAATTTTGATAAACAATTTAACGAGCAGAAAAATGAAATCAGAAATAGTTTTGAGATAAAGTGTGATGAATTAAAGACTGAAATTAAAAAACGTAACGATAATCTTAATAAACAATGTGGCAAAGTGATTAAAAGGTTAGATGAGAGGTTAATTCAAATAAGTAACAGTGAAAATAAGGTGAGTAACAATGATAATTAGAATAATGAGTTTACAAGAGATAACAATGACAATACAAATAAAAATATGGTGGTAGAAAATAATTATGTGGATATTCATAGTGATAACGAAATTGTAGAGAGAGTAGAAGTTGATAATGAGATGTTTGTGTGTGATGAATCAGAGAGAGAGAGAGTAGAAAGGATTTACAAGTAGAGTGGATGCAGGGGGTAGATTTTTCCCTTAATGTTGTAGTAGGGGGTGAAGAAATGGCTTCACGTGAGTATTTGGAAGACGATATGTCTGCAAATAAATTTCCCTGGGTTTTTTGTGCACTTCATAGGTGGTGCAGTAATTATGAGTTAGTGACCCCTGCATATTTGGAGAGAGAGAATGTAGTTTGGTGTTATGGTGAGAAATATATTGAGAGAATAAGAGAGCAATAGAGATATTTAAAGTAAAGAGAAATTATGAAGAATTCGTAGAAAGGTTAGGCGGAGAGAGAAGTAATAATAACAATGAGTACTTATCGTATAGTGAAATTGAGATAGCAGTAGATGATGTTAACGATGATAATATAACTTACCTGATGTTAACAGAATATAATAACGGCGACAGGACTATACTCGAGCGTGACCAGGTACATGATAGAATAATATGGAATAATCATATTAATTCAAATGCTATTGTGGAAGAATATGACAATATAGATAATCATTATGTTGATAATCATGAGATGATGCATTTAATTGTAAATGAATGGTATAATCATAAGATTAGACTGTTATTCGACGATAAAGGGTAATTGTTTATTGTTTATGAACATTTAATTAGGTGAATAGTGTGGGCGGAAGCACATAGGTTAGAGTGGGATTGTTACGAGACATTCGAAAAAGCATTTAAAGGGAAATATTGGACAGAAGACGAACAAGAAATACTAAGAAGCCGTATAATGGGAATGGGTAATTTTATAGGACACCCTAATAATAATATAACGATATACGTAACTAAGCTATATAACGAAGCTAAATACCTAGAGCCGCAGATACCATTTAAATCTTTTGTTAGACATGTAAGTAAGCACTTACCGAGAGAAGTGCAAACCGCCTTAATGACAAAAGAGATTGAAGATATGAACGAGCTGGAGAGAATATTAGATATATTACAGAGCATTAGAGATCGAGAAGTGGGTCGGCGACCACAACAGAATAATAATAGTCATCATGTTGAATATAGTCAACATAAAGATAGTAATTATCATGGATATAATAATGTGCATAGAGATAGTGTAAACAAATCAGGTGAGTGGAGGTGTTCCAGGTGCAAATGGGAGAATTACGCCAGCAGACAACGGTGTTTTAAATGTAGTTCACCAAGAGAAGACCAGAGGAGGAGAAACGAAACCAAGCAGTTTAGACAACAATACAGGGGAACAAACAGTTACAACCAGGGATCGCCGAGGGATCACCAGGGACCAACCACAAGCAATCACAGACAACAACCGGAAAACTAGAACAGACAGTGGTAGCACGGACCAGACCACTGTACAGGGAAGCACGTGAGGTCCAACCGTTGGAGGATGTAAAGAGTAACGTAATTAAAACAGACATAGTTGCCGATTTACTGGAGGAAGAAAACAACACGATCGAGGTGAGAGCGGGACTCACGGAAATACAGGTAAATGTAGCCAATAAGTATTATAGAACACTTGTAGACACAGGTAGCGAGATTTCTGTTATTGCAGAAAACATTTTAGGAGAGTTAAGGGAAATTAAAAGGAATATTCCAGTTTTACCAGTAGCAGGGGTTACAGTAGTAGGAGTTACAGGGGTACGCAGTAAAAGAATAACAAAACAGATACACCTAAGTTTTTTGATAAATGACACAGAATTTGAGAACACATTTTTGGTAGTTAAAGGGTTGAGTTTAGACATTATATTAGGTAATGATTTCCTGCAAAGAAACAAAGCTGTTGTAAATTTTAAGGAGAAAATAGTAGAGTTAGACGGGGGTGATCGGTCTGTAAAGGTTAATTTTGAACAAATAATAGATAAAGTTAGAACAACGGGGGTAAAAATACTACAAAAGAGAGTAGGCGAGAGTGATATAGATACTAGAGTAAATTTATGTAGAGGGGGTGAGTATATTGATGATTTTGAAGATGAAAGGGGTAATATTAATAATGCAGTATGGGAGATAAGGGCGGATGAATTTTGTAGTGGAGGTGCGGTGGTAAGGAGTGACCAGCGTGCGGCGTTGTGGCAAGTGATAGAGCAGTTTAAGGGAGTGTTTGCCGATGTTCCAGGGAGGGCAAAAGGTTACGAATGTATATTGCAGATACGGGAACACACACCTTTCATGCAGCGAAGTTATCCCGTGCCTTATTCCAAAAGACGAGCGGTGCAAGAGGAACTGGACAGGATGATGGAAGGAGGAATAATAGAAAGGTCAGTATCACACTACTCAAATCCATTAGTTGTAGTAATCAAAAAAGACGGCAGAGTTAGGTTATGTTTAGATGCGAGGAGAATCAACCAGATAATCATACCAGACCGTGAATCACCAGAGTCAATCAATGAAATATTTCAGAAATTCAGCGGGGTGAGATATATGACGTCACTTGATCTAACAGCAGGATATTGGCAGGTACCATTGGCGGAGGTGAGTAGGAAATATACAGCTTTCCTGTTTAACGGCAAGAACTACCAGTTTCGAAGATTACCATTCGGATTGAATACCAGCGTAGCCAGCTTCATAAAATGCTTGGACCAAATTTTAAAACCCAAAGACTTAGATTTTCTGATGGTATATGTAGATGATATTTTGATTGCGTCGAGATCTTTTGAGGACCATTTAGATCACTTAGGATATGTGTTAGCCAAGTTAAAGGAAGGAGGACTTACTGTAAATTGGGACAAGTCAAAATTTCTACAAACACAAATAAATTTTTTAGGATTTATAATCACACCAGAAGGAATCTCAGCAAATCCGGACAAAGTGGACTCCATCATGCGCTTCCCTGAACCGAAGAACATCAAGCAGCTACAGAGTTTTCTGGGATTGTGCAATTTTTATCGAAAATTTCAGAGGAACTATGCACATGTAACAGCAAGATTGAGTGCAGTACTCCAGAAAAATAAGCAATGGAGATGGGGATTAGTGGAACGAGAGGCGTTCAACGAAATTAAACAGAAATTTAGTAAAATGATAATGATGAACCACCCTGATTTTAATAAAACATTTTTCTTACAGACGGATGCTAGTAATGTGGGCGTAGGTGCGGAGCTCTACCAAGAGGATGACGAGAAGGAACACTTAACCATCGCATTTGCTAGCAGATCATTGTTGATGGCAGAGAAGAATTATACCACCACCGAAAAGGAACTGTTAAGCATTGTGTTCGCCGTCGGCAAATTCAGAACTTACATCTTGGGAAACAGGACGGTGATCCGCACTGATCACAAGGCATTATCCTTCTTAAATACATGTAAGCTTGCTCACAGCCGTTTAACCAGGTGGGTACTTGTTTTGCAGGAGTACAACTTCAAGTGGGAGTATATCAAAGGAACAGAGATAAGGTACCCGACACTCTTTCCAGAGTAGATTGCGAGGATAATAAAACAGGTAGGGATTTAAAGGAAATTGAAATTTTTCAGATTAGCAGAGAAGACAGGATCTTTGGAGAAGAGTTGAAGGATATCAAAACCATGCAAAGAGCAGATGGTAAGTCGGGGAAAATAATAAACAGCTTGGAGACGGAATTGGATGAATCAGAGTACAATCAATATTTTCAAATTTACAAAGGGTTGTTGTTCAAGAGGGTAGTAGGGGGTGAGCGTGATTGGAAATTAGTTGTGCCAGAGGGGTTAGTAGATAAGATCGTTTGGGATTGTCATTTAAGATATGGTCATTTTGGGGCGAAGAAGTGTGTCAATGTATTGAAAGAGTCATGTGTTTTTAAAAATATGGAAAGAAGGGTTAGAAAATTGTTAAGGGGTTGTGATTTGTGTCATAAATCGAAGGTAGTAAATTATAGGGTAGAAGGGGAGATGAATTTTATAAAAGTGAATAGACCTTTCGATTTAGTTGCGGTAGATTTGTTTGGGCTGTTGCCGAAGGGTAGAGGCGGAGTGATGTATATTTTTGTGATGCTTGACACTTTTTCTAAGTATGTGAGATTGTATAGTGTTAAAAGAGCTACCAGTCAGGTATTGAGAGTGAAAAGGTGACAAAGGACTACATGATTCACGTGAGTAAGCCAGAAGTAATTTTGTCAGATCATGGGCCACAGTTCATCAGTAGGAAATGGCGTCAGACCCTAGGATGGGAAGGAATCATCACGAAACATACGGCTGTGTACCATTCCCAGTCCAACCAGGCTGAGCGTGTAATGAGAGAGATAGGCAGGATCTTTAGAGCCTATTGTCACACTAAACACAGCGAGTGGCCGTTGTACGTCAGAAGAGTAGAGACTTGGCTGAACAGTACCACCCACGAGTCCACCGGCTATACACCTCACGAGTTGATCAAAGGAACACGCCCCCCCGAGAATTTTGGAACAGCTGTTCGATTACCCACCGGAGAGTGAGAAGGCGGATGTGAGCATAAAGATCAGGTTGGCCAACAAGAACTTATTGAGCAAGGGAGAACAAAGAAAACGTAGACACGATGCAAAAGGTAAGTGGATGAAATACGAAGTAGGACAATTGGTATTGGTGAGGGGACACGATTTGTCGAGCGCTCAGGATAAAGAGATCAAGAAGTTCTTCCTGCTTTACGAAGGACCATATGAGGTAGTAGAGATAAAAATGCAAAATTCATATGTGTTGCAGAACAGCGTGACTGGAGAGATAGTAGGAACACACAATGCTACAAATTTAAAATTGTACTGGTCATCTTAGGTATTATAAATAGTTGTTTTGTTTTGATATTAGCGAGTGTATAAGTTTCAATTTGATGTTTATTTTATAGAAGGGACTCTCCCCCATTTTCGGGCGGTCACAGATTCACCACCTCTGATCGTGGTTTTTGGCATTCTGGAGGCAGGCCGTGGTTGACGGTAGCCCCGCAAAGGGCGAAATCAACGATGGTCCTAATCCACAAATTGGTGTAAACTAGAAATTTAATTATGTTGTTGAACGGGGAGGGGGACCCCTAGTTTCGTGGGGGGGGAAAAAAAAAACTGATTGGCGGTCGTTTCCACGGATGGTAGTTTTATTCTATGAATTATAGTATAAAACGCCCAAAAATTTTGTAACGTAAATCATTAACTTATTAAGGAGTTATTTTTTTTCTGTATAACATAGAAATTTAGAAATTGATGATCCATTGTTGTACTTGTTATCTTGTAGTGAGATGGTATTGTTGAAAAATGAAAGCTGGAACTTGTAAAAGTGTCTATATTCAAATTTGATTATGTAAAATAAATATAAAAGCAATCGTTTTTGGACAAAATTTAAAATTTTGAAAATTATATCTATATTATGAA
The DNA here is from genome assembly GCA_034769895.1 of Magicicada septendecula. NCBI lineage: Eukaryota > Metazoa > Arthropoda > Insecta > Hemiptera > Cicadidae > Magicicada > Magicicada septendecula. The sequence goes on along the minus strand of CM068376.1, from coordinate 324,133,880 downwards.
AGTGATAAATTTTTTTTGTTAGAGACAACCTTCAGTGGTTGTATATGGAAGAAGAACATAGTGATACTATGGTGATGCCTTAAGACTGCTTTATGAACAGTGATAATATGATTATTAATGTTTGTATTTTTTTTTTTTGTATTAATGTCAATGTATTTGTGTATTCTTGATGTTGTGTATTACAGGTAATGTTATGTAAACCATGTATGTAACAAGAAGTTATAGTTTAATTGATTTAATAATAACAATTAACATTTTTGACTAAACAAGTGATCAATGATGAAATTTTAAATAATTGAATTAAATAATTGAAGATTAATTACTTAATTAATTTTGTACAAAATAAAGTTTGATAATGAAGTTAAATGATTAATTTGTAATGAAGGTAATTTCTAATGAATAATAAATGATTAAGTAAGAATATATATTTGAAGATTGAGATGTATTGTTATGAGTAGGTGAGAGATATATTTTATATTGCAATTGTCAGTGATCACAGTAAGTGTTTAAAAAGGGGATAGAGCCTGGGTGTATTAATAAATAGAGGCATGTGAGTTATTTAATCAAAGTAAATGGGAGTTAGATAGTTAAGAGTTTTAAAGAAAATAATACACAGAGTGTTAGATATTTTAGGGACACAGTAGTAGTGAGTATATGTAGAGAGGTGAGTAACGTAAAGGTTAAACATTTAATTGTTGATGGTGATATTTTGTAGTAAGGATGAGGTGGTAAGGAGTGATCAGTGTGCGGCGTGGCGAGAGACCAGCGTGCGGCATTGTGGCGGGGATAGAGTAGTTTAAGGGAGTGTTTGCCGATATTTTGGAGGGGCAAAGGGTTATGTATGTATATAGCCAGGTTGGGAACACACATCCTAGTACAAAAACGAGCGGTGCCAGACGTAAGTGGAAAATGTGAAGGGAGTTATAATTGAGAAATTGGTGTCATGATAGGTAAATTTGGTGGTTAGTAGGAAGAAAGATGAGTACGATTATAAATCATAGTGAATAAAGGAGTCACCCAGACTAATCAATGATAAAAATGTGAAAGGTTAAGTAGAAAATTCATAGTAGAAAGGTAATAAGAAATGAAATAATAATAATAATAATGTAATATGAATATTAATAATAAATTTGAATTTTTGTGAAGAATTAAATGGTAGTAAATTATAAATAATTGATGGCTAATTAATAAAAGTTAATAATTAAAAGTATTAATTAATTAATTAATTAAAATGTAATGTTTATAATTTTATACGCAAATTTAAAGATGTAGGGTGTTTAAATTTTGATCAAAGTTAAATGTGAATTGTTTATTTTAATGTAATAATCGCAATGTTAATTAAGAGTGTATCATTATGTATTATGTTTATTATGTATTAGTGTAGGAATGTATATGTATGTATAAATGTATTTTTTTTTGGGGGCAGTTACAAATGTAACTATATACGACACTGGGTGTCAAACTATTGCGATTCCCTACATTTCGGGCGATCTCGGCCTTACCATCCCAGATCGTGGTTTTGGACGACAACCAGCTGTGGGCAGCAATTGTCAAATCTGACCATAGTTGGTTGCCTTTGAAATTGGTTAAATTTAGAAATTTAATGGGGTTTTTAAAAGGGGAATCTAAGACTATTTTTGAGCATAGGCTACTTCACCTCAGTGGGGGTGGTAGACCTTAGGGGCATATTATAAGAGGAAAAGTAGGGGTACTTACCCTGAAGTTTTTGTAAAGCTGAAGCAAGGATGGGAGAGAGAGAAAAGAAAAAAGTGCTCACTCCTTCTGCCTCAGTCCTTGTGGAGGCAACTGAACGCAACAGTTCAGGGGGGGAAATAGTGTGTGTGGAGGAGAAAGAGGGGTAAATATTGTTAACAGAGCCGGATTACTTACTGTTAATAATAATAAAAATAATAATAATAAGAAAATGTTTCAGAATTGTAAAAAGAGGGAGAAATAGATGATTTTATTTGAGTAAATTTTGATTATGTGTTTGAATATTTTAGAAAGTATTATTGCACTAGTATAAAGATTTGTGTTTCTTCTTGTTAATGGGAAAGGATTAATTATTATCGATTGGAATCGAAAAAATTTTATAATGTTAAGAGTAGTGAATTAAGAGAATGGAACTTCTGTATAATTCTTGTGGAGTTAAAGTAAACCCAGTGCTTCTTAACACAAACCAGCACATAGCTAAGGGGAAACAGATCAGTAAGGGATATGGTATTATACCAAACCACTATTTTGATATTTTTGATTTATTGTTTCAGTGTTTGGTGATGTTGTGACGGCGGTCCTGAGCTGGCTTGCGCGTCAGATCAGGAGCGTAAAGCGCCTAATTGGCCTTATGGTGTTGGGATCTCGTAGGAGAAGTTCAGTAAGGTCATGCAGGTACTGTCACCATCATCGGACCACGGGTGAGTAATTATATTTTTTTTTTTATAAACAGTAAGGGGGTTGTGGCGACATATCCTAGCTGATCCCTTTAGGAAGTATGAGTGTGTCAATGAGAGTTTTTATGCTTCGGCATAAAATCTTTCATTGAGGGGGTTTGTAACAGTACAATTCTGGCCCTATTATATTTTGGGGAATAATCGATATAAAATGTATTTTCATTTCCAAGTCACATAAAAAAAATTGGTAAAGTTTTATTGAGGGTTTGCAACTGCACAATTCGAGTGTATAGGATTGTGTCAAGGTCAGGGATATACGTCCAGAACAGCAAAACAGTCATCATACAAATGTGTCAACCAGCTGCGCACATGATTTGTCATGCGCTACTACGCAATACATACTTTTGTGAACAAAGGATTGAGCGACGCAGTTTGTCCCACACCTCTGAATTGCTGCGTAACAAACAAAGACGCCTCAGTCTCGACTCATCAGTGTAACGTACCGGCCGGTATATCTCCAAACGCTAATTCGATCTAAAATTTACACAACTAAGTGTTGTTGTACAATGTAAAACAGTGAAGTATTTATATAAAATAAATAACAGTGCAATATAAACAATGTAAAACATAAACAAACGTTTTCGTTAAATTTTTTAACATCTTAGTGCGTTTTCAGCAATGGGACGTCTGCAGGACAATAATATCAGCTAAGTGACAAAATGTGGTCAATACAAAACAAATATTTTAATATTTCATTTAGAATTCACTAATAATTAAATGAGCTCAGTTAGGGACGTCCATAAAATTGTAATGCATGAATGAGTGTGTGATTGCGTGAACATAATATAAATATAAAATTTAAGCAGTGCTGGGTTGTGAAATCATTTATAATTATGATATCATAAAAAATATAATTGAATATGTTATTTTGGAGGGTTTATTAAATGTTTAAGGGAAATTTTTAAACTTATACAGTAGAACTGCGTCTCATGACGCAACGCCAAAAGGCATATAATAGCGTGCTTGTTTTCGCACGGTAGTCGCATGTTTTTGTATTAATATGTTATTAAAACATAAAAATTATAATTAATATGTTATTTTGGAGGGCTTATGAAATGTTTAAGGGAAATTTTTAAACTAAATCAATGTAACTGCGTCTCATGACGTAACACCTATTGGGTGTATAGAAGCGTGCGTATTTTGCATGATAGAGTCACATGTTTTATTATTAAAAGGTAATGTTATTTGGTAAACATTTCAAGCAAGAGTTATTATTTCAAATAACACATTCCGCTATCTTCGAGTTTCGCTTAACAGAATTCTGGACCTAAAAGTAAGTAAATATTCTCGTATCATATCACGAGATGGCGCCTGGAACAAAAGTTGAATAAAATTATTGATATTACATATAAGATTTATTGGGCAGTAATAAAAAGAGTATAACATTGTGAAGACATGATTAAAATATGCTGTATGCCACCTACACTCTATTTTACTCTAGTTTTGTTGGAAATGTAAAAATGTTCTTATATTTCGTCCCACGTGTTCTGTATTAGGTTTTGTTGTTGTCGATGTTGTTTTAAATTGGAAATGTTTTGTTGTCTTCGAGGCACCAATCGAAATAAACACCCCATCACTGTCAACACCATTTTTATTTATCGTTATCACAGACAATTTTACACAAGTAAGTATCTAACACAGAAAATACAATTTTCGATTCACAACTATGGTATCGATCATTGACATAACCATAATTTATACAAACAAAAAGATAACGCACAAATATAATATTCATCCACAGATGTATCAAATATATGTACTAATTCTGTAACTTGACTCACTAACTCTCAGAATCGAGACTATCTTGTATTCAGCCTGGTTGGTAATCACATTGTTCACCAACTTACTAGGATAGTGTAGATAGGTTCCAGGTGTATATTTGAGAACATTATAGAACAAGCTTGTAACTTTAATTATTTACCTTAATATTTTTACTTTTATTTTGCTTACCAACGAAGCTGGTGTGGCCTATGTCTGCTTTCGGACGCCATCTTTTAATTGTTGCCAAACTTCGTAATTAAATACTTACTAGGTCCAGAGTCCGTTGAACATATTTTGGAGAACAGAAATGGTTGATTTTTTGGTAAATAACTTACACAATTGTTAAATAATGTCACACATACGTAACGTAAATATATACAATCAATTTTACAAATACGCCGTTACCACAACCTATTTTCTGTGCCTCAAAACAGGTCTAGTTCATATAATATTTAGACAAACACCCTGGCAGCGAGTCGCCAATGTAAAGGTATTGCTTTATATATATTGAAAACTTTATCAAGTGAAACTTACTTGTCTGTTTTGTATGTAGAACGTGTTTCGGCGTCGTGTTCGCCTTCTTCAGCTTTGCAACAGACTGCCAGTACCTAGTAACGTTTGTTGGTTGGAAGGTATAGTGGGGGTGGTGTATAGAGGAAGGGGATTGGCGCGGGGATCCGAATTATTGTTTGTTTTGTGTATAACTGTGTCGAAAAGTGTATGTGATTTATATTGCAATTGGTCGTTTAGTATGTTGTTTGGTTGTGTTGTGTGGTGTTTGTATATTTCATACTGTTCAGCTGTGTTGAGTTTTCGCCCTTTGGATAAGAGGTGTAATGTTTCAAGATTAGTATCTATGTTGGTGTAGCTATGGTTATGTGTGTGTGTTTGAATGGTTATGGTTATGTGTGTGAATGACTGAGAAGGTATCTTAGTGTTAAACCGTTTGGAGAAAAGTTAGAATGGAGAGATGTTCGGAACAATTGCGCATGGGTCGGATCCGACCCGCACCTGTGACGTTAATACACTCTTCAAATATATAAAATACAAAAAATACAATTTATTCTCACCTACCTGTAAAGGTTCTTTCTCTGGGTCCAGGATTCTGCTCGCACGAATGTCGGATACAAACATGTGTTACAGGTTTGTGCAATAATTAACTATACTCATTCTTGGAAGAGAATTAATATTTTTATTTAATAATCAAAAGTGGTGAATTTATAAGTTGTTCTCCAAATAGATTGTTTTACAAGTTTTCAAAGGTTGTGCAACTCTTACGTCTTATTTTCTATGCTTACATCCTATTACTTACAACTTTAAGATAGCCCAGCCTGCTTTACATACTCACTCACAGACATTATTTTCAGAAAACTTCATTTTCTACACCCCAAATACCCTTAACATTTTATAATAAAGCCCCAGCCCTTACACTTTTATTCGGATGAAAACCCGCCGGCAACGTGGTTCGCGCGCGCACTCATCGTTCTGGTAAATTTCTGGTTTTTTACTGTCCGAAAATTATAAACTTACATTCTCTAACTTTTAACTCGACCACGGTCACATACATTTTTCTCTTATTCCACTTTTTACTGTCCAAATATGAAGTTTTGTAACGAGCCTAACTTGGCTCGGTCCGGCGCCAGAGCGATCAGTTAACAAACTGGGAGGGAAAATGTCGCAGGTGTAGCTAACGTGATCTCATACTTTTAAGGAAATCACTGCCTTGGGCTTCGTCGCAGGAGTTTCGTTCCATGCAATGCATGTAGTTGTTGGAGTGACGACAGTATACGATCTCAGTGATGCACTGGCCGACGTCACGAGATGGGCGGCTCTTAGCTGCATTTCCTGCAGGTCGGCCAAGGAGACGGTGAATAGATTTGTTCTCCAGGCATCTTGGTTTTTGGACGACGGCGTCATTCCAAGCGCGGACTTGTACTGCGCGTGAGTGCGTGGTCACACTTATGCAAAGTTCTGAGAAATTTAGGGTGGTGCAAATTCTTGGCTTGGTTACACAACAGAAACTGCGTCTTGCTGCTTTGTTTCAACACTGTTTCTTACCACGTGGAAATAACGTTTGCACAATATTTTTTACAAAACCCCAAAAATGAAATAAATAAAATACAAATGCCCCATAACTGTAATAAATGAAATGACCCAATTTTGACATGTTACAATACCCCCCAATGAGAATTCTGCTGTCCAGAACAGAAGAAATCTCATTGATAAAACCCTTAAGAGGACCGGTGAGGAACTGGTGCCAACAACCCCCTGGTTCTTACTCTTCATGGGTACACGACCCCCCTGGCTGGGCGACTATGGATGCATCTAAACGAGATCACTGGACTTCTCCGTAAGAGATCCCAACACCGAAAAATCGAACAGACAAGTACCATAGCACACCTCACCTTCTGACATGCTACCCCCCAAAATCCTCAATCCCTGGCTTAGATTATGCCAGATCCTCCACCGATATGTTTCCCCTTGTATGCAAGCTGGGCTGCCTTTGGCAGATACTGGGCTCACACACACTCACATTACATACTGACATTATATATTATAAAATTGACAAAATCTTTCAAAAGTTATTTAGATTACAACCCATTGGTTGTTTTCAGGTAAAATCGATTCATAAATTTTGTATAAATTTTAAATTATTCTCTTCCTTGTTTTCTGTTTTTATCTAAAATAAGTTAATTTAAACATTTCTTATAAATAATAACATCCTTAACCTAACATGTAATCACTTATAGTCTAACAATACAATTCAATACAAAATAAATCAATAATCATAAACATGGTTAGTACACAAACAATACAATAATCAAAGCTTAAAAATATTCATTAGCTGGCAGGCACAAAATCATTTTTTTTTTTCAAAAAAAATATTTTTCAAAATTTTTTAAAATTCAAAGAAAAAAATTTAAATTTATTAAAATGTTTCCTTTACATATAGAAATTATTTAGAATTTGTTTGAATTGATCAAATAAACAAATTAAATTGACTTCCTACTACACAAGCTTAGTATGTGTATAACCTCACTGTCAGCTGATCAAAACTAGGTCAAGTCCACAACCTTAACCCACATACGTTATGTACAAGTTTTATCTGAAAATACATTTAACATCAGTAACATCCTAACTTGAAACACAAAAACATAATAAAATAAAACATTTAAAATAACAAAATATTATTATAAATAATAAGCAAATTGACATTTAAATTATTCAAAGAAACTTCACCTTTTCAAATTCTATCAAAATCTGTCACTGGTTGTAAATTAAAAATTTTATATTCTTATAAATCTCTTTCTGTATTTGACAATCTTACTCTCCATTACTGTGGGTGATTTAACTACTTATAACAATTTAATTTACCATTTGATCTGTATACATATATAATCTTTCTCCCCCTGACTCTAACCACTAACAACTTCAACTACTGTGACACCCATCTCTATCAAAATATCTATCCCATCAATCTCTAAACCCAACTTATCATTAACCTCAAATCGCCACTTTCTTTCTACATATAAAAAATACTCTCTAACCCTTTGTACTTGGGATACGTGTTCCCCCCCCCGAAAACTCATTTCCCTTATCTGGCCCCTGGATTCTACCTAAGGCGGCCCCGTCCCACTAAAATCGATCCCATCCCGTCCCAACTTATCATTATGTTGCGGACTCCTACATTACACTACCCCCTACTACAAAATTGCCATCCCCAAAAAATCTCAATCTCATTACCTTACTACAACTACAACAAAATAACATCATCAATTTTAAACAACAATATATCGCTCAAAACTCTACATAGATTCTCCACAACTACTGTGTCAACATCAATACTTCTCAAAATTCTATAACATATATTAACTCAACACACCATTACATTATTTTCATCTCTACTATTTGAACTTTAACTTTGACTTCAACTTGGACTGATCTACTTGTCCCATAAAATATTCATCACCCAAGACTATCTCTTCTTAACTTTCACAAATTATTACTTTACTTCTCACTTTAAATAGCATCTGGAATACATTGAAACATTGCATTAAACATTAATTACTTGGAACATTTATAAACCAATATACCAGTGACATTTTATTGCTGATCAGCTGGTCTCCTAACACCATGAATACACATCTCAAAATTGAACAAATTACATAAAATGTATAGGTTTATCAATATTCGCTTCTGACCTCTTTGTTTCCTCTCTCTCTCTGATTCTGATACTTTGTGTTAACCGCCTGCCAGACGGTTTAATTATCTGCTTAGTTTAAAAAATACACACATAATGAAAACATATTTTTATCAATACCTATATCTAACGTACAACAATAAAATAATACATTTAAAATTATGGCATGAACACCTTATATTGAATGTATGAGCATCTAATTACTTAAACAGAGCACAAGCATTTTTATTGGATCAAAATTTGAATTAGCGAAAAATTTATGTTGTAAAATTTAAATTCGTGGCTCCTCTGAGTCACCTCCCATCCACACACTCTATTGCCAATTATGTAAGGCTGTGGCGCCTTTTCGCTTTCACAAAGACGGCATATTTTGGAGTAGTTTGACCTCTCCGTGTCTTTGCTTCGGCTGTTACATTTTAACGTCTGAATATCAACATACTCTTGTCTATAATTAAACGCCCTTAAACGGGTCTACCACCTGGCCTTGCTGTTCCTACTCGAACAGAGTGGTAGCCGCGGTTCCATAGTGCCTGGATTTCCCCTAAAATTCACCCCCCATTTAATTTCTACTATATACCAATTTCAAGTCAGCTATGGTCAAGGGACTTGATATGACCATAGCTGGTCGCTAGCCAAATCCACAATTAGTGCTGGTAAGGCAGTAATCGCCCGAAAAGTCGGGGAAATCTAACTTTTATTTCAGTGCCTGCTCTACTTCATCATTAGTATGTGCGACACGAACGTCTATCATTGTACAAATTTAATTTGCACCAAAAAAAATTGTGCTGCACATTGTCGCCATTTTGGCCTCCGTTGGAGGTAACACTCTCTGTTACCCCCAACCCATTTCGCTATCTACGAGAGCACAGGCCACCCCCGCAATAGCAACTTAATACCTAACTAATTACATTTTTATATACATTCCAATATAATATTTTCATCAATAATCATTTAGCTCATTCATAACTTTCTACCATTGGACTTTCTTAAAATTTTCAAAATTTATTATTAATAATTAGTATATATCATTTTTCATTTATTATTAAATTTTTTAATTATCATTTTTATTGAACACAATTATTTCAAATAATCTCCTTATTGAACAAAAATCTTTTCATATAAGTTACACCTGTAAACCCTTTTTATTATACATGATTCATATTGTAAAAGTTCTATACTTACAGTCCATTTAAATTGATATATACACAAAACATATTCACCATACCTTATTACTTTCACCTCACCTCTGCAACATTTAACACACACAAACATTAGTTTAAATCACACAATTTATCATTTGATTACCAAATTCATCTCGTAAAATAATTTGAATTCATTAAAAAATTTAATTAATTAACATTTAAATAATCAATCAAAATATTTAAAACATCTCCAATTATTTTCATTAAATTCATTATTAAAGTACAAATTCCAATACTATCAAAATATTTACCATTAACCAATTCCTGTTTTCAAAATTAATTCTGTTTATTTATTTAAATTGTAAATATTAATATTATTATTGCAACACTTACCCACACTTGTTTACTTAACATTCTACAACATACACAAATAAATTTACATTTTTTTTTTTTACAAACTTTTGTTATTAACTGTTTAGTTTTTCCGCACTTCATTGTCCAAATCTGCCATGTCAAAACCACAAAACAAAATGTTTACAACTGTCTTTTATTGTTTTATAGTTTAGCCTCCATCGTCATAGATTAACCTTGGTTTTATATAGCATCGTTCAATTTCATTCACACACAAATTACTGTTTTGTGTGTTGTAATCATAAAAACTAAATTCATTCATCTTGCCAAAATACTCATAAAACCAGTCAACGTTAAGTATTTTTGTTAAGTCTCCGTCAGTAAATACATTCCTTATCGGGTTAATTACTTTTGTCAAATCCTTATAGTCATTATTATTCAAATATACTTCTAAACCTTCTTTCCGTTCGTCATACTTTCTATTCAAATTATACAATTCTGTTACTTTCTCCACATACAATTCTCTGTTTAACTCTCTCTCATCACCATACCAAATCACGCTCTCAAAATTACTCCAGACAGAGGGTACAAAATCATACAACAAAAATAAATACTTCAATTCATCTACCAACACGGGACTCTTGCCCTTCTTAAACAACACTTGTGAACACATTAAATCATCATAAACATCATAAATAATAAAGGGAAAATTTACCCTCTGTCCCCATTCTACCACAACATTATTTTTCCGCTCTCTCTCTAACTCATTAACGCACATTAACATCTCATAATCACATTCTACAAACTCATCAGTACTCTCAGATACTACATTTTCAATTATATCATCGTCATCATTTGTTAGCTCTTTATCTAATATCATATTTTTACACTTGTCACTACAATTTTCATTTGTTTATTTTTCTCTGTACATACACACTCTCTTGACTCATTTGCTTCTCTTTTTGCTTCACTACACATTTCGCTTAACTTACTCTCAATACTACTCAGTGACTTAGTTAATACGTCAAATTTAGCGTCATTTATGTCAAAACGTTTATTCAATTTAGTCTCATTTATGTCAAAACGACTATTCATGTCGCTGCTCATTCTCTCTAATTGACTGAGTATGATACTCATTATATCGTTATCGGACCTATTACATTTTGTTGAGGTCGGGGTTATCTGCACCCCCGAATCTTCAGTTACATTACTCTGGTCACTCATGCTTAATTCTGTTTTATCTTTACTCGCACTTGGAGTCGAATGTATTTCAAAATTACTCATGTTTGAGTCGTCAAAATTTTCGACACTATTTTCATTTACTTTATTCTCGTTATCTGACTTTTTTTTATAATTGATATTCAAATATTTTAATTAATCCAATTAATTAATTTAATTAATTTTTTGTCATGTACTGTCTATATTACTTTCTCATGTTAACTTTGCGTAACCTAACACATGTTTGTATCTTTATTGTAGGTGCGGTTTTTACTTAATTTTTTAAATTCATATAAAAACTGTCCCTGTTCGGGCGCCACTTGTGATGTTAATACACTCTTCAAATATATAAAATACAAAAAATACAATTTATTCTCACCTACCTGTAAAGGTTCTTTCTCTGGGTCCAGGATTCTGCTCGCACGAATGTCGGATACAAACATGTGTTACAGGTTTGTGCAATAATTAACTATACTCATTCTTGGAAGAGAATTAATATTTTTATTTAATAATCAAAAGTGGTGAATTTATAAGTTGTTCTCCAAATAGATTGTTTTACAAGTTTTCAAAGGTTGTGCAACTCTTACGTCTTATTTTCTATGCTTACATCCTGTTACTTACAACTTTAAGATAGCCCAGCCTGCTTTACATACTCACTCACAGACATTATTTTCAGAAAACTTCATTTTCTACACCCCAAATACCCTTAACATTTTATAATAAAGCCCCAGCCCTTACACTTTTATTCAGATGAAAACCCGCCGGCAACGTGGTTCGCGCGCGCACTCATCGTTCTGGTAAATTTCTGTTTTTTACTGTCCGAAAATTATAAAATTACATTCTCTAACTTTTAACTCGACCGCGGTCACATAAATTTTTCCCTTATTCCACTTTTTACTGTCCAAATATGAAGTTTTGTAACGAGCCTAACTTGGCTCGGTCCGGCGCCGGAGCGATCAGTTAACAAACTGGGAGGGAAAAACGTCTCAGGTGTAGCTAATGTGATCTCATACTTTTAAGGAAATCACTGCCTTGGGCTTCGTCGCAGGAGTTTCGTCCCATGCAATGCATGTAGTTGTTGGAGTGACGACAGTATACGATCTCAGTGAGGCACTGGCCGACGTCACGAGATGGGCGGCTCTTAGCTACATTTCCTGCAGGTCGGCCAAGGAGACGGTGAATAGATTTGTTCTCCAGGCATCTTGGTTTTTGGACGACGGCGTCATTCCGAGCGCGGACTTGTACTGCGCGTGAGTGCGTGGTCACACTTATGCAAAGTTCTGAGAAATTTAGGGTGGTGCAAATTCTTGGCTTGGTTACACAACAGAAACTGCGTCTTGCTGCTTTGTTTCAACACTGTTTCTTACCACGTGTTCTGTTCCAATGGAAATAACGTTTTCACAATATTTTTTACAAAACCCCAAAAATGAAATAAATAAAATACAAATGCCCCATAACTGTAATAAATGAAATGACCCAATTTTGACACGTTACACACCTTACCGTTAGAGTGTTAATAATGAGATTAATTTATTACTATCTGGTATAAACAACGTCGGGATTTTTTGTCGTGCTCATGCAACACTGCATTGCATTGGAATTGGAGTTGGACAGCAGTGCAGACTGAGAGCATAGATATATACTACTGGATTGCTACATTAGAGCGCGCAATCCAGTAGTATATATCTATGACTGAGAGCTTGCGGTCATTGGCTCAATATCGGTCTTACCGATATATCGTAATATATCGATATATTTCAAGCAATATATCGGATATATCGATATAGCTGTTACGATATACCAATCAATGTTGCCATCCCTAGGTCACGTGATCATCAGTCTGCGCTCCAATTGGTGCTTTTTAAAAGGCGCTATAAGACAGGCATGGCGTTTAGCAACATTTTGCCGCCTGGTGAAATGCATGACTTGACGTTATTTTCTCCGTGATTGACGGCTGACGCAAAACTGTAGGTTGTTTCATAATCTGTCTGGACTGTTTGAGTGCGGAGACAAAACACAGCCGTTTTGTTTTGTAATAATACTGCATACGTGGTTGACTAACTCGAGGTTCTAGAAAGGTGAACAATGACTACCTGGGGAATACACTTGATTCACAATTTCGTTTTTTCATACAATTCTGTACCGTTACAGCATAATAGCTTCTACTTTATCAGGGTTAGCTAGAATTCCCTCTGGAGTAATAATAAAACCTAAAAAATGTATCTCTGTTTGTAAAAACTTAGACTTCTCCCAATTAATCGTTAGTCCCCTCCCAATTACTCGTTAGTCCCCCATTCTGTAATTTATTTAACACATACTCAAGATGTTCTATATGTTCAGAAAATGTTCTCGACACAATTAATATGTCATCAACGTATACTGTTAGAAACTCTTAAGTCTTTGGGTTGCAATATCATATCCAAACATTTTATGAAACTTGCTACGCTAGTGTTAAGCCCAAATGGCAAACGCTTAAACTGATAGTTCTTACCGTTGAAGAGAAACGCAGTATACCTCCGACTCTCCTCTGCTAGCGGAACTTGCCAGTATCCAGCCATCAAATCTAAAGACGTCATGTATTTGACTCCACTGAACTTCTGAAAAATCACATTTATTGGTTCCGGTGACTCCCTGTCAGGTATTATAATTTGATTTATTTTTCTAGCATCTAAACATAATCTTACCCTCCCATCTTTCTTTATGACTACCACCAACGGATTCGAGTAAGGCGATATTGATCTCTCTATAATGTGTCCATCCATCATTTTGTCCAACTCTTCTTGCACTGCTCTCCTCTTTGAAAATGGTACTGGATAACTCCTCTGCATGTAGGGTGTGTGTTCCCGAACCTTCAACTCGCACACATAGTTCCTGGCTTTTCCAAGCAACTCCGCAAACACCTCTCTAAAACGTTCCACTACTGCCCACAACTCCTGTCATTGGGGACTCCGTACAACTCCACCCTCATTAAAAAATGTATCCGCTCTATTTTCCCATATTCTCTCATCACTCACATGCATCTCTTCCTCTTCACTCTCCACAATCTCTCCCTCTCGACATATATTCACCTTTGTTTCTATGTTTCTATCGCCTACTCGCTTCTGTATCATTTTTACTCCCATAACTCTAATCTTATCTAACACCCGCTTAAATTCAACCCTGACTGGTTCACTCCCACTATTAAATTTTACTATTTCTTTATTAAAATCAATTACTGCCCTATTTCTCTCCAAAAAATCATTTCCTAAGATTACATCTAAACTTAGTCCCTTAATTACCAGGAACGTATTTTCAAACTCAGTTCCATTAATGAATACATTTAATTGTACTTGTTTAGTCACCCTTTTACTCCGTACTCCAGTTACCCCCACTACTGTCACACCCGCAACTGGTAATGATGGAATATTTTTATTAATTTCTTTTAATTCCCCCAGTACATTTTCTGAAATTACTGATATTTCGCTCCCCATATCTATCAATGTCTTAAAAACTCTTACCTTCCATTGTGACGATTACCTCCGTCAATCCGGTTATTTTTTCTATAATTTCCGTGTCATCTTCCTCCAACAACTCCTTCGTCATGTCTGTCTGTATTACGTTACTCAGATATTCATCGGTTTCATGGACCCTGTTGTTCTCTGTGGACAATGGTGGGGTCCTTGCTTCCATTGTCTGCCTCAGTTTTCCGTTCTGGCGGTGGTACTGCCCTGCATATACCCCCTCTCGTTCTGGTTATTATTTCCACTGCTCCTTGATGCTCCACCGCGATCATCTCCTCGCTGTTGTACATTGTTCTGTGACGACATTCCGCTCTGCTGATTCGGCCTTGGTTTCCTGCATCTGAAACAAAAATTCCTGACGGCGTAATTCTCTCCGGAGGATCCCGTACATTTCCACCCCCCGTCTCGACTATGATTTTCGCGTTTATGCATGTCCCGGGTGTGACCCCCTCTGTGGCATATAATTCCCGCTATTATTCATACTTGGTTGGTTGGGATGCCTACCTATTTCACGGTCCCTAATGTTTTGAAACACGTCTGATATTTTCTCTAATTCATTGGTATCCGCTACCTCTCTCGTCATTAACGTAATCTGTACCTCCCTGGGCAGGTGTTTACTGACGTGCCTGACGAACAACCGAAACGGCAATGGCGGTTCTAAGTATTTTGCTTTGTTAAAGATCTTCATCACATATACTGTTATGTTGTTATTATGTCCCCCAAAATTCCCTATTCCCATGATTTTACTGCGTAGTACCTCCTGATCTTCTTCAGACCAATATTTATTCCAGAATGCTACCTCAAAATTTTCATAACTACCCCACTCCGTTCTGTGTACTTCAGCCCATATCTCAGAACTTCCCTTAAAACATTTCAAAATCTTTAACAATTGTTGTTATTGAACCGGTTAAATTCCCTTACCCTATTCAGGAACTGCATCGGGTGTACTCTCCAGTTATCACAACAAAACTGTTCAAGTTCAATATCATCTTTTGCATCATGAATATATAATATTCGCTCCGCAACATTATTTAATTTTTGGCTCACTGCCACACGTAATTCATCTTTAATTTCTACAATATCTTGTTCCATTATTCTAAATTTGTCATCATAATTATTTTCGTATTTAAGGTTATATTTATTCATAACCCCCACACTCTCTTGTATTGATTGTTTACATACATTTTCTACCTCCATTTTATTTTTAATGTCATCATTACTTTCGTTAATCTTCTTTATACATTTACTCTCTACTTCTACACACTGTTCTTTAATTTGTACTTTGATTTGATCTGTCATCTGTTCGTTTACATTGTTTATTTTACTTTCTAGATTTTCTGTTATTTCACTGATTTGTTCATCGAACTTATGGTTTACTGGTTCAAATATTTGCTCTTTAATATTATCACAACGTGTATTAATTTCGTGAATATGCTTATCGATTTCAAATTTCTGTTGTTTTATTTCGTCTCTAATCTCATTCAACTTTTCACTAAAATTACTCTTTATTTCATTATTTTGTTCATTCATGTTAGTATTTGGTTCATCAAATTTACTATTTTGTTCTTTCAACTTTTCATTAAAATTACTCTTTATCTCTTTGATTTCATTCTTTTGTTCATTCATGTTAATATCACTGACATCAAAACGACAATTTATTACATTAAATTGTTGTTGTAAAAAACTCATTACATCATTATCGAATTTACTATTATATTTTGTTGAGGTTGGGGTTGACTGAGTACTTGAGTCGTAATGGCTGACTCAGTTAGGCTGGATTCACTGAACCGATTCACTGGAGTCGAATGAACTCCCGGTTCCCCCATACCAGTTGACTCGCTCACTTCAAGCCCACTCTCTTTATTATCCATTTCTCAAATCGTTTGGATTGTATAAACCCGTCATACGTACACAATATATATGATTAACACATAACAAAATATTTCGATTATCCCTTAATCATAACCTTATGCGTAACCTTATAATTTTCGTCTATTTAGACGTAATTAAAATTTATGTATTTACCTCAAGCAACCCGCTCCGTTCTCCAAAACAGGCCCACATTTGCATAAATACCATCTATGCAAACGTCCCTATTCGGGCGCCAATGTAACTTTAATTCTTACCTTAATATTTTTACTTTTATTTTGCTTACCAACGAAGCTGTTGTGGCCTATGTCTGCTTTCGGACGCCATCTTTTAATTGTTGCCAAACTTCGTAATTAAATACTTACTAGGTCCAGAGTTTGTTGAACGTATTTTGGAGAACAGAAATGGTTGATTTTTTGGTAAATAACTTACACAATTGTTTCTCAAAAGAATCATTTTTATTAAATCGAATCAAATTACTGTATTTCCTCCTGTTTCCCAATACTGTCAGTTACTTTATTTATTGTATTACAAATCATTTCAAGGCTTAGAGTCCTAAAAAATTATATATATCGATTTATTAATTATGTGCAAACCAGCGCCCCTTACTTTTATTATGATACACTCACACACACGCACACATTCTCACCCAGTACATAATTTAGATTCCCCTTTAGAGCTCATTTTATTTTTATTTTTTTATTTTTCATAATTTTGATTAATTTAACTTTTAATTTTGAATAATTTACTTCCCTTACGTTTTCCTTGGTTTGAAAACGTCCATAAGATGTCCCCTCGTTCACGCGCACTACATTGCTGATTCCCTGTTTTCACTTTTTTGTCTCTCGCCGAAACTGTCACTCCATTTTTTAATTAACAAGATACATTTTTTAATTTTACCTTATATCTTCGGTAAAGTTACATTTTATACGGGCACCCGCAATTTCGTTCCAGAACTTTTTTCACGGCTGTACAGCACGAAAGTATATTGTAGACTTGGGTGAAATTTACTGTCTCAATTTCTGAGGTAGCGGGGGAGTCACGTGATTTCACTCTATTGTTCTACTTGTGTTTTTGAAGCCATATTTGACAGTGGCATTAATTTGGATTGACATTCCAAGTGACGTATTCAAAGGTTTGGCCCTGACGTCATCGGGCGTGACTTCTGTTTCCAAAGTTCAAATGTCATACGGCTAAAATAACTGCTTTTCTTGCGTTCTGATGGTGACCTTGACATTAACTCGTTCACATTGCATACGTCATTATAATTTCCAAACAAAATCTACAATTATTATTTCTCCCCAAATTACCCCTGGGTGGGCCTAACCCATCCCGTTACAAGCTATATTAGCTATAAATGTACACAACTTTCATACATAACAGTTTAGTGTATTCTATAGTGTGTATCAATATACACAAGTTACACATCAGTTGTGGATAATATAAATACATGTGAGTTCGTACTTAACCTATGTAAGTAACATAACGTGTACATACTATTTTAATAATACCTATCAGATCATTAATTTACACACACACACACACACACACACACACACACACACACACACACACACACACACACACACACACACACACACACACACACACACACACACACACACACACACACACACACACACACACACAATATTCATAATATTAATATTTAGGGCTGTCGACTTAATCGGTTAATCTAACCGATTAATCAAAAAATTCGATTAATCGATCAATGTGCTTTAATCGAATCAATGTGATTTAATCGAACCGATTAAAATTGTAGTGTGGTGAAGGAAAAATAATTGTTTTGCAAGGCACAAAACCTGTGTATTGTATTGTATTATTATTTGCCGGGCGAAGACGAGTTGAGCACGCTGTACCTGAAAATGGTCGACTTGAGCCGGTTTTACAACAGGGAAAAGTTCCGAGTAGAGCCGGCTTTTGCTCACGATATAATCCCTTCTAATCCCTTATTCTATTAGGAGGTAAAAGAAATAATACCTCCTTAATTGCTTTCTTCTAAACCGATGGTTATTTTGGGTCACATTACCTGGAAATTCCTTAATGACAGTCCCGTCAAGTAACTTCCCCACCCCTACCTATTATGTCGCTTGACCGTGTTTTGTAATGTAATACTACAATAGCCTGTCCGGTATTTCCTTTCCAATAGTTTGTAAAAGCAGTGGTCAATTTTATTCATACTTATATGAAGGGGTGGGGAAGGTACTTGACGGGACTGTCATTAAGGAATTTCCAGGTAATGTGCGAATGGACAGATGCCAATTGCTAGAAAGACACAGTAGAAAAAGTGACAACTTAAACCTCAGTTCGTGTGTGGTTGTTATTTGTTATTCAGAAGTTAGTGTATAGTCACATTCAGTGTTTGTGAACTTCAGTTACAAATATGGCTTATGAACCCGATGCGATTGTGGTAAGGTGACAGACAGAAAAACAGTGTTTTGTAAGAAGTGCGGAAAATCGTTCAGTTATAGTGGAAGTACAAGTAGTCTTCAATATCATCTTAAACATAGTC
The DNA here is from genome assembly GCA_034769895.1 of Magicicada septendecula. NCBI lineage: Eukaryota > Metazoa > Arthropoda > Insecta > Hemiptera > Cicadidae > Magicicada > Magicicada septendecula. Next base: position 324,114,855 of record CM068376.1, on the reverse strand, counting down.
ATCCTTTCCAAAGTGTATCTGCATCTATCAATGACACTAACTAGTTCATCTTCTCAGTTAACGTTGGAGCACCTAATATTGAAGCCTGTGCCCTCTATTAAGGAAACTGAAATTACGAATAAACTAGTGAAGTGGATTGTGCAGGATAGTAGCTGATCGTGGTCTTGAAGAGGTTTTACGGGAAGCTCTCAATTCTCACACTTACCATCTTCCCTCTAAGAGACATGGAACAAAAAAAAATGAAAAGTTGTACGACATAGAAAGGTCAAAATTATTAGATAAACTGAAACAAGCAGAATTTGTTAGTCTCACGGGGGATTTTTGGTCTTCCATATCTAACCGTAGCTACTTGGGGGTTACAGCTCACTGGATTGATTCAAATTGGGAATATCGTAATTCAACATTACAAGTTAAACATGTTACAGAAAACCACAATGCCGCTAACTGCACAGAAGAGTTTCAAGATGTAGTTCGTGAATGGGGGTTGGAAGATAAAGTTGTCGCTGTTTGCACTGACAATGCAAGAAATATCGTTCTAGGAGTTGAAAGAGCAAAGTACGACAATTTTCGGTGTGCAGCCCACACTCTACAATTAAGTTTAAATAAAGCTATCATGGATGCTGGTATCGAAACATTACTTTCAAAGTGCAGGAAAATAGTGGGACATTTTAAACACAGCCCTTATCTAGAAAATCAGCTTGATAAAAAACTTAAAGAACAAGGCATTGATGCATGTAAATTAAAACAGGACATAGTTACTCGATGGAATAGCACATGTTTCATGTTCGAGAGTCTTATGAAAGCTAAAATGGGTATTATAGATGTCCTATCGACCCACTCTTCTAATATTAGACCTCTAACAACAATTGAATGGGAGATTATAGAAAAAATGATTGTGTGTCTTACGCCATGTTTAGAAATATCAGACCTCCTTGGTGGTAGCAAATATGTGACAGGTAGTGTTGTATTGCCTGCAGTAACACACTTGAAATTATCTTTACGTTGTTCCGATGTCGATCCTGGGTACATAGCTAGATTTAAAAGGACTCTTGTAGAAGATTTAATGGCTAGGATAAATAATTGGTGTAATTTGAAGACATACCAGGAAGCTACTGCTCTCGATCCTAGATTTAAATATCTTAGATGTATTGGAAAAAAGGATCAGGAATCCGTGTGGAAAAGAATTTCGGAGAGAGACGTGGACGGAGTACAAGTTCCAGTAGAACCATGCAGCAAGAAGAGGAAACTGAATTTTGAAACCGACGAAGACGAACAGGATTCTGGTCATGCCATTTCAGTTTCGAGTTCGGCACCACTTGTGATGGAGATTGCAGTCTACAAGTCGTTGGTGGAACTAGAAGATGACTTCGCAGACACTCTGCAATGGTGGAAAATACATTCAGTCCAGCTTCCACATCTCGCACGCATAGTGAAAAAATTGCTTTGCATTCCAGCTACTTCAGTTCCCTGTGAGCGAGTGTTCAGTGATGCTGGAAATATTGTTACTAAGAGAAGGGCGGCCCTTGGTTCTGAACATGTCAATGTACTGACATGTCTGAAGTCCTGGAGCAAAGAGGTGTGACTGTGAGTATCTGTCAACTTCACAGTTTCAAACTTTTGTATCATTAAATTATCAATATTGAAATATATTAAAAATTAAAAACTTAAAAGTTTAAAAAATAAAAATGTGTTTTTTTCGAACTTATACTGTGTGAACCCGATTGAAATTCGATTAATCGATTAAAGGCATTCAGTTAACCGATCAAAATTTTTAATCAATCGACACCTCTATTAATATTACTTTCAATGTGGGTTGGGGGCTCTCTAGTATACAACAATTATCCTCCCCTTAAAACCCACAACCACGTTCACATACAAAGTTTACAAATAAATTTCTATGTGTACAAATCTACATAGTATTTACAAAATTTTGTCTTGTTGGCTGAAGGTTGTATCACGGCTCTTCAATATCTGGAGAGTCACTGCTGGATTTGTTCTCTTCTATCTGTGTGCTGGCCCTTGTGTAGTCAGATCGTAGAGGTTGTTTTACCACCTTCTACTTGGCTGCATGGAGTTTCACTGGTGGAAATCTCGTTAGCGAATACACACCATTTCCTAGGCGCTGATCTACTTCAAATGGTCCCATCCACTTCTAGGCTAACCCTGTATGGTATCTATCTGCCTTGTGTGTAGTTGAGAGTTTGATTCCTGCACGTAGGCTTCTTTGAGGGTCTGTAGCTTCGCCTCATTTCATTTCTTATCAACCTCAATTGATGTCTTCAGCCATGCTTTGGATTTGCATGACTTTCTTCTGTAGGTTGGCTGATCGCTTAGTTACTAGTTCTGTGTAATTGGCGGCACATAAATACACATATTCAGCTGGAGAAGAGCTGATCTGCTGGCTCTGGCATAGAGCAAAACAGTGACTGGGACAAGGTAGATGTTGGTCCCAGGTTTTATGCTCCTCATCTACCAACATCCTCTTCAGCTCTTGATTTTACCACTCTGTTGGGTTTGCCCTTGGATTGTAGACACCATGGATAACCATAGTGACTGCAGAATTCGGTTCTTAATATTGTCAGGATCCATCCAGTCATGGCCTTTGGAATTGGGAAAGTCTCTACCTATCAGCTAAATAGTTCCGTGATCACACGAGGATTCCAGTCTTTCCTTGTGATGTTCTAGCATATAGGCCCATCAAGTCAAGTGCGATGACTTTCCAAGGCTGTTATTGCCGTCACCCTCGCATACTGCTGTCAGCCTTGTGGTCGTACAGGCACAGATAGAACATGTCCTGACGTAGTTGGCAGTATCCTGCCTCATGGAACCCAGAAGAACCATAGACGTACGGACTGGTAGGTAGGTTTCTATCTCTCCTGGATGCCTGATCCGGTCAGTGTCATCGTGGAACATCTCCAGGATCTGGGTGCTGCATGACTTGGGAACAACTAGAGCAGGGTGTGATTGAGTCAAATGTGGTGAATACATAAGAAGGTTATTCTCCACATGGTAACCATTGTAGGACAACTTGAACTTCTTTGGCACACCTTGACAATTTTTTTTTTCATAATCCATTTTCTTGCCACTTCTTGACCACTTCAGCATCTATACCATCTTTAATAACCATTAAAGGTTCTCATAAAGTATCTGGTGTTTGGTTTGGAATTTCTCTGTTTCCAACCAGCACTGTTTTTTCTGGCTCAGGTCCCCCCCTCCAGGGTGTCTTGAAAAACTATCTGCTGCTTGATTGCTTGCCCCAGGTGCATGATGTACATCAAAATCAATCTCTGCCGATATCAAGGCCCAGCACAGTAATTTTGATTTTGTACCAGACATACTATGAAGCAACTGAAGAGATGAGTTGTCAGTGTATAGCTGGATTTCAGGTAGCCCATACCATTGCTAATACCTCCTTCTCTGCTATGCAATAACATATTTCTGGTGGGGCAGTTTCTTGCTGGCATATTCCACTATGCTTCTTCAGGCACAAAGCCAACTTGGCAGATGCACTTTAACGTGTTGACTGCGTTACTGGTTGCCAGGGTACTGTAAATGAACTAGTCCTCTGTGTGTTACATATCCCGTGGGGGGGGGGGGGTTGTATGTAACCCGTGATTGTAGTTGTCTGTAAAACTGGAGAATAAATACTGCCAAATGTGTGTTACATTTTTGGAATGTGTAGCTATAGATTGTGACATAGCACAAGCAGTGCTTTTCTCGGGTGACTAGGTATAATTATAATAGACGTTAAAACAAATTTGAGTAGTTACTTTCACTAATCCAATCTATTCAATTAAAATTATACTTGTATTAACAAAGATATTTTCTTTGAACAACCGATTGTCTTAGGACAAATAAATCATTAGTCTTATTTGTGCTAAGTATTGTTCACTTTCAACACATTTCTCCTAAATAACTTTGACTTTAACCATTCGAAAAAGAAATTACAAATACCATGAACAATTCTAGTTATATTGTTTGTTAAAACACTAACCAAAATCCTGGAGAGTTGGGACACTCACTGCAGAAGCAAGTTTTCAATAAAGACTTGTCACGTATAATCATAAGGACAGGACGTTTTATATACCCACTTTATAATTTTTAATCCATCTTGCTCTGTAGCCATCAGTTCCCCTTTCTTAATTGTTGCCAAAATCTGTTGGCACTCCTCTTCTGTTAGATCGTAATGTTCTGCAGTATAGCATTTTCATTTCAAATGAATTTTTAACCAAGCCTACACTAGAAGAGAAGTTGTCAAAGTATAGTATATTCTTCCTTCCTTTGGCTTGACTACATCCAAAAGTTTAGGTACAGCTGACTGGGAGTGGCGTAGATTTTCATTGGTAGTTCCTTTCTCTGTGTAAACATTTATATTACAAGTGTGTCCATCTGGCATGCACAGTTTATATATAATGTAATGCCATATTTACATGATCTGTTATGTATGTACTCACAAAAATATAAGCTTCCCCTGTAAGGAACCATACTTTAATCTATAACTAGGTGTCTTCCAGGTTTAAGGATTTCATTGAAATTTTTTATTATTTTACAAAGCAAGTTTTCAGTTTTGTATAGTTTATTTGTTGTTTCACGGGAAATTCACACAGGAATCGACATCTCACAATAAACAGTACTTATCCCTGGTGATATGTAATGCAGAGCTTATGTCGCATTTGCTTTGTGGGTTACATATCGCCGGGGATATGTATATAAAAATACACTTAATTAAATTCTGTATGAAAAGGGGACTGTTTCCTGACTTTCTAAGACAGAACTGGGATTAAAGACACTGGTTTCCACAGTCCACACAGAGATTAAGTTTTCCAAAAATTTCTGCATAACAGATGTTAATGTGCTTTACATATCCCCGGGGGCTTGTAATGTAGCCAACATGTTAAGGAATTTAATAATGAAGTAGATGGACTTAAAAGAAAGTCACGTACCGGGACTAGATGGTTATAATTCGTGTTCTTGTTCCCTAGAAAATACTGGTTTCCTTCCGATGTTTAGCTTTTCAACAATGCCTTGTTCAACTCTATCGTATAAAGTTGTAATAGGAATTTTAAATTAGCTAATTCCAATATTGTCTTGTCAGATGCCCTTCCCCCTTACCTCTCTCCAGGTCCTTTTCTGTCCACCCTGCTTTTATACCCTTCCTAGTGTGAATCAGAAATATAAAAATATTTGAAAAAAGTATAAATTAGCATGCACTTGCACACTTATTTGTTAGTTATGTCTAAAAATATCTTTAATGATACTAAAGAGTTACTACTGTAGTTAAAGTACTGACTAAACCCTGCATTATCAGTAATACAACTGAAAATCAGTGTAAAACAAGAGAACGGAGAGTGAAAAGTAAGTAAAGTAAGTTTTTATTTGAATAAAAATGTTAGAAGTGATAGTGCAGTTAGGAAGCATACAGGGTAATGCCGAACATAGTTGGGGTAATGGGAAACGTGCTGTTCGCGATTACCCCATCAGACACCATTCTTTTAACACAATCATAACTGTTTGTATAAGCAGGGAATTTACATGAAGCAAGATCTTTAAGCTGGGAAACTGAATACTAATTCTATCCATATAATAAAAATAAAGAAATAATAAACAAAATGTTACTTATGTTAAGATAAATCCAGTTAGTCTTGCTAACGAAGCTGCTGAAACCAGTTGACGTCAGATATCTTCTGTATCCCAAGGCACACTGGCCGCCAACTCTAGTCTTCAGTTTCTTCTGTCTCTAACAATGATAGTAGCACAAGTCAGACAGACATCTATACACTTGTTAAACTGTAGAAAGAAAACATATTGCAGACTATAAGACTTAATTGAAAGACATCTAAACGTTAGCGTGGAGTGTTGTGAATTTGTTTACTTATTTTGCATTTGAATATGATTATGCCAAGAACAATTACAACACATTTAAACAGTATATAATTGTATTCTTTCAGCTCAACACTTATTATATTCTATTTGTGTTCTTAAGTAAATATGTGTAGTAATTGTATACAATCAAATCTTATATAAATATGTGCATGCAGGTGCTGCACATATATGAATAGAGTTCAATGGGAGCCCATAAATAGTTAATTTATTTCTTATGAGAAATAGTAAAAAAATTGCTACCAATCTATTTGTTAATTGTAAACTTTATAGAGGGCATAAATGTGTCATGTTATTACTTTCATGTATGATGTAGACAACTGTAGAGAATTGACATTTTTGTAGTGGTGAAGTGCTGCGGTCCAGAGAAGAGTGTGCATTTGTTGATGAAATTGGAAGCATTATGTTCAAAAAAATGCGAGGATGTAGCTCTTGGAGTAGCTAGAGTATATTTAAGATATTTACCAGGAAAAATGAAAGAAAGCATATTTGATGAAATCACAGATATATATTTTAATCTCCTGTATCGATTTAAAAGAATGGAAGACATCATAACTGAGGTAAGATTTTTTTAATTGTAAACTTTTCATATTAATTATTTTTCTCGTAATATTGTTCTTATGATTTACAAAAGTGTGTGTGTTTGTATGCTGGTAAATAAAGCTTCTTGCGGTTATATCGCAGTTATAATATAAATAATTTCTTATTTGAGTATTAACTATTTTTTGTAAATTAATATTTCATATACTTAAATCATCATCAGTAGAGACCAAATCAGAAAATTGATGATTCAGTCTCTGATGATGCTGATTTAAGTTTGTGAAATGTGTGTTACACATAATAATATTCACTTGCACTAGCTGCCTTTGGCTTCGGGAGGCACACTACACTGGTCGCACACCAACCGACACCAGACCGTGAACGGCTACTGCCGCCAAGAGGTTCGCACACGCACACACGAAAACTACCGCGCACACAAGTCCAAGCAACCGATCCACCCGGCCTAGTGTTGTCGTCTGCTGCCATGCGGCCCTAACAAGGAACGTCGATGGCAGTCACACGACCCACTAATACGTGGCCGCAGCTAGCTTGGCTTCACTCTTCAGTTGTTACTGTACCGGCACTGCAGGTGATTCCAGTTGATTAACACCTTCAGTCGCTGAAGACCTTACTGCCAGCACAAGCTAGGGCGGGAGTTCCTACCACCAACAACGTTCTTCGCAAGAAAGTCCGCTTCCAACGTCAATCTTAGCTTCTAGTCCACAGCTAGAAGAAGAATGTCTGTCTGTCTGTGGTGTGCATTAACATGTACCAATTTTTTTATGGCCAAACACTTCCCAAGATAGCCTTCATTAGGTTCAAACATAAAACACTAAGTATTTGTATCCACGATGATGAAAAATTGCAATTAGGCTGCTCTGTTACGTTTGTACATGTGCACGTGTACACAGTTCTTTCAATGCTCATGTAATTTGCTGAATGAGTAACAACACAGTATTGGTACTGACACATTCAGTCAACTACATGAGTACTCAAATTTGTATACTGACACATTCAGTCAACTCACGATGTCACACATCCTTGTAGACATTTTTGAGCTACGTGAGTCATAAAACGTAAGTGATTCATCTTTCCAGTGCTTCCTCTGTCTTCTCTCCGTATTATATCGTGTGTGTGTGTTTGACTTTTATAAATGCCCAGTGATTATCTTTCATTCTAGTGACATGTCCAGCTTGGATTTATTTTGATGTTTTGTGGAGATGAAAACACATTTTGTAACTGCGTCTTTTCTATAATCACAGTAGAGTGTTAGTTATCTCTTTTAGTTGGTTCTAAATTCTTTTTTCCAACCACACTGACCTGAACAGGTGACCCAGTTTTCTTTTAGCGCTTCTTGAAGTCATGTCACTGCCCCATATTGCAATGTTGAAGTAAGTACCTAGATTTTTGTTTAATGACAACACACATTATTTCCATATACATAAGGAAATCTGATCCAATTAGATAGAGAAGTATTATTCAGCATTAACTATTATTCACTACTATATTTGTATTATTCACTAATGTTGTTGATATTGTTTGAGCGTATTACAATTCGGCCTGATGTTTTCCTTTTCCAGTTTATACAAAAATGGACCTTTTTTTGTGCATCCTTCAACTTGTTATAATATCGTTCAGAGTTCCCCAGATTGTATACAGGGTAATATCAATTATCCGAATATCAGATATCAAAAGAATAGTCTGCAAATTTAATGTTGCTGAAAGTTATGTGTGCAATACATTATGTATATCTGTGTCGATTAACCATTTCAAATTTATGTCAAAGGGGGATTCCCTACAGAAAATTCATGAAAATATTAAAATTTTCAATTTTTATTTTTATTGTCTATAATTAGGATACTTATTATACTGTTATATATTGCAAAAATATAATAAAAACTAAAAAGAAAAGTAGTATAGAACAATTTTAAAACATAATATCAGTAAAAGGTTATTGTGTTACGGAATGGTAGTGTACAAAAACGTATTCACTTCAGAAAAAAAGTTAGAAACTGACTCATACGAAGCTGCACGTAAGTACAGCACTGGGAACTTAGCCACATTTCTAGAGGCTGTTGGTGTCTTTAAGTCCTGGCTGCGTACAGCTAAAGTAGCACAAAAATTTGGCTAGACAAGATTAGACCTAATATGCCGGCACTTTCTGTTACCTCAGGTTCTTACATCTCTTTAATATGTGTTGGCAAAGGTGTCAAATTCCAAATGCATGGGAAACAGCAGAGGTGATCTCTCTTTTCAAAAAAGGGAACAAGCGATTGCGGTAACTATAGAGGGATAACCCTGCTGAATGCTGCTTACAAAATATATTCCAGAATACTTAATAACTGGTTAAAGGTATTGGCAGACGCACTCTCACAAGAAGAACAAAATGGATTTCGGCAAGGACGCTCATGCAGCGATAATATCTTCACAGTAAAACGTCTTGTAACGGGACAAACTAGGGGAAATATTTTAATGCGATAATAACTGTAATAATGTGGAGTCACCCACACTGAGCCCCGGTTTTGATAACCAAAGCTTAACTTTTGTGAACACCCAGTCGTCAGTCTGTGAATAAGCCAGGCGAGGTGCGATGTAATCTGGAGCATTGGAATGTGTACGAGCGCGCGTGTGCCGACTTTGACAGAGTGAAAGTCATGTATGGTTTCCCTTGCCGCCGGGTACGAGAGTGCGAGAAATAACGAGATGCTCGCCCGCCAATGAAAACGCAAGTTGCCAAGCTTAGAGTGACACTAACCATTTTGGAGACGCTTTACTTTAGCGTCTCACCCGAACCGCGCGGTTCTATGGAATAGTGCTCGCGAGCCAAAAATGTAATCAACCATCAAAATTTGTCTGTAACTATACGGAAATCATGGTAGTGTGAAATATCGTCAACGAAAAGACAGTGTTAAAATTAAAAACCCGATAAAACAACTTTTGGAACATTTACGCAAAACAGTGGCGGACAACGTGCGACGGAACCAGTGAGCACGTGCAGTAAGAATACCTAATTTCAATATTTGGCCAACAACTAGAAAGAATTTCATTTTAAATTTGTGAAAATGGTCCATTATAATGGGAGTGGGAAGATAAAAAAGGGGTGACAAGTATGAAAGAGAGAGAGTGAAGTAAAGTACTGGATAGCCTTCTATTAGAAACCTATACAGGTTATAAATAAGTTAACATATATTATTAAAAGATGTATAAGAGATAATCTTTTGATGAAGAAAGCAGATAGAGATGTTAAAGTACAGTAAACCCTCGATTTAACGGACCTCGGTTTAACGGACTTCGGATTTAATGGAAGCATGATAATGTTTTTAGGCTTTTCAAACGTATAATGTGCATAAACTGCAGACTCTCCTGTTCTGGCGATATTGCTTGGCTATCGCAGCATTCTTTCTTTTCTTCTTGTTTCTTGTTTTAAAACACGCAAATTTTCTCATCTTCAATTGTATTTGATGAGAACGGAGTATTCATCAAGAATTCATTTAATTCTTCACGATCCCTGTCTTTGCGTTGTCGTTGACACAGGGGTTGCACACGTTCAGTGGAAGACATCACGACGACTAACACTGAACAATATACACTGATCAATATAATATCTTATTTCCCTGTGAAATATTCGTCCATCGGCTAATACAGCAAGCATTACACTGGCACGTAATTTTTCATTTCCCGTAATCTTTATTGTTACAGATTTGGTTCCCTTTTGGTCCACCGTAAACATACGTAAATAAAAAATACGGGCGTTTCATTGGCATTTCCCATGTGTTCAAGTGAATAATTATGCTTTTTGCGTAAATGAATGACAAATCGCTGATAATGTAGGAGTTTTTCTTCGTAGTCACTCGGTAGTTTTAGCGCGAGTGATGTACGTCATTTAAGCGCAAATCCATTTCGCCGCATCATTCGTCTTATACACCCGAAGCTGGCTTTGAAACCGGATACTTTTAATTCTTCTGCGATTTCTAAAGCTTTTAATTTTAAAACATGTCTAGTGACAGGTAGTCCTTGCCTTCTTAAAAGCCGTACGTATTCACAGACGCTGGACTCTACTGCTACAAAACGCCCAACTTGAGGTCCTGGGAATGCTCGTCGCGCAGTATTTGCATTTAAAAGTCATTCCTTCTGTTTTCTCCATCGTCGAATACAGGATTCATTAATATCGAATTTCCTTGCGGCTTCGCGATTGCATGTTTTTTCTACATTTTGTATCACAATTAATTTATAATTCGCATCGTACGGGTTACGTTTAATTTGATTTGACTGCGTGCCTTTAGTCTCCACAATATCACTCATACCGCAAATGCACTACAAAAACGCCAAATGAAAACAAAGTACAGATAAGCGATGTTGTCGCTGTTACAATAGAAAACCACACTGGCCGTTTACCCGTTATTTAGAAACATGTTACTCACACCCCCTCTACTCATCCTTTGTCTTGCTGCCCTCTTCCTATTCTTTCTTCAGTTTGCTGTTAAAACATTCGGTTGTGTCATAAATCATAACGCCAGAGTTAACTACAGCCGGGCAAACTGCTGTTGCTTAGGCAGTAAACAACTCATAGATACCAAAAGCGTTCGTCCTGCCAGAAGTCAGGTATAACTTCGAATTTCGTTAGCGCGCGAATGCAAGCCGCAGGCCAAATTAGCGACCATGTTTTTAGGAGAAAAAGTGCGGCTTGTATTCGGAACAATACGGTATTTGCATGATATTAATAGTATTAAAATTTCAAGTGTTATAAGGCCTATTTGATTTAAATATATCCTCAAAAAACAAAATTTGCGATTTTAATGGACTTTCGATTTTACGGACACCCCTCAGCCCCAATTAGTCCGTTAAATCGAGGGTTTACTGTATGTTAAAGCTAGTAAGTAAACAACATATATTATTAAAAGATGTATAAGAGATAACCTTTTGATGAAGAAAGCACAGATAGAGATGTTAAAGTATGTTAAAGCTAGTAAATAAACGAGTTGGTTTAATGGTAGTAAATGAGAATTAATATTTATTACGTAACAAAACCCAATAACCACTCTTGCAGGTCACGAGTTCGCATATAAGACCTTGGACCACTTGAAGGTAAGAATTTTTGGAAGTTGACAGTTTTTAAGTATTTTATGTATCCAAATTTTATTCAATTAAAGTGTAAAGTCACAGTCTTATAGAAAAACTTAGAGAATTTAATCTTGAAACCCATCTTGCTTTCATAGATTTCGAGAAAGCTTTTGACCGAGTTGACAGAAATAAGCTCTGGATAATAATGATAAACAATGGGTATCCTCCACACCTTGTAAATGCAATCAAAAGCTTCTGTCATGTGACAAGAATAGTAATAAACACAGGTAATAAGAGAACGGATGAAATATATATATTGCGACAACACAAATAACTTAACTATTGGCGCATATGATATGGTAGTATGTGTATCTTAATGCAAAAGTCTATATTGGAGGGTTTAAGATTATTTATTGCACACAAGACATATGTAATTGTTTATATGATATATTTGACAAGCATAATAATGGTAGTGTTTGATATATAGTCTTTTAAAGTGTTAATTACTGTTCATACACGTGATGTGATACGTTACATATGTGATGATTCCCACGACGATGTTGATGAAAAGGGGGGGGGCTTTGCTGTGTCGTTGAGTCGTCCGGCGTGGCGTATTGATGACAGACGGTTCACCCTGGTAACGCTTCCAGCTGGGCTGGTGTCCTGTAGTCCCAACGTTGACACTGACGCTTCGCACACCACAACGGTTCTATGGATACTACTGGTTAAACTTCATATAGAATTTATAATTTACAAGTATCTCAGGTTACAGTGAGTTTTACTTAGAAACGGTATATTAGGCTTATACCAATCCGGACTCTTCAAGTATTCACGGGTACCACTGGGTCTACCGCGATCAGCAGACCTCCCTATGCGGAAATCTTCCACTCACGCGGAAACTAATGATGACAAAATTTTATTACTAAGTAATTATGAAATATTACTGGTACTGCAGAATACCTCACACAGTAGCACAGTTCAAGTTCACTTATTTACACACGCAATGTTCTAATAACAATACTGTGTGTAGCGATGTATTACACCAACAGTTCTGAGCCTTCGCACTCGTTACTACCGCCGAAAAGACTTAACAAATTCTTGCAAGCAGAAAATCTTGCACAAGAATTGCACGTCCCGATCGTGATAGCTACAAGAGAAGAACTAACTGTGTAACAACAGGCTTAAGAAAATTTCCAACTGCCTCCCAGCATTTAATTGGTGGAAGGAAGTCACATGGTTACTTTGAACATGACTCGCAACTTTTCATGCCGTAAAGTGCATCGACTTTGCAAGAGCATGCATAGATGGTAATCTCAGAATACCTTTATCTCATGCATAACTGCGTTTTACAACAACTTCATACTTCAATAAAATCATATTTGAACGTCATTTAATAGATAGAAATATATAGGAACTGTAGCTAATACAGTAGTTTATGTTCAGTTCAAGTGTCATAACAATACAATAACTATATCACGCACAGCCGGGGAAACGTTTATCACTCGCGCACACGCGCACATTTCCACAGACATAGTACATGAATAAATAATAAATAAAATAATACACAGTTTTACTAAACCTAATTCCTTATCCTTTCTAAAATACAAAACTCATATCACAAAAAACAAAACTACCAATTTAGACATGAATGTTCATCGTCTGTGTATTATGCAAGCCTGTACTGCTTATCAGGATATCCTGTGTTTCATTGCAATATATATATATATATATATATATATATATATATATTACATTTAATATTTATAATTAAATTTACCTCAAGCTGTTATTTTTTTTCCTTTTTTGGAACATGTTTCGGGTACTATCTTGTACCCATCCTCAGCCTTCCGGTTTGTTTGTCTGGTGAAGTACATATGTGTTGTTGGTTGACTATTATTATTGTGGCTTCCTGTTGACTTCTGGTATTTCAAATTGGTTTTATTGTGTGTGATTGTGGTGTATGTGTTAGTTTTTTGTGTATTTTCAATGTTGAGTGCTTTGAATATTATGTCATGTTTTGTATTGATTTGTATTTGTTCAGGTATTAGTTTGTTTTCTGTTTTATGTTTGTATATTTGTAAATTTTCCCAAATGTTCATTATGGTGCCTTTGTGTGGTATATGTTTTATTAGTGTTACGTTGGTTACATTACTTCACCAGACAAAAAAACCGGAAGGCTGAGGATGGGTACAAGATAGTACCCGAAACATGTTCCAAAAAAGGAAAAAAATAACATCTTGAGGTAAATATAATTATAAATATTAAATGTATTATATACATCAAGAAACGGACTGTAGCAGAAAGTGACTAAAAAAAATATATATATATATATACAGTAGAACTTGGCTAATTCGAACGTGCATAATTCGAATTCGTGGATAATTCGAACTTTTACCGTGGTCCCTTGAATATCCTATGTAAAACCATGCAAAAACATCGTCTGTAATTCGAACTTTTTTTGGTTAATTCGAAATAAAAATTTTGCTCTAACTATAAAAAAATCGCCTGCTGTATGGGCTAGACCACGTAAGAATAGAGACACGACTGGAAACAGACAAGCAGGCATTGCCCTTTGTGAACAGACACTTGTCTTTTGTGTCAAATTCGTGGAATTGCCGTCAGTATCTGGCGATGACACATGACTGGCTCGTGTAACGGTACCGTCCGCCATTGTCCCTTGTTCCACGCCTCGTCAGTCAGCCACCCTCACTGTTGCTTTCAGTTCAGTCTGCCTGCATTCGTGGAAGTGTTAAGTCTTTTTGAGTTTCTACTGTGCGAGCTGTGTCCTGTAGTGAGAGACCGTTCCTTTCTTTATACAGTACTGTATATACAGACTGGTGTGTTTTAGTGACACTTATTGTGCAGTTTTATTGTGTTGTGTGTTCATCATGGCCCTTTCAAAACCAACACGGACCCAATACAAATCATTGACATTTGCCGAAAAAGTTGCCGTTATACGGGAAGTGGAAAAGGGACAAAAAAAGAAATCTGAAATTGCCAAGGAATTCGGGATACCGCCAAATACGCTGTCAACGTATCTAAAAAATAAAGAGAAGATTTTGAATAGTGTGTGTAAAGCCAGTGACAAAGATAGGAAAAGAGCGCGAGGACCAGAAAATCCTGACGTGGATGAATGTGTAGTGAAGTGGTTTAAGCAAGCAAGGGACAAAAAAATTCCAGTCAGTGGGCCCGTCGTCAGAGCCAAAGCTGAGGAATTCGCATCTAGCTTAGGGAAAAATGATTTTAAGGCCAGCACTGGTTGGCTCGATGGTTTTAAAGAAAGGAATGGCATGTCTTTCAAAACTGTTTGTGGGGAAAGTGGATCTGTTGACGTTGAAGCTGCAAATTCATGGAAAGACGATTTGTTGCAAATGATTTCTGATAGAGACGCTAAAGACATTTTTAACGTAGACGAGACGGGCTTATTCTTCAAATGCACCCCCGACAAAACACTTGCTTTTAAAGGAGAAAGTTGTAGTGGCGGCAAACACAGCAAGGAGCGCATAACACTTTTAATTGGAGCAAACATGGATGGCTCGGAAAAACTGCCTTTGCTAATGATAGGGAAGTCAGCCAACCCACGTTGTTTCAAAAATGTAAAAACGAAACCAGTTGAATATGAATCAAACAATAAAGCTTGGATGACAGGTGAAATTTTCGAAAGATGGCTTTTGAAAATCAACAGGAAATTTCGGAATCAAAACAGAAGAATCGTCTTGTTTATTGACAACTGTACAGCGCACAACACTATTCCTGTGATGGAAAATGTAAAGGTTGTGTTTTTCCCTCCAAACATGACTTCAGTAGTTCAACCTATGGACCAAGGTGTAATAAAAAATTTTAAGCATTTTTACAGACGGCTTGTGGCCCAAAACATTCTGTCAGGTGCTTATTTAGATGAGCACGAAAATATCAAGATTAACATCCTTCAAGCTGCCCGCATGTGCAACAGTGCTTGGAACCAAGTTACGCAAAAAACAATTGCTAATTGTTTTCGTAAAGGTGGTTTCTGCCACATTGAAGGTGAAGAGGAGAATAAAGCTGCTAGAGAAGTCGTACCCACTATGGATAACTGGGAAGATGTTGGACATGACGCAGGCATTCGTTACAAAGAGTTTGTAAACATGGATGAAGACTTGGCGGTGTGCGGTGAACAGACAGATGCGTAGATCGTGGCTGATGTTATGAACAAAAGAAATGATGGTACATCTTCAGATGAAGAAGGGGACCAGCTAGAACTTCCAGAGATACCGATTCCAACGGCTTCACAGGCATCAAATTACATTCAAGACTTGAGACGGTTTGTTGAAGGACAGCAGAACGTAAGTGACGCTATTTTCCAAGCACTTAATAAACTTGAAGAGTTTACTACAACTCAGTGTATTAACTGCAAAATGCAATCAAAAGTTTCTAGGTTTTTTAAAAAACTGTAAATGCTATATTTTGTACTGAAACATGTTTATACGTTTGTAATACATATGTCTAAGGAAATTGTTTAATAAAATAACATATTGCTTTACTGAATTTCGGTTTTTGATTTGATTTTTCTACCATTATTAAAAGTTTTCCTAATTCGAATTTTTGGATAATTCGAATTTTTTACTGGTCCCTTCAGCTTCGAATTAGCCAAGTTCTACTGTATATTCAATCACTTTCTGCTACAGTCCGTTTCTTGATGTATATAATACATTATAAATATTAAATGTAATATATATATATTGACGATGTTCTTAAAAAATGGCAATCAAAGGAATATCCTGGAGTCCAGCTAGACCGACATACTTACCTGAGTACGTTACTATTTGCTGATGATAAAATAATAATACAAGATAGTGAAGATACATTACAACTGGCAGTGCACCGACTGAATCAAATATGTCCAGAATATAATCTTAAAATTTTCTTGCATAAGATGAAAGTTATGGGTTTCCAAGGCAAGTATCCCGTTAAGTCAAAAATAATTGTCAACAATAAGCCACTCGAACAAGTATCAAATTTTACATACTTGGGCTGCGACACAAGCTACAATTATGACAGTGACATGGAAAATAAAATAACTTAGTTCCAGGCAATATGTGGCCCAATAAATAGAACATTAAATAACACAAGGATAAAATTTTATAAAACGATGTCTGTACATGTGCTTATATATGGGAGTAAAGTTGGATAAATACCAAAAAAGGAGACAGCAAAATACAGGCAGCAGAAATGAGATTTTTGAGACGGATCAGAGGCTGCACAAGCAGAGATTTAGTGAGGACGTGCAAAATAAACTAAATGTATATGGAATAAATGAAAAAAAAATAACTGAATATAAAGAAAGATGGAAACATCATGTGAATAGAATGGGAAATGGGAGAATACCCAAAAAATACTTAACTACAACCCACGAGGAAAAAGAGATATGGCCACATGAAAACGGTGGCCATAAGTTTGTGAGGACGGAACAGGCAAATGCATAATCCTTGTAGTGCAGAAGAGGAAGAAGAGATTAGACCTTGCCAAAGCTCGGAAGTGTTCAAAACATGAAACTTAAGGAAAAAGCTAAATAGCCATGCTTTCATTCTCACCAGCCATTTTTTACTTTAAAAGCATATAGAAATAATACAACAAACGTGTAACACTTACACAAATGTACAAAAGAAACACTTGAAAAATGTAAAACAATTAAAATAAATAAAGCAGAACAAACAAAGGCACAACTAAATGAATAAAAACATTATACGAGGTCACAGATACCAGAAACTACGTATGCTGTGTAATATGATGGAATATACTGAGCTCACACTGAAAGTATTAATGGGGCAATACCAAATGTCTCCTTTTCAAGACATGCGTGACGCACCTGCCCACCCATGTCATGAAATCAGGACACCTGCAGTGAATGTGGTAAAGGAGTTTTCTGGTATAATAATGGAGTATCTGCTACCTCCATAACATGAGATCTCAAATTAGAATATTTTTAAGTTGTATAACTTCAAGAAGAGGGAAGGTAGGGAAGATATAATGTTCAGCATACCCAGATTGTTTGTACTTTTTAAGGGCTTTAAATAAGAGCCCAAATTCTGTTTAAAGGGAAACAAACAAACAAATAAAATGAGCGGAATAGTGTATTCCTATGTTTTAGAAGGCAAAAACCAATAAAATAACACTAAAAAAAAATTGGATGTGAAATTTAAAAAAAATTGTAATTTTCAGCAGGGAATCTGCTTAATTACTTAATACATATTATCACTTCATATTACCAAAAAAGAAAACAAGAATAGCCTATTTAATTGACTTTTTGTATACAGCATTAATCCATGAACATATAGACAAAAGAAAAAATGAATAAATAGTTAATACGAATTGGTATTGGTTTTAATGAATCATCATCATAGTATTTATCATAATCATTGCCATTTCCTGTTTACGAGTAGTGTTTTAATTATTTTTTTCAATATAGTAATAGGTAATTCTTGTGTGTGTTCACAGAAAATAAATGATAGATAATATCAATAAGACTAGACATATTTGTGGTACTGGAAGGTGTAATGAATCATCATTGGTTCTAGTTTTTAACGTTGAACTGAAAAAAAATAACCAGGTTTTTAACAGTGAAATGATAAAAAAAACTTGATACAATGGATGAAAGATAAGAAGGATCTTTTCATCATGCATAATAAATTACTCATAGGCCTATTAAAACTTTTAAATACATTTCTAAAATATTGAATATTTTGTTGAAGTTTTTTTTATATAGAATGTGATAGTCAATGTGTAATAGTGTAGTGTAATGAGCAATGTAGGCCAATTTGAAGAAACAGACCTATTAAAGAAACCGTAAATACAATATTTACACCACTTAAACACTGTATGCAGTCTACCCATATTGTCATATATAGAATTACAAATTTTTGTTTTTTTTTCAGTAAACTTTTAATGTTATGAATTTATTGTTTGTTCAAATATTTGAATTTTTGTGTATCCCAACTACCCTTGGCCCCAATTAGTTTAGATAATTGACACACTATATAGTACTAACTAATCCAATTCCATCGATATTTATTCCACACAGTCCATCTCAACTAAGAAATTTTGAAATCCCAATCCCAGTTTTCATATATGACTTATAGTTTGACCTGTTCATAAGATTGAGCTAATTGGAGGCCTTTCCTCAAATTTTCTATTACTGGGCTTGTAGATCTTATTGCAGCTCGAACTTGACCAGTATTACAGTTGCGAACACACTGCAAATATTGTATACATAGGTTCTACTCCTTTTAATTCTTAAAGCTCAACAAATAGGTCTGTGTTTGACTGGTTATGTTTACTGCCTCAAATTATCCAAATACAATGCTATTTAATGCTGTAAGATGTAAAATAATTATCTTTACTGGTATTGCAGTATTCGTCTGTCTTGTAAACTAATGTGAAATGTGAAAGTATTTAGTCTGAACTATTTACATAAGTTTAAATGTTTATGAAAAAGTATAATTTTGTTTTGAAGAGCGGTATTTACTATTATTGATAACATAAAAATGTATCACTTGTTTCAGTTAAAACAGATAGATCTAAGGGATGGGCTCAGGTTAGTTCAGCGTAATTCGGGAAGTGTGAAATTTACCGTAATAACAGAAATGAAGGCGTTCAGGACGAGGGGCAAGTTGGCAGAATTTGCAGCGCATGTAGTGCTAGCTTCTGCTATGGTACAGCCTGTGACGCAAAGTGATCTTCTGGAAGAGTTAGTTCATGAATGGGCATCTATTCATAAATTAAATAACCCGCCGCAGACACTTGAAAATATGGTGCGCAGGATGATCGACACTGCTGAATCGTCCCAGCACATCTATGTGTTCTGCAAAGCTCTTTTTGCAATAGTAAGTAACATCGTACATTTTTCTGTGATTATAAAATGAATGTGTGTATAAGTGTGATATTTCCTTATACTTTAGAACAAATTCGAAATTTTTCATGAAAATATCCAAAGTGATGTGTCTGTATTAAAGCCAACATGTAGTAGTTATGATGGAATTCATGCATGTAGTTGCATCTATTTGAACATGAATTATCTTCGTGGCTGGCAGCTTTATTAACTTCCTTTACACGAGGTTCTGTATCAGGAGTGTTCACTGACAATTATTTTGAGGAGGATTAATTGTGTGTTCAGTGTCAAAAATTTTTATAAGTGACTGACTAAAATTGACTTAGAAAACTCAGAATTGTTGCGTTTTATGTAAAATTGTAGTTAGTGGAAATATTAATGTTCTATCAATGCAAGACGCAGTTTGAAAATGAAATAATGATTAGGTACTTGTATACACACATATGCATAATAACCTTGAATCAATTCTGGAACTTTCTCCACAAGTACAGTAGAGCATCGATTATCCGAACATCCATTAACCGAACGATCTATTATCCGAATTCAATAAAAAGTACAATTACGTACTCATCTGTGTAGTAATGTATTGGACACGTGTAGGCATATTGGATACTTATTGACCATAAAAAATTGTATACTATAAATTATTACAGTACTGTACAGTAATAAGAAAATGCTGTAGCTATACATCCTTGCAATCCATAAACACACATCAACAAACTTCGATAAACGCATTTGCAATTGATAAACTGTATTAACGGAAATCTCCGTCACTCTGAATCACCAATGACACCATTCAATATTAGTATACCACAATATTAGTCTCTTGTTCAGTTTGAAAACGTTAGTGAGCTGAGTTACATTAGTGCATTCGTTCGTTGGTGTTCTTTTTACTTTAACTGCTTTACGATGTCTGCAAAAGTAGTGCTGTCAATAAACGATAAACATAAAATTATTGATCATCTGAAGAAAGGAGAAAAAGGTAGCGCATCGGCTTCTGAATTTATCGTTGATAAATCAACGATTACTGACATTAAGAAAAGTGAACGTACGCTAATGTCTTACAGTGGTAAACTAGAATCTTTGGAATATGCTACTTCCAGATAAAACTATGAAAATAGCTGCAAATTTATAACTTAGATTGTGCAGCATACACATTGTTTGTGCAACAAAGAAGCATGAGTGAATCTATATCGGGGCCATTGTTTGTGCAACAAAGAAGCATGAGTGAATCTATATCGGGGCCTATCATCCTGTGAGAAGTCACTTATAATAAACGAAAAACTCTGAGAGTATCCACACTTTAAAGCTATGACAGGGTGGATGAAAAAATTCAAATCGAGACATGGTATACGACAGCTAAATATTTCAAGCAAAAAACTTTGCCAATTTTGAACGTGCTGATAATTTTAAGAAACAATTTTTGCTTATTATAAAAGAAAAAGGGTACAACACTTGAAAATATCTACAATGCTGATGAGACCGAGCTTAACTGGAAAACTCTTCCAAAAAAGATGTTAGTGTTAAGAAACGAAAAACACTGCTTCTGGGTTCAAAGTTAATAAAGAACGCGTTACAATTATGACTTGCGCAAATGCAAGTGGTTCCCACAGATTAAAATTGACTGTTATAGGGAAATCTAAGAAACCTAGATGTTTTAAAGACATTAATGTGAATAATTTCCCAGTTAATTACTTAACAAAAAAAGGCTTGGATGAACGTTGAAAATTTTACTAAATGGTTTAATGATATGTTGTCCCTGCGGAAAAAAAAGAAAAGCAGAAAATAAAATTAGTAGTCCTGTATTGTTTCTATTGGACAATACCCCTGCACATCCTTCAGCTGATTCTTTACCTCACCATGAGGGTATTGACGTGATGTTCATCCCACCGAACGTGACAAGTATATTAAAACCCACTTACCAAAGTGTTATAGAAACATTTAAACGGCTTTACCACAGATATTCTCTCCTGTACCTATTAGTACTTAGTGAAAATGAAGGAGGATCCAAACAGTTAATAAAAGAATTTAACTTAAAGGAAAGTGTGTATATGATTGCAGATGCCTGGGATAGCGTAAAAACTGAAATTCTAAAACGAGCTTGAGGAAAACGTCTAAATCAAACGTTAAATGAGGAACATAAATCTGATACTGAACATCAAGACACAGATAATGAAATCATGCATCAAATGGTACAGAATATTACTCAGTTTAAAAACTGTAACAAAGAAGAAGTTAACGATTAGCTAAAGGTGGATGAAGTCGATTCCGGTTTTCAGTTATTAACCAATGGAGAGATAGTTAGTCATTAAATGAACGTAATGAAAACGAAACAGATTCAGATGAAGACGGTGAGAATACTACTAATACAAAACCACCGACAGCAGCAAAAGCTTTTGACACACTTGAGACTGTTCTAAAGTGGGCCTAAACAGAAGACGAGATAGATTGTATTCAGCCTATGAATCTTGAATGACTTCAGTCTTTAGCAGCAAGAAAACAGGGTATTGGTTTGAAGCAGACAGTGATAAAACAATTCTTCAAAAAAGTGTAAATGCATGGTACTGTATATTTTGTTTTGTAATTTTTAATTAATTTTATAGTACAGTGTTTGTCATTTAAACTCCAATTTTGTTTAAATTAACTTTTGGTTTTTATTAATTACACTCAGTTTTAATTCAGTGATTTTTAGCCTTAGTAATACATTACAGTATAGGTTGCTGTAATTATATAACAGTATGTTAGAAATTATTTTGTAATAAAAACCTTTGTTTTTGTAAAGAGAAATAATGTTTTCAATTTACGATCTATTATCCAAAATATCAATCATCTGAACGGGCCCTCATCCTGAGAGGTTCGGATAATCAATGCTCTGCTGTACTAGGAATTAAATAAGCAGGTAAATATGGTTTACTAGACTCTTTATTAGTACAATTAAACATTGCAGGTTTTGAACCAACTTTTTATAAATAAACAGGATTATGATATGCCTGAGGTATGATGTACATATTGTATGCTTGGGGTCCAATCATTCAGACCCAAAGTTTTCCTGGATGAATAAACAATAAATTTTATAACCTGCAACATGGTTGCAATTTTTTCCTGTGCACTGTTAAGGTTTAATTAATAGATATGAAGGATACACAGAACAGATTGATTGATAAATGGAGTAACATAAAAAAAGAATATATTAAAAAATAATAGGTGCTTGGGATAAATATACTTCTTCAGTTATTTATATTTGTGAAAACAGTTTGTTTTAGAAAGTAACCATAAATACGTAAAATTTAACTTTGCTATTATTTTGTGCACATGTGCTGTATGTGTGCACGTGCATTTAATAAAATAATCTGATTTACACTATACAAGTAACGATACCTATGGATAAAATCTCATGTAAAGAGATATTGGAACCACTTGTGTATATAACAATATATAGCTCTCCATGGCCGGTAGCAGACCACGTCCTTTCAATCCAGAACATCTATGGTCCCTGCGGCAGGAGCTCTACTTAAAGCTTGAGACGCACCACACGAGCAGATGATGGGCTTGCCCTTTGTCTCGCACAACCCCTCTCCTACTATGTAGCTCCACTTAGAAACAGAATTCAGAATTGCAGAACCAACAAACACAGGAATGTAGAACATTCAAAAAATAATTGTTGTGCACAGTACTTACTTCTTACTCCTTGGGTCAAGCATCCAGCATCAGGTGATGCCGATGGCCCGATGTCCATAGTATACCGCAGCCACCAGACCCCATATAGCCTTGGTCCTGAGGACATCCTCCAGCTTCCCATTGTCAACAATAAGTGCTCTCAGTCTATTTCTCCTGCCATTGATGGAAGTGGATTCGAGGAGAATATGAGCCAGTGATTCCTCCTTTTCCTCGCCGCAGTTTTCACAGTTCAGGAAGGTACTCAGTTTAAATCGGAACAAGTATTGTTGTGTAACTATGTGTCCTGTTCTGGCCCTTGCTGCAAAGGTGGCGATTTCTCTTGGGACATCTTCATAGAGCTTGTGGTCTGTTGGGGTGTTGGCTGTAACTCAAAGAGCCGTCTCCCCGTGCTTGCTTGTCTCCATCTCTCCTTCCATTCTTCCTGAATCATCCCCATCACATCACTCTTTAGTTTTGATAGGGACACCTGTGGCATTTGATTTGGCTGCATTTTCGCAGATGCTTTTGCGATTTCATCAGCCCGCTCATTACCCACAATTCCGCAGTGGGCTGGAACCCACTGGAAGGCTATATTTTTCTCCTTCATACTGAGGTGTGTGAGCAATGTCCTTATTTCTGTTATGTGGAATGCATAGCCATTTGGAAAGCACAGTACTTAAAATTTGCTTTTATATGTGCACAATATAATGAAAAAATAATGAATTACATAAATATACAAAATTAAGATAATAAAGAAAACGTAACTATGATACAAAGAGGATGAAATCTAATTTCTTTTGTTATCGCTGCTGAAATAAAACTTGTGTAAAAGTAACTTACAGGATTATAGGATTTTTATATAGATTATTTTTTATTTGAGGAGATGAAATCCACATGAAATAAATCATGATATATGATTTAAATTAGAGTGTTAATTGTTTGTTGTAAGAGATGTTACAGATGTTTGTTAAAATAGTTGAAAAAATGAAATACCTCATGCCATAGCCCACAAAACTGTAAAATACCAATTTCCTTCTTGGAGAGTTGAAAGTCTTGAATGTCTTGTTTTACATTCTGTTTCAGTTTGGGAGATCGCTGAAACCTTTCTGTATTGAATTATATATCAGAGCTCTAACAACCAATATGAATGAAGTCGAACTGCAAAAAACAAAAAATGACAGGGATAAAGTGAGAGAAGCTGAATTTAGATTGTCTGATGGATTTTTACAACTAGCAGATTTATTGCAAGAATTTTTAGGTGTAAGTCGAGAGTGTATCCTAACTGCATTCTCTTTGAATCCTACTCAGTCATGTTATGAAAGAATTCAAGCCATGGCAGTGGCCTCTGGAAAGTGCCAGCCACACCACATTAACATGAGCAAAATTGATAGAGAACGTAAGAATTCAAATTCTACAGACGTGAACATTGCAAAGCAATATAATGGGAATATTGACATTGATGTAGAGAAAGAGAACATCACAATTGATACAGGACAACAGACAGAGCATAAAGTCTCATCAGCTAAACAACAATTAAACGTGTGCCCACTCCATCCTTACTTTGATCCTAATATTGACGGGCCTCATGGTGAACTGTGTCCACAATGTGGTGAATTCACAGGGATTGAAGTCTCCAGTCAAGAAAAAAAGGAAAGAACTTTAGACGCTTTAATTTTAATTAAAGGTAGTGCTGTAACAGAATCTCTGAATTATGATGTTCTGTCAGCTCCAAACCAAGTATTAGATGCAGAAGCTCTAGGTTTGACTCGTCAACTCTGTGATGATTTAGCAACAGTACTCAGTAGCCCAAGATATCAAATGTTAAGTTGGGTTCTTGACTGGTCGGAACTGAATGCTGTATGCAAAAAATACCTTGAAAATGGAGGCGAGATGAGACATGCTAACAAAGAACTGAAGTTTCTAAATATAGACTATAGTCAGTTTAAAGATTGGCCTGATGAAGAGGAAAAAGACTTGTATTATGGGATTGAGAAAGGATATGAACAGTGTATTGAATTCACAGAATCTGAAGAAGACTATCCGTATGGAGCATACAGAAACAATTCAAAACACATGAATGTAGACACTGATTCTTCAGATTATATTCTTTCACGCAGGAGAAATTCTAAACCAAAAAAGCGAAATGTTAAAAGGCCACGTTGTTTCAATTCATTATCAGATTCTGATACTGGCACTCAAGACAGCAGGACTGATAGTATTGGCAGTGATGGTTTTAAGACTGAAATAGGTATCAAGAAGCAAAAACGCAGCAGACCTCCAAAGAAGTTGCCAAGTAAAAAATTGAAGATGATGTCATCTGTCGAAACACAAGTTAGTGATGACAACAGTAGGGAGTGTCTGACTAATGTATTAGCAAATGGTGAAACAACGTATATGTATGACCAAATTAATAATGCCAAAGTAGATCAGGAAACCCAAGATCCAGTTATGAATTCCAAAAACAATTCTGTCCTTAAAAGCTTGAGAATGTATCGACCTAATGTTTCTAAAAAACCTATAAGTATAAATGATCAAGTACCTGGTAATAAATTATGTCACAATTCATCAGTAGAAGACGGTGAAAATAAAAGATTATTAGAAAAGTATGCACCTCTTTTAAGTACAATAAATTTAAACCCACGAATTGTTTTGAAGAGGACAAACTCCTCTGTTGTTCCCATTGCAATGAATGTTGAAGATGAGATAAGTAGAATGAAGACGTCAGAGGACTTTCTAAGTAATCAATCTTACACATTACATTCTAAAAAGCACTTCTCTGTGGTTTCTAATTCTATAGATTCTGAAATTAATGGTAAAGTCGATATTTTGTCTGAAGCAGTTAGTCGCAGTGATTTATTGGCCAAAACAGTGCCTGGATTAAACTCATTAGATATGATAGGTCCAATCCCATCTGAGGCAACAGTTCAAGTGGTACAGTTATCTGGAATCCATCCAACAAGTACGTGTAACAGTACAATAACAAGTTCATCTTCATTATCGTCAGTACCACAAGCCAGTTCTTCTGCATTAGCGATGGCATCATCTAGTTCGGGAAGCAATGAAAACAGTTTATCATTGCCAAGTGAACATCAGCCAAAATCTGACTCAACAAGTAACCAGACAGGAAGAGTACTTAGATCATCAGGGACACAGGTACAGAGTGTATTAGGGACTACGTCTTCATTACATCTAAGTACAGTGCAAACTCCAAGCATATCCTTATTAAATTCTATTATTTCTCAAAATTCATATTCTTCCACACACTCGGTAGGCTCTGTCTCACAATCAAACTCTGTGCAGGGTGACCTTTCTGTTTCATCAGCCAGTATTTCAAACTCCCTTATTACACAGCAGATTAATACTTCCATAAGTAATTCTCGTTGCCCAGCAAACTCTTCAGTTTCAAAATCAAATTCAAGTAAATCACTATCTTATAGTGCTACACAGACAGGCCATCAAAGTAGTCATTCCGGTGTACAACCTAGTGTTAGTGTTACATCTCCTATGAAGCAAACTGTGAAAACTACCTCATCAACTAACACTTCTACATCGCATGTTATTCGCGCTGCTCCTTCACAAATCCATGGCTTTGGAAGTCATATAATTAATATTTCACCCACATCACAAGCAGCCAGCATGCCAGTATCTGCTCATATACAAAGGATTGGACAGCCAGCAGGTTCTGTTTCTCCAAGCAGTTATTCGACAATATCTGTAACAAATGCGAGTCCTAGGTTTTCAGTGGATGATAACGACTCATCAACCAGCACCGATGACCGGTTCAAATTCGTTGAAGGTCAGAGCCAGATATCTCCATTAGTCAGATATATATTTAAAGATGGAAGGCTGTACCCTGCTCAAGAAAATTCACAACTTGATGGAGGAGATAGTAGTACATCTTCAAGTGTTGCATACACTGTGGACCAGGTCCCTCCACAGTTTATAACAAAGAGTGTGCCTTCTAAAGAAAAGGTTCCTAACGAACAAGAAAATACCAGAGCAAATAGTCAGACTGCCAGCTTGCCTAAATTTCAGCAGGCTTTTGGAAAAACCATGTATCAAAACAACATTGCAACAACAAACACAGGACCACTGCAGACAACCAGTTCTACTCCAGAAACACTGAACTTTTCACAAGCTCAGCCTGTTGGAGAAAACATTTCTGTAAGCGAACCTTCATCAACACAAATGTGCACCGTGTTATCAAAAGCGGTGCAGACAAACAAAGAAACTGAAATGTGTAGCAAGACAAACAACAGTGCTAACATTCATGTTGACCAACAAACAAGGATAAAAACATCGACAAGCACATTTACATCAAACATACAAGTTCCAGTTACTGAAAGTTCAAGTCAAGTTCATATAATACCATCGAGTACAAACTCTGAAGCATCAGACAGATCTTCTGGTGTTGTTCAGTCACCCCCAGGAGTTATTTTTGCATGTAAAGTTCCAGTAGCTAACAGTCATTTGCTACAAGGAAAAAATGTAAAAATATTAAAAGCTTCTGTTACACCTGAAAAACTGATGCCAAAACAATTAAAACTGGATGCTGATAGTAGAGGAAAGGAAACTGTAATAAGAAGTGGCAATATGGGTGCATTATTAGCTGCCGCTCTACATAAACCATCTGACACTAATAATACACCAACAAATATTAATATTGAGTCTCCTGTTAAAAATACAAATGAATCTGTTGTAACAAAGCAAGATGTACAGACTGGATCTTCTGGAATTGCTAGTGTCCAGAGAGTTTCTGTTCCCCCTGCTATGCAGAAAAACTTGCGTAGGCAACCTGTTGTGCAACCAAATGTTACAACAAGATACAGCAGACCACTGATACAAGTTTCAAGTGGCAATACTCAAACACAGATTACTACTCCAGTTGTTACAATACCTTTTCCTATACGCACTGTTCAGGCAGTTATAGCTAACCTGAATCAGAATCAAATCTCATCTAGGGGTGAAAATAGAAATGAAAATCTGATTTCACATAGTGGAATTGAGCCTTCTGTTAGTTCAACAACATTAGAGCAGTTACGAGAATTTGAATCGGTATTAGAACAAGTCACAAATACATCTCAAATGAAAGAACGAAGTACTGTACAGACACAATCTCATATGGAGCCTATAAATCAGCAAATGTTAACTCAAGCAAGTTCATCGGGTTCTACTGGAAGTGAGTTTACAGTTACTAGTTCAGACAACTCACCTGCTTTGTTCCAGTCAACATCATCTAATACTGTGCATGACCTTCATGGAGAACGGGTTAGTCTGACATTCATAAGTCAGCCATCAAGTGGAGCTAACAGTACGTTAATAGCAAATACAAATGCAAAGCTTACTGCAGCTACTCCTGTAGTAGTTGTACAGAGCTGTAGCCGGCCAGTAGCATCTCCAGCATTAAGTGTCACTTCTCAGAGTTCATCTAGTCCTGCTCCTCCTTCAACCCCAGGAACATCAGCAGTAAAGATAACAACAAAATCAAATAAACCAACAAAAGTAAAATCAGCTAATAAAGCGACTCCTACCACAACAACATTGAAAGTTTCTACTTTACCTAAACCTCAGCAAAAACCTCAAGAAGATGAACAAACTACACAACGAATCTATGCTATTTTAGATAAGTATGCTGAACAGTTGAGAAACTCACCAGAACTAAAAAACAAACCTGCTCCAAGGAGACGTTCAAATCCCCCCACCAATCCTAGTCAGACTTCAAAGCGAAAAAAGTCTACACAAACCAAATCTAAAATATCATCTCAGCAAGCTTCATGCTCATCGTCAGGAATTGAAATGAGCCCAGGATCTGAAGATGTTCGTACAGTTGGAAGTGAAGACAGTTCGAATGGTGTAAGTCAAATATCACAAGTTCTGCATTCTCCCCAAAGCAGAATAGATGAGCCTTCGACACCCACTGGTGGTGATGTTTCTTCAGAAACATCAGAGTCTGTTGATTCTAAAGATGTTCGAATGCAGCATAGAGTTGTCTTAACGGATGGCCCGCAGGGTCAGGGGAGAGCTGTCCTTGTACAAGATAATGTGCAGTCTGCAGTTATAAACGTTGATGGTACTAAAGTGCTGACAGCAGGGAAACAGGTAGTAGTTGGTGGAACTACAGGCGTGCCATTGACATTGTCGTTGCCCAGTGTTCCACCAGGTGTAAAGCAAGTAATCTTTCCTGTACCAGCTGATGGGCGTCCTTTTGTTGTTACAAAGGTCCCAAAGATGTACAGAGTCCATCAAGTAACAATGCCAAGTGGATCACCTTTATTAACAACAACAGCTTCTGGAACAGTTCTGTTAAGACAGATGTGTGTTAATAAATCAACACCTGGTATGAAACAAGTAAAACTTCCAGTTGTGGGAGGCATTTCCTCTCAAACTTTGGGCAGTGTATCTGCACAACCATCTGTAGTATTACCTTCAGGTAGTCATTCCTTTACTTTCTCACAGGATTCATCAATTGAACAAGGAGAACCAGTTGGTATTAGTTTAGACAATACAATACTTTTAAACACATCTTCGGCTTCATCTATAAGCTTTTTGCACCAAGGAGTTTCTCCTTCATTTCAGAATCAAGATACATCAGCTTCTAGTACTATTTTAACTACCAGTACTCTTTCGACATCTGTTGAAGAAAGTTCACCAACCATGTCTTTCCCTCAGAGTAATGAACTAACTGTAACATGTATAAAACCAGATAATATTTTGTCCTTATGTGCATCAAATATACTTCCTACAGTTTCTTTAGCACAAGAAAGTCAAGGTTCTGCGGAAGCTGCGTGTTCAAATATTGATACAACAGCAAATTTAAGATGTATTGCATTAGAACAATCTGATATGGAAGTGGAATATAGTGGAGATAACCGTAGAAATGCATCAAGTATTCCTTCCATGATTATACCACAGCCTGATGATGAAAAGAGTTGGTCCCATGTGATCTCAGAAGATGGGAAGTCTCTTTCTCCAAAAACAATAGAAAAAGACGACTTCGGAAAGAAAAAGCAAGATATACCAGTATTACATTCACCTTTGAAGCCAGTCATTGGGTTAAGAATTGCTGCCAACTCACCAGCGTTGCTGCTTTCGAAGCAGGAGCAGTTTCAAGATGAAAAAGGTAAATTTTGTATAGTTTTGATATAGTATAAATGTGAGTCCATGCAAGCATGTGTTCAGTCAGAATTATAAATTTGGAGATTAAAATAAATATTATGTAAATTAATCATTAAGTACGAATACATAACTAAGAATGCACTGATCAGTGTAATTCGTTCAGATATAACAAATATTGCAGCAGTTCATGTGACATGACAAAAATTATTTATTTGATTGTATTAAACCACACCTGATTATTTACTGGTTATAATATTAATTTGCTATTATTATATTATAAAGTTGCTGTGTCCAATATGAATTTTATGTGAATTAAATTTTATAATTTATTACTGGTTTTAAAGACCAATATATTCTATGTTGAGAATGTATGTATGTATGACATGTTTATGTGTCAGTGTAAATAAAAGCATGCTAATTTAATTAATGTTTGTTTACAGGCAATATTGGAAAAAAGAAAGTGGCCAGTGTTCTACAGCATAATAGTGACATTTCGTCAGTAAATATTAAGGATAAGTTGAGGAGCAGTATTCAAGTGAAAGATTCGGGACTTTGTGATGAAGAAAGTGCTTCCAGTGATAGTGCAGGAAGTGGTCGTGTTAAAAGTAGACCAAGTGGGAATTTGTCAGGTGAAGAAAAAGGTAATCTTCTACCAGAATCAAGCCAAGACACTGTTTCACCATGGCCATACGGTGTGTCAAAATTAGACCAAATAAGCAAGTCTAATTCTCCCACTATTTCATTAGGTAGACAAAATAATGATATTGAATGTTCACAGGCCAGTTCATTAATATTGTCTCAGCAGTCAGCATACAAACGGAAGATCAATAATGTTGAAAACACTATTTTCCAAATGGCTTTCCGGAGATCCGATAGGCTAAGAGCACACAGCAAAGAACGTGAAACGATAGAGCAAAGAAATGCCACACTGTTAGAAAGGGAATTACGGCTTCAGAAAAGTTTATCAGAAGAGTGTGAAGATCTGGGTGTTGACGAGCCAAGTACAAGTGATCTGTTTCCCGAAGCAGAACTTCTGTTGGACCCTGATCCCTGCAGTCGTGATAGTCAGATAGAACTACCACGCAAAGCTTTCCCGCAAGGTTTGGATTCGACTTCAAGTAGTGAAGATGACTTCAGAAGTAGGAGTCCTTTAAGTAAAGGAAAACAAAGAAGGTTAAGTTACCATCGACTTAGACCATACCATGCTCCAGATTTAAGGAAAGTTTTTTCTCAGGACAAAGAGACTTCACTCTCACCTGTTGTTCAGTTGAGTAAAATAAACGTATCAGATTATCAAAAATCATGTTCTTCTGGAACAAGTACACCAATTAATGGAGACTCAACTGCTTCTCCTCTGCCTGATGAAATGCCGTTGAGTTGTACGTCAGAAGATTCAAAGGGGACTCAGGGTGCTCAAAAAAGTAATGACGAAAATTGTAAGAATACAGAAACAGATATGACATCCGATTCAGATTCTGTATGTCACGGTCGTTGTGATGATCCTCTCACATTAATTGATGATCCTAAAACATCAACTTTCATACCATTACCTAACCAAGCGTCAACCACACCTTATACGTATTCAGCAAGCAGAAATAATTATAGATTGCAGAAGCAAAGTAAACAAACTTTAGGACATGAACTGTCATGGGACAGAATGTTAAATCGAGTGTGTAGGAACAAAGAAGATCTTGATTCAGATTTCTCAGAGCCAGGAAGGACAGAAAAAAGAAGTGATACCACTGATGAAGAGCCTCCATCAGATGGAGAGGTTCGGTCACGAAATGGCATAACTTTAGGAGAAGATGAATTTAAAGACGAGAGCAAAGTATTGGGAAGATCATCTAATAAATTGAAAAGACGTTCTGTGTCTCCTCTTGTTAAAACGAAGAGCAAAGTGGGTCGTACTGCTAAACAGTCTGGTAGTTCAGATACTGCCAACCTGAGCTCATCAGTTACATTTTGTAGTAATTTATCCCATCAATCCCAACATGAACATTTGAGTCTTCACAGACGTTCTTCTCTCCGAGGGCATGTAAAAAGAGGGTGTCCATGCTGTACAGGATCACCAGAGCCTACGAAGAAGAAAATGAAGGATCTCATTTCTCAGAACCCATCAAAGACTGATAAAATTGTAACACGTGCATCATCTCCATCATCTACATCATCGTCATCGTCATCATCTGCACCGTCACCTACTTCCTCCCTCAAGAAACCTCAACATAGTAAAAGTATTTTAAAAAGCCATATCAGTAAGAAAAGGTAGTGTGGTGAATATGAAGTGTGGTTATCTGATGGTGATGTCACATATCCATCAGTTGCTGCTCTCTTAACAGTATTCTTTATGAAAATAGTGATCATGTGTAGAGTGATGCTTTACTGTATACATCATTCAACTCGGTTCAATGTTCACGTGAGTAATTATTTTCCAGATAAAATTCTGGAAATAATATATGTATGATTTTCTGTTTATGTGTACAAATATATATTTATGTATGCATATTTATATATTTGTATGTGGATTATGAATGTTATTTTTTTATACAACCAAAGATCTCTGTAGGTCTAGTTAAGATGTCTGTAATAGGAAAGAACTTTAATAATGTATTTCTTTAGAGGATATTTACATACATTGATAATTGTAACTTGTTGCTTCTAGTGTTAAGAAATTTGTTAAATGTTTTATATTTAATTATTATTTTGCCATTATAAGTGGCATCCTATATTCTAAGGTTTGTACTTAACTTTGGTGAAGTTAAGTTATATCAAAATAACGCACATCTCTTCTAGTTCACACACACACATACAGAGTTTCTATGAAAGTGGAAACTGCTGTGCTTGAGTTGATTGAATCAGATATGTTAGCTTTTTTTATTTACTAAGTGTGTAAGAAGATGTTTTTCATACACAATCATTACCATTTATTATTGAAAACATTTGTTTTAAGTAAGTTGATTATTTTCCTTCTTCAGGATATGACAGTGAAACTGATCATTTGAGAATATTTTCATGTTCCACACAATTTTTTTTTTTTAATTTAAAGGGTAAAATAAAAAGTTTGTTTCCATGTAATGTCAAATTAAAATAAATGTCTTCTCAGTATATTAATTTGTTTAGTTTGTAGTATCCTACAGCAATGTTTTTATATACTTTTTATCTCTTACTTCAATTTTTTCGTGTAGTAGCTTTATTGTATTGAAATATACAAATGTGTTATGGAACTAAAGATAGATTTTGTTTGTAAACATTGTTTAGAGTTGGATTATTTTGAATGTGTAATTTTTTTAACGTCTTAAAACTTGAAGCAGGAGTATAATGTATGTCAACACTTTTAACATTTTAAGCCCCATTAGTATAATACAATTTAATTTCCATACTCGAATCATTGCCGGATTGGAATAAGAATTTGAATTGAAGAAAATTTTGAACGATCAAATATAAACTTTTGAAGAATGGTTTTACTTACTAAAACTATTTGGAATTAACTGTGTAATGATTAAAATTTTAAATAAACATCCATTATATATACTAACTACAGTAAAACCCCGGTTAACCGAACTAAAGGGGGGGGAAGCCGTTTCGGATAACAATTTTTTCGGTTACGCCATGAACATCTAATACTACAGTATTTTGTATTGTAATTACAGTACGTATTTTTTAAAGGTTTTGAAGGTCAAACGAATTCAAAAATCTCTTTGTAGGCTACACTTATGTTCTTTATTAAAGTTAAAATTACATTTTTAGGATTACAGTACATCAATATACAGTATACAGTCATCCCCCGAGATACGTAATTAATGCGGACCGTAGACTTTTGCGTAACTCTAATTTTACGTAAGTCAAATTTGAACATTGCTTAAGTGTACCTACGTACTTATTATTATACAGACATATGTATGGGTATGTACGTACATACATGAGTACGAACAAATCACTCACGGCATGCTACACTAATGACGTGAAACAATACATCTAGAAAAACGAGCGATACACATGTGCTCGGTTCCGCTGCTCAACCTTCACTGAGTAGAAGAAGTTTCCGAGAAAGATTGCCCGGTACAATTGCGTTCGTGCTTAGACCAAAAAATAAAGGATTAGCAGAGCAATAAAGTAAGAGAGAATAGTGCATTGACGCAGTCGCTACAAGGTACAGTATTGCATGCTTGAAATAGAATACAGTACAGTAATTCTTTGTAAAATTGTATGTTACTCTACTCAAAATTTTTCCATTTTTTGAAATTTTCATTTTACGTAACCGCGAATTTACGTAAGTCACGTGTTACGTATCTCGGGGGATGACTGTACTGTACTTAATAGTTTGGAGCATATGAATTACTACTCATTTAAAAAACTCAGTAATTTTTGTTTGTTTCTTGTGTCCCTCCCAACGTTTTCAAGCAGCGATGTCCCGCCATCTTTTCATTAGAAGGACGTCAGCCGGCGTTGACTCACTGCATTGTTCAACAAATCTTAGGGCAACCTAACAACAACACATGTACTGTACTGTAATTTTTGTGTTATACTATACCCAGTAGGTTTTTGAAAGATAACAAATTCTTAATTTAGGCTTACCTCTAGTGCTCGAAAACCATCGTCAGCTGTCACTCCGTCATCCACGTCATCTACTTCGGTCTCTTCGATCGCGTCAGCATTTGACTGCAACACTGTTTCTACAATTTCTTGGTCCGTGATTTCTTGCGAATCGTCCGTGACAACCCATTCATCCACCTCGCACGTATCCATGTCTTCGCATCCAGGAATTCTTTTTACCATTTCTGTCAAGTTTTCAAAATTTTCTGAGTCGTCTCCTTCAAGCCCATCATACAGTTTGCTCCAGCACCTTTGAAGAGTTTCTGCTTTCACATTATCCCAGGCTTGCGCACACCAATAAATTACGTGTTTCATATTTACTGCCTTCAGCGCTTCATTCATGTTTTTGTTTTGCATGTCACTATCTTGCAGGATGGTTCTCAAAAATAGCCCACGGTAGTGCCATTTAAATGTCGCTATTACGCCCTGATCCAGTGGCTGAATTAGACTGGTAACATTTGGGGGAAGGAAACGCACAACAATATCACCACTTTTTAACTCGCAAGGATGCGTAGGCGCATTGTCAATTAATAAGATCGCTTTTTTAGGCAGACCTTTTTCAGTTAAAAACTTTTCAACTTCGGTACAAACTGATCACTAAACCATTCAGCAAAGAGTTCACAAGACATCCAAGAACTTTTTTGGGCTCTATAAAAAACTGGTAGCGCATTTCGGGCAACATCCTTCAAGGCCCGAGGTTTTTTCGACTTCCCGATACACATTGGGGGCAGTCTATGTGTGCCAGAAGCGTTTGATGCAAAAAGAACAGTTATCCGTTCTTTTTGCATTTTGTGTCCTGGGTAGACTTTGAGGAAGCTAAGGATTTTGTAGGCAACATCTTGAAATTAACACCCGTTTCATCGGCATTGTAAATTTGGTCCTTAGTGTAGCCTTGGGTGTAATCTTCAAACCCTGTTTTGAAAACAGCAACCGCGTCTGGGTCTGTAGATAACTTTTCTCCACATACATTCAATTGCCGAATGCCGTATCTGTTTTTAAACCTGTCTAACCACCCAGAGCTTGCACAAAAATCTTTTCCTTCCTCACCTAACAACTCAGCTAACATTTTAGCTTTTTCTTGCAGTATCGGCCCAGTCAAAGGCATGCCTTTTTCTCGTTGTTGGGTGAACCAAAGATAAAGAGCCTCGCCTACTTTTTCAAAGTTGGATGTTTTCAGTGTTTTTCTATGAGGATTTTTCACAGCTTGCTCTAGAAATTTAGATTTAGACTTCACCCATTCTGAAACGGTAGAAACACCAACTCCGTAATTAGCTGCAACAGTTTTCAATAAACTTCCTTTTTCAACTTCTTTGATAGCAGCTAATTTATCAGCGAAAGTAATCACAACACGCTTCCGCTTAGTCGCCATAGCACAAAAATACACACGCAACGGAAATAAACAACCACTTGAAGGCACTATTGTATCGCAGATCCGCACTTGTGTGTTGAAAGCTAGTGACTGATGCAGGCGTCATGGTCTTGGGAGGGGTTGGAGAGTTGGCAGTGTAGCTATATTTAGACTGGTGAGCCGGTGGCTGGGGAAGCAACTCAAGGTCGGGCGTTCACCTCTCCCCGCTAGCCATAGCCGAGCACACTCTCGCCCTCGAATTATTTCCGTGCAGTACAGTACTGTATTATTTTTTGGATTTGCGATTTTCGGAGGCATTTCGGATAACCCGGGTTTCGGTTGACCCGAGTTCGGTTAACTGGGGCTTTACTGTAAATGCGTACATACAGTATGTGTATGTTTAAATAAAAATTAAACAGGCCTATATAACGTTTACCTTCAACATTTTAATATTCTTTAAGACAAGAATCAAGTAATGATGATGGTCTGATATCCATTGAATGCTGCCACCGCTGTTTCCCACAACGATTTAATTTTCAGGTCTCCCTTTACACCAATTAGGTACATGATAATACATGTTACCCATGAATAATAAAAATTGCTCTGAAAGCGTGAATGCCCAAATCTAAGTTTGCCGAAAATGAATGCTTTTTTTGGTATTGAATTATGTACATTGTTCAATGGATAATTGAACGATTTATGTAAAACAAAATTTAAAGGATAGACAAGATTGTGTAAAGTTAAGCCAGTTTTCAGGAAGACACTAATACGTTCAAAAACAGACTATATGAGAATATACAACACTGTTGTACAAACTATCATCCCGTGTGAAATTGACAAAGCTGTAGAACAATCACTGTGTTGGAAAAGTGAAAACCAATACAAAATAAGATCAGAAATGGTTATATAACATTGTTTTAGTCTAACATACAGTAAAGGTGGTTGACGTCCTTGTACAGATTTCAGAAGGAACCCCTCCCCACATTGGAGCTTAAAGTGTTAATCATTGTGTTAATAATAATTATGAAGGCGTTTCGTAAGTATAATTAATGAAATAATGGTATATATGTATGTGAAGTTATTTAATGAGAAACTATATTCTCAAGTAACGGCTAAGGTTACATTGCTAATGTCAGTAAGCAGTATGAGATAAAATTTGTAGAATTTTAATATGAGATGTTAAATATGATGTTAGGAAGTTATTTGAAGTGTAGTAGATAAAATTGTATGTCTGTACTTTTTTTTGTAATTTTTGTATGATATATTTTTAAATATTATTAGCTCTTCAGTTTATGCTATGGAATGTTTTATTTAGGAGGTTTTTTTTTTCTAAGTAAGGTGTATTCATTGTAAAAAAGCAATTCTTTTTTTTATTGCAAGTATTCAGTTGTTTCAACAGGCATGTCCTTTATACTTAAAGGGTCATAAGCGTTGAATACTCTGTATAACAAACAACATGCATACGTTTACGAGTTGTGATTTGAATACAATAGAAAGTAATTACACTGATGATAATTATATAGGTAAGAAAATTGTGTGTTTACAATAACATCTTGTACTAAGGTATATTCAATATGTTTTTTGTGTATGGTATTCTTTTAGAATGTTGGCAATTTATTATTATTGTGGCAAGTAGTGATTATTGGTTGATGTCATGCCAGAAAGTCAGTAGTGCATTCTTTTAACTTCATTGGGTCTTAGTAGGAAAACACAAAAAAAAAAGTAAAATGAAAAAAAGTAAATTGTTTTCATTAGAATGCACCAAATTTTTTCACAAAATATTTCACAATATTTAAAATTTGCAGTATTCTTTTGCACAGGAAAGAGTTTTAAAATAAATACGTAAATGTGGCATAGTGCTGTTTTGAAAAATTTTGAACAGTATTGTTACGACAATTTTGTAATGCTCTTGAACAGTCGAGATTATTGTTCTACACATTTCTCGGCTAGCCATCCAGGTGCAGTGTCTGTGTGAAGGCTGCACTGAAAATACCCTCTAGACTGTTGAGTGCTTGTTAACTGTACAAATTATGCTGGAACACTTCCAAAAGAATGGAACATCTGCAGGCTTAATATAAATAACAGCAACCCATTGCTTGCTACATTTTCAGCTTTAATTTCAGTAGCAATTTTGAGTTATTTCTCCCATAACAAACTTCCGCTAACTTGGAGTTTTTTGAGTGAACACATTTAAACGACTTAAGGAATTTCATTTACTTGTATACTTTCTTTTCTTTTTATTGCATTATTCATATTGGATTCCTACTCTTTTAAAATTTGGTCTTAATTTTTTTTATTATGCTGTTGACCTGTGTTCCTCCGCATTCAAAAACTTTGGCAAGTTTTCCTTGCCAAAATACACTTTTTTGGTTACCGATTTTTGACACACTGGTACACTACAGTTAGTACAAAGTTACACAGATTACGAAACACCAGTTCAGTGTTCCCAACTTTCATCTACTTACTACCGTTTCAACATTCAACAGTTCATTGTATACAAATAACATTTTGTAAATTTAAAAGTATGCAGATATATATGGCTATGCTAGGTCATTTATCTTATCTTTCAATTGGGTCAGGTATAAAACTACTTGAGTATTAGAAACTATTTTGTCTAGCATGCATGTTTACAATGATATCCAAGTCATTTGTATGAATAGACATACTAACCTTTTTCAGTCCACGTTGTGACTTCTTTTTTATATTGATGGCACATTTTGAAGCATATGCTTTATTGTCAGAACTTACAATAATCCCTTATAGTAGTTCGTCACCGGTTAAAATTCAATAGCATTTGTATTGTATGCTGATCCGTATATGATGCAAATGCTATTGAATTTTAACTGATGATGACCTCCTATGACGGATATTTTATGATGTGATGAAGCAGATGGTTTGAAATGCATCATCAATATAAAAACGAAGTCACAAGTCTGATTGAAAAAGGTTAATTTGTCTACTGTATTGAATTCCAGATGACTGAACATTGATGGCCATTTAAGCAAGTGAATGAACTCATTATAGGCTGACCTCTGGCCGAGGGAGGATGTGACCATTTAATACATTAATAGAGGAGAAATTTACATTGATCTTCGGAAAATAAAATCAGTTCCTCAGAAAAATTGCCCATAAGGGTGGCCATTAGATCAGATTTTAACTATTCATTTTTCACTCTTTTGGGATTTTTTTGTACGAAGACTTTGTTTACAAGTACAATCAGTTCCTCACTTAATCTTGGTCCTCCATATTTTTAAATAACTCGTGTTTCCATCTGCATGTAGAAACCTAATTTTTTGTTAAATGAAGAGCCCCCTCCACATGTGTTCTAGTGGATATTATCAAACTGTCCTCTGCAATATCAACTATGTAATAATTGTCTGTATGAAACAACGTGGTAACGTACTCCATCCTCTTTGCCAATGTTACCAGTTGCCACT
This sequence comes from Magicicada septendecula, assembly GCA_034769895.1. NCBI lineage: Eukaryota > Metazoa > Arthropoda > Insecta > Hemiptera > Cicadidae > Magicicada > Magicicada septendecula. Next base: position 324,075,362 of record CM068376.1, on the reverse strand, counting down.
GGTTGAATATCAACTCTGGTTGTTGTTTTCCTATGACCCTCCACATATGTTTCTGGACTCCATAAAATTTTATTCCATCCCAATCATAAAAGGTTCACAGTAGTCGTTTTTTTATCTCTCTAATTTGAAAAGATAATGTGGTGAGCAAAATGATGAATTTTTGGCTATACATTGCTGACCATAATATATACATTTAGGGCATTGTATGTTACTACATCTGTTTACCAAACACACCAGTTTCTAACTTGGTAGTGACAGAGATAAATGTATGTTAAATAAACAAAATAACATTTACATTTCAGTGCAACTGTTTGAATTGTAATATAACTATAATTAGTAGTTAGTATAACATAACTGTTTGAATTTAAGTATGATAAAATTCATAGGAAAGTGTTTCTAGTTCTTCACAACTCTTGTGAAACACACTTAATGTATTTTTGTTGTACATGAATCACATTGTTATTTTCGTGCATTAGATATTTCCTTTATTGTCTTCTGAATCCTCTTAAGAGTAAATTTTCTATGGTATGGCCACTGTAGGAGTTGCAATCTCGTCCCAACATTTTGCAATCCAGAAGCTTACACTATTCATGTGGACTTTTTCAATATTCAAACAGTATTGCTGCCCTCATTCATTGTGTGTATAACTGTATTTGTCTTCCATCATTACCAGCATTTCTTGATCAAGGTTTTGGCACAGCAAAGTGGCTTTCGGAGGCATGAACACTGTTACTTGATGCATCATGTGCACCTAATGATGTAAGAAGTATTTCAACTAATGGGACAAAGAAAGGAATAAAAAAAATTCCTTATTTCTGGTTTATTAGAAAGGAATAAAAAAAATTCTTAGTCCGTCCACATGTTATATGGCTTTTGTAAATCACTAGGAATGCAGTGGTCGACATGTTCAAATGATTCAAGTCTTTTAGAGTTGCCAGTAACAAGTACCTTTATTTATGATTTCCAGTAGAATTGCCACAGGCAGTGAGACCGATCAAACACTGCTTGGACCCCCTACTTAAACCAGAGAGTCTTCACAGAGCCATCCCGACCTCTTGGATGGTCTTCCTGGTCCTAGTCTTCTTTGATGCTAATTGCCCTTTACAAAAAGTTACTCTAATGTTGTCAGTGGCATCAGTCAAAGGTGTGGCTGAGCATAGATATGGTCATGGTACAGATAGCAAAGCAGCTTTATCTTCCACTCATTCCTGCCGTTGTAGAGGTGGGAGTACTATACTCTTAGTGTGTGCGCATATATATAACTTTTTCTTTTCAGTCTATACATTTTTAATATGCCCAGTTGCCTTCTGTTAAACCCTGTCCATTATACTGGGTGATGTGTGTGTGACCCACCCCATGATAATGGTGTTGGACTCGTACAGTTTTTGTATATAGCTTGCTCTAATACTCTGTACCCCACTTCTGCTGTCAGTGTAAACTGTGATTCTGTAACCTGTGTATTATTGACCAAGTAATTAAACCTGGATTTGTGTAGAAAATTCGTGCATATAGTAACTTGATTTTTATCTTTAGTATATTCCATACAGAATCTTAGGATTTTTGTAAACAGTTTTATTTACTCATCCTGAATATTTATTTTATATTTTGAATGAAATATGTAGTAGATGTCTATTAATAAATTTATTAAAAACTGGCAAAAACAATTACATATTTAAATAGAATACGAAGATACATTAATATTACACAATTGTTCTCAAATTTTCAGTAACTGATGTTTGATTTACTATTTTTAAGTTGCAGTGTTATAAATAATTGATTCTTAAATATCATAAATTGACAGTTTTGTTTTTGTAACAAAATATGACTTGGCATATGTACTAAACTGTCACAATTACAAATTTATTGAGGTTAGTGTGGATGGAGTAATCAGCTGTTTGAAAGTTGACACATTGGAGGAATACGATGCTATTTAAACCAACACGATGACAGAACTAGTTTTTAAATAACATGACAAAATATACTGAATATTTCCTCCATTATTATTATGTAATAATAGAGTAGTAATTCAGGAGCTTAAGAACTGTTTATATGTGCAGGTGAGATGAGTTTGCTGCTTAGTAATTTTAGGGATTACGTAGCTTTTGCTATGATTTTCTGGTGTGAATCTTCCACATTAAAATTGCCTGTCTGTATTTTTATGAATTTGTACAGATCCTCTTGATCTGGTCGATAACATTAGATTTTAGTGATGAAAACATTGGACCTAGGGATATGGTAAGACGACAGCAAATTTATATTGAGGACTGTGGATTATAAAGTTAAAAGAATCTTAACTTAGATTTCCTAACAATACTATAATAAATATGCAACTGAGGACTACAAGCAAATTGATACAATTGTTTCAATGATAAAGGAGACTGTTCTTTTTAGTTTACATAATAACGATTAGTACTTGTTAATAACACTGACTAGGCCTTCAGAATTTGTTTGATAGACTGTTTTATTGTTTTAGTCATGTTTATATATATTTGTGTATATTTCCTCATGATTTGTGATAAGATGTGTAATTTTTATTTTTATTTTTTAAAACAAAATCCTCTTGTTTTGAAGTGTTGAATCTGATAAGACATTTGTACGTACTTCAACATTCCTTTTTAAGTAGTACTAATTTTGAACTGCATATTGTAAATTAAATGCATGTTTTCAAATTTTGTGTTGCTATAGCATTTTCTGATTCTCAAAGTCTGTTTAGTGTGTGTAAAATCTCATTGTATGAAGACGTTACAAATGGAAGGGAACAAAACCTTTTTCTCCTAATTAATAAAAATTTTGTATGATCAAATTCTTATTAAAAAGATTATTTTAATTATGTTCTTATTAAGTCAGTGTTATTTATACACATCAAAAGTTTGAGGTCTGTGTGTATAATATAAATTTTAATTGGTACCATTCCTATGTAAAATAGGTATTGTGATTATTTTTATTTTGTGTGTATATTATGTCTTGTCTGTCATTTTTCAGAAAAGAAATATCATTTTTGTTTTAATTCTGTAACTTTATTACTGTGTGAAATATGTATTGTAATTGTAAGCATGGGTAAACGTGCTTTGTGAAGTAAGTTATGTGGCTGTGAATATAGCAATCTTAAAAATATTAATATACTTTAAGTATTCTTTGAAGTACGAATAAAGTAGATGTTAAAGAGAAAAAGATATGACATTACAGGTAAATAGTAGTACTGCAATGCTACAGATAGTAGTTGTTTCTGCCTGTGCTTGGGTGCAATTTGACAACCAGTTTTCTGAAGCTATGGTGACACGAACATTGTGGAATGGTGATGCACTTACAAGTTATACTTTACTAATGCAGTGCGTATAAATTGAGTGTAGTCTTTGCTAGGACAAATAACTTGCTGCAGTAGCTAGAATTTTCAGTATATGGTTAATTTTAGCTGTAGGTAAGAAACAAATTGAAGCAAAATAACGTACAAGACCCAAAGCCGTATGACTATGCCTCTGTTAACACATGTAGGAAATAAAAAAGTTGTTATAAATAAATAATGCGATCGCATGTTATATTTTAACAGATCAGTGTGTCCAAAATAAATATTTCAGTTTAGTATAACTTGTGAAACCTAGTCTTTGTATTATATGAAAATAATTATGAATCACACATTTTAATTATTTTGCACTGTAATTATTCGTGTAGTATCAGATTATGTACAGTTTTGTTAATACATTTCCAGCTGCAATAATGTTGTAGGGGACCCTCACTTAAAAAAAAGCAAGCTGAGTTAATTAAAAAAAAAAGTCAAATATTGAGGAGCATTGAAGACCTAGACTGGAATATTTTAGTACAAAAAGTTTATGTAGTACAGTTATCTAATGCTTTTTTGGTCTTTCATTGGTTAATTATGTGTAATTGTACTACAATAAATAAATATATATATATATAAATATATAAAATATATACATGTACATGTAATAGGTATATTGAGATGATTTAAAATCATTAATAGTTATTGCAGATTTTTGTAATTAAAATAATTATGTCATTTCATTACGAAAATAAGTATTGGAAGTTATGAGTGTGTGCAAGGTGTATCATGCTCTTTATGAAAGTGTGTTTCAATACAAATGTATGTTTTTATGTACAGTTTATAATTTACTGGCAGTGTATAAAAGATTACTGTGTTTTAGAAGCAGACATTTACAAGAAACCATTCTCACAGCAATTCAGTATCTTTTGGTTAGATGGTGAAATTATTTTTGTCATGTGTACTATATTTATTTTGTAATTATTTTGAACAGTGTAATGTTCAAAAAGTATTTGTTAATTTCATTTTTGTTCAGAGTATGATTTGTGTGCCTTAATGTGTAGTAAAGTTCTTGTGAATGATAGTTTTTATTAATAAAATGACCGGAGAATCTAAAATGCAGTAAGCTTCCCTGGCGGGCACAACAGAGCAAAGTTACCATATTTTCATAATTAGTTTGTCTTGTAAAGTGTGTTCATAGGAGTAAAAATGAAAATAGGTGTTTAATTGCATTATTATTCCATTTGTTTTTTAGCAGTTCTTGATTTAAAAAAAAAAAAAACATACTTATCTGGTCATCTGATCCTTAAGTATGAATATATGTATAGTCTATACACTAGCTTATAAATTATTTAATTTATAACTGTGTAACGGTTGAAAAATGATATTTCTGTATGTAAATACAATGTTAGTGCTGAATTGAAAATTCTATGCTGTTACTTAAATAATTTAAAAGATAGCACAAGTAAGTTATGTTACAAAATATATTTTAAATATTTTATATCGACAACTTTTGATGTGCTTAAAATGATTATTACATATTTTTGCAAGACAGCTGTTAATATTTATTAAGTTGTCTTTTTCTGAACATAAATCTGTATAATTTTTATTAATATTATTATTATAATACTTGCATTCTTAATATTTGACAACACTTTTTGTGTGAGATGCATATATATAAACAAATTTCCTTCATATCTTATTTCATATGTGTCATAAACAAATTCAGCTTCAATTCTGAAATAAAATATGAAAGATTTAGACATGTACAGGTGTCAAGGCACAAGGATTGTATCTTTACTTGTAGCTATTTTGTACATTTTGTATTAATACTGTGAAACCTTTAGAGAGAGTAAAGTGTAAAATTATAAAATTCAGTCATGTTTCAAGTAGTAAACATATTTGATATAAAGCATGTCTTCTTTCACTGTTCCTTTACTTTATTCATGTAACCTGTGATGGTACCAATGATTTAATTCTTAACATTGTGTGTGTGTGTGCACGCACCCGCGTGTGCAGTATATTTTTATGAAACTAGCTGAACAAGAGTCAAGGATTGTAACACGTCATACTAAGGACTAATGATGTGGAAATATAGAAATTAAACAGAAACAAAGGACAGTTCACAAATAACAACATAAAAGTGGAAGTTGCTAAAGAAATGTTGTAGTTATTAGTACAAGATAAATCTAAAGATTAAACTACACTTGATACATTATTATTCACCAAATTTACTTGTTATAGTAGTTTCATAACAGTTGTATTTTGGAAAGGTAGTAAATTCTTCAATACTAGTAACTGAAAGAGTGTCATATATGTACAAATTCTTGAAATCACCTTCTGCGGATGTTGTTTAGTATCATGCAACAAACCAATGCTTCTTTGGCCTATTTACAATAGCCTGAATTATTGCTTCTGGAAGTGTGTCAGAGGTACTCAACTTTTCTTTTCCTAATGATTCAAAATAATTCAGTTTTTTACCCATTTCCTGTAAATACTTCATGATTGGTTTTCAGTGTGGACAGAAAAACTGCATAATCGTAGAGCACTTGCATTTTGAATGCTTTCATTCCTTACTAATACTGTAAATGCAGAACTCATGACCATTCTTTTATACACGGAACAATCAAATAATCAGGAGGTGATTAATCCAAATAAAGACTGCAGTGGTGATCAATGTGAAGTCTTTTCAGTATCTCTGGCTTTTGCACCTTCTACTAAATGTACATAAGTCAAGCATGTTGAAGCCAAATATTGTTTAAAATTCCCAAAATGTTCTGCAATCAAATTGAGACTTGCTTTACCTCTTCTTTGCATTTTATACACTCCTTACCATTAGTGGCATTATGTAGCCATCAGCATCAGCTCAATAATTACAGTTCATTGAATCAACCAGAACAATTTTATCTGGTTTGGCATAACTAAAAACTAAATTAAATACTTCACCACAAATTCCATTGGAGATGATTGCTTGTTCAAGGTTTGCAAAAGTATGCTCCATTTTGTTCTTATAATTTCTGGAACTTGATTTATGGTATAGTTGTCTGATCAATGGTTGTTAAAAAGCTAAAAGGCGTAATGTATTTCCAGTGTTGAAATTCCTCTTCATTCATGCCATTATATGCTCATTACATGTCTTTACTTGGAATGTACAGTCTCCCTTTGCTCATGTGGAACTTATCCCGTTTTTCTCAATCCCATGTGTTTCTCTGACATCCGTAGTCGGTGGTATCTTGTAATGATTCTTGTTAGTTATTCCAATGTTTTTATAATGTAAGAAAGTTTGCCAGTTATATATTACTGGTTGATTTGAATTGTTTCTATATGCAGTCCTTTTACAAAGTATACCATAAATTTGTAGTTGTATCTTATAGAAAACTGTTACGTTTATTTCCTTATAGTAACATACAATTTTTTTGTAACTTATTTGTGTATAAATTGTTAGGGATAACTTTCAAAATAATTTCCTTCATAAGTACTGCAAAAATTATATCACTGTTTATCAAATGGCTATCAGCTGTATCACAATTTTGATTTTGAGTATTATAAATAAATGGCCAGGAACTAGTAAGATATTAATTGAGGCATGTAAATCGAAAGGGGTGCAAGTTCCAAACAATACAAAAATGATATTTTTAATGGAATAAGTACAATATGCCATTGCCAGTAACATAGAGAGAGTTGGATGTGCCAAAAAAATGTTTAGTTTCCAAGAGCGTAATGGGTGAATGTCACCAGCTGTCTGCGGGGAAACCTGAATGTTCCAGTTGCCCCAGAATGTTCCAGTATTGGATTTTGGGTATTGGCAACAATGTGGTTTATGTGATTTAGCAGTGCTATTTATTTCTTTTGAAGTTTTGCATGGGATATTTCATTTTTAAACCAGTAAAGAAAATCATATGTTTAATGCAAAACGTGTACTTCACGTATGGCCTAACTGAAATAATTAATAGGCTGTTTGAAACTCGTAGCATTGTTTCCAAAACTTTTAAACATAACCTTAAAGTTACTTGTGCTAAGAAAATATACATAGACAAGACTGTTTCTAAGTGTTTGGTCAAGAAACAATATGCGCTTGCTAGACCAAGTGGAGAGCCTTATGGAAAGAAGGGAAACGGTAAGAAACCATCATCACAAGACATTAACTGCAAATGTAGATATAAGGACATTACCAAAGCAATGAAAGAACTATTATTTTTAGAGTTATATAAGTTAAAGTACTTACCTCAATAGAATTCATGGACACCTACGGCATAGGACTTGCAGTAATCCTTCACAGAGCAGGCATCAAATTACCTTTAGTTATGTCAGGAAAGGAAATAGTTCAAGAACTTTTAAAGATATATTTTCTTTAACTCCTAAGAAGTTATCAAGTTTTTCAAGAAAAAAAAGGAAAATAATTGCAAGAACTCTCTTTGTGGAGAGTTCGTATACAGAGACAAACAATAGGGGTAAAAATCCATAATCAGATGAACATAAATATAAGTTTACCAATAACAGTTATTGGTTATATCACTCATTTCCATGTAATGAAAGTCGCTACGCAAAAAAAAGTTCACTTGAATATTTAAATCCGTATTTAAATAGACCCAGGCTTTATAAAGCATTCAAAGAAAATTTCCCTACTAGTACTGTCACTAAGGATCTATAAAAGGATCTATTATAGAGCCCTACTGTCACTTGAAGGCATTATAGTAAAATATTTAACACTGATTTTCCTAAACTGAAATTTGGAAGAATGACTGTTGACTCTTGTTGGAAGAACTGTGACAGGATGAAAGAAGCTCCATTTTTTCTCCAGAAAGTGGTAAAAGAGAAGCTCAAAAAGAGACTTTGGAATTACACCGTCATAAGGCAGAGTGCGCCCAAGAGCATATGAAAGAAGACCTGATTAGTGCAGTGCTTCCAGGAAGTGGAGTCAGTACAGTTTGCATGGACTTGCAGCAAGTGATGTTCGTGCCAATGCTAACACACAGCTCAATGTTTTATTCTTAGACAGCTGTCTACCTATAATCTCGTCTGCATATTAGTAATAATAGTTCAGCAGGGTTTTGTTTATGTGGCAAGAGGGAATTGCCTCCTATTTTTTTAAGTTGGCTACTTTAGGAAGAATCTTAAAAAAAAAAAAGATTGTGTGATGTTAACTGCACTGCACAAAACAAAAATAAGATGGTTCTTATGGCTTTAATCTTCTGAGTGCACAAAAAGTTATTCAAATCAATAATTGAAATAAAATACCTTGTTTGTAAGTGGATTTAGTTATATGAACTGTGATAGAGACTTAACTTTAATCAATTTCATGTTATATCAATGAAGTAAGTGGACTTCATTGATTTTTCTCTTTTAGCAAGTGAGTTTTAACTACTTAACAGCTTCAAATAACTAAAGCATTGAATATTAAAGTTGCTAGAGTTAACTGCATGGAAGTAGTACTGTCAAGGTCACTCACTTTCACTGCTTCTCCACGCCCCTCGCCCAGCGTTGTTGCCGACTAGTACAGTGTGTAGCGTTTTAGCAGTGTTACGAAAGCAAATTTCATACATCCACCTTATATTGCTCGTTTCAAATTTATTTATGCGTATCGCGTAAATGAATTTTTTTTATCAGGAATAATTAGTTGTGGGTAACATTACTCAGTTAAATTCTGGGCGCCAGTATTTGAGCTATAAAAATTTGTGAGTCGGCAACATATTTTTTAGATACATATAGAATTTGGTAAACAAACAGTTTTATCAGCGTACATTCTTACACAACCACTAAGTCTAGTCAACCGATAATGCCCGCGTGTATAGCACTGACCTGCTCATGTTCGCGTGTGTGCTCATATATGTTGAAAGTGCACTTTTAACTTTAAGTTTTAGTATTTTAATAAATCATTTTACTTTTTAACGACCTCGTTTTAAGTGAGTGTTTCACTGAGGATGGCAACTTGTTGCCGAAACGGGTAGTGCTATAAATAATAATATACGAAGTCGCACGACGGAAAATAAAAAATAGGTAAGATTGTACCTTTGTATTAGAGCGCGACTTGGAGACAAAACAATAAAATGTATTACATATTTTTTGTTGTCGCGTAAATATCTACAGAATTTCTATATTTGCGTTTCTTCTCTTTCTTTGGCTTCTTTTGTTACGATTTGCAGTTCTCTGAATCTACGATTTATACTGCGCTGGTTTTTCTTATGTTGGAATCTAAAGCTTTTAGCAATACACACCCTAACTTTACGAAGTACCATTAGGTCAGTTATTTTGTGTTTTCCGTACAGTGAACTTACTTATTTAAAGTTTTACTGTTTTCTTCATGGGTGGTTATCCTACAGACTGACAGTTGTCTGAGAACGCTGACCTTGCCTGCTGTTGTCGCTTTAATTTTTTCATACTCACGGACTTTTCCCTTTTGTAAATGAATCTGTTTTTTGTTCTCTGCACGGTCGTTCCTAAGCCATATGGTTCGGAAGTTCTGTTGGGTATATGTACACATTTGGTATGCAAATTGCATATACCCTGTCGGCGTGTCTTTTCGGTATATTGACACTTTTATGAATGCCTTTGTCATTTTACACTCCCCTCAAAAATGTGTATGTTTACTGGCCGCGCTACTACCTTTCTTCCGTTGCACAAAGATAAATAGGCCTGAGCAATTTCTGTAAACAAATTTGTTGCTGTTGTGGCAAAAGCCAATCCCATTTCCGTTACAGTACCGACTATTATTTATAATACTCATAAGGAATTCTATAGTTTATAAAATAAGGAAAATTTTAATTATAAAATTTGTATGGACAATTCATAAAATATAGAATTATAAATTTAATTTCTATATTTAAAGATTTATAATATATTAATATATGAATAAGGAATTTTAAATTTATTTCATGAGGCATTTGTATTTGTTGTTTATAAAATTATCCTTATTTTCTTAAGACATCCAATTCGTTTCACGTTTATACATACGATTATTTTTATGCTACTTGTGCATGTAACGTCTTATAGTATAGTTCTATTTTTTTTACTGAATTATTAATAAGCAGTGTAGGAAATAAAAATAGAATATTTTTCAGAGTCACGAATAGTGTGGTGTCTCTTCAATAATTAAATGGGGCAAGCTTAAGACGCAGGATGCGTATGAAAATTCGTTCAAACAAACTATAGCTGACGCATCGCATTGAATGTTATGTATAAGTTATGGAAATTCATTGTTAATTAATTATTAACAATGTATTAATTGTGATGTAATTATTATTAAGAATTATTGACAATGTTTTCTAATGTATGTATTAGAAACTTTTCTCCCTGTAAAATTTTACTTAAAAAAATACAGTAAAACGCCAAGTTAACCTTACATTACACTATCTTACAAAACCAGAACAACTGTGAGATACTCGTAAGATTTTAAAATGTTTTTTACTTTAAATAACATTAAATTTTATCTATACAATTTCTGCAGTAGGCATCTATGAACCTTCAAAATGTATCGTTGTTTTTTCAGTCTTCTATTGTCATTGATTTTAGAATGTTCAACAGTTTAAAGCACAAAAAATGATTTTAATGGAAGCCTTATTGATAACAACAAAGTAAATATTTAATTTAAAAATCACTTTGTTATATTCTTTACATTAAGTAGGCCTACTTACTAGTGTAGCATTTTTCGGAAGAAAGGAGAACTGTTGCTTAGTGGCAACGCTGTAAGTAAGCGGTGTGACCTTGACGATACTACTTCCATGCAGTTAACTATAGTAAGAAACCTCGTGTAGTGAAAATTGCAACTTCATTTCCATTTGACCCTCCAAACTGGAGTAAAATAAACGTGTTGAAGTATAAGGATCTAAATGCACTGTCGTCTATTGAAGATCTTTCCAAGGTGCAGCTTGTAAAAAAATAAGTTAGGAAAAAAGAAAGATCTTCAGGAAATGATTAAGTACCATGTGAAACAGGAACATTGTCATTTTTTATGGAGCATTATTACAACAGCAACAAAATGAAGAGGATGATGAGACTAATCAAGATATTGCATAAGAAGAATAGTGTTGCAACTAAAAAAGACATTTGGTTAGATTTTGATATATGATTTCTGTCAATGATTTTTTATGATCTCTTTGCAAGGTTTTTCTTTTCAATGTCCAAAGCTAATATAAAATTTACCAAGTTTTCAGAGTAATTGGTTAATTTTTGTAGCTTTTGAAGTATTCAGCTTTTTTATTTATAAATTACAATAACAAATTTGTTAAACTCTAATAAGTTGAATACTATTGATTTTTGTTAGTTTCTTCTTATTTTTGAAGTTCTAGAATCTTAATTTTCAGAAATGACATTTCATGGACAGAGGTTGACTTTAAAAATGTAGTGTAATATTTAAAATAACATTTTAAAAATTCTGAAACTTTCCAAATAAATATTTTGAAATAATACTTGCTGCAAAACAGCTGTTTTATTCTACTACAAATTTCACAAAAGGTACTTACAACCTTTCTTAATACAGTATAGGACTTTGACAATCTTAGTAGCCATTTGGACAAACGGCAGAGGCACATTCGCCATTTACAGTGTAATCTATCCAGGCACTTCTAACGTTTTGCAAGAAAATTTGGTCATATAAATCATGTTTAACAATTTGGTAACATTTTTTTCTAATTTTTGCTTCACTCAGCCAAAAGTTTTTTGTACTTGCACCCTTTTCCAATTGGGTGCCTCAATTGTAGTATTGCAACAACCTACTTGGGAAGTCACTCCTGCTACCACTAACTACTATTTTTTTCATTATAAACATGAATCCACCTTTTCTTATTATTGGACATGCTTTTCCTTGTGTGGATATGGCTTTTGGGTAGAGATATTGGGGAAAGGGGGCACAATCAAAGCTAGCACAAGCCACTGGGATATGATAAATATTGTGTACCACTGAACTTCTATTAGGAGGGTGGCTAGGGCTCAAATTGGGTAGTGTCAGCAAAGCAATATCTCCACCACTTTGCCTTGGACAACTGCCCGACCTGTAGTGTGTCAAGCAAGGTACGTTGTCTCTAGTCCTGAAGGAGAGATGATTCTGGGCACTGGCAGCTGTGGGGGGGGGTCACCTAGCCCTGGATGCTTGAAAGGAGTAAGTTTTTAAAAAAGGGGTAACTAGAAATTGTTTAAAAAAACTGAGGTGATATTGTTTCATAACAATGAGAACCTAAATAACTCGCATGAGTCAATTTTATAGGAAATGGTACTATTAGGTGTGGATTAGTCATGCATAGATTAAAATACATATACCAGAATTACAATGTTTTACTAATGTTATTACTAATAACATCTTTTTGTTTTCAAGGTCAATCGTTTTGTGTGCTTTTCCAATAATTGTTGAAAATGAAAGCAAGTGGAGACTGGAGACATCTTAGAAAATGAAAGTAATAGAATCCTAAAGCAGTTGTCTAACTTTTAGTCAGCTTGTGTTTATACTACCAAGAGCAAAAGGATTACACAGATCTAAGAAGTAAAAGAGATTGTTAGTGTTTTGATTATACATTAGCTGGAACACACCTGGGATGTGCCTTATCATAAACAACTAGAAGCAAGTAAAATGTGTGCTATATAACTAACTTATGCCTTCATAGTAAGGTTTAGTATGATTTGAAGTGGCTAAACTGAGTATTTATTACCTGTAAAGATTTAAATTCTTTTCTTCCATCTTCTGCAGACACTGATATTGTTTTACACTAATTTAAACATTTTTCTTGCCTCCAGAAACGATTAAGACTATAAAATAGGTTATTTACCTTCTGTCGACGTTTCTTAAAATCCTTTTAGGATGACTCGAGTTTCAACACCATTTGGTGTCATCATCAGATCGGTGAATTAGGTTAAAACATTTCGATGCATATGCATCTCGTTAGATATTTAAAAGATTAAAAACAACACATAACATTATATAAAACAATAAATAAACTATATCACAATAAAATAACATTAATAAAAGAATATTAAAACAACGCGGCCGCAAACACAGAACGGTTCTGTGTACCGTTCCTGTACAGGTTCGTTTGCGGCCGCGTTGTTTTAATATTCTTTTATTAATGTTATTTTATTGTGATATAGTTTATTTATTGTTTTATATAATGTTATGTGTTGTTTTTAATCTTTTAAATATCTAACGAGATGCATATGCATCGAAATGTTTTAACCTAATTCACCGATCTGATGATGACACCAAATGGTGTTGAAACTCGAGTCATCCTAAAAGGATTTTAAGAAACGTCGACAGAAGGTAAATAACCTATTTTATAGTTACACTAATTTTTTTTTAAATTTTGCCTTAGTGACTAGACATCTGTAAACATCTGCAGCAGATGTAATTAAATTGTTCCACCCATTGTGTCATAGAAATGGATTAAATATTTTTATAAAATGGGCAATACATGGTTGAAGACCTATTTTGTTGACGTTGGAATACAAATAAATCATTTCACCTGTAGAGGCTATGGAGCACTTGTAAATGGTATTCCACGTTCAGCCTTGAAACAGAATAATGGACATGTTTTATGAATTTAATTGATTTGTTTTCAAAATAACCTGCTAGGTTAAAAAAAGAAACTGAAAATTTATTGAATACGGATAAAAAAACTTGAATAGCAAGCAAAAATTTGTTTAACATATTGTTATGACATCACAACAATCTACGTGTTTGTCAAATGTGCCAGAAGAATCTCGATGTAATGCGTGTGGCGTACGTGCTTGTCGACACATTTTTGAGAGGTTTCTCAAAGGCACCAGCCGCACGGAATGTCAAGGCCGCAGTTAATTACGTAGTTCACACGAGCGCTAAGACGCAATTAGGAACATTCTGGTATGTGATCGCAGGTATAAATACGTGGCGGCAGCAGCCTTAAAAGTGAGTATAGCAGCGATATATTTACAGAGCGTTTCGAGAGTTATTCTCGGGCGATATTACTGTGCACGTTCAAGTGGTTATTAGTAAAGTGTTGTGTTTTACAATCACGCGGTATAATTGTAATACAATTGTGTTTTATGTTGATAGACATTTTATTGCGTGTGAACAATTTTCACTTGATTTGTTGTAGAGATTGTGTTGTTAATTACGAACTGTTTAACTGTAAAAATTAAAGCTGGTGATAGTGACTTAAATGGTGTCTTATATTTTGTTGTTTCCCACTGTACCTATGACGATCGAGTAGACCGTCGTAACAGTGGTGTCAGAAATGGAATAGAACGGTTAACAGTGGACACTTTGTACAAGACGAGTGTAATTCGTAATTGATAGGAAACAATGGATGCCAGTCAGATGATGGAAAATTTCCAGGCGCTTCTGTTGCAGACAGAGGAAAGACGACAAAAAGAAGAACGAAGACAAGAAAGAGAAGAAGCAGAAAAATGACAGGATGAGAAACGCAGACAGGAAGCGGAAGAAGCAGAAAAACAACAGGATGAAAAAAGGAAAGCTCTCTTTAAAGCTATGCAGAAACAGTTGCAAGAACACAGTACTGCAGAATTGGGTCTCCTACGAGGTGAGCTAATAAACAAGTTACTAAAATATCACAGGTACAAGAATCAATGACATTAAAAATAGCTGAAGTAGAAAAATCTGTGTCGAGTGTTGAAGAATCGATATCTAATAAAATAGCTGAAGTAGAAAAATCAGTCACGAGTGTGGAAAAAGCTATGTCAACAAAAATAGAAGACTCGATTACAAATATAAAAGAGCAGATTAAAAATGAAGTCGAGCAGTGCCTGAAGTTACAACCAAAACAACTTTGTGAACAGACTGTACCAATGATTTAGACAGAAAAAGACGCAGAAAATAAGTTAATAGAGAAAGTCACTTTGTCTGCATTAGGGACAGTTCATGTCAAAGCTCCAACCTTTGACGTAAGCAGTCACTGGGCAACGTACCTCTGCTAATTTGAAGTTGCTGCATGCACAAATAATTGGACAGAAAAAGATAAGGCAGTCTCACTCGTTCTTGCATTAAAAGGACCCGCGGCAGAATTACTACAGAAAGTGCCACCTAACAGCCAGAACATCTATGCCGAGTTGATAAAAGCTCTAGAATTACGGTATGGTGATGAACATTTGCAAGATGTGTACTACGCTCAGTTGAGAACAAGACGACAACGTTCTGGGGAGAGTCTTCAAGAGTTTGAAGCAAGTATCGACAGATTGATTAGATTGGCCTATCCTGAAGCACCAGAAGAGTTCCGAATAAGGTTTGCGGTGCAGACATTTATTGATGGCATCGGAGATTGTGAACTTCAGCAAGTGTTACGAATGGCAAGACACCAAAATACCTCAGAAGCTCTTGTTCACGCCCTAGAGTTTGAAGCTGTCAAGTCAGCGTCCTGCTACATTAATGGGTTTGTGCCATCACGTTGCAGTCAGAAGATCCCTGTATCACATTGCTGTTACGATGGGTGCAGAAAAACAATGTTGTCGGACAAACAGTTCAAAAGTTCAAGAGAGTCGCAACGATTAGAAAAAGACAGAAGACCGAAATGTTACAACTGTGGAAAACGTGGTCATCTACGGGTAGACTGTTGGGAGAAGAAGATACCGAGAGAAGAGTGATCGCACCAATTGGAGAAGTAAAGCCCCAGAACAGCACACAGTTTCCATGCTACATAAGACCAGTGGAAACTTGATCGTTAATGGATTTGCGGAAGGTAAACCAACATCATTTACAGTTGACACTGGCGCAACAGTGTCCATTGTGTGCCCTGACTTAGTCAGCAACCGCCAGCCTCTAATTAGCTCATGTACAATACAGACTGTGACTGGAAGCCCCATCAAGGTGCTAGGAAAGGTAGACGTACGTGTACGTCTGGGTCTTCTCGAGTTTAGCCACCAAATGCTCGTTGCAGACATTGTCGATGAAGTGATTCTTGGCACGGACATTATGAATGCCTACGGATTCGTTGTGGACTTGAGAGAGAATGTCCTGAAGGTTGGCCAAGAGAAGATGAAGCTTTGCATGGCTAAAATGTCAGCGTCTACCAACCATTCGATTAAGCGAGTGGCATTAGTCGAAGAAAAAGTCAACAGGTCTGGGCAAGAGGTACCCTCCCTATTGCAAGCGGAAATGGAGGAAGAACTAGCAGATGAAATACAAATAAGTGTAACAACAAAAGAAGTGATTGGAAAGCCAACTATGGGTGTCGAGACAAAACTCTTGCTTGTTCCTGAGCTGATAGAAGCGCCCGAGGGCAAAGTGGCTGAAGATGAGGTTACGCAAGAGGTTGTTGACAAGAACCAAACAAACTTGGATCAGCCAGTAGTGTTTAGGTTATCAATACATGACGCAATGTGAGTGATTCCAGCGAAACTAATGGTTGAGCGGAAGACTCGCATTCCTGGGAACGTGATGGATGTTCGGATCACACGAGACTGAATTCGAAGAACGGGAGAATTATCTTTCGCAAGGACGTCCACCTAGATCGCCTGGTCGAGTATTACTTCAGAGACGGTTTGCCAGTTCGGGACAACCAGGCTTAAGGAGGGTGCAGTGTTAGACATCACAGAACAATCTGTGTTTGTCGAATGTGCCAGAAGAATCTTGATGTAATGTGTGTGGTGTACGTGCTTGTCGACGCATTTTCAAGAGGTTTCTCGAAGGCGCCAGCCACGCGGACTGTGTCAAGGCTGCAGTAAATTACATAGTTCACACGAGCGCTAAGACGCAATTAGGAACATTCTGGTATGTGATCGCAGGTTTACATGGCGGCAGCGACCTTAAGAGTGAGTATAGCAGCGATATATTTACAGAGTGTTTCGAGAGTTATTCTCGGGCGATATTACTATGCGCGTTCAAGTGGTTATTAGTAAAGTGTTGTGTTTTATAATCAGGCGGTATAATTGTAATACAATTGTGTTTTATGTTAGTAGACATTTTATTGCGTGTGAACAATTTTCATTTGATTTGTTGTAGACTGTGTTGTTAATTACGAACTGTTTATCTGTAAAAATTAAAGCTGGTGATAGTGACTTAATTGGTGTCGTGTTGTGTTTTGTTGTTTTCCACTGTACCTACGACGATCGAGTAGACGTCGTAACAATATGAGATTTTCAACTTGGATTTTGTAGCAGCATTGAGTTCATCATCAGGCAATGTCTGTCATCCAAATGTTCATAGAATATTGCCTATGATACATTATCATCTGCACAAGCTGCAGGTCTTACAGAAACTTCAACCCAGTGATCACCTAATATGACGGCAATTCTATGAACAAATGCTCAAAAACATAAAGATGAGGAATTGATTAACAACCTGTGGATGTCAGGTGAAGCTAATTTCCACCTGAATTTCTATGTGTATAAGCAAAATTTTTGTTGGGTCCAACAAAATCCCACTGAAGTTACATGAGTGCCCATTGCATATTGTCAATGTTACCTAAAGGCTGCTGTGTCATCATGCAGGGTAATATGCCCTTATTTTTTCTGATGATGACAAACTACAGACATTTCCGCAAATGATTGCAAATGCTTGGATTCGACAAGGTGGCTCCACCAGGACGTGTATATGCCAATATTGTTTTGAGAAATGGTAACTTTTCATGGCCTCGAAGATCGCCAGACCTGACAGCAGAGTTATACCACCTAACCACACTGACCTAACTTCTTGTGGAGTTATATTAAGAGCAAAGTGTACTGCAGTCAATGTGGTTTGACAACAACTCTGATAGCCAAGACCAAGAGAAAACCACAAACATTCCTGTCACAAACCATGCAAAGCTGTGACAGTATCCGTGCTGACATGGAGCTCATCTTCAAAAATAAATTGACGTTATTCTGAACTACTAAATTACATGAATAAATTTATCAAATATTATTTTTGAAAAATGTTTCCCATTTCTCTGAGACTTACTGAATACTGGGATGCTATTAGATTTGTGCAGGAGTACAATTTCTTTTAATAAATACTGGTAACAATCAAGGCCGTAGCCAGCGGGGGGGTTAGGGGGTTAGAACCCCCCCCGAAATGTTGAGGTAAAAATAGAATTTTTTAGGATAAAAACAAACGTAAATAAAAATATAATGAAAAATGCTCTTATAAAAAAGGAACTGTGCAATAATTCAGTTATTTTGTGTTTCTGGTACTGCATCTACAAAAAGAAAACTGTGCGTTTTTTCCTTCCGTGAGTACATAGCTGCCTTTGTAAGAAGGAAACCATAGTTTCTTGGAAAACCACGTGGCTAACACTTGACAGCCCTCATCATTGTTGGCCGCCGACCTTCAAACAATGGAAAGTGAAGATGCCGAACTTACTCTGTGAATATCTTGACCACGTGGGTTACAGTTTGTGTGTTGCCATTTGGTAATTACGTGCTCTTCATCTTCAATAAATTAGTGAATTATTGTGCTTGCTTTAGTTGTAGAGGGACGTACAAGAAAGAGACATAAAGTAAGAAGTAAGTAAAATGTTTGCATTTTTACGAGTGTTTCCATTATATGTCTAGTCTACATGTCACACAGTTGTGCTAGAGATATCAATGTATAGGCCTAGTATTATATTTTTTGTATTATATTTAATTAGAACTGGGGTTATGACTATTAATTTTACGAATTTCCTCCGTAGGTTATAAAGATTTGTAATTATATAAAAAAAGTTCTTGAATGCTTAATTTAATTAAGAATCTTATTGATAGGATTTTTGATCCCGGAAATATAGTTAATTCATTTAATTGATTACACTCTTAAGCAGTGGCGAGTTGTGACATGCAAAATATATCGACTGTGTTTTGGTAAAATGCTGTAACCCTAATTTATAAAATTTATTTTTCAGGAGAGACAAAAAGCATAGTGCACATAATATTTGAAACTTTTCAGGTTATTGCCTACGGTTTTATTACACACATTTGTTATGTTATTTCATACATAAAGTGTACTTAAAATGTTTAGAAATTACATTTAAGGTAAAAAATGTGGGTTACAGCATTTTACTAATCAGTACATAGGCAGCACTCCTTAGATGTAACCCACTTGATGCCTTTTTCTTAACCGAAACTACACACAGTTGAACCAGGTTTTCGGGCAATAATGCTGTAAGCCTCACTATTGACACCATACAAGACAATAAGGTAACTTATTAAACTTTTATAAAAAAAAACGGAATTACTTTTATAACGATAATAATGTTCAAACATAGAGTAATGCAGTATGGAAAGTTTTACATGATGGGAGTGTATGGAATTAGAATAAAAGTCAGTAATGTCAGATAATGACAGCAAAAATATAAGGGTTACAGCCTTTTACCAAAACACCGTCGATATAAAAAACAACTTTTACACCTTCGTGGAATACAAATACTATGGAATCATTTTCAACAATGCTCTCTACCATGCGAAATTATTTTTTCTAGTTTCTTTTATTTATTTTTAGGAGACGTTAAACTATAATGGCTAAACGTCCAGGCTGACAACTGTCGATAAAGAACTTTCTCGCCAAGGCTAAGGAAACCAGTGACATAGAGCCCAAAGAATCTGCAGAGCCTGTTGCAAGTACTTCTACTGTTAATGAAAAAGTAATATCAGAATTCAACTTTTATCCTACTGTAAATTCACAAACAAATCCTGAGCATGATATTTGGCATAATGTTGACATAGGAAAATATGTGCACACTCCCGGTGATAAAATTGATCGGGAAACCAAACTAAATGTTCTGAAAAATCCATGGGTTCCTAAAATGGAATTTGAATTCCCACCTAGTGGGAAAAGGAATCTAAGATTTCAAAGACAGTGGCTACATCGTTTTCCCTGGCTTGCCTACACAAAAACTGACGGGGCTCTGTGTAAATATTGTGTGCTATTCTGAAAAGATACAGCTGGTAAAGGTGGTCATCAGAAATTGAAATCGTTAGTCAAAGAACCCTATAA
Organism: Magicicada septendecula; assembly: GCA_034769895.1. Taxonomy (NCBI): domain Eukaryota; kingdom Metazoa; phylum Arthropoda; class Insecta; order Hemiptera; family Cicadidae; genus Magicicada; species Magicicada septendecula. The sequence continues at coordinate 324,055,224 of CM068376.1, read as the reverse complement.
AAATTGGAAAGATTCTTTAGAATTATTTAAAAGTCATGAATCCAATACATACCATAAAGAAGCAATGATTTCAGGGAGCAACTTCTTAAGTGTTTCCAAAGAGTGTAACCGTGACATAAGAAACATCATTGATTCAACAAGGAAGAAACAGGTAAAAGAAAATCGAGACAAGTTATTTTCCATAGTTGAAACTATCAAGTTTTGTGGTCGACAAGAACTTGCTCTCAGGGGAACTAAAGATTCAGGACCCATATCGCTAAAAGATGAAGAGCCTTTTCATAATGATGCAATTTTAGGGCTTTATTAAGGATGAGAATACTATGTGGTGACCGAAAATTGATCAATCACACAGAGAGTATGTCTTTAAATGCCTCTTACATGAGTCCAACAGTCCAGAACGATCTTATTCAGATATGTGGGGAAATTATTCAGAAGCAAATTGTCAATGATATAACTGAAGCCAATATGTTCTCCATTTTAGTAGATGAAACTGCAGACATTGCTGGACATGAACAGCTATCTCTCTGTGTACGATATACAAAAAAAGAAGATAATTATTATGTGTCAAAAGAGGACTTCTTAGGCTTTGTTCGTCTTCATCATACTACCGGACAAGATATAGCTAGGAATATAACTTCATATTTGGAAGATCTTGGTTTGGATTGCAAAATGATAGTTGGGCAAGGCTATGATGGTGCCTCTGTGATGAAAGGATCATTCAAAGGCGTGCAAGCACTAATCAGAAAAGATTATCCAGAAGCTCTGTATGTCCATTGCTGTTCCCACTCGTTAAATCTAGCTTTATGCCACTCGTGCAATTTACAAAGTGTAAGAAACTGTGTTGGTACAGTTAAGACTACGATCACTTTTTTGAAGAGCTCTCCTAAAAGAATGAGTGTATTGCAATCAAATAAATCTGACTCCCAGTGGAAAACTTTAACATCCATGTGCGAGACCAGATGGGTTGAAAATCATAGCAGTCTTTTCAAATTCAAGGACCTTTTCAAACCCATTCTCACCACGTTAGAAGATTTAAGCGATAATCCAGACATGGATACCTCATCCAAAGCCTCATCTTTAGTAACAGCTCTGCTTAATGGGGAGTTTATTCTTAGTCTCTGTTTCTTAGCCAAAGTGTTTTCTTATACCTTGACTTTGTGTAAGGTATTGCAGTCACCTCTCTGTGATTTGAAATCAGCAACTGATCACGTTCAAAATATTGTTGACCTCTTTCAGAATATTCGCATGAATATTGAGTGTGAATTCTCCATTATATACAAGTCTGGAAAATCCTTACTAGCTAATGTTGGCGGAGAAATCACGCTTCCCCGTTTAACTCCATCACAACGTAACCGTTGTAACATACAAACGGAAGACCCAGAAAAGTATTTTCGCATCTCTATGGCCATTCCACTTCTCGATGATTTTAACAATCAGCTAAAAATAAGATTTCTTGATCACAAAGAAGTATTTGCAAATTTAAACTCTCTTTTACCATCCGTTTGCTGTAAGCCTACTACTTTCTTAGACACTGAAAGCTTGAAGTTGTACCAAAACGAAGTTAATTTAGATCTGTTACAATCAGAGTTTGACCTATGGAGAATTTTTTGGGAGAAGAGGGATGAGACTGACCGCCCATCCTGTGCTACCGAAGCTTTAGGAGAATGTACCGAGGAGTTTTACCCGAATATCTTCATTCTGTTAAATATATTCTCCACTTTGCCAGTTACCACTTGTACACCTGAACGTACCTTTTCTACATTAAGAAGACTGAAGACCTACTTGAGAAACTCTTGTGGACAGAGTCGCCTCAGTGGATTAGCGTTGATGTCCATGCACAGAAACAGGGACATTTCAACAGATGAAGTCATAAATAAATTTGGATCGAAAAAAGATAGAAGATTGGGCTTTGTTTTATAAGTTTGTCTCTTTGAAGATTTTGAGACTGTTGCAATGTATTAATGCCACTGCTGTAACAAATTTAATATAAACCTTTTAACAGTAGCCTATACTCTGCAAATAAAATTAATGTTTTTGCTAAAAACACGAAAAGACGTACAGCAAACTCGATTATCCGTGTGCTGATTATCCGGTTTGTTGGTTATCTGTGCATCCCCGAGGTTTATTGTATTATTTTATTTCCTTTATTTTCGTCACGGCATTTTGAATAATGTGAACTGCACGCTTGGAATTCGAGCGCTCTCTCGTCTGCAAGTGACCTGGCGGCATGCTTTGTTCAAGAATTAAACACCAAACAATGTACTGTATAGCAGTTCTTTGTTGCTGTTCTGTGATAACAGTAATGGCTAATTGACGTCTTGTATAGTTTTTGTACCTCAAGTGTTTTACCAACAATAGACGTAAACAATTTTTATTTCGGCTTACCTTATTGATAACAGTGATAATTGAATGTGTTAAATGTTTGAAATTATTGCATTTTCAAACAGTATTGTATGTTCCCTATTATTAAAAGTTTCGTTGTGCATTAAAAAGAACAAACTCGCATTATCCGTGTTTTTAGCTATCCGTGCGCATTTGTCCAGTGATTAGCCTAGATAATCGAGAGTTTGCTGTATGTTTTTAATAATATACCTATTTCCAGTGGAAACTCCTGGGCATCTGGGAGGTCTGACTCCTACTCCTAGAAGAATATCCATACTCCCCAAAACTATCGGTAACCAAACAACCCCCCCCGAAAATTTTTTCTAGCTACGGCGTTGGTAACAATTACTCAGTTACCTTGTTGTCATTTTTACTACCATGTTCCATAAGGAAATGGAAGTATGGTGATGGCGAAAAAATCGTGTTCGAGATAAGGGCTGATTCTGTTTGTACTACCCTCAAAACGTAAAAAGTCATTTTTTGAAAAGTGTCTGTGTATCGATAACTGCCGCAAAATCAAACAGAATCAAATAATTTTTTGCACACGTCCCTGAATTGTAGAGGACTCTAGGCCTATTGATTTTGGTAAAGATCGGTTAAGGGGAAGGGGTAGTTTACCAGCAACATTTTATGTTTTAACAAGAGTAATTTTTTTATGACAAACAATAATTGCTGTAAATTCAAACAGAATCAAATAATTTTTTGCACATGTGCCTGAGTTGTAGAGGACTCAAGGCTTATTGATTTTGGTAAAGATCGGTAAAGGGGAGCAAGATTTTGTTTTAACAAGAGTAATTTTTTTATGACGAACAATAACTGCCATAAATCCAAACAGAATCAAATAATTTTTTGCATATGTGCCTGAGTTATCGACGGCTCAAGACCTGTTGATTTTGGTGAAGATCGGTTAAGGGAAAAGGGTAGTTCACTTCCAACGTTTTATGTTTTAACAAGAGTAAAGTACTTAATTTTGGTAAAGTATCCTGAAAAGAAGATCATAATCCACTGTAGAAACGTAGATGGAATATCTAGAAACTAAAAGGCTAGTTGAAGGGGTGGGGTAATTTTCTATGAATGAAAATGATAGTTGAAGGGTGAGGTACTATGTTATCGGCAACAAAGTAGTAGTTTGTTGTTAAAATTCCTTCCCAGGCTGTTTGGCCATGGTCCAATGTTTTCTACAAAACCAGACGTTTGCTATCGATTGCCATCATCAGTGAAAATCGAGTGCGTTAACGTGAGGTGGTACACATTAGTGACCACAGTACTGTGGTTAAGGCTGAAGAAAGAAGTAGTTTCTATGGAAATATTTAATTTCAAAAATGATTTTAAATATAAATCTTAGAACATGGAAGTCATGTATGGTTCTCCATACCAATATTTATTTCCTGTCCCTATACAAGACCAGTGATTCGGATATAAAACAACCTAAATTTTAAAGCAAAAATCTATCAAAAAGAGACTCATTTTTCAGTAAGTACACTTGAAAACATGTCATTGTATAGGTAAGATTTTGTTTACCAGTTCTGGTTATAATTGTTATAACAATTATTCACAATTATAACAATTGTTCTGACAATTTTCTGTATGTTTAACACTGCTGTTGCCGAAGTAAAAGAAACAAGAAAAGAACTTAAAGTGAAATGTTAGAAGTAGTTTAATTTCCCCTTCTGTTTAATTAACGATTAGGATATTTTAAAGATGCACAGTGCAAATAAATTACTTATTACCATTCAATTTAACAAAATGTTAACTATACAAGGTAGCAGAAACATGCTGTTTAAGTTCATGCTATTCACTTTCACAAAATTAAGTTCTTCACTTAACACAGAAAGTGGCTGTTTATTTTTTAAGATGTACCTTAAAAATTGGGTACATGTTTTACTGCATTGAATTAAAATATAAACTAAAACATTTATTGAGAGGTAATTCCAAAATATAATACAGTATTATAAATTATAGTACAGTTGGGAACTCTAGATCATAGTTCACCCTCATATTCAGCAAACACCAGAATCATCTAATAAGTTATTTGGGGTTATAAGAGTTGGCAGGAGTACTGATCCCATTTTAATCTGTTATCATTCGGACAAAAAAGGGGAAATACAGCAGAAATCTTTTTGTGAGATGTGTGACGGTATAATGAATTCTTGTATGCAAGCAGCTGTTAGTACAGTCAACTTGAAAACTACTCTAGCTGACTTAAATGCATAAGATAAACAGACACAAATATTAAGCACCAACTGAATCTCGTGGCTTGGTACCATACATTCAGTTAATGAACGTGACTGATGTGAGAAGGCATACACATTCTCCTGTACTTCACATTTTCCTACATTAAGTGTTGATAGAGCTAAGTAATAAAAGGGGTGGTGATGTCATAACCCTCAGCTACTGTCCAGGTCACAGGTGATGAACAGCGAAGGTACATAGATTAGCTGCAAATAAGGGCTGACTTAAATAAGCAGCCCCAGACTGAGGGAACAGCTTCAACTGAGTGTGGAAGGATAAACAATGGCATAATCATACCTGATAAAAATCACGTATACTTGAGGGTGAAGCTGTAATCATATGAAGTGCCACCAATACGTAAGGACTGCGTGGTGTTGCTCCTCTATATCATAGGGAAGAGGATCTTAAAGGTTAGATGAAGGAAACTCTTTAATAGAAAACCATGGGCAGATTAGACTTTGAAAGGTGTGGTGAAATCAGCTAATCTCGGGGAATAGAAGCCCTGAAATAAAATGAGGTGGCCCTCCAAGGTCCAGGCTGTACAGACAGATAATAACCTACTAGTATAAAAAATAAAACTGTTATAAGTACTAAACAAAATTATACTGGAGTGATATCACTGACTCAGACCCAGCAAAGATTAAAGGACAAGAGTATGAAATTAAGAATAAATACACAAAATGTGCAAAACATTACTGAAAACTGGACATTCATAGAACAGGCATTAGTGCCATGGAATACAAAAATCCTCTGACTCATTACATTACAGCAGAGGAGCTAGACAAGGAATATATATATATAGTGTAGGCTTTGTTGTAAATACACGAGCCAGACAAATATTGAGCCACTTGAAATATATCTATTATTGATCCTTCTTGTCAGGAAAATGTGAAATTGGTTGAGAAAGCAGCCCAACATAACCTAGTGATGTATCTTGGTGACTTTAAGCTACAATTGGGGATAAAGTAAAATTTAAGAATGTTGCTAATCAACTCAGTCTACATCAGATAAAAATCCAAATGGTGAAAAAAATGCCAACTAGCTAGTTATAAGTAGCACATATTTTCAACACGAAAAAGGTACATGGAGAATTCCAGGAATTCACGGTAACAATCAAATTGATCGTGTGTTAGTATTCACAAGATGAGATTCCTCTATCCAGGATAGGGTTCGAACGATAGTATTGATACCGAGTAGGTATCGATACTCTGGGCCTCGATGTCCAATACCGAGTACTCGATACTCAGACTTGATACTTGGAGTAAAGTACTCATTTTTTCTTCGGTATCGAGTATCGAGTACTTACAAAATAATTCACTTTTTTTAAAATCGGAAATCGAACAACACGAGGCTGTTCTTTGGCTTATGCCTCTGTCTGCATGGAATTACCAAACTAAAAAATCGGTTAAACCGAGAGAGCACGCCCCGATTGTTTTTTTTATAAATAAATTTTAATTTTTTGTCGAATAAATTATTAATAAAAATTATAAACAAGAAAAGTAACAATTAAAAACTTGACTGTATACAAGTTTGAAAAAATATAGTGTTATTTTTTACCACAAGGTAGCACTGTTAAACAGCTGTTTGAAAAAAAGCGAGATAGACTACACATAAGTCTGACAAAGATGAATATAATATATATAGATATACTAATGCATAGATTTTTGCAAGTTTTTAATAAACGGCTTAAGTAATAATCGCGAAATTCAATAGGGTTCGTCTCTGGCCCTCAATGAAGCTAATGTCCAAAAATGAAGTCATTTGATTGAGAAATAAAACTTCTATCGTGTATACATACATACATCGTAACGGACAACCACTAAAAAATTTTTTCAACTTGAATTTTCATTATGAAATATAATGTTAATTAATAATATCGTATGGCCATCTTAAAGCTCAGAGTCTCCTCTTTCCAAATATCTATAATTTATTATATTTTGTTGAAACAGATGAGTAGAAATCATCACTTTATCCTTGTGAAATGCTGTTTTTATTTTAATATTTAGAATTAATATTAGGCAATTACCTGTATTAACTTCCGTCTTGTGACTTCTTTAGTTTTTTCCTTAAAACAACGCGTTTCGAGAATAAATTCTCATTATCAGGTTTTTTAAAAATTATAAAAACATCAAATTCACCCAAAAGGGGTCGTCAACTATTTAAAATACACAAACACAAAAACACCACACATAATTAAACACCAACACAGTCACGGCACAGTCCGATGTGCATCGTCTCGCCGCCAACGACCAACTGTTGCACTTTGTCTTATACGACCGTTATCATTGCCCGCTGACCCATCGATATCGATGGCCGTGTTGTACAGCAGATTCGATCGGAACGAAACTTTGTCATTAAGTAGCTGGTCCGTTTGTAACTTAGAAGCCCTGTATATCTCATATTCCTCCACAGCGTTCATGTATGCACCCTTTTTACAATTATGAAGCAGTTTAAAGTTTGTGTGGAAGTCTGAGTACTTATGATTATACAGCATTAAATGCTGAGCGTAACTGGATCTAGTTTTCGAGATATCACTTTTGGGCAGGTGTTCTTTAAAACGTTCGGCTGACGGCCTGCCCGTTTGTCCTATATAGAATTTGTCACAGTCATCGCATTCAAGCTTGTACACTCCAGTTTTCTCTTCAGCCGGGATATGAGTTCTTTGTCCCAAACGTTTTTTGATGTTATTTGTGGTTTTAAAGGCCACTGCTATTTTACGTTTTTTCAGCTCATTCTTTACAATGACTGGTAGTACATTTGTGTACTCAGTTACTATAAATTTAGTATCTTCTTTAGATGGGCCGGTTAATCTGCTTTTACTATTGATTTTTACCGAGTGTTTTCTTATAAGCTTGTCTATGATTCCACTGTTATACCCATTAGCGATAGCTATACTCTTGATTATATTAGTCTCTTCCACTCTGTCTTTTTGCTCAAGGGGAATAGGAAGCATTCTATGAACGAACGCGTTGAAGGCTGCCATTTTTTGGGAATATGGATGGTACGAATCAGCATGAATAGTAATATTCGTAGTGGTGGGCTTTCTATAAATTTTGAATCTAAAATAGTCATTATATTTGCTGATAGTGAGATCAAGAAAGTTCAGGCAGCTATTATTCTCCATTTCTAGGGTAAATTGGATTTTCATGTTTATGCTGTTCATATACGGTATCCTTTCAAATTTTCTATTTGTCTACTCGTTCCATTGAATATCATAAAAGTGTCGTCAACATAGCGTACGTAAAATTTAATTTTGTCTCGCTGTTTATTAAGACTAGACATTAAAAATGTATTCTCAAAGTGGTTCAAGTATAGGTCCGCTAAAATCCCCGATAAAGGTGACCCCATTGCCAGACCATCCTCCTGCATGAAATACTCATTATCATAAGAGAAATAATTTTGTTTGAGTATTGTTTTTACCAGTTGCATAAGTTCATCAATTTCATTTCTACCTAACCTATTTGTATTAATTAAGCTATTTCTGAGAATTGTCATTGTCTCATCTACCGGCACATTGGTGTACAGATTAGTTACGTCAAATGAAGCCAACCTATAATGTGGTGCTGATTTAATAGTTTTAATTTTTTCAACGAGATCGTAGCTGTTTTTTATGCTGTAGTTATTTACTATGTCAATGTTTTCTTTTATGATTTTTACTAATCTTTTAGCCGTCCTATAACCAGGGGCAGTCGTGTAATTTACAACCGGGCGTATTGGCATATCTTCTTTATGTATTTTGGGTAAACCCGTAAGTTCTGGGGCCCTGGCATTTATGGGTTTTAAATAACGTCTAGTGCTTTCATTGAGGAGATTGGGGCATTTATTTATAGCGTTGTTTAATTCCTTGACATAGGCGCTAGTGGGATCCTTGTGTAGCTTTTTAATATTATTGTTTTTTATGAACTCCTGTACCTTATTGGTATATATATTTTTGTTAATAATAACTACCGTATTACCCTTATCAGCCGTCGTGACGATAGCGTTATCATGTCGAAGTTTTTCGTAAACATTCCGTGCAATACGTGCGTCACGTTTGTACTTATTTTGCAGGTTAGCGATGTGGGTATCCTTCTTAATAACTTTGTTTATTTTGTTAATTATGATGGCACGCGTTTCCTCCTGATGCGAAATATTATCAATAGTTTTTATGGCAGCTTCCGTGCATATTATTTCACGGATCATAAAGTTCTTATTAAACGAGGGAATGTTATACATCAAACCTTTGTTCAATAATGTCATTTCGTTATGTTCAAACTTAATTCCGGTGTAATTTGCAACCCGTTGATGAAATACGTGGCTATGTTCTACTGTATTATTATCGTCATTGTGTTGTTTTGTATACAGGTTTTGAAACTTTCTTAACTGTTTACGTTTAAGAGAACTGACGACTTTGTTTATCTGTCTATTGACAATGTCGAGAAAGCCGTTTATTACTGCCGGGTGAAACTCGTTTAAAACTTCCAGGTGGGCTAGATAAAGCTTAGTATTTAGACCACTTTTTAAAATATAAAGTCGTTTGATCTCTTCCTTAATCCAGATTGATTTTATTTTTTCGGAACAATGTCTGCTGTTGATGTTGGAACTTATGTACTTCGGTGTGATGTTGTAGTGAAGGCATCTTTTGTTATACTTGATGTTCTGCGATGCCTTAATCAATTTTAATTTGATGTTTTTAAATTTATAGACAATACGTGCCTGACTGGCTTCTAGATTCATTTTGTTTTAATTGTCTCCAAGTCACGTTACTAATATTTAGAATTAATATTAGGCAATTACCTGTATTAACTTCCGTCTTGTGACTTCTTTAGTTTTTTCCTTAAAACAACGCGTTTTGAGAATAAATTCTCATCATCAGCTTTTTTAAAAAATTATAAAAACATCAAATTCACCCAAAAGGGGTCGTCAACTATTTAAAATACACAAACACAAAAACACCACACATAATTAAACACCGACACAGTCACGGCACAGTCCGATGCGCATCGTCTCGCCGCCAACGACCAACTGTTGCACTTTGTCTTATACGACTGTTATCATTGCCCGCTGACCCATCGATATCGATGGCCGTGTTGTACAGCAGATTCGATCGGAACGAAACTTTGTCATTAAGTAGCTGGTCCGTTTGTAACTTAGAAGCCCTGTATATCTCATATTCCTCCACAGCGTTCATGTATGCACCCTTTTTACAATTATGAAGCAGTTTAAAGTTTGTGTGGAAGTCTGAGTACTTATGATTATACAGCATTAAATGCCGAGCGTAACTGGATCTAGTTTTCGAGATATCACTTTTGGGCAGGTGTTCTTTAAAACGTTCGGGTGACGGCCTGCCCGTTTGTCCTATATAGAATTTGTCACAGTCATCGCATTCAAGCTTGTACACTCCAGTTTTCTCTTCAGCCGGGATATGAGTTCTTTGTCCCAAACGTTTTTTGATGTTATTTGTGGTTTTAAAGGCCACTGCTATTTTACGTTTTTTCAGCTCATTCCTTACAATGACTGGTAGTACATTTGTGTACTCAGTTACTATAAATTTAGTATCTTCTTTAGATGGGCCGGTTAATCTGCTTTTACTATTGATTTTTACCGAGTGTTTTCTTATAAGCTTGTCTATGATTCCACTGTTATATTATAACAGTTATGAATATTACTATTCATGCTGATTCGTACCATCCATATTCCCAAAAAATGGCAGCCTTCAACGCGTTCGTTCATAGAATGCTTGCTATTCCCCTTGAGCAAAAAGACAGAGTGGAAGAGACTAATATAATCAAAAGTATAGCTATCGCTAATGGGTACATGAACGCTGTGGAGGAATATGAGATATACAGGGCTTCTAAGTTACAAACGGACCAGCTACTTAATGACAAAGTTTCGTTCCGATCGAATCTGCTGTACAACATGGCCATCGATATCGATGGGTCAGCGGGCAATGATAATGGTCGTATAAGACAAAGTGCAACAGTTGGTCGTTGGCGGCGAGACGATGCGCATCGGACTGTGTCGGTGTTTAATTATGTGTGGTGTTTTTGTGTTTGTGTATTTTAAAGTGTTGACGACCCCTTTTTGTGTGAATTTAATGTTTTTATAATTTTTAAAAAACCTGATGATGAGAATTTATTCTCAAAACGCGTAGTTTTAAGGAAAAAACTAAAGAAGTTACAAGACGGAAGTTAATACAGGTAATTGCCTAATATTAATTCTAAATATTAGTAACGTGACTTGGAGACAATTAAAACAAAATGAATCTAGAAGCCAGTCAGGCACGTATTGTCTATAAATTTAAAAACATCAAATTAAAATTGATTAAGGCATCGCAGAACATCAAGTATAACAAAAGATGCCTTCACTACAACATCACACCGAAGTACATAAGTTCCAACATCAACAGCAGACATTGTTCCGAAAAAATAAAATCAATCTGGATTAAGGAAGAGATCAAACGACTTTATATTTTAAAAAGTGGTCTAAATACTAAGCTTTATCTAGCCCACCTGGAAGTTTTAAACGAGTTTCACCCGGCAGTAATAAACGGCTTTCTCGACATTGTCAATAGACAGATAAACAAAGTCGTCAGTTCTCTTAAACGTAAACAGTTAAGAAAGTTTCAAAACCTGTATACAAAACAACACAATGACGATAATAATACAGTAGAACATAGCCACGTATTTCATCAGCGGGTTGCAAATTACACCGGAATTAAGTTTGAACATAACGAAATGACATTATTGAACAAAGGTTTGATGTATAACATTCCCTCGTTTAATAAGAACTTTATGATCCGTGAAATAATATGCACGGAAGCTGCCATAAAAACTATTGATAATATTTCGCATCAGGAGGAAACGCGTGCCATCATAATTAACAAAATAAACAAAGTTATTAAGAAGGATACCCACATCGCTAACCTGCAAAATAAGTACAAACGTGACGCGCGTATTGCACGGAATGTTTACGAAAAACTTCGACATGATAACGCTATCGTCACGACGGCTGATAAGGGTAATACGGTAGTTATTATTAACAAAAATAGATATACCAATAAGGTACAGGAGTTCATAAAAAACAATAATATTAAAAAGCTACACAAGGATCCCACTAGCGCCTATGTCAAGGAATTAAACAACGCTATAAATAAATGCCCCAATCTCCTCAATGAAAGCACTAGACGTTATTTAAAACCCATAAATGCCAGGGCCCCAGAACTTACGGGTTTACCCAAAATACATAAAGAAGATATGCCAATACGCCCGGTTGTAAATTACACGACTGCCCCTGGTTATAGGACGGCTAAAAGATTAGTAAAAATCATAAAAGAGAACATTGACATAATAAATAATTACAGCATAAAAAACAGCTACGATCTCGTTGAAAAAATTAAAACTATTAAATCAGCACCACATTATAGGTTGGCTTCATTTGACGTAACTAATCTGTACACCAATGTGCCGGTAGATGAGACAATGACAATTCTCAGAAATAGCTTAATTAATACAAATAGGTTAGGTAGAAATGAAATTGATGAACTTATGCAACTGCTAAAAACAATACTCAAACAAAATTATTTCTCTTATGATAATGAGTATTTCATGCAGGAGGATGGTCTGGCAATGGGGTCACCTTTATCGGGGATTTTAGCGGACCTATACTTGAACCACTTTGAGAATACATTTTTAATGTCTAGTCTTAATAAACAGCGAGACAAAATTAAATTTTACGTACGCTACGTTGACGACACTTTTATGATATTCAATGGAACGAGTAGACAAATAGAAAATTTGAAAGGATATATGAACAGCATAAACATGAAAATCCAATTTACCCTAGAAATGGAGAATAATAGCTGCCTGAACTTTCTTGATCTCACTATCAGCAAATATAATGACCGTTTTAGATTCAAAATTTATAGAAAGCCCACCACCACGAATATTACTATTCATGCTGATTCGTACCATCCATATTCCCAAAAAATGGCAGCCTTCAACGCGTTCATTCATAGAATGCTTGCTATTCCCCTTGAGCAAAAAGACAGAGTGGAAGAGACTAATATAATCAAAAGTATAGCTATCGCTAATGGGTATAACAGTGGAATCATAGACAAGCTTATAAGAAAACACTCGGTAAAAATCAATAGTAAAAGCAGATTAACCGGCCCATCTAAAGAAGATACTAAATTTATAGTAACTGAGTACACAAATGTACTACCAGTCATTGTAAAGAATGAGCTGAAAAAACGTAAAATAGCAGTGGCCTTTAAAACCACAAATAACATCAAAAAACGTTTGGGACAAAGAACTCATATCCCGGCTGAAGAGAAAACTGGAGTGTACAAGCTTGAATGCGATGACTGTGACAAATTCTATATAGGACAAACGGGCAGGCCGTCAGCCGAACGTTTTAAAGAACACCTGCCCAAAAGTGATATCTCAAAAACTAGATCCAGTTACGCTCAGCATTTAATGCTGTATAATCATAAGTACTCAGACTTCCACACAAACTTTAAACTGCTTCATAATTGTAAAAAGGGTGCATACATGAACGCTGTGGAGGAATATGAGATATACAGGGCTTCTAAGTTACAAACGGACCAGCTACATAATGACAAAGTTTCGTTCCGATCGAATCTGCTGTACAACACGGCCATCGATATCGATGGGTCAGCGGGCAATGATAACGGTCGTATAAGACAAAGTGCAACAGTTGGTCGTTGGCGGCGAGACGATGCGCATCGGACTGTGCCGTGACTGTGTTGGTGTTTAATTATGTGTGGTGTTTTTGTGTTTGTGTATTTTAAATAGTTGACGACCCCTTTTGGGTGAATTTGATGTTTTTATAATTTTTAAAATACCTGATGATGAGAATTTATTCTCGAAACGCGTTGTTTTAAGGAAAAAACTAAAGAAGTCACAAGACGGAAGTTAATACAGGTAATTGCCTAATATTAATTCTAAATATTAGTAACGTGACTTGGAGACAATTAAAACAAAATGAATTTTATTTTAAAGCGAGAATAGAGCACTCCCCGCGCTGCACGTTCAGGGCGTGCAAAAAAAAAATGTTTCGACTGACGGTCTTGACTTCACTGGTGACTTTTTGACTTGTGTGTGTTGATGTTGACTCTGTGTTCAAAGTGTTGTATTTCTTTCTATTTTTAAAAATAAATTGTGAAAATCTGAAGCCATGTTCCTTCTTCCTTACGTAATAAGTTAAAAGTGAAACTTCTACATATGTAAGTTTATTGTTATTGTAGTCTGTAAGTTTTGTTCTGCATTAATTGTGTTTTATTCAGGTGTAACTGTGTCTGTAACTTTTAAAGTCACGTCACGCACGAGTAAATAAAAAAGGAATGAATATGTGTTTTTTTATTAACAACGTTTTGTTATAATTTTAGGTTATGCGCTCCTGCTCATGCTAAATGTGTTTAAATGCGCCTGCCTTACCAACTGCTGTGTTTGTTGGTGACAGCTATCATATATTCTACTTCAGCTCTAAATAAATAAAAAGGTACCAATATTTTATTCTTTCTATAAAATGAATATTGTATATGCAACAAGTTCTGTACAAATATTACAATTCAATTATATTTTTCCAGTTCTACACGATTCTTGACTACATGTTCGCAAGATAAGTTTCAACAGGATGAGCGCCGTTTGGAAATACTTTGAAAGAATAAATAAGGACACTGCACGATGTAAATTTAAAAAAATTTTAAATCATCGGGGAATACTACTAATTTAATAAACAAACACTTAAGAATTTGTCATCCAAATTTATCGGAAATAAAGCCATCAAGGAGGTAATAAATGCAGTTAAATACTTTTTTATTTGAATGCATGTCTTTAGTGCAACTGATTACTTACAAATTTGCAGGAGTCTGCATTATATTCAAATAGTTTATTTTAGAATTATAGCATTAGTTTGATCAAAACTTTAAGGCACTTACCCATATTATATCATATTTTGTTGTAGATGAATTGGCAATATTAGAACATAAATAGTTATTAGTACAATTAATTTGCTATATTTTAAAAATAATATGTACTTATTTGCACATTTGTTTCCAGTGACTCCGGTTCAACAGTAACACCACCAAAAAAGAAAAGGCCTGAGGATGCTGAGGTCAAATTAAAACAAATGAAGCTTATTTCAGACAAAGATATAGAAGAAGCTGGACCAAGTTCGAAAACAACTTGCAGTCAGGAAATCTATGAGGACTCTATTAAGGCACCCCAAGTTCCATCAAATTTAGTGAATCCTATCAAGCAGGCATTCGAAAGTCAATCATCAAATAGAGAAGGTGGATCATGACATGCTGCTTCTTTATTATATTTGTGTTGATTACAAACCTTTCTATACTGTTAAAACAAAGGGCTTTTTAAAATTGATGAAAACAATAGCTCCACATTATAAAGTTCCATCAGACACTTACATGAAAAAATTGAGGTTTGATAAATATAATGTCTTAAAAAACCTATTGAAGGAGAAACTTAAGAATCAGGATGGATTTTGTATGACTTGTGATATATGGACGGAAACTATGACAATGACAATCTTTCTGGGAATAACATTACATTATCCTGAAGGTACAAGCCTAAAGACCGCATATATTGCTACCATTCCTCTGCATGAGCGACACACAGCAGAATATATTTCAGAAAAGCTTTCAGAGGTATTCAACGACTGTAATATAGAGAAAACTAATATAATGGCTATTCTCACTGATAATAGTGCAAACGTGGTAGCTGCTGTCGGAAACCTTTTTGAGAGTTGTGGGAAACATCTACCATGTTTCGCACACACCATTAAACTAATTGTTGACAAAATGTTGTCTGAGGGGGATACACGAAACTTTGTTGACAAAGTAAGAGAAATTGTGAAATATTTCAAAAAAAGTGTTATGGCCATAGATGAGTTGAAAAAAGCGCAGTGTCCACCAGGAAATGAGACAACTGCACCTAAAAAGCTGATAATGGATGTTAAGACTAGATGGAATTCGACTTTCTATATGATTGAGCGATTTATTGAATTAGCTCCCATTATTTCGCCGCTTTTGTTAAAAGATCATAAAGCTCCACCCATGCTTTCAGCAACAGAATTAAAAGACCTCCAAGGATTAATGCTGCTTTTGAAACCATTCGAATATGTATCCTGAGAAGTGTCCGGAGAGAACTATGTCACAATTTCTAAAGTGATACCTTTAATCAATTGTTTGACTGCACAGGTGACATCACTGCAGCTCAATTCAACTTTGTGTCTGGAAGCAAAAAGGGTTTTTCTGGAACAAATTCACCGACGTTTTGATGCAATTGAAAAAATTCATTTATTGGCTGTGAGTACAATCCTTGACCCAAGGTTTAAAAATTTACATTTTAAGAATGGAGAAGCACGTGCCAGTGCTATGAGCCTTCTTCGTATGACAATTTCAGAGAGTTCTACCTCCCAAAATATCTCCTCCGAATCTGATACAGATAGTGTTACCGGGGAATACGATTTTTGGAAGGAGCACAAAGAACTAGCTCATAAAAAAGGGAGAAAGGCTAAAGGGGGTCTACATGACTAACTTTCGCTTTATATTAAAAATCCTGTCACCCATTTAAAATCAAATCCTCTAGAAACATGGGAAGATTTAAAAGAAATATTCCCTGGATTATATCGACAATTCCATCGCTATGCCATGATTGTTGCCTCATCCGTACCAGCAGAACGGTTATTTTCCAAAGCTGGTGCTACAGCTACACAGGAGAGGAATCATCTCAAACCTAAGAGACTGAATGAATTACTATTCTTATCAGGCCGGCCAGAAGAAGAATGGTTTTAAGTTTAATGGAGTAATACAATAATTTGTAATAAAACAATATTCAGTCTCGTTGTTACGTTTGTGATTAATAATATGTAATAAAACGATATTGATTCTCGATGTTATGTGTTTTTCTGTTTGTCCTTCGACACACTATATCCAAAGTGCGGAATCGATACCGAAAAAATATCGACCCCAAACTCTCGAGAATCGAGTATGTTTGTTTTTTGTTTCAAGTAAAGTATAACTTATTTCTAAAAAGAAAAAAAGTACTCGACACTGAGTAGTATCGATACTTCGGGGTCGATACTTTTTGGGTATCGATACTGTGGCGTCCAATACCATATGAGTACTTATAATGCGAATTTATGCATTATATTTAATTAATATGATAATTAATATGATTAACTATTTAATTGACAAAGTTATTAATTAAACATTGTGTAAAAAAAATGTAAATTTGTTATGCTGTTATATGCATAATCTTTTGATTAATAATGAGTAATTAATTGACTGTTTATTAATTATCAAAAGGTGTATCAAATAATACAAAGTTATGCGGATCTGGGTTCTCAAAACATGTTTATTATAATCATGCACTTATCATCTAACATTACACATACAAAATACATATATTCCTGCAAATGATAATAAAACAAACAATTCCCTCCTTAGTTGGGGATATATCCTGAAACAGAACACATACATAAAATACACATAATAAAATTCACATTATTGCTACTTCTACTTCTACACATTTTTTACGTTTAATGTATTCATACCCCAGATTTATGGTCCGCTTTGATTAATATGTTTACTAGATTGAATTTTCTATTAAGACTATGTTTATCTCAAGCTGGTTTCTTTGTGAGTTACAGGTCAGTGGTTTTTCTACGTTAACATAATGTATTAAATGTTACTTGATATTTGAGTATCCATAGTGCGTTGGCTAAACTCTGAATTTCCTATCCTCGTTCCAGCGCTGCCGTTGTCACTTGGTGTTTAAATTGTTGTTGATCAGAATACGGTCGTTTCCACTTTCCACATCTGTCCCGCACTCCTACGTCATTACGTCACCAAATTCTCACGCAAAGATCAGATTGTTCATACTACGAGTCGTTTACAATTTCACTTATTTATTCAAAGTTCCCGCATTCAAGATAATTATATCGATTGACCTTGATACAGTTTATATATAGTTCATACAAGCATCGCATACATTGTCCTTGTTTATATACACATATCACTTCGACTCCGTTTACAAATCGTTTATGGCACTGAGTCTACAATTCATCGGTTAATGTTATACCGAATAATACACTTATAAATTGTCTACGTTTAAAACAAAACGTCCGTATAATACATTATTAGTTAATGTTCTAAGTCTACTTGTATTCGAAACACGAATGGTAACATTGAATTTACAACTGAGAAATTTAGAAGACTAGTTTTAAGAATACTATCCTTTAGACGAATTCACGACTATAAGAAGGCTCTCACTTTAAGAAGGCTCTCATTAAGAAGACTCTATTTAAACGACTGTCATTAAGAAGACTGTCGCTTTAAAAAGACTGTCACTCCTCGTGGCGAACACTATCTTTTATAATCTTCGTTCCCACCAAGCTACTTCGTACTTTTATGTCCAACCCCTATAGCTGTGTCTTATTGGCTTCTGGTCCTAAGTTCCAGATAATTCTTCTCCCAACATCTCGAATTCCGAAGAAAACTCCACCCAATGTCTTGAGTCGTTTCCACCACCTTCAGATGATTCGTTCTCTGGTTTCATCACCATGGAGACGTAGTCTAGATGTCCAACACTTGTCAATCCTCGGCTTCCTATAGGTCGACACTAGTTCACGTAGTCGCCCCCAAACTCTGGTTAAACTCTCCTCCTACGCGATTCCATGAAAAAGCAATATTCTCGCCTGTCGATCAATCCTTTCAGTAGTCTTACTGTTTGAGCAATAAATTTTCATCTCCTTGACACCTCTCTACTTCCAGCGTGTCGAATCGTGGTATTGTACTAGTAATACATTTTAGGTTAGTTGTCTCCAAGTCGCTTATATTAATATAATAGATATTTACAATATATCCGTCTGTGAGTTTCCAATGTCGTAAAAGTGCACTTTTACTGTAATGATTTTAGTGTTTTTAATTTTTTAACGATCTCTTATGAGTGATTAAGATTTCTGAAGATGGCAATTCGTTGCCGAAACGCGTCATAAGATGAGAAAAACGAAGTCGCACGACGGATATATGGTAAATATCTATTGTATTGTACTAGTGTTTTCTCGCTACTCCTCTCTGCTAACAAGCTTTATTTCTTTTCAAGTGTTACATGGATTCCAGCTGTGTGTGACCTCGTTAATTCTTTGTTTCGTATTCTTCTCAATCGCTCTATTCTCTGAGTTCTCGTATACCCTTTTAAGCGGTGTCGTCGTATTGTCTCGTATACGTATTACCAACAATACTATCGAATATGTACAAAGTATTTCTAAGTAAGCTATGTGCTGGTCGTTTCACTGTTACATTTCCGTTTGAAACAATGCAGTACGCTTTTACCCTGTTTCGCTTCGGCTACACTTATTGTTCTTTGTTCATGTCGAGCAAGGCGTACATCAGTTGTCTGTCAACCCATTTCTTTGAATGGCCGTTGCTACTAGCATACACATTCATCAATGCTGTGACAGCCAACACCTGCCCTTGTGTGTCCACGTCAATCCCAAATTTTCAAAAAAAGTCTAGCGTTACAGTGTCCTCAGTTTCGATTCGATGTGATGATCTCAGAATCCGACAAACGAAACTAGCCCTGTTTATCCCTTAACTTCCTATGTTCATCCATCACAACAAAAGGTTTAGTACTTTCACTGTTGTACACACTGACCCTCTTTCGCTTGTCACCCTCTTTACTTTCACTATTCAACCTATTTCTAACCATTCTGGGTATATGAATTCATTTTACATTAATTTCCGCACTTACATACTATGAATACAATGCAAAAACATATCTTCTCATTAACATATTAATAAACATCTTAACATTCATATTAGTCCAATCGATATTATGGGCTAAAATTACAAATATCCACTACCTATTCTCCCTTCAAACAATCAAAACAAAATTTACACGCTAATTATGTTTATATTATTAACATAATTGTACATTAATTCAATACATCCTCATACTTTCATATTGTAATCAATATTGGAAAATTTTATCACGTTACTTTCTATCTATTCAAACAAGTTTAATTCAATACAATTTTTTGAAGTGAAAACATCATTTGTATAGGCACGTTGGGCGATTTTTGGATGGGTAAAATCTTATGAGTTCGCGTCACCGACATGCTAATGCTAACATGATATCTGTAGCTATAAGTATGACGTGTTGCGCGTGGCCAGCAGTGAAAGTATAGATTATACTTGTGTGTAATACTATTATACTACAATTATATTATACAATTGTAATACTATTTATACTATTTAACACACTTTTATCGTTTACGTACTTTATTTTGGAGTTTCCGAATTTGCTATCGCGTGTTCGATCCCTAGCGCGATTTCGGCTTTCCGTATTAACAATTAACGCAATACTTATGATCTATTTTACATTATTTTTATTCTTATTAATTACTTATACTGTATTATATGATATTTACATAATTGTTATTTGTCCGTCTGGCTGTTAACTTAGGGTTTTTCGTCATGTCTAATGTCGAAGTATGTATTTTTAATAGTTTTTTTATTATTGTAAGATTTTAACATTAGTGCTGTGTATATGTATATAAGTAAAGTTAAATTGACTACGTGGAAAGTTTAATGTGTGTATACTGTGCATTGTTTAAATTGTGTTTTAGTTTGATCATTATTTTAAATGTTCAAATGTAGGATCACTGTGCAGTACAAAAGTGAGTACTAAATATGTTAATATTTTTATATAGAAAAATGAATAACATAAACAAAGCATGTATTTTCAAATATTTCCAATATTCGTATCAATATTTCCGTTTAAAAATTTGATATTATTTGTTTTTTATTTTTGATATTTGACCTCTGCCATACATCATGCAATGAGTATTTCATAGTGGCTTAGGAGTTATCTTACTAGCGTGGTAAAACAAATTTCTAGTTGTTCGATAGTATTTTTGCCGCGGATTTTAAAATTAAAAATTCTATAAAATTTTATAATAATTTTAGATTTATGTGTTGAATTTTGAAAATATGGTTACTAATTCAAAATTATTATTTATTAGCTTATATGTGAAAACCAGACTGATGTTAAAGATTTTAATTTACAAAAAATTTTAATTTTTGATACTACAATTAATTTGAATAGCCAAAAAACCACTGTTATTTCATAGTTTTAAGTTTTCACTTCTGTCGGCAGTCCTCAATGACTGCCTATTTTGAAATTTTTTTCTTTTAACTCCTTATATCATCATATACTATACATGAAATAATTCTACAAAAAAAATCATCTTATTACTTATAATTTATTAGTAATATTTACGTATCATTCTTTAAGTATCCATTGCTTTTACAACTTTACATCTTATTTTGTTTGTCACATTTATTACATTATGTACATAAATTTACCAACTTTCTTTCTAAAACATATCTTCTATTGATACAGCTTAATAATGTATTAATCGTTTATTTTGGCAATACATTTTTTTTTCTAGCTAAGTTAAGCTAGCCTGAATGATATGGCCGCGTCAACACCCTATTCCGTGACGAGATTCCATCCATTCGACTTCCTTAACTAATTCATACGTTATGGTTTACTTCTTTTTTACCATATAGCGTAGTCACCATCTCCGCTATCATCATTATATCAGTCCTTTTCCTTTGGTATTATCGGTCGCGTACCACCAAATAAATTTCTATTTTGCGTGTCCTTATATCGTTGGCACATGTCACACGTTCGTATATATGCATTTACCTTCTTAGCCAATTGGTCCATGGTGAAATGCTCCTGGATCATCTTGGTACATTTCTTTGTGCCAAGGTGCCCATACATTTGGTGAATTTCGGCTATTACCTTGTCAGACATCCCTTTCAGTAAATATAACGTCCATTGTCCTTTCCATTTTCTGTATAACTTATTGTTATTGTATTTATAAAATTTGTTTAAGTCGTTTTTTCCATCGTCGTTCTCTAACCTATCAATAATACATTTCAATTTCTCATCATTTATTTGGTATTTATTTATTTCTCTTAGCATTTTACTAACCTCTCTATTCATCTTGATTACAATGTGGTTCATTATATATTCGCAGTTGTCCTCGAATGTTTCTCCTTCCGTCACATACTCCGGGTTTCTACTTAACGTATCAGTGACAATATTCTCTTTGCCCTTACAGTGTACAATATCAAATTTGTACTCCTGAATGGTTAATATCCATCGAGTAATTCTTGAATTATTTAAATGACACTTATTCATGAAGGTGAGTGCCTTATTATCGGTGATAATTGTCAACGGTTGCCCCAGTACGTAGATGCGGAATTTTTCCAAACATCTCACTATACACAGAAATTCCTTCTCTGTGGTATAATAGTTTCACTCAGCTCCCTTGAATGTTTTGCTGGTAAACGCGATGATGCCAATCTTCCCACAATCGTCTAATTGATACAATTGTCTGCCATATGCGAAATCGCTCGCGTCACATTGCATGTAATACCGTTGATTAATTCGTGGAAATTTCAATATTACAGACTCAATAAACAAATCCTTTACATTCTGGAAACATTCTCCTAACTCCGATGTCCATTTGAATTTCTTTTCCTTCTTTAATAATTCTAACAATGGTTGTGTCGTCTGGGCGTACCTGTCTGTGAAACGGTTATAAAAATTGGTTAATCCGAGGAATCCCTACAATTGTTTCTGATTCCGTGGCGTAGGGAAATTTCTGATCACAGCAATTTTTTTGTCCATCGCGAGTATCCCATTTGTTAGGCAGTAACTTAAATAGGATATCTCCTGCCGGAAGAACTGAGATTTTTCTAAATTAATCGTGAGATTCGCTCTACGTAGGTTTGATAATAATAATTCTAAATGCAATAAATGAGTTTTGATGTTGTCGGAGTAACATAAACAATCATCCACATAGATTATGGTGTTACTCTTTACATCGTCGTCCAGTACCCTGTCCAAACCTCGAGTCAACGCTGCTGAACTGGTGCTGAGTCCGAATGGTGTTACGGTGAAACGGTAGCACTTTCCATCGTAGATGAATGCAGTATAATCTCGGCATGAATTTTTTAATGGAACTTGCCAGAAGCTGCTGGTCAGATCGACCGTCGATAAGTATCGCATCTCCCCGAACTTGCTAATATTTCTTGGATTGGTAGAGCCCCTTCGTAGTCAGGTACCGTCACACTATTTACCTTTCTAGCGTCTAGGCACAGCCTCACTTTCCCGTCTTTCTTAATAACAGTCACCAGCGGGTTGACATGGGCTATTACATCGCTCGATGAACCCATATCTCACCATCTTTTCAATTTCTGTGTCTACCTTTTCCTTATAAGCTATTGGCACTGGCCATCTTCTGAAAGTACGGTGTTTGATCGATTACTCTAAACTCATGTTCGTAACACTTCATTCTCCCCGGGCGCTCTCTAAATAAACTCTTGTTTCTTATCAGGATGTCCTTGAGATCCTGTAATGCTTCTTTATCTGCGCACTCGATACTATCGATCTTGTCATTTATCTTTCGTTCGATGACTTCACCTTCCTCTTCTTCTACCATCTCCATGTGCATGATAGGCACCACCAGCTCCCGCTCACCCGTTTTATCCTTGAACTCGACGATTCCCTTGTTAACATCAATAATACATCCTTCTTCCTGGAGGAAACTTATGCCTAAAGTACATGGTCTCACTAATTCTTGAATAATTAAAATACGCACTCCATCTTAACCTCATTAATATAAATATCACATAATATCTGTTTTCTAATTAATTTTGACCTTTTACCTACAGCGCTTACGATTAATGTATTGGTCATTGGTAATTCCTCATAAGGTATCATGTGTTTTGTTTTGTTGATACCACGTTTCAGATAGTCCATTTACCGCGCTACCGGTATCGACTAGTGCTGAGACCGTGATATTTCCGTTAAACTTAATAGTAATTTCGGTACATTTCAACATGCGTTGAATACCCTCTTCTTTGTCGTCACATAACAAGTCATGTCATAAATCAGGTAGTAGTACGTTCATTCTGTCATGTTGTGTTTGCGTTGTCGCAGCAGCTATCTCTCTTCGTAGACATTTTAATTTTTTTTTCTTTTCCACCTTCCATCCTTCCTGCGGACGAGGTCGATGCCTTGTTATTTGTAAACTCAATCCTATTTACTGTATGTTGGTCAACAGGTTTGACAAATGGCCTTTTACCGTCTTTTTCTACCCACCCTGGTCTCGGGGAAAATCCTTTGTTCTGTGTAACGGTGTTACTCGGTGTTGTGGCAACCCCTCTTGGAACCACTTTCTCCTGATTCGGTGCATAACCAAACTCTCTGTTCCGGCGATTTTGAATGTTTAAATATTCTGCTATTAAAGATTCAAAATTTTATATCGTATTGACGCCCCGCGTCACTACGGCTACTTCGAATTCACGTCCAAAATGGCGGGCTAATTTTTTGATCAATTGACGGTCAGTTATGGCCGGTGTTAACTGTCTACTTTCAAGTAAAAGCCTCTCCATATATTGTACTGGATTAAGTCCACTGCGCCAGTTGTATCGGCCGAATTCCAGATTATCACGTATCGTGTCTTGTTTTTCTTGCCCCCAGTACTTCTGGTTAAATGCTTCCTTGAATTCTTCGAAGTTACTGATCTGGTTGCGGATTACCCTCCACCAGACCTCTGCATCAGCTTCTAAATGTCTTCCGATCCATTTAATGTTGTCACTTGGGTAGTGCTGCTCTTGAAGTTCTGATAATTCTTTTAGAAACTCCATGGGGTATCTGTCGCCTCCGTTGTATTTTAATTCATTATGTGGCGTTCCGTTTATACGATTTCCTGGTATACCTTCGACGCCTGCTAATTGCCGTTGCAATCTCTCCTGATTTTCTTTCATTTTAGCTAAGTGACCTTTCAATTCTTCCAGTCGCGTGACTCTCTCTGTCAGTTTCTTCTGTAGACCGCTGTCTCCCGTCTACTTCCACAATTTTCTGTTTGAGAGTGTTGATCGTCTCTCCATGTTCCTTATGTTGTAGTTGCAAACTCTTTTGTATTTCTTTCTTCAATTCTTCGTTCTTTTTACCAGCGTTTTTGATGTGTAAGTCGACTTTACTGTCCATCTTCTCCATTCTCGTCAAGGTGTTAGTGATCGCCCCCTGCCATTCTTGACGATCTACTTCACGTAATCTTTTATTCTCCGCAGTCTGTCCTTTGAGTTCGTTACTCAGCTCCTTCACTGCCCTCTCCGTTTTCTCTTGTAATTCGTTAAATTTTTTCTCCCATTTTTCGTTGTATTCCCGCAGTTCGTTCTTTAGCTGTCCGAACTGTTCTGCTTGTTTATCTAATCTCTCGTTAATTTCTTCCTTTGTAACGGGTCAAATTTGCGGGTTATTTTATTTTATTAAATTTGGGGTTTTATTAAAATATTTGTAAATTTATTTCCCATTGTGACAGACCACGTGTTGTAAAAACAATGTTGTAACAAAGCCGTAATGCGTGACCACAGTTGTGCAATCAGTACGGAGGAATCCACCCAGCCTCAATTTCCACGAACTTTGTAAGTGTGTGACAGTGCGCTCGTATACACCTCACGAGCATGCGCGCGGACCCACGCCGTAGGGAACAGCAAAGATGGTGAAGAGCACATTTTCTGTTCACTTAGCTCTCCAAGGTGACGGATGTAAAACTTAAGTCACGCCTATCTTGTGACGTCAGCCAGTGCCTCGCAAATATCCTAATACGAAGAACGCACCACCAACTGCATGTGTTGAATGGAAATAACCAGCGACGAACAACTATCAGGCATTGGTTTCCACCTGGAACGAAGTAATTGAGTTGGCCGTGAACGTATAGCCGCTCTACCCAGTTTCACATAGAAACCGTGTCTGGCCAGACATCTGCCCCATGGGGCTCTCTTAATTTGATCAGTTTCAAGTAAAAAGTGAGTTATAAATCAACAGTAATGTGACAGTGGAGTAAATACTCGACTGGCAAATATTAAAGTTTATTTCGGACACACAACTAAATACCAAAAAATGAAATAAAGCGCTCGAGCGATCGCCACGTGCCAGCAGGGAGGGGTATTCTTTGTAAAAAAATGTTAAGGGTTTGTTAATATTCTGGGTGAGTGTGTGTAAAAAATTGCAGGCTGGGCTGTTTATGTTTGTGTGTGATATAAATAAGGTAAGGTATTTATTATGTTTGTGTATTAATTATTATACATTTCTAATGCTGTACTTCAAAATTTAAAAACCATGTGGAGAGAATAACATTTTTATTATATTTTATACATGTCTAAGATATTTAACAATCATAAAATAAAAAACCATTATTTTTCAACTGATATATTTTGGTAAACAGCATCATTTAGAAAACCTTATTTCATTTGATGTGCTGTCAAGTTCGCCATACGAACGGGGTTCGTCCCCACTTAGAGATCCGGCCAGATCGAGAATTAAAGGTAAGTGGAAGTTTATAATATAATTCATAAATAAAAAAGTACCAAGGGTTACAATTGGTGCCGTGACAGCAGGATGTAATACAACAAGAAAGTTGTATTACGCCGGCCTATATTTTGACAGTACATTGAATGAGGTACGGTTATGAAAGCAAAATTGTATTTAGGTAAACTTACGTAGTTATGGGATAAGGTTGATTTTATGTATGCTGTAATATAAGGTTTTGAAAAGAGATTAATCATTGGTAGTTATTACGTAAATAAAAATAAATCAGTTAAAAATGTCTGAGAATTCTAAAAATAATATAACTAACGTAGAGATGAGTGAAAGTGACCTTGAGTCACAGTCACTGAATGAAAGTGATATGCGTACAGCTGAGCCGAGCGCTGTTATAGAAACAGTTGTGGGCGGCAATGTAATTATTCATTCTACCCCAATTGCCGCTCAAATACAATTAAGTGAAACAGCTGTTGGATTCTGGGATTCAGTTGACCCCAGTTTTAACCACTAAAAGTAAACAGTCCGATGATACGGATATATTGAGTTTTTTACGAAAGATGAGAGGTGAGTTGGAAAGTCGTTTTAATTCTAAGGATGAAAGATTTGACAAAATAGACCGTCGTTTTGACGTTCAAAATAGCAATTTTAATAAAATATTTGAAGAACAGAATATTCAGTTGCAGCAGAGTATAAGTGCAAAATTTGATAATTTGAGTCATGTACTAGATAAACATGTTGAGGAACGTTGTGAAAATATTAAATCACAATTATCAGAGTCTATGAATAACCCGTTATTACGGTTATTAGAGTGCCGTGTTTCTGATATAAAAAATGATATAACCAATAAAGTAGAAAAGCAGATCATGGAACAATATAGCGTCATAAATACAATTGTTGAGAAACAAATAAGTGAATGTAACACCAATGCTGAATGTAAGGTTAGTTATGCTATGAATAAGATTGAAAATAATAACATTAAAATAAGTGAAATAGAAAATAATTGTAAGATTGAGTTTCAGACAATACACAATACAATAAGTGACCTTGAATCTGATAGTAACAAAAAATTAATGACCGTTGAGAAAAACATTATTGATGTTAAAAATGAATTGAGCATGGCCATCAGCCAACAAGTAAACACTGTGACCGAACGAGTAATTATGACTCGTGACGTCAGCAATGAAGTTGAGTTAGAGTCATTCAGTTGTGATAATAAAAGAGTGCATCCTATGCAGTTCATAAATAGAGTGAGAGAGTTCAATAAATTCAATACTAATAGCTGGGAGGTACAATTATTGAAAATTTTAAAATGTTTCAAGGGTAGTTCGGAGATATGGGCCGAAGTACACAAAACAGAATGGGGGTGTTTCGAAAGTTTTGAGGCCGCATTCAGAAATAAATATTGGTCTGAAGAAGACCAAGAGGTGCTACGCAGTAGAATTATGGGAACCGGGAATTTTGGGGGGCCCAATAATAATATAACAGGGTATGTGATGAGAATATTTAATGAGGCGAAATATCTAGAACCGCCATTGCCATTTAGATCTTTCGTGAGGCATATAAGTAAGCATTTGCCGAGGGAAGTGCAAATAACACTGATGACGCGGGAGGTAGCCAATATTAGCGAATTAGAGAACATTTTAGATGTGTTTCAGAACATCCGGGACCAAGAATTGAGTCGCCGTCACAACCAGCAGAATATGAATAATGGAGGTAATCAGGGACTGCCGAGGGGACCTACAAATGGACCGGCATACCCAAGACGAGAACAAAATAATCGAGGCCCAATGTGGACTTGTCCGGCGTGTTCACAGGAGAATTATGCGTCACAGAATTTTTGTTTTAGATGCAGGAGAGAGAGACCAGGTCAGCGACAGGGACCACAACCCGCGCAGAACCACCAGGCATACCAACGAAGGGGAGAGGGCCAAGGAGGAGCGCCGAGAGGCAACTCACATGAAAAGGAGGTGAACCAGCATGGAAGGGGATACACCCCAGCGGTGGCGAGCACATCTGCAGGAAACTAAGAGAGACAATGGAATACCGGACCCGACCGTTGTCGCCGGAAGCTTCTAGGGTCCAAATGAATGACAGATATCGAAACAACATCATAACTGATTTATCTGAGGAATTATTGGAGGAAGAAGACTTCGAAGCAGTGAGACGGGAGAATGGACTGACCGAGGTGAAAATTAACATAGAAGGTAAGGAGATTAAAACTTTAATAGATACAGGTAGCGAAATCTCTGTTATTTCTGAACACGTACTAGGCGAATTAAAAGAAATAAATGAAAATATTCCATCTTTGCCAGTAGCGGGAGTGACGATTGTAGGTATTACGGGTGTTAGGAGTAAAAGAGTCACGAAACAAGTACATTTAAACATGATAATTAACGGGGTAGGGTACGATAATACCTTTCTAGTCGTACGGGGATTAAATCTTGAGGTTATATTGGGAAATGATTTTCTGATTAAACATAAGGCGGTGATTGATTTTCATAAACGGGTGTTAGAATTAAACAGTGAAGTAGAATCAGTCCGGATTAATTTTGAGCGGGTGGTAGATGCAGTAAGAATTTCGGGGGTAAGGGTGATACATAATCGGGTTAATAAACAAGAAACGGAAGTTAGTATGAATGTATGTAGTGAGAGCAAAATAGAGTGTGATGAGAATGTAGATCAATTATGGGATGAGAGGGCACTTAAAGTTTGTAGTGAGGGTGGCGTAATAGGGAGTTCTCAACGTGAATCGTTGTGGCGGGTAGTAGAGAATTTTAGAGGAGTGTTTGCCGATATACCAGGGAGGGCAAGAAACTATGAATGCGAATTAAAGGTAAGGGAACACGCACCCTATGTACAAAGAAGTTATCCGGTGCCATATGCGAAGAGAAGAGCGGTTCAGATTGAGTTAGAGAAAATGTTAGAGGGAGATATAATTGAGCGATCCGTATCACCATATTCTAACCCCTTAGTAGTAGTGATCAAAAAAGATGGGAGAGTTAGGTTATGTTTAGATGCCCGCAAAATCAATCAAATAATTATTCCAGACCGGGAGTCACCCGAAGCCATCGAGGAAATCTTTCAGAAGTTCAGCGGTGTGAAATATATGACCTCTTTAGACCTAACCGCCGGGTATTGGCAAGTTCCGTTGGCAGCGAATAGTAGGAAATATACTGCTTTCTTATTCAATGGAAAAAATTATCAATTCAAACGACTACCGTTTGGATTGAACACCAGTGTAGCTAGTTTTATCAAGTGTCTGGACGAAATTTTGCAACCTCATAACTTAGATTTTTTAACTATATATGTTGATGATATTCTAATAGCTTCCCGAACATTTGAGGAGCACGTAGAACATTTAGAATATGTGCTGGAGAAGTTATACCAGGGAGGTTTGACGGTGAATTGGGACAAATCAAAATTTTTACAGACGGAAATACACTTTTTAGGTTTTATCATAACACCCACAGGAATACGGGCTAATCCGGACAAAGTAGAATCCATCCTGACGTTCCCGGAGCCTAAGAATATAAAACAATTACAAAGTTTTCTTGGTCTCTGCAATTTTTACAGGAAGTTCCAGCGAAACTACGCCCAGACGACGGCCCGACTTAGTGCAGTGCTACAAAAGAACAAACAATGGAGGTGGGGTGAAAACGAAAGAGAAGCGTTTAGCGAAATCAAGAATAAGTTCGCGGATATGATCTTAATGAACCACCCAAATTTTAATGAGAATTTCTATTTACAGACCGATGCCAGCAATATAGCACTCGGAGCGGAACTGTACCAAGAGGACGAGGCGAGAGAACACAAGACCATTGCCTTCGCCAGCCGGACGTTACTAGCAGCAGAGCGGAATTACACTACCACCGAGAAGGAGCTTCTCAGTATTGTATTTGCGGTGAAGAAGTTCCGGACGTATCTGTTGGGCAATAAAACGATCATCAGGACGGACCATAAAGCGCTGTCGTTCCTGAATACTTCCAAACTCACACACAGCCGCATAACCAGGTGGGTGTTAGCTCTCCAAGAGTATAATTTTTCTTGGGAATATATTAAAGGTGTAGAGAACAGGGTGCCAGACACACTGTCACGAGTAGACACATATAGAAATAGAACGTGTAGAGATATTAAAGAAATAGAGATTTATAGACTATCCCGGGAAGATAAACTTTTTGGGGAAGAATTGAAGGATATAAATGTAATGCAAAGAGCTGATAGTAAATTAAATAAGATAATCACTAGTGTAGAGTCAGATATAGATGAATTTGGGTATAAACAATATTTTCAAGTATTTCAGGGGAGTTTGTTTAAAAAAGTAGAGGGGAGAGAAAGGGATTGGAGGTTAGTTATACCTGAAGGGCTGGTAGAGAAAATAGTGTGGGACTGTCATCTTAGATACGGGCATTTTGGGGCAAAGAAGTGTGTGAATGTATTAAGGGAATCTTGTCTATTTAGAAATATGGAGAAACGTGTCCGAAAGATACTTAGAGTTTGCGAACTATGTCAGAAGTCTAAAGTTGTAAATTATAGGTTAGAAGGGGAATTAAATTACATTAAGGTAGAAAAACCATTTGATTTAGTAGCTGTGGATTCGTACGGCCCATTGCCAAAGGGTAGGGGTGGAGTGATGTATATTTTTGTTGTACTTGACACATTTTCTAAATATGTAAGGTTATATAGCGTGAAGCGAGCAACAAGTAAGGTGCTGAGCGAAAAGATCACACGCAACTACATGATCAACGTGGGTAAGCCGAAGGTGATATTATCCGACTATGGACCACAGTTCATCAGTGGAAGATGGCGCCAGACTCTCGGATGGGAAGGTATCATCCCAAAGCACACCGCTGTGTATCATCCACAATCCAATCAGGCGGAGCGCGTCATGAGGGAGTTGGGCAGAATTTTCCGAACATACTGCCATGCCAAACACAGCGAGTGGCCATTATATGTTCAGAAGATTGAAAACTGGCTTAACTGCACCACCCACGAGTCGACGGGGTTCACACCTTATGAGTTAATAAAAGGGACGCATCCACAGAGAATTTTGGAACAACTAATTGAGTATCCACCAGAAACCAACACTATTGGTCGCGATGTAAAACTTAGGCTAGCGAATGAAAATTTATTGACGAAGGGGGAGAAGAGAAAACAGAGGCATGATATGAAAGGTAAGTGGACGCAGTACGAGGTTGGACAGCTGGTATTGGTACGACGACACGATTTATCGAGTGCTCAGGATAAGGAGATCAAGAAATTTTTCTTACTCTACGAGGGGCCGTACGAGGTAATAGAAGTTAAAATGAAGAATTCATATGTGTTACAGAACAGAGAAACCAGGGAAATAGTGGGGACGCACAACGCTACAAATTTGAAATTATATTGGTCAGCATAAGAATTTTAGCAATGATTATTATTAATGAATTGTAGGAATGAAATTTAATTGGTTCTCTATGTTTTCAGAAGGGATCCTCCCCCATTTTTGGGCGGCCACGATCTTACCAGTCCTGGCCGTGGTATTCGGAACTTGGAGGCGGGCCATGGTTGGAGGATCTTCCTTCGGGCGGTGAACACAACGATGGTCCAGCTCCACCAAAATTGGTTGAAATTTGAAAACTAACTTCACATTTGAACGGGGAGGGGGACCCCAAAGGTACGTGACACGCATTATTTTATTAACACACTCATGGTGCAGTGGTCATGGTGTACCGGTCACGTGCCTGCACTGCCTTAGAGTGTTTGGATATAATGGAGGCTGCACCTAAATAAAAGGCAGTGCGTACAAATTTAAAAGTTTCAGTGTCAATGGCAAAATTAAATTAGCCATTGGCTATAGTTCTGTGTAGTCTGAAAGGACGAATTTTGTGGCAAGGGGGGTGGGGAACAGGTAGACGGCAGGGTAGAAGAAAAGGGGGATGGTAAGTAATGGGTGCTTGTGTAAGTAAATTCACGAAGTAGATCTACCTCGTCCCTATCCTCTTTGCGGCAGGACCCGACTTTTCAGGACGATTACTGCCTTACTACCACTTATCATAGGAATGTTAGTCAGCCTCCAATGTAAATAAATAAAAATCAAAATATTTTGGATGTTTATAATTTTAAATTTATATAAATTTTAGAATTAAGTGACCAAATATAATTGTCAAGTTTTAGTATCAGTGAGAATGGGAACGTTGTGAAGAATGTGAAATAAAATAAAAACTTGTTGTCAATACAAGATGTGGGGATAATTTTGGGGGTAGATTGGTGCTCAAAGAAGTGATATAACAGTGGAGTGTGGAACTGCAATTGTAGAAAGTTTCAATTTTTATTATTTAGTTATTAGTGTACTGTTGCTGGGGTGGCCTGTGCCCCAGTAGATAGTGAAATGGGTTGGGGGTAACCGTGAGTGTTACCTCCATCGGAGGCCAACATGGCGAAAATGTGCGGCACACCTTTTTGTACAATTGTACCATGATAAACTCTCGTGCCGTACATAGTGATGATGATATAGAACAGGCATTGAAGTGAAAGTTTGATTTCCCCGACTTTTCGGGCGATTACTGCCTTACCAGCACTAATCGTGGATTTGGCTAGCAGTCAGCTATGGCCATATCAAGTCCCTTGACCATAGCTGACTTAAAATTGGTTTAGTAGATATTGAATGGGGGGTGAAACTAGGGGAAATCCCAGAACTATGGAACAGCGGCTGCCACTCTGTCCGCGTGGGGACAGCATAGCCAGGTGGTAGACCCGTCTTAAGGGCTTATCAATATAAAACAAGGGTATGTCGATATCCACAATCTTTAAAATGTCAAGCCGAAGCAAAGACACGGAGATGTCCAATTCCTCCAACTATGCAGTCTTTGTGAAAGCAAACGGGCGCTACAGTCCTACATAAATTACAATAGTGTGTGTGGATTAGGAGGTTGTTTAGATGAACAACGAAATTAAATTTCATAACATAAAAAAATGCTAACTCTAATTTTGCTCTAATTAAACGCTTGTATTCTGCTTGGATAAATAGGTGTTCATACGTTCAGTATAATATGTTCATTCTGTATTTTATAAATGCATTATTTTATTGCGTTAGAGGTAAGAATTGATAAAAATATGTGTTCTATATAATTTGTGTAATTTTGAGATAAAGCAAATAATTAAACCGACTGGCAGGCGGTGTACATAATTGTACCAGAGTCAGAAAGAGGGGAAACCATGATGGGTAATATGGTGGATGTAAGGATTGATAAAAAGATGTGTTTCATAGAATGTGTATAATTTTGAAATGTGTTTTCACTTGGCTAGGAATGTCAGCTGATCAGTAATAGAATGTCACTGTGAAATTGTTCATAAATGTTCAAGGTAATTAATGTTAACGATAATGTTTTAATGTGTTAAAGGTGTTATTTTAAATAATGAGAAAAGTAATTTGGTAAAGTTAAGATTTAAATAATTTGTGAAAGTTAATAAAAGATAGATTGTAGGTGATTAATATTTTGTGGGACATGTAGATCAGTCCAAGTTAAAGTTAAAGGGGTAATTGAGAGAATAATGTTGTTTTGAATTAATGCAATGTTGTTGTGAGGTAATGTAATAGAATTTGAGAAGTATTGATGTTGACACAGTAGATATGGGAATATATGTAGAATATGGAGTGATATATTGATGTTTATAACTGATGATGTTATTTTGTTGTAGTTGAAGTGAGGTAATTAGAATGAGATTTGAGGATGGTAATTTTGTAATAAGGGATAGTGTAATGTAGGAGTCCGCAACAAAAGGGTTGGGACTGGAAGGGACCGTTTGTCGCCGGAAAGGGTTACCTTAGGTAGAATCCAGGGACCAACATAAGGGGATGAGCTTTTGGGGGGGGGGGAAACACTTATCCTAAGTACAAAGGGTTAGAGAATATTTTTTATATATATTGAGAGAATGTGGCGATTTGAGTTTAATAGTAAGTTGGGTGTAGAGATTGTTTGATAAAGATTTTGATAGAGATGGGTGTCCTGTTAGTTAAAGCTGTTGATGAGTATTAGAGTCAAAGAGAAAGATGATATATGAATAAATGCCAAGTGGCAAACCAAGCTAATATAAATAATTAAATCACCCAAATTATTGGAGAATGAGATGATAAAAAAAAAAAAATATATAAAATTTTGATTGCAACCAGTGACAATTTTGATAGAAGTTGGAAATGTAAAGCTAGAAAGTGTTTATTTGAATAATTTAAATATCAACTTGATTATTATTTATAATAAGATTTTGTTCTTTTAAGTGTTTTATTTTATTTTGTTTTGTGTTTAAAGATAGAATTTTACAGATGTTTAATGTATTTTCAAATGTAACTTGTGTATAACGTATGTAGGTCAAGGTTATTGACTTGACCCAGTTTTGATCAGCTGATAGGTGAGGTTCTATACTAGACACATTTAGCGAGGAAATAAAGCCAATTTTGCTTTTAATTGATTTGAACAAATTTTAAATAATTTCAATATGGAAAGAAAATATTTTAATATAAAAAAAAAACTTGATTTTGCGCCTGCCATCGAATGGATGTTTTTAAACTTTGATGGTGTTATTATTTGTGTATTATTAGTGTTTTATTTGAATTGTATTGTTGTATTGTTAGGGCATATGTGTAATCACATGTTAGGTTAAGGATGTTCCTAGTTTAAGAAATGTTCGATTGATTTATTTGTTAATAACAAAAAACTAATGAAGAGAATTATTCAGTATAGATGCAAAATTTGTGTTTTGATTTTCAAGGAAAACAGCTAATGAATTTTAACTTAAATAAATTTTCGAAGAATATTTTAATTTTACAGTATGTAGTATAAGTGTGTGTGTGAGCCCAGTATCTGCTAAAGGCAGCCCAGTTTGCATATAAGGGGGTACATATCGGTTGAGGATCTGGAATGATATAAGCCAGGGATTGGGAATTTTTGGGGTAGAATGTTAGAAGGTGAGGTGCGCTGTGGTGCGTATCTGTTCGATTTTTCGGTGTTGGGATCTCGCACAGAGAAGTCCAGTGATCTCGTTCAGATGCGTCCATAGTCGCCGAGCCAGGGGGGTCGTTTACCCATGAGGTGTAAGAACAAGAGGGGGTTGTTGGCACCAGTTCCTCACCGGTCCTCTTAATGGTTTTAGCAATGAGATTTCTTCTGTTTTGACAGAAGACCTCACATTGGGGGGTTATTGTAACGGGTCAAATTTGCGGGTTATTTTATTTTATTAAATTTGGGGTTTTATTAAAATATTTGTAAATTTATTTCCCATTGTGACAGACCACGTGTTGTAAAAACAATGTTGTAACAAAGCCGTAATGCGTGACCACAGTTGTGCAATCAGTACGGAGGAATCCACCCAGCCTCAATTTCCACGAACTTTGTAAGTGTGTGACAGTGCGCTCGTATGCACCTCATGAGCATGCGCGCGGACCCACGCCGTAGGGAACAGCAAAGATGGTGAAGAGCACATTTTCTGTTCACTTAGCTCGCCAAGGTGACGGATGTAAAACTTAAGTCACGCCTATCTTGTGACGTCAGCCAGTGCCTCGCAAATATCCTAATACAAAGAACGCACCACCAACTGCATGTGTTGAATGGAAATAACCAGCGACGAACAACTACCAGGCATTGGTTTCCACCTGGAACGAAGTAATTGAGTTGGCCGTGAACGTATAGCCACTCTTCCCAGTTTCACATAGAAACCGTGTCTGGCCAGACTTCTGCCCCATGGGGCTCTCTTAATTTGATCAGTTTCAAGTAAAAAGTGAGTTATAAATCAACAGTAATGTGACAGTGGAGTAAATACTCGACCGGCAAATATTAAAGTTTATTTCGGACACACAACTAAATACCAAAAAATGAAATAAAGCGCTCGAGCGATCGCCACGTGCCGGCAGGGAGGGGTATTCTTTGTAAAAAAATGTTAAGGGTTTGTTAATATTCTGGGTGAGTGTGTATAAAAAATTGCAGGCTGGGCTGTTTATGTTTGTGTGTGATATAAATAAGGTAAGGTATTTATTATGTTTGTGTATTAATTATTATACATTTCTAATGCTGTACTTCAAAATTTAAAAACCATGTGGAGAGAATAACATTTTTTTGTATTTTATACATGTCTAAGATATTTAACAGTCATAAAATAAAAAACCATTATTTTTCAACTGATATATTTTGGTAAACAGCATCATTTAAAAAACCTTATTTCATTTGATGTGCTGTCAAGTTCGCGGTACGAACGGGGTTCGTCCCCACTTAGAGATCCGGCCAGATCGAAAATTAAAGGTAAGTGGAAGTTTATAATATAATTCATAAATAAAAAAGTACCGAGGGTTACACCTTCTGTTTATCCAACTTCTCATCTTGCTTATCTAATTTCTTGTTAATTTTTTCTTTCTGCTTATCTGATTTCTCGTCTTGCTTATCTAATTTTTTGTTAATTTCTTCTTTCTGCTTATCCAACTTCTCATCTTGTTTCTCTCGAACTGCTGCTTGATGAAATCCATCAGCATCTGAAATTCATTCTCTCGGGGTTGTGACATTTGTCCCCATGCCCTGGTCATTTCGACCTCGGTACTACTGTCCTGGGTAATTGGTGTGTCTTCCTCTGATCCTACCATGCCTAATTGGTTGTTAATATCAAATTCGATACTTTCGGAATTGTCCGCCATTCTCGCTCTACTCCGTGTTATCATTCAAGCTAACTACTTTCACTAGTTTACACTACTCTTCACGTACTTATTGTTGCGTCTTAGATGCTCTCGAAGAATCTTAAGTTAATCTTAGAACGCTTATTGAGGTGCTGGTGTGAAATGAAATGATAAGTGGACTGTATGAATTCTTGAGATAATAATTTATTGAAAAATTGACAAGAAATAATTGCTGGCGCGTGCAGTTATACAGCGGTGTAATGACGAGAATTAATATAGAATTAAATATGGAAAACTCATAACCATGTGTGAGGCCCATATCGCCTAAGTAAAATTAGTGCATGATGATCATGCTAAATTATGAAATATTGAAACTTATGTAGCACTGCAGCTAGCGAACAAGGCGTGTTGCCTGTACGGAATCTTGTAAGGAACTAATTTAAAGTTGTCTGCTGTCGGCCTGTCTGAAACCGGCAGCAGATAATAGATATAAAAATGACGTCACTACACGCACCTGCAATGCAGTAGTACAAAGTTTTCATAGGTACAAAGTTTAACCATACTGCCTGCACAAAATCGGGGCGATTTTGCAACTTAAGTAATTGTATGGATAGTACATCACAAATTATTATCAAATGTTATATACAAATACAATACACAATATATTTGAAAGCCTTATACATTAAATTGACCTTTTGTTTAAAGTAAATCATCTCTGACATAAAAATCTGTAAATAACAAAATTCATTAAGCTATCAGAAACAAACTCAAAAGCAAAACAAAACAATTTGTGCTAGCAAATGTACAAAAATAAAAAACTCATGATAAAAATAAAGGTGCTTATGTAAATAACATGATCTTTCTTGAAGCATTAACATATGTTCAGTAAATGCATACATTCAATTTTTAACAAAAACTAAGTGACAACCCTTAATTTATACAAAAGAATACATCCTCAAAAACTGATTCAATATAGTAATACAATAATAAAGACATAATAATGTACATGCATAGTATTAGTATAATGATATCAAAATTCAGTAGTACATAGCAATGATAGACATATCCAAATGATGTAAAAATGCATAATATGAGTGTATGAGTATACATAATACATAATAGTTAACAGTACATAATAGTATAATACTGATCACAAAAAATTCAATAATATGTAACAGGTAATAATACAATGACAATAGACATAATAATTGATACAATAATATTAGAATCATAATCCCCAAAAAATTCAAAAACATAATAACATGATAATGATACATAGGAATAAAATAATAAAAACTTAATAATAATATAATACAAACAACAGACATAAAGCGTGATAAATGTTAGATACAATGCTGCATGTCGCAAGAATGCTCATGCAATTAGTCGGAGTCCACTGGAAGTGGACATAATTTATGGATGGGTCGACGTATGATACCATTAGCGGTGCAAACATCCGCGACGCGCACTATTGAATCCTGACCCGAATAGACGTTCGTGACTACCCCGCGTTTCCACTGGAGTGGGGGGGAACTGTCATCTAGAATAAGGACGAGTTGTCCGGGAGTCAAATTTTTTGACGGGATTCGCCATTTGTTGTGTTGTTGTAACAGGTGCAGGTAATCTTTCGACCACCTGTTCCATATAGATTGAGTGAATTTTTGGAGCAGTTGCCATCTGCCCAGATGACCAATATTGACTTGGGAATAGTCAGGTTCCGGGAGTGCAGTGAGAGGAGAACCAACCAGGAAGTGAGCTGGAGTTAAAGGTTCGGGGTCCCTAGAATCATTGGAGATGGCGAACAAAGGGCGCGAGTTGAGGCAGGATTCTATTTGAGTTAGGATAGTGTAATACTCCTCAAAGGTAAGGATGGTTCCACCGAGAACGCGCCGCAAATGGAATTTGACGCTCTTGACTCCGCTTTCCCACAGGCCACCGAAATGAGGTGCTGAGGGGGGGAATAAAGGACCATTTAATGCCCTGGGCACTGGTAAAATCCTGGGTGTTCTGCTCAAATCCATTAGAATGAAAAAGTTTGTGCAATTCGTGAAGGGAGCTACTACCACGACGAAAATTTGTTCCGTTGTCGGAAAATATCTGATCAGGGATACCTCTATGCGCTATAAACTGTTTTAATGGTGCTATGAAGGTGTCTGAGGTAAGATCTGAGACTAGTTCCAGGTGAATGGCCTTAGTGGTCATGCATATAAATAAAGCAATATAAGCCTTTGACGTCGATTTTGAACACTGACCGCCATGGCGTATAACTACGGGACCGGCATAGTCGACTGCAGATTGGGAAAATGGCTTAGCAGGCGTAACCCGGGAAAGGGGTAATTGTCCTAATAATTGGTTTGCGCCCCTAGCACGGAATCGAAAACAAGTGATACATTTATGTATTACTGAACGTATATAAGATTTATCATTAACTATCCAATATTTCTGCCGTAGAGAAAACTGAGTCAATTGTACACCAGCGTGTAGTAAACGAAGATGCTCACTTTGTATGATTAGTTTGCTGAGATGAGAATGCGGATGCAGAATGATTTGATGTTTGCTCTCATAGGTAAGCTGGGAGTGCTGAAGGCGTCCGCCCATGCGTAATATCCCCGCAATGTCCAGAAATGGATTGAGAGAGAGAATTTTACTATTATTTGGGATGCAGCGTTGTACCTCAAGTTTCTTAATTTCGATGCTAAAGTGCAATCGCTGGGACTGGCGAATAAAAACCAAAAGTGTATCATGCAACTCCTGGGCCGTTAAAAAGGAAGTGTCCCTATCAGCTATGGGGAGCCTAGAGTTCCGAATGAATCGACGGCAATAAGAAAATACACGAATGAGCCTTGAGAGTGATGAGTAGTTTTCAAAATAACTAGACGTAGTCATCTAGCGACAATCAATGAGGTTTGGACCTGCTTACGTTATTCCTGCTCAAGATCGGGATAAGTGCAGGGTGAATGGGAATCGAAGGCGCAGATGGGCCATGATGATGACTCATGGGACAACCAGGGTGGACCATGCCACCATTGTGGGTGACTGTGTAAAACCCGAGGGAGACAACCGCGCGATAATATGTCGGCAGGGTTGTCCAGAGACGAGACATGATGCCAGGTACCCCTTGTAGTGAGCCGCTGAATCTCCGCCACACGGTTGGCAACAAATACCTTCCATCTGGACGACTGCTGGTGAATCCAATGTAACGCGACCATCGAGTCAGAGTAAAAATATGTCGTCGAATTTGTAACTCACGGCGTCTGTAACCTTGGAAGCCAACTGTGCCAACAAGAAATAGGCGCAAAGTTCAAGTCTGGGTAATGTTATCTGCTTCAAGGGAGCGACTCTAGATTTAGAACATAACAAGTTTGATGAGATGACATAGTTTGAATAGACCGTACGCACATAAATACAACATGCGTAACCTTTTGCTGACGCATCGGCAAATCCATGGAGCTGGAATGAAATGATTTGGGAATTATCCAAACTCTTTACCGACCTTGGAATCTTAAAGTAAGTGTCTGAAATCAGCTGAAAATAAAGTTCTACCCACTGATTAGATAATGAATCTGAAAAGGGTTCGTCCCAACTTGTACCTGTTAACCACAATCACTGCATAAAATGCTTACACCAGAATGTAACTGGGCCAATGAGTCCCAAAGGGTCGTAAATTCCTGCGATGACTGATAATACCCCTCTCTTGTTGAATACCTTTACATTGACATGTCTTTGGACACTATATACGAAACTATCTTCGTCAATGTTCCATTGAATACCTAAGGTATGCACAGTTTGATTTTTGCTAAAATCCAGGGAAGAATGAGTGTGCGAAGCTATAATGGTCTGATTATTTGAAAACCATTTGTGTAGGGTAAAACCGTATTGGCTTAATAAATCTGTGATGTCGGATTTCATTTTGGCTAGGATGTGCGGGTTATCTGAACCGGTCATGAGATCGTCCACATAAAAATCGTTTGCGATGGCTGAGCAAGCTATAGGGTGTTTAGTTTTATTTTCCTGGGCTATTTGAGCCAGACATCTTTTAGCAAGAAATGACGCACTTGCAGTCCCATATGTGACTGTCCTCAAGGCGTAATGTTGGAGTTCCCTATGGGGGCGTCGCACCAGACAATACGCTGCAAATTGGAATCCTTGGGATTAACTAAAATTTGCCGATACATCTTCTCAATGTCCGAAATGAGGACATATCGGTGAGTGCGAAATCGAGTCATAATAGAGAACAGATCCTGCTGGACCGTGGGACCAACCATCAATGTGTCATTCAAGGACAAATTATTTGTCGTTTTGGCAGAGCCGTCGAAAACAACTCGCAGTTTGGTAGTTATACTAGAGCCTTTGAAAACTGAGTGGTGTGGCAAGTAAAAAGTTCTGACTGGTTAACTGACAAATCGTATGCATCAAGCGAAGACATGTGACCAAGAGTTAAATATTCATGCATGAACGCGCTATAGTCTTTGTGAAGATCAGGGTTCTGCTTGAATTTGAGTTCCAGTGCTTGAAACCTGCGGATAGCTCCGTGAAGAGAATCGCCCAAATGAGAATTGTATGACCTGCGAGGTAGGGATACCACAAATCTGCCATCATTATTACGGAAAGTATTAGATACAAAATGACTTTCGCATTCCGTGTCCTCAGCGGAGGGAGCACGAATAGCAACGTCCTCTAACTTCCAAAAGTCCTTTAGTTGCGAGGAAATAGCAGTACTGTCCTCACATGCTATGAATGATGAGACATGCTTTGTCATGTCGACATTAAATGGCAAGTTACCCGTGAGAATGAATCCCAGTTTTGTCTCCTGAATTATGGGAAAATGTGGGCTACGGATGAATTTGACAGGTTCAATTAATTGTAAGTAATACTGAGCACCAAGCAATAGGTCGATCTGCGAAGAGAAGTTCAGTTGTGGGTCGGCTAGGAATATGCCTTTTGGTAAATTTAGGGATGCGATATCAAATGATTCCGCAGGGAGATTATTAGTGATACTAGGAAGCACAGCGCAATGTATGTTTAAACTAAAATTCTTATAACGTGAATACAACCTTACCCTAGTACTGAAATCAGCTTGAGATAATGAATTATTTATACCGGTGATGGGTAATTGTGATTTAATTAGTTTTAGACCCATGCGACGTGCAAAATTCATGGTGCAGAAGTTAGTTTGCAAACCTGAGTCTAATAAAATCCTTACTGGGTGTTTCCTACCGGCATGATCAGTTGTCATGCAGACGGCGGTGGATAAGAATATAGATTTGTTTGTTTGCAGTTTTAGTGCAAACTGATTGTTACTGCACGAAGTGTTATTGCCTGATACGTGGATCATTGTGTGGTGGTGTTTAGCACACGTCCTGCAAGTAAATTTGGAATGACAGTGTGCGAGATCATGGCCTTGACGTAGAGACGTAGACAATTTAAACAGAGTTTATTTTTAATTAAAATGTTTTTTCGTTCCATGGGAGACATAGCCATGAATTTTGGACAGTCAGAAAGGCGATGTTTATCTCTGCACAGCTGACATATGTTATTTCCGATATGAGAATGGAATGTCGCCCTAGTAATATTAACCGGTTTAATAGCTTTGTGATAGTGAGTCTTATCGCTAACGTGCGTTTTACTTACTGGGCTGGCCGCGCCGTTGACATTTTGCAAAAACTGCCTCCTATTATTTAAAAATTTAATAAAATTAGGAAATCGTTCGTCCGACAAGCTTTCTTTCCAGAGCCGACATGTATTGTTATCGAGTTTTTGCGTTAAATATTGCACGAAAATAATTTCAAATGTATTTACCGTTAAATTCAATGAATTTAAAGCGTTTATGTTCGCAGTGATCTCGTCAATGAATTTGGAAATGCTAACCATGGATTCTTGTTGAATGGAGTTCACGGCCAGGACATTCCCTATGTGATAGGCTGAGACAATTAATTTGCTGTCGTACCTGGCTTTTAACAGATCAATAGCTACCGCATAATTTTCATGTGTGATTGGAAGAGATTTTATTACATTTAACGCTTCATCCCTTAATGAAGAGTGCAAATAGTGTAATTTCTGAATGTCAGTCAGGTCAGTTCTAATGTGTATTAATTCTACAAACATATTATAATAATGTTGCCAATCAATAATGCTGCCTGAGAAGCAGGGCAGTTTAATCGGCTCTAACTGAATAGGGGGGGGTTTAATTGGTGTAGCTTCCGCCTGAATCAACAGTTTCTTGTTCACCTCCTCCACTTGCTTTAATAAATGGTGTAACTTGCATTCAGTATTGCAGAGATCATCCTCTGTTTGAACTCTGTCACTGACTGATGCGAAATCGGAATCGTCAGCCTCAATTTGAGTCTGAATTTCGTCATACTTTGCGGACAATTCCATCAAATGGCGGAGTTTAATTTTTAAGGCATGATGATCGATTGTGTACGTATCGAAATTGTCAGCAAAAGTATTCACACGGGATATAGACGCCTTAATTGTGTAACGGTACAGAATTGTGTGCTACCATAGTTTCAATTTAAATCAGTAAATTTTTTAATTGTCAGTATTCACCTGTGAGGTGCCCCTTGTAACCAGCAACATACAGTGTTATTGTT
This sequence comes from Magicicada septendecula, assembly GCA_034769895.1. Lineage (NCBI taxonomy): Eukaryota > Metazoa > Arthropoda > Insecta > Hemiptera > Cicadidae > Magicicada > Magicicada septendecula. The sequence goes on along the minus strand of CM068376.1, from coordinate 324,011,950 downwards.
GATGTCTGGAGACAGCCAAGCCAGACGTATTACGTAATAGCTTGCTACCAGTAGTCTTTGTGAATCATAGTAAGCAGATTGTCACCATAGTGTTTGCATCGGACAGCAGAAAATGACAGTCATCTGCAGTTTACTTAAAAACAATGGCCTTGGACGATTTTTTTGGTAGACCGAAATGTTCTAAGTAGGTCTACCAAAAGGTGAATTTAAACCGTATAACAGTAAACAATTTATAATATCGCTGGAAAAAATGTGCAGAAAGTGAATGCGGATAGTTCCGTGAAAAAGACGAAAACGATATCGTGCACCGTAGTTTAAACCATGTGCCTCTGAATACTAGGAGGACATAAAGTTACAAATTCGTGTTTTTTGGCCATAAGTGTGTCGGTAAAGAGAAGTGGTAATGAGCTCATTAAATGGGGTTTAAAAACAAAGTGTAAAAAGAATGAGAGAGTGAATGAGGTAATAAAGGGGGAGAAAGAAAACATTAAGGAGAGTACTGGTTCGTATAGTATATATATAATTTACATATTTTGATATTGTAACCTTATTGATAAAAATTACAAGTAAAGTAAAAAAGGAAAAGAAAGAAGTCAATTTTTATGTTAAATAAAATAGTATTTGAATTATCATGAATAAGTGTTAGAGTAAGTTATTACGCCCATTTAACATAACCTGTCCTGTATGAAAAAGGTTTGCCTAAACGAACCTGGTAAGTAAGTAAAGTAAATAAAGGGAAAATGTATTAAGGTTTCCATATTTGTCCTTTTGTTTAAAAATATTGGTGGCGACCTATAAGTTTGGGAATCTTCTGTTTTGGTAAGTCAGGGCAAGTGCGAAAAAATGATCGTAAAAGGTAAGTAAAAGTTAATAATAAACGGGGGTAAGAAATAGACCGTAACAGTGGCCACCCTGCCAGGATGACTCATATGGAATCTTCTGATATGGGTTTAGGCCTGACTGGAAGTACGAGACAGGTTGTGGTAACGGCGTATATGTAAAATTTTGAATTATTGTATAGATTTATGTGTTGGCAGCTTTATTGTATGTTTACATAATATATATTAGTGACGATTTTATGTGTGGAGTATTTTGATGGGGTATGTACAAATATTGTATTATATAAAGGGTATTAAAAAAAAAAAAAAAAATGTGTTTAACATGGCCGGGGCACAATCTGTAGTAAGTAGTGAGGCGTGAACAAATTCTACTCCCGTAGTGACTAGAATAAAAGAAAAAGAGTGAACAATAGCTGATATGATGAACTTTATGAAAACCATGTCTGAGAATTTGAATATTAAATTTGATGTTCAGAACAGTAACCCCGATAAAATTAGTAGTAATTTTGACGAAGTGAATGTCAAACTAAATGAACAAAGTAATAAATTTGAGGGACAGAATGTAAAACTTAACGATGTTAATCAACGTTTTGATAGTAATGACAAAAAATTTAATGAAATAAAAGGGGAAATAAATTAAATAAATGTTAAGCTAATACAACAGTTAGATAAGCTTGGGAGAAATATTGAAAACAAGGTGAGTAATAATGTTAGTTATGATGACGTAAACAAGAGTGAAATATTATTGAATAAAATTAATGGTGATATGTTGAATAATAGTTGTGGTGATAATGAGAGTAGAAAGTTAGTTGGCGTTAGTAATGAAGTAGTAATAAGTACTGATGAGTTGGAGAAAGAATGGTGCAGAGATAGTTTAAATGTAGAGTATGAACAGAGGGCAAATTTTTCTTGTAGTATAGGTGAAGAAAAAGCTTCACCAGTGTTGTTGGAGGACAAGAGTTCCTCGATAGTTTTTGTAGAAGACAAAAGGTCTTCAAAATGTCAAATAAGTTGTTTATGTTTATCTGGTAGGGCCAGATGGTGTTTAAATAATTTAGTGGTGTTGCCCTCTGTCGAGTGAGAATATGAAATGGTGTGGTATTGAAAGTGATTATGAGCGAGATAGAGTGATAGAGTTATTCAGACTAAGTAGAGATTATGAAGGGTTAGTAGGGGAAATAAATACTGAAAGATATGATTATATTATGAACAATGTAAACTTACCTTGTGTAGTAGTAAACAATGAGTATATGGATGATAAATATTTACCTGTGGGGAGAGTTAGTGTACTGGTAATAGCAGACAATTATGATAATAACGTAATTTACCTGGGAATAACAAAAAATACTGACGGAGATTTGACAAAAAATAATAATGTTGACTTGGTTTATGACAAAATAATAATGGGAGGTAACCCTATATATTATTATTGTGGTACAATGGAAAAAACAAATTTTTATGGGTATTATACAAATGATATCCATATGAGACATAAATAAAAATGAAAAATGCTATGTGATAGGAAGACTAATTTTTGATGATGGTGGTTGAGAAATACTGAATGAACATTTAATTATTTGAGTCCATGGTAAAATTACTTGGCTGATTTATGTAATGAAGTGTGGTACACAAGAAAATTATGACGAAAATCTGTAAATAAATGTGTTAGTGTTAAATGTATTGTGTCAAGATTATATTGTTGGAATGCAGATTATAGTTTATGTAACAATGTTTGCAGTATGTTATAATAATAATATTTTATTTTACTAAAATAATGAACAAGAGGTAATAAGGAAGTTTATTTTGAATTGTGTGTTCATATTAAAAGTGTTTTAAATAATGTAGTTAAAGTTAAACTGTTTTGATTGGAGTTAAAATGAAGCTAATTTAAAAATGTGAATTTTAATGAAGTAAAATTAAATTTGACTTGGACTGTAACAAATAGTAATCGATTAAAAAGTACAGACTAACAAGATTCATAGAGATTAAAAAATTGAAGGAAGTACATGTGTTAGTAGTGTTGTATTCAGGAATGTTGAGACTGAGTCAGTGTTTATAACACCAGTCTGGCATACAACTGTTAATGTAAACAGGGTGTTGTACATTGTGTGACCAATGTTTACAGTCATGCTGTAGTTGACAACAACAAGAATGTTGTATTTTGATGAATCAGTGCTATGAGTAAATCTTATTATGAAACAAAAGAAATAAAAGATGTGATGAAAGGGAGGTAGCTTTTTATGAATAACATGAGGAAATGACTTAGTGTTTTGATTGTAATGCAGTTAATATTTTTGTTTTGAACAGATGAGATTGATATAATGAGGAGTGGAGGAATTAAATTAATTGAAAAGGTGAATTTTAATAATGAATTTAACTTAATTTTGATTGGAATGATGAAAGAAATGCGAACTGATTAATGAATAAAGTTTTATTTAATTGGAAATTTGAGATTAAAATTATAAGGTTCATAAATTTTATTTAAAATTTAAAGGTAATAATGCATTTTGTTTGTAATATGTATCATATAGTAAGGTGCTATTATTGTATTTTATGTAATCCATTTGTGATTTTTGGTGGGCAATGGTATCTTGGTAGGAGAAAACAATATGTATATAACTTGTAGGGGATTTATGTGTACTAGCTGTAAGTATACAGAAGTTTATATAACCAAAATTATGCAACCAGTACTTTGCCATTAACGAATCAGTACGGCTAAGAGGAAACCAATCAGTTGTGGATATGGTATAATGAAAGGTCTGTTAGTTAATTATTTAATTGAATGTTATAGAGTCAGGCGTTACTGTGGCCGGGCGCCTATCAGATTTTATGGTGTTGGGATCTCAAACAGAGAAGTACAGTAAAGTCGGATGGGTGCGGCTACAGTCACCGGACTAGGGGGGTAAGTACCCATGATTTCAGTAAGGATTTAAGGGGGGTTGCGGCGCCATCTCCTCACTGATCCTCTCAGACTTTAGGCAATGAGAGTTGTATGCTTCGGCATACAACCTCTCATTGGGGGGGGGGGTATTGTAACGGTACAGAATTGTGTGCTACCATAGTTTCAATTTAAATCAGTAAATTTTTTAATTGTCAGTATTCACCTGTGAGGTGCCCCTTGTAACCAGCAACATACAGTGTTATTGTTGATGTCTGGAGACAGCCAAGCCAGACGTATTACGTAATAGCTTGCTACTAGTAGTCTTTGTGAATCATAGTAAGCAGATTGTCACCATAGTGTTTGCATTGGACAGCAGAAAATGACAGTCATCTGCAGTTTACTTAAAAACAGTGGCCTCGGACGATTTTTTTGGTAGACCGAAAAGTTCTAAGTAGGTCTACCAAAAGGTGAATTTAAACCGTATAACAGTAAACAATTTATAATATCGCTGGAAAAAATGTGCAGAAAGTGAATGCGGATAGTTCCGTGAAAAAGACGAAAACGATATCGTGCACCGTAGTTTAAACCATGTGCCTCTGAATACTAGGAGGACATAAAGTTACAAATTCGTGTTTTTTGGCCATAAGTGTGTCGGTAAAGAGAAGTGGTAATGAGCTCATTAAATGGGGTTTAAAAACAAAGTGTAAAAAGAATGAGAGAGTGAGTGAGGTAATAAAGGGGGAGAAAGAAAACATTAAGGAGAATACTGGTTCGTATAGTATATATATAATTTACATATTTTGATATTGTAACCTTATTGATAAAAATTACAAGTAAAGTAAAAAAGGAAAAGAAAGAAGTCAATTTTTATGTTAAATAAAATAGTATTTGAATTATCATGAATAAGTGTTAGAGTAAGTTATTACGCCCGTTTAACATAACCTGTCCTGTATGGAAAATCTCACCTAATCGGACCTGGTAAGTAATGAGAAGTAAATAATGGGAAAATGTATTAAGGTTTCCATATTTGTCCTTTTGTTTTAAAAATATTGGTGGCGACCTATAAGTTGGGAATCTTCTGTTTTTGGCAAGTCAGGGGGAGTGAAGTAAAAGGTAAGTAAAAGTTTAATATAAGGGGGGGGTAAGAAATAGACCGTAACAATTGTGCCCCGTTTCTTTATTAATGCCTTCACATCAGCCATGACCGAAATGTAAAATGTGATTTGAAAACAATAATTAGATATACAGCAGGTGAACAGTTGTTGTAATTGTGAATAATTGCTAAAATCTGATATGATGCGGGAGCCAGTGATCTGTGTACACCTTAATATATGACTTACTGTAATAGGTACTTAATTTGCTTAAAAATAGTTATGAAAGTTATCGGAAATATAAATCATTCAACATGAGGATATACCTGTAGCCTTATCACATCACTTTAATTTCTTAATGCGTTATTGCACAGCTGCGTAAATGAGAATTTATATACATATGAAAATCTAGATAAAAATATAAGCTTATGGCCACTTGACAATAATATCTGTTTCTGTAAAAATTATTAATTATGTTATATTAAATTTTATTAATTCTGTACAAAAATATTAACTAGTTTTGCCGTACCCAATCAATTATATATGAAAAATTATAAAAAATGAAAGTTTATAATCACGTGGATGTTGAATCCCGGCGTGCTCAAGCTGGCTTCGATCCCGTTGTTCGGTCATGTTCGGCAATCCTTTGAAGTTGGCGCACCACCTGTTTCCGCTGGTTGGGTGACGATTGAAGTTGTAGTTCTTCGTGTGATTTTAAAGTTCTGGATCTTCGTTGCTCTAGAACCAATGATGCTGTCTTGCCGTCTCTTGTTGTCTCAAAGTTGCTGCTGCTCTGCAGAATCTTGCAGCGTTGAGTATGAAGTAAATTTCTGTCTCAGTTTTAGAACCATGAAGGTATGCAACAGCCAGCAATCTGATGCTTGAAAATGTTCGGATTTGACCCAAAAGTCGTTTGGGCCCATTAAATGAAATATTTCTGAATTCGTACTGAACGAAAATCCGGTCGTGGTGGACCAAAAAATGCGAAATCCGTCCCGTGAGGACCAAAAAATGTTGCGTCTTAGATGCTCTCGAAGAATCTTAAGTTAATCTTAGAACGCTTATCGAGGTGCTGGTGTGAAATGAAATGATAAGTGGACTGTATGAATTCTTGAGATAATAATTTATTGAAAAATTGACAAGAAATAATTGCTAAGAAATAATTGCTGGCGCGTGCAGTTATACAGCGGTGTAATGACGAGAATTAATATAGAATTAAATATGGAAAACTCATAACCATGTGTGAGGCCGATATCGCCTAAGTAAAATTAGTGCATGATGATCATGCTAAATTATGAATATTGAAACTTATGTAGCGCTGCGGCTAGCGAACAAGGCGTGTTGTCTGTACAGAGTCAAGTTGTCGGCCTGTCTGAAACCGGCAGCAGATAACAGATATAAAAATGACATTACTACACGCACCTGCAATGCAGTAGTACAAAGTTTTCATAGGTACAAAGTTTAACCACTTATATGCTACACCACTGCCTGCACTCAGCCTTTAGTGAAATTAATTTGAATTAACTATTGAATCAAATTACTCACGCTTCGCGTTGGGCGCCATGTTATATAATGCGAATTTATGCATTATATTTAATTAATATGATAATTAATATGATTAACTATTTAATTGACAAAATTATTAATTAAACATTGTGTAAAAAAAATGTAAATTTGTTATGCTGTTATATGCATAATCTTTTGATTAATAATGAGTAATTAATTGACTGTTTATTAATTATCAAAAGGTGTATCAAATAATACAAAGTTATGCGGATCTGGGTTCTCAAAACATGTTTATTATAATCATGCATTTATCATCTAACATTACACATACAAAATACATATATTCCTGCAAATGATACATAAAACAAACAATTCCCTCCTTAGTTGGGGATATATCCTGAAATAGAATACATACATAAAATACACATAATAAAATTCACATTATTGCTACTTCTACTTCTACACATTTTTTACGTTTAATGTATTCATACCCCAGATTTATGGTCCGCTTTGATTAATATGTTTACTAGATTTAATTTTCTATTAAGACTATGTTTATCTCAAGCTGGTTTCTTTGTGAGTTACAGGTCAGTGGTTTTTCTATGTTAACATAATATATTAAATGTTACTTGATATTTGAGTATCCATAGTGCGTTGGCTAAACTCTGAATTTCCCATCCTCGTTCCAGCGCTGCCGTTGTCACTTGGTGTTTAAATTGTTGTTGATCAGAATACGGTCGTTTCCACTTTCCACGTCTGTCCCGCACTCCTGCGTCATTACGTCACCAAATTCTCACGCAAAGATCAGATTGTTCATACTACGAGTCTCTTATAATTTCACTTATTTATTCAAAGTTCCTGCATTCAAGATAATTATATCGATTGACCTTGATACAGTTTATATATAGTTCATACAAGCATCGCATACATTGTCCTTTTTTATATACACATATCACTTCGACTCCGTTTACAAATCGTTTATGGCACTGAGTCTACAATTCATCGGTTAATGTTATACCGAATAATACACTTATAAATTGTCTACGTTTAAAACAAAACATCCGTATAATACATTATTAGTTAATGTTCTAAGTCTACTTGTATTCGAAACACGAATGGTAACACTGAATTTACAACTGAGAAATTTAGAAGACTAGTTTTAAGAATACTCTCCTTTAGACGACTTCACGACTATAAGCAGGCTCTGGCTTTAAGAAGGCTATCGCTTTAAGAAGACTCTCATTAAGAAGACTCTATTTAAACGACTGTCATTAAGAAGACTGTCACTCCTCGTGGCGAACACTATGTTTTATAAATCTTTGTTCCCACCAAGCTACTTCGTACTTTTATGTCCAACCCCTATAGCTGTGTCTTATTGGCTTCTGGTCCTAAGTTCCAGATAATTCTTCTCCCAACATCTCGAATTCCGGAGAAAACTCCACCCAACGTCTTGAGTCGTTTCCACCACCTTCAGATGATTCGTTCTCTGGTTTCATCACCATGGAGACGTAGTCTAGATGTCCAACCCTTGTCAATCCTCGGCTTCCTATAGGTCGACACTAGTTCATGTAGTCACCCCTAAACTCTGGTTAAACTCTCCTCCTACGCGATTCCATGAAAAAGCAATATTCTCGCCTGTCGATCAAATCCTTTCAGTAGTCTTACTGTTCGAGCAATAAATTTTCATCTCCTTGACACCTCTCTACTTCCAGCATGTCGAATCGTGGTATTGTACTAGTGTTTTCTCGCTACATCCTCTCTGCTAACAAGCTTTATTTCTTTTCAAGTGTTACATGGATTCCAGCTGTGTGTGACCTCGTTAATTCTTTGTTTTGTATTCTTCTCAGTCGCTCTATTCTCTGAGTTCTCATATACCCTTTTAAGCGGTGTCGTCGTATTGTCTCGTATACGTATTAGTATTACCAACAATACTATCGACTATGTACAAAGTATTTCTAAGTAAGCTATGTGCTGGTCATTTCGTTGTTACATTTCCGTTCGAAACAATGCAGTACGCTTTTACCCTGTTTCGCTTCGGCTACACTTATTGTTCTTTGTTCATGTCGAGCAAGGCGTAGATCAGTTGTCTGTCAACCCATTTCTTTGAATGACCGTTGCTACTAGCGTACACAACCAACCACATCAATGCTGTGACAGCCATCGCCTGCCCTTGTGTGTCCACGTCAATCCCAAATTTTCAAGAAAACCTAGCGTTACATACTCGGTATCGATACCCAAGGCCGATACTTCGAACCCTAATCCAGGATGTTCATTAATATAGAGGAACTTTGACTTGGATACTTTCTTAGTAGAAACACTGCTAAAGCAAAAAATTAGTGATACTCAAAACAAAGGGTATAAACAAAACAGTAAACTAAACAAAAACAATTAATGATACAAAACAAGAGTCAAAGAAAATTAAAAACTGTGTGCTAAGATGAACAGATGTAGTAAGCAGATAATGTAATTGAGAATGATTTGATAATAACAGGAGCAGTTAGGCCATGTGAGAAAGACAAAACACGAGTCTCTACAATACAAAATGATTGGCAACAAAATTTATATGAAAAAAGTGAATACTAAAATAAAATAAGAGAGACTGAGGAAAGTAATAGCAATCACATGTACAAAACATTATACTGAGGAGTAAAACAACAAAAGAATTTAAGGGAGAGTGTCAATTTAAATGGCAGTTTTAGCTACAATTAGGTGCCATTATTTTGAAAACTATTAGGGTTAGGGCACTGAAATTTTTATTCAATCATACTAAAACAGTGCTAATAAGATATACTAGAATTATCCAAATAAAACAAGACTTTCTAAAAAAGTTTTTTTTTTAATTTTTAGTTTTCTCCATGAAAGAAGACAATATTTTTGTTTTAACACACTGTTTAAGATGAATATTGATCATTCTAGTACATTTTATAAACATAATGGGGTCGAGGGGTTTTGGAGAAGTAGCACCTTTGCTTCGGGTTGACTGGGCACTGGTCCTCACAAGTCTCAGAATTGGAGGAAGCAATGGTGCCCAAATGGAGCCCCTAGCTTCTACCCAGCCAAGACCGTACTGCATGGTGAAGAGCCACATCCTACACGAAGTGACCCTGTTTTTGCAGAACAGTATGGATCTAGACTGGGAAATCGAGAAACATCCCTGGTGGAGAGCAGTGGCACACACCAGTATTGTCATGGGGCCGAAGATGGTAGTAGTCAGCTGGGCCCATAGCTGAACATCATTGGGTGGAACTGAAGAGTGGTACGGCAGGTGAGCTGCGAGGGTGGGCAGGACTCTATAGCCAAGGTGAAGGCAACCTGTCTAGGGGAAGAACACCTCAAAATCAAAATACCTGGTCCTCCAGGTTGGGGGTAGGGCATGAGGGTGACGACCTCACCCTGTGAAAAAGCTATTGTTGCGAATGCTCAAGAGAAAAAATTCAGACAGAACTATAGGCAATGACCTAGCAAGAAAAAGGCAAATGATTCTGGTCTTTATTAATATATTAGAGAAGTATAACATAGACATAATGGCGCTGCAGGAAATAAGATGGACTAGTAAAATCAAAAGTATAGAATATACAGTAGCTGTAATCCAAATGAGCACATATTTAGAACAGGATTTATAGTAAGATATAGAATGAAAAGATTAATAATAGATTTCAAAGTAGTAAATGAAAGAATGTATAAAATAAGGATGAAAGGAAAATTTGACAACTACTCAATAATCAATGTACATGCCCAATGGTATGTAACGGGACAGAATTGGGTGATTGGTTTTATTTTAATTGTAAATGCAATGAAAAGGAGTTACCCACACAGGGCCTCAATTTTAACAATAGACATTCACTTTCGGGGCACCCAGTTGCACGTTTGGTCTGTCCGCCCCTCAGCATGCTACATTTCCAGGTGCTAAGGTATGTGAACGAGTGCGTGTATGCTTGCCCGCACATATGAATTGTCACGTCCAAGGCTCGCTAGTCAGCCAGAGGGAGTATACAGTACCTCGTGGTCGCTAATTACTATGTCATGTGACGCCAGCTCGACCTATCACGAAGCAAGTTGACGAGCAGGAGAACATTTTGGCCATCTTGAAGACGCTTGACTTTAAGCGTCAGTCGACTAACACCATCAGACCGTGCGGTTGTACAAAACATGTATAATTAACTCGAGTAAATTAGGGTCGGCCGACCAGTAAATCATGTGATTTAACTTAATACAACGGGAAATCATGTCATAGTGATCAATCAGACATAATCTGCAAGTACTAACAGTTTAAACTTATTTTCGGAGTGTGTTAGGGAAATCAGGAGTTAACAGTGATGGTGTAACCACGTGGAGACAGCGATAAAAGGATGAGTACATAATATAAGCAGTTGACCAGATAAAAAACATTTCAATTTTAAATGAATTAACTACCGAAACCAATTATAATAAGAGCTCTAAATTATGGGGTATAAAATGAATGAATGTGAGTGTATGCAAATGCTGGGTCGCCTTTATCTAATATAATGAACCATTTATTTTAAATAGGCTAAGGAAAACTGTGAATTTTGTTTTGTCTTGGTTAAATTGAGCATGTGTCCCAACATTAATATTTGTCAGACTTAAATCCGAATGGATACAGAATAAAATTATATCATTTTCGAAAGAAAAAATAGAATATTAAATCACATGTCTAATAAAGGTTGAACTAATTAACAATTACAATGAGAGTTGAGTACATTAATAACGTAAACCCTAAATCACGCTTATAGATGCGAGTTCGTGTGCAGGACCCTTGCCGACAAAGGTAAGATGAGTTGTATTATTTAATTATTATGTGGCAGAGTGATAATATAAGTACAGGAAGAAAAAGAAGACAATGGAAAGGAAGCTTTCTATGGAGAACTCAAAAGCTATATACAAGAGTGTCCCAAAAATGACATTAAAATCATTATCCTAAATGCCAAAATTGGACAAGAAGAGGAACGTATGCCAACTATAGGTAAACACAGCCTCCATAGAGATTCTAATGATAATGGAACTCGGTTAGTACACCTAACAGCTGCACTCAACATGGTGGTAGCTAGCACACACTTTTACCATAAAAATGTACATACAGGAACATGGATATCTCCATATAGAAAGATAATTAATCAAATTGACCATCTACTTATTAACACACATCATTTTAGTGATGTACTAGATGTAAGGAATTGGAGAGGGGCAAACATGGACTCTGATCATTTTATGATCCAAGTACAAATAAGATCAAGAATTTCTAATTCAAAAAAGAAGAAGGGGGAGAAAGAGGAAACATTTAAAGTAGAGTTGTTGAAGGATTGTAATACAGCACGAAAATACAAAGACATACTAAAAACTAAACTGGAGGCTAAAGCTGACATGACAAGTGAGAATATAAATGAGTACTGAGAAACATGTAAGAAAATTATACAAGACACAGCTGAAGAAACAATAGGAAAAGAAAGTAATGCACAGAGAAAGACAGAATGGTTTGACGAGGAATGTGCTACTAAAAGAAAAAATGCAGCCTATATGAGATTACTAAACAGAAAAACCAGACAAATTGAAGAAGAATTCAAACAATTAAGAAGGGAGGAGAAGAAGATACATAAAGGAAAAAAGTATATGTAAGCAGAACTGCAAGAATTAGAAGAGTTAAATATGCAAAATGAGGCCAGAAAATGTTATAAGAAACTTAATAAGAGTAGAAAAGATTTTAAACCAAGAATTAATTTGTGTAGAAATAGAGATGGTGAGAGACTTAATGAGGAGCAGCAAATACTGGAGAGATGGACAGAACATTTTGAAGAGTATGTGAATGTAAGGGATGAAACAGAAACTACCGAGATAGAGCTGGATATGGAAGATGACAAAGTGAAAGATATATAGCCAATGATATAGGAAATACAAGGTGCAGTCAAAAAACTAAAAAATAATAAAGCACCTGCTACTGATGCAATACCAGCAGAACTGCTAAAAAGTGGCGTAGAAGTATCAGAAGAGCATATCTGTAAACTAGTGATACTAATATGGAAACAAGTGAAACTTCCAGAAGACTGGTATATATAGGTATGTTAGTACGTATCCACAAGAACGGAAACCAACTCACTTGTGACAACTATGGAGGAGTCACACTCATAAATATGGCCTATAAAATGTTGGCGTATGTAATATATGATAGACTGCAACCATACACAGAACATTAAATACCAGTGTGGTTTACAGTAACCAGGGAAATCTTCAGTCGATCAAATCTTCATGCTTAGACAGGTCCTGGAAAGACATGAGAATTTGGTATAGAAACACACCACTTATTCATTGATTTTAAGAGAGCTTATGACAGTGTGGATCGAATGGCACTATATGAAGCATTGAAGGAATTCAGGATACCAACACAACTAATTAAATTAATCCAAGAATCTTTCGAAAGTAGAATGTAAAGTTAAAGTGCAGAAAACCATGACGCGCCTGTTCAAAAATCGAACTGGACTCCAACAAGGAGATAGGCTGTCATGGTTGTTATTTAATCTAGCACTAGAAAAAGCGATAAGAGAATCCCAAATAAACACAAGAGGTACAGCCTAAACAAAAGTATACAACTTTTAGCATACACAGATGATATTGATCTAATTGCCAGGAGAAAAAAAGGTCTTATTAGTGCCTTTACAGCATTAGAGGAAGCCTCAAATAGACTGCATATAAACTTGGAGAAAAAAATATATGTGTGCTACCAACAAACTACCACTAAACCCAACCTTGAAATAGGCACAAAAACCTTGGCTTCCACATAAACAGCACTAACAACACCAACACTGAAATAAGAAGAAGAATATATCTCACAAATAAAACATATTATGGATTTAAAAAGTACCTGGCATCTAGCTTCATCTCAAGAAGAAAGTAATGCAAAATTTACAAAACATTTATCATGCCACTGCTGACATATGCTTCAGAAACCTGGAAAATAACAAAGAATAGAGACTTCTAGGTGGCTTTGAAACAAGGATTCTAAGAACACTATTTAGAGGAGTACAAGAATATGGAATGTGGTGCAGGCGCTATAATTATGAACTATACCATCTTTACAAAGAGCTGGACATGTCAGGATAATCAAAATATACAGGCTAATGTGGGTTGGACACATAGAGAGAATGGAGGAAGGACAGCCTACGAAACATATTTTCTACCAGAAACCAATGGGTGGTAGAACAAGGGGAAGACCCCAAAGCAGATTCAAAGACCATATAGAGGAGGACCTGAGAAAGCTGAACATAAGAAACTGGAAAGGCAGGCCACACAATAGGGAAGAATGGAGTTGATTCTTGGAGCAGGCCAAGACCCATCAAGAGTTGTAGAGCCATGACTGATGATGAGGAAAGCAATAGCAATCCCATGTACAGAAAATTATACTGAGGAGTGAAACAACAAAAGAATTTAAGGGGAGTGTGTCAATTTAAATGGCAGTTTTAACTACTCTTACGTGCCATTATTTTTAAAACTTTCTAAAGAAAAGGTTTTTTAATTTTTAGTTTTCTCCAAGAAGACAATTTTTTGTTTTAATACACAGTTTAAGATGAATATTGATCATTCTAGTACACTTTATCAACATAATGGGGGTCTTGGGGGAATAGTCAGCGGCAAAATGTAACTTCCGGCGCCGCGCGTGTACTATATTTCGGTGTCCGATGTGTACATCCAACTGTTTTCTTCACAAGTAACTAATGCAGCTTATGGAGGTTATGTATGACAATGTAACTTAAATAAAATTTACTTTGTTAGTGTACATTAAAAGGGTGTATTTATTGGAAGTACAGAAATTAGTTTACATTTATCGCACATAATTACGGTACAGAGACGATTTTGGGAGGTTGTGGCTACGTTTAATTATTTAACTTAACCTTTTAGATTTTTAAAATTAATTAGACTTAACAGACATTTCCTTAGTTAGTGTACATTCAAAGGCTGTATATAACATTAAAGGCTGTATTTATTGAAAGTACCGGCATTAAGACGTACTTCCAATTTAGAACCTAGTACAATCTAATGTATAACCAAACAAGTACATTAAAATCCTTTTTTCAACATAATGCAATAAAAAGCAATGTGCAGTTTCTGTTAACATGCAAATGATTAAGTATTAATAATGGGTTACAGTGGAATTTAATGTTACTACGGTCAGAATTAATGCAAATAAAATTGGGAGAATCTCGTAAACATATTAAAGAATGCTTGTATATTACACACAAAGTTATTACAGTACGGACCTTTGTTAATGAATAGAAACAAATTTGACTCTATACTTTAGTAATGTACCAATAAAATTCATCTTTTTTCAAATACCAATATCTGTTGTTTTTTTTCATACCCTTAAAAAAAGGTCATTAACAACATACATTATGAGAAAACGTGATTACAAATAACCAGCCATTAGTTACTTGTGAAGAAAATAGATATAACATTTACAAACATCAAATCTTCAATTCTCTCGCTATTTGTTTTATAAAAACTGGAGTTTCTACTGCAGGTTTTAAGTCCACTAACTACTTAACTAAATATACATAAGTGTTCCTGTATCTTGTTGGGTAACATATTATATTAATATATCTGCTTCCTACTCATATGTGCAAACAATGTTTTTAATGTACGGTCCTAAAATCTTTATCAACACTTTATATCTTTAAAATTTAGACAAAGTCTAATGAGCAACTTGGCCTAACCTGAATTTACATGACCTGGCTCAGAACAACTTTATTTTGGAAAATACAAAGATAAAGACTGGTTGCAATTTCTTCAGGGCTCACATCTCCTGCTGCCAGGCTTAGTTCTATAACATGATAAGGAAAAAAGAAATCAGCCCAAACCTGCAACCGCTGTGGGAAGGCTTTTACACCATTACCAATAAGATTAATGATGTCATCTAAGAATAACTCATTAGCTTTATTTATACATTTAATGCATCTTAATTAGTACACTAACAGCACTGCTCTGTCTTACAGTAATACAACACATTACACTAACTCAAAAGAATTTCTTGTTTTCAGTTTAAGAAAGTTGAAATCGTGTATTTATTTTCTTTTCCATTCACTACTTGTAAAACGTGCTTAAAATTAATATGTGTATGCTTACTATATTGAAATAAAATGTTCACTATCCAATAATTACAAATTTTGTGGAATTGTGAAATTAGTAACACTATGTACTAATGTGTGATTATCAGTTGAATTTCTGAATTCATTTGATTCATTAATTAATCTTACTAATTTGTTTCTTTATGTCTATAATGATTTCTTATTAGTTTTTAATCTTTGTGTTTTCATTATTCATTTGTAAATTTTTGCATTTTGTTGTCCATGACATGTTCATTGATTAACTAATTATCATTAAAACACATAGAGGACTGATCCTCTTTTGCAAGATCACAAGTATGTTTTTAATTTTTTTAATTGTATGCAATGTGGACACATACAGAGGAGTGTCAGTATTTTTATGTTTTTTCAATAAATAACAATGAGAGGGGGAGAGAGAGAGAGAGAGAGAGAGAGACCAAAAATAGCACGTACAGAAATTACATCAGAACTTTTCCTGACAGTAAAAAATAACTAAATAATGAATGGCAAAGAACATTAACAAAATTAATGGAAATTATAGTTATTATTTGTTGTCAAATGAACAGGTACTAGTAAAGGCTTCATATACTTCACATCTTAAATTATAAACCTATTACAAACATATTTGGTATACTCAGCTTGAAACAAACGTTCAGACTAATAAAAATGGTTTAAATTTTGCCATGCTGCATTATTAGTACTGTTGAAACAGCAGTTTGATTATAATTGTTTTTAGAACAGACTTCTGGAATGATGTGTGCAAAATGATTAAAACATACCTCCTTACAGTGTGCCTTAATAAATTGTTGATTATTCTAACTGATACACTGTCATCCTATTATCATATGACAGTTCTCAGAGCTTCAGTAATAGTCATCTTTGCTGTTAACATGGACACAAGTCTCTTTTTTAAAAAGACTTTTCATTAGTAAAGTTACTTATAAGTAGGCATACATTTGTACTCATAATATGTGGTTAAGAATTAAGAAAATTAAAGAATGATATTTACTTACTAACCATTGAGTGTAACATTATTTACAGTAATTAATAATGTCCCAATTTATAAAAGTCATGTTTGGCTAACTAGGCATAACCCAACCTGGGTTCCTGACATCCTAATTCTCTTTCTTCTAATAATATTACTTAACTTTATTGTGATATAGCTGATCACAATTGTTCCTTATAACTCCCTACAACTTTTACAACAATACTAATGACAAAAATCAATAATAATTTCTTACAATTAACATACATAATTTGTCTAGGCATATTGGCCTATTCTAGTTTGAACATTATTTTTTCATATTTTAAAAATTGTTGTTTTTAATACAAGACAGCTATTCTAAATTGTTCTTGATCCTTGGCTTTCACTTTTGTTACACTAATAATGACAATTATTAGCAATAATTGTTTACAAATAGTAGAAATAAGTTATTCAGGTATAGGGCATACTGGCCCATTGTAGTGGACACCTTAGTTCCTTTCGTACGTTTAAAATAATTACTTTTGCTATCAGACAATTACTTTACATTGTTCTTGATACCCTTATTCAACTTTCACTACAATAATAATGACATAACTTAACAATTATTTACTATAAATAACATAACAAATGTTCTAGGCTCATTTGCCTATGATATTGACGCTTAATTTCATTCATACCTTGAAAATACATGTTTCTTCCTATTACATCATTATTCTAAAACATTCTTCACAATTTACTGAAGCTTTGACAACATAGTTTGTCCTTTAATATTGTTTTTCTTACTTATTCTAGTTGTTATTATCTTCAGTATCAGTATTCTGATGGTTTAGTCCATGTATCTTGTTTCATTATTTACTTTGTTTATACTTATTGGTTAATCATATCTTCCTTACTAGAATATTATTCTAATAATAACGATTCTAGTATTATTTATACAGTATAGTTTAATAAGTTTACATTAAAACTGTTCTTTTTACATACAATTATTGACAAGTTTTAGTTTCTCATATTTTTTCTTCTTCATGTTATAATTCAAATTATAACCATTATTATCTAGCTATTATAAGCTTATTTACTACTTCATCAGTAGTTTTCACCTTCTGTTTACAATTGAATCAGGCTGAGGAGAAAGGGAACAAGTCATTTTTTGCAACTTTTCAGGAGGAAGGAAAAATTAAATTAAACTCACACATTTTATATTATCCTGTCCAATTTTTGTGTGTGAATTCACTATGATAGCACTAAATTGTTTTTTAATGTATTTTGTACTAAATGTCTTTTATGTGACCAGAATTTGGTTTTAATTTTTGTTGACATGTTTCCTTCTTCCTCAGTGTCAGAATCGAGTTTAAAGAAAACTGGTTACCGAAATGCAATAGACTTTACTTAATACTTAAAAAGATTATATTTGTTTAGTACAATCATTTATCCATCGAAATAAATATTTGTGTAACAAAAATTGGCTACATTTATTACAAATTCCATATTGTAAAGAGTTTGGAAAAATGACAATCTTATGATAGGATTTAAGTTAAAACTAAAAACTAATCAAACTAAACTAGAGCCTTTTTCATCAGGTTAGTAAAAAATATCAATAAATTCAGGAACAAGTAAAAACACAGTACAACATTTATCTGAATGTAAAAAAACGTTATTGTAGATAATGCTAAAAAATTAACTAAAACTAAAAATTATTCCTTGCATCCGAAAGAGTTTGTTTTTAAGTAAAGTAAAAAATGTCAATGATTCTGAACTTTAAATACACAAAATTCAACCTTTATCAGAATATAAAAAAATGACTACTAATTTGAGTCTTTAAATCAGGTCATATCAGAAAAATAGCACAGTGTTTTTGAAAAGTTAATAATAATAATGATTCAGAAATATATAAAACCATAAGACACTGTTTGATACTAATTTTCTTCACTGTCTGAATCAGTACCATTCCACGCAGCTATTTCTTGATAAAAGTTCTGAGATTCTACGTTGCATTCCACGTATTTTTGCAACTTTTTAATGTCTTCCAGTTTTTTGTTATTAATTGGCACACCGTTGTCGGGATATGCTCGTGTTGGTTCCAAAGAAATGACAGACAGATTAGGTTTCCCAAGTCGGAATGTATGAACTACACAGCTGTTAATATATGGTCGAGCAACAACAACTCCAGGATCATCAGAACTAAAACTAAATTCTTTGAAACGACTAGGCATAAAAGACTGCTTTTTATTTCTAGGCGTTTCTGCTGTACTTGTCTCCACAGAAAAAAACAGTTTTCTTGAAGTATTTCGGCCACCATTTATCAAAATCAAAAATGTAACTACTGTCCACCATACACACAAACGTATTTGATTTAGCATTGCAAATTATTTCTAAGTAGTCCCTTGGAGTGTATATCCGATCAGATCTTGCTATTTTCTTTTTAAATACACCGAAGTCTCGGACACATGCCAGGAAAGAGTGCCCCCTTTCAGGAAATTTGTACACTATTTTGTGTAGGCTCCCAGTACTTACTAATCCAGAACACAGTCTCAGAACAGTGTGGTTTCTATTCTGTCCAGGACATGAGTCAGAAAACAAAGTTAACTCTGTCACATTTTTAGGCATAAAGTTTTTAATATAATGAGACAAAAAAGAGGAAACTTCATTTGCACCCTTTCTAGCCTGACCCTCATGGTAAAGATATATTACACAAGTACCAGTTTTTAGGTCATGTATATTAAAGGCATTAATCCATAACTGGCGCATGTAAAAATTTCTTGTACAGGGATTGAGGGCAGAGGGAGATTTTGCATGAAGTCAAATGGAATCGCTCCAACACTTTCATTGTGTGAACATCTCTCTTTAGGTTCGTGCATTGATTTATAAAATTTATCAGCTCTTCTTTTGTGGATATTAAGTTCAGCCTCTGCTGCACGTTTAGCGCTGTCACACAAAAATGTATTCTTAATTTTTGTTCCAAGCTCTTCACACTTCGAGCAAACATCCACTTTAGGTCTACCAAACCTAAGTTTAAAGTTTTCTGAAAAGTGTTTTCGAAAAAAGTCATATTTAATATCACTATCTGGATATTTCTTTATGAAAAGATCATATATAATTTTAATATTTAAACGAGCGTCAAGATATTCCGTTTCTCGGTTGGTGTAATGGGATTTATTGACTACTTATATGCTCATTTATTAATTGTAATGTGTGCTCAGAAATTTTAGCAGGGTTAGGATTACTGCTGCTTTTATCTTGTGGGGTTTTGCCAAGCTGGAGAAGCTTTGCTAACCTATAAACTCTTTTCTTAGAGATACCATGCAAGCTAATGAAAGCTATGGTAATTATGGTACTGAGGAGTAAGGGATCATGTCAGTGACTTGATCCCTTCCTCCGCAGTACAGCTAGCTCCATCTTGCAATTTATAGCCTAAACACTGTTATGACATGGTCCCTTTCTTCACAGTACAATTTGCCTTGCCTTAAAGAACAGTTTTCACAACAACAAAAAATGGCATTTTTGACTTGTTCCCTTTCTCCTCAGGCTGATTCAATTCATGGATTTTACAATGCTTTTTTGTTCTTTCTGTTGTTTAAAACATTATAATGTTACATAACCTTACTTGTAGGCTTACATTTAGCTTTATTGTTGTTTTATTATTACATTTTTGTAATACTCTTTTTGATTTACATTATTCTATTCATAATCATAAATAAAATTTGATTTCATTATTTTAGTACTTAGAAACTATACATTGAATTAATAATTTTCTTTATTGAGTATCCAGTTTATTACTGCAGTACGGTATGGAGTATAGGTTTTATCTTTTTTAACCATTTTTAATGCAGTTTACTGGAGTAAAATCTTCTTATTGATAATGTTCTTATCAGTTTCATTACATTATTCTTATCTCTTTTTATTATCTCAGACAATATTTATAGTAAACAGTTTAGTTAATGACTTAGTATTTTGTTCTTCATGTATCATGGTCATGAAATGGTTTAAGTTGGGGCCTATTTGATGTAAGGGGAAAACATAACGTTACAATATTGTAATTACTTTTATTTCTATAATTATTTATAAGTATTACTTGTACAAACAAAACTGGCTTAGAAATGGGTCTACTTAGGAAATTATGGAATTCTGCTGAAATTTCGAATAGTTCTGGAGGGGAATTGATCCCCTGATAACCCCCCTCCACAAGTTACTCCACTGATCCCACTCTACACAGTTCCAAGAAATCCTGTATTTAGAAGTTCAAAAGAAAGTGATGCAGACTCTAAAGATCTCATTGTAGCATTCACTACTGGGACAGTTCATGGTTTAGAGCTTCCCTTATGTGCTTGGTAAGTGAAGGAGAAGGGATCTATTTAACGTGCAAGTTGAAGAATATATTTAATTATTGCACTTAACTTGATATAAGTACTGATTACATTTCAGGATTATTATTTTCAGAAATAATGTATGTAAACCAGTTTTCCCCATATAAAGTTAATTAAAATTCTTTAATGCATAGCATTCCAGGCATTTACAGTAGTAGATTTGTATTACTAAATTTGAATTTACACAAATAATTCTCTTTGATTAACCAGAGTTACACACACAAACTAAATGCTGAGTGTGCTCCTAGCGTATAAATTCAGCTAAAACAGTATTCCAAAAACTTACCTTGTTACTAGAATATGTGACATGATGAACTTTCATCATGTGTTCAACTTTGTGTTGGGAGTTAAGCATTTTAATAATTTTTATTTATGCAGGCGTATAGCAAAATCTGATCATCATAGAAAAGGAATAAGGCATTTTGTAATAGCAATTAACTGATTAGTTCCTGCTCTATTACCGAATCATATTACAAGACCAATTTTTGTTTAATTGAAAAGATATATTTTAACTGTTTCTTTTGGTGCAATCTGTAAATTCCATGACACACGTCCATAAAGGTTTGAAAATATGCTTACTCCAGTTTGATAGGAATACATTCTCAAAAAACTAATACAACAAATTTGTTATGTCTGATCACACCAGCTATCCTTTCTATTGGAAATGAGCCTTTTATCCAAATTTATTATATAGTATTGTGCCAAGATATTACACTACATTTGTATACTGTAATACAGTATATTATTTGCAGACTGACAGGGTTATAAAAAATTCTGAAAGAATTGTTACTTTTACAACACCATCCTTTATCAAGTGACTACTCATATCTGCCAGTTTTTCACAGAAACTGAAGTTTGATGATTAGATCCATCATGACCTAGTGATGCTCCAAACATTTCAAGGATTCTCCTGGCCTTAAAAAACTGGACTGGCGTCATTGATTGACATGACAAACGTTAAATTTACTTTGGGATACTTCCAAACATAATACAGTTTGCAATAAACAAACAAAATATTATGCCTGTCTAATTTTTCCAGAACTGTATACACATAATTTGATCTGGATAGAACATTTATTAAACAATAATACTATTTGATGCAAATAATTAAAATATCGGTATGGAGAACCATACATGACTACCACGTTTTAAGATTTATATTTGAAATCATTTTAGAAATGAAACATTTCCACAGAAACTACTTCTATCTTCACCCTCAACCACAGAATTGTGATCACTAACATATACCACCTCATGTTAGCGCACTCGATTTTCACTAATGATGGCAGTCGATGGCACTTACGAAACGTCTGGTTTTGCAGAAAACATTGGACCACGGCCAAACAGCCTGGGAAGGAATTTTATCAACAAACTACTTCAATGTTGCTCATAACGTAGTACACATAAAAAATTATCCCCTCCCCCTACCCCTTTATAACATCTTCTCTTGTGTTATAACTTAGGGAACCCGCAATAATTGGTTCTGCCAATTATTCAGGCTGCCTTATTTGTGACGAGCTGAAAATTAATCAGAACAACAAACAATAAATATAAAAGGATTCTGAGAAGGGGAAACTGTTGATTTATGCACTCAGTATAGTCGGTACTCCTGATGACATCTCTTTATTACATATTGTATTATTTGCTCTACTTAAAATTCTTGACACATATGCTTCAATAGCTTAAAGTTTACATGATGATTATATTTTATTCTTTTACAAGGCCCCCCCCTCAAAATAAGATGTACATCAAATCTAATTAAGTCCCCGGATCCGGGATTTACTCTAATACGTTCAGAATGGTTACCTCGCCATATAAAGCTTTAAAATTTTGCCATTTGAAGAATGGTCTTTATTAATCTTTTACACAATAAGGCTTTACATTTTAGAGCTATAACTCTTTTACTAAGAATAAGTATACGATTACTGTCAGTACTTAAAATGTCTTAATGTTGTTAATTTAATTGTCTTTTGTTGAATATAATATTTAGTATTTCATAAGCACGGTAGGTTTGCCTCCGTGTCACCTTTTTGGATGTCCTCCAGATCTGCGTTATTCCAGTCGTAGATCCTCTGTTGCAGCATGTTTGAAGTAGGTCAGGTATCCCTCATTATCTTCGTATCCTGGAATGGTGTAGTCCTGAAGTCTTTTATATCATGGTGGCTCCTGGTTCTCTGCTCTTGGCTAATGGTTAGTAATAGCTCGTTGATCTGAATGATTAACACAAAGTTTTATTCACCTGTATCCACTTCACATGATTGTTTGATTGTAGCACTTCACTTCATGGTATTACCACAGTTTTAATTACATAAGTTTTATATTTTAAGAATTTTGAAGAGATGTCACCGGTGCTAAATTTTAGTTATTCATTCTCACTCATTTACACCATATTTATATGAGTCGCGGTTTAACTACGTTAACGCAACACATTGTTTAATAGTATAAAGAATGCCTCTGTGTCTTAACTGACGGATTAATTACATTTTGTAATAAACTATTTTTAACGTTGCGCATATCGGCAGTACACAGCTTACTGCTTGACCGCTGCATTTCAAGTGGGCGAAAATAGTTAGGGGTGAGAGTAGTAATCTCGCGACAGTTCAATTCAACATAAAATTAGTTCCAAGTTTCTTTTTTATTTAAAGGACTAAAATTAGATTAAATAATTAAGTAGGGAGATTCTTAGTTACAAATGCTCTCAAAGTATATTATAGTGATCTAGTTTAATTATTTAAATAATAATCAATTTACAATTATTTTTAGTTAGTTAAGGGGTCGGAAAACAAGTTGGTTCTGGTTGGCGCCTGTTTATGCAGGATTAATTAACAAGCTTTACCCTTTCTGTACAATCGTATTCCTTTTAATATACTATTAGACTTTTTATTTAAATATTATTATTTAATGATTACAATACGCTTTAGGTTAAAATGTGAGATTTTATTAAACACTTAAAATTTATCAACCTATACATTATCAACTTAATTAACTAATTTATTTTTATTAATAAAATCGTCACATACTCCGCCTCTTAAGAAACACAGACTCCTGATAATTTGGTTAGCAATGTACCGGGAGTATGTTTGGGGTCAAAGTGTGAAATTATTTATTATTATTATTTATTATTAGTGTAAGGTTTGTTTTTTTCTATCTCTCTTTAAATGATCTTGTTCTCATTTAAATGTTCCCCTTCGTGAAATTCCCTTTATCTCACTTTTTACAGTACTAACTTATAATACTAATTTCCCTAATTTCTCGTAACTCACAATATCGTGGCCCGACTGACATCAGCTTACTCTAACTCTACAAGTTAGCTTTCAGCATTCATTAATGATCTCTTGGCACCTTTCTGCCTCATCATTATCCTTTTCAGTCGGCGCTGTTGTGACTAGTTACTTTACATGTATATAATTCTTTCTTGATTATATACCATAGACTTACTTCTAAAATAATCTAAAGAGGATCCCATACTCCACTCTAGATTATAGTTACTTGAGAGAAGCGGAATCTCACGAGGGTAATTCTTATTATCTCTTTAACAATAAGCAAACAAACTATGCGGAAGGGGAGACACTTTACACAACTCATTGTATTTCACGCGCGGTGGTATTCATTGTTCAAGAGTGGCGCAATTTATTTGTGACACTCTGTACACAATTAATTATTAAATAACAGCACAATAGCAGAAAATAGCACAATTAGCAGAGTTGCGCAATTTATAACATCTTCTCTTGTGTTATAACTTAGGGAACCCGCAATAATTGGTTCTGCCAATTATTCAGGCTGCCTTATTTGTGACGAGCTGAAAATTAATCAGAACAACAAACAATAAATATAAAAGGATTCTGAGAAGGGGAACTGTTGATTTATGCACTCAGTATAGTCGGTACTCCTGATGACATCTCTTTATTACATATTGTATTATTTGCTCTACTTAAAATTCTTGACACATATGCTTCAATAGCTTAAAGTTTACATGATGATTATATTTTATTCTTTTACAAGGCCCCCCCCTCAAAATAAGATGTACATCAAATCTAATTAAGTCCCCGGATCCGGGATTTACTCTAATACGTTCAGAATGGTTACCTCGCCATATAAAGCTTTAAAATTTTGCCATTTGAAGAATGGTCTTTATTAATCTTTTACACAATAAGGCTTTACATTTTAGAGCTATAACTCTTTTACTAAGAATAAGTATACGATTACTGTCAGTACTTAAAATGTCTTAATGTTGTTAATTTAATTGTCTTTTGTTGAATATAATATTTAGTATTTCATAAGCACGGTAGGCTTGCCTCCGTGTCACCTTTTTGGATGTCCTCCAGATCTGCGTTATTCCAGTCGTAGGTCCTCTGTTGCAGCATGTTTGAAGTAGGTCAGGTATCCCTCATTATCTTCGTATCCTGGAATGGTGTAGTCCTGAAGTCTTTTATATCATGGTGGCTCCTGGTTCTCTGCTCTTGGCTAATGGTTAGTAATAGCTCGTTGATCTGAATGATTAACACAAAGTTTTATTCACCTGTATCCACTTCACGATTGTTTGATTGTAGCACTTCACTTCATGGTATTACCACAGTTTTAATTACATAAGTTTTATATTTTAAGAATTTTGAAGAGATGTCGCCGGCGCTAAATTTTAGTTATTCATTCTCACTCATTTACACCATATTTATATGAGTCGCGGTTTAACTACGTTAACGCAACACATTGTTTAATAGTATAAAGAATGCCTCTGTGTCTTAACTGACGGATTAATTACATTTTGTAATAAACTATTTTTAACGCTGCACATATCGGCAGTACACAGCTTACTGCTTGACCGCTGCATTTCAAGTGGGCGAAAATAGTTAGGGGTGAGAGTAGTAATCTCGCGACAGTTCAATTCAACATAAAAGTAGTTCCAAGTTTCTTTTTTATTTAAAGGACTAAAATTAGATTAAATAATTAAGTAGGGAGATTCTTAGTTACAAATGCTCTCAAAGTATATTATAGTGATCTAGTTTAATTATTTAAATAATAATCAATTTACAATTATTTTTTATAATTATATTTTATTTTTTTATTCATTTATAGATATTAAATCTACCTTTCTACAGTGGATTATTATGACCTTTTCAGGATACTTTATCAAAATTAAGTACTTTACTCTTGTTAAAACAAAACGTTGCAGGTAAACTACCCTTCTCCTTAACCGATCTTCACCAAAATCAACAGACCTTGAGTCCTCTACAATATGCAAAAAATTATTTGAATTTGCGGGAGTTATCATTCGCCATAGACAAAATTCTACACACAGTCATCTTTCTAAAAATTACTTTTCTTTATGTTTTGAGGGTAGTACAATCAGAATCAGCCCTCATGGGACACTAATTATTAGATAAAATTTTTACCTTCATTTAAGCCAGCTTCCACTCACTGTGTACTTTCTCAGAGGCCATAACATGTTCTTTTTAACGTTGCCAAACATAAATTGATGTTAAATTAAAAATAAAGTAAAGGCTTAGCACCTTAAGTTTGCAACGTGCAAGTTGAAGAATCAATTTAATTATTGCACTTAACTTGATATAAGTACTGATTACATTTCAAAATTATTATTTTCAGAAATAATGTATGTAAACCAGTTTTCCCCATATAAAGTTAATTAAAATTCTTTAATGCGTAGCATTCCAGGCATTTATGGTAGTAAATTGCAACCAGTCTTCATCTTTGTATTTGCCAAAATAAAGTTGTTCTGAGCCAGGTCATGTAAATTCAGGTTAGGCCAAGTTGCTCATTAGACTTTGTCTAAATCTTAAAGATATAAAGTGTTGATAAAGATTTTAGGACCGTACATTAAAAACATTGTTTGCACATATGAGTAGGAAGCGGATGTATTAATATAATATGTTACCCAACAAGATACAGGAACAATTATGTATATTTAATTAAGTAGTTATTGGACTTAAAACCTGCAGTAGAAACTCCAGTTTTTATAAAACAAATAGCGAGAGAATTGAAGATTTGATGTTTGTAAATGTTATATTTATTTTCTTCACAAGTAACTAATGGGTGGTTATTTGTAATCACGTTTTCTCATAATGTATGTTGTTAATGACCTTTTTTTAAGGGTATGAAAAAAACAACAGATATTGGTATTTGAAAAAAGGTGAATTTTATTGGTACATACTAAAGTATAGAGTCAAATTTGTTTCTATTCATTAACAAAGGTCCGTACTGTAATAATTTTGTGTGTAATATACAAGCATTCTTTAATATGTTACGAGATTCTCCCAATTTTATTTGCATTAATTCAGACCATAGTAACATTAAATTACACTGTAACCCATTATTAATACTTAATCATTTGCATGTTAACAGAAACTGCACATTGCTTTTTATTGCATTATGTTGAAAAAAGGATTTTAATGTACTTGTTTGGTTATACATTAGATTGTACTAGGTTCTAAATTGGAAGTACGTCTTAATGCCGGTACTTTCAATAAATACAGCCTTTAATGTTATATACAGCCTTTGAATGTACACTAACTAAGGAAATGTCTGTCAAGTCTAATTAATTTTAAAAATCTAAAAGGTTAAGTTAAATAATTAAACGTAGCCACAACCTCCCAAAATCGTCTCTGTACCGTAATTATGTGTGATAAATGTAAACTAATTTCTGTACTTCCAATAAATACACCCTTTTAATGTACACTAACAAAGTAAATTTTATTTAAGTTACATTGTCATACATAACCTCCATAAGCTGGCATTAGTTACTTGTGAAGAAAACAGTTGGATGTACACATCGGACACCGAAATATAGTACACGCATGGCGACGGAAGTTACATTTTGCCGCTGACTATTCCCCAAGACCCCATAATGGTATTACATATCCACAAAACATTTTAAGTCAGTATGTCCACTCAGTGTATGCAAATACAAAACACACACACATTTTTCAGAAACATAATTGGAAGTAAAACTTACTTTTTCTGCACTAAAATCTTCCAGAGCAGTAGCTTTCATCTTCAGTGTCTTCACTTTTTCTCTTACATAACCTCCTTCAGACTTTGCTTCTTGTTTAACATAATCACCACCAAATTGTTAAAGTACAAAGGACAGAAGCTACAGGAATGATGGTACTCATTTTGGATACAGAGAACATCACTGAAAAACAGAAATTGTGCCTTATGGACCCCATAAGGAGGTAAACTGATGTGTGAAAGCTACACACAGAGGAATTACATTATTAAACAAGGTATCTATACTTTATGAAAGACGAATGTATATGTAGAAGGAAGTCTTAATGATGACTAGAAATCAGAATTTTGTCCCAACCCTTCTATAACAGATCACATACATATAATAAAGAAAGATAGGTATTTGAAAAAAGTTATGAACATGTTAAGTTATATCCATACTTTTTTTATTAACTTGAAACAGGCTTTCGATACCAAGAATCAAAGTTGACTTAGAACTTAGGACTATGAATCTCTGAAAACTAAATAATCTATGTAACAGTACAGAATGGGGAGGTAGACAATGTTAATAAAGTGTTGTCAATTCATACAGTATACCACCTATTGGGAACCCCTGCTTTCACAAAACTGCACAATGTTATTGCGGACTGTTTATGTCTAGCCTGCCCGGCTAGACATATTACGTAACCGCTGGCAACTCAGTATCTCTGTGAATTACAGAAACACATGTAATTGACACACCCCAGTCTGCATCAGGAGGTCACAGGCAGTCGTTGACTAACAGCAGAGCGGAAAGCAGTATTAAAACAGAGCGTTAGCAAGTCAACGGTGGCCTCGGGCGTGTAAGATGGGCCGCAAACATTATAATCGACCCATCTAGTAAAGTGTACGGACAATATATCGGTCTTAAATTAACCAGTGCTCGAATAAAAATACAGTCGACCGACTAAAAATATAACTATACAACTTAGTTACTGTGAAAACCTAGTTCGATATGTGATCGGAACAATTACTCCCAGCTTTTAAAAGCCGAAACGATTTCCGGAAGGTGAAGTGCAAGACGTTGTTAACCTCCAATAGTGGTGCAACAGCTCGGATACTTATACAGACTGGTTAAGTACAAACACAGATTGGTAAAGTACCTTTTGTAACCAAAATAAAAGTTTTTGAAAGAGCTCTATTAATAAGAAATGAAGATTGTAAAAGTATGATGGGCATAAGAGTGAGAGAGCGTGTGGGGGGAACAATACTAAAATATTAGCAGTACTGGTTTGGTGTTATAAAATAACTCTATTTTTATTAATTTTGTCTAATACAGATAGCGATTAAACGATTGCGGATTTATGTTTATGAATTTGATGTTACAAAAGTTTGGAGTAGCTTGTCAAAAAGAAAGTAGAGGAGAATCTGGAGAGTTGTTATACAAGTGTAAAACATAACATAATTTTTATGTAATAAACAAAAAGTAATTTGTTTTAGTCAGCATAAACTGTGTTCGCTTTATGATTTCGCAACTCGAACCAAATAATCCCTCTGCAACTGTTTTCGTCTATATGACTGGAGCTTAATCCGAAGGTACGTAAGTTTTTATAAACTTGGAAAAAATATATTA
The DNA here is from genome assembly GCA_034769895.1 of Magicicada septendecula. Taxonomy (NCBI): domain Eukaryota; kingdom Metazoa; phylum Arthropoda; class Insecta; order Hemiptera; family Cicadidae; genus Magicicada; species Magicicada septendecula. Next base: position 323,982,608 of record CM068376.1, on the reverse strand, counting down.
TAGCAATAAATTTGCATAGTTACAGTGGCCCCCGAACTAGGGACTTGAGTTTATTAATTGATATAAAATTTGCATAGTTTCAGTGACATCCAAACTAGGGACTCGAATTACAAGGTAAGAGGCGGTGTTAAAATAAGTAATGAGGAAATATTATTGAATAAAATTAATGGGGATATACTGAGTAATAGTGGTGGTGATAATGACAGTAGAACGTTAGTTGAGGTTAGAGGATTGTTAGTTAGTGTTTATGAGTTAGAAAGGGAGTATAGAGATAGTTTAAATGAAGAGGGTGAACAGGGGGCAAATTTTTCTGGGCTTAAATGTGGAGCAAAGACTTCACAAGTGGTTCATGAGGATAAGAGATCCTCACTAGGACATTTGGGCGACAATGGGTCGGCAAATGATCAAATAAGTTTTTTGTGTATATCTGGTAAGGCCAAATGGTGTTCTAAAAAGGTGGTATTGCTCTCTGTGTGGAGTGGGAATGTGAAATTGGGTTGGGAAAGCGATTATAAAGAGAGAAATAGAATGATACAGTTGTTTAATGTAAAGAAAGATTATAGAGAATTTGTAGAGAGAATAAATAACATTAAATACTTACCTTATGAAGTAAACAGTGTAGTGGTAACCAATGATTATATTGATGATGATGATAAACATTTACCTGTTGGGAGAATTAGTGTACTGGTAGTAGCAGATAATTGTGATAATGATGTAACCCACCTGGGTTTAACAATAAATATTAATGGAGACTGGACAAAAAATAATAGTGTAGTCATGGCTTATGATAAAATAATAATGGCGGATAACCCTGGGAATTATTATAATGTTATAATAGATAAAAAGGATTTAAATGGTTATCTCACAAATGGTAATCATAAAATGTATGTAAATAAAAATGAAATGTGTAACGTGGGCATCAGACTAATTTTCGATGATGGTGGTTAGATAAACAGTGAATGAACATTTAATTATCTGAGCTAATGATAATTACTTGGCTGACTTATGTAAACAGGTGAGGTGTGGTAAACAATGAAATGAGATGACAAAAATTTGTAAATAATCTTGTATTGTATTTATTTGTGTTAAGGTTATGTTGATATTTTGGTAGTGCATCAGCTGATATGCTGGTATAGGTATACTGTCTTTTGTGTGACTAATGTTTACAGTTATCATGGAGGTGACAACAATATTTTATTTTGATGAATAATTTCTATAAATAAATTTTGTTCTGAAATAATATAAATACAAGATGTAATTAAATTGAGTTAATTTTTTGTGAATAATATAATGAAGTAACTTAGTGTTTTGATTGTAATGCAGTTAAAATTTTTGTGAGAGGATTTTATTAATGCAGACTCATTTTGAATACGATGTAATTAAAGTAACGGAACTTGTTTTGAACAAATGAGGTAATGAAATTAAATTTGAGTAGGAATTAAATTAATTTCAAATGCGAATGTCAGTAATGAATTTAAAGTTATTTTTATTTGAATTTTGATTGGAATTGTAAAATAAATGGTAATTGATTAAAACGTAATGACTAAAGTATTTATTTAAATGGAAAATTGAGATTAAAATTGTAATGTGTATAACTTTTATTTAAATCTAAAGGAGAAATGTTGGGGTTACCCGTAATATGGTTGTTATGATTTATTTGTATTTTATATAATCAATTTGTAATTTTGGCGGGGAACAGTGTTTTGTTAGGGGAGAAAATTACCAATGTATATAACTTGTATGGGATTTTTTATGTATTCAATGTAAGTAGATAGTAAGTTTATATTGCTATGTAGACATTGTATTTTCTAGAGCCACATTACAGGTTTATTTGAAATCAAGGTAAAATGTTTCTGTTTAAGAGCAATGAATGCAGAACAGAGGTATTTGTATATTAACAAATTAGATACGAAACCAGTACTTTGCAAAAAATCAAACCAGTACTTTGTTAATGACATACCAGTACGGCTAAGGGGAAACGAATCAGTTGGGGATATGGAATAATGGAAGGCCGTTTATTGAGATTTTGATTGACTGTTTCAGAGTCAGGTGATACTGTGGTGACGTGCCTGTCTGATTTTATGGTGTTGGGATCTTGGGCAGAGAAGTCCAGTAAGGTCGGATAGGTGCAGCCACAGCCACCGGACTAGGGGGGGTAAGTATCCATGATTTTAGTAAAGAGTTAAGGGGGGTTGTCGGCGCTATATCCTCACTGGGTCCTCTTAGGTTTATGCAATGAGAGTTTTTATGCTTTGGCATAAAACCTCTCATTATTGTAACGGTACAGAATGGGGAGGCAGAGAATGTTAATAAAGTGTTGTCAATTCATACAGTATACAACCTATTGGGAATCCCTGCTTTCACAAAGCTGCACAATGTTATTGCAGACTGTTTATGTCTAGCCTGCCCGGCTAGACGTATTACGTAACCGCTGGCAACTCAGTCTCTCTGTGAATTACAGAAACACATGTAATTGACACACCCCAGTCTGCATCAGGAGGTCACAGGCAGTCGTTGACTAACAGCAGAGCGGAAAGCAGTATTAAAACAGAGCGTTAGCAAGTCAACGGTGGCCTCGGGCGTGTAAGATGGGCCGCAAACATTACAATCGGCCCATCTAGTAAAGTGTACGGACAACATATCGGTCTTAAATTAACCAGTGTTCGAATAAAAATACAGTCGACCGACTAAAAATATAACTATACAATTTAGTTACTGTGAAAACCTAGTTCGATATGTGATCGGAACAATTACGCCAGCTTTTGAAAGCCGAAACGATTTCCGGAAGGTGAAGTGCAAGACGTTGTTAACCTCCAATAGTGGTGCAACAGCTCGGATACTTATACAGACTGGTTAGGTACAAACACAGATTGGTAAAGTACCTTTTGTAACCAAAATAAAAGTTTTTGAAAGAGCTCTATTAATAAGAAATGATGATTGTAAAAGTATGATGGGCATAAGAGTGAGAGAGCGTGTGGGGGGAACAATACTAAAATATTAACAGTACTGGTTGGTGTTATAAAATAACTCTATTTTTATTAATTTTGTCTAATACAGATAGCGATTAAACGATTGCGGATTTATGTTTATGAATTTGATGTTACAAAAGTTTGGAGTAGCTTGTCAAAAAGAAAGTAGAGGAGAATCTGGAGAGTTGTCATGTAAAACATAACATAATTTTTATGTAATAAACAAAAAGTAATTTGTTTTAGTCAGCATAAACTGTGTTCGCTTTATGATTTCGCAACTCGAACCAAATAGTCCCTCTGCAACTGTTTTCGTCTATACGACTCTGGAGCTTAACCCGAAGGTATGTAAGTTTTTAAAAACTTGGAAAAATTATATTAACGTAATAAATTTGTATAGTTACAGTGGCCCCCGAACTAGGGACTCGAGTTTATTAATTGATATAAAATTTGTATAGTTTCAGTGACGTCCGAACTAGGGACTCGATATCAATTATTTGAAATAAAAATGTAGAGTTACAGTGGCCCCCGAACTAGGGACTCGATTATTAAATGAAATAAATTGTATAGTTACAGTGGCGCCCGAACTTTGAGACGATTTGTGTGATTTATTATAATCACACAAATTAGACCTAATACACAAGTTGCAGAGAAGGGTTATTTGGGAGTGGGGGCTATGTTGTAAATGATTGTAGATTGTGATGAGAAAGGGGTAAAGCAAAACTAAGCTAAAGTGTGTATAATTGTATATGTAAGCCGTAATCATATAAAAAATGGAGAATGTAGAGAATCAAATAGATGTAACTGGTGTTAGGGAGCCAGAAATTCAAGCAATGACCGAGTCAACGGTTATGAGTGGGTTGGGGATTCATTCAACTCCATCCGTACGGTAGTCCAAAACAGAGAATTAAACGAGTCGGCTGTTATAGATGACTCTGGAATTCAATTAACACCAATTTCAACTAATAAAAATAATCAACCTGATAGTAATGATATAATGAGTATTTTACGAGCAATATCGAGGGATATTAATGAAGTAAAAAATGATTTCACTGAAGTAAATGTTAAATTTGATGTACAAAATGCAAAATTTGATAAATTAAGCAGTGATGTTAATGAGTTGAAAGAACAAAATAAAGAAGTAAAAAATAATTTGAATGAACAAAATAATAAAGTTGATGCATTAAGTAGTGACATAAATGCAAAACTGAATGAATTAAGCAGTAATGTAAATGAACAGAGAACAAAATGCGAAAACAATTTTAACGAATTAAATAAACGCTTTGATATAAATGATGTTAGATTTGATGAACTAAGAAACGATATCAAGGGATTAAATAATAAAATGAAAAAACAAAATGAAAAGTGGGAAAGAGATGATGTAAATTGAAAGAAAATACAGAAAGCAAACCAAACCAGGTAAGTGGTTCTGATAGTGGATGTAATAATGATGACGACACTTTTACAGACAATAGCGTTAGTTAAAGTACAGATCAAATAATAGATGACGAAGTAAGTGAAGATAGTGAAAATATAAGGGTTACTCATAATGAAGAGACAGGTAAGTGTAGTGAGAACATAAATAATGAAGTCATGAAGAACAAGGTGAGTAATGTGGTTAAAACAAGTGATAATTATAATGGTGAGATAATAAGGGATAATAATCAGGTGATGAATTACAAGGTAAGTGGCGGTGTTAAAATAAGTAATGAGGAAATATTGTTAAATAAAATTAATGGGGATATATTGAGTAATAGTGGTGGTGATAATGAGAGTAGAACGTTAGTTGAGGTTAGAGGATTATTAGTTAGTGTTTATGAGTTAGAAAGGGAGTATAGAGATAGTTTATATGAAGAGGGTGAACAGGGGGGCAAATTTTTCTGGGCTTAAATGTGGAGCAAAGACTTCAAAAGTGGTTGATGAGGATAAGAGATCCTCACTAGGACATTTGGGCGACAATGGGTCGGCAAATGGTCAAATAAGTTTTTTGTGTATACCTGGTAAGGCCAGATGGTGTTCTAAAAAGGTAGTATTGCTCTCTGTGTGGAGTGAGAATGTGAAATTGGGTTGGGAAAGTGATTATAAAGAGAGAAATAGAATTATAGAGTTGTTTAATGTAAAGAAAGGTTATAGAGAATTTGTAGAGAGAATAAATAACATTAAATACTTACCTTATGAAGTAAACAGTGTAGTGGTAAACAATGATTATATTGATGATGATGATAAACATTTACCTGTTGGGAGAATTAGTGTACTGGTAGTAGCAGATAATTGTGATAATGATGTAACCCACCTGGGTTTAACAATAAATATTAATGGAGACTGGACAAAAAATAATAGTGTAGACATGGCTTATGATAAAATAATAATGGCGGATAACCCTGGGAATTATTATAATGTTATAATAGATAAAAAGGATTTAAATGGTTATCACACAAATGGTAATCATAAAATGTATGTAAATAAAAATGAAATGTGTAACGTGGGCATCAGACTAATTTTCGATGATGGTGGTTAGATAAACAGTGAATGAACATTTAATTATTTGAGCTAATGATAATTACTTGGCTGACTTATGTAAACAGGTGAGGTGTGGTAAACAATGAAATGAGATGACAAAAATTTGTAAATAATCTTGTATTGTATTTATTTGTGTTAAGGTTATGTTGATATTTTGGTAGTGCATCAGCTGATATGCTGGTATAGGTATACTGTCTTTTGTGTGACTAATGTTTACAGTTATCATGGAGGTGACAACAATAATATTTTATTTTGATAAATAATTGCTATAAATAAATTTTGTTCTGAAATAATATAAATACAAGATGTAATTAAATTGAGTTAATTTTTTGTGAATAATATAATGAAGTAGCTTAGTGTTTTGATTGTAATGCAGTTAAAATTTTTGTGAGAGGATTTTATTAATGCAGACTCATTTTGAATACGATGTAATTAAAGTAACGGAACTTGTTTTGAACAAATGAGGTAATGAAATTAAATTTGAGTAGGAATTAAATTAATTTCAAATGCGAATGTCAGTAATGAATTTAAAGTTATTTTTATTTGAATTTTGATTGGAATTGTAAAATAAATGGTAATTGATTAAAACGTAATGACTAAAGTATTTATTTAAATGGAAAATTGAGATTAAAATTGTAATGTGTATAACTTTTATTTAAATCTAAAGGAGAAATGTTGGGGTTACCCGTAATATGGTTGTTATGATTTATTTGTATTTTATATAATCAATTTGTAATTTTGGCGGGGAACAGTGTTTTGTTAGGGGAGAAAATTACCAATTTATATAACTTGTATGGGATTTTTTATGTATTCAATGTAAGTAGATAGTAAGTTTATATTGCTATGTAGACATTGTATTTTCTAGAGCCATATTACAGGTTTATTTGAAATCAAGGTAAAATGTTTCTGTTTAAGAGCAATGAATGCAGAACAGAGGTATTTGTATATTAACAAATTAGATACGAAACCAGTACTTTGCAAAAAATCAAACCAGTACTTTGTTAATGACATACCAGTACGGCTAAGGGGAAACGAATCAGTTGGGGATATGGAATAATGGAAGGCCGTTTATTGAGATTTTGATTGACTGTTTCAGAGTCAGGTGATACTGTGGTGACGTGCCTGTCTGATTTTATGGTGTTGGGATCTTGGGCAGAGAAGTCCAGTAAGGTCGGATAGGTGCAGCCACAGCCACCGGACTAGGGGGGGTAAGTATCCATGATTTTAGTAAAGAGTTAAGGGGGGTTGTCGGCGCTATATCCTCACTGGGTCCTCTTAGGTTTATGCAATGAGAGTTTTTATGCTTTGGCATAAAACCTCTCATTATTGTAACGGTACAGAATGGGGAGGCAGAGAATGTTAATAAAGTGTTGTCAATTCATACAGTATACAACCTATTGGGAATCCCTGCTTTCACAAAACTGCACAATGTTATTGCAGACTGTTTATGTCTAGCCTGCCCGGCTAGACGTATTACGTAACCGCTGGCAACTCAGTCTCTCTGTGAATTACAGAAACACATGTAATTGACACACCCCAGTCTGCATCAGGAGGTCACAGGCAGTCGTTGACTAACAGCAGAGCGGAAAGCAGTATTAAAACAGAGCGTTAGCAAGTCAACGGTGGCCTCGGGCGTGTAAGATGGGCCGCAAACATTATAATCGGCCCATCTAGTAAAGTGTACGGACAACATATCGGTCTTAAATTAACCAGTGTTCGAATAAAAATACAGTCGACCGACTAAAAATATAACTATACAACTTAGTTACTGTGAAAACCTAGTTCGATATGTGATCGGAACAATTACGCCAGCTTTTGAAAGCCGAAACGATTTCCGGAAGGTGAAGTGCAAGACGTTGTTAACCTCCAATAGTGGTGCAACAGCTCGGATACTTATACAGACTGGTTAAGTACAAACACAGATTGGTAAAGTACCTTTTGTAACCAAAATAAAAGTTTTTGAAAGAGCTCTATTAATAAGAAATGATGATTGTAAAAGTATGATGGGCATAAGAGTGAGAGAGCGTGTGGGGGGAACAATACTAAAATATTAACAGTACTGGTTGGTGTTATAAAATAACTCTATTTTTATTAATTTTGTCTAATACAGATAGCGATTAAACGATTGCGGATTTATGTTTATGAATTTGATGTTACAAAAGTTTGGAGTAGCTTGTCAAAAAGAAAGTAGAGGAGAATCTGGAGAGTTGTCATGTAAAACATAACATAATTTTTATGTAATAAACAAAAAGTAATTTGTTTTAGTCAGCATAAACTGTGTTCGCTTTATGATTTCGCAACTCGAACCAAATAATCCCTCTGCAACTGTTTTCGTCTATACGACTCTGGAGCTTAACCCGAAGGTATGTAAGTTTTTAAAAACTTGGAAAAATTATATTAACGCAATAAATTTGTATAGTTACAGTGGCCCCCGAACTAGGGACTCGAGTTTATTAATTGATATAAAATTTGTATAGTTTCAGTGACGTCCGAACTAGGGACTCGATATTAATTATTTGAAATAAAAATGTAGAGTTACATCTAGTGCAAGTAATATTAAACAGTACCAGTGCAGCAATGATTGTTCAAGATATAAGGACAGATAATGTTGAAATTAATAACAATGTAAGACAAGATGATGCATTCACAAATGTTACTCTTCAGTCTCACACTGCATGCAGCTATTCCCAAGGTTAACGCACACAGAAATTTGATGGCTAAAAACAGAAATATTGTTGCAAACATTAGTGATGATTGTTACATTTGGCCATAACCAAAATGCAATGCAGGAAATGTCTTTAGAACTGGAAGAACAGACAAAAAAGCTAGGGTTGACAATAAATCCAAGACAAAACAAAGTACGAGGGCGATTTGAAAAGTTCGCGGCCTTCCATTTAAACGAATGTGTGGCATTTCTGATATTTACCACATCGTGGTGCCATGTTCGCCCCACGAACAGCTGTGGAGCGTCAAGTCGGGTCAAGTCATTTTTGTGGAGAAACAGCTGTATAAATAAAGTTATCTCACAGCAACGCTGAAAATGCGGAAAACTGAACATCAAATTTTTTGTTAAGAAAGGTTTAACGCCAACAGAAATAATTAATGAGATGAAGAATGTGTTTGGTGATGCTGGACCTTCATATACTACAGTGAATAAATGGTCTACTGAATTCAAACGTGGTCGTACCGGACCCGCGTACTGGGCGTCCAAAAAGTGCCACTACACCAGAAATCATCAATAAAGTGCACGACATTGTTTAGGAAGATCGCCGTTTGAAGGTGTCTGAAATTGTTAAGCCTGTGGGCATCTCAGACAAAAGGGTACATCACATTCTTACTGAAGAATTAAGTATCAAAAAGCTGTCTGCAAGATGGGTGCCGCGTATGTTGACAAGTAACCAAAAATGCATGCGAATGCAAGCTTCTCAGGAATGTTTGGACCATTTAAAGAAAAATCCGAAAGATTTTATTTATAGATTTGTAACAACTGATGAAACTTGGGTCCATTACTTCACTCTAGAAACAAAATAACAGTCAAAACAATGGATGCGTAGTGATTCGCTGCTTCCAAAAACGGTAAAATCAATTTTGTCGGCTGGAAAGTGTATGGATCCATTATTCTGGAACACTAAGGGGATATTGTTACTAGATTGCCTTGAAAAGGGTCAAACGATAAATGGAGAGTATTATGCTAACTTTTTGGGCCAATTAAATGTAAAAATTCGAGAAAAAAAACTAGGTTTAGCAAAGAAGATCGTTTTCCATCAGGATAATGCACGCCCTCACATATGCGTTGTGTCTATGGCAGAAATCACAGAGTTGAAGTACGATCTGTTGCACTATCTGCCTATTTAGCACCATCTAACTTTCATCTATTCCCAAACCTCAAAAAAGTTTTGGAGGGAAGCGATTTTCCTCAGATGACAAGCTGAAAGCGGCAGTAAATGGTTATTTTGAGGATCTAGAAGAATCGGACTGCCTCAACGGGGTAATGTCTTGACGCTTCACCGCTGTTCATGGGGCTGTGCCGTCCCCCTTGTTAAGACAACACAAAAGTCGGGAACTAGTTCAATTCTTTACCAGTAAATTAAACTAGCTGCCGTTGTTAGTAAAAACCTCCTTACCAACAAATTACAACACAATTATGACATACGAAATTGACAAGGTTTGCACAAATTTATTCACTCACTAGGTGTTAGCGAAAACATCTCTTTATTGCTATTCAAATATTATGCTTGATTTTAAAGAAAAGTTATTTTAGTAAATTCTGCTTTTACTGCTTCAAAGATCTTAAGTATATTATTCGTTTTATCTCAAAATTTATTCATATGGATGTTAGTTTTAATACCACGGATCCGGGTCTCAACTTTCTCAAAATAATTAATTTATCAAAACTTCAACCATATTATTGGAAGAATAATATTGGTGATACTCTACATTATTATCTTACATTTATCTATACATTGCGGTTACTATTACTTCATTACAAAATTTACAAATCTGATAATTTGTTCTTTACATTGCTAAAGTTCTTTAAAGTTCTTTGTTACTTCTTTTATTAAGGCGAAATTTACAAAAGTTGTGGTTTGATATCACCTGAATTTCATATGAGGTTGTTGTTGTATCCTTGGGGCATCTCCTGTCATCTTCTAAGGGTGGAGTACGTTGTTCCTGGTGAATCTACATCGGGTTGATTATTTCTGCTCTCGAAGATCGGTTGTTTACTTGAAGTTCCAACTGTTGTAGTTTCACTTTCCTTGGTCCAGACTTTTGTAGTTCACATTTTTTTTTAATTATAGTTCTCACTTTGCAGTACTAAAGTCTAGTAGTTACCTATCTTACACTTACATTTTATATTTTAAAAAGAGATGTGTTGGCTACCTTTTTCTTTCTGTATGTATTCTCACTAACTCTAAACACTACATTATTCACAATAAAATCATCTCACGTTGAACCTACGTTTAACGCCATACACTTATGTGTATGTACACAACACCAAAACTCACATCTTGTCATGGCGAAGTTCTACTGGCGAATGCGCGTATAGTTTAGGGGCGAAGGCTCAGTAAGCTGGTGCGTATTTACGCACTAAGAAAATAGTTCGTACTTTATATATTAATTATTATTCATTAATTAGAATGTAAATACTTTATGTTTACTTTATTATGACTTAGGGATTTCTTTATTTATATATTCGCATTTTTAATAATTAAAGTAATTATTATTATTATTCTTTACTTAATACCTTTCTTGGCGTGTTGGTACTGGAAAGTTTCAAGTTGATTCAGGAATCTGGGTATAGGTAGGGTGTATGATACTCTTACTTATTAAAATTAAAAATTTTAATTTGTGCGATTTTCGATATATTTAAAATCGTCACATCCTCCTGCACTTAACTATGAAAAACGGGGGGGGGGGGTGGAATAATAGAAAATCTAATAAACACAATTATATTTTTACTTTCATGAAATTCCCTTTCTCTCGTTTCTTAACATTTACCTTAATATTATTTACATATAAATAGATATTACTTATCTATTAATCTATTTGTTACTCTTAGTTTCCCGTAACTTCACAATATAGTGGCCCGACTGATTACCTTGCATACTCTAACTATATTGGTTAGCTTTCTGCACTTTCTTTATCCCTTGTAAAGAATTATTCAGTGCGGCGCCATTATGACTGTGTTACGTCTTGATCCCTATATCTCTTAATTCTACTACAGTAATCTAAAGTTGATCCCATACTCAACCTTAGATCCTATCTTAACACTAATTTCTTATTCTACTGAGATACGCGGAATTTCACAAAGCGGGAATCTTTATTTACATTTAAACAATGAGCAGTTACAATCTAAGAGGGGTCAAACACTGGACGCATTGTATTATACGCTAGGGAGGTTTACCATTGTTTACTTCGGTATCAATTCAAGACAATTGGGGTGGCTTACTACAATATTTCCTGCACGAACAAGTTTGTGTCTATTACTGTCAAACTGGGGGAATTATTTTGAAACAGGCCACGACCGGGCGTTTACACGACTCAAATATACTTTTATTATTATTTTCTCTTTACTCATTTTACTCCTACACTTTACACTTTTATTACACGTTATTTTTATTCAAGCTATTATTAAACCTTTTTATTTAAAGTACTTATTATTTATTTTATTTCAAACACTTATAAACTTGAATTTATTTAAACACACATATCTATATCTTATTTCATATTAAGCTTCCATATGCAATCTTATCTTAATTAATCAACATAACTTATCTCACAACAATTAAATTCTCAGTATTGACATATATAATTAATCAAAACAAAACGATACCATTTTAGTAGAGAGAAATCTCATATACGGAAAGTTCATTGCTTTAACAATAGCACAAAGAGTCAGCTGTTTTGGGGTGTCGTCTAGTTGCGTAGGGTGGTAATTCAGGACAATACAAAACAGGAAAGAGCTTGTCTAATATGGTTTTGTTTTCTTATGGGGAGGAGGGGTTATGAATGAGATGGGTGTTTACAAAGGGGAGAGTTTACATTCCACAACACGTATTTAACATGAACCGACTGGTTTGGAATTGAATACTTACCAGCTATGACTTGCTTAATACGCCAAACTAGCGATACCAATATTATTATAATATAATTAAAATTTTACTCATGTATTTTTTGTTTATTTCAGAGTGAATAAATTTATGTTTGTCCTAGTTATCGTTAACGAATTATAAAATGACACAACCACAGCAACATAATTATGTGGCGCAATTTTCTGTATGTGACACTCTGTAAACAATTAATTAATTTTTTTTTTTTTTATAGCAAAGTAAATTATTTTTACAATAGCAGAGTTGCACAATTTTGTGCCGTCCCCCTTGTTAAGACAACACAAAAGTCGGGAACTAGTTCAATTCTTTACCAGTAAATTAAACTAGCTGCCGTTGTTAGTAAAAACCTCCTTACCAACAAATTACAACACAATTATGACATAGGAAATTGACAAGGTTTGCACAAATTTATTCACTCACTAGGTGTTAGCGAAAACATCTCTTTATTGCTATTCAAATATTATGCTTGATTTTAAAGAAAAGTTATTTTAGTAAATTCTGCTTTTACTGCTTCAAAGATCTTAAGTATATTATTCGTTTTATCTCAAAATTTATTCATATGGATGTTAGTTTTAATACCACGGATCCGGGTCTCAACTTTCTCAAAATAATTAATTTATCAAAACTTCAACCATATTATTGGAAGAATAATATTGGTGATACTCTACATTATTATCTTACATTTATCTATACATTGCGGTTACTATTACTTCATTACAAAATTTACAAATCTGATAATTTGTTCTTTACATTGCTAAAGTTCTTTAAAGTTCTTTGTTACTTCTTTTATTAAGGCGAAATTTACAAAAGTTGTGGTTTGATATCACCTGAATTTCATATGAGGTTGTTGTTGTATCCTTGGGGCATCTCCTGTCATCTTCTAAGGGTGGAGTACGTTGTTCCTGGTGAATCTACATCGGGTTGATTATTTCTGCTCTCGAAGATCGGTTGTTTACTTGAAGTTCCAACTGTTGTAGTTTCACTTTCCTTGGTCCAGACTTTTGTAGTTCACATTTTTTTTTAAATTATAGTTCTCACTTTGCAGTACTAAAGTCTAGTAGTTACATATCTTACACTTACATTTTATATTTAAAAAAAAGAGATGTGTTGGCTACCTTTTTCTTTCTGTATGTATTCTCACTAACTCTACACACTACATTATTCACAATAAAACCATCTCACGCTGGATATACTTTTAAGGACATACACTTACGTGTATGTACACAACACCAAAACTCACATCTTGTCAGGGCGAAGTTCTACTGGCGAATGCGCGTATAGTTTAGGGGCGAGGGCTCAGTAAGCTGGTGCGTATTTACGCACTAAGAAAATAGTTCGTACTTTATATATTATTAATTATTCATTAATTAGAATGTAAATACTTTATGTTTACTTTATTATGACTTAGGGATTTCTTTATTTATATAGTCGCTTTTTTAATAATTAAAGTAATTATTATTATTATTCTTTACTTAATACCTTTCTTGGCGTGTTGGTACTGGAAAGTTTCAAGTTGATTCAGGAATCTGGGTATAGGTAAGGGTGTATGATACTCTTACTTATTAAAATTAAAAATTTTAATTTGTGTGATTTTCGATATATTTAAAATCGTCACAGGGCGATCCAACGCCACACATTCGTTTCTATGGTAGGCCGCAAACTTTTCAAATCGCCCTCGTACATGAGGCTATAGGGGGCCATTATAGTCCTGGGCCCCCACCCAACTTGGAGCAGTCGTACGTAATACATAATGTATTAAATGTCAACGTACACAGAGAGAAATGTTTTATTGGCAGGAATGACAGACTTGGAATTTAGTGTTGTCAACAAAGATGTATTATCTAAAACAGAGGATTATGCTACCAAGTTTTATAACTTCAAAAGTTGGGCATAAAAGCAAACATAATCAATCCCTGTAGCGAAACAAATACAAACTGGTTCGTATCTGATATGAGATTCTACAAGTTTATTTATTTTATTTTAATAGTTGTGATAAGGTTTTTACTTCACAGTTTTTGAAATTAATTAGTTTTAGTACTGCAAACTAACTTAAAAATATACAATCTAACTCTTTTGTAATATCATATAAATAATTATATAATTGAGTATTTTAAGCACATATTCCTTCCTTTACCTTAATGAAATTAAATTCAGAAGTACACTATTTTTTTTCACGATTTTCAACTTAATTTTTAGAGTATGGATTATATTCAAAATAGTACAGTATATGGTTTGTTTCATGTCGATGTTTGTGTTTAATTCCATTTAAACCTGAAACTTTTTTTTGACACCTTGTGCATTCACAGTTTCAGTACAATCATGTTTAAGTTTAAATTATCCTTTATTTGATACAGCATTATTAAATTTCAGGAAGACATTGGAAGTTTCATTATTTTGGTGTTCAAGACTTCTTGGAGAACACACTCCTCAAAAACTTTCTTAATCAGCAGCTACAACATAAGAGTAGCTTTCCTACAAAATTTCAACTTTCTCAGGTAAATTGGTTGCACAGACATAGTGAACAGTATCTGACCTTTAAATAGAGTTCTTGAATATATTGATGGGCATGATTCCATGACAGTGACAAAAACCTGCTAAACCCAATACAAGTGTAATATAACTGTCTTGTAATAAGGAACATCGGAGGACACATTAACTTCTAAGATGTATTTATATGTTCTTTGTGTATGCCTATATTTTATTCAATTGTACCAATTAATCTGAGTGGTTTTGTATTTACTGTAACTGATCAAATATATTAGTACAATCTGTAATAATACTACAAATTTTGCTACACTGTCACTGTCAAAGAATAATTCGACATGAACTGTTGAATATTACAGTCAGTATTATTTAGGAAAAATAAAAAAATTACCAACAATAAAATTGTAAGATATTTTTCAAAGACTTTGTAGTTGAAAAATACAAAGTTTTACAATTTTCATGGTGTTCCACCACATTTTGTGTATTTACACTGGTGCAACTACAAAAATCAGGTTCAGGACACATTCATTATGTCTCATTTATTCATTCCATCATTCACAGCTCAGGCTTAATTCATGTTCTTGCCTCCACTACTCTTGCTCTTTATAGTAGAAATCCATCTATCACAAGTAATTATAACAGAATTCAGAATTATGTTCATTGGAACTTTTAATGAATTCTCAGAAATAAATATTTAAGCATTACATCTACCCAAAATTATGCTTTATGGTGTAGATAAATAGACTGAAAGTAATACAATATGCGTAATATAAACTAGAGACTGGTCGCTCATGCATGAGCCGGTTCTTGTGACACGGTTCTTAAGATTGAATGAACCACATGGTTCTGAGATCTGGTGGGAACCAGCTCCCAATTAATCAAACTCTGACAGCATGAAATTAACACTGTTTGCTCTAGTAATAAAACTGGATGTTTTATTTGACATTAATTTTCTGGATATTATAAACTTTGTTTGTGTATAATATTGCCTTACAGAAAACGGTAGGGAGGAAGCATCATATTATATTTTTATGATGAGTTGCAGAAGCAATTGGATACGTAAAATAACTTGGATCATGTAGTTACAGCTGGTGATCTTAGTGCTACAGTTGGAAACAAAACTATTCAAAATGTTATTGGTATTTTTGAACAGTCGTCTATTAAAGGAAATGGGATAAGATTTGAGAAAATCTGCTAATGCATTAAAGTATTTACTTTCATTAAAGTAATGAATACTTTTTTTTTGAAACAGAACATTAACAAATGTACTTGGTCAGTCAGAGAACTTTAATCATTAATTAATTATGTAATTTTAAATCAAAAGTCAGGGATACACATGTTTTTAGAGGTCCACAGATTAACACTGATCATTATATGTGGTCTCTAAAACTGAGGTTTGGGCAAGATGGAGGAAAGTTAGAAATATTTCTGGGGAACACAGAAAGAAAGCTTTTAAGGTATATCTGCTCCATGAAAAGAGTATCTGTGATATGCATCAGAAGAGGTTAACAGAGTATGCACAATTTGTTCTACTAGTGTAGAAGAATAATAGAGTAATATATGGAACTTTTTTGGACAAAGCGGCCAAATGAAGTGCTTGGAAAAAACGAATAACTCAGAAAAGAGGTTTAAAAATATGGAACAAAGAGATAGAGCAAGTAATTCGTGAATGCAATCACAAATACCTTCAGATGAAAACTAGTTAAGATCTGGATGTTTATAGCCAGAAACGTAATTCTGGGAAATACATTGTATGGGAAGCACATGACAAGTCATGGGATAAATTCATCAGTAATATAGAGGACGACATACATGTTAAATGGTGGCATAGAGACAGTGCATCTGAATTTGATTGCAAATGGACAAATGGACTGAGCATTACAGGGAACTATGATATGACCCTAACGTTCCCCGGGAAGCTGTAAAAGACTTAAGAGGGGACACAGATGTAGATTCAGTAACATTTGAGGAACTAGAAGGAGCAATTTTGTCCACAAAGAATTGGAAAGCAGCTGGTTTGGATGGGATAAACTTAGAACTGCTGAAATACTCTAGTACATTATTGAAGACTGCTACATTTTCTGAATATGTGCTGGAGGAGATGCAGAATCCCAGATGAATGGACAGTAGCCAATGTTATTTCTGTTTTTTAAGAAAGAACTGTGCCATCAAATTATAGAGGTATACACTTGATAAGTACAACTTACAAGTTATAAGGTAATGGCTGCGCCAGTGTTATTGTATATTTCTGAAACTTGGGTTTCAACAAAAAACAACTGAGTAGGATACAGGCATCTGAGATAAGATTCTTGCAATCTGTTAAAGGCTGCATACAATAATATAGATTCTAGAATGAAGACATGCATTGAACATTTTTAATATCCAAGATTGTATTGCAGGAAACAAAGAGGGATTGCTCATCTGAATAGGATGCCAGATGTCAGGAAGCCTGCTGGACAACAAAGTATAGGTGAAGTGGATATATCCCTTTGGGACCAGAACAGGTGATTCGCCTAGTCCCTGGTACTAAATACTTTTTTTTTAATACTCAATTTCTTTTTCTATGTCAACCTAAACATACGGATCTATTGTTTCTGTATGTTTCACTTTGCTTCAGCAATCAGACATTATTAAAAGTGCATATTAATTAATGAAAAAATTATATATCAATTACAAAATATATACATGACAGAATTACAAACAATAATATGTAATTCACTTATCTATTTTTGTTATAAAGAAAAACTTCAAATTTGTTACTTCAAAATTATCAGCATTTTTGTAAATGTACGAATAATATACCTAATATTACCCATGGACTGCTAACATGCACGGTGGAATCTTTCTAAACACCTAATAGTAATGTACTGTGCAGTGCAATGTAAAAAAAAAGGCCAATAAAATTCGGTCATACATTTTAAAGAATATTTCACTCTCCTGTTTATTTTTTATAATCATGCCTGTGCTTGTTATTATATATAAGCAAAACAAATAAAGATGAACCTTTGCTTTTATTCTTATAAATCAAGGTTACAATTTCTAAATTATAGTCACCGTTGGGCTCAGAGTAAAAATCGGTAAAATACAGAAATATCTTCTTAAGGAACAATATGATTGAGATTATAGCTAGCTAATTTTTTACTACACAAAATATTCACAACAACCACAATGGACAAACATGCTTTTTAGGTTAGCTTGGGAACGATCCAGTATGAACAAGAGTACATTGTAGTGTTTATACTTTTGTTTTGCCACTGTTACAGAAAATGGTCTCTCAAGAAAATAACATAGCATTGCTACTGTTAAAATGGATTGAATATAAACAGTCATTTGTACTAATTTTAAGAGAAAGTTATAAAATGTACAAGTATGTTTGTAATACTCAAAAGGGTCGACTGCCACATTTTAATGTAATTTAACTATTCAACAGATCCACATTAGATATAGCAGGAAAATTTTTATGTATAATGTGTTACAGTCCTAAACGAGTATGGATTTGTTGGCTCATCTAGGGTAAAAATGTTTTCTGTAAAAAAAAAAGATCTAAGAGTGCATAGTTAAGGAATAAACAAGCTTATTTATGGACAAAAAAAAACAATCAAATGATTGTAGACAATTTATTAAAAAAGGCGATGAAGTTGATATTGTAAAGCAGAACACAATTCCATGTAATGTACCAGGTGTTAATATTATTTCATGTTATTTACATTTCTGCTACATGCTTACATACTGTCTCTGTGTGTACACAGAGTGGACAAATCAAATGCCCTGCTACCAACATAACAGTCCACTGCATGAACACTTCATGTGGAAATATTTTAAGAACAGTTCACTCTTATTGTACAGGATAATTATTTATTTTTACAACAACAAAAAATTATAATATGAATATAACTTAATATTATTGAAAAATTAATAACAAATGCCTCTGTACACATGCTTAGTAATACATCTGACAGTATCTAAAATAAATAACAATACAAATGACAAAGTAACAGAAAAAACGGTAAATGCAGAATGTACCACTGAAACTGTACTTATTGAAAACTTGCAAAGCCAACAAGAAACAAAGAATACTCATATTTCTTGTACTTAAAAATTACTTCTATTTCTTACTTGTTGTAGTTTCCAGAGCCTACACTGAACTTGAATGTAGATTATTTTCACAGGTATGTGAAATATAGTCTTAAATGAACTATGAATTGTTAAATATATAATACTGATAAGCAAAGAATATCAAACACTGGTCAAACTCAAGACTTTACATCCACTGACTTGTCTTTGTATTAAAATGTCATCAAACTAACTACGCACGTGCATACTAAACATGTACAAGAGATTAATTACAAAATATTTAATATATAAAATTAGATGTACTGTGTTTATAACCATTCACAAGAAACATGGTATAACATTTCTAATATCAACATGAATCACTGTCCAGGTCCTGACAACGATTTATCCATAAATTTCTTCTTGGAAAAACACAACCACCACTTGGAAGGCTTGCCATCATCTTGATTGAATACTTTATCACAAACTCTGATGCCGGTTTCTTGGCGGATTTGTTGTAAGTACTGCCGCATTGTGTCTGAAACATAATAAAAGTACAGTTTTTGTTCCAGACTGGGATGTACGATATGTAACTACTTCACAAACATGCACAAAAAAGTTAAATTTGTGTGTGTGTGTGTGTGTGTGTGTGTGTGTGGACATATTCACACACAGGAAATTAAAATGTTGCACAGCACTACACAGGCAAATCTCAATTAGCTTATCGGCTCATCTTCAGACCATAAACATACAACAACCCTGTGTTATTAATGTACTACTTTCAGTGCAAGTTTTCATTGAATACAGTTTCAGTGGTACACTGCACTTTACTATTTATTATGTTATTACCGGAAAACTTGTATTATTATTTACTCTAGATACTGTCAAATATATTACTAAGCATGAATACAGAGATATTTGTTATTAATTGAGTAACTATTAATTTTTTACCAATATTGTTGTTATCGTGTGTTTCTGATCTGAAGATGACCTGAAAGGCTGATCGGAAGTTGTCTATATACTGGTAGATGTGCGACAGCTTTATTTTCTGTTTACAAAAAGTGTATGAAGTTTTACAGCGTGTGCACATTTTTAAATGAAGGAGGTAAAAAAAATGCTTTTAGTATGTGCAAGAAGCCTTATTTCTTGCCAAAGTGCAACTCCTCAGATATCAGTCTACTTCCTTAAACACAGACACTAATTATGTTAACTAGGCACTACTTCGTGGGAGTTAGTTCGCATCTGAAGCTCTTACTCTGGTTTGATGGGACTTCCAAGGCGTCTCACTATAATGCCTGCTAGGGATGCTTCTGCAGCTTTTTGCAAGCTGTAGCACCTTAATTGCAATTGAAAAGTTACAGACTGCATACAGTAAGTCTTTAGATGCCAGCACACATCATAAAAGACTCAATGGTAGCTATGGTAATTATGCCTGAACCCTTGTGCCTCACTGTAGCAAAGACCAATTGAAGAACATCTAGTCCACTTCCTAATTCACATCCTGAAAGTATGGGCAACATGAATTCTGCTCCTGTCTGAATTTCTCCAAATATGCAAATATGCTCCGAAGCGACCATGCTGTGTTAGGTGAAAGTAACTTCTCCACAAGATCTATTTATGTATATTTCTTTATCTGGTATGAGGCAATGAGCCTACTTATCCTCACCCAAGTTATTTCAGTCCATCTGCCACTGTTTAAGGCTATGTTTCCTCTCCTGAAAACACACAATACTCCTAACAGTCTTTATTGTCAAGCATGGTAATATATACTTTTCTGTTCTGCTGTCAGGATTAAGCAGGAAATATTCCTGTGACAATGCATTTGTCCTCTTAACTTGAATTTATTTCTGTTTTGTTGCGTTTGTAGAACATAGTATCTTAAAAAATAACAGATAGCATAACTAAAGTTTGCCATATGACTATGTGCATCAAATTTTTGTTGCTTTTTTTTTACTGATAGTGGTCTATGGTATAAATGAGAGTAACCATGAGAGTATACACTTTGAGAAAGTGTTTAATTCTTGATTCTTTTTTTTTTTTGTAAATGAAGTAGTTACATGATTTAATTTATTAAAATATGGATTGAAAGTGTGGTATGAAACATTGCAGCAGGCTGAGACAAATGATAATAAAAATATTTGATTTTTTTAAAAAACCAATTCAGAATTTAGTACAAGAAAACTTGTTGACAGCAGATTTTCTGGGTGTTTCAGAGAACAGTGTATATTTGATAAACAAAGACAATTTCAAATGAGCATTGGTAACACCATCCAAAAAGAATGGTAAGATAAAAGCACAGGAGAAATTTTCATGAAGTTAAATAAAATGAGACACAACATAGTGGAATATGCACGATGTACAAGTAAATATAATTACTGACAAACTGTTTTATACCTATTATAACAGGTAAAAAATTTTTGGAACTCACTGGTTGTCAATTTGGACGAAGGCATATTGAAATTAAGAAGAGATTTGTTTATGACAACAGAAAAGCGGTATTTCTTGAAAGAGACAATATTCTTCACATGGCAGAATAATTACGTAAGAAACATGAAAAATTTCTAAACTACTAATTAACAAAATATGTTTACATCAAGAAAACATGGATAAATGTAGAGCACGGTGTATCTTATGAATGGAAAGATAAAATAGTGAAAAGCACAAAAATACTTTTCTGACCCACTAGGTTTTAATCAGTCTATTAAGAGAGGTTAGTGAATTCATGTCTTTTCCAGCTATGAAAAATGCCACTGATTACCATGAAATAGGTATTTACTGGTTACCATGAGGTGGTATTTATGAAAAGCGGTTTTGTCAACAATTACTACTCAGTATTCCACGAAATAGTGTAAATGTCTTTGACAATGCCAAACAGGAGTCATTTAATTGGTTGATGTGTACGCACTTAGCCTTCGATGATGACTTAATGAAAAAGGAATTTTTATTTCTTGTAGACACAGTGAGGTTTAAATGCAACTTGAACTAGAATGCTCCCTGAGCTGTAGAACTCGCTCACTATTTTGAATGAAGTACATCTGTTATTATAAATTTCGATGTTAATTTTTCAATTATGGGAAACATTACGAAAATCCTGATTACTCTATTATTTCTTTAGTATCATAACTATAGCAGACCACAAAATCATACAATAAACACTAAAAGCTCAAAACATTCGGATTAGGGTTAAAATTCCTTTTAGTCTGACATCCTGCTGGATTTTCACAATTTTCTTGAAATTTTTATCTCATTTTTGGGGTCTGGGATCCAAAATTCTGAAAGTTTCATAACTTGACACTGCATTCAGAACTTACTTGAAATTCTCTTTAATTTGATAGTCCACATAAATTTAATTGTAATTGCACATTAATTTTTCCAATTTTATAAAAATTTACACCCATTTTGGGGGGGACATGTCAAAAAATTAAAAAGTTCAAAAAATTAACACTATATTCAGATTATGGTTAAAATTCTATTTAATTTGATACCCCACATGGGCTTTTGCTATTTTTTCATAATTTGGCCCCCTCACATTTTTGCCTTCTGCCTCCCTACTTTTGGGGGGATCAATCTCAAAAACAATAGGGGTTTTGAGATCCCACTGAAATAGTATAGAGTGAAACACAATGGTACATTGCAAATCACAGTGCAGATTTTTCAATAAAATCAGTGAAACATCTAATTAAAGCAATAACAATAGAAGAAGTGACTCCGATGGGGAAAGTACTGTCACCCATAATAACTATATTGTTACAACATCACAGAACAATGTACGTGTTTATTGAATGTTCCAGTTGAATCCAGCGGAATCTGTGTGGTGTACGTGATTCTCAACGCATTCGCGAGATTTTTCTGGAAGCCGCCAGCCGTGCGGACTGTGTCAAGACCGTAATTAATTACGTCGTACACACTGGTGCTAAGACACAGTTTGGAATCTTCTGGTCTGTGCACGGATGTTTAAATACAAGGCGGCAGTGGCCTTAGTTTTCAGTTATAGTTGCGATAAATTACAGTGCGGTTCGAGAGTTTATTGTTGGGCGATTACAAGTGATTATCAAGCGATATTACTGTGTGCATTCAAGTGGTTATTAGTCGAGTGTTGCATTTTATAATCGAGCGGTATAATTGTAATACAATTGTGTTTAATATTAGTTGACATTTTATTACGTGTGAACAATTTTTACTTGATTTGTTGTAAAAGACTGCGTTGTTAATTAGGAACTGTTTAACTGTGAAAATTAAAGCTGGTGATTAGTGACTTAATTGGTGTCTTGTATTTTGTTTTCCACTGTACCATACGACGATCAAGTAGATCGTCGTAACAATATTATAGCTAAAATTATATTATATTTAATTTTATATTATGTTATAAAATAAAACAGTGATAATATTTTCAATATTATCAGTTTGATAATATATATTTATATTATAACTACCTACTTATTCGTGTAACATATTTATATACGTAATATATTTTACACATAGCTGTTATTATTAAATGACTGATTCTAAATACACTTAATTACTTCTTTATATATTTAATATCTGAAGATGACAGCACAGAAAAACTGTCAAAACAGTGTAATATTCTTGTGTGAAAAATATTGTTTATTACTAATCCAATAATTGAGTGATTCAATTTAATTAAATTCTGGTCACCGCCTCATACCAAGACTATCAAATATAGATCCCAAGAAACACACCCACACCAACTAGTGCTCCTCATGCAAATGTTATATATTCCTCTTCATTTTTTTTAATAACTACAATGTTTTTAATTAATAGTTTTTAACCACAAATATTTGAAAATACAGGAAAGGTAAATATATGAGATTTGCAAGCAGTAACCTTGTGTATCACCTACTTGAATAAAACTGAATTACAGTTCCAGTATTTTATTATGTGCATCATTGTGTGATGTGTTTTTGCATTATTTGCTTTACATGATTTTTTTCAAGTTTCTGTTTTGTTGATAAATATGAATATCAGATTTTTACGTCACAAATTATCTGCTGTGTGTATTACGTGCAGTTGAGTTATTATTCACTTTACTATCTTTTAAAGTCTCCAATGTCTTTAGAAATTTGGTGGGCCTATATTATTTTTCTCCCCTTGTTCATTTTATTTTTGGTTTTGTCCACTATAAAACTTAATCAGACGTACCCTTCTGAGTGAGAAATTATCTGGGAATGATTCCTGCATGTATGTTTCTACATTATGTCTGGATCCTGGCAATCCTTGTGTTATTTTATTTCTGATGTGGTGTGTACATTATTTAGTTTTTGCAATGTTTTATTTGATTATATAATTTTTGTTGTCTGAAATACATACATCATCATATAAAGTGAATGTGTATGTGTAAATTAACTTCTTAATTAATAACTATGTACACAGACTTGTCTTTGCCATGTTAATGATGAGACAGTTCAGGTACCTGAAACAATGAAATACGTCTAATTCTGTAGTACAGCCTATATTCGGTATACTACTCTAATGCTTTTGAAATCCTTCCTGATCTGCAGATAAAGGGAAACTTTAGACAAATAATACCAAAATAGCCCAATTCCTTTGGCCAAATCCTATCACAAACTATTATTCAGTGGTACTAGAAGAACAAATAGGGCTGACTGATAAATGACTTTGGTTGCTGAATAAAATTTCATTTACCTGCTTCATTAGGATTTGATGGTTTTGCATATACGGAGTTTAGTGGAAAATTTGCTTCACCTGGTATGTCAAATTTTGAAATTGCAAGTGTGTACATTTCTTGAAGTCCTTGACTTTTTGTATTGCATTTTTGTAAACGCTTAAGACATTCTGTTATATACAATGTAATGTATATAAGTACACGATCTGCTTCACTCTAAAACAAAAATATTTACATAAAAGGTATTAGAGAGATATATGTCTAACATACAGGCAAAATGCACTCAGAACTAGTAGAGTTACTGAATATTTCATATAACAAAACCTGTGTTTTTTTTAAAGTCAATTAAAAGTGTCGAAATAAAACTAATCTGACTAAAAAAAGAATGGGGTTTATACACGTCTGTTGTATGTGTGAGATCACTACAATTACAATAATAATATGCATTTATTTATGTAATAATATTTACCGTATTGTTCCAAATACAAGCCGCACTTTTTCTCCTAAAAACATGGTCGCTAATTTGGCCTGCGGCTTGCATTCGCGCGCTAACGAAATTCAAAGTTATCTAACGAATGCTTTTGGTATCTATGAGTTGTTTACTCCCTAAGCAACAGTAGTTTGCCTGGCTGTTGTTAACTCTGGGACTACGATTTATGACTGCAAGCATATGTATTAACAGCAAACTGAACAAAGAATAGGAATAAAAAGTGTATGTGCGTGCGCACGCGCGCGTGTTCGCACCCTTCTGTAGGCAGCAAGAAAAAGTATGAGTAGAGTGGGTGTGAGTAACATGTTTCTAAATACCAGGTAAACTACCAGTGCGGTTTTCTATTGTAATAGCGACAACATTGCTTATCTGTACTTTGTTTTCATTCAGCAATTTTATAGTGCGTTTGTGGTATGAGTGATATTGTGGAGACTAAAGGTACGCAGTCAAATCAAATTCCAAAAAATAAACGTAATACGTACAATGCAAATTATAAATTAATTGTGATACAACATGCAGAAAAAACATTCAATCGCAAAGCCACAAGAAAATTCGATATTGATGAATCCTGTATTCGACGATGGAGAAAACAGAAGGAACGGCTTTTAAATGCAAATACTTCGCGAGGAGCATTCACGAGACCTCAAGCTGGGCGTTTTGTAGCAGTTATTATTATTTACAATGTGTTTCACCCCGCGTTGAGGCGACAATAATTAAATTTACTTTACTTTTAACTGCATCACGTTTTGTGGCATCAATATAATAATATTTGCTTTGTTTATTTTGCTGACATAAATATAATTGGTACTTACTTGCTTGTGGTTTTATTACATTGTTGGGCGCCAGAGCTGGACTCAATCTCAAGGGGTTATATAAATAATAACCCAGATCGTTCAGACTTAAAAGAACTTATACTGACTGAATAAGATTACATACATTTAATATTTATCACTGATTAAAACATCCTTCAATATTTCTTATGAATTATTCTTCATTACTACAAGGTTTATAACATCTTCTATTAATTAATACAAACAAAACATCTTTATTATACTGGTATTTCCATTCAACTCACATTCTAGCATTTGATTTATCATTTATCATTAATAATTCATAGTTTGAACTTGTCATATTAATATTTCTATCCCTATTAATTTAATCTCTATTACTACTCACACCAGTACCTCTCATATTACATATAAATGCATTGTTACAAAATTTTCTTAACTCTGAACGATTTGTGGGTTGTTTTAGAATGAAATGAGCATTTGAGTCAGACAGCTAAGTTTGTTTCAGTAAATTGATAAACTAATGGACAATGATTTGGCTATAATACGTTTACTTGTTCTGTTGAATTCCAATAGCGGTTCTCCTGCTGGGTGCACTGCACTTCACAATCACTTAATTTCTTGTCTGGGAGATTGACACATCACTCGCTTCACGTTTTTACTGGTCGACGCGCACAGGTTATAAATTGACTGGTTAATTCACAATTCCGCACACATAACATAATTATACTTTCCGATACTGACTTTCGCGATTGTCCATCCGTTCTTCATACACTTATATTCATTTATCATTGACAAAACTATACATCTTTCATTGTTCTGATAGGCTCGATTCCTCATTCTTCTAACTTTCAAACATACTTCCTCGTCTCAGTCCCGCGTCTGTACACTCAAACTTTCAACAAAGATTTTCTCGTTCGGAGTGACATGGACTCCACGTCTGGTTGTTATCGAAGACCCCCTGTTTCGCTGTTGCCTGTTCTTTTTATGTGCTGACAGAGTTCCTCCCTCTACGCTGATGTCCGTCTGTTTTTCCAATTGGCTTATGTTTAAATTTTTCAGCGCTTAGTTTGAAATCATCCACCTGTGAGGCTCCTTTAGTTCCCGCTCAGTAGTGACGCTTCGGTGATTGGTACACAGTTTGGGCGATTGACTTCTACCGCGTTTTTCCGTTACTTTAAAAAATGACACTTCACTTTCTAAAATCAGCCATTGGAGTGGGTGAATTCCACTGTTTGGCTAAGGGCGTTAAGACTACTTTCTAACAGTAAAGCTAAGTTCGCGAATACAATGCATTTATAGTTTCATGGTCGGCACCGTTTCCGCTCAGTATTGTATCTTCTGTTTGCCGGGGTGTCGGCAAACAGACACCTGTACCACTCCCTTATTCTCTAGTTACTTTGTCAAAATACTGCTTTCATTATTAGTCATACTACGTTTTTATTTTATTTACTACTCATTTCATTCCGAATTTACTTATTTCTATTATCATTCATAACTTCTTATTACTCTTATATTTATTACAAACTTTACTAACTTCATATTTATCTTATCTATTTACATTACAACTTGATTGCCAAATTTTTTTATTAATTACACTTCGTCAATAGCTAGGTACACATATATATATATATATATATATATATATATATATATATATTGCAACGATACAGCCATATGCTGTATTGAGCACTGATTTAAATAAATATAAAATTTGTAAAATTATTATAAGTTTGGGGTAAATGGACACGTCTGGGATTGTAAAAATGTTTCATTGTTACACTAGGGGAGAAATTAACCTGTTCCAACAGGCAAAGAACACCTGCTCGATTGTATGTGTGTTACGCGTGTATCTTGTGTGTGTTAGTGATGCATGTACAGACAGGAATCCCAGCAACCCTCCCGAAGTAATTACTAAAATAATTATTTTAATTCACTGTGTGAAAACTAATTAGTGTATAAACAAAAGGCACCAAAGTGTGTGTAAATTTTATAGTTATCCA
This sequence comes from Magicicada septendecula, assembly GCA_034769895.1. Taxonomy (NCBI): domain Eukaryota; kingdom Metazoa; phylum Arthropoda; class Insecta; order Hemiptera; family Cicadidae; genus Magicicada; species Magicicada septendecula. The sequence continues at coordinate 323,955,049 of CM068376.1, read as the reverse complement.
CAGTAAGAAAATGACGTTAATACGACACACTACGCGAAGTCAGTGCGAAATAAGTGTTCCAAAAATACGCAAATTACACTTAGACGCTCAAATTAATACAGTGAGTGCTTAATCAAATTAGCTATGATTTGTGCTATCTTGATTCCATACAAAACATTGCCATTTGCAAAAAACTGCAAATATATGAAAAGGTTCGGGAGTGGGGGGTTATCATGTCATCTGCAGGTCTCGACAGGATAATTTCGGAACCAACAGGTGCGGAATCTCGAGAGGGTATAAATTAAGGGTTCGACTGGAAGCCCTTCTCTTCTTTTCAAAACACAGTTGCAGTCGGACATGCTGTCCGTCGGCAGAACAGTTTTATTTTATTATAAGTCTCATCTACGAACGAATAAAGACGTTCAGTAATTATGTTTACACTATTTAGGGAAACGTAGAGTACCGGGACCGTTTAGATCAGTAAGAGTATCAACGGAGAAGCTACAAAGAGCGATGCGAGATGCTAGACGTTAGGAGATGCTTTTTAGACGCCTAACAGCTGAACGAGATCTACCTCGCAGCAGATAGTAATTCTCTACGACAGACCACACACTGCTGGAGAACGACGCTGGACTCTGGACATATCCAGGACCACACCAAGCCAGGAGTAACGGAAACCCAACTCTGGACAACGCTGTACCCCCAATAAGTCATAAGGTCATCAAAACTCGAGGTGACATGCATAATGCATTTATAAATGATTTTTTTAAAAGAGCTCATAAAGACTATATAAAGAGACAATTAATTAAAACAAAAAAAGTTAATAATTAGAAATAATGTAATAGAGTCTTATGTAAATGTTTTAGTCGTAAGAATGAGCGATCGCATATAGATAAATATAGAAAAAAAAAGAATTTAATTTTGAGATAGTATATTTTTTTTATCAAAGCAAAATAATTGAAATGATTTGATATTTGCATTTTGTAGAAAAGAATAATTTAAATTTTGAATATGAAACAAATGCCAGTCTAAGAGTAACTAATATAATTTTAAATTTATTTTTAAAAAACTGGTGTAGACTGAGCAAGCTGAGGTCAGATCTGAGTTAAATGAATTAAATTAAAATAAAACTTAATTACATTTAAATTTTATTTTTTTTCATTAAATCAATTTGAATAAATGTCTAGATTAAGATTATTAACATGTCTAGATGTAAGAGTGTTTTAAATGTGTGTAACACCGTATAGCTTAAGAGATGAACTTAATAATGAGTGATATCTTGATCGGAGATTAATAACAATGTTTTATTATTTATAATGCTTGTTAAAACAATAAACATGAAATTTTAACTACTCATAAATTTACTACTCTTATTATAGTTACACCTGGTATTGTTATAATTATTTACAACCTGCATATACATAAGGTATTGTTGTATAATTTTGGGTCCCAAAGAACGTGGGGCCACAAATTTATGTTATGTATTGTTGTAATATATATATTGCAACATGACAAATGGTCTCAATATAGATGAATATAAACAATAATGAATATCAGCTATTATAAGTGTCACTAATTGTGCATTCTTTTCTGCAAGTCTGGTATGGGCTCGAACCTGTTACCTTGCAGAAAATGGTGCTCGCAATGATGGGGCAGTAAAAGTGCAAGTTAAATAAATTAATAATTTGTGATTTATGGTCTCCAAGTCGTGTTATTGAAATAAAACTTATAGTTTACCTTATTTCTTTTCCATCTTGCGACTTCGTTATATGTCATACACGACATGTTTCGGGAAACATGTTCCCATCTTCAGGTTTAAAAACTGTTTGTTCTCACATGAAGAACTTGTCAACGCAAATAAAAACTTATACTAACATCATTAAAAACACACTATATTAATAACGTACCGCGCGAAGAATCAACAGTTGCGATTATGAACCCGAACAGTGTGCACTGATTTTTATGTGTGTGTAGTTAGGACGATTATATCATTTAATTAATTTTGTGTGTGTGTGTGTAGTTAGGACAATTATTATCATTTAGTTAATTTATATGTGTTAGTGTAGGACTGTGAATATTAGGATTAAGAAATTATTCGAACTGCTAGTGCTACATAAAAATAACTATTTTTACACAAACTATATAAGAACTAACTAATTTTATAAGTAAAGAAAAAAAAGATGGCGGAACTAGCTGAAGTTGTACGTATGCTACAAGAATTTCAAGCCGAAAATAAAGCAGCAAATAAAAAACGTGATGCTGAAAATAAGAAACGTGATGATGAATTTAAAGCGGAATTACAAAAACGTGATGCTGAAAATAAAAAACGTGATGCTGAAAATAAGAAACGTGATGATGAATTTAAAGCAGAATTACAAAAACGTGATGCTGAAAATAAAAAACGTGATGACGAATTTAAAGCTGAAATGCGAAAAAATAATAATGAAATTAAAGCTGAGTTAAAAAAACGGAATAATGAACTTAAAAATATGATACAAACTGAGTTTAACAAGATCAATGAATCATTAACAGAGCAATTGGAGCGATATAAAAAAGAATGGGAGGAGGTAACGCCCGTATCGAAAATTCAATACACATATGACCCACATAAGCCATCAGATAAACCTGATCCAGCACAACCGAATACCGTTACAAGCTGTCAAGGTCACATACAAAATAATACACTGCCACTTAACCAACAAAAAACGGAATTAGAACCAATAGGAAATAATAACACGTACTCACCTACAGTATTAGAAGTTGTGGAGACTGAACCAAAAGCACTAATCCATAAACACCATTATAGCACTAGTACAGATTTGAATAAAGACAGTAAGATCACTATAAATCATAGCACTAAATGTAGTAATAACGTAGTTGAATGTGGGGATGCTTGTTAAAAAACTAGTGGTATCCATCCATATGATGTGCGTGACACATTATTAGAAAGTGACAAGGATCACTCGGAAAAAACTGAACGTAATACTACATGTCCTACACTCGATGCACATAATAAGAACGTTAAAGCACACAGTTTACTCAACACAGAACCAGAGATATCAGCTGGTAGTGAAGATTGTATTCAAATAAATAAGAACATTAAAGCACACAGTTTAATTGACACAGAACCAAGAATATCAGCTGGTAGTGAAAATGGTATTCAAAGAAATAATTACGTTAAAAACAATACAACGATACCCACGAATAAATTACAGATTTGGATGGCGGATAAAAATAAAACGCTAGCCACTGAACAAGTAAATGTTAAATTAAAATACGATGAACAGAAAATGAATAGTCCGGCGGTGATAATAATAAAACTCATGTGTATTATTCTACTGGGAATCGATGTTCTAACGAAATGTAAGGCTCAGATCGAGTTGGATAACAGTCTCAGGCATAGGGGTATAAATGATCGTAAAAGTCAGCTGTGGAAAGATAACAATGTAAAATAACGGCGAATGACCTACATATGCTTTGAATGAGATACGGCGGCCTAGCATATCGATTACATTTGACCAGACAATGAACACTGATAATGATTTAAAACCGCAATAAGTCAATTTATTAGAAAATGTTATAGAGCAGCATGGGAAAAATATTAATGTCATGAACTACCAAATCCATAAAAGAAAAAAAAAGCCCTGAGTAAAATAATAATAATAATAATAATAATAAGATAATAAGATGGAATGCACCTACTGTTATGCAACTTGCTCATAAGAAAACCACTATGTGTGAATGAATGGACAGTATATTAGCTGAAAGATTAAGATAAAAAAGAAAAAAAAAACTATAGACATTGTTGCCACATTGCATAGTGGTAAGAAAGACATTAAATGAAGAGTTAATTACGTTTTAGTTCGTGAAGATTACTTATTATGTTTTGGATTATAGTATTTGTTTAGAAGGTTCTATTAGAAGAATGTTTTAAGTTTAAAAAGAGAAAAAAAATTAATTTTCGAGGAAAATAAATTTTTTTTATTTAACCTGGAGGCTTATGCAACGTGACAAATGGTCTCAATATAGATGAATATAAACAATAATGAATATCAGCTATTATAAGTGTCCCAATGAATAAATGAATGCTTAAAAATAATTAGTGTTAATAAAATAATTAGAATTAATAGAAGATAATTAGAAAATAAGACAATGTAGAACCATGAAAATATAATTTTACATCTCATACGTGCGTTCGTATGTTATCATACCTCAGTCAGGGGTTGATACATATACTTATGCTGAACGTATCGTTGCATAACATACGAAACATATATATATATATATATATATATATATATATATATATATATATATGATAACATACGAACGCACGTATGACATGTAAAAAATGTAAATAATAAAAATAATGTAATAATTAAGCGTTAGGTATAAGAGATAATAAAAGAAATAAACGTATTAATTAATTTTAAATAAATAAATAATTGTAAGTGAGCCTGCATATGGAATTAAAAGCCTAGTTGGTTTTTAAACGCAGCGAAGGGGAGAAAGAAACACGCGCCGACCGGCAAGGGTGACGTCATAGCGACAGGCAGCCGCGTGTGTGTGTGTTAGTGTGTAAATGAAGAACAAGTTGAATTATGCATACGATTGTGGAAAATATTACACTTTTTTTAAGTACTGAACGAAAACCAGAAGTCACACGAATCAGAGACATATGTAAAAATAAAGCTGGCGCCTGGCGCTACAATTAGACATTAAGAATTAGACATCGTGTGAAATTTTGCCATAACTTCCATAGTTTACACACCTTAATGTTCATAATTTGCATAAGTTAAGTTTAATAATGTACTGTTACGTTCTATTCTTTTACTTACCAATTTTCACCACTTTTCCTTCTACTTACCGAGCATAGAAGATTCCAATTCACTTATAGGTCGCCACCGATATCTTTAAAGGTTAGATATGGAGACCTTGAAACACTTTTACTTATTTGCCAGGTTCGTTAGGCGAAATTTTCTATACGGGATAGGTGATGTTAATGTGATGTAATAATTAACTTAACACATGGTTATGCTACTAATTCATTTTATTAAAATTCATATTGTAAAATTACTTTCTTCTCTGTTTATAACTTTTAACAGTTCATCAAATTCTTCGCTTGATGTTGCACTCTAAAACAGTGTGTGAAAACTAAATTGATTACTCTAAATAATCGGTCTACATTTTAGTTCATTAGACAAATGCTACATTTCTTTTCTATTCTTTCTTTCAACACATTTACGTTAATCACTGAAAATGCAAAATATGGTGTATTACCTCCTTTTAGGACAAAACATATATCGAAAACAAAAAAACTTAAACTATTTTAATATATATTTTAAAACGACCCAATTTGCTCATTCACACATTCACACTTTTTGAGTTTTCCCCTTTATATAAAATTATAATAATAATTTTATTTTACCATGAATACTTGCAGCTGCGTCATTTCTCCCGACCGCGCATCGCGTCCCACATAGTTTTCCTATTTGAGTTCCAAAAGTTTATGTTCGCACTTTTAATAAAATTTTCTTGGTGTTCACTGTTACGTATCTGTTTAGTTTTTCTTTTCTTTACACTGATTTACACATTCTGATTTATATGGGGTTTGGTCGGTTCGTCACTTAGGGTCCACGATGTAATGGGGCGAATCAAAAGGGTTTTATTTTTATTAATTTTGGTTGTCATTTTATAAAACATTTTAAATTCATTTCATATATGTGTCCAGACCTTGGTGGAATTTAACTCGCAGTCTAAACAAAGCAAAGGTACGCTGTAACTGTGTTGAAATATTTGAAAAGAATGTGTTGTCAACTGGAGCACACTTCCTAGAACTTTGCGGTTGTGTGATATCCACTCACAAATGCACAAGCACCCACATCTGCGGAGCGCCTAACTTTACATAAACGAAAGTAAAGGCAGTGAAATATCGTCGACGGTTAACACTCAAAAATCCTATGTGTCAGGTGAACAACTACCAAGACATTGACAATGAAGGCTGTGTGCAGCGACGAAATTTGTTCGCCGGCAAGGCAGTGAGGTTTCCCCGCAAGTAACATCGTCACATAAAGTTTTCTCCCCAGTCGACTAACCTCCGTGGCCGCAGCCGGATGAATACAGCCGGCTGGCGGGCCCGAAATTATAACTGACTAACCAAGTTTATATCGGAGTTGTAAAGCAGTATAAAAAAGTGAGATTGACATGTAACGCCATAAAATCAAGTGAGTTCGGAGTAATAAATGAACTAACAACAGTTGGGACATAGTGCAAGAAATTTACAGGACGCGCCATGTGGTCGACAGTGACGCCGTTTCGGAAAGTAACAATATTCCTTTACACGTATTCTTATGTTCTATAAAAAAGGGGTTTTAAAGGTCTGAATGTGAGAGTGTGGCAAGCTGGGTTCGCCTTGATTAATTAAAAGTATATTAGAATAAGAAAAATGTTTAAATAAATGTGCATGTTGTATCTGTCTTAAAAGGAGAGAAAGTTGAGTTCTAATTGAAATTTTATTTAAAAGGAAATAATTAGATAATAAAATTTTGAATTCCATCAACCAAATGAGTGTAGCGTACGTTTGTTGGGTAACCTGATAATCACACTTGCATCTTAACGTTCGTGTGCCGAACTCTGGGTTGGAGGAAGATTCAAAGGTAGGTGGAAGATAAAAATAATTTCAATTTTATGTATTTATATTTGTATGTATTAAAAAGTAATTAAATTGACAAATGGCGTCACGACAGGGACTCGAATTTGAATAATTAAAATTCCACACCTACGATAGATGCAAGTTTGAGTTGAGGGTTAAGTAACTACGTAAAAATTACGCAGCACACATAAATTAGTACATCAATGTACAGAGGTTAAGAGTGAAGTGGTAAATATTTTAAGTAAGAAAATCTAGATTAATAAACTTATAGATATGGCAGATAATAACGAGAGTATAAATAACGAAGTCAGCTTCACTGACAGTCAGACAGAAAGTCAAACAAATACCGACTCAGGTATCCAAACAGAGTCACTATCAGTGGGTGATTGTAATGTAAAAGAGATGTCCATGAATGACTTATTTAACCTTTTAAGTAAACGATTTTATAGTAATGACGAAAAACTCAACGAACAAAAGAATAGTTTTGACAGCAAATTAGATGTAATTAAATTTGACATTGATGAGGTAAAAATGAAATGCGAAAATAGTTGTAACGAATTGAAACAAGATATTGAGAGAATGTAGTGTTTCCTACTATTTTATTAATTATAAAATGATCTTAAGGTCACAGCACCAATTGTAACCCTCGGTTATTTTTATATATTTATGAATAAAACTGTAAACTCCCACTTACCTTCAACTTTCTATCTGGCCGGATCGCATAGTGGGGACGAACCCCGTTCATACAGCGAACTTGACAGCACATCAAATGAAATAAGGTTTTGAAGGAAGTTAAATACCAAAATTTATCATTAGAAAGATAATGGTTTTTATTTTTTATGATTGTGAAACATTTACGACATGTATAAAATCAGAACAAAATTGTTACTCTCTCTCCTGGTTTTTTAAATTTTGGATTACAACTTTAGAAAAGTATGATGATAACTACGAAAACATAATAGCTACCTTACCTTATTTATAGTACATACAAACATAAACAGCCCAGCCTGCCGTTCTCACATACATACAATTTAATTTTTAAAAACCCCAGACCATCTTTTAATACCCCACAGCCCTTAAACCTTTATTGGAATAAAACCCGCCGGCAACGTGGTTTTCGCGCGCACTCATTATTGCTCTTTTAGATTTATTTTTTGGTGTCCGAAAAATATATAAATATGTTCTCCACTTTTTAATCGACCACGGTCACATGGTTTTAACGGTTATTTCACTTTTTTCTGGTACAATATGCAATTTTGTAAAGAGCCTACTTGGCTTGGTCCGGCGCCGGAACAATCAGTTGACGAACTGGGAGAACGAATGTAGCAGTTGCCGCTAATGTGATCTCATACTTTTGGTGGAAACCAATGCCTTGGGTTTCGTCGCAGTAGTTTCGTCCCATGTAATCCATGTAGTTGTTGGGGTGACGACAGTATACGATATTAGTGAGGCACTGGCTAACGTCACAAGATGGGTGGACCTTAATTTGCATATCCGTCGACTCAGTCAAGGAGACGAAACAGAAAATATACTTTTCACCATCTTGGCGGTCCACGACCGCGTCAGTCCGCGCGTATACCCGTGTCATACATACGGGCGCATGGTCACACACAAGCAAAGTTCTGGGAAATCTAGGGTGGCGTGGATTCCTTTACCGATTTTGCAACGTAATATTGCGTTGCCGCTTCGTTACAACTGTTCTATTCACCACGTGGTCTGTCTTCGTTGAAATCCAATTTACACAATACATTTATAAAACCCAAAAAATGCAATAAATAAAAATACCCATAATAAATTTGGACCGTTACAAGAATAGTAGAGTCGGTAGGAGAACAGAGTAAAAGTAAAAATAATAATGATAATAAAAAATTAACAAATGATGACAATAATGTCGAAAATGAGAATATAATTAAAAATGTGGTAATAGAGAGTAATAAATGAACTAACAACAGTTGGGACATAGTGCAAGAAATTTACAGGACGCGCCATGTGGTCGACAGTGACGCTGTTTCGGAAAGTAACAATATTAATGTTAACACTGATATTGAAAATGGTAATGTGATTGAAAGGGTGGTATCAGAGAGTGATACGTTGAAAATTAGTGAAATAGTGAGTGAGAGAGAGAGAGTGATATGTCGTAACGAAGTAGTAATTAGTGTTGATGAATTGGAAAAAGAATGGAAAGAAAGAGTAGATGAACATGGAGGGCAGAGGGTAAATTTTCCCCTTATTTGTGATGAACCAAGGTGTTTCCAAAAATGTTATTATTGGAGGGCAAGAGACCCTTATTAGTGAAAGATTTAAGCTGTTACCCCTTTTTGTATAAGTTAGTACCCTCTGTGTGGAATGATGTTGAAAGTGTGAGATGGTGTTATGATGAGAGAGATTTAGATAGAGAATTGTGTGTTGATAGAGAGATAGAATTATATAAGTTAAAGAGAAATTATAATGAGTGGAAAGAGATGATAAATGATATGAAATACTTACCTGTTAAAATAGAGAATGAGAATTATTTTGATACATGTTTGAATAATAATAATTTACCTTATGTGGTAATGAATGAGAAAATAACTGACCCGATATTGAATATAATTACTAATGGAGACTGGACAGAAATAAATAATGTTGACTTGATTTATGATTATTGTGGTAAAATGAATAAACTGAAATTTTATGGTTATTACACACAAGATAGCCAGATGTGTGTAAATAAAATTGAAAATTGTTATGTGAAACCCAGACTAATTTTTGACGATGGAGGCTGAAATTCATAAATGGACAATTTTAAATATTTTGTTTTATAGTTCAGACCTCGCAACCTTGGACAATGAAGTGTGATATAACTGAATAATGAATGATGAAGAATTGTAAATAAACTGATAGTGAAATTAATTGTGTATATTGTAAAATGTTAGGTATATGTATATGTAATGGAAATTGTTGTGATATTGCAAATATTTGCAATCTAAATAAATAACAAAATTAATTTTGAAGACAGTAATTAGCGAATTGTAATTGTTTTGATAGCAATTGAACTTGTATTTTCAATAATGAATTTGAGATGTTTTAATATTCTGATTGATTTAAATGTGGTATAATTGAATTTTCTAATGAGTTTAAATTATTTTATGAGAATTGAATTTGATAGTAATCAAGAAATAAATGTTAAATTGTTTGATATGAAATAACACTGTTGTTAAATGTTTCAGAAGTTACGTGGAGTTATTGGTGTGTATTTTGTGTTTATGTCAGTAGGTGAATAATGTACTGTAAGTATAAAGTTTATAATACCAGTCAGATATAATAAAATGTTTATAGGGGTGAAAAGATTTGGATCAATAATAAAAATGAATTGAGATAATGGTATTAAATAGAAACTGTAATTAAAAAGTAATAATAACTGAAAGGTGAATTAAAATTATATTTAGTTTGAACTGTAATAAATAGACTTTGATAAATATGTTAACTAAAAGATTTATAGAAACAAAAAAGTTGTAGGAAGTATATGTGTCAGTATGTGGTAAGCAGAATATTTAGACTGAAGGAGTGTTTATAACAACAGTCTGGCAGACAACTGTTAATATAAACAGGTGTGTTGTATGTTGTGACTAATGTCTACAGTCATGCTGAATTGACAATAACAAAAATGTTGTAGCCTGCTGAATCATTGCCAGTAGGAAAATCCTAGTATGAAATAAAAGAAATTAAGATGTGTTGAAATGAAGGTAAATTTTTATAATGCAAGGAAATGACTTAATGTTTTGAATATAGTGCAGTTAAATCTTGTGTGATAGGATTTTGTTAATGGATAATCATTTTGAAAAAAAAAATGTAACTAATTCTGAAATTGTTAATTAAATAAAAAGTAAATTAATTTGGTAATTAAATCAATTGAAAAGATGATTTTTAATAATGGACTTAAATGTATTTTGATTCAAATTTCAGAGATAATGATAGATTAAATAATAATTGATGAAAGCAACGTTTAAAATATGCATTTAAAATTGAAAATTGAAGGAAATGTTTGAGCTGAAACAGTGTTTGGAAAATAAGATGTGTATATTACTGTCCAAGTAACTTGTATCAATGACAATCTAGGTTTTATGTTTAACTGTAGATTCCCCACCTAAGTGCGGTCATGACCTCACCGGATCATGACCGTGAAAGTAGTTAATTGTGACAAATCATAAATTTTACTTGATATAACCGGCTTGTGGTTTGTTTTATTTTGCTAACCCGGTGGTTTGTTAGATTTAGTAGGGGGGTTATTTTTGGGGAATCTACCAAATTTTGGAACAGGTCTATTTTCACCCAGATAGGGGTGGTAGTCCATTAGGGGTATATAAATAAAGAATAGTAGGTATAATACTGAATTTTATTGTAACGCCGAAGCAAGGATGGGGTGGAATAAAAGAAAAAATGTCCACCCCTTCCGCATCAGTCCTTGTGAAAGCAACTGGGCGCTACAGTCCAGGGGGGGAAATAGTGAGTGTGGATGGGGGGTGACCTAGTTACAGGTCACGAGGGCGATGTGGTTTACCGCTAGGATGAGGCCGGCAAGGGCCAAGAAGCCTAGCGCAGAACACATGAATGAATGTAACGGGTATCAGGGGTTAAGGGATTAAAAGGGGGGTAATAGAGAAAAAAAAATTTATTTTGATATTTTTGGTGCCTGCCACCAAATTGATGTTTTAAATTTTGACTATATTATTGTTTGTGTGTATTAATAGTGTTATTGAATTATATTGTTTAGGATATATGTATAATCAAATGTTAGGATAAGGAAGTTCATGTTTTAATTAAATGTTCCATTTATTTGTTTTTTCTAATTATTAATAATAATGAAGAGAATTAATCAATTCAGGTAAAAGATTTTATTATTTGATTTTGCAGAAAATAATGTAGATAGAGCAATTTCATTTCAACTTAAATAGATTTTGAATATAAGAATAAAATTTTTGGCTAGAACGTAGTAATTATAGGTGTATGTACGCGCCCAGTATTTGCCAAAGGCGACCCAGTGTGCATGAAAAGGGGAAACATCGGTTGAGGATCTGGTATGGTATAAGACCAGGGGTTTGGATTTTGGGGCGGCATGTTAGAAGGTGAGGTGCGCTGTGGTGCGTGTCTGTTCGATTTTATGGTGTTGGGATCTCGCATAGAGAAGTCCAGTAATCTCGTTCAGATGCGGCCATAGTCGCCGAACCAGGGGGGTAGTTTACCCATGATGTATAAGAACAATTGGGGGTTGTTGGCACCATATCCTCACCAGTCCTCTTAGAGGTTTAGCAATGAGATTTCTTCTGTTCCGGCAGAAGATATCTCATTGGAGGGGGGGGGATTGTAATGGGGTGAATCAAAAGGGTTTTATTTTTATTAATTTTGGTTGTCATTTTATAAAACATTTTAAATTCATTTCATATATGTGTCCAGACCTTGGTGGAATTTAACTCGCAGTCTAAACAAAGCAAAGGTACGCTGTAACTGTGTTGAAATATTTGAAAAGAATGTGTTGTCAACTGGAGCACACTTCCTAGAACTTTGCGGTTGTGTGATATCCACTCACAAATGCACAAGCACCCACATCTGCGGAGCGCCTAACTTTACATAAACGAAAGTAAAGGCAGTGAAATATCATCGATGGTTAACACTCAAAAATCCTATGTGTCAGGTGAACAACTACCAAGACATTGACAATGAAGGCTGTGTGCGGCGACGAAATTTGTTCGCCGGCAAGGCAGTGAGGTTTCCCCGTATATAACATCGTCACATAAAGTTTTCTCCCCAGTCGACTAACCTCCGTGGCCGCAGCCGGATGAATACAGCCGGCTGGCGGGCCCGAAATTATAACTGACTAACCAAGTTTATATCGGAGTTGTAAAGCAGTATAAAAAAGTGAGATTGACATGTAACGCCATAAAATCAAGTGAGTTCGGAGTAATAAATGAACTAACAACAGTTGGGACATAGTGCAAGAAATTTACAGGACGCGCCATGTGGTCGACAGTGACGCCGTTTCGGAAAGTAACAATATTCCTTTACACGTATTCTTATGTTCTATAAAAAAGGGGTTTTAAAGGTCTGAATGTGAGAGTGTGGCAAGCTGGGTTCGACTTGATTAATTAAAAGTATATTAGAATAAGAAAAATGTTTAAATAAATGTGCATGTTGTATCTGTCTTAAAAGGAGAGAAAGTTGAGTTCTAATTGAAATTTTATTTAAAAGGAAATAATTAGATAATAAAATTTTGAATTCCATCAAACAAATGAGTGTAGCGTACGTTTGTTGGGTAACCTGATAATCACACTTGCATCTTAACGTTCGTGTGCCGAACTCTGGGTTGGAGGAAGATTCAAAGGTAGGTGGAAGATAAAAATAATTTCAATTTTATGTATTTATATTTGTATGTATTAAAAAGTAATTAACTTGACAACGAGTCTTAGCGTACGTCTGGCAAGACGTACGCTATCTTGCCGACTGCCCGCAACTCTGTTACACCGCTGCCTGCTACCACTCTGTTACGCAGATGGAAATGCACACTGCCTTCTTGTGACGAATTGTTAGTCGACGCTCACAATGTATGGCTTTGTCCATGTGCCTCAGGTGTGGATGATATTGCACTGCGACGAGGCAGGGGACTCAGTTGGGTGGAGTCTTCACTGGACTTCCGTCATCTTCAAACATGTGGTGAAAGAAATCTTACAGCTTAGCCATTTAGTTAGCGTCCCTTTTGAACGCATGTGCGTCACCTCTGCGCGCGTGTTAATGTTGCACGTAGTAATACGTGACAAAACATCGAATTTAACACAAGAGTCTGACATTCCTCACTACACTCCACTCAAAAGTTTATGTTGCTGTTCTTTGTTCGACTGCAGCCGTATTTTCCGTGGGATTGGCAATTGAAAATTAAATAAAATCAAACCTCCCATTTTGCCCCATCACAATACCCCCCCCCCAATGAGAGGTCTTCTGCCATAACAGAAGAACTCTCATTGCTACCCCTAAGAGGATCGGTGAGGATATGGCGCCAACAACCCCCCCGTTAATTCTTTAAAACACTTCATGGGTAAACTACCCCCCTAGCTCGGCGACTATGGCTGCACCTGAACAAGATTACTGGACTTCTCTGTACGTAATCCCAACACCATAATATCGGACAGATATTCACCATAGTACCCCTAACCTTCTAACATTTCACAAAAAAATCAAAACTGGCCTTATACCATACCAGATCCTCAACCGATATGTCCCCCTTTACATGCATACTGGGTCGCCTTTAGCAAATACTGGGTGCGTACACATACTCATTATTGTATTAAAACAAACTCCTTATTTAAAATTCCTAAAAGGTATCTTTCAAATTTCATTTCTTTTCTCAATTTACTTAAATCCAATCCAGTTCAAATCCAAAATAAACTAAGCAAATCAAATTGAAATCATTTAAATTTTTTGTTTGCCTAGAGGAATTCATTAATTTACTTTCCAAAATTTTTAAATCTTTTAATTGGATTCATAACTCTTCTTAATTACCTATTAACAATCATAATGAACCAATAAAAATACACAACTTACTTCTACTATAAAGTCAAAATTCAAAATAAATGCACTTGTATACAAAAGAGAACACAAAAGGCATATTATAAATCAGCTGACACCTTCCCTACTTATAAGGAACATTACAATTTCCAATAACGTTATTTAATACAAAAATAGAAAATGTACAAAAATAAATTTTTTTTTTCAAATAAAATTTTAATTTCCCAAAATATTTCTTTTATCAATATCCAGAAAAGATAAAATTATTTAATTTAATTAAGTAACAAAAAATTTATAAGTTAATCCCTAGAAACCTATCCTGGCTCTAACATCAGCCATCAGCTGATCTCTCTGGGTCAGGTGAATGACCTTACCCTATATACACCATACAAAACTATACCAGGAAAAATACACAACATATGTTCATAACTCTTAAACTCTAACATAATAAAAATAATGGCACAATAAAACATAATAAACAAAATCTGATAAACATCTTCTACACTTGAAATAGTCTTTCCAGAATCAGTAAAGTCCTTTATGAAATTATTATACAGAGTATAACACACTTCAATCACTTACGTCTAAACAGACTATCTACTACAGTATTACTTCTTGAATCAAAATAAAATCATTTAATTAGCTCGTCAGCTAGTCAGCACCATTGTCTCAAGTTTTAGTTCGTTACTCCCCTGAGTAAACCCCCCTTACCACACACTCTATGCCCCCCTGAACTGTTGCGTTCAGTTGCTTCCACAAGGACTGAATTTGAGGAGGAATTTTGGCATCTCCTGTCCTTGCTTCAGCCTTACATGTTTAAAATTATCAGATATCATAATATCTGGAAGTTACATATTTAAAACCTTAATGCGGGTCTATCACCTTTTTTTACTGTTCCTACGCGAACAGTGATAGCCGCTGTTCCATAGTTTGGTGATTCCCCTGAGTTACCCCCTTTCAATTTCTAAATTCACCTTTTTAGAATATACTTACATAAATCCACGGTCAGGGTTCGGTGAGGCCGTGACCGCCCAAAAAGTGGGGAATCACAAGTATAAAAAATATTTATTTATGATATGGTTACACTTTAAAGTTACAATTTCCATTACATGACATTTCTAGTCTTGATTGTGTGTTTTAATATAAAACATTTCTTTCTTAACTTTCCCTACTTTGACCTTCATTAACATAAAATAGTGAGTACAACAAAATATTTACTTAGTCACTCAAACTAATCTATTCATACTTACGTAGGCTATCACCAACTAACGATTGAATCTTTCATTACAACTTAATAGACCATTTAATAAAAAGAATTACTCCCTCTCACTCCATTAAAATAAACATTTACTTTGCATCTGAATAAAAATTTACAAATATTTCAAATTTAGGTTTAGTTTCAAATTCTATTAAATTCTTACTTGTTTCATTTATTATTACATTTTACCTATGATTTTCTCTTTAACATTTTCATTATCAATTATTTTGGGTGACTCTTAATTATTCATAATAATACGATTTACAAATGGGTGTTTAAATATAACCTTACCCCCTTCTGCCTCTAACACTTGCTAACAGATTTACATAGTATGACACCACTCCCTCAAAATATTTATCTCCATTAACTCTCTAACTCCACTTATAATAAAATACCCTCTACCCTCTTTGTACTTAGGATGTGTGTTCCCTCCCTCCGCAATTCCATTCATAACCGTTTGCCTCTCCACCAAATATCGGCAAGCACTCTACTAAAACCCTCTACTACCCACCACAACGCCCGTCGTTAAGGACTCCTTATCACACCACCCACCTTACAAAATTCCATCATCTGTTTATTACCTAAATATACCACTCTCATTACTCTACCTATAATCACTCTCGCTACTGTGTCACTACTATTACCCAGTTTCCTATACTACTTTTATTCCCAAAATCTTATTTCTGTTTAACACCCATTTAAACTTAACTCTGACTGACTTAAATGTCCTATTGAAATACTTGTCACCCAAATTCTAACTTTTGTTACACATTGAAAATTCCATTAGAAAACTCCTAACTACCTCAAACTAGTTTTATCACTTAATTTAAAACCTTTTAAACACATTTAAAATTTATAAACATTTTACTTGATTTAAATTGCCTTATCATCTTCATACTTACAGTACATCACTCATATACTGTCATAGGCACAAAATATAAACATTGATCACCACCAAATAATGTATATAACTCCATGTATCTTCTGAAACATTTTAACAACCATGTTACTCCACAAACTAAACACATTTTACATTTATTTATTTATTATTTATTAAAATCATTTAAATTCATTAGAAAATTCAATTATACAACATTAATTAATTAATTAATCTCAAATTCTTTAATTCAATCAATTGTTCAAAACACGAATTATTTTAATTACTTTACTCCAAACCAATTACAATTCATTTATTACCACCTTCATAATTACTCTCATTATTTATTTATTCTGTCAAAATATTATTATTATTACTACAACAATTTCTACTACATACACACACTGTTTACATTAAATACATTTTACAACACAATTAATTTCATTATAAATTTATTTACAAATTCTTGTCATTATTTTTCTGTTTACCACACCTCATCTCATAAGTTAGCAAGGTCATAACCATAAACTAAAATATTTAAAATGTCCATTCACTGATTTTATATTTAACCACCGTCATCATATATGATTCTTACTTTTATATAATAATTATCGTCCTTACTCACACTCGTTACACTATTATTATTATTATTGTAATGACCATTATCAACATAGTATTTGACACCATTATTGCCTATTAATTCATAAAACCCGTCTACATTGGTAATTTCAGTTCTGTCTCCGTCGGTATTTTTGTTCAACATAAGGTAAGTTATTTTATCATCATATTCCTCCACTACATTCATCACAACATCAGGTAAGTTTTTATAATTTATAAAGGTATCATCAAAATAATCATCTATCTCCTTCAATTCTAACCGCTCTTTCAACTCATCATAACTCCTTCTCAACGTAAATAACTCTATTATTCTCTCTCTCTCTCAAAATACTTCTCACAACCCCCCTGAACTATCTCATTCCATGCAAAGGGCACAACAAACTTACTATACGTCTTGGCACTTCCAAGACCATCGCAAAAAATAAAGGGACCATTTGAAGACACCTCGTCTTCCACACCACCACCACCGGAGGACACTCTGTCCTCATAAAACACCTGTGAAACCTTTGTTTCACCATAAACTTGGGAAAAATCTGCCCTTTGCCCATCTAACCCTCTACACACACTCTCACAACCTCATCAACACTTTCTCTGCTCCCAACCCTACTCTCTAACACGTTTTTAATTTCACCACTGTTATCACTCGTTAACCCATTATTATAATTATCGTTATTACTCACCTTGTTTACCGTCACCTTTTTTGTATCTAAACTACTTACACTACCATTAATACATATATTTCCGTCACTTTCGTTTGTGTTGTTCTTACCTGTATTTATTCCCCACACTCCCATTCTCTCAATATTCTGTTCTAATTTGTTAAAGTTATTTTCAAATACAGTAGAACCTCGTTAACCCGGACCTCTTTAACCCGGACGTCCGGATAACGCGGACCAGTTTTGGAAAAAAAAATTACATGTATGTTGTTCAGCGTAGTAAATGAAGACTTGTTTTATAGACAATAAATCGGTATTCTCAGTAGGTACATTACTCGAATTCACTTGCCAGCGGGCGAGTTCATTGCACTCACCCCACCTGCTGTTGCTATGCAGCAAACTGGTGACTCAACCCTCTCCTTCCCCTCCCTGCGCCTCGCACTTGACATTGACCTAGAAACAACATTCCTCAGTTGCGCTGCAATCTCGGTAGTGTTCGCGTGTTGTCCTAGTGTCACTGTCGAGGTACAGTATCGTTGCGCTGTTTCGTTAGCGTGTTGTTCGCGATGGCGACGAAACGTAAAAACATTGTTGTGACTATGAAAAAAAGGATGGAAGCATTGACAAGAATTGATAAGGGAGAATCGTTAAAGAACATTGCTGCTGAGTTTGGAGTAGGAACATCGACCGTATCTGATTGGAAAAAGAACAGAAAACGCATTGAAGACTTTTGTTTCAAAATGATTTCTAAGGACAGTTTGGATAATCGGTGTAAAGCAAAAACTGCTAAACTAGAAACTCTGGATGAAGCATTGTTTGTCTGGTTTTGTGCTGAAAGAGAACGTGGTTTGCCGATTTCTGGACCCATCATCCAACAGAAAGCATTGAGTTTGAACAAACAGTTGCCCCATGGAGACCCGAGTTTTACAGCTAGCCCGGGGTGGTTGGACAGATGGAAAAAATGGCATGGAGTGCGTCAACTTACAATCACTGGAGAAAGCTTGTCAGGTGATGTTGAAGCGGCAGAAAAATTTAAAAAAGAGTTTGAAGACTTTATTAAAAAGGAAGAACTGACTGCAGATCAAGTTTACAATGCCGATGAATCCGGTTTATTTTACCAGATGTTGCCGAGTAAAACGCTAGCCTCAAAATTAGGAGATTCAGCGAAAGGGTATAAAAAAGGGAAAGACCGCCTCACCATAATGGCTTGCAGTAATGCGTCAGGAAAGCACAAAATTCCTCTCCTTATAATAGGGAAGTCTAAAACCCCCGTGCATTGAAAAATGTGAAACGAGGCTCATTGCCTGTCGTTTACAGCTCACAAAAAAGTGCTTGGATGGTTAGTGACATTTTCAAACAATGGTTTTTCGAGAATTTTGTGCCGTCAGTAAAAAAATATTTGAAGAACTGTAGCCTTCCCAACAAGGCGGTTTTGCTGATTGACAATGCGCCTTCGCATCCGTCTGTCAATGAACTAGTCAAAGATGACATTTCAGTGAAGTTTTTACCACCTAATGTAACTTCTCTCGTTCAACCGATGGACCAAGGAGTTCTAGAAAAAATAAAAAAAGTGTACAAAAGGCAAATGCTAAGTCAACTGGTAGAGGACGAAGGAGAGCATGGTGTGGTAGAGGTGCTGAAATCTTTTAACGTAAAGACTGTTATTTATATGATTGCGGAAGCTTGGGACCAGGTTGGAAGAGAAACTTTGATAAAGTCATGGAAAAAGTTGTGGCCTGGTGTGTGTAACTTGCCAGAAAACAATACAATTTAAGAAGAAGAAAAAATAAGTGTGGAAGAAGATTTTATAGACATTTTTAAAAATATCGATGGCTGTTCCGATGTTGATGAAGAAGACATTGACAATTGGTTGCAAATTGACAATGACGGAGGTTATAAAGCGATCACAGAGGAAGAAATTATTGCATCATGCAGTGTTACAGAAAATGAAAATGAAGAGGATTCAGACAGTGTTGATGAACCAGCTGTGGTTATGACCCATGCAGAAGCAATAGCAAACATAGATAAATTGATGGTTTATTTCGAGTCAAGCCGAAACATCGCCAAACGAGCTTCTAATGCTAAAGCGGATGCGAGATCGCGCTGCTCGTAAGCGATACACAAAACTGAGGCAGCAAAAGCTCACTGCCTTTTTTACTACCGACTAGTTTGTACCTATATTGTGTACAGTGTAAATACATATTATGTGTTTTTAGGTGAAAGTGTGCCGATAATAATTTTTAAACTCCATTAAAAATATTTTTGGTAAGTACATATTCTTTTTTATCGTTTTTCCCTCATTCTCTGGATAACCCGGATTTTCGTTAACTCGGATCGGCCCCGGCCCCAGTTGATCCGGGTTAACGAGGTTCTACTGTATTTCATTGGTATTTTCACAACGTCTGTTAATTTCATTAATATCATTTTTTAATTCATTATTTTGCTTTTTTAATTCATTGAAATTACTTTCACATTTTACTTTCTGTTCATGTATTACACTACTCAATTTATCAAATTTTTTGTCATTATTATCAAGATGTTGATTTAATTCATTGAATTTGTTATTCTGTTCGTTGAATTTACTATCGTTAATGTCAAAACGATTATTTATGTCGCTACTCATTTCATTAAATTTAGTGTCAAAATGATCATTTAATGCGTCAAATTTCTTACTGTTATCACTAGACATTTGTTTGATCTCGTCTTATAAACTAATATTTTGGTTAGACATCAGTTTAATTTCCCCCATTATCTCACGCAACCAATCCTCAGTTTTATTACTTTCTCTAGCCGAGACGGGAGTTGAATGAACTCTTGCCTCGTCCATAACAGCTGATTCTGTCCAGCTTTCTTGATTTACTATAGGAGTTTCTGACTGAATTTCTGATTCACTTATAACAGTTGAGTCAGACAAACTGACTTCGTTCTCTGTATTTTCCATTTTTTATAAATTGAATTATTCTTTATCATACATAACTTAGTTATTAGTTATTATCTAAACAAAATCTCATAACTTAACTCTTTAACAGTATTTTATGTCTTAACCTCTACTCACACATCTCGTAATTTTTTCTATTACAAAAAACCGCCTACTATCACCACCTATTTCGTACTTCAAATCAGGCCTAAACCCATATGAATTAATTCATTTGAGTTATACTGGCAGGGATCGCCATTTGTTACGTTCTATTCTTTTACTTACCAATTTTCACCACGTTTCTTCTACTTACCTCACACTTACACGCCACCCTGACTTACCGAGCACAGAAGATTCCAATTCACTTATAGGTCGCCACCGATATCTTTAAAGGTTAGATATGGAGACCTTGAAACACTTTTACTTATTTGCCAGGTTCGTTAGGCGAAATTTTCCATACGGGATAGGTGATGTTAATGTGACGTAATAATTAACTTAACACATGGTTACGCTACTAATTCATTTTATTAAAATTCATATTGTAAAATTACTTTCTTCTCTGTTTATAACTTTTAACAGTTCATCAAATTCTTCGCTTAATGTTGCACTCTAAAACAGTGTGTGAAAACTAAATTGATTGCTCTAAATAATCGGTCTACATTTTAGTTGATTAGACAAATGCTACATTTCTTTTCTATTCTTTCTTTCAACACATTTACGTTAATCATTGAAAATGCAAAATATGGTGTATTACCTCCTTTTAGGACAAAACATATATCGAAAACAAAAAAACTTAAACTATTTTAATATATATTTTAAAACGACCCAGTTTGCTCATTCACACATTCACACTTTTTGAGTTTTCCCCTTTATATAAAATGATAATAATAATTTTATTTTAACATGAATACTTGCAGCTGCGTCATTTCTCCCGACCGCGCATCGCATCCCACGGAGTTTTCCTATTTGAGTTCCAAAAGTTTATGTTCGCACTTTTAATAAAATTTTCTTGGTGTTCACTGTTACGTATCTGTTTAATTTTTCTTTTCTTTACACTGATTTACACATTCTGATTTATACGGGGTTTGGTCGGTTCGTCACTTAGGGCCCACGAGTCTTAGCGTATGCCTGGCAAGACGTACGCTATCTTGGCGACTGCCCGCAACTCTGTTACACCACTGCCTGCTACCACTGTTACGCAGACGGAAATGCACACTGCCTTCTTGTGACGAATTGTTAGTCGACGCTCACAATGTATGGCTTTGTCCATGTGCCTCAGGTGTTGATGATATTGCACTGCGACGAGGCAGGGGACTCAGTTGGGCGGAGTCTTCACTGGACTTCCGTCATCTTCAAACACGTGGTGAAAGAAATCTTACAGCTTAGCCATTTTGTTAGCGTCCCTTTCGAACGGATGTGCATCGCCTCTGCGCGCGTGTTAATGTTGCGCGTAGTAATACGTGACAAAACATCGAATTTAACACCAGAGTCTGACATTCCTCACTACACTCCACTCAAAAGTTTATGTTGCTGTTCTTTGTTCGACTGCAGCCGTATTTTCAATGGGATTGGCAATTGAAAATTAAATAAAATCAAACCTCCCATTTTGCCCCATCACAGTACCTAACGATTTGTAAAATAATATTTATAAAAAAGTGTGCGCTTCATAGAAAGACGCGTAGTTTGTAATTAGCAATTAAATCGACGCGTGGACCTGTTCAATTTTGTCCAAACAGTTTCCAACAGGAATGGAACGACGGCAGGAGTATAAAACCCCAGCGAGCGACACACGCTTTCTCAGATCATCAACAGACACTACGTGAAATCCACGCATCTCGCAACCGCGAATTTTATAAAGTTAAGTAATGTTTTAAACCGTATTACGTAACTTGAAGTGCGATGGAACCAGCAGTACGTCGGTGAAAGTAGTAGTGAAGCACGATTTATTTAAAAGACTATAATATCGTAATCTACGAGGAGTCATAACGTCAATGAACTTCAAGAAGTCCACGTAGAACTTCGAGACATCCACGAGGGACAAGACGAGGAGAGGAGGGGAACCAGAGCAAAATACTAGAGGACGCAGGGACAGCCACATGCAGCTACATCCAGCCGTACATCATCACGACCAGAGGTCCACGTCAGAACTCAGCATCCAGTAGACGGAGCGAGTAATTTCAACGACGCAGAGACAGAGAACGTGATACTCGAAGAGGATTCAAAACTCGAAGAGTCCATTTGACGGTAACAACACAGTTAAATGGTTGCAGAAATATGCAGGTGAAGTCAGACATTTATTTAATATTATAAATGACCCTGAGGTCTATCGAAAGAAGGCTCTAGATTCCATATACAAGTTTATATAAACTTTATTATATTTTTATTTTTTATAATGAATAATCAATAAATGTACAAAGAATAATAATTGATAACAGAGAATATAAATTTATTAATCTCATAAAGAAATGGTCAGTATAGAAACCATATTTTATTATATTTTATTAGATAATTAAATTCAAGTATGAGAGTTACTTAAACTGAAGATTGTTAATTAATTGAGACATTAGTAATATAATTAATTAAAGTAATAGAATGGTCTCTATTAGTATTTTTAATAAATGTTTAATTAATTAATTTTTTAAT
The DNA here is from genome assembly GCA_034769895.1 of Magicicada septendecula. NCBI lineage: Eukaryota > Metazoa > Arthropoda > Insecta > Hemiptera > Cicadidae > Magicicada > Magicicada septendecula. The sequence continues at coordinate 323,931,913 of CM068376.1, read as the reverse complement.
TAAGTGGTATATACGAGGGGGGACCAAAAGTAACGAGAATTTTCTCTGGGAGTTGGTAGAACGCTAGTTCCGACTTCTCCCGCTAGGTGCCTTCACTAGACACCATTTTGTATCAGTTGCCCTAGCGGCATTGTTGTGGAAACATTAGCGTGGTCAGTGTGACTATTTTTTGTAAGCGCTGTTTCACGTTTTTCGCGATTTGTCAATGGCAGACATTAAATACCAACGTGCTAACATCAGGTTCTGTTTCCTGTTAGGGAAATCAGCAGCAGAAACTGTCGCAATGCTTCGGACGGCTTTTGGGGAGGAAGCTTTGAGCCGGGCAAGGATTTACGAGTGGTTTTCTCATTTTAAAAGTGGTCAATTGAAGACGAACCACGACCGGGATGTCCCTCGACTTCCAAAAAGGACGAAAACATTGAAAAAATCCGTGTTGCGATCATGTTTGATCGTCGTAGAACAATAGATGAATTGGAGGAAATGGCTGAAATATCCTGGAGTTCATGCCAATGAATTTTGACTGAAGATCTGAAGATGAAACGTGTTGCAGCAAAATTCGTTCCGCGTGTGCTTTCTTGTCGGCTCAAAATCCTTGCCTGGCTCAAAGCTTCCTCCCCATAAGCCGTCCAAAGCATTGTGACAGTTTCTGTTGCTGATTTCCCTAACAGGAAACAGAACCTGATGTTAGCACGTTGGTATTTAATGTCTGCCATTGACAAATCGCCGAAAACGTGAAACAGCGCTTACAAAAAATAGTCACACTGACCGCGCTAATGTTTCCATAACAATGCCGCTAGGGCAACTGATACAAAATGGTGTCTAGTGAAGGCACCTAGCGGGAGAAGTTGGAACTAGCGTTCTACCAACTGCCAGAGAAAAATTCTCATTACTTTTGGGTCTCCCCTCGTAATAAAAACCACACGTGCTAAGACAAGATGAATATTCAATTTTGTATGTGTTAATCACGTATTATAATAATATATGTGTTATGTATTATATGTCTGTGTAAATATTCCAGGTCATATACTGTATGTCTTATGTTTGTGTATGTCTTAGAATATAAGAGATAAGATTTTAACCACGTTATAATTATATTATATTCGTATCAAATATAAGGGTTCCAATAGTAATTAACCCACACAATAATTAATAATATGATAATTTGAATTTTTTAAATAATAAACAAAATGAATATGATTTTATTAACAAAGTCGTACTAATTTTACAACCAGTACTAAATCCTCTGTACTCTTTACTTGTATAATAGATATTTACCATATATCCGTCGTGCGACTTCGTTTTTCTCGTCTTATTTTGACGCGTTTCGGCAACGAATTGCCATCTTCAGAATCTTAATCACTCATATGAGATCGTTAAAAAATTAAAAACATTAAAATCATTACGGTAAAAGTGCACTTTTACGATATTGGAAACTCACAGACGCGAACATGAAAGTTTATGTTTCTCGAGTGGACTATATCGATCGACTGCTTTCGCGTGGACAATATCGATCAATTGATTCACTGTTTATATAGCCACTGATAAACCTGTTTTGCTTATTATAGCCCATATGTACTGTGACATTTCATTTACTGGCGCCCGTGTGCAAGTATTGCCGTGTCGTACAACATGTTATGTGAAAATGTAAGTTTATCATTCAAGACATAATCACTGTTGATTTTGACGGCTTTATATATTTCGTATTCCTCAAGCGCGTCCATGTATTTTCCTTTCCTGCAGCAATGCAAAGGCTGGAAATTTGTCTCAAAATCACTGTAGTTATGATTACATAGTATCAGGTGCCTGGCAAAATTAGATGTTGTTTTATGTAATTCCCTTCTGGGAAGATGTTCGTTATATCTTTCTTCAAATGGTCTGCCTGTTTGGCCTATGTAGAACATGTCGCATGAGCTGCAATTCATCTTGTATACGCCGGTTCTTTTTCTTTCTGGTATACTGTTTTTTCGGCTAAGAAGTCTCTGAATGTTGTTATTTGTACGAAAGGTTACAATTACATGGTGTTTCTTGAGTTCGTTAACTAGAATATTTGGTAAAATGTTTGTGTAATCTGCAGATATGTATTTATTAACCGGAAGTGTGTTATCATTGTTCGACTTTTTTAATTTCTTCTCTTTGTGTTTACTTATTAATTTATCCACTAATGAACTTTTATATCCGTTAGCCGCTGCTATGTGCTTGATGGTATTAACCTCTTCAATGTAGTCTTTTTCACTTAACGGTATAGTTAGCAATCTATGCACAAAACTATTGTAAGCTGCCATTTTATGCGAGGTGGGATGATATGAATCGGCATGAATTGTGACGTCCGTTGTTGTGGCCTTTCTATAGATTTTAAATTGAAGTTTTCCTTCGTTTTTTAAAATGGTTAAATCTAAGAAATTTAATTGATTTTCTTCTTCTATTTCAGATGTGAATTTAATCTTATGGTGTATGCTGTTTATGTGACTATTTAAGTTTTGTATTTGCCTTTTTGTTCCATTAAATATCATAAACGTATCGTCGACGTATCTACAATAAAAAATGATTTTATTCTTGTATAATTTATTCGATATTATGTTCATATTCTCATAATAATTTAAATATATATCAGCTAATAGTCCTGACAATGGCGAACCCATAGCCAGACCGTCATCTTGTGTAAAAAACCCGTTGTCAAATGTAAAGTAATTTTGTTCCAAGACGACTGTAAGTAGTTTTATAAGTTCATTGATTTTTTGCATGCTAAGTTGAGCTACTTCCTTTAAATTGTTATTTACAATTTCTATAGTTTCCCTCACGGGGATATTAGTGTACAAATTAGTTACGTCTAACGATACTAATTTATATTGTGGTAGTATTTCTATCTTTTTAAGTTTTTCAACAAACTCATAACTGTTCTTTATACTGTAATTATTTGCTATCCTGATATTATTCTTAATTAAAGTCACTAACAATTTAGCAGCTTTGTATCCGGGAGCTGTGGTGTAGTTTATTACTGGTCTGATTGGTGTACTTTCCTTGTGGATTTTAGGTAGTCCTGTGAATTTTGGTGCCGTGGCATTAATTGGTTTTAAATATCTGCGTGTTTTCTCATCTAACAAAAAATTACATTGCTTAATGGTGTTATTCAAAGTTTTTTAATATCCAATTATTTTTATCATAAAGTATTAACCCATAATAAGAAAATACGAAATCTATATCTTACTCAGCATAAAAAAGAAAATAGACCAATAGATTGTAAACATGTGTTCTATGAACGTGTAACGAATACAACCAACATAGAGTTCACTAACCAAGAAATAAACGTGCTTAATAAAGGTCTGAAATATAATGTACCAAGATTTAATACGACAAACGAAATTGTCCATGAGGTAGTTAATGCTGAAGCTGCTATTAAAAGATTAAATGGTTCCGTTGCACAGAATGAAGCAAGGGTTTTTATCAACAACAAACTCAATAACGCAATTAATAGTAATAAATGTAAAAGTCAAAACAATTTTTTAAAAAGTAAATATAAGCAGGATATCATGAATCTTAAAACCATAAAAAGTAAACTTGAGAAAAATGATGCAATTATAAGTAAGGCAGATAAGGGTGACACATTGGTGGTCATGCAGAAAAGAGAGTATACTCAAAAGGTATTTGATTTCATAAATAATAATAATATTAAGAAAATAGACCGGGATCCCACAAAGGCTTATGTAAAAACTTTGAATAACACCATTAATCAATGTAATTTTTTGTTAGATGAGAAAACACGCAGATATTTAAAACCAATTAATGCCACGGCACCAAAATTCACAGGACTACCTAAAATCCACAAGGAAAGTACACCAATCAGACCAGTAATAAACTACACCACAGCTCCCGGATACAAAGCTGCTAAATTGTTAGTGACTTTAATTAAGAATAATATCAGGATAGCAAATAATTACAGTATAAAGAACAGTTATGAGTTTGTTGAAAAACTTAAAAAGATAGAAATACTACCACAATATAAATTAGTATCGTTAGACGTAACTAATTTGTACACTAATATCCCCGTGAGGGAAACTATAGAAATTGTAAATAACAATTTAAAGGAAGTAGCTCAACTTAGCATGCAAAAAATCAATGAACTTATAAAACTACTTACAGTCGTCTTGGAACAAAATTACTTTACATTTGACAACGGGTTTTTTACACAAGATGACGGTCTGGCTATGGGTTCGCCATTGTCAGGACTATTAGCTGATATATATTTAAATTATTATGAGAATATGAACATAATATCGAATAAATTATACAAGAATAAAATCATTTTTTATTGTAGATACGTCGACGATACGTTTATGATATTTAATGGAACAAAAAGGCAAATACAAAACTTAAATAGTCACATAAACAGCATACACCATAAGATTAAATTCACATCTGAAATAGAAGAAGAAAATCAATTAAATTTCTTAGATTTAACCATTTTAAAAAACGAAGGAAAACTTCAATTTAAAATCTATAGAAAGGCCACAACAACGGACGTCACAATTCATGCCGATTCATATCATCCCACCTCGCATAAAATGGCAGCTTACAATAGTTTTGTGCATAGATTGCTAACTATACCGTTAAGTGAAAAAGACTACATTGAAGAGGTTAATACCATCAAGCACATAGCAGCGGCTAACGGATATAAAAGTTCATTAGTGGATAAATTAATAAGTAAACACAAAGAGAAGAAATTAAAAAAGTCGAACAATGATAACACACTTCCGGTTAATAAATACATATCTGCAGATTACACAAACATTTTACCAAATATTCTAGTTAACGAACTCAAGAAACACCATGTAATTGTAACCTTTCGTACAAATAACAACATTCAGAGACTTCTTAGCCGAAAAAACAGTATACCAGAAAGAAAAAGAACCGGCGTATACAAGATGAATTGCAGCTCATGCGACATGTTCTACATAGGCCAAACAGGCAGACCATTTGAAGAAAGATATAACGAACATCTTCCCAGAAGGGAATTACATAAAACAACATCTAATTTTGCCAGGCACCTGATACTATGTAATCATAACTACAGTGATTTTGAGACAAATTTCCAGCCTTTGCATTGCTGCAGGAAAGGAAAATACATGGACGCGCTTGAGGAATACGAAATATATAAAGCCGTCAAAATCAACAGTGATTATGTCTTGAATGATAAACTTACATTTTCACATAACATGTTGTACGACACGGCAATACTTGCACACGGGCGCCAGTAAATGAAATGTCACAGTACATATGGGCTATAATAAGCAAAACAGGTTTATCAGTGGCTATATAAACAGTGAATCAGTTGATCGATATTGTCCACGCGAAAGCAGTCGATCGATATAGTCCACTCGAGAAACATAAACTTTCATGTTCGCGTCTGTGAGTTTCCAATATCGTAAAAGTGCACTTTTACCGTAATGATTTTAATGTTTTTAATTTTTTAACGATCTCATATGAGTGATTAAGATTCTGAAGATGGCAATTCGTTGCCGAAACGCGTCAAAATAAGACGAGAAAAACGAAGTCGCACGACGGATATATGGTAAATATCTATTATATTAATATAAGCGACTTGGAGACAACTAACCTAAAATGTATCTTTACTTGTATTACAATTATATAATGATATTCACATGCTTATCCCACACTCAATCAACTACCAGAACCTGCGACCTAGCTGGGAAACATCAAGGTAAATACTGCAGAAGAAGAGTATACCTTCGAGACGTGGGTAAGTGCACACAAATGAGTAACAGCATATGTGCAAAAGTAAGTGTCTAAAAGTATCGTTCTAATGTGTGTGTGTGTGTGTGTGCGTGCGTGCAACGCTACACAGTAGAGTCCAGTGTCTGTGAATACATACGGCTTTGAAGAAGGCAAGGACTCCCTGCCACTAGACATGTTTTAAAATTAAAAGCATGTTTTAAAATTAAAATTTCTATGTTTTAGAAAACACAGAAGAATTAAAAGTCTCCGGTTTCAAAGCCAGCTCAGGGTGGATAAGACGAATGATGCGGCGAAATGGATTTGCGCTTAGACGACGTACATCACTCGCGCAAAAACTACCGAGTGACTACGAAGAAAAACTTCTTCAGTATCAGCGGTTTGTCATTAATTTACGCAAGAAGCATAGGCCTAATTATTTACATGAACACATGGGAAATGCCGATGAAATGCCCGTATTTTTTTGACATGACCTTTAACTTTACAGTGGACCAAAAGGGAACCAAATCTGTAACAGTAAAGGCTACGGGAAATGAAAAATTACTTGTAACTGTAATGCTTGCTGCACTAGCCAATGGACGAAAACTTCCACCTCACATAATATTAAAACGGAAAGCAAAAGAGAAGAGAAGGGTATAATTTTTTACTGTCACGAAAAAGGTTGGATGGCAAACGATCTTATGGTAGATTGGTTAAAATGTGTATGGAATAAATGGCCAGGAGCATTATTAAAACGACGCGGTTTGTTAGTGCTGGACTCATTTCATGGTCACACTACTGATGAAATAAAGAATTCTTGGATTTCGTTGTCCATGACGTGTCCGTTACTTAACTAAATATCACTATAATATTGACGACTCGGAACACTAAGTTTTTTATAAGTAAAAATGTAAAGTTTTACCTTACAGCCTAAACCGGCTTTCACCTATAGAAGGCTTCATCAGAGGCTGTCGTTAGTAGCGCTGCTCATCTTGTTGTTGGCGATGAGATAGTGTTTCGAAAGATTGAAGCTGTGTGTGTGTGATGAGATGTGTTCGAATAATGCGTGCGATTTGAATTGTGTCTGTTCGTTTAGGATGTCGTTTTTATTTGTTTTTGTGTGTTTGTATATTTCTAATTGTTCTAGAGTGTCTAGTTTTCGGCCTTTTGTGTGTACGTGTAGTATGTTCATGTTATTGTCGATGTTTTTATATGTGTGGTTTGCTTCAATGAGGTGGTTTGCGAAGGTAGATTCTGTAGATAACAACAAGATGAGCAGCGCTACTAACGACAGCCTCTGATGAAGCCTTCTATAGGTGAAAGCCGGTTTAGGCTGTAAGGTAAAACTTTACGTTTTTACTTATAAAAACTTAGTGTTCCGAGTCGTCAATATTATAGTGATATTTAGAAATAAAGAAGTTTCTCTACGAAGAAATGAACACTGATATCGCTGTTATTCCTGGAGGAATGACAAGTCAGTTGCAGGTGATGGATGTTGGAGTAAATAACCCTTTAAAAAAATGCTGCATATCGAACTGCATGGATGGAATGGAAGACGATGTCATTTATGAAGAGGATGAAGCGACCGTCTCAGGGACAAGTGACAGTGAAATTGAAGACAGTGATTAAGTATGGGAATATTTTAAAGTGCACAAAATATAAACTACTGTACACTATTATAAAATAACTTAACAATACAAAAGTATAATTTTTATAAATGGTTAGTAAATAATAATTATTATGTAATAATTACATTATTAATACATACTTTATTAAAGAACGTAATGTACTTTTACGTGCTATTTCTTTCTTCATCTTAATAAAATTTATTAATTTTTATTCAAACGGTGGTGAGTTTACACTTTTTGCAAATTTTTAACCTTTAACCTACGGTAATTTTTGGGGTGTGGCTTACATTCGGGTGTGGCTTGTATTCGGAACAATACGGTATTACATTTAAAACTATGCGCCATGTATTTTGCACCAGTACATGATACCATATGTTCAGAAAATTGAACATAGCTTTGGAAATGGAACAGATTGAAATGTTATCATAACATTAAAACTGGCTAGAATCAACTTCAATAAAATTATTTTCTGGGCTGTTAGGTCGTGGTCCTCTTCTGATAAAACCAGACCTTTCGACCAATGGGAGCCTTATAAAGGCCTGGTATCCAGCACTGAAACGTTCTTGGATCACTCCCCCGTGTACAGCACATAACTACGTTGTTGGCACAAGCGAGCAACGGGATCGGCTAAACTCTCACCAATTAGATAGCAGCCTGGACGCAGACATCTATATAAGTGCGATGGTTTGTAGTGTCATGTTGTCAGTCACTGGAGGAGCAGAATTGTAAACAGATGACCCAGTGAATACGACTGCTGCTTCTGCAGTCAGAATGTCTGATTTTTATAAGAAGATGACCACAACCCAACAGCCCCAAAAACAGTTTTATTGAAGAATGAAATGTGTTCAACAAAAATAAAAATATCCGCATAGTATATGAACACACTAGAAACAATAATCCATGCACAAAGGACATTGGATTATTTAACTGCACCATATTTTAATTTAATCCACTATTCTGAATTGCTTAATTCTAAGTCACACACTGAGAAACAACATATTTTTGTGCTCATTAAAATTACCTAGTATTTTTACATACTTAGTATTAAAACTATAATAAAAATGCCTAACACAATAATAATTTGTTTTTGTGTACAGTTAAAGGCAGGATGTGAATTAAAATTTTCTTACAAACTGCAAACTCAATTTTTACTCTAACCGCAGTACTAGATTTTGAAATTCACCTATGAATTTCAACTTTCACTACAAGACATTTACCATTCTTTCCATAATGTATAGATGGATAATTTCTGCTCACACTTGTGAATAGTCTGTTAATATCTCCGTTATATATGTGTGTGTGTGTGTGTGCGCGTGCGCGCGCGCGCGCGCGCGCAAAACTGAATTTTAATAATAGATGAAAGGTTTTGTAATTCTGTACAATAAGAAGACACAATTTTTGTTGTAATCATTAAGACAATTGTAGATGTGTTGCCAAGACACAACAGACCTACTACCAAAAACACAACTATACCAAACAAACAAATACTCATCTAGTAGGGCTTTGTGATTGGAGCTTTTAATAACAACAAATTTTTCTGGTTTTACAGAAAATGTTTTGCCTATACTGATAAAGCTGAAAATTACCATGGGGATGCTTCATCACACTATGAGCAAAATGTTTTGTGTTCACAACAATACCAATAAAACATTATCAACTGAAAAATGTGTTGTTATTAAAAGTTCGATCATGAAAGTTTATAAGTGAAAATAGACGAGTATTTGGTTGTTTGTTGTAGTTGTGTGTGCGTGGTAGTAGTCTGGTTTTGTATTTGATGTCATAACAATTCAGCTACAATTGTCTCGATAATGAAATTATGTCTTCTCATTGACCTGAAACTCACAAACCTTTTATCACACAGTGACTACTAAATTAAGAATTTAAATTTTTTAATATTTGCTGAAATTCTGTTAACTACGGAAGTACATTAAAGGGACAGTTAACCAACTACACTTAGTATATCATTTTCAAATTCATTTTATTAAATATTTTAATTCAGAATTAACAGCAGCATTTTAATCATAACAACAGACTTTCACTCACAATGTAAAAACTACAATTCATCCATGTTATCACACATATTGATACTGAAGAACAAAAGCATGGGAATGCATGAACTGTCATTACACACACTATTGTTAAAATATGTAGTAAACAATTATTAGTTTGTAATTAGGTCTAAGAAAAATAACAAGCAAAAATTAATAGACACGCCCACAATAAAGTACTTAACAGGCGGAAGATAAGAGAGCCATTTGACAACTTAATGAAAAGGCAGCAAGAAATTAAAATATATGTTCAGAGCTTTTTAAGTATAGTCTAGAAACATCCACAGAAGTACTGCAAAGGCTGATAAATAAAATTTGGCCCCTGAAGAAATCCCTGAAGCTAGAGAGAAGAACTTATCATCAAGATACCAAGGGAGAGTGACAAAAAATATAATGATTAGAGGGGTGTACCGCTGTTGATATAGCTAGTAAAATTCTAGCATGAATAATATTGGAAAAGGTGAAAGCAGTCGTCGTTAGAAAGCTGAGACCAAATCAAGCAGGTTTTCAAGAATGCAGGCCATGTACAGACCATATCACTACACTATAAATAATATTACTGAATAATTCCTTGAGTGGAATAGTAAACTTTACCTCAAATCCACTGACTTTGAAAACACATTTAACAATATCAGCAGGGAAAATATGGATTATCTTAAACAATTATGGAATTCCATTAAATATATTATCATAATTAAACAAATGTATAGAAACTACACAGAATCTGATGTCATAATGAGATCACCTCAGAACCTGTACAGATTCAAAGCAGAGTCAAGCAGCGATGTATACTATCATCTATCTCGTTTCTTGTAGTGATGGATTAGATAATGAAGGCAGCTGGGAGAACAGGTTTACAATGGAACCCCCTTTCTACAACTGCAGGACTTGAGTTTTGCTGACATATCTGCCTCATATCATAAACTAAACAAGATCTACAACAAAAACCTAACAATGTGGCATTGGATACAATTAAAGTAGGTCCAAATATTAACAAAAATAAAACTACTAAGATATGGAGGGTACACTCAACATATCCAGAACATATTTCACTGGAAGATGGACAAATGTTACCTGGTGAGTATTGTCGATAAAAGAGGAGGAGCAGATGATGATGTGATAATATGAATGTGAAAAGCAGAAAATGCATTTCTTACACTAAAGAAGATGCAGTACTCAGGGTTTAAACATCAGCATACTGTCTATGTTGTCATATGAAGCAAAAATGTGGAAGGTTATAATGGATATATAACATAAACTATGATATCTGGCATTTGAAATAAATGAAATATATGTCTTTAACCCTTTGAGTGCTACGAATGTAATAGTACATTTTCAAAGTTTCTGCTCAAATTACTAGATCCATTCATGTATGACTGCTTCAGTTACAGTACTAGTGACACTAACTGTTATTTATTTGAGATCAAACAAACTGGCAGTTTCTGGTCTAGTCTTGTTTACAATACACCATGCTTAGCTAACCTAAACTGTGTGTTCATTCTTCGTTTATATTGTGAAAAATTACATGTCATAATCGTAATCATATTATTCCTGAAGAAGAAATCCATCTATATCATACTGATTATACTCCGATTCCTGTGAAGACTCTGATAAAGAATGTAAAAGTGAGATTTGCGAGAATAAAAGTGATAGTGTGTGAAGAGTGTAACGTTGCATGTGTGTTTACCCATGTTTGGGGGAGTATTGCACAATCCTGTATTTCTAAAAACTAATGCATTTATAGTCGGAGAAAGTGAAAGAGACAATGAAAGTAGACAGTGAAAGTAGTTACAGTAATATAAATAGACAGCGAAAATAGTCAGATGTTTCCATATGTGAAGATAGCTTCATATGTAGTACAAGGTAATTATGAATTTACTTCTCTTGTTGTGCATGCACTTTACAACTATTTATTCACTTTGGTGGTTAGCAGTGGATTACATTTTTTATAAATTCCTTACAATGTTTTATAAATTTCTAACAAATTTTGCAATATTCAACCAGATTTCACATTTCAGGATAAATCAGACAAATAAGGGGTTGTGCACCCCCTATTTTTCAATGCTTACAACTTCTGGGGTGGTTTTTATTTGTGTCACAATGTGTAAAAAATATTTGGTGACATATACGTGACCAAGAAAGCTGAATATATTTACATACATTACAATGAGAAGTGAAGCAAAGAAAATAATATAAGACGGCAAAAAACTCAGACTGTACAGTAAGCTTAGTCTGAGCTTGTAAACCTAAGACATAAAAGTTTAATTATTGCTACTATATATCCCACTAACACTGGCTTACCATGTTATATCACAGATCTTAATGGAATATCAACTGTAAGAAATTCTAAACTATCTAAATTAATAACTACATAACAATTAAAATTAACCAATCATACCTTTATTTCATAAGTTCGAAAGAATACATTTGCTTTAAAGAAATAAAGTGCCTCATCAATAATGTCAAGATCCTTTGTAGTTGAAATTGGTGCTGGACCTCGAAACTGTGTCTTCACTGGCAGAACAGCCATATTACCAACTAACTGACTGTACTGCATAAAACTTGAGTGATATGCCTATAAACAACAATACAAGTTACGTTTGTCTATGTACAGATTATGTATTAGTTGTTGAGGTGTAGCGTGATGGACTCCCACACATAAGTGGAAATTTTCTATTGATTTTTTATATTTTCCTTTACATTGCATTTTTACTTTTGTATTGTTAACTCTGGGGTTTTGAGGTTGATTAGTTTTTTGTTTGACAATTTGCTTTTGTTGATTGTGGATATTTTATGTTTTTAGCACAAGTTAGACAAGTTTTTTGTTTTGCAACACCTGATCAAAATGGTGTACTTTAATATTTAATTACACAAATTGTCCATGTCCATACAAATACTCTACATAATACTGCTTAAAATTTTGATTACATATCCTTTACTTGTAAATGATCTAATTTAGTAATCAGTATCACAACATATGTGGGGGGGGGGGACAATTCCACTGCTCCGTGTCCAATAACCTGTCCCTGTTAATGAAAATCATTTAGTCACGTTCATATAATGCAGATTGTAAACATACATTGTGACTAAAACACAAACATTATCTCGTTTTTGATACATACATTATTTCTTGGTAAAGAATGATAGTATAACCTTTACAAAAATGTGAACTTTTGCTCTTCCTCTCTCACTATAAATATGTATCAAATTGTACACAATTCTTATGCAGAACTTGTACACATAAGAATTATATCAAAATATGAGGTAAGACATTTGTCACAAATATTTCAAATTTATATCACAATGTACACATTGGTTAACATATACATGCATTAACAATTATGTGCATGTATATATTTGAACGTTTACATTTTATTGAGCTTTATTGCACATTTATTGTATGCACAGTCTGTTAAATTATTGTACACATAAACTTCGCTTCCATATAAGAAATTCATCATTAATAATGATTAACTATACTAATAAACGCTTAGCAATAAATTATTAATATATCACTACTGACTTGGAACACTAAATTTTTATTGGTAAAAATTAAAAGCTTACCAATTAAAAATTGTGTTCCGAGTCAGTAGTGACATATTTATAATTAGGTAATCAACGTCATGGACAACAAAATCCAGGACTTAGCAATTATCATCATAATTCGTTATCATTCAGGGGCACGAATGTTTATATTTATATTTGTACAAATATATGAATAAAAACTGTTTTTAGGCTAAAATTTCAATTGCCAATTCAATTATAATTAAATGATTTACAGAAAATAAACTGTTGTTTCTTATGACTGAGGGATTAACCTCAACATCTCTATATTTAACTTTTTTTCTTAGTTATTATGAAAAGGCTTTGATACTTAGTTTGTATATAATTTACTGGGCCATGCCACGTTTTTATCCAGAGTAAACTATATAATAAAACCAATTTAATAAGTCGATAACAATTTCTAGCACTGGGTAGGGCTGTTTACAAGATATATAAAACCGTAGTTTTAGTCAGATACATACCGGCATCACTGCAGTTCACAAAACTCCAAACTACAAAAAGTAATTATTACTTTTCAATTATAAATCCACTTATAAATGTATTATGCCTGTAAGGCGACTTTCATAATTTGAATAACTATTACCGCACCCTAACCTAACGGGTGCGTCACAATAGACACACGCTCAGCTTTCATCATAGAGGATAACTATCACAGAGGCTAAAACTGTGTGTAGTTTTATGATATTCCCTGCGATAAATCGATAGTAAGCTGTATATAATTAATAATACTCAAGCGTATTTGCTGTGCTTCCAAATAACATTGCCTATTTACATATGAATGCAGTTATATAAATATAATGGAAAAGTCATAGAACAAGGTGTTTTTACCTTAAAGTGGTCGCGGTCTTTTAGTATTTCTTTTGATAAAAACAAAAATCATGAGACGAGATTTTTGTAAATTAGTGCTAGCTAGTAAGCAGTGCTCATGGTTAGTAACGCGCTTCTGCCAGCACCCTCAAGTTTTTTTATGTGACACTATATAACTGCAACTATATACCATTTAAATTACTGAAATTTCGTTACTACAGAAGTAAGTAGGCTATCTCTACATGTTTAGGCTACAGAATGTGAAGAGTGAAGGTCTACACCGAAAATGGTTACAAAATAGCAACAACATTCTTTTTTCGCATGCTGCTAGCTGCTAGTGAGTGAACTCGTTCCAGGAATCGGTTACCTGTGTAGTATAGTCCAGTATAAGTATGCCGGAAAACCCTCAAGATGCTAATGTGTTTCTCGTACATGGTTTTATTTTGATAGAGCATCGTTTTTCCTTTATCAGAATGAGTTTGTCTATGGTCGTCGTCGAATTAGACACTCAGTACAGCCTGTTCGCAGTTCGCACATATAGTAGTCCGCCAGTTATGTATTAAACGCCAGCCACAAGGCGAGCCGGGAACGCGCGGCTGCCATACTTTAGCTCATGTCGTCCAAAAACATTATTGAACGAGAGAAGCGAGTTTTCGAATTTAACTCGAAAGTTTGACATATGTTTGTGAATGTGAAGTATGTGTCACGATTACTTTTGAACGCATTAACCGACTTTCGTAAAACTTAATGCTGTATGCGTGTCGTGTGCATACTTTTACTCCAAAACTCCTAGTTTTTTAGACTGATCTCCCCAATAATTTGGTACAACGGAGAGGAGCCAAATTAGTGAAAAATTCTCAAAAATTATGTGTGTTTCCAAATAAAGTGAGATTTTAACCAAAATCTCAGTTTTAACATAGTGTACAGTTTTAGAAATTATAAGATTTTGGGATGTTAGCAGTGGCGGCCGGTGAGCCCTGATGAAGGGTAGGCTACGAGGCAGTCACCTGAGTCGCTCTCAGTCATAGCACCCCTCCACTGACACTTGTTATTTCACTATTAATTATGGTAGACTATCTGATTTTCACAGCATACACGTCTTATTAGAAATATACGCTTAACTTCGACTTTACTCCACTACCGCATAGCAATTTATGTTGATCATATCATGACGACTGGAAAGTTCTAGATTGGTTTTTCTGCCTTTTAAGAAACAACAATTTTAGGCTATTCAGCATTTAACTTTTCTCAAAATCATTCAACCGGAAAAATGTTTTTTCCGGTAGTGTTCAATACTGAATCACTTTCACTTTCTCCTGTTAAATCATTTTATCCTGGTAGTAGAGATCACAAATGCCAGCCAAGAAGAGGTAAATAGTAATATTACACACGCACAAGGAGTACGAGAACGTAGACGGCGTAAAACTAACACAAACCACGTTAAACGGTGCCGACAGGCTAAATCACTCTTTGCCTCCCAAGCACGGTTACAGATGCACTAGCGGCCCCCTACTATTTGCCGGGCACAGTTCTCACGTATTTGTACGAATACTACGGTGGCTACTCAGATCCCTGCCTCTGCTGCAATTCTGTGCTATTATTGATAAAGCGCGATTTAAGGAATTTTGTGTGTCAAATAATTTAAAATACCAAATGTGATTACAGACTCAGTTACAAATAAAAATTACTAGTTTTTTTTTTTACTAATTTCTAAATTTTACTGAGGCTTAGCCTCCCCTGCCTCTTCTGATGAGCCGCCTCTGGATGTCAGGGCCCAAAAAGTGATGTGAAATTTTGGTAAAATCGCTATAGTCCATGTTGAGTGTCAAATTAAACAGAATTCTGACTTCTTGGATTTTGTTGTCCATGACGTGTCCGTTGATTAACTAATTATAAGTACAATACTATTGACTCGGAACACTAATTTTTTATTGGTGTCAAATGTAAAATTTTTCCTTATAGCCTGAACCAGTTTTCCCTTATTATAAGCTTGTCAGAGGCTGCCACTAGGAGCGCTGTCCGTCTTATTCTTGGTGACGGCGCCGCGTTTGAAAGATCGATGTTGTGTGTGGTAATATGTTCGAATAGTACATGTGATTTGAATTGCGTCTGTTCGTTTAGGATGTCGTTTTTATGTGTGTTTGTATATTTCTAGTTGTTCTAGAGTGTCTAGTTTTCGGCCTTTTGTGTGTACGTGTAGAATATCTATGTTATTGTTTATGTTTTGTGTATGTATGGTTTGCTTCAATGAGGTGGTTCGCAATGGTGGATTCGGTGGTGGAGTGTAGTTCCTTTGTGTGTTCAATGTATCTCTGAAGCAACGTCCTGTTTGGCCTGTGTAGAATGTGTTACAGTCTGAACAGTTTAGTTTGTGAACACCAGGTAAATCAAATTTGTTTTGTTCTGTGTGTGTGTTCAGTTTTGTTTGTAGTTCTGTATGCGAGTCTGTATCCTGCTTTTTTTTTTAATTTGTGGGCTACTTTTTCAGTGGATTATTGTTGTGTTGTATCCATTGGTTTCTGCTAGATATTTTATCGTCTTTAGTTCGAATAGTCTTTTTCATCTAGTGGGATGGTGTTTAGTCTGTGTATCATGGTTCTTAAGGCAGCTAGTTTGTGTTTTACTAGGTGATTGGAGGAGTTGTGTATTAGTCTGTCAGTGTAGTGGGTTTTCTGTATATACTGAATTTGTGTCTGTGTTCAAATTTTGTTATAGTGAGGTCTAGGAAGTTTATGCGGATCTTTCAGTTTCCTGCGCCAAAGTCAAACTTCCGTCTCCGCGTTTGTACTATTCTTCAGTGTCCTGATTTGTACTACATCTGTTTTCTTCACAAGTAACTAATGGCAGGTTATGGAGGTTATGGACGACAATGTAACTTAAAGGGTCTTTCACTATAGCCTGCGGCCAAAGACAACTTCCGTCTCCGCGTTTGTATTTTTTCCATGTTCGATGTGTACTAGAACTGTTTTCTTCCCAAGTAACTAATGCCACGTTATGTAGGTTATGTACGACAATGTAACTTAAATAAAATTTACGGGCCAAATTTACTTTGTTAGTGTACAATAAAAGGGTGGGGTCTTTCACTGTTTCCTGCGGCCAAAGACAACTTCCGTCTCCACGTTTGTATTTTTTTCCGTGTTCGATGTGTACTAGAACTGTTTTCATTCCACACAAATGAATGGACAAAAAAACAAATACATATCATACAGACAAAACACGACAGAAAAATAAAAAACCTGACACCAATCAAAACAGATATAATTTCCTCGCACAAATTCTACCCACGCACAGTAAACCTCACGAACGTCACACTCACAAAAAACGAACAAACACTCCTTGATAAAGGCCTAAAACATAACATACATTACAAACATAACAACCAAACACTAACAAAGCTCATAATTGACACAGAAACAAATATACAAAACACAGCACCAGAACATCAAGACACATTAAGACATAATATAAACAACACAATAGGAGTACATAAGACACCAGACAACAACAACCACAACTCAGAAATACACACAGCCATCAAACTGAGGGAAAAGGCACACAAACACAACATCACATTTGTAAAAGCTGACAAAGGCAACACGACTGTAATTATCCCCACAGACAACCTACACAAAAAAGTACAAGACTTCATAGAACAGAACAACATCACAGAACTAAAACACGACCCCACCGACAGATACCAAAACTCAGTAAAACAAATAGTCAACAAAGCCAAACACATTATGACACATAAACAAAAGCCCTACATGAAACAAATCCGACCATCAGCACCTACACTCCAAGCGCTTCCCAAAATCCATAAAGAAGACATTCCGATCCGCCCCATTATCAACTACCGTAATGCCCCTGCACACAAACTGGCAAAATATCTAGACAAAATTATTAGACAACACACACAAATAGACAACAACATTGCAGTAAAAAACAACACTGACCTAGTAACAAAAATAAAAGACATACACATCCCCCATAACGCCACATTAGCCTCCTTTGACATTAAAAACCTGTACACAAACATCCCCATCTCTGAAACAATCACCATCCTACAAAACAAACTCAAACAGAACAACACACCAGATGAACTTATCAATGAAATAACAGAAACTCTGAACATTATCACAAAACAAAACTACTTTACTTATAACAATAAATACTACACACAGAACGATGGCCTACCCATGGGCTCCCCCATATCCAGCATTCTAGCAGAAGTCTTCCTCCAACACTTAGAAAAAACAAAAATACTCACAAACAATGACAGACACTCACATAAAATACTATATTGGCACAGATACGTTGATGACATTCTAATACTATACAGGGGAAACAAAAGACAATGTGAACAGTTACTAACGCACATAAACAAAATACATAAAAACATAACCTTCACTGCCGAATACGAACACAACAATACCATAAACTTCTTAGACCTCTCCATCACAAAACTAGAACACAGGCACAAATTCAGTATATACAGAAAACCAACTACAACTGACACACTAATACACAACACCTCCAATCACCCAATACAGCACAAACTAGCTGCTTTTAGAACCATGATACATAGACTTAACAACATCCCCTTAGATGAAATAGACTACAAAGACGAACTAAACACGATAAAATATCTAGCAGAATCTAACGGTTATGACAGAACAATAGTCAGTAAACTCCTACACAAAACACAAAACAAACAACAGACAAAGACAGAAAACAACAAATTCATAACACTAACATACATCAACAAACAAACAGAAAAAATTGCCCACAAATTCAAAAAAGCAGGATACAGAATCGCTTACAAAACTACTAACAAAACAGAACACACACTATCAAAACGCATGCCCAAAGCACAAAACAAATTCGATCTACCCGGTGTATATAAACTAAATTGTTCAAATTGCAGTAAATTCTACATAGGCCAGACAGGACGTAGCTTCAAACAGAGATACATTGAACACACAAAAGCACTCCACACCACTACAGAATCTACCTTCGCAAACCACCTCATTGAAGCAAACCACACATATAAAAACATCGACAATAACATGAACATACTACACGTACACACAAAAGGCCGAAAACTAGACACTCTAGAACAATTAGAAATATACAAACACACAAAAACAAATAAAAACGACATCCTAAACGAACAGACACAATTCAAATCGCACGCATTATTCGAACACATCTCACCACACACACACAGCTTCAATCTTTCGAAACACTTTCTCGTCGCCAACAACAAGACGAGCAGCGCTACTAACGACAGCCTCTGATGAAGCCTTCTATAGGTGAAAGCCGGTTTAGGCTGTAAGGTAAAACTTTACGTTTTTACTTATAAAAAACTTTGTGTTCCGAGTCGTCAATATTATAGTGATATTTAGTTAAGTAACGGACACGTCATGGACAACGAAATCCAAGAATTTAATTAGACTTGTAGGTGTGTGCATGGCAGAACTACTTGTAGGGGTGTGCACCCACTTTATAATCATATTTTTGGTAACACTGAGAACTTTAAGCCTTCTTTTATGCTTAAACAAATTATATATACACTTAATTATAGAAAAGCAAAAAGCAAATATGTAATTCAAAAGACTAATTTGCTCTAATAAACACATGCTGAAGTTAAAAACAAAAGAGTTTTTACTTGCCTAACTAATCATTAGTTACTAATGTGACAGTTGGAGCTGCTTTTTCTGCAAAAGCTGGGGTATGTTGGATTCAAGAGTGGTTAAATTAAGTCATAAATCTGAGTGTGCGTCAAGTCTATTTCTGTGCTTGCTTTTCACTTGAGATGAAAATCCCACTTCACTCAAGAATGAGGTGATGAATGGGATGAGCAACTCCGAAAGTTCAGGATATTCATCTCAAAAAATCGTCTGTGTACCGTAATTATGTGCGATAAATGGAAACTAATTTCTGTACTTCCAATAAATACACCCTTTTAATAAAATATGTGCCAATAAACCCCAATAAAATATGCAAATAGGTTATAGGTCTACGTTCTAAATTGGAACTAGGTTTTAATTCCGGTACTTCGAATAAATAAAGCCTTTAATGTTATGTACAGCAGCCTTGTATCCATACAATAATTTAATGTACACTAACAAAGGAAATTTTTGTTAAATCTAATTAATTTTAAAAATCTAAAAGGTTAAGTTGCATTGTTAAACGTAGACACAACCTCCAAAAATCGTCTGTGTACCGTAATTATGTGCGATAAATGGAAAATCATTTCTGTACTTCCAGTAAATACATCATTTTATTGTACACTAACAAAGTAAATTTTATTTAAGTTGTCGTACATAACCTCCATAACCTGGCATTAGTTACTTGTGAAGAAAACAGTTCTAGTACACATCGAACACGGAAAAAAAATACAAACGCGGAGACGGAAGTTGTCTTTGGCCGCAGGAAACAGTGAAAGACCCAAAAATAAAATTTACTTTGTTAGGCCTAGCGCAGACGGTCGATTTTTTCCCGGGCGATCATGAATCGCCGGATTTGTAACACATAAACTGAAATAGGAGAACGCACATAGGCGATCAGAAATTGCCGGCGATTAAAAATCTGTGCGGTGCCACAGATTACTGGGCAAGGCAATTGTCGCCCGTCGATCTGTATCGTACATATTTAAACCTGTCAGCGCACATGAAGGCAAGTACAGGTATATTGCCTTCTTCGAGCAATTTCTTGTTATTGTATTGACGGTCTCCATGACAACGTGTAGTTCAGTTTTGTTTTTAGAGAAGAAATACACTGTCTAACTTGGAATTTAATATTTTACCCCGTTCGCACGACGTAGGCCCTTTCAATTATGCCTTTTCGTTGACGCGTATAATTAATATTAATACGCGAGACCGGAATTAATTAACATAGTAACAATTAAATTAACAAATGATATTTAGCAGCATGTAAATTGCCCTATTACTTAATGCAAAGCGAAAATACGTGTTGTTTTCATTTGTGAGGTTAGGTGACAACGGTTTTTGGTTTTTAGTTTACTGCTGAAATAAATAAAAGCCAGGAAAACATAACGTTTAATGTGTTATATAATGCTTCTAACACAGTAACACTTAAAATAAAGAGTTTAGTGTTTTTTAAATATCACTATAGTATTGACGACTCGGAACACTAAGTTTTTTATAAGTAAAAACGTAAAGTTTTACCTTACAGCCTAAACCGGCTTTCACCTTTAGAAGGCTTCATCAGAGGCTGCCATAGGTAGCGTTGTCCGTCTTGTTGTTGGCGACGGGATAGTTATTCGAAAGATTGAAGCTGTGTGTGTGTGTGGTGAGATGTGTTCGAATAATGCGTGCGATTTGAATTGTGTCTGTTCGTTTAGGATGTCGTTTTTATTTGTTTTTGTGTGTTTGTATATTTCTAATTGTTCTAGAGTGTCTAGTTTTCGGCCTTTTGTGTGTACGTGTAGTATGTTCATGTTATTGTCGATGTTTTTATATGTGTGGTTTGCTTCAATGAGGTGGTTTGCGAAGGTAGATTCTGTAGTGGTGTGGAGTGCTTTTGTGTGTTCAATGTATCTCTGTTTGAAGCTACGTCCTCTCTGGCCTATGTAGAATTTATTGCAATTTGAGCAATTTATTTATTTAGTGTTTTTTATTTAACAGGTACTTTATAAATATCTCCAAAGGCTTTATAAGCGGGTATTTTTAAATCTCCAAAGGCTGTTGCACCAACATAATAATTTAGTACAAGTTAAAATAGTACAAGTGTTGAAAACTGCTTTGGAAAGAATTTGACTAATGAGTACAAAATTGTTATACGAGCTGACAGAACCCCATAAAGACACAGACAATAAAAATTATATTAAAAGTCAAATATTTGAGTGCGAAGCCGCGGGTAAGAGCTAGTTATTTATAAGCCTTATTTTAACACACGTAACTGACATAGAAATAGGCCTACGTTAAGTGGCATGCATGTTTACAGAACACAGTCTGAATTTTACAGAGCATACACAAACATGAGCCTTGTCACTTTACTAAAAATGAACTTTATCTTGTGAAAAACTTACTTTTTTCGTCGGACGCGTTTCGGCTTAGTATCCGCCTTCTTCAGCTTTTAGTCAGACTGCCATCATTTCGTAACGGTTTTTGTGTGGAAGGTGTAGTGGGGGTGGTGTGTGGAGGAAGGGGATTGGCGCAGGGATTCACTTGATGTTTGTTTTTTGTAAAATTGTGTCAAAAAGTGTATGTGATTTATATTGTAATTGATCGTTGAGTATGTTGTTTGGTTGTGTTGTGTGGTGTTTATATATTTCGTATTGTTCAGTTGTGTTGAGTTTTCGGCCTTTAGGTAAGTAATGTAAAATTTCGAGATTGGTGTCTATGTTGGTGTAACTATGGTTTTCTGTGTGTATGTGTGTGGCAAATGCGGAGTGTATATTGTTGTTGGTTAGAGCTTTTAAATGTTCAGAATAACGGGATGAAAAAGATCTTCTGAAATCCCGTTATTCTGAACATTTAAAAGCTCTAACCAACAACAATATACACTCCGCATTTGCCACACACATACACACAGAAAACCATAGTTACACCAACATAGACACCAATCTCGAAATTTTACATTACTTACCTAAAGGCCGAAAACTCAACACAACTGAACAATACGAAATATATAAACACCACACAACACAACCAAACAACATACTCAACGATCAATTACAATATAAATCACATACACTTTTTGACACAATTTTACAAAAAACAAACATCAAGTGAATCCCTGCGCCAATCCCCTTCCTCCACACACCACCCCCACTACACCTTCCACACAAAAACCGTTACGAAATGATGGCAGTCTGACTAAAAGCTGAAGAAGGCGGATACTAAGCCGAAACGCGTCCGACGAAAAAAGTAAGTTTTTCACAAGATAAAGTTCATTTTTAGTAAAGTGATAGTGCTGTGAAAGAAGAGATGAACAATCAAGACAACTATGAGCCTTGTATTGAATGACCAGCTGAACTTTAAATGTAATCGGTTAAACATATTGATACGATTCGTACGTAAGTGAGTAGGTGTTGACACCATTCAGAGATAAACGAATTTTGTAATACCGTATGTTATCCCCCCCCCATTGGTTATCCCATTGGTAACGATTCCCACAGTACACAGTACAGTTTCGGCGACGTAAGGTTTTTCGTTTCCATAGACATGAGCTCAGAATTTCTGAAAATGATATTTCTTTGCGTGAGCACCAATCCCGAAATCTGACTTCAGGTCATACCTACATGATCGTCTATTATTTAAACTCTTCCAGTTCCTTTGTAAACGTTTGTATTAACAAATCCATGTATTCTTAGAAGAACCGATAGAGACGATCAGAGAAAAATATACTATATCGATCCTTTTTATAAGTTTTTATACGGTATGTGAAAAAAATGTGCCGTTTTTATATGGGAAAATATTAAGTGAAATTTTTGTGCAAATTGTGTAAACCTTCATGCATTCGTTGATTATAAAACTTCGCCGGTAAGAATATTTAGAGAAGAAAGAACTGAAAGCAATAACCAAGTAATTAACCTTCATTTTATTTTCTTCATAATTCATTCAATGTTATTAAGCCGTGCCTACTTCTAAGATGGCGTTATTAAACAAACAACCGTTCAGGAAGGGAACGTTGACACACATGCTAATAGTAGGCTAACAATAGGGTAAACCCAGTACTTTCTTTCTCGCCTTTTCTTCCGAAAACGTAACAGAAGGGCACAGATACATGCAGTCTCATCGAAATCCATTTCACAACTGTACTGAAAATCGTCCATGTATGGGCGATTTTTAATCGCTCGTGTGCGTTCAAAACGATTTGAAGGCAGTACTTCAAATAACCGATATTTTAATCGGCCGAGTAAAAAAATCGACCGTCTGCGCTAGCCCTTAGTGTACATTAAAAGGGTGTATTTATTGGAAGTACAGAAATAGAAAGAGAAACTGTTGAACAAGGTTAGAATGGTAAAGAAGGACGTAAGTCAATTAGAAACTCAAACATTGTGAAGTGAGTTACATACAAGACACTGATATAGTTTGGCTGCGAGTTGTGAATGAGCAGCTAAGAGAAGAAAAAAGAAAGTCTGGATAGAACAGAACCATGAGGAACAATGACACTGACACAGCTAACACTACAGAAAACAGGACTAATCTGGACTCAAAGTGGCAAATAAGTAAGAAAGGAAAAGAAAAGAACCATTATATTTAGCTAATAATAGAACTTTTATTAAATTAGGTTATGTTAGTGTAGTATAATTTTGCCAACTTACAAGATCTAACGGTCGGGAAAATTTTCCATGTGACATACTGTATCGGTTAGGGGTTAATATTTACCTGTGCTCCACCATACAATCTTGAAGTGAAGTATTTTTTTTTTAATTCTTCTATGTTATATAAACACGCGAAAATTAATTTTAAACGGGGGTCGAAGCTATTTACGAAGAAAAAAAATAAAATAAATACTCCCATAAGGATGCATGCAAAAGTGAATGATCGCCATATTGACTGTGTAGACGGTGAGCCGAATTTGACTGGAAATCATGTTGATGCGTTTCCAAAACAAAATTTACATGATTCTTACATGTTCAAAATTGCGTTGAGCCCAAACGGCGGTTTAAAGCTTTGCGTTGAGCCCACCGCGAGTTTATTATTAGTAACCTCGGAGGCGCCGTAGACTAAAGCATGTGCGGTGAGCCGGCTACCCAAAATCACTCTCAGCGGTGGATACTGTAGGAAACTGATGAGTCGGCCACCCACGAGTCTGAAATGTAATGCTTTGCGTTGTAGGCAATTGAATTACGTTAAGGCAAAATGTAGTGGTGATCCCACTAACTACTCAGTTAATATGGCGTATGGTGTAGCACAGGTAAATATTTACCCGGTTAGGTTAGGTTGCTGTAGTATAGTTTAATTTAGGCTACTTACAAGATCCAACGACTCGCTGTTCTATAATACGTTCATCAAACGCCATTTCGAGTGCACCAATGTGGAAAAACTTCGCGTATAACTTACGATTTGCAACCCCCCTTCCCCAGGAAATGGGATTGAATTTCTCCCGTCCCAGTGTTTCCCAAAGGTTTTTTCGCTTTTACTGTGTTACAGATGTGTGTCTCCAACGTTTTTAACAGTAATTTATGCAAAAAGCGTGGTTCGATAAGCAGGTGGTTTCGATGTCGACATCACTATGACATACCGTACGTATTCTAAGTAGAACGTATAATGATGATGCTTACCAAAATTATGTAGTACAAGAATACGTATGAAGGGACATACATTTTTTATTATCTTCCATAATTTCTACATGAACTCAAATAAATAGGAAACTGAATTCCCTTCTAGTTCACGTAAAATCTTGTTCCTCCATTTACAAGTTTACAGTTTACAGGACCGCCTTGGCCATGTGCTTTATACTTTCTGTTCCTTGTGCATGCGATTGTGGAACTTTTAGTTAAGTCTAATTAAGGTTACGTTAGATCCTTTTAAATTTAAAACGAAAAAGATCCTTGACATTTTCTCTGTTAACACAGTATTCAAAAATAACCCCAAAAATATTGTGTAACTATTAATTCGATATTGGGAAAATGAATACGTACTCACACACCACCCCTTTTATATACAATTGTCCAACTATCTCAAGATTTACCTTACTGTCAAGTATATACTAATTCGGAATATTGATATGCCTACTAAATATGTGTTACTGAAGGCAGAATTTAAAATAACGTTCGAGCATGTTCCGTTTTGATTAATCATATTACCGCAGAACAGAGCACAGCACATAGCAAAATGGCCGCAACTAGGAGATTGCAGAAGGTAATGTTAATAATTTTCTACTTTTTAGAATTAGTGCTTTTTATAAAATAAATTGTTAAATTGTGGCACATTAAAAATTCACGTTTTGAATGTATATGAACTGACACTGTTTATAATGGTTAAGTTGACACGTTAATAAATCGGAATGCCTGTATGGCTTGAAAACAAGCGTTTTTGGTTCTAAATTATTAAATTATGAATGTTAGGACGTTGAAAATGTTTTGTGATTTCAAGCGTAATGTTCCAGTGTTCAGTAATTCGATGGTGGTTATCTAATAACAGTAAAAACAAAATTTGGTAACAATACAGGTTAAGTGATAGAAACTGCCGAGAACTATTCCATTAGTAATACAAGTTTTGTGAACATGACTATTTCCTACATTTTTTTAGGTATACCTTTTTTTAATGCATACTATAAGTATACAGGGAAATCAGAATGTGTTTCCTGAAAGTGATAGTCTAATTTATACTCCACTACTATCCTATATACTCCACTACTATCCTATTCAAACAGTTTGTAAGCGTTTACCATATAGTAATAATTATTGTGCATAGTTTTGAGAAGTAAATGTACAATTCTGCGGTAATTAGCTAATCATATTCTGGAAAAATGAATATTCAAGCCTACATTAAATAACCCCGGCAACAATTTTGATAACATTTGAATGCTACACAAGACAGTAAGAATAGCTTGATGGCAGTCTTGCTTTTAAGTTAATAAAATAAGTAAAGCCGTGTTTTTTAAATATAACAATACAGTTCTTTGAGTAACGTGAAAGGCAAGGAACCTGCTTGTTTATGAATTCCATATTTATAGTCTCTTTTATAGTATACTCATTTCAATAATAAATTCCAGGTGAAAATCCAGTATTTGTGATGGACCTAACTCAAAATATAACTCGTGGAAAATTGTAAGAAAATGTGAAATTTCCCAACAGACATTAATGCGTAATTTAAAAACATTTTTTTAGTATGTTATGAACATTGCAGTATAAAACACCACAGTTACAACATTAAAGTTAAAACATACAGTACTTTAACAGAGTAAAAAATGTTTATTTCTTATATGAGTTTGTCATTCAACTCGGTCTGTACCACAATAATATTTTACATAATTACTGCAGCAGCATCAGTCATTGTATGAATCTAGTAGGCCCATTGTATTTCTGTAAATCACACACACTAAAGCAGTTTAAAAATTACAGCTTTTAGTAAGATTAGTAATTGTATATCCTGTGAAAAATAAGGATGCAAATTATATCTTTCATAGAAAACACTATTTACATGAATAATTGGCATGAAATTAACGACACAGCATGAACATACTGGCATTTACAAATGGGGCATAGGAAGAGTTATACTTCTGTTTGCTCTGAACACACAAAAGAGTTCATATATAAAGACTAAATAGGTCTAAATACTCGTGATATAGGTAGTGATAAATAGGTCTAACACTGTAAATTTGTTATTCATTTTTAGTCATACTTTGTGTATGAAACATAAATACTTGTGTGTTTTATTGGCGTGTGCTGTATGTTTTTTGCTGGTAGTATTCATTTCCTGAAATTAAGTGTCAAAAAATGTCAAGAAACCAGTTGTTATAAAACAAAACTACTGAAAATGATAGTTGGTATTTTAGTGTTTGTAAGTGGTGAAATTAATTATTGTTGATGTTAAAAAATGTGTACAGTATTCCTTTGCAGACAATAACATTGTTTTGGTTTTTATGGTTTTATTTATTTTTGCTGGAAAATGGTAAACATTTTATAAGACTTGCTTTGTAATATTTAATTGTTATTAATTTACTATATATATATATATTTATGTTTATATATATATTTGTTTATATATATATATATATATTACATTTAATTTTTATAATGAATTTACCTCAAGATATTTCTTTCCGTATTAGGAACATGTTTTGGGTACCATTGTGTACCCATCCTCAGCCTTCTGGATTTTGTGTCTGGTGAAGTACAGTACATGCGTGTTGGCTGGTTGTTATTGCGGCTTCCTGTTGTAACAACCAGCCAACACACATGTACTTCACCAGACACAAAATCCGGAAGGCTGAGGATGGGTACACAATGGTACCCGAAACATGTTCCTAATAAGGAAAGAAATATCTTTAGGTAAGTTCATTATAAAAATTAAATATAATATATACATCAAGAAACGGACTGTACCAAAAAGTGTTTGTGTATATATATATATATATATATATATATATATATATATATATACACACACCCATCCTCAGCCTTCCGGTTTTTGTGTCTGGTGAAGTACATATGTGTTGGTTGAAGTCAACCATTATAAATATTAAATGTATTATATACATCAAGAAACGGACTGTAGCAGAAAGTGATTGAAAATATATATATATATATATATATATATGAATCAGCCTGAGGAGAAAGGGAACAAGTCAAAAATGCCATTTTTTTGTTGTTGTGAAAACTGTTCTTTAAGGCAAGGCAAATTGTACTGTGAAGAAAGGGACCATGTCATAACAGTGTTTAGGCTATAAATTGCAAGATGGAGCTAGCTGTACTGCGGAGGAAGGGATCAAGTCACTGACATGATCCCTTACTCCTCAGTACCATAATTACCATAGCTTTCATTAGCTTGCATGGTATCTCTAAGAAAAGAGTTTATAGGTTAGCAAAGCTTCTCCAGCTTGGCAAAACCCCACAAGATAAAAGCGGCAGTAATCCTAACCCTGCTAAAATTTCTGAGCACACATTACAATTAATAAATGAGCATATAAGTAGTCAATAAATCCCATTACACCAACCGAGAAACGGAATATCTTGACGCTCGTTTAAATATTAA
This sequence comes from Magicicada septendecula, assembly GCA_034769895.1. Classification (NCBI taxonomy): domain Eukaryota; kingdom Metazoa; phylum Arthropoda; class Insecta; order Hemiptera; family Cicadidae; genus Magicicada; species Magicicada septendecula. The sequence goes on along the minus strand of CM068376.1, from coordinate 323,903,464 downwards.
AATTATATATGATCTTTTCATAAAGAAATATCCAGATAGTGATATTAAATATGACTTTTTTCGAAAACACTTTTCAGAAAACTTTAAACTTAGGTTTGGTAGACCTAAAGTGGATGTTTGCTCGAAGTGTGAAGAGCTTGGAACAAAAATTAAGAATACATTTTTGTGTGACAGCGCTAAACGTGCAGCAGAGGCTGAACTTAATATCCACAAAAGAAGAGCTGATAAATTTTATAAATCAATGCACGAACCTAAAGAGAGATGTTCACACAATGAAAGTGTTGGAGCGATTCCATTTGACTTCATGCAAAATCTCCCTCTGCCCTCAATCCCTGTACAAGAAATTTTTACATGCGCCAGTTATGGATTAATGCCTTTAATATACATGACCTAAAAACTGGTACTTGTGTAATATATCTTTACCATGAGGGTCAGGCTAGAAAGGGTGCAAATGAAGTTTCCTCTTTTTTGTCTCATTATATTAAAAACTTTATGCCTAAAAATGTGACAGAGTTAACTTTGTTTTCTGACTCATGTCCTGGACAGAATAGAAACCGCACTGTTCTGAGACTGTGTTCTGGATTAGTAAGTACTGGGAGCCTACACAAAATAGTGTACAAATTTCCTGAAAGGGGGCACTCTTTCCTGGCATGTGTCCGAGACTTCGGTGTATTTAAAAAGAAAATAGCAAGATCTGATCGGATATACACTCCAAGGGACTACTTAGAAATAATTTGCAATGCTAAATCAAATACGTTTGTGTGTATGGTGGACAGTAGTTACATTTTTGATTTTGATAAATGGTGGCCGAAATACTTCAAGAAAACTGTTTTTTTCTGTGGAGACAAGTACAGCAGAAACGCCTAGAAATAAAAAGCAGTCTTTTATGCCTAGTCGTTTCAAAGAATTTAGTTTTAGTTCTGATGATCCTGGAGTTGTTGTTGCTCGACCATATATTAACAGCTGTGTAGTTCATACATTCCGACTTGGGAAACCTAATCTGTCTGTCATTTCTTTGGAACCAACACGAGCATATCCCGACAACGGTGTGCCAATTAATAACAAAAAACTGGAAGACATTAAAAAGTTGCAAAAATACGTGGAATGCAACGTAGAATCTCAGAACTTTTATCAAGAAATAGCTGCGTGGAATGGTACTGATTCAGACAGTGAAGAAAATTAGTATCAAACAGTGTCTTATGGTTTTATATATTTCTGAATCATTATTATTATTAACTTTTCAAAAACACTGTGCTATTTTTCTGATATGACCTGATTTAAAGACTCAAATTAGTAGTCATTTTTTATATTCTGATAAAGGTTGAATTTTGTGTATTTAAAGTTCAGAATCATTGACATTTTTTACTTTACTTAAAAACAAACTCTTTCGGATGCAAGGAATAATTTTTAGTTTTAGTTAATTTTTTAGCATTATCTACAATAACGTTTTTTTACATTCAGATAAATGTTGTACTGTGTTTTTACTTGTTCCTGAATTTATTGATATTTTTTACTAACCTGATGAAAAAGGCTCTAGTTTAGTTTGATTAGTTTTTAGTTTTAACTTAAATCCTATCATAAGATTATCATTTTTCCAAACTCTTTACAATATGGAATTTGTAATAAATGTAGCCAATTTTTGTTACACAAATATTTATTTCGATGGATAAATGATTGTACTAAACAAATATAATCTTTTTAAGTATTAAGTAAAGTCTATTGCATTTCGGTAACCAGTTTTCTTTAAACTCGATTCTGACACTGAGGAAGAAGGAAACATGTCAACAAAAATTAAAACCAAATTCTGGTCACATAAAAGACATTTAGTACAAAATACATTAAAAAACAATTTAGTGCTATCATAGTGAATTCACACACAAAAATTGGACAGGATAATATAAAATGTGTGAGTTTAATTTAATTTTTCCTTCCTCCTGAAAAGTTGCAAAAAATGACTTGTTCCCTTTCTCCTCAGCCTGATTCATATATATATATATATATATATATATATATATATATATATTTTACAACGATACATAACATAAATTCGATATACTGTAATTTATGCAGGTTGTATAACTATACCAGGTGTAACTATAATAAGAGTAGTAGATTTATGAGTAGTTAAAATTTAATGTTTATTGTTTTAACAAGCATTATAAATAATAAACATTGTTAATAATCTCCGATCAAGATATCACTCATTATTAAGTGTTTATCTCTGAAGCTATATGGTGTTACACACATTTAAAACACTCTTACATCTAGACATGTTAATAATCTTAATCTAGACATTTATTCAGTGTGATTTACTAAAACAAAATAAAATTTAAATGTAATTTTAATTGTATTCATTTACTCAGATCTGACCTCAGCTTGCTCAGTCTATACCAATGTTTTTTAAAAATTAAATTTAAAATTATATTATTTACTCTTAGACTGGCATTTATTTCATATTAAAAATTTAAATTATTCTTTTCTACAAAATGCAAATATCAAATCATTTCAATTATTTTACTTTGATAAAAAAAAATACTATCTCAAAATTAAACTCTTTTTTTTTTTTTCTATATTTGTCTATATGCGATCGCTCATTCTTACGACTAAAACATTTACATAAGACTTTATTACATTATTTCTAATTATAAACTTTTTTTTGTTTTAATTCATTGTCTCTTTATATAGTCTTTATGAGCTCTTTAAAAAAATCATTTATAAATGCATTATGCATGTCACCTCGAGTTTTGATGACCTTACGACTTACTGACGGGGTCCAGCGTTGTCCAGAGTTGGGTTTCCGTTACTCCTGGCCTGGCGTAGTCCTGGATATGTCCAGAGTCCAGCGTTGTTCTCCAGTAGTGTGTGGTCCGTCCCAGAGAATTACTATCTGCTGCGAGGTGGATCTCGTACGGCTGTTAGGCTTTTAAAAAGCATCTCCTAACGTCTAGCATCTTGCGTCGCTCTTTGTAGCTACTCTGTTGATACTCTGGCTAACTTAAACGGTCCCGGTACTCTACGTTTCCCGTAATATTGTAAACATAATTACTGAACGTCTTTATTCGTTCATAGATGAGACTTATAACAAAATAAAATTGTTCTGCCGACGGACAGCGTGTCTGACTGCAACTGTGTTTTGAAAAGAAGAGAAGGGCTTCCAGTCGAACCCTTAGTTTATACCCTCTCGAGATTCCGCACCTGTTGGTTCCGAAATTATCCTGTCGAGACCTGGAGATCACATGCTAGCCGCCACTCCCGAACCTTTTCATATATTTGCAATTTTTTGCAAATGGCAATGTTTTGTACAGAATCAAGATAGCACAAATCATAGCTAATTTGATTAAGCACTCACTGTATTATTTGAGCGTCTTAGTGTAATTTGCATATTTTTGGCACATTTATTTCGCACTGACTTCGCGTAGTGTGTCCTATTAACGTCATTTTCTTACTGTGGGTAACTATAAAATTTACACACACTTTGGTGCCTTTTGTTTGTTTATGCACTAATTAGTTTTCACACAGTGAATTAAAATAATTATTTTAGTAATTACTTGGGGAGGGTAGCTGAGATTCCTGTCTGTACATGCATCACTAACACACACAAGATACACGCATAACACACATACAATCGAGCAGGTGTTCTTTGCCTGTTGGAACAGGTTAATTTCTCCCCTAGTATAACAATGAAACATTTTTACAATTCCAGACCTGTCCATTTACCCCAAACTTATAATAATTTTACAAATTTTATATTTATTTAAATCAATGCTCAATACAGCAATGGCTGTATCGTAGCATTATTCCTCTGTTTGAAAAAAAAAATTATAAAATTATTTATGTATTAAATTTTTGTCTATTTGTTCTAGACAAATAAAAATAATATTATACTAGCTTAACTTAGTTTACATCAGTTAAACGTCACATAATAATGAGTAGGTCAGTATAACGCTCGCCAGTGGTGGTATGCAATATTTTCACACCCCATTATACAGCTGAGCTGTGCGTTGACCTTCTTCATTTTACCATATGCAGGAATGTATTTCTGCAAGAGTATTTTCAAAACAACTTTAGTTGTGGGTCGCATAATTGGATACAGATGGACGGCTTTGGAAAATACATCAATACAAACAAGTATGTGTTTCACTCCACCACTTGATCTTGGTTCTCCCTTATTGTCTTTCTGGATGCTCTGTATTTCTACGTATTTATGCCATCTTTCACTCTGTAATTTTACATTTCCTTACTCATAACATTACTACATTCTTTAATATTTTCTTAACTCTTTTCTTAGCCTATTATTCCAATCTTCATTCTTTACATTTCTTACGTTACTTATATAATACATTAACTTTCCTTACCCTTTATTACATTTCTTTAACATTACCTTCCTGATCGCTCAAAATTTTCTTCATTCTTACCATGTGCTGAAATACACTTCCGTACAGAATAATCTTTTTAGATTCGTAGTGTGTCGCATTATCGGCTACAGATGACTGCCTTAGAAACACGTCTATATCCAGACTTCTATGTGCTTAACTCACTCGTTGTGTTAATTGTAGTATTTGAGCTCTAAGTAATCTCTGCCCTTGACTTTCCACTATCGCTTTCTTCTGTGTCCTTGCATTTCTACTAAGGTATGAAGTTTTCGCTTGATCAGCTATTCTGAAAATTATAACATTTATTTCTCATCTCTAATCCTTTCTTCATATTAATACTGTCTGGCCGCGATTGGAATGCGCAGCTTGGCGTCCCCACCACTAGACCGGCAGATGCATTGTTACTACTTAGTACTGTCCATTCAGTATGTACATTCAGAAATATGAAGTACACATTTTTATAAATTTCTTTTTGTAATGTAATTCTACATCTTATGCTGCTCATTTCTGTATAACTTATATGTCTATAATGTAATTTTGTTGATCATAAAAAAATATTTTATAAATTTTTGTTCACCAGTGCAAATTAGTGCAACATTTCAATCAACCAGTGATTGCAATCCTAATATGAAACTTATGGAGTTCATTTTTATAATGTTTTATTCAAAATAATATTTCCTTTATTATGAACATATTTTGATTGTCATAACACTATAAATAGATTTTTAGTCGAATTATTATCTCTGTAATTTTTTAATTCTGTCAGTAAGTGTATTACAATTTGTCGTCTGTGAGGAAGTTTTTTAATTCTAAAGATAGACATATAGTGTAAGCGAGAAGTTGTAGTACATAGTCCAAAGTTATTTTTAATGCAAATTCCAATATCCTACTGCCGATGGTTTAGACAGAATACGTCGTTATTCGAAAAACTTATACCACACGCCTCTGGTGACAAGCGAGCCGCTACCGCCACAAAACAAATAGGCCTACTTATGGATGACAATAAAAGAACATAGTATACGTCGTTTTTACTCTTTTAATAAAGGTGTTACAGCCAAAACACGTGTCTGATGACAATACAAATTATGAAACAAAACTATGTGCTTTTTGTATTGTGTTAATACAATAATATAAGAATTACTTTACAGGAAACACTAGTTTTAGAAACAAATGTGTCTTGTTGAAGGCCATCCAATCTGTCACAAAGGGCAGGCTTTTCGACATATTTATGACGGGGCATTGTTTGGTGTATACCCTACACCCGGCGACCACTTTGGTGTTATAAAAAAAGTATAGTAACTGCTGTTTTTGGATGTCATTTTGTCATTCTGTTGCATGAGTTAAAGTTAGTAGTGATCGGTGTTTATACTTAGTGGTTTAATTTCTTATTAATTGAATAGCGTTTGAATTTTTTGCTCTAAAATACTAAGATAATTAAGATAATTAATTGCTCTAAAATATGAAAAAAAGTTGCCCTCCTACTTTTTCGTCATTTTCACCGTGATTCACTATGTTCTTTACCTAAAAAAACGATTGAATCTCTTCGAATGTGACAGCCTGGCTTGGGACAGGCATATTTTCCCATAGAAGTGAGAAAATATGGCGAGTTACAACTTTTTTTTCATATTTTTTATTTTAAAATTTTTATATTAAACATTTTTAAATTTTATTTTCTATTAATTTATATTAACTTTTACTTTCTAAATATCTTCCTCTTAATCTTCTGACAAGTCACTGAGGCCGCTCTCTTCACTGTCTTCTTCCTCGCTCACAGTGATGACAAACTGATCTAATGGATTTTCCATTAGTCTGTCTTTTTCCCAATATTCATTTTCCAACTTCTTTATATGGTCACAGAATTTTTTCCAGTCTTCATTGGTGATGTGTGTTTAATGGCCTCTTCTGAAAGCTGGAGAAGGCGCTGAATTCTTAATTCTCCAACATTATTTTCCCGAACGAATCTTTTCATTATTGCCCATATTAATTCTATGGGGTTTAATTCGCAGTTGTAGGGTGGGAGGCGTACTACTTCGTGTCCATATTGTGCGAAGATTCTATTGATCTTGTAGTCCACTTTAGTCGGTTTATTTTTCTCAATTAGTTCGTACAGTACAGGTTTCCTCATTTCCAGGACAGCTGGAATGTTCACCTTTGTCAGCCATTCGACCATTGTCTTTTTTGTATCATACCTATTCGGGACCTTGTTCTCTATTTTGCTGTGGTAGGGAGCATTATCCATGATGACGACACTGTTAGCAGGCAAGTTGGGGATGACCTTCTCTGTTACCCACTTCGAAAAATTGTCGTAATTCATTTGACCGTGGTAATCGCCAGTAGCCACATCAGCCCTAAAGAACAGTTGGGCCCCAGGTAGAAATCCCTCCTCAGAGCCAATACCAACAACAATAATCCTATTACTTCCACTAACACACTCCATCGCTCCAACGACACCGGGTCCTTGCCAACACTTACGAAACGTTAGGTTGGAGTCGATCCATGACTCATCAAGAAAAAATATGTTTCGATTGTCCTCTTATATTCTTCGCATACGCATCAAATATCTACACTGCCAATCAATTATATCATGTCTCTCCACTTAAATTTTTCTCTTGCTCACAGCTCTTCTCCATCTGAATCCCATTTCTTTCAGTATCTCTCTCAGTTTAGTTCGTTCAAATGGAAAATTCATTTTCACCTTCAGTTCATTAATAAGTTTCCGCACAGATGGGATTGTCTTCTTGACTAAATAAAACTCTTCGATAGTTGACTTTATTATGTTTCTATCGAAACTGTCGACTTCTTTGGGAATCCATGTTGGAGCTTTCCTTTTTTTGCTCGGTGAAATTATGGTTCCCTCAGTTTGTAGCTCCCGATGAAATGCCTGAAGTGTTCTTCTAGGCATACCTGTATATGCTTCTGCTCGTTTAGTCGGGCTACTGAAAGGGAACATGAGTTTCTTGTCCAAACGCTCTTTTTCCATGGCGGACATCACGTTTCCTAGAACCTTCCTTTCTTTCTCGTGAATCACGTGGCTCTTAGATGGCCCGGGTGAAGATGTTTCACTCCTGATCATACTGGTCAAAAGTTCGAAAGGAGCCACAATACACGGCACTTCACTGTAGCCTAGTAACTAAATTCTATTAACTAATACGTAATAAACTCAATTATATACAATTAATAAGTAATACAGAAATCTCAATTATATACACACCGTTTACGCGCCGACAGCTGATACGGGAATGAGAAGCAGGGAGCGTGTTGTGAGTGTAAGTATGGGAAAAGGTAGTACAAGCGACAAGCTTGCCCGTTCCCCCACTTTACCTACCCTGCACACTCCAATTGCGGCCAACACTCCAAATAGTAACAACATCGATAATAACATTCCTTTCATTTCTTAACATATTTTTAACACATTAACATTCAATTTTGGGGCATTCTCAGACTCAAGGAATCTACACGAGGACACTATGTCCGTTTGATAAGCTTTTTCCAAAGGACGTCACGCTGCTGGTCTGCCGATCGACTGAACACACTTTTACCACACACACAAGACATATGGAGGAACTCAGGAACAACAACAACAACAACAACAACCCATAGAGACATAGAACACAGCATCATCATCATAAAATTCTCAGGATTCAGGACGGCGCGCGCGCGCGCGCGCGCGCACACACACACACACACACACACACACACACACAAAACGGTAACGGCAGCAGTAACTAAACACTAAACGGTAACTAAATATTTATAATTTTGTTGTGAAAAGAACTTTCAGAAAGACAATTTTACATGAACAGTAAGACTTAAAAATCTTAAATGTAAATAATAGTTAAAGTCAATAATTTAATTTTATAAGAAAATTTGAAAGTTACTAAATCTTTTGTTATATGTTAAAAATTTGAGTGTGTCAATAGAGTTAAATAATAGTTTGAAAGTAAAAGTAATTAGTTTAATTTGCCTATAGCAACTAGTAATTTTATGCTTAAGTTTAATATTATTTTTGTTTCTTTTTAAATGGGTTGCTATTAGCATTTGAAGATTGAATCAAAGTCAGATACACACAAAAAAATGAAAGAATTTAGATGACTGATTTAACATGTCTGTTTAGTGAATAAGAGTATATGATTGTTTAGTTTTTATATGTTATGAACAGCCTAATATGTGTGAAACTTATAAAAGTGGATATTTGATCTATCTAATGTTTGAATTTTTTAATATTGAAATATTTTTCTATCAGTTAATAAATCTTAGGGCTAGAATGATTATTTTGAAACAGTTTTAAATGATTATTTCATGTCAACAACATCTCACTCCTCTTTAAAAATTATTTAATTATTGTGCAACTACATGTACTTGACACAACGAGATAACAAATCCTGCAGCCTGGCCGGTGTAATACATATTATAGTTGCGTTGAGTACATGGTAATAAATTGTGTATTATTGTTGTAACGTTGCAATATATATAACCAACAATTCTGTGACGAATAATTTGAATATTAGAGTAGTCTGAAGTAAGCTAAATTGTTTATGTGCTACTTAAAGTGTAGTTTAAGGATGATATTTGGGTTTTTTCGAAGTTGGAATGTGATAGCCTTTGTGGATAATTATATTGCTTCAGTTGATTTAATGCTTGAAGCAGCAGGAAAAAAACGTATTGACTGCCGTCGGTTTGGAATTATTGAGTAGCCTAACTACTGAAGTGATTAGTGCTGTCATTCAACATGGCATACACACTCAGTTATGAAATCAGTTTTTATGGATAATATTATATTGGTGACAGTTATGTTTTAACATTTGTATAAATCATGGTCTAATTGACTTAACGGTTCTTTTCCGAATCCCAATAACATATATGGGTTTGACTTGTTACACTTAATTTCATTTTTGTTGTTACAATGAAACCTACATTAAACAGACCCTTTATAAACAGAACTTTGTCTTAACAGAAATACTTCCTGCCCTCATGAGTTTGTGGCTGAAAAATGTGAAATTTTTTGGATTAAATTGAATCTGTGTAATGTGGAAACTAAACTCAAAATTAGCCTTCATACAAAAAATTTCAGAATTCCAGAGTGCACAGTTTAGACAAATGTTAAACATGCTATACATTATAGAGAATTTTTTCTTGAATGTTTTCCTTGTTTTAAGAGAGATCGCAAATGAAGTCAAGTATACATCAATACAGGGACCCACAATCAGAACTAGATATAGATATAGATGCTGAATTTGAGAATTTTAGAGAAAGTTAGAAAACAAAATAGGGGGAGGAAGAAGAAGACAAAAATGACTTTGTGTTGGTTGAAGAAAAGTAAAAATGTATCAATATGCTGTCAGAATCATAAAGGAACTGTAGCATATCTTACAGAGAAAGAAACAAATGGGAACCATTTCTTCACCTTACGAGAATTGTCAGAAAGAATTATAAAAGGCAGGAGCTGATATTGTTTATTGTTACTTTTTAAAATGAAATATGTTGTTGGATTTCAGGTTTGGGTCCAAAATCATCAGGGTATGTTCAGAATCCACAATTTTCTAACTAAAAATGCTTATTTCTGGAAGCAGTTTCTTACAGTCAATAGTATAATCACTTTTGATTTAGTTTGGCCATTCAAGACAATTGATCATGAAATAAAGTAAAAATTACTATTGTATTTTATTTATACTAAAGTAAAAGGAAAGCTTAAAATTTGATAAAAATGAAAATTTCAATTTTTAAGAGGCTGTCATTTTTAAAGGATACCTTGAAACAGAAACTGTCTGTAAATTAACTACACTCGCATAAATAAACATATAAAAAAATGACAGCCGACATTTGTTTCTTTCCTTGAGAAATAACACTATGAAAATATAAGTTTTTTCATTCTTGTTTGACAGCTTCGGATATAAAGATGGGCTTGTACAGAAACGTACTAGGTCAGTAAACAGGGCCCCGCATTGTAGGTTAGAATGTATTGAAAACAATTAAGTTTATTTGAAAGGCATAGGACAGCCAGTACTGAGAAATTTAGAAATGTCTCAAGTGGAAAAAACAGTGAACACCATAGAACAAAAATGACTATCATCTGTAAACCGGATACAATAATACTAAAAGAAAATATGTTTTGAACTACCAAAACATAAGGGATTGGATATATAAATAAAAGCATTTTTCTTTAGAGGGATAAGCTGTATCCTTCATCAGATTTCTGATTTATGGGCCAATGAAGCTTCCACATTACTAGGTACTGGAAACGGGCGCTATATTTTACAAATGCCTGATGAAGTATTTTATCACTCCAAGTTTGATAAGTACAGCCTATGAATGCTGTTCATAGCACACAGTGTTTAGAGTTATCTTTTAGAATGTCATGAGACTTTAAAGTGTACTGAATAGGCCACAGGGATGGCATCAAATAGGTTTGCATTGTGCATATGTATGTCAAATTTTGTTTTGATGAGTCAGGAAATAGCTTCAATTTGCTTGATTGTTACTTCATGACAGCAGTACATTAGGACATCTACATCAAAACAAAATACCATAGAACCGTCCTCTTTGAAGAATGGCATTACATCGTGTTCTCTGTGTGTCTATAGCAAGAAAACTTTGTTAATTCCAGACATTAATAGATTTTTGCCTTAAGTTTAGATCCAAGCATCTCAGATGGCCCTGTTTGGGTGGGATCAAACCATGAGTCAAGTTGTTAAGGTCATTTCAGTTAAACAATTTTGGTGCAGATTTGTATTTTGGTTTGTATTTACCCAGGTCAGTTTAACATTCATTTTCAGTCTTACTCTCAGTGTTCTCTGATACATTTTCATGATTCACAGGTGAACGGGAAATGGAATTGATTCGGTGTGGGCAACTAGCATATTTGCAGAAGGAATGTTTTGCCGTCCTTGTTTTGTGCATTGTAACCTTCAACACATACAGTTAAAAAATAACAAGCTCTCACTGAACCATAGGAATTGCAAAAGGCATAGACAGTTTCTTCTCATTCTTCCACAGTCTTAATCCCTAACACAAGTACAGGAGTAGTAATACAGAGCCTGATGCGGTTTGGAAGCTCTTGAATAATTGTGAGTTATTCCAAAGACGCTAATGAGGAAGGCTGGATTGTTTGTTAGAAAGAAGTGGACTGTATTAAAGATGTTGAACATTCGTTTATTGAAAAAATCTGATTGTTAATTACGATCGGCACGTGCGGATGCATTTGAGGCAATAACGCCCGAAATTAATCTTGAATAAAATCGTGGTCCATTGTAGATGGACGCAGGTAGTTGAATGAAATGAAATATTATAAATGCATGCTAAAAAATAGCCAGAAGCCGCGGCTGTAAGAGAAGTGTTTTACGAGAGTTGCGCTCGGAGTCGTGTTATAAACTGAACTAAACTGGCTTGCAGTCGGCGGTGCTGGCCGGCTGCAACGTTTGATAAACGCGTGACGTCATCCGCGCGTGCCGTATACGGTGGTGGACCGTTTACAGCTGATAAACCAGTACAAAGTTTAAACATACTGCCTGCCAAAATCGGGACGATTTTGTACATTAAAGGTTAAATTGAACAATATAATAATTAAACTTACATGTCGTAAGCGATACAATAATTGGCGCACTGGCCAGAGAGCAATGACATAATAAACATAATATGAATTCAATTAACAATCACCAAGCATACAATAAATTGACCTCTACGCCAATAGCAAGGGCTTACTGACGTTAAAATTACTCAAAACATAATAGTAATACAATACGCACAATAATACAATAATTAAGTAGGTATTGATCTTTCCCAAATAATACCCCTTGATATTTGCCAAGCATTACAATAACAAGTGGTAACACCATAAAAAATACAATAATTTCCCCATGGTATTGACATAACAACCCCAATGAATTTCATAATGTTTGATCCTTAGAAAATACAATACATATATAGAATAATTGACACTATAAATGACACTTGTGGTTCTCAGAATTTGAATCACACAAACATATTGACAATACACAACATCCATAATGATTGATAGTACATATGAAACACAGTCACTATTGCTGTAATAGCTAGCGGCACGTAAACCATGTTACAATGCTTATGATACAATTGACTTGTATGCTCGCCCCGGGGAATGTCTCGGGCGTGTCCATGTAATGTGACACGCACACACTCACACACACACACACACACACACCTCGTATGGCACGCATACGATTAGTGTGTAGCCACCGGAAGGGGGCATAATTTGTGGATGGGTCGGCGTAAGATACCTAGCGCGGTGCGAACTTCTGCGACGCGTACTAAGGAATCTTGACCCGGAAAAACATTGGTAATTACCCCACGCTTCCATTCTAGAGGGGGGGAATTGTCATCCAAAATGAGGACAAGTTGTCCGACGTTCAAATTCTTTAATGGGGTGCGCCATTTATTGCGCTGCTGCAGCTAATCCCTAGACCACCGTTTCCAGATGGTCTGCATAAATTTTTGGAGCAGAAGCCATCTGCCCAAATGAGTATTATTGCCTTGTGTATAGTCGGGTTCCGGAAGTGCCGTCAGTGGAGCACCGACCAAAAAATGAGCGGGTGTTAAGGGTTCAGGGTCTCTAGCATCGTCGGACACCGCGCATAACGGGCGTGAATTAAGGCAAGCCTCAATTTGAGAAAGAAGAGTAGAATATTCCTCAAAATTCAAGATCGTACTGCCAATTACGCGACGTAAATGGAATTTAACACTCCTTACACCACTTTCCCACAAACCACCGAAATGAGGGGCTGAAGGGGGGATAAAGGACCATTTGATGCCGTGGAGACCGCAAAACTCCAGAGAAGATTGCTCAACTTCCTTGGAGGTTAAAAATTTGTACCAATCATGCAACGTGTGGTTGGCACGACGAAAATTCGTGCCATTATCCGAAAATATTTGCGCAGGAATACCTCTGCGCGATATGAACCTTTTTAAAGCCGCTATAAAGGCGTTGGAAGTGAGATCTGACACCAATTCTAAATGGATGGCCCTAGTACACGTGCATATAAATAGAGCGATATATGCCTTGGTCGTGGACTTAGAGCGCTGCCCGCCATGGCGCAAAAGCACAGGACCGGCGTAATCCACGGCCGACTGTGAGAATGGCCTTGACGGCGTGACCCTAGAAGAGGGTAATTGACCGAGTAATTGATTCGCGCCTTTAGCCCGGAAACGAAAACAAGTGACACACTTATGTATCACTGAGCGGATATAGGACTTATCGTGTATGATCCAATACTTACGCCTAAGCGAAGCTTGAGTTGATTGCACTCCAGCGTGCAACAAACGGATGTGTTCGTATTCAATTATTAATCTCGTGAGATGAGAGTGCGGGTGCAAAATTATTTGGTGTTTAGTCTCGTAGCTAAGTGGGGAGAATTGCAAGCATCCACCCACTCTTAAAATGCCTGATTTATCCAGGAATGGGTTGAGAGCAAGAATTTTACTACTGCGTGGAAGGCACCGGTGTGCCTCAAGTTCCCTAACCTCCACGTCGAAATGCAACTTCTGTGATTGCCGGACAAAAATCAAGAGCGTGTCAGACAATTCTTGAGCCGACAAAAAGGACGTGTCTCTATCAACCACCGCGAGCCTAGAATTGCGAAAAAATCGACGGCAATATGCGAAGACGTGAATAAGCCTCGTAAGAGATGAATAATTTTCAATGTAACTATGTGTTGAGGACGCGACAATTAGTGAGGTTTGAGCCTGCTTGCGATGTTCCTCTTCAATGTCGGGAAAAGTACAGGGAGTATTAATGTCGAACGCGCTGACCGGCCATGAGGCCGAATCACGAGCCAACCAGGAGGGACCATGCCACCATTGAGTATGACAGTGCAAACTACGAGGGAGGCAACCACGCGATAAAACGTCAGCAGGGTTGTCATTTGATACTACATGACGCCAAATTCCCCTGCTGCTAACAAGACGCTGTATTTCCGCGACACGGTTGGCCACAAATACCTTCCAGCGGGAAGATTGCTGATGTATCCAGTACAACGCTATCATCGAATCCGAATAAAGATATAGTCCGTCAAAATTGTAATCGACGGCATTTAAAACCTTGGAGGTTAATTGAGCCAACAATAAACAAGCACAAAGTTCAAGTCTAGGAAGCGTTATCTGTTTCAGCGGAGCGACCCTAGATTTAGCACACAACAAGTTTGATGATATGGCGCCGTTCGAATAGACCGCCCGCACATAAATGCAACACGCGTAACCTTTAGCCGAAGCGTCGGCGAATCCGTGCAGTTGCAACGAACTAACTGGGTAACTGTTCGAACTCTTAACCGACCTCGTAATCTCACAATGAGTGTCGGAGACTAATTGAGCGTATAATTCCAACCATTGATTGGCTAATGATCCAGACAAGGGTTCGTCCCAATCAGTGCCCGCCAACCACAACTGCTGCACGAAATGCTTGCAGCAAAATGTGATGGGAGCGATTAAACCTAGTGGATCATAGATCCCGGCGATGATTGCCAACACGCTTCTCTTGTTGAAAACGGTTAAATTGTCATCACCCCTAACGGTGTATAAAAAGTTATCCCCCTCAACATTCCATTGTATTCCCAAGGTACGCACGTTTTGACCCTTGCTGAAGTCACGGGTTACTTGGGCGCGAAGAGTCATAATCTTATGGTGGTTAGAGAACCATTTATGTAACGAAAAACCATACCTCCTCAACAACTTCGCGATCTCGCATTTCATTTCAGCTAAGCCGTTCAGATCATCCGAACCCGTTATGAGATCGTCTACGTAAAAGTCATTTGCTATGGCCTTAGCAGCTGTAGGGTAGTCGGATTTATTTTCATATGCTATTTGAGCCAGACAACGCGTAGCAAGGAAGGAGGCACTAGCAGTGCCATATGTAACCGTCCTTAACGCGTAATGTCACAATTCCTTATGCGGTGCATCACGCCAAACAATGTGTTGCAAGTTTGAATCCTTAGGATTAACAATGATCTGGCGATACATCTTTTCAATGTCCGCAATAAGTACGTATCGGTGGGTGCGGAACCGAACCATTATTGAAAACAGATCCTGCTGGATCGTAGGACCGACCATTAAAGTATCGTTAAGGGACAAATTATTGGTGGTTTTAGCGGATGCGTCAAATACCACGCGCAATTTAGTGGTTAAGCTAGAGTCTTTGAAGACTGCGTGATGGGGCAGATAAAAGATCTCTGACCTGTCAAGCAACAGATCGTATTCATTAAGCGGCGACATGTGGCCAAGTCTTAAGTAGTCACTCATGAACTCACTATAATCCTTATAAAGGGTAGGGTTCTGCTTGAATTTGAATTCTAACGATTGGAATCTGCGTATGGCTCCGCGGAGAGAATCTCCCAAATAAGATTTATCAGATCTGCGGGGCAGGGCTACCACGAATCTCCCGTCGCGATTGCGGCTAGTGTTTTCCACGAAATGCCTTTCACACGGCGAGTCCTCAGATCGGGCTTCGCGACTAGAGATCTCCTCCAACTTCCAAAATTCCTTTAGTTGCGAGGAAATCTGATTATCGTCCCTACAGACCATAAAGGAAGAAACCGTTTTAGTCATATCGACGTTGAATGGTAAGTCACCGGCCAAAATAAATCCTAACTTGTTTTCCTGAATTATAGGAAAGTGTGGTCCGCGCGTATATTTCATAGGTTCAATTAATTGGAGAAAATATTGAGCGCCGATTAATATATCGACTTGCGACGAGCAATGTAGGTGTGGATCCGCCAAGAATATGCGCTTGGGTAAATTTAAAGAGGCAAGATTGAACGACTCCGCCGGTAAATTATTAGTTATACTGGGTAATACGGCACAATGTACGTTTAACGTGAAGAGTTTATAGCGCGAATGTAGCCTTACATTAGTACTGAAGTCAGCCTGGGAAAGCGAGTTGTTTATACCCGTGATGGGCAGTTGCGACTTAACCAATTGGAGGCCCATCCTGCGGGCGAAATCCATTGTGCAAAAGTTCGCTTGAGAACCGGAATCCAGTAATATCCTAACGGGAAATTTTTTGCCGACTTTATTGTATGTCATACAGACGGCGGTAGATAACAATACCAATTTATTGGTCTGTGATTTCAGTGAACACTGGTTGTTAACAGAAGTTACGTCCCTGTTGGGGACATGAATCGTTGTGTGGTGACGCCTAGAACATTTTTTACATGAGCATTTTGAGGGACATTTTGAACCCTCGTGTCCCGAACGGAGGCAGTTTAAGCAAAGTTTGTTTTTTATTAACGCGTTTTTTCTATCAGGGATAGACAGCGATGTAAATTGTGGGCAATCGCTAAGTCTATGTACACCGTTACACAGCCTGCATAAATTGTTTCTAACATGTGAGTGGAATGCGCCCTTTGGAGTGCTTATCTGTTTAACTGCCTTGCGATAAGGAGACTTATCGCTTTTGTTCAACCTGCTCGTTGGGCTAGTCGCGTTATCGAGATTTTGCAATAATTTCCTACGTGAATTTATAAAATTTATAAAATTATTAAAATCAGGGAATTTATGCTCCGATAAACTCTCTTTCCACAAACGTAAAGTGTAATTGTCAAGTTTTTTGGCTAAATAATTTACGACAATAATTTCAAACATGTTGACTGGCAGTTTGAGATTATTTAAAGCGTTTATATTTGCAGAGATTTGATCAATAAATTGTGATATGCTAACTTGGGATTCCTGCTGAACTAATGGTACGTCTAGGACATTCCACACGTGGTGAGCGGAAACAATCAGCTTACTATCATATCTATTCCTCAACAGATCGATAGCCACCGCGTAATTCTCATGTGTTATGGGCAACGATTTTATTACGTTAAGCGCCTCGCCATGTAATGACGAGTGCAAATAATGAAGTTTCTGTATATCTGTCAGATCTGCTCTGACATGAATTAGTTCCATAAAAATATGGTAATAATGTTGCCATTCCACAATACTACCCTCAAACCGTGGTAATTTTATTGGTTCCAATTGAATGGGGGGTGTTTTAGGCTGTTTACCTTCAGCATTAATTACTGGTTTTTGGTTCATATGCTCAGCTTGCTCTAGCAGGTGTTGCAATTTACATTCTATAGTACAGAGATCGTCCTCCGTTTGTACTCTGTCACTCGTTAACGCAACGTCTGCTTCCTCAGCCTCGATTTGTGACTGAATCTCGTCATATTTGGTGGATAATTCCATCAAATGACGCAGTTTTATTTTGAGCGCATGAGGATCGCTGTTTAACAAATCGAAGTTATCCGCGAAGGTATTTACTCGGGATATTGAGGCCTTAATTGTGCCTCGTTTTTTT
This sequence comes from Magicicada septendecula, assembly GCA_034769895.1. NCBI lineage: Eukaryota > Metazoa > Arthropoda > Insecta > Hemiptera > Cicadidae > Magicicada > Magicicada septendecula. Next base: position 323,885,791 of record CM068376.1, on the reverse strand, counting down.
ATTAGAGCCCTTACATCGGCCATTATTACAGTTTAAGATAAAAAGGGAAAGATATTTAGAAAGCAATTGAGCATAGAGCATGTGAACCACAAACTTAATTTTGAATGAGTTTAAATACGTTTCGGTAGCTAGCGATCGTTGTTTTGAACATAAACTTACTCTCTCTAACTAATCAAACTTGTTGGCAGTTAAATTATTGAAATTATGAATCTAAATGGTTACAAAGTATATCTTTATCTTTAAAGTTCTAACTGATAATGAGCTGCCAACCATTTATTAATTTGTATTGTGTAATAAGGTGTTTGTTTATATAAATGTGTCAAAAAATACCCACTGAGTGAAATATTATTAAAAATCAAATATAAGTAAAGTTTATAGTCACGTGGCCGTCGATCCATTCGTGATGAAGCTGGCTTCGATCCCGTTTGGAGCTGCTACACCTCCTGTCTCTGCCGGTCAGCCGATGCCTCATGTTGTACCCTCCATCAATTAAAGCTGTGGAATCTCGAAAATGTTGTCCTGTTTCGTCCCGTCGTCTCTGGTCTACTGCTTGGCTGAATCTTGTCGAGATGACTGCGACGTGATTCACAATAATGGTGTCGCTCAGGACGAAAATGATGCCCGTAGGGCGTGATTAACTTCAGATTGGTTTTTCCAGAAATGATGTGTATAAATAAATGCTGTCGCTTGTGTACTCAGATATGAGAAATCTGTGCCGTGGGGACCAAAAATGATGTAGTTTTTTGGGCCCGAAAATGTGAAATCCTGCCTGGTTGGACCAAAAATGATGTCGTTTTTGGCCTGAAAATATGAAATCCGGTCCGGTGGGACCAAAAATGATGCGTTTTTGGCCCGCAAATATGAAATCCTGCCCGGATGGACCAAAAATGATGCGGTTTGGAAGCTCTTGAATAATCGTGAGTTATTCCAAAGACGCTAATGAGGAAGGCTGGATTGTTTGTTAGAAAGAAGTGGACTGTATTAAAGATGTTGAACATTCGTTTATTGAAAAAATCTGATTGTTAATTACGATCGGCACGTGCGGATGCATTTGAGGCAATAACGCCCGAAATTAATCTTGAATAAAATCGTGGTCCATTGTAGATGGACGCAGGTAGTTGAATGAAATGAAATATTATAAATGCATGCTAAAAAATAGCCAGAAGCCGCGGCTGTAAGAGAAGTGTTTTACGAGAGTTGCGCTCGGAGTCGTGTTATAAACTGAACTAAACTGGCTTGCAGTCGGCGGTGCTGGCCGGCTGCAACGTTTGATAAACGCGTGACGTCATCCGCGCGTGCCGTATACGGTGGTGGACCGTTTACAGCTGATAAACCAGTACAAAGTTTAAACAGAGCCCATCTTATGACATAACCAAGCCTAATACGAAAACGTGCATAATATTCTTCTCAGAACTTGTAAGGTGTTTCCGTTTTGTAATTACATAGTTTCCACAAATATAATAAAAGCTATTTGGGTTATTTAGACACTTTTGGGAACTCCTTCTAAACACAATGGATGACACTTAAAGTGAGTAGACATAACCTCAGAGTAATCTAAATGTGCGACAGTGTTGTCTGCCGCCTAGTGGAGATCCATCTGAGTTTTCAACCAGTGTCACTATTGGCTTTCTTTCACTTGAATGAAAATATCCTTATGTGAAAGAAATGAAAGTGAGTATTAAACTTTGAAGATGTCTGTGTGGTTTAGTATAAAATGGTAAAGAAAAAAAAAACAGTGTTTATTTTGTGTTTACTTGTATCAGCATAAAAGTAGTCATACTAAAATGCTTAAAAATATTATAATATCGAAACTTGTGCACAGTAATATTGTAATTAACACACACATGTATATTGGTATGTATGTGTGTGGTTTATAAATTTGTCTATTGTATGTTACCATAGTGAAACAAATTAATAAATATCGGTATGGAGAATTTGTAAATCGCCATACATGACTTCCATGTTCTAAGATTTATATTTAAAATCATTTTCGAAATGAAATATTTCCATAGAAACTACTTCTTGCTTCAGCCTTAACCACAGTACTATGGTCACTAACATATACCACCTCACGTTGGCGCACTCAATTTTCACTGATGATGGCAGTCGATAGCGCTGCTGAAACGTCTGGTTTTGTAGAAAACATTGGACCACGGCCAAACAGCCCGGGAAGGAATTTTAACAACAAACTACTTCTTTGTTCCGATAACATAGTACACATGACATATAAATAAAAATTATCCCCTCCCCCTTCAACTATAATTTTCATTTATAGAAAATTACCCCCACCTCTTCAACTCGTCTTTTTATTTATGGATATTCCATGTAAGTTTCTACAGTGGATTATTATGAACTTCTTTTTAGGATACTTTATTTATCAAAATTAAGTACTTTACTCTTGTTAAAACATATAATGTTGCAGGTAAACTACCCTTCCCCTTAACCAATCTTCACCAAAATCAATAGGTCTTGAGCCGTCGACAAATCAGGGACATATGCAAAACATTATTTAATTCTGTTTGAATTTACGGCTGTTATCATTTGTCATAAAAAAATTACTCTAGTTAAAACATAAAACGTTGCAGGTAAACTACCAAGTAAAAATTGCTTTCAGTTGTAAGTCCAATTGTACACATTTTTTTTTGCAATGTACACATGATTCAGTCTACACATTATTTTATAATTTTTGGTTGTATTGTCTGTTTGCCATTTTGTATGTTTTTACTCTTTCTTGTGAATTTACCTACAGATAAATTTTAGAAATAAGAAACGTTAGAAAGTGCAAGGTACTAGTGACATACAGTGAGCCTCAGTTTCCCTGTCACATATTTTGTTTGAGGTGATGCAGAAGGTGTGAACATTATTTAGTAAATTTTTATTGCATTGTTATTTTATGTTCTATAAGTTGTGTACACTTTTCCTATTGAATTTATCAGTGGATCAGTTTTTGAACAAAAAATTATAATACCTATACAATGCGTATTTAACAGAACAAAATAGCTATTAAAAATAATTGTAGGATATCTCAACAGATATCTGTCAATCAAGGTGTTAGACAAGGGTGCAGGATATCACTTACTATTTTTAACATTTATCGACAATCTAGTAATAGGGAAATGGAAACATCTGGTGAACCCTGGTATTAAGATATTACGAAACATATTTGAATGTCCTGTTTGTTGACGACTTGCTTGTAATTCAAAATACAGAATGTGCTTTACAAAAATCTGTTTTTAAGCTTCATCAGATTTACAAAGAATACAATATGAAAGTCTCCACTACAAAAAAAAAGATAATCGATTTTGAGGCAGGGAACTTTAGAAGAATAGGCACTTTAACTATCTAGGAAATGATATTGGCTATAATCAGGATTGTGATATTGATGTTAAGTTAGGTAAATTCTAGACGATATAAAATTAAAGTTTTACAAAGTTACGGTGGTCCCTGAACTATCCTATGGGCATGAATTATGCGTGACAACCAAGAAATAAGAGAGTAAAATACAGGTCTCAGAAATGGCGTTTTTAAGAGAAGATAAAATGTGTTCTAAACTTGATTGTGTAAAGAATGAGACCATAAGAGAAGAGGTACAAGTTATCAACTTGAATGAAATATGAAAAGATTATATAAATAACTGTGGAAAGAACCTTAGAAAGAATGTCAGGTTGCAGATTGGCCAAACAAGTTTGAAAATACAAACCTATATGTATCAGGTGTGTGGGTAGACACAGGAAGAGACGGCTGGATGATCTTTTGAAAGTGGAACTGGCTACAGCTTACCTATATGCTGTGATGTGAAGAAGATGATGATGTTCAGTTTATGACTACACACAGCAGCAGTTGAAGTTGAAGGATAATGTCGACCCAGGTTAAAAATCTCTTTTAGACTGTTTGAATCGTGTTCAACCTCAAATGTCTCAAAATCTAAGTAAATGGCAAGTAATAATGTGAATTTTTATTATTTTTCTATACTGATAGACAGTGGCGGCTCTAGCATAGGTCACATGGGTGGGCCGAGGTTGGGCCAGGTTATAAAATGGGTGGGCCTCACCTCGAGTTTGCTGGTATAAATTTGGAGTTTAACAAACATACTCCACAAGATGTTTTGGTAACTTTCGAATTCTGCCAAGAGTAGAGGAATCTGTGGGAATATCAGCCCCTATTTTTGTTGCTACATCTACACTTTCTTTCCACACAGAAGTGAAACCTGTATCAGATTCATGCATTTGGTTGATAGGATCCCTTGTAGTTTCAATCAAATTGATCACAGCAACAATATCACAATCTTTGCCCTGGAGGAAATCAGATAGTGACTTGGATTCTTTCAACAAACGTGTGAACAGGCATAAATGAAAAATAAAAGAAAAGTTCAACTTGGCACTGAATCCTAATGCTTCTGCAGCTTGTTCTGAATTTTCACTCTGGATATTTACTAGTGTTAACAATAATAGCTTCAAATGTCTTCTTCACAGCCAAACATGAAGCGTACTGACACGCCCATCGGGTGTCACTTAACTTTTTCAATTCCACTTTTCCTATCTTCATTTTTATTTGTGTATCTATAAACATTTGATGGACTGCCGACCCACTCACAAAAACATACACTGCCTGCAGGTCATAAAAAAAATCTGTAGCTGACTTGATCCCTCTGCATGTTGCCACTATAACGAGATTTAATTTATGGTTCATACAGTGTGTGTAGATGGCTTGTGGAACTTCCCTGCTTAAAAGAGCTTGAACACCTGAGCAAGAGCCACTCATAACTGCAGCTCCATCATACCTTTGTGCAAAACAGTAGTTTAAATCAACTCCACAGTTTCCTAGTTTTGTTTAATACAAATTAATAAAGAAGAAGCATCCAATTTTTTTGCAAGTTCAAAGCCTAAAAATCTTTCATATATATATTCCCATCTAAATAGTAACGAATCACTGTTGATAATTGCTCGATTTTTGAAGAATCTTTTGACTCGTCAACATGTTGCCATGTTGCTAAGAATTTCATTTTGAATACCATGATGAGTGTATTTTTCTCTTTTATATTCAAGTTTTCTTTAACACTTGGATCTTTTTCCCCTATAAGTCCCATTAATTCTAAAAAAATTCCCTTGTTTTCACTCTGCTTTTGATTCATCATGACCTCTTTGAGCTATTCCTTGTAGAGCTGTGAATCGAAGTACATCAGCTATTGTTTCAATGTATCCTCTATTTTCTTGAACTTCAAAAGCATACATTTCATCTAGCAGAGCAGCAATTGATGCATCCTCCCAAACTTACTTTTTAAATTTTTGAAAGACTCCCAAGCAACTAAAGAATGTTTGTGGGATGAGCTGTTCTCATGCTACTTAAAACCGGAATTAGATTATGTTGCTCTTTTCCAATTAGTGTAACATTCATTTACAAAACTGAGCAATTCAATTTTTGTGCCTTGAGTTTGGGGACGAAAAAATCGACAGCATCATTTATAATACTGTATTCAAGCCATGGGTGGATTTTGTACCAACCTGGCTGGAAATTCTTTTTACTATCTCCAAACTGGCAAAAAAGAAAGTGTTGTAATAGTGGTTGTTTTGATTCATCAGTAGGTTTCGTAGCTATATCACTAATTGAACCAGATGGATTAGTAATGCTGGTGCTACTGCTAGGAGTAGAAAATAAATCAGTTCCTTTATTTTCACCGAGTTCTTCTTCATTTTATGGCTGTTTTCCTTCGTTCCCTACTTTCATATCATCATCATCAAACACAATTTTTTCAGGTTCAGTTTCCTGAAATCCTAACCTGAAAACTAACCTCAGCAACTGAGGTTACGTCTACAGGTGTAGACGTTGTAATGTCCTCTTCATTTGGTTTAACAATTTTTTGTTATTCATTGTGTGTGGTCTCCAAGTTGCATTACGTAATTGATTATAGATAGATACCTGATTATATTTTCCTTCATGCAACTTCAGTCGTTAGGTATGACGCGTTTCGGGCTCACAGTCCCATCTTCAGAAGAAAATCACTCGAGGCGAGCTCATCAGTACAAAACAATTAACGTGCACATAAAAACATTGAATTCATTGTATGCTCATATCGCGCGAGGACACGATGCGCATCGCCGAGAAAATAAAAGGGTACTCAAGACGGTTTGAGACGGTATGTGTACACTTTTATTTTCTCGGCGATGCGCATCGTGTTCTCGCACGATATGAGCATACAATGAATTCAGTGTTTTTATGTGCGTGTTAATTGTTTTGTACTGATGAGCTCGCCTCGAGTGATTTTCTCCTGAAGATGGGACTTTGAGCCCGAAACGCGTTGTACCTAACGCGAAGTTGCATGAAGGAAAATATAATCAGGTATCTATCTATAATAATCAATTAATTTTTTGTTGCCGAATGAAGTAGTCCGAAATGCTAGGACATTTTGCCATTTTTATTGCCAGTTTTCCACATTCACTTTCAACAAGACGCACAATATTCTACACAAATGGTCAAACACGAAACACAGACCACTGTCATCACACCTTTTATTGTTTACATGCAAACTAACATCAAACGTATTAAAAACTACGTAACATAAAAACCGAAAGAATGAATCTAACATGAGAAAAACTGCGGTCCATATTAAAATAAAATTGGCAGTTAAATATGTTAACTCTGCTTATGCGAACCACAGATACAAAAATAAAATCGTTGACTTGGCCGGTCGCACACTGGATCCGCTCCGCTCAGATCAGAACTGGTGTATCCGCTCAGAACACGTCCGGCACTTTTCTCACACACTGCATCCGCTCCTCTCAGAACAGAATGTCTGTCGAGCTCAAGGCTACACTGTCCAGTTGAAGTGGTTTTGTTAAAAGTTGTGACTTGCACAATTGTCGGTTGTCGGTTACTCTGGAACTCAGGTCGCTAATGATACTCCAAGTAAAGTATACAACTACAGACATTGTCATGCTCGCTGTGTTGTAGAAAGTGCTTTTGGTATTTTAACAAAAAAGTACAGGGTGTACTCCCAAAAACTCCAAGTAAATCCAGCTCACGCTGACATCATTGTGTTACCAACGACATGTCTACATAATTTGTTGCGAGGAGATGATGAAAATTTATGGCAACCTGGTGAGCTTGAAAAGTATGAGAGAATTCGTGGATTGCAGCGTCTGACTAAGAACGGTGGGAATGAGGCGTTAGAGGCCTTTGAAATAAGGGATGGATTCAGAAAATATTTTAACTCACAAGAGGGTAAAGTACCGGTATCTTGGCAGGAAGATATGATAAATATAGGCAGGAAGGACACTTAACGCATTTCTGAAGCCACTCAACCACATTAGAAACAAAGCTAACGTAGTACTGTTAGTAATTAAGCGATATTTATATATTTAGTTGTAGTTAGGCCGATATATTTTATATTTCATTAGTTAAAATTCCGTACGATGTTTTGTTGTACGATAATGAATAGAAAATTCTTTGAATGAAAATAACACAATAGGCCTACTGTTTTACACTTTTTGTTACTTTTTTGTACGTTCCGTTCATTTTAGGAATGTAGTTGTGTATACAATAATTGAAGGTTGCATACATTAGTTTCTGAAGAAAATGGTTTTCTCATTATTTAATAACAGATGGTTGAGTTTATATTTGTAAAAAAAAATTATAACATCTTGTGTCTAAGTACACTATCGTCTGTTTAGATTTCTGCCTACTTTTTTGCATTTTGGGAATTAATATGTTAATTAGGCTTATCTATAGTGTTACCCAGTGTTACCTATGTACACAGGAAGTCTTTTCTTGTGTTTCAAGCTCTGTAACAATAAATGAACTGATTTCTTGGAATTGTTTTAAAATACATTATGGTTATCTAATTAATATTGATTTTATCAGTTATTATATTAATGAATAATTATTAATAATAATTATGTTGTGCGATTAATTAGGCTAATTGTATGCAGACGCACACTATTATTAAATTATTATAATTATTATTAATACATTTTAAATAGGCCTATTATTTTATTTACTACTTTCATTCAAATGTCCTGATATTTCCTCCCACATTGATTCCTTCATTATCATATTATAATAATCTTTATGACTTAATACATAGAGTACATTATATTGTTCTACCATGACGATTAGTTTTTCGTCGGCACACGCCATACTGATGCAATTCACTGTCTAAAAATGCCAAAGAAACCCAAATACATGACACAGTGCGTGGCGTAGCGCCACCACTGCTGATAGATAATATATATTATAATGGATGATCAAAAAGTGATGTAATACAGAATTTTAAAATATCCTGCAGGACAGGAATATGTAAGGATGTTAGAGGTATGATAACACTGAACCTTTTCGTTAATGTAGCATGACATTTCAACCAGTGGGTTGCATTACTTATACAGTCAGCATAATTGTTTGTAAAGTACATCCGTTTAGAGATAGCCTATATGTGTAAAATAGAGCTTCACAATAGAAATATGTGTTTAATTTAGAACATGATCTGTCTATGAATTCGCATGTGTAAATACAAAAACTGTTTCAGAATAAATTTCCTGACACCCACTTCCAGAATAAATCTAGAATAAAACAGTTTTATATATTCATTTAAATTTGTTTATTGATATTGTGATGTATTTTTTGGGTTGTGGAGCTGTTCAACCACCCCATGTGAAAATTAAATTATAAAACCGATAAATGTTAGCTTAAAATAAATTGAATTTCTGTGGCATACATTTTCAATGGTATTTCATATCTTGTTCTCACAGTATAACACACTGTGGGAGGAAGTACGATTTTTCAGAATTTTAAAAATCCATGTTGGGATTTTCCAGGTCAGATGAAATTTAGAGATACCTGTATCTGGAAATACTGTAATCTTAAAACCCTAGTGTAGGTTAACAAAATGTAATTCAAAGAGTCTTGAAAATGCGTACTTTGAATTTAGCTGAACTACGGGTAAGGGAAATTCGTTTTTCTAATTTCAAATTATTAAATAGTAACAAATATAAACAAGTGACTGAAATCTGTGACACATCTGTTCGTTTAGGATGTCGTTTTTATGTGTGTTTGTATATTTCTAGTTGTTCTAGAGTGTCTAGTTTTCGGCCTTTTGTGTGTACGTGTAGAATATCTATGTTATTGTTTATGTTTTGTGTATGTATGGTTTGCTTCAATGAGGTGGTTCGCAATGGTGGATTCGGTGGTGGAGTGTTGTTCCTTTGTGTGTTCAATGTATCTCTGAAGCAACGTCCTGTTTGGCCTGTGTAGAATGTGTTACAGTCTGAACAGTTTAGTTTGTGAACACCAGGTAAATCAAATTTGTTTTGTTCTGTGTGTGTGTTCAGTTTTGTTTGTAGTTCTGTATGCGAGTCTGTATCCTGCTTTTTTTTAATTTGTGGGCTACTTTTTCAGTGGATTATTGTTGTGTTGTATCCATTGGTTTCTGCTAGATATTTTATCGTCTTTAGTTCGAATAGTCTTTTTCATCTAGTGGGATGGTGTTTAGTCTGTGTATCATGGTTCTTAAGGCAGCTAGTTTGTGTTTTACTAGGTGATTGGAGGAGTTGTGTATTAGTCTGTCAGTGTAGTGGGTTTTCTGTATATACTGAATTTGTGTCTGTGTTCAAATTTTGTTATAGTGAGGTCTAGGAAGTTTATGCGGATCTTTCAGTTTCCTGCGCCAAAGTCAAACTTCCGTCTCCGCGTTTGTACTATTCTTCAGTGTCCTGATTTGTACTACATCTGTTTTCTTCACAAGTAACTAATGGCAGGTTATGGAGGTTATGGACGACAATGTAACTTAAAGGGTCTTTCACTATAGCCTGCGGCCAAAGACAACTTCCGTCTCCGCGTTTGTATTTTTTCCATGTTCGATGTGTACTAGAACTGTTTTCTTCCCAAGTAACTAATGCCACGTTATGTAGGTTATGTACGACAATGTAACTTAAATAAAATTTACGGGCCAAATTTACTTTGTTAGTGTACAATAAAAGGGTGGGGTCTTTCACTGTTTCCTGCGGCCAAAGACAACTTCCGTCTCCACGTTTGTATTTTTTTCCGTGTTCGATGTGTACTAGAACTGTTTTCATTCCACACAAATGAATGGACAAAAAAACAAATACATATCATACAGACAAAACACGACAGAAAAATAAAAAACCTGACACCAATCAAAACAGATATAATTTCCTCGCACAAATTCTACCCACGCACAGTAAACCTCACGAACGTCACACTCACAAAAAACGAACAAACACTCCTTGATAAAGGCCTAAAACATAACATACATTACAAACATAACAACCAAACACTAACAAAGCTCATAATTGACACAGAAACAAATATACAAAACACAGCACCAGAACATCAAGACACATTAAGACATAATATAAACAACACAATAGGAGTACATAAGACACCAGACAACAACAACCACAACTCAGAAATACACACAGCCATCAAACTGAGGGAAAAGGCACACAAACACAACATCACATTTGTAAAAGCTGACAAAGGCAACACGACTGTAATTATCCCCACAGACAACCTACACAAAAAAGTACAAGACTTCATAGAACAGAACAACATCACAGAACTAAAACACGACCCCACCGACAGATACCAAAACTCAGTAAAACAAATAGTCAACAAAGCCAAACACATTATGACACATAAACAAAAGCCCTACATGAAACAAATCCGACCATCAGCACCTACACTCCAAGCGCTTCCCAAAATCCATAAAGAAGACATTCCGATCCGCCCCATTATCAACTACCGTAATGCCCCTGCACACAAACTGGCAAAATATCTAGACAAAATTATTAGACAACACACACAAATAGACAACAACATTGCAGTAAAAAACAACACTGACCTATTAACAAAAATAAAAGACATACACATCCCCCATAACGCCACATTAGCCTCCTTTGACATTAAAAACCTGTACACAAACATCCCCATCTCTGAAACAATCACCATCCTACAAAACAAACTCAAACAGAACAACACACCAGATGAACTTATCAATGAAATAACAGAAACTCTGAACATTATCACAAAACAAAACTACTTTACTTATAACAATAAATACTACACACAGAACGATGGCCTACCCATGGGCTCCCCCATATCCAGCATTCTAGCAGAAGTCTTCCTCCAACACTTAGAAAAAACAAAAATACTCACAAACAATGACAGACACTCACATAAAATACTATATTGGCACAGATACGTTGATGACATTCTAATACTATACAGGGGAAACAAAAGACAATGTGAACAGTTACTAACGCACATAAACAAAATACATAAAAACATAACCTTCACTGCCGAATACGAACACAACAATACCATAAACTTCTTAGACCTCTCCATCACAAAACTAGAACACAGGCACAAATTCAGTATATACAGAAAACCAACTACAACTGACACACTAATACACAACACCTCCAATCACCCAATACAGCACAAACTAGCTGCTTTTAGAACCATGATACATAGACTTAACAACATCCCCTTAGATGAAATAGACTACAAAGACGAACTAAACACGATAAAATATCTAGCAGAATCTAACGGTTATGACAGAACAATAGTCAGTAAACTCCTACACAAAACACAAAACAAACAACAGACAAAGACAGAAAACAACAAATTCATAACACTAACATACATCAACAAACAAACAGAAAAAATTGCCCACAAATTCAAAAAAGCAGGATACAGAATCGCTTACAAAACTACTAACAAAACAGAACACACACTATCAAAACGCATGCCCAAAGCACAAAACAAATTCGATCTACCCGGTGTATATAAACTAAATTGTTCAAATTGCAGTAAATTCTACATAGGCCAGACAGGACGTAGCTTCAAACAGAGATACATTGAACACACAAAAGCACTCCACACCACTACAGAATCTACCTTCGCAAACCACCTCATTGAAGCAAACCACACATATAAAAACATCGACAATAACATGAACATACTACACGTACACACAAAAGGCCGAAAACTAGACACTCTAGAACAATTAGAAATATACAAACACACAAAAACAAATAAAAACGACATCCTAAACGAACAGACACAATTCAAATCGCACGCATTATTCGAACACATCTCACCACACACACACAGCTTCAATCTTTCGAAACACTTTCTCGTCGCCAACAACAAGACGAGCAGCGCTACTAACGACAGCCTCTGATGAAGCCTTCTATAGGTGAAAGCCGGTTTAGGCTGTAAGGTAAAACTTTACGTTTTTACTTATAAAAAACTTTGTGTTCCGAGTCGTCAATATTATAGTGATATTTAGTTAAGTAACGGACACGTCATGGACAACGAAATCCAAGAATTTAATTAGACTTGTAGGTGTGTGCATGGCAGAACTACTTGTAGGGGTGTGCACCCACTTTATAATCATATTTTTGGTAACACTGAGAACTTTAAGCCTTCTTTTGTGCTTAAACAAATTATATATACACTTAATTATAGAAAAGCAAAAAGCAAATATGTAATTCAAAAGACTAATTTGCTCTAATAAACACATGCTGAAGTTAAAAACAAAAGAGTTTTTACTTGCCTAACTAATCATTAGTTACTAATGTGACAGTTGGAGCTGCTTTTTCTGCAAAAGCTGGGGTATGTTGGATTCAAGAGTGGTTAAATTAAGTCATAAATCTGAGTGTGCGTCAAGTCTATTTCTGTGCTTGCTTTTCACTTGAGATGAAAATCCCACTTCACTCAAGAATGAGGTGATGAATGGGATGAGCAACTCCGAAAGTTCAGGATATTCATCTCAAAAAATCGTCTGTGTACCGTAATTATGTGCGATAAATGGAAACTAATTTCTGTACTTCCAATAAATACACCCTTTTAATAAAATATGTGCCAATAAACCCCAATAAAATATGCAAATAGGTTATAGGTCTACGTTCTAAATTGGAACTAGGTTTTAATTCCGGTACTTCGAATAAATAAAGCCTTTAATGTTATGTACAGCAGCCTTGTATCCATACAATAATTTAATGTACACTAACAAAGGAAATTTTTGTTAAATCTAATTAATTTTAAAAATCTAAAAGGTTAAGTTGCATTGTTAAACGTAGACACAACCTCCAAAAATCGTCTGTGTACCGTAATTATGTGCGATAAATGGAAAATCATTTCTGTACTTCCAGTAAATACATCATTTTATTGTACACTAACAAAGTAAATTTTATTTAAGTTGTCGTACATAACCTCCATAACCTGGCATTAGTTACTTGTGAAGAAAACAGTTCTAGTACACATCGAACACGGAAAAAAAATACAAACGCGGAGACGGAAGTTGTCTTTGGCCGCAGGAAACAGTGAAAGACCCAAAAATAAAATTTACTTTGTTAGGCCTAGCGCAGACGGTCGATTTTTTCCCGGGCGATCATGAATCGCCGGATTTGTAACACATAAGCTGAAATAGGAGAACGCACATAGGCGATCAGAAATTGCCGGCGATTAAAAATCTGTGCGGTGCCACAGATTACTGGGCAAGGCAATTGTCGCCCGTCGATCTGTATCGTACATATTTAAACCTGTCAGCGCACATGAAGGCAAGTACAGGTATATTGCCTTCTTCGAGCAATTTCTTGTTATTGTATTGACGGTCTCCATGACAACGTGTAGTTCAGTTTTGTTTTTAGAGAAGAAATACACTGTCTAACTTGGAATTTAATATTTTACCTCGTTCGCACGACGTAGGCCCTTTCAATTATGCCTTTTCGTTGACGCGTATAATTAATATTAATACGCGAGACCGGAATTAATTAACATAGTAACAATTAAATTAACAAATGATATTTAGCAGCATGTAAATTGCCCTATTACTTAATGCAAAGCGAAAATACGTGTTGTTTTCATTTGTGAGGTTAGGTGACAACGGTTTTTGGTTTTTAGTTTACTGCTGAAATAAATAAAAGCCAGGAAAACATAACGTTTAATGTGTTATATAATGCTTCTAACACAGTAACACTTAAAATAAAGAGTTTAGTGTTTTTTAAATATCACTATAGTATTGACGACTCGGAACACTAAGTTTTTTATAAGTAAAAACGTAAAGTTTTACCTTACAGCCTAAACCGGCTTTCACCTTTAGAAGGCTTCATCAGAGGCTGCCATAGGTAGCGTTGTCCGTCTTGTTGTTGGCGACGGGATAGTTATTCGAAAGATTGAAGCTGTGTGTGTGTGTGGTGAGATGTGTTCGAATAATGCGTGCGATTTGAATTGTGTCTGTTCGTTTAGGATGTCGTTTTTATTTGTTTTTGTGTGTTTGTATATTTCTAATTGTTCTAGAGTGTCTAGTTTTCGGCCTTTTGTGTGTACGTGTAGTATGTTCATGTTATTGTCGATGTTTTTATATGTGTGGTTTGCTTCAATGAGGTGGTTTGCGAAGGTAGATTCTGTAGTGGTGTGGAGTGCTTTTGTGTGTTCAATGTATCTCTGTTTGAAGCTACGTCCTGTCTGGCCTATGTAGAATTTATTGCAATTTGAGCAATTTATTTATTTAGTGTTTTTTATTTAACAGGTACTTTATAAATATCTCCAAAGGCTTTATAAGCGGGTATTTTTAAATCTCCAAAGGCTGTTGCACCAACATAATAATTTAGTACAAGTTAAAATAGTACAAGTGTTGAAAACTGCTTTGGAAAGAATTTGACTAATGAGTACAAAATTGTTATACGAGCTGACAGAACCCCATAAAGACACAGACAATAAAAATTATATTAAAAGTCAAATATTTGAGTGCGAAGCCGCGGGTAAGAGCTAGTTATTTATAAGCCTTATTTTAACACACGTAACTGACATAGAAATAGGCCTACGTTAAGTGGCATGCATGTTTACAGAACACAGTCTGAATTTTACAGAGCATACACAAACATGAGCCTTGTATTGAATGACCAGCTGAACTTTAAATGTAATCGGTTAAACATATTGATACGATTCGTACGTAAGTGAGTAGGTGTTGACACCATTCAG
This sequence comes from Magicicada septendecula, assembly GCA_034769895.1. Classification (NCBI taxonomy): domain Eukaryota; kingdom Metazoa; phylum Arthropoda; class Insecta; order Hemiptera; family Cicadidae; genus Magicicada; species Magicicada septendecula. The sequence continues at coordinate 323,870,791 of CM068376.1, read as the reverse complement.
AGATAAACGAATTTTGTAATACCGTATGTTATCCCCCCCCCATTGGTTATCCCATTGGTAACGATTCCCACAGTACACAGTACAGTTTCGGCGACATAAGGTTTTTCGTTTCCATAGACATGAGCTCAGAATTTCTGAAAATGATATTTCTTTGCGTGAGCACCAATCCCGAAATCTGACTTCAGGTCATACCTACATGATCGTCTATTATTTAAACTCTTCCAGTTCCTTTGTAAACGTTTGTATTAACAAATCCATGTATTCTTAGAAGAACCGATAGAGACGATCAGAGAAAAATATACTATATCGATCCTTTTTATAAGTTTTTATACGGTATGTGAAAAAAATGTGCCGTTTTTATATGGGAAAATATTAAGTGAAATTTTTGTGCAAATTGTGTAAACCTTCATGCATTCGTTGATTATAAAACTTCGCCGGTAAGAATATTTAGAGAAGAAAGAACTGAAAGCAATAACCAAGTAATTAACCTTCATTTTATTTTCTTCATAATTCATTCAATGTTATTAAGCCGTGCCTACTTCTAAGATGGCGTTATTAAACAAACGACCGTTAAGGAAGGGAACGTTGACACACATGCTAATAGTAGGCTAACAATAGGGTAAACCCAGTACTTTCTTTCTCGCCTTTTCTTCCGAAAACGTAACAGAAGGGCACAGATACATGCAGTCTCATCGAAATCCATTTCACAACTGTACTGAAAATCGTCCATGTATGGGCGATTTTTAATCGCTCGTGTGCGTTCAAAACGATTTGAAGGCAGTACTTCAAATAACCGATATTTTAATCGGCCGAGTAAAAAAATCGACCGTCTGCGCTAGCCCTTAGTGTACATTAAAAGGGTGTATTTATTGGAAGTACAGAAATAGAAAGAGAAACTGTTGAACAAGGTTAGAATGGTAAAGAAGGACGTAAGTCAATTAGAAACTCAAACATTGTGAAGTGAGTTACATACAAGACACTGATATAGTTTGGCTGCGAGTTGTGAATGAGCAGCTAAGAGAAGAAAAAAGAAAGTCTGGATAGAACAGAACCATGAGGAACAATGACACTGACACAGCTAACACTCTATAGAAAACAGGACTAATCTGGACTCAAAGTGGCAAATAAGTAAGAAAGGAAAAGAAAAGAACCATTATATTTAGCTAATAATAGAACTTTTATTAAATTAGGTTATGTTAGTGTAGTATAATTTTGCCAACTTACAAGATCTAACGGTCGGGAAAATTTTCCATGTGACATACTGTATCGGTTAGGGGTTAATATTTACCTGTGCTCCACCATACAATCTTGAAGTGAAATATTTTTTTTTTAATTCTTCTATGTTATATAAACACGCGAAAATTAATTTTAAACGGGGGTCGAAGCTATTTACGAAGAAAAAAAATAAAATAAATACTCCCATAAGGATGCATGCAAAAGTGAATGATCGCCATATTGACTGTGTAGACGGTGAGCCGAATTTGACTGGAAATCATGTTGATGCGTTTCCAAAACAAAATTTACATGATTCTTACATGTTCAAAATTGCGTTGAGCCCACCGCGAGTTTATTATTAGTAACCTCGGAGGCGCCGTAGACTAAAGCATGTGCGGTGAGCCGGCTACCCAAAATCACTCTCAGCGGTGGATACTGTAGGAAACTGATGAGTCGGCCACCCACGAGTCTGAAATGTAATGCTTTGCGTTGTAGGCAATTGAATTACGTTAAGGCAAAATGTAGTGGTGATCCCACTAACTACTCAGTTAATATGGCGTATGGTGTAGCACAGGTAAATATTTACCCGGTTAGGTTAGGTTGCTGTAGTATAGTTTAATTTAGGCTACTTACAAGATCCAACGACTCGCTGTTCTATAATACGTTCATCAAACGCCATTTCGAGTGCACCAATGTGGAAAAACTTCGCGTATAACTTACGATTTGCAACCCCCCTTCCCCAGGAAATGGGATTGAATTTCTCCCGTCCCAGTGTTTCCCAAAGGTTTTTTCGCTTTTACTGTGTTACAGATGTGTGTCTCCAACGTTTTTAACAGTAATTTATGCAAAAAGCGTGGTTCGATAAGCAGGTGGTTTCGATGTCGACATCACTATGACATACCGTACGTATTCTAAGTAGAACGTATAATGATGATGCTTACCAAAATTATGTAGTACAAGAATACGTATGAAGGGACATACATTTTTTATTATCTTCCATAATTTCTACATGAACTCAAATAAATAGGAAACTGAATTCCCTTCTAGTTCACGTAAAATCTTGTTCCTCCATTTACAAGTTTACAGTTTACAGGACCGCCTTGGCCATGTGCTTTATACTTTCTGTTCCTTGTGCATGCGATTGTGGAACTTTTAGTTAAGTCTAATTAAGGTTACGTTAGATCCTTTTAAATTTAAAACGAAAAAGATCCTTGACATTTTCTCTGTTAACACAGTATTCAAAAATAACCCCAAAAATATTGTGTAACTATTAATTCGATATTGGGAAAATGAATACGTACTCACACACCACCCCTTTTATATACAATTGTCCAACTATCTCAAGATTTACCTTACTGTCAAGTATATACTAATTCGGAATATTGATATGCCTACTAAATATGTGTTACTGAAGGCAGAATTTAAAATAACGTTCGAGCATGTTCCGTTTTGATTAATCATATTACCGCAGAACAGAGCACAGCACATAGCAAAATGGCCGCAACTAGGAGATTGCAGAAGGTAATGTTAATAATTTTCTACTTTTTAGAATTAGTGCTTTTTATAAAATAAATTGTTAAATTGTGGCACATTAAAAATTCACGTTTTGAATGTATATGAACTGACACTGTTTATAATGGTTAAGTTGACACGTTAATAAATCGGAATGCCTGTATGGCTTGAAAACAAGCGTTTTTGGTTCTAAATTATTAAATTATGAATGTTAGGACGTTGAAAATGTTTTGTGATTTCAAGCGTAATGTTCCAGTGTTCAGTAATTCGATGGTGGTTATCTAATAACAGTAAAAACAAAATTTGGTAACAATACAGGTTAAGTGATAGAAACTGCCGAGAACTATTCCATTAGTAATACAAGTTTTGTGAACATGACTATTTCCTACATTTTTTTAGGTATACCTTTTTTTAATGCATACTATAAGTATACAGGGAAATCAGAATGTGTTTCCTGAAAGTGATAGTCTAATTTATACTCCACTACTATCCTATATACTCCACTACTATCCTATTCAAACAGTTTGTAAGCGTTTACCATATAGTAATAATTATTGTGCATAGTTTTGAGAAGTAAATGTACAATTCTGCGGTAATTAGCTAATCATATTCTGGAAAAATGAATATTCAAGCCTACATTAAATAACCCCGGCAACAATTTTGATAACATTTGAATGCTACACAAGACAGTAAGAATAGCTTGATGGCAGTCTTGCTTTTAAGTTAATAAAATAAGTAAAGCCGTGTTTTTTAAATATAACAATACAGTTCTTTGAGTAACGTGAAAGGCAAGGAACCTGCTTGTTTATGAATTCCATATTTATAGTCTCTTTTATAGTATACTCATTTCAATAATAAATTCCAGGTGAAAATCCAGTATTTGTGATGGACCTAACTCAAAATATAACTCGTGGAAAATTGTAAGAAAATGTGAAATTTCCCAACAGACATTAATGCGTAATTTAAAAACATTTTTTTAGTATGTTATGAACATTGCAGTATAAAACACCACAGTTACAACATTAAAGTTAAAACATACAGTACTTTAACAGAGTAAAAAATGTTTATTTCTTATATGAGTTTGTCATTCAACTCGGTCTGTACCACAATAATATTTTACATAATTACTGCAGCAGCATCAGTCATTGTATGAATCTAGTAGGCCCATTGTATTTCTGTAAATCACACACACTAAAGCAGTTTAAAAATTACAGCTTTTAGTAAGATTAGTAATTGTATATCCTGTGAAAAATAAGGATGCAAATTATATCTTTCATAGAAAACACTATTTACATGAATAATTGGCATGAAATTAACGACACAGCATGAACATACTGGCATTTACAAATGGGGCATAGGAAGAGTTATACTTCTGTTTGCTCTGAACACACAAAAGAGTTCATATATAAAGACTAAATAGGTCTAAATACTCGTGATATAGGTAGTGATAAATAGGTCTAACACTGTAAATTTGTTATTCATTTTTAGTCATACTTTGTGTATGAAACATAAATACTTGTGTGTTTTATTGGCGTGTGCTGTATGTTTTTTGCTGGTAGTATTCATTTCCTGAAATTAAGTGTCAAAAAATGTCAAGAAACCAGTTGTTATAAAACAAAACTACTGAAAATGATAGTTGGTATTTTAGTGTTTGTAAGTGGTGAAATTAATTATTGTTGATGTTAAAAAATGTGTACAGTATTCCTTTGCAGACAATAACATTGTTTTGGTTTTTATGGTTTTATTTATTTTTGCTGGAAAATGGTAAACATTTTATAAGACTTGCTTTGTAATATTTAATTGTTATTAATTTACTATATATATATATATATATATATTTATGTTTATATATATATTTGTTTATATATATATATATATATTACATTTAATTTTTATAATGAATTTACCTCAAGATATTTCTTTCCGTATTAGGAACATGTTTTGGGTACCATTGTGTACCCATCCTCAGCCTTCTGGATTTTGTGTCTGGTGAAGTATAGTACATGCGTGTTGGCTGGTTGTTATTGCGGCTTCCTGTTGTAACAACCAGCCAACACACATGTACTTCACCAGACACAAAATCCGGAAGGCTGAGGATGGGTACACAATGGTACCCGAAACATGTTCCTAATAAGGAAAGAAATATCTAGGTAAATTCATTATAAAAATTAAATATAATATATACATCAAGAAACGGACTGTACCAAAAAGTGTTTGTGTATATATATATATATATATATATATACACACCCATCCTCAGCCTTCCGGTTTTTGTGTCTGGTGAAGTACATATGTGTTGGTTGAAGTCAACCATTATAAATATTAAATGTATTATATACATCAAGAAACGGACTGTAGCAGAAAGTGATTGAAAATATATATATATATATATATATATATATGAATCAGCCTGAGGAGAAAGGGAACAAGTCAAAAATGCCATTTTGTTGTTGTTGTGAAAACTGTTCTTTAAGGCAAGGCAAATTGTACTGTGAAGAAAGGGACCATGTCATAACAGTGTTTAGGCTATAAATTGCAAGATGGAGCTAGCTGTACTGCGGAGGAAGGGATCAAGTCACTGACATGATCCCTTACTCCTCAGTACCATAATTACCATAGCTTTCATTAGCTTGCATGGTATCTCTAAGAAAAGAGTTTATAGGTTAGCAAAGCTTCTCCAGCTTGGCAAAACCCCACAAGATAAAAGCGGCAGTAATCCTAACCCTGCTAAAATTTCTGAGCACACATTACAATTAATAAATGAGCATATAAGTAGTCAATAAATCCCATTACACCAACCGAGAAACGGAATATCTTGACGCTCGTTTAAATATTAAAATTATATATGATCTTTTCATAAAGAAATATCCAGATAGTGATATTAAATATGACTTTTTTCGAAAACACTTTTCAGAAAACTTTAAACTTAGGTTTGGTAGACCTAAAGTGGATGTTTGCTCGAAGTGTGAAGAGCTTGGAACAAAAATTAAGAATACATTTTTGTGTGACAGCGCTAAACGTGCAGCAGAGGCTGAACTTAATATCCACAAAAGAAGAGCTGATAAATTTTATAAATCAATGCACGAACCTAAAGAGAGATGTTCACACAATGAAAGTGTTGGAGCGATTCCATTTGACTTCATGCAAAATCTCCCTCTGCCCTCAATCCCTGTACAAGAAATTTTTACATGCGCCAGTTATGGATTAATGCCTTTAATATACATGACCTAAAAACTGGTACTTGTGTAATATATCTTTACCATGAGGGTCAGGCTAGAAAGGGTGCAAATGAAGTTTCCTCTTTTTTGTCTCATTATATTAAAAACTTTATGCCTAAAAATGTGACAGAGTTAACTTTGTTTTCTGACTCATGTCCTGGACAGAATAGAAACCGCACTGTTCTGAGACTGTGTTCTGGATTAGTAAGTACTGGGAGCCTACACAAAATAGTGTACAAATTTCCTGAAAGGGGGCACTCTTTCCTGGCATGTGTCCGAGACTTCGGTGTATTTAAAAAGAAAATAGCAAGATCTGATTGGATATACACTCCAAGGGACTACTTAGAAATAATTTGCAATGCTAAATCAAATACGTTTGTGTGTATGGTGGACAGTAGTTACATTTTTGATTTTGATAAATGGTGGCCGAAATACTTCAAGAAAACTGTTTTTTTCTGTGGAGACAAGTACAGCAGAAACGCCTAGAAATAAAAAGCAGTCTTTTATGCCTAGTCGTTTCAAAGAATTTAGTTTTAGTTCTGATGATCCTGGAGTTGTTGTTGCTCGACCATATATTAACAGCTGTGTAGTTCATACATTCCGACTTGGGAAACCTAATCTGTCTGTCATTTCTTTGGAACCAACACGAGCATATCCCGACAACGGTGTGCCAATTAATAACAAAAAACTGGAAGACATTAAAAAGTTGCAAAAATACGTGGAATGCAACGTAGAATCTCAGAACTTTTATCAAGAAATAGCTGCGTGGAATGGTACTGATTCAGACAGTGAAGAAAATTAGTATCAAACAGTGTCTTATGGTTTTATATATTTCTGAATCATTATTATTATTAACTTTTCAAAAACACTGTGCTATTTTTCTGATATGACCTGATTTAAAGACTCAAATTAGTAGTCATTTTTTATATTCTGATAAAGGTTGAATTTTGTGTATTTAAAGTTCAGAATCATTGACATTTTTTACTTTACTTAAAAACAAACTCTTTCGGATGCAAGGAATAATTTTTAGTTTTAGTTAATTTTTTAGCATTATCTACAATAACGTTTTTTTACATTCAGATAAATGTTGTACTGTGTTTTTACTTGTTCCTGAATTTATTGATATTTTTTACTAACCTGATGAAAAAGGCTCTAGTTTAGTTTGATTAGTTTTTAGTTTTAACTTAAATCCTATCATAAGATTATCATTTTTCCAAACTCTTTACAATATGGAATTTGTAATAAATGTAGCCAATTTTTGTTACACAAATATTTATTTCGATGGATAAATGATTGTACTAAACAAATATAATCTTTTTAAGTATTAAGTAAAGTCTATTGCATTTCGGTAACCAGTTTTCTTTAAACTCGATTCTGACACTGAGGAAGAAGGAAACATGTCAACAAAAATTAAAACCAAATTCTGGTCACATAAAAGACATTTAGTACAAAATACATTAAAAAACAATTTAGTGCTATCATAGTGAATTCACACACAAAAATTGGACAGGATAATATAAAATGTGTGAGTTTAATTTAATTTTTCCTTCCTCCTGAAAAGTTGCAAAAAATGACTTGTTCCCTTTCTCCTCAGCCTGATTCATATATATATATATATATTTTACAACGATACATAACATAAATTCGATATACTGTAATTTATGCAGGTTGTATAACTATACCAGGTGTAACTATAATAAGAGTAGTAGATTTATGAGTAGTTAAAATTTAATGTTTATTGTTTTAACAAGCATTATAAATAATAAACATTGTTAATAATCTCCGATCAAGATATCACTCATTATTAAGTGTTTATCTCTGAAGCTATATGGTGTTACACACATTTAAAACACTCTTACATCTAGACATGTTAATAATCTTAATCTAGACATTTATTCAGTGTGATTTACTAAAACAAAATAAAATTTAAATGTAATTTTAATTGTATTCATTTACTCAGATCTGACCTCAGCTTGCTCAGTCTATACCAATGTTTTTTAAAAATTAAATTTAAAATTATATTATTTACTCTTAGACTGGCATTTATTTCATATTAAAAATTTAAATTATTCTTTTCTACAAAATGCAAATATCAAATCATTTCAATTATTTTACTTTGATAAAAAAAAATACTATCTCAAAATTAAACTCTTTTTTTTTTTCTATATTTGTCTATATGCGATCGCTCATTCTTACGACTAAAACATTTACATAAGACTTTATTACATTATTTCTAATTATAAACTTTTTTTTGTTTTAATTCATTGTCTCTTTATATAGTCTTTATGAGCTCTTTAAAAAAATCATTTATAAATGCATTATGCATGTCACCTCGAGTTTTGATGACCTTACGACTTACTGACGGGGTCCAGCGTTGTCCAGAGTTGGGTTTCCGTTACTCCTGGCCTGGCGTAGTCCTGGGTATGTCCAGAGTCCAGCGTTGTTCTCCAATAGTGTGTGGTCCGTCCCAGAGAATTACTATCTGCTGCGAGGTGGATCTCGTACGGCTGTTAGGCTTTTAAAAAGCATCTCCTAACGTCTAGCATCTTGCGTCGCTCTTTGTAGCTACTCTGTTGATACTCTGGCTAACTTAAACGGTCCCGGTACTCTACGTTTCCCGTAATATTGTAAACATAATTACTGAACGTCTTTATTCGTTCATAGATGAGACTTATAACAAAATAAAATTGTTCTGCCGACGGACAGCGTGTCTGACTGCAACTGTGTTTTGAAAAGAAGAGAAGGGCTTCCAGTCGAACCCTTAGTTTATACCCTCTCGAGATTCCGCACCTGTTGGTTCCGAAATTATCCTGTGAGACCTGGAGATCACATGCTAGCCGCCACTCCCGAACCTTTTCATATATTTGCAATTTTTTTTGCAAATCGGAACTCGAAGAGGTGAACATGTCTAAATACCTGGGTGTTAATATAGACACCAGAATGACGTGGAAGCACCATATAGAACAGTCCGCGAACAGTGCGTCCAGGCGCTGCCGGCTACTTAAACGACTCACTGCGACTACATGGGGAGCAAATCAAGATGTTCTGACAACTGCATATAAGAGCTACATTCGGCCGCTATTGGAATATGGCGCAGAAGCAACTATTACTGCCTCCAATGCAGCATGCCAGAAACTTCACTTGGTCCAAAATGCAGCCCTTAGAACGATAACTGGTGCGCCAAAATCAACTCCTATACTTGCCATGGAGTCACAACTGCAAGTCGAACCTATCCAAGTAAGACGGGAAAAGCTGTGCCTCATATCCTGGGAGAGATGTAAAAGAGCCTACCAACAACGGTGGAATAACTATAAAACAGCGACAGAAAGGCTGAAAACTCAGAAATGCCCGATTGCGATGTATGAAGAACTCCAACGCAAATATGACATAGAACCAAATGAGGCAGCACCATTTATACATCACCGTGAATTCTTTAGCCAACTCCCAAATGCTAACTTGAAACTCTTCGACCATAATAAGACCAAAACTGAGTCGAATGAAGCCGAGCTTCGTCAAGCAGCCTTACACACTGTACAAAAACATTTTCCCGCTGAGCAGTGGATACGAATCTACACAGACGGATCCTCTATACCATCTACAGGGGCTGGGTTCTACAGCTCTCTATTTGAAGGCCACCTCGCTGTAGGAGGCCGGCTAAGCAACTATGACGGAGAGGTAGCAGCCATAAAGGCAGCATCTATTGAGCTTGCCAAGATCTCACCACCTAACAAAGCCGTCTTCCTCATAGATTCGACTGCAGCGATTCAAAACGTGACCTCAAATGGTGATACAAACTGCTCCCTGACAATTGAGTGTAGGCGAGAACTGCAGAACCTTGTACAATTAGGCTGGCAGATTGAACTGCAATGGGTACCCAGCCATGTCAACATCATGGGAAATGAAAAAGCCGACATCCTCGCCAAAATGGGCGCAGCACTACCTCAGCCGGAGACCCCCAGCTCATATGCATCTGCGAAAGCACGAATAAATTCCTCAATAAGCCTATGGCTAAAAGAAAAACAATTAAGAGCCTGTGTGGGAAAAAGATGGGCAACATTGGTTACGGACGGCCCCATCAACAGAACTCTACCCCGAGCAACTAGTGTTGCTCTTTTTAGAACTACAACCGGTCATGACTACCTGGCCTCCCACCTGCACCGCATTGGCGTGTTGTCGTCTCCTGAATGTGTTCTCTGTGGATACGCTTCCATGAATGCGGATCACCTAATTGCATGTCCAGCCTTGATCTCAGACACGGAAGTCCAAGACGAAGATGGTACGGCAAGGCTCTCACGTCTCTACTGGTCAGCGCGCCGCCTAATGGCCCAACAGCCAAGGGTGGGCGTTGGCTAGTAAGTAAGTAAGTAAGTAAGTAATTTTTTGCAAATGGCAATGTTTTGTACAGAATCAAGATAGCACAAATCATAGCTAATTTGATTAAGCACTCACTGTATTATTTGAGCGTCTTAGTGTAATTTGCATATTTTTGGCACATTTATTTCGCACTGACTTCGCGTAGTGTGTCCTATTAACGTCATTTTCTTACTGTGGGTAACTATAAAATTTACACACACTTTGGTGCCTTTTGTTTGTTTATGCACTAATTAGTTTTCACACAGTGAATTAAAATAATTATTTTAGTAATTACTTGGGGAGGGTAGCTGAGATTCCTGTCTGTACATGCATCACTAACACACACAAGATACACGCATAACACACATACAATCGAGCAGGTGTTCTTTGCCTGTTGGAACAGGTTAATTTCTCCCCTAGTATAACAATGAAACATTTTTACAATTCCAGACCTGTCCATTTACCCCAAACTTATAATAATTTTACAAATTTTATATTTATTTAAATCAATGCTCAATACAGCAATGGCTGTATCGTAGCATTATTCCTCTGTTTGAAAAAAAAATTATAAAATTATTTATGTATTAAATTTTTGTCTATTTGTTCTAGACAAATAAAAATAATATTATACTAGCTTAACTTAGTTTACATCAGTTAAACGTCACATAATAATGAGTAGGTCAGTATAACGCTCGCCAGTGGTGGTATGCAATATTTTCACACCCCATTATACAGCTGAGCTGTGCGTTGACCTTCTTCATTTTACCATATGCAGGAATGTATTTCTGCAAGAGTATTTTCAAAACAACTTTAGTTGTGGGTCGCATAATTGGATACAGATGGACGGCTTTGGAAAATACATCAATACAAACAAGTATGTGTTTCACTCCACCACTTGATCTTGGTTCTCCCTTATTGTCTTTCTGGATGCTCTGTATTTCTATGTATTTATGCCATCTTTCACTCTGTAATTTTACATTTCCTTACTCATAACATTACTACATTCTTTAATATTTTCTTAACTCTTTTCTTAGCCTATTATTCCAATCTTCATTCTTTACATTTCTTACGTTACTTATATAATACATTAACTTTCCTTACCCTTTATTACATTTCTTTAACATTACCTTCCTGATCGCTCAAAATTTTCTTCATTCTTACCATGTGCTGAAATACACTTCCGTACAGAATAATCTTTTTAGATTCGTAGTGTGTCGCATTATCAGCTACAGATGACTGCCTTAGAAACACGTCTATATCCAGACTTCTATGTGCTTAACTCACTCGTTGTGTTAATTGTAGTATTTGAGCTCTAAGTAATCTCTGCCCTTGACTTTCCACTATCGCTTTCTTCTGTGTCCTTGCATTTCTACTAAGGTATGAAGTTTTCGCTTGATCAGCTATTCTGAAAATTATAACATTTATTTCTCATCTCTAATCCTTTCTTCATATTAATACTGTCTGGCCGCGATTGGAATGCGCAGCTTGGCGTCCCCACCACTAGACCGGCAGATGCATTGTTACTACTTAGTACTGTCCATTCAGTATGTACATTCAGAAATATGAAGTACACATTTTTATAAATTTCTTTTTGTAATGTAATTCTACATCTTATGCTGCTCATTTCTGTATAAATTATATGTCTATAATGTAATTTTGTTGATCATAAAAAAATATTTTATAAATTTTTGTTCACCAGTGCAAATTAGTGCAACATTTCAATCAACCAGTGATTGCAATCCTAATATGAAACTTATGGAGTTCATTTTTATAATGTTTTATTCAAAATAATATTTCCTTTATTATGAACATATTTTGATTGTCATAACACTATAAATAGATTTTTAGTCGAATTATTATCTCTGTAATTTTTTAATTCTGTCAGTAAGTGTATTACAATTTGTCGTCTGTGAGGAAGTTTTTTAATTCTAAAGATAGACATATAGTGTAAGCGAGAAGTTGTAGTACATAGTCCAAAGTTATTTTTAATGCAAATTCCAATATCCTACTGCCGATGGTTTAGACAGAATACGTCGTTATTCGAAAAACTTATACCACACGCCTCTGGTGACAAGCGAGCCGCTACCGCCACAAAACAAATAGGCCTACTTATGGATGACAATAAAAGAACATAGTATACGTCGTTTTTACTCTTTTAATAAAGGTGTTACAGCCAAAACACGTGTCTGATGACAATACAAATTATGAAACAAAACTATGTGCTTTTTGTATTGTGTTAATACAATAATATAAGAATTACTTTACAGGAAACACTAGTTTTAGAAACAAATGTGTCTTGTTGAAGGCCATCCAATCTGTCACAAAGGGCAGGCTTTTCGACATATTTATGACGGGGCATTGTTTGGTGTATACCCTACACCCGGCGACCACTTTGGTGTTATAAAAAAAGTATAGTAACTGCTGTTTTTGGATGTCATTTTGTCATTCTGTTGCATGAGTTAAAGTTAGTAGTGATCGGTGTTTATACTTAGTGGTTTAATTTCTTATTAATTGAATAGCGTTTGAATTTTTTGCTCTAAAATACTAAGATAATTAAGATAATTAATTGCTCTAAAATATGAAAAAAAGTTGCCCTCCTACTTTTTCGTCATTTTCACCGTGATTCACTATGTTCTTTACCTAAAAAAACGATTGAATCTCTTCGAATGTGACAGCCTGGCTTGGGACAGGCATATTTTCCCATAGAAGTGAGAAAATATGGCGAGTTACAACTTTTTTTTCATATTTTTTATTTTAAAATTTTTATATTAAACATTTTTAAATTTTATTTTCTATTAATTTATATTAACTTTTACTTTCTAAATATCTTCCTCTTAATCTTCTGACAAGTCACTGAGGCCGCTCTCTTCACTGTCTTCTTCCTCGCTCACAGTGATGACAAACTGATCTAATGGATTTTCCATTAGTCTGTCTTTTTCCCAATATTCATTTTCCAACTTCTTTATATGGTCACAGAATTTTTTCCAGTCTTCATTGGTGATGTGTGTTTAATGGCCTCTTCTGAAAGCTGGAGAAGGCGCTGAATTCTTAATTCTCCAACATTATTTTCCCGAACGAATCTTTTCATTATTGCCCATATTAATTCTATGGGGTTTAATTCGCAGTTGTAGGGTGGGAGGCGTACTACTTCGTGTCCATATTGTGCGAAGATTCTATTGATCTTGTAGTCCACTTTAGTCGGTTTATTTTTCTCAATTAGTTCGTACAGTACAGGTTTCCTCATTTCCAGGACAGCTGGAATGTTCACCTTTGTCAGCCATTCGACCATTGTCTTTTTTGTATCATACCTATTCGGGACCTTGTTCTCTATTTTGCTGTGGTAGGGAGCATTATCCATGATGACGACACTGTTAGCAGGCAAGTTGGGGATGACCTTCTCTGTTACCCACTTCGAAAAATTGTCGTAATTCATTTGACCGTGGTAATCGCCAGTAGCCACATCAGCCCTAAAGAACAGTTGGGCCCCAGGTAGAAATCCCTCCTCAGAGCCAATACCAACAACAATAATCCTATTACTTCCACTAACACACTCCATCGCTCCAACGACACCGGGTCCTTGCCAACACTTACGAAACGTTAGGTTGGAGTCGATCCATGACTCATCAAGAAAAAATATGTTTCGATTGTCCTCTCATATTCTTCGCATACGCATCAAATATCTACACTACCAATCAATTATATCATGTCTCTCCACTTAAATTTTTCTCTTGCTCACAGCTCTTCTCCATCTGAATCCCATTTCTTTCAGTATCTCTCTCAGTGTAGTTCGTTCAAATGGAAAATTCATTTTCACCTTCAGTTCATTAATAAGTTTCCGCACAGATGGGATTGTCTTCTTGACTAAATAAAACTCTTCGATAGTTGACTTTATTATGTTTCTATCGAAACTGTCGACTTCTTTGGGAATCCATGTTGGAGCTTTCCTTTTTTTGCTCGGTGAAATTATGGTTCCCTCAGTTTGTAGCTCCCGATGAAATGCCTGAAGTGTTCTTCTAGGCATACCTGTATATGCTTCTGCTCGTTTAGTCGGGCTACTGAAAGGGAACATGAGTTTCTTGTCCAAACGCTCTTTTTCCATGGCGGACATCACGTTTCCTAGAACCTTCCTTTCTTTCTCGTGAATCACGTGGCTCTTAGATGGCCCGGGTGAAGATGTTTCACTCCTGATCATACTGGTCAAAAGTTCGAAAGGAGCCACAATACACGGCACTTCACTGTAGCCTAGTAACTAAATTCTATTAACTAATACGTAATAAACTCAATTATATACAATTAATAAGTAATACAGAAATCTCAATTATATACACACCGTTTACGCGCCGACAGCTGATACGGGAATGAGAAGCAGGGAGCGTGTTGTGAGTGTAAGTATGGGAAAAGGTAGTACAAGCGACAAGCTTGCCCGTTCCCCCACTTTACCTACCCTGCACACTCCAATTGCGGCCAACACTCCAAATAGTAACAACATCGATAATAACATTCCTTTCATTTCTTAACATATTTTTAACACATTAACATTCAATTTTGGGGCATTCTCAGACTCAAGGAATCTACACGAGGACACTATGTCCGTTTGATAAGCTTTTTCCAAAGGACGTCACGCTGCTGGTCTGCCGATCGACTGAACACACTTTTACCACACACACAAGACATATGGGCGCGCACACACACACACACACACACACACACACAAAACGGTAACGGCAGCAGTAACTAAACACTAAACGGTAACTAAATATTTATAATTTTGTTGTGAAAAGAACTTTCAGAAAGACAATTTTACATGAACAGTAAGACTTAAAAATCTTAAATGTAAATAATAGTTAAAGTCAATAATTTAATTTTATAAGAAAATTTGAAAGTTACTAAATCTTTTGTTATATGTTAAAAATTTGAGTGTGTCAATAGAGTTAAATAATAGTTTGAAAGTAAAAGTAATTAGTTTAATTTGCCTATAGCAACTAGTAATTTTATGCTTAAGTTTAATATTATTTTTGTTTCTTTTTAAATGGGTTGCTATTAGCATTTGAAGATTGAATCAAAGTCAGATACACACAAAAAAATGAAAGAATTTAGATGACTGATTTAACATGTCTGTTTAGTGAATAAGAGTATATGATTGTTTAGTTTTTATATGTTATGAACAGCCTAATATGTGTGAAACTTATAAAAGTGGATATTTGATCTATCTAATGTTTGAATTTTTTAATATTGAAATATTTTTCTATCAGTTAATAAATCTTAGGCCTAGAATGATTATTTTGAAACAGTTTTAAATGATTATTTCATGTCAACAACATCTCACTCCTCTTTAAAAATTATTTAATTATTGTGCAACTACATGTACTTGACACAACGAGATAACAAATCCTGCAGCCTGGCCGGTGTAATACATATTATAGTTTCGTTGAGTACATGGTAATAAATTGTGTATTATTGTTGTAACGTTGCAATATATATAACCAACAATTCTGTGACGAATAATTTGAATATTAGAGTAGTCTGAAGTAAGCTAAATTGTTTATGTGCTACTTAAAGTGTAGTTTAAGGATGATATTTGGGTTTTTTCGAAGTTGGAATGTGATAGCCTTTGTGGATAATTATATTGCTTCAGTTGATTTAATGCTTGAAGCAGCAGGAAAAAAACGTATTGACTGCCGTCGGTTTGGAATTATTGAGTAGCCTAACTACTGAAGTGATTAGTGCTGTCATTCAACATGGCATACACACTCAGTTATGAAATCAGTTTTTATGGATAATATTATATTGGTGACAGTTATGTTTTAACATTTGTATAAATCATGGTCTAATTGACTTAACGGTTCTTTTCCGAATCCCAATAACATATATGGGTTTGACTTGTTACACATAAATTTCATTTTTGTTGTTACAATGAAACCTACATTAAACAGACCCTTTATAAACAGAACTTTGTCTTAACAGAAATACTTCCTGCCCTCATGAGTTTGTGGCTGAAAAATGTGAAATTTTTTGGATTAAATTGAATCTGTGTAATGTGGAAACTAAACTCAAAATTAGCCTTCATACAAAAAATTTCAGAATTCCAGAGTGCACAGTTTAGACAAATGTTAAACATGCTATACATTATAGAGAATTTTTTCTTGAATGTTTTCCTTGTTTTAAGAGAGATCGCAAATGAAGTCAAGTATACATCAATACAGGGACCCACAATCAGAACTAGATATAGATATAGATGCTGAATTTGAGAATTTTAGAGAAAGTTAGAAAACAAAATAGGGGGAGGAAGAAGAAGACAAAAATGACTTTGTGTTGGTTGAAGAAAAGTAAAAATGTATCAATATGCTGTCAGAATCATAAAGGAACTGTAGCATATCTTACAGAGAAAGAAACAAATGGGAACCATTTCTTCACCTTACGAGAATTGTCAGAAAGAATTATAAAAGGCAGGAGCTGATATTGTTTATTGTTACTTTTTAAAATGAAATATGTTGTTGGATTTCAGGTTTGGGTCCAAAATCATCAGGGTATGTTCAGAATCCACAATTTTCTAACTAAAAATGCTTATTTCTGGAAGCAGTTTCTTACAGTCAATAGTATAATCACTTTTGATTTAGTTTGGCCATTCAAGACAATTGATCATGAAATAAAGTAAAAATTACTATTGTATTTTATTTATACTAAAGTAAAAGGAAAGCTTAAAATTTGATAAAAATGAAAATTTCAATTTTTAAGAGGCTGTCATTTTTAAAGGATACCTTGAAACAGAAACTGTCTGTAAATTAACTACACTCGCATAAATAAACATATAAAAAAATGACAGCCGACATTTGTTTCTTTCCTTGAGAAATAACACTATGAAAATATAAGTTTTTTCATTCTTGTTTGACAGCTTCGGATATAAAGATGGGCTTGTACAGAAACGTACTAGGTCAGTAAACAGGGCCCCGCATTGTAGGTTAGAATGTATTGAAAACAATTAAGTTTATTTGAAAGGCATAGGACAGCCAGTACTGAGAAATTTAGAAATGTCTCAAGTGGAAAAAACAGTGAACACCATAGAACAAAAATGACTATCATCTGTAAACCGGATACAATAATACTAAAAGAAAATATGTTTTGAACTACCAAAACATAAGGGATTGGATATATAAATAAAAGCATTTTTCTTTAGAGGGATAAGCTGTATCCTTCATCAGATTTCTGATTTATGGGCCAATGAAGCTTCCACATTACTAGGTACTGGAAACGGGCGCTATATTTTACAAATGCCTGATGAAGTATTTTATCACTCCAAGTTTGATAAGTACAGCCTATGAATGCTGTTCATAGCACACAGTGTTTAGAGTTATCTTTTAGAATGTCATGAGACTTTAAAGTGTACTGAATAGGCCACAGGGATGGCATCAAATAGGTTTGCATTGTGCATATGTATGTCAAATTTTGTTTTGATGAGTCAGGAAATAGCTTCAATTTGCTTGATTGTTACTTCATGACAGCAGTACATTAGGACATCTACATCAAAACAAAATACCATAGAACCGTCCTCTTTGAAGAATGGCATTACATCGTGTTCTCTGTGTGTCTATAGCAAGAAAACTTTGTTAATTCCAGACATTAATAGATTTTTGCCTTAAGTTTAGATCCAAGCATCTCAGATGGCCCTGTTTGGGTGGGATCAAACCATGAGTCAAGTTGTTAAGGTCATTTCAGTTAAACAATTTTGGTGCAGATTTGTATTTTGGTTTGTATTTACCCAGGTCAGTTTAACATTCATTTTCAGTCTTACTCTCAGTGTTCTCTGATACATTTTCATGATTCACAGGTGAACGGGAAATGGAATTGATTCGGTGTGGGCAACTAGCATATTTGCAGAAGGAATGTTTTGCCGTCCTTGTTTTGTGCATTGTAACCTTCAACACATACAGTTAAAAAATAACAAGCTCTCACTGAACCATAGGAATTGCAAAAGGCATAGACAGTTTCTTCTCATTCTTCCACAGTCTTAATCCCTAACACAAGTACAGGAGTAGTAATACAGAGCCTGATGCGGTTTGGAAGCTCTTGAATAATTGTGAGTTATTCCAAAGACGCTAATGAGGAAGGCTGGATTGTTTGTTAGAAAGAAGTGGACTGTATTAAAGATGTTGAACATTCGTTTATTGAAAAAATCTGATTGTTAATTACGATCGGCACGTGCAGATGCATTTGAGGCAATAACGCCCGAAATTAATCTTGAATAAAATCGTGGTCCATTGTAGATGGACGCAGGTAGTTGAATGAAATGAAATATTATAAATGCATGCTAAAAAATAGCCAGAAGCCGCGGCTGTAAGAGAAGTGTTTTACGAGAGTTGCGCTCGGAGTCGTGTTATAAACTGAACTAAACTGGCTTGCAGTCGGCGGTGCTGGCCGGCTGCAACGTTTGATAAACGCGTGACGTCATCCGCGCGTGCCGTATACGGTGGTGGACCGTTTACAGCTGATAAACCAGTACAAAGTTTAAACATACTGCCTGCCAAAATCGGGACGATTTTGTACATTAAAGGTTAAATTGAACAATATAATAATTAAACTTACATGTCGTAAGCGATACAATAATTGGCGCACTGGCCAGAGAGCAATGACATAATAAACATAATATGAATTCAATTAACAATCACCAAGCATACAATAAATTGACCTCTACGCCAATAGCAAGGGCTTACTGACGTTAAAATTACTCAAAACATAATAGTAATACAATACGCACAATAATACAATAATTAAGTAGGTATTGATCTTTCCCAAATAATACCCCTTGATATTTGCCAAGCATTACAATAACAAGTGGTAACACCATAAAAAATACAATAATTTCCCCATGATATTGACATAACAACCCCAATGAATTTCATAATGTTTGATCCTTAGAAAATACAATACATATATAGAATAATTGACACTATAAATGACACTTGTGGTTCTCAGAATTTGAATCACACAAACATATTGACAATACACAACATCCATAATGATTGATAGTACATATGAAACACAGTCACTATTGCTGTAATAGCTAGCAGCACGTAAACCATGTTACAATGCTTATGATACAATTGACTTGTATGCTCGCCCCGGGGAATGTCTCGGGCGTGTCCATGTAATGTGACACGCACACACTCACACACACACACACACACACACCTCGTATGGCACGCATACGATTAGTGTGTAGCCACCGGAAGGGGGCATAATTTGTGGATGGGTCGGCGTAAGATACCTAGCGCGGTGCGAACTTCTGCGACGCGTACTAAGGAATCTTGACCCGGAAAAACATTGGTAATTACCCCACGCTTCCATTCTAGAGGGGGGGAATTGTCATCCAAAATGAGGACAAGTTGTCCGACGTTCAAATTCTTTAATGGGGTGCGCCATTTATTGCGCTGCTGCAGCTAATCCCTAGACCACCGTTTCCAGATGGTCTGCATAAATTTTTGGAGCAGAAGCCATCTGCCCAAATGAGTATTATTGCCTTGTGTATAGTCGGGTTCCGGAAGTGCCGTCAGTGGAGCACCGACCAAAAAATGAGCGGGTGTTAAGGGTTCAGGGTCTCTAGCATCGTCGGACACCGCGCATAACGGGCGTGAATTAAGGCAAGCCTCAATTTGAGAAAGAAGAGTAGAATATTCCTCAAAATTCAAGATCGTACTGCCAATTACGCGACGTAAATGGAATTTAACACTCCTTACACCACTTTCCCACAAACCACCGAAATGAGGGGCTGAAGGGGGGATAAAGGACCATTTGATGCCGTGGAGACCGCAAAACTCCAGAGAAGATTGCTCAACTTCCTTGGAGGTTAAAAATTTGTACCAATCATGCAACGTGTGGTTGGCACGACGAAAATTCGTGCCATTATCCGAAAATATTTGCGCAGGAATACCTCTGCGCGATATGAACCTTTTTAAAGCCGCTATAAAGGCGTTGGAAGTGAGATCTGACACCAATTCTAAATGGATGGCCCTAGTACACATGCATATAAATAGAGCGATATATGCCTTGGTCGTGGACTTAGAGCGCTGCCCGCCATGGCGCAAAAGCACAGGACCGGCGTAATCCACGGCCGACTGTGAGAATGGCCTTGACGGCGTGACCCTAGAAGAGGGTAATTGACCGAGTAATTGATTCGCGCCTTTAGCCCGGAAACGAAAACAAGTGACACACTTATGTATCACTGAGCGGATATAGGACTTATCGTGTATGATCCAATACTTACGCCTAAGCGAAGCTTGAGTTGATTGCACTCCAGCGTGCAACAAACGGATGTGTTCGTATTCAATTATTAATCTCGTGAGATGAGAGTGCGGGTGCAAAATTATTTGGTGTTTAGTCTCGTAGCTAAGTGGGGAGAATTGCAAGCATCCACCCACTCTTAAAATGCCTGATTTATCCAGGAATGGGTTGAGAGCAAGAATTTTACTACTGCGTGGAAGGCACCGGTGTGCCTCAAGTTCCCTAACCTCCACGTCGAAATGCAACTTCTGTGATTGCCGGACAAAAATCAAGAGCGTGTCAGACAATTCTTGAGCCGACAAAAAGGACGTGTCTCTATCAACCACCGCGAGCCTAGAATTGCGAAAAAATCGACGGCAATATGCGAAGACGCGAGTAAGCCTCGTAAGAGATGAATAATTTTCAATGTAACTATGTGTTGAGGACGCGACAATTAGTGAGGTTTGAGCCTGCTTGCGATGTTCCTCTTCAATGTCGGGAAAAGTACAGGGAGTATTAATGTCGAACGCGCTGACCGGCCATGAGGCCGAATCACGAGCCAACCAGGAGGGACCATGCCACCATTGAGTATGACAGTGCAAACTACGAGGGAGGCAACCGCGCGATAAAACGTCAGCAGGGTTGTCATTTGATACTACATGACGCCAAATTCCCCTGCTGCTAACAAGACGCTGTATTTCCGCGACACGGTTGGCCACAAATACCTTCCAGCGGGAAGATTGCTGATGTATCCAGTACAACGCTATCATCGAATCCGAATAAAGATATAGTCCGTCAAAATTGTAATCGACGGCATTTAAAACCTTGGAGGTTAATTGAGCCAACAATAAACAAGCACAAAGTTCAAGTCTAGGAAGCGTTATCTGTTTCAGCGGAGCGACCCTAGATTTAGCACACAACAAGTTTGATGATATGGCGCCGTTCGAATAGACCGCCCGCACATAAATGCAACACGCGTAACCTTTAGCCGAAGCGTCGGCGAATCCGTGCAGTTGCAACGAACTAACTGGGTAACTGTTCGAACTCTTAACCGACCTCGTAATCTCACAATGAGTGTCGGAGACTAATTGAGCGTATAATTCCAACCATTGATTGGCTAATGATCCAGACAAGGGTTCGTCCCAATCAGTGCCCGCCAACCACAACTACTGCACGAAATGCTTGCAGCAAAATGTGATGGGAGCGATTAAACCTAGTGGATCATAGATCCCGGCGATGATTGCCAACACGCTTCTCTTGTTGAAAACGGTTAAATTGTCATCACCCCTAACGGTGTATAAAAAGTTATCCCCCTCAACATTCCATTGTATTCCCAAGGTACGCACGTTTTGACCCTTGCTGAAGTCACGGGTTACTTGGGCGCGAAGAGTCATAATCTTATGGTGGTTAGAGAACCATTTATGTAACGAAAAACCATACCTCCTCAACAACTTCGCGATCTCGCATTTCATTTCAGCTAAGCCGTTCAGATCATCCGAACCCGTTATGAGATCGTCTACGTAAAAGTCATTTGCTATGGCCTTAGCAGCTGTAGGGTAGTCGGATTTATTTTCATATGCTATTTGAGCCAGACAACGCGTAGCAAGGAAGGAGGCACTAGCAGTGCCATATGTAACCGTCCTTAACGCGTAATGTCGCAATTCCTTATGCGGTGCATCACGCCAAACAATGTGTTGCAAGTTTGAATCCTTAGGATTAACAATGATCTGGCGATACATCTTTTCAATGTCCGCAATAAGTACGTATCGGTGGGTGCGGAACCGAACCATTATTGAAAACAGATCCTGCTGGATCGTAGGACCGACCATTAAAGTATCGTTAAGGGACAAATTATTGGTGGTTTTAGCGGATGCGTCAAATACCACGCGCAATTTAGTGGTTAAGCTAGAGTCTTTGAAGACTGCGTGATGGGGCAGATAAAAGATCTCTGACCTGTCAAGCGACAGATCGTATTCATTAAGCGGCGACATGTGGCCAAGTCTTAAGTAGTCACTCATGAACTCACTATAATCCTTATAAAGGGTAGGGTTCTGCTTGAATTTGAATTCTAACGATTGGAATCTGCGTATGGCTCCGCAGAGAGAATCTCCCAAATAAGATTTATCAGATCTGCGGGGCAGGGCTACCACGAATCTCCCGTCGCGATTGCGGCTAGTGTTTTCCACGAAATGCCTTTCACACGGCGAGTCCTCAGATCGGGCTTCGCGACTAGAGATCTCCTCCAACTTCCAAAATTCCTTTAGTTGCGAGGAAATCTGATTATCGTCCCTACAGACCATAAAGGAAGAAACCGTTTTAGTCATATCGACGTTGAATGGTAAGTCACCGGCCAAAATAAATCCTAACTTGGTTTCCTGAATTATAGGAAAGTGTGGTCCGCGCGTATATTTCATAGGTTCAATTAATTGGAGAAAATATTGAGCGCCGATTAATATATCGACTTGCGACGAGCAATGTAGGTGTGGATCCGCCAAGAATATGCGCTTGGGTAAATTTAAAGAGGCAAGATTGAACGACTCCGCCGGTAAATTATTAGTTATACTGGGTAATACGGCACAATGTACGTTTAACGTGAAGAGTTTATAGCGCGAATGTAGCCTTACATTAGTACTGAAGTCAGCCTGGGAAAGCGAGTTGTTTATACCCGTGATGGGCAGTTGCGACTTAACCAATTGGAGGCCCATCCTGCGGGCGAAATCCATTGTGCAAAAGTTCGCTTGAGAACCGGAATCCAGTAATATCCTAACGGGAAATTTTTTGCCGACTTTATTGTATGTCATACAGACGGCGGTAGATAACAATACCAATTTATTGGTCTGTGATTTCAGTGAACACTGGTTGTTAACAGAAGTTACGTCCCTGTTGGGGACATGAATCGTTGTGTGGTGACGCCTAGAACATTTTTTACATGAGAATTTTGAGGGACATTTTGAACCCTCGTGTCCCGAACGGAGGCAGTTTAAGCAAAGTTTGTTTTTTATTAACGCGTTTTTTCTATCAGGGATAGACAGCGATGTAAATTGTGGGCAATCGCTAAGTCTATGTACACCGTTACACAGCCTGCATAAATTGTTTCTAATATGTGAGTGGAATGCGCCCTTTGGAGTGCTTATCTGTTTAACTGCCTTGCGATAAGGAGACTTATCGCTTTTGTTCAACCTGCTCGTTGGGCTAGTCGCGTTATCGAGATTTTGCAATAATTTCCTACGTGAATTTAGAAAATTTATAAAATTATTAAAATCAGGGAATTTATGCTCCGATAAACTCTCTTTCCACAAACGTATCACGGAAAATTGTATTCTTAACAATTTTACGGGGACAAAGTCATATGGTACCCAGGGAGAAATGTAAATTTATAGAAAGCGGTGGTTTTCTTTAGAAGTAAGAAAACATTAAAATATGTAGTAAAGAGCGATAGCTATTCAAAAGACGACCTTGCGTTGACGCCAGTAAGTCGGCTAAGAATTTATATTTTGTCACGGACGGGTCGGACCGTCATAAAACTGTATTGTTTGCTTGGGTGTAAGAAACATTTACTAAGGTTGTAAAAGTTAAGTGCACCTAACAAAAGAGAGCGTATATGTGAAATGGAAGGTGACGCGAAGTTTCATACCACGTGTTCACGCGCATTTTGTGGACGAATAGCGGATAGCGTCATTTTTTGCGCGGGCTGTTCCGTTAAACAGATTGGGTAGTTTTGAATTTAGCGGTAAGTCAGACCAATAGGCGTGTAGTTTGTCGATATTGAGTGTGGGTAGTTTTAGCGAAATATAAAAATACGGAGTGTAAGAAGTTAAGGCAGTCAACGGAGAGATTACAGATATTAGACTCGTATTAGTTGCAATAATAATTTCTCAGTAATTTGATTAAGTATATTTCAATCGCCACGTAAGTCAGTCACGGTAACGCGATATTAAGTATTGTGAAAGCTACATATTATAAACATTTAATAATCGTTTACAAGAATAACGTGCAGAGAAATTAGAGAAGATAAGTTAAAATCGGGTAACATATCCAAGTTTTACTTAACACAGCATCAATCGTTAAATCGAAATACATTGCGATTTAAATGTGTGAAACGTCATGGTGCGGGACAGTCGATCAATAAGCAGTTATTAATCTGGTGTTAGACGCACTTAGCTTTGTAAAAGAATATACTGTGTATTCAACAAGTGTATTAGCATACGGCACATGTGTAGTTATCACTAAGTTGTCAAAGTGAATGGTGTTTAATACCTGTGAAACAAGTGTATAAATTAGTGCAAAACTAACAAGGATAAGGGCTCAATGATTAATGTCGGCGACCTGCCTGGAACGTGTAGAATTGATTACATCGCGGCGCAGAGTGGATTCAACATGCAAGTAAATAATAAAATGAACACTTATTGTACTATTGTCTATTAAATTTAAATGTATGTAACTCATACTTGGTGACTCAATTAGTCAAAGAATTCATAGCCAAGAAATAAGCACAAACAAATTTTATAGCAAACTTATTAAAGGTAATGATCTACAAATTTTGTAATATGTAAATACAAATTAGTTATTAAAAACTTAATTAATAACAGTCAAATTGTGTTTATTTATTACTGGCGCCCTGGGATAATTTTTAAGAGTCGGTACACTAAAGTAATTGTTACATTCTGTTGCTGATAATTAGTATGTTATAAATATTAATATTGTCATTGGGTAAATTAGCTTGATAAACTATTACTTTTCACATGCTCGTAGGCCGAGTGTAGTATGTATAATAGTAACGTGAACTTTTATTAAGGCCTATTTAAAAGTGTATTACATTCTGTCGCCCGGAACGTGGGACTATTGAGTCACTAATAGAATAGTAAAATAAGAATCAAATAGAATTAAGAATAACAATAATATAAGATATAGTTGTATGATTACGCGGAGTAAGAGTAGGAAAAACATTAAAACACAGAACAACACGCACGGAGAAAACAATAACATGAATACAGAAACAACATCCCACGGTAACGAAATGGACTTCGATATAAACAATCATCTAGGAGATTCGCAGACGATCGCACACATTTCAATGGGGAATGAAGAGTCAAGGACGCGGGGACTGAACGAAGAAAATGCAGAAACACAACATATTACACAAGAAACACTAGTAGAGGTTAGAGAGAGTCCAGTATATCAGACATTACCAGAGAAAAACAAAGACACCGATATATGTACAATACTCCAACAACTAGTACAACAAACACAACGAATTGAACAACAATCGAAAGAAACAAAAGAACAACTATTACAACAAACACAACGACTTGAACAACAATCGAAAGAAACAAAAGAACAAATAAAAGAACTGGCGGAAAAAACAACACAACAGCTAACACAACAAGCGACACAACACAAACAACAAATGCAACAATTATCAGAGCAGATGCACAAACAAAATATGGAACTAAGAAACGAAGTATTCACGCAACTCAATCAAGAAAGAGCAAATAACCAAAAAGTTCTCCAGGAGTTTAGAGTAGATATTGATAATAAGATCGAAGAAAATTGTGATAAGATTAGTACCGAAATTAGTGCCAATACAAAACAACAAATTAAAGAACTTGACGAAAAATACAATAATAATTTTGAAATAATTATTGAAACAGTAAGTGTAAACAATCAAAGATGTGCAGATAACACGGCAGCTATAAATGAATTAAAGGTCGAAAAACTGAAAGAGTTGGAAACTAAAATCAACAGCAAGTCTGACGAGACACACCTTAAATTACAACAAATACAACAGGAAGTACGAACTAAACTAGCGTCAATAAGCAATACACCATGTAATCGGAGCATGACAAACGAACAGGTGAAGGACATAAAATATAATGGCACGGGTGATTTCCCGATGGAATTTATTAAAGAATTGAATGAAATATTCAGAGAACATTATCAAGATGCTGGAAACATCAAGTGGATAGCAAGACACCTTGAAGGAGAGGCAGCAGTGTGGTGGAGGTTAGTAAAAGATAACATTAACAATTTTGTGGACTTCACTGACGCATTTATAAGTAAATATTGGAATGACGTCATTCAAGAGAGAGTACGCAATGAACTGGAATTCGGAAGGTATCACGCCGAGAATGGAATGAACATGATCCAGTATTTAGAGCGTAAACTGTTAGAAAATCGTCAATTAATTCCGCCAATACCTGATAAGTATTTAATTAGAAAAATTACTAAACATTATCCACATGAAATAAGAGTTGCGATAATTACTCGTGGTGTAGTGACAATCAATGAATTCGAGCAGGTCTTGTTAGAATTTATGAGTCTGAGAAGTGACACCAGAGAGGCGAGCCGAGGGTACTATGACGGACGGCGAGATCGTAAATCATGGACGAGGGTTGAAGAGGAGAGAGAGCGACCAGCTGAGCACGGGCGCACAAATGAAAGTGAAAGTAGGCCAGTCACTTCACACTACCCCAAACGAACAAACAAGTTTAAAAATGAGAACGAACCTATTCCATCGACCAGCGGTGCGAACGGTAACAAAGTTAATACCGTTATGCCAAAAAACTAGCTAAGTTCTGTAAATATGAAGTAGACTTAAGTAATATTAGTAAATATATTAACACTACTTTTCTAGATTTAAGAGATGATTTAATGGATGATGATGATGTCAACATAACATGTAAAGTTAATAAATGTCCGGAAGTAAGTGTCTCGTTGAACGGTGTGTCTACATGCGCCTTATTGGACACCGGGAGCCAATTAAACGCTGTCTCAGAACAGTGGTTTAAAGACAATAAAAAGGAATTGGGTGATCTAGAAATGTTAAAATTGTCGAATACCGTAATTAAGGGTGCAACCGGCAATAAGTCAAAAAGGGTTACACAACAAATCCTATTAACTGTCCAAATCGAAAGTTTAAGAGTCGATAGTGTCTTCGTAGTTGTCCCAGAATTAATAAAAGATTGTATCTTAGGCATAGGGTTATTGGAAGAAAATGGGTGTGTGATCGACCTGAACAACAAACGATTAATCATTCAGGGAGACCAAAACCAGGAAGGAACTACAGCGGAGATACTACGAGTAGAACTCGCATCTGCCGATGAAGAGATCGAAGAATTGATTGGACAGAAGGTACAAACTATCACAGACATAACCGAAGCTGAACGGAGCGAGCTAAAGCATATTTTGATGGATAATAAAATGGTATTCCGGGATACGCCAGGTAGGATTAACTCGTATCAACATAAATTCGAAGTCACCGATCGGACACCCTACTGTCAGAAAGGTTGGCCGATTCCGATGAGATACAAGAAAGCAGTGAAGGCAGAAATCCAGAAAATGGAGGCGCATGGTGTTATTGAAAGGGCCCAGAGTCCATACGTCAACCCTATGGTTACTGTCGTAAAGAAAGGCCAGACGGTTAGGTTATGTTTGGACGCCCGTAAGCTGAATTCAGTAACAGTTCCAGACCATCAGGGAGCCATTCCAATTAACGAGATACTGGCAACATGTGGTAACATTAAAGTCATGTCCACAATTGACCTCCGTAGCTCATTTTGGCAAATCCCATTGCATCAGGAATGTAGAGATTTTACTGGGTTTTTGTACGAAGGCAAGTGCTATCGGTACACAGTGACGCCGTTCGGATTGAAGACTAGCCTAGCAAGTTTAACACGTGGTTTGGACCGAGTATTGTCGGAAGAAGTGAAGGCATTTACGATCTTATATGTAGATGACTGTTTATGTATCTCGGATAGCGTGGAAGAGCACCTACGGCACTTAAAATTATTATTACGTGACATCAAACAAGCTAATTTAACTGTCAACTTTAAAAAATCGCAGCTCTTTCGTAAAGAGATTGATTACCTGGGATATCGCTTAACAACAGAGGGTATTACCGCCGCACCAGATAAGATTAGAGCCATTCAGGAATTTCGGAAGCCAAAGAATCAAAAACAACTTAAAGGATTTCTAGGCTTAACCAATTTTTACAATCGATTCACCAATAAATACGCCGAAGCGACGCAACCGTTGTTAAACTTATTAAAAAAGAATACCACGTTTAAATGGACAAAGGAAATGGATCAGCATTTTGAGAGAGTCAAGGAATTATTCATCGAATCAGTGGTTCTTAAGCATCCTGACCCCAACAAGCGTTTCTGCCTACAGACGGATGCGAGTCGTTATGCGTTGGGAGGCCAGCTTTACCAGCTAGACGAGAATAACGACATTGGAGTAGTCGCATACACAAGCCGCGTGGTACGGGGAGCTGAGCGTAATTACTTCACCACAGAATTAGAGCTACTGAGTGTTGTATACTGTTTGCAAAAATTTAGGACCTACGTACTGGGTAAGCCTTTTACAATCATTACTGACAACAAGGCGTTAATATTCATAAAAAAGTGTCACCTAAATAATTCCCGCATAACGCGATGGATTCTCGCTATACAGGAGTATGATTTCGACATCATTCACTGCAAAGGGCGAGATAACATCGTGGCGGACATCCTGAGCAGGCATCCTGAAGACATGGACGAGGAACAACCAATCGATCGAACCGAGGAGTTAGAGATCAATCTTATCAACATCCACATCAGTAAGGAGGCTAAGGAGCAGCTCAAGAATATAAGAAGTTATCAACTAGCCGACATGAAATTGAAGCAAATTATCGACGTAATACGAGCCAATAAACAACATAAACTTGCCCAAAAATACAGTTGGCACAATGACAAATTATACCGAAGCGAAAAAGGGATATGGAAACTTATGTTGACCAATGAACTTTGCCACAATATGATTGCTGAACTACATCAGGCATACAGTCATGTGGGAAATCGTCGTACATATAAACTGTTCAAAGAAAATTTCACGGGGAACTCAGTTAATAAGATTACCAAATTAATTACGAAAACTTGTCAAATATGCCAGAAAAGCAAGGACCATTTTAAACGAATGGTAGGCGAAACGCAGCCTGTCATACCCCAAAACAAGAGTGAACTAGTTAGTATTGACTACTATGGACCATTACCGGTATCCACGGGCAAGGTCAGGTACATACTCACTGTGATTGACAACTTCACCAAATATGTAAAATTATATAAATTAAGGCAAGCCACCACGACCGCCACTATAAATAAAATTAAATTGTATTGTGAAGAAATGGGAAGTCCATCAGCAGTACTGACTGACAACGGTACACAGTTCACCAGTCAACGATGGTTTACAGCATTGACGGAGATGGGTATTAAACCAAAATATACCGCTGTTCGCAATCCGTGCACTAATTTGGCCGAAAGGATCAATCGACAATTAGGCAACATGTTTAGGGCATTGACCTCCGAAAGACACACAAAGTGGGCACAATTTCTTAATCTAGTTGAAGCATGTATAAATCAAACATACCATGAGACAATTGAAACCACCCCGTACGAGGCACAGTGGGGAAGAAAACCGGAGCGGGACTGGACCAAATATCTTGACAAGGAAATGATGCCGACAAGCCAACCAATTACTTATCATAATATTTACTTACGCATAAAAGAAAAGGGAGAAAAAAGGACAAATCGAATCAACGCTGCTCATCAGATTTCAAAATTCCAAATAGGAGATAAGGTGTTGCTACGCGCGTATCCAATCTCAGATATTAACAATATTTGCAATTTATTTGAAGGACCATATAAAATAACAAAGGAACTCGGAACAGCAACCTACCAGCTAGAAGACGCACGACGACCAGGATGTATCAGAGGAAATTTTAATATACGACAATTAAAACCGTATTATGAGCAAAGACCCATTACTACACACATGAACACTGATACTACATAGATACTAAACAGATTGTAATAGCACACAACGTCTACATATGTAATAATTGTAAGATTCGAATACTGTTGTAATAAATAAGGTAATCATTGTTAATTACTAAATTGTATAAGGATTCCAAAAGATATTAGCGTAGTTATTATGAATGTACTACATTGTAAGAGTAAGTTAAGGGAAGTAGAACGTAAACAGATGTTAGGGCAAAATGTCATTGTAACATGTGTTGAGATGAAAGGGAGAGTAAAGCAAAATATTTTAAAAGTAGTTGTTTGACCAGTTTGTCAAGGGTGGGACGGAGAGTCTATATGTAAACAAACCTTGAAATGCCGTTGACACTTAGGGTATAACAACAGATCGTAAACTAACTAATATTACCATGTTATGTTAAATAAATTAAGAGTAATTAATATAATGTGATGTACAAACAAATCTAGATTATAGCAAGGGTTAAACAAATTATTGTTAGTAATATAAAATTTTAGCAGGGGATTAGGGACGCATCAATAGAATCAATCCCAAATTCTATTAAAATTTTGATATGATTCTATCGGGGGACGATATCACGGAAAATTGTATTCTTAACAATTTTACGGGGACAAAGTCATATGGTACCCAGGGAGAAATGTAAATTTATAGAAAGCGGTGGTTTTCTTTAGAAGTAAGAAAACATTAAAATATGTAGTAAAGAGCGATAGCTATTCAAAAGACGACCTTGCGTTGACGCCAGTAAGTCGGCTAAGAATTTATATTTTGTCACGGACGGGTCGGACCGTCATAAAACTGTATTGTTTGCTTGGGTGTAAGAAACATTTACTAAGGTTGTAAAAGTTAAGTGCACCTAACAAAAGAGAGCGTATATGTGAAATGGAAGGTGACGCGAAGTTTCATACCACGTGTTCACGCGCATTTTGTGGACGAATAGCGGATAGCGTCATTTTTTGCGCGGGCTGTTCCGTTAAACAGATTGGGTAGTTTTGAATTTAGCGGTAAGTCAGACCAATAGGCGTGTAGTTTGTCGATATTGAGTGTGGGTAGTTTTAGCGAAATATAAAAATACGGAGTGTAAGAAGTTAAGGCAGTCAACGGAGAGATTACAGATATTAGACTCGTATTAGTTGCAATAATAATTTCTCAGTAATTTGATTAAGTATATTTCAATCGCCACGTAAGTCAGTCACGGTAACGCGATATTAAGTATTGTGAAAGCTACATATTATAAACATTTAATAATCGTTTACAAGAATAACGTGCAGAGAAATTAGAGAAGATAAGTTAAAATCGGGTAACATATCCAAGTTTTACTTAACACAGCATCAATCGTTAAATCGAAATACATTGCGATTTAAATGTGTGAAACGTCATGGTGCGGGACAGTCGATCAATAAGCAGTTATTAATCTGGTGTTAGACGCACTTAGCTTTGTAAAAGAATATACTGTGTATTCAACAAGTGTATTAGCATACGGCACATGTGTAGTTATCACTAAGTTGTCAAAGTGAATGGTGTTTAATACCTGTGAAACAAGTGTATAAATTAGTGCAAAACTAACAAGGATAAGGGCTCAATGATTAATGTCGGCGACCTGCCTGGAACGTGTAGAATTGATTACATCGCGGCGCAGAGTGGATTCAACATGCAAGTAAATAATAAAATGAACACTTATTGTACTATTGTCTATTAAATTTAAATGTATGTAACTCATACTTGGTGACTCAATTAGTCAAAGAATTCATAGCCAAGAAATAAGCACAAACAAATTTTATAGCAAACTTATTAAAGGTAATGATCTACAAATTTTGTAATATGTAAATACAAATTAGTTATTAAAAACTTAATTAATAACAGTCAAATTGTGTTTATTTATTACTGGCGCCCTGGGATAATTTTTAAGAGTCGGTACACTAAAGTAATTGTTACATTCTGTTGCTGATAATTAGTATGTTATAAATATTAATATTGTCATTGGGTAAATTAGCTTGATAAACTATTACTTTTCACATGCTCGTAGGCCGAGTGTAGTATGTATAATAGTAACGTGAACTTTTATTAAGGCCTATTTAAAAGTGTATTACATTCTGTCGCCCGGAACGTGGGACTATTGAGTCACTAATAGAATAGTAAAATAAGAATCAAATAGAATTAAGAATAACAATAATATAAGATATAGTTGTATGATTACGCGGAGTAAGAGTAGGAAAAACATTAAAACACAGAACAACACGCACGGAGAAAACAATAACATGAATACAGAAACAACATCCCACGGTAACGAAATGGACTTCGATATAAACAATCATCTAGGAGATTCGCAGACGATCGCACACATTTCAATGGGGAATGAAGAGTCAAGGACGCGGGGACTGAACGAAGAAAATGCAGAAACACAACATATTACACAAGAAACACTAGTAGAGGTTAGAGAGAGTCCAGTATATCAGACATTACCAGAGAAAAACAAAGACACCGATATATGTACAATACTCCAACAACTAGTACAACAAACACAACGAATTGAACAACAATCGAAAGAAACAAAAGAACAACTATTACAACAAACACAACGACTTGAACAACAATCGAAAGAAACAAAAGAACAAATAAAAGAACTGGCGGAAAAAACAACACAACAGCTAACACAACAAGCGACACAACACAAACAACAAATGCAACAATTATCAGAGCAGATGCACAAACAAAATATGGAACTAAGAAACGAAGTATTCACGCAACTCAATCAAGAAAGAGCAAATAACCAAAAAGTTCTCCAGGAGTTTAGAGTAGATATTGATAATAAGATCGAAGAAAATTGTGATAAGATTAGTACCGAAATTAGTGCCAATACAAAACAACAAATTAAAGAACTTGACGAAAAATACAATAATAATTTTGAAATAATTATTGAAACAGTAAGTGTAAACAATCAAAGATGTGCAGATAACACGGCAGCTATAAATGAATTAAAGGTCGAAAAACTGAAAGAGTTGGAAACTAAAATCAACAGCAAGTCTGACGAGACACACCTTAAATTACAACAAATACAACAGGAAGTACGAACTAAACTAGCGTCAATAAGCAATACACCATGTAATCGGAGCATGACAAACGAACAGGTGAAGGACATAAAATATAATGGCACGGGTGATTTCCCGATGGAATTTATTAAAGAATTGAATGAAATATTCAGAGAACATTATCAAGATGCTGGAAACATCAAGTGGATAGCAAGACACCTTGAAGGAGAGGCAGCAGTGTGGTGGAGGTTAGTAAAAGATAACATTAACAATTTTGTGGACTTCACTGACGCATTTATAAGTAAATATTGGAATGACGTCATTCAAGAGAGAGTACGCAATGAACTGGAATTCGGAAGGTATCACGCCGAGAATGGAATGAACATGATCCAGTATTTAGAGCGTAAACTGTTAGAAAATCGTCAATTAATTCCGCCAATACCTGATAAGTATTTAATTAGAAAAATTACTAAACATTATCCACATGAAATAAGAGTTGCGATAATTACTCGTGGTGTAGTGACAATCAATGAATTCGAGCAGGTCTTGTTAGAATTTATGAGTCTGAGAAGTGACACCAGAGAGGCGAGCCGAGGGTACTATGACGGACGGCGAGATCGTAAATCATGGACGAGGGTTGAAGAGGAGAGAGAGCGACCAGCTGAGCACGGGCGCACAAATGAAAGTGAAAGTAGGCCAGTCACTTCACACTACCCCAAACGAACAAACAAGTTTAAAAATGAGAACGAACCTATTCCATCGACCAGCGGTGCGAACGGTAACAAAGTTAATACCGTTATGCCAAAAAACTAGCTAAGTTCTGTAAATATGAAGTAGACTTAAGTAATATTAGTAAATATATTAACACTACTTTTCTAGATTTAAGAGATGATTTAATGGATGATGATGATGTCAACATAACATGTAAAGTTAATAAATGTCCGGAAGTAAGTGTCTCGTTGAACGGTGTGTCTACATGCGCCTTATTGGACACCGGGAGCCAATTAAACGCTGTCTCAGAACAGTGGTTTAAAGACAATAAAAAGGAATTGGGTGATCTAGAAATGTTAAAATTGTCGAATACCGTAATTAAGGGTGCAACCGGCAATAAGTCAAAAAGGGTTACACAACAAATCCTATTAACTGTCCAAATCGAAAGTTTAAGAGTCGATAGTGTCTTCGTAGTTGTCCCAGAATTAATAAAAGATTGTATCTTAGGCATAGGGTTATTGGAAGAAAATGGGTGTGTGATCGACCTGAACAACAAACGATTAATCATTCAGGGAGACCAAAACCAGGAAGGAACTACAGCGGAGATACTACGAGTAGAACTCGCATCTGCCGATGAAGAGATCGAAGAATTGATTGGACAGAAGGTACAAACTATCACAGACATAACCGAAGCTGAACGGAGCGAGCTAAAGCATATTTTGATGGATAATAAAATGGTATTCCGGGATACGCCAGGTAGGATTAACTCGTATCAACATAAATTCGAAGTCACCGATCGGACACCCTACTGTCAGAAAGGTTGGCCGATTCCGATGAGATACAAGAAAGCAGTGAAGGCAGAAATCCAGAAAATGGAGGCGCATGGTGTTATTGAAAGGGCCCAGAGTCCATACGTCAACCCTATGGTTACTGTCGTAAAGAAAGGCCAGACGGTTAGGTTATGTTTGGACGCCCGTAAGCTGAATTCAGTAACAGTTCCAGACCATCAGGGAGCCATTCCAATTAACGAGATACTGGCAACATGTGGTAACATTAAAGTCATGTCCACAATTGACCTCCGTAGCTCATTTTGGCAAATCCCATTGCATCAGGAATGTAGAGATTTTACTGGGTTTTTGTACGAAGGCAAGTGCTATCGGTACACAGTGACGCCGTTCGGATTGAAGACTAGCCTAGCAAGTTTAACACGTGGTTTGGACCGAGTATTGTCGGAAGAAGTGAAGGCATTTACGATCTTATATGTAGATGACTGTTTATGTATCTCGGATAGCGTGGAAGAGCACCTACGGCACTTAAAATTATTATTACGTGACATCAAACAAGCTAATTTAACTGTCAACTTTAAAAAATCGCAGCTCTTTCGTAAAGAGATTGATTACCTGGGATATCGCTTAACAACAGAGGGTATTACCGCCGCACCAGATAAGATTAGAGCCATTCAGGAATTTCGGAAGCCAAAGAATCAAAAACAACTTAAAGGATTTCTAGGCTTAACCAATTTTTACAATCGATTCACCAATAAATACGCCGAAGCGACGCAACCGTTGTTAAACTTATTAAAAAAGAATACCACGTTTAAATGGACAAAGGAAATGGATCAGCATTTTGAGAGAGTCAAGGAATTATTCATCGAATCAGTGGTTCTTAAGCATCCTGACCCCAACAAGCGTTTCTGCCTACAGACGGATGCGAGTCGTTATGCGTTGGGAGGCCAGCTTTACCAGCTAGACGAGAATAACGACATTGGAGTAGTCGCATACACAAGCCGCGTGGTACGGGGAGCTGAGCGTAATTACTTCACCACAGAATTAGAGCTACTGAGTGTTGTATACTGTTTGCAAAAATTTAGGACCTACGTACTGGGTAAGCCTTTTACAATCATTACTGACAACAAGGCGTTAATATTCATAAAAAAGTGTCACCTAAATAATTCCCGCATAACGCGATGGATTCTCGCTATACAGGAGTATGATTTCGACATCATTCACTGCAAAGGGCGAGATAACATCGTGGCGGACATCCTGAGCAGGCATCCTGAAGACATGGACGAGGAACAACCAATCGATCGAACCGAGGAGTTAGAGATCAATCTTATCAACATCCACATCAGTAAGGAGGCTAAGGAGCAGCTCAAGAATATAAGAAGTTATCAACTAGCCGACATGAAATTGAAGCAAATTATCGACGTAATACGAGCCAATAAACAACATAAACTTGCCCAAAAATACAGTTGGCACAATGACAAATTATACCGAAGCGAAAAAGGGATATGGAAACTTATGTTGACCAATGAACTTTGCCACAATATGATTGCTGAACTACATCAGGCATACAGTCATGTGGGAAATCGTCGTACATATAAACTGTTCAAAGAAAATTTCACGGGGAACTCAGTTAATAAGATTACCAAATTAATTACGAAAACTTGTCAAATATGCCAGAAAAGCAAGGACCATTTTAAACGAATGGTAGGCGAAACGCAGCCTGTCATACCCCAAAACAAGAGTGAACTAGTTAGTATTGACTACTATGGACCATTACCGGTATCCACGGGCAAGGTCAGGTACATACTCACTGTGATTGACAACTTCACCAAATATGTAAAATTATATAAATTAAGGCAAGCCACCACGACCGCCACTATAAATAAAATTAAATTGTATTGTGAAGAAATGGGAAGTCCATCAGCAGTACTGACTGACAACGGTACACAGTTCACCAGTCAACGATGGTTTACAGCATTGACGGAGATGGGTATTAAACCAAAATATACCGCTGTTCGCAATCCGTGCACTAATTTGGCCGAAAGGATCAATCGACAATTAGGCAACATGTTTAGGGCATTGACCTCCGAAAGACACACAAAGTGGGCACAATTTCTTAATCTAGTTGAAGCATGTATAAATCAAACATACCATGAGACAATTGAAACCACCCCGTACGAGGCACAGTGGGGAAGAAAACCGGAGCGGGACTGGACCAAATATCTTGACAAGGAAATGATGCCGACAAGCCAACCAATTACTTATCATAATATTTACTTACGCATAAAAGAAAAGGGAGAAAAAAGGACAAATCGAATCAACGCTGCTCATCAGATTTCAAAATTCCAAATAGGAGATAAGGTGTTGCTACGCGCGTATCCAATCTCAGATATTAACAATATTTGCAATTTATTTGAAGGACCATATAAAATAACAAAGGAACTCGGAACAGCAACCTACCAGCTAGAAGACGCACGACGACCAGGATGTATCAGAGGAAATTTTAATATACGACAATTAAAACCGTATTATGAGCAAAGACCCATTACTACACACATGAACACTGATACTACATAGATACTAAACAGATTGTAATAGCACACAACGTCTACATATGTAATAATTGTAAGATTCGAATACTGTTGTAATAAATAAGGTAATCATTGTTAATTACTAAATTGTATAAGGATTCCAAAAGATATTAGCGTAGTTATTATGAATGTACTACATTGTAAGAGTAAGTTAAGGGAAGTAGAACGTAAACAGATGTTAGGGCAAAATGTCATTGTAACATGTGTTGAGATGAAAGGGAGAGTAAAGCAAAATATTTTAAAAGTAGTTGTTTGACCAGTTTGTCAAGGGTGGGACGGAGAGTCTATATGTAAACAAACCTTGAAATGCCGTTGACACTTAGGGTATAACAACAGATCGTAAACTAACTAATATTACCATGTTATGTTAAATAAATTAAGAGTAATTAATATAATGTGATGTACAAACAAATCTAGATTATAGCAAGGGTTAAACAAATTATTGTTAGTAATATAAAATTTTAGCAGGGGATTAGGGACGCATCAATAGAATCAATCCCAAATTCTATTAAAATTTTGATATGATTCTATCGGGGGACGATATCACGGAAAATTGTATTCTTAACAATTTTACGGGGACAAAGTCATATGGTACCCAGGGAGAAATGTAAATTTATAGAAAGCGGTGGTTTTCTTTAGAAGTAAGAAAACATTAAAATATGTAGTAAAGAGCGATAGCTATTCAAAAGACGACCTTGCGTTGACGCCAGTAAGTCGGCTAAGAATTTATATTTTGTCACGGACGGGTCGGACCGTCATAAAACTGTATTGTTTGCTTGGGTGTAAGAAACATTTACTAAGGTTGTAAAAGTTAAGTGCACCTAACAAAAGAGAGCGTATATGTGAAATGGAAGGTGACGCGAAGTTTCATACCACGTGTTCACGCGCATTTTGTGGACGAATAGCGGATAGCGTCATTTTTTGCGCGGGCTGTTCCGTTAAACAGATTGGGTAGTTTTGAATTTAGCGGTAAGTCAGACCAATAGGCGTGTAGTTTGTCGATATTGAGTGTGGGTAGTTTTAGCGAAATATAAAAATACGGAGTGTAAGAAGTTAAGGCAGTCAACGGAGAGATTACAGATATTAGACTCGTATTAGTTGCAATAATAATTTCTCAGTAATTTGATTAAGTATATTTCAATCGCCACGTAAGTCAGTCACGGTAACGCGATATTAAGTATTGTGAAAGCTACATATTATAAACATTTAATAATCGTTTACAAGAATAACGTGCAGAGAAATTAGAGAAGATAAGTTAAAATCGGGTAACATATCCAAGTTTTACTTAACACAGCATCAATCGTTAAATCGAAATACATTGCGATTTAAATGTGTGAAACGTCATGGTGCGGGACAGTCGATCAATAAGCAGTTATTAATCTGGTGTTAGACGCACTTAGCTTTGTAAAAGAATATACTGTGTATTCAACAAGTGTATTAGCATACGGCACATGTGTAGTTATCACTAAGTTGTCAAAGTGAATGGTGTTTAATACCTGTGAAACAAGTGTATAAATTAGTGCAAAACTAACAAGGATAAGGGCTCAACGATTAACGTCGGCGACCTGCCTGGAACGTGTAGAATTGATTACATCGCGGCGCAGAGTGGATTCAACATGCAAGTAAATAATAAAATGAACACTTATTGTACTATTGTCTATTAAATTTAAATGTATGTAACTCATACTTGGTGACTCAATTAGTCAAAGAATTCATAGCCAAGAAATAAGCACAAACAAATTTTATAGCAAACTTATTAAAGGTAATGATCTACAAATTTTGTAATATGTAAATACAAATTAGTTATTAAAAACTTAATTAATAACAGTCAAATTGTGTTTATTTATTACTGGCGCCCTGGGATAATTTTTAAGAGTCGGTACACTAAAGTAATTGTTACATTCTGTTGCTGATAATTAGTATGTTATAAATATTAATATTGTCATTGGGTAAATTAGCTTGATAAACTATTACTTTTCACATGCTCGTAGGCCGAGTGTAGTATGTATAATAGTAACGTGAACTTTTATTAAGGCCTATTTAAAAGTGTATTACAAACGTAAAGTGTAATTGTCAAGTTTTTTGGCTAAATAATTTACGACAATAATTTCAAACGTGTTGACTGGCAGTTTGAGATTATTTAAAGCGTTTATATTTGCAGAGATTTGATCAATAAATTGTGATATGCTAACTTGGGATTCCTGCTGAACTAATGGTACGTCTAGGACATTCCACACGTGGTGAGCGGAAACAATCAGCTTACTATCATATCTATTCCTCAACAGATCGATAGCCACCGCGTAATTCTCATGTGTTATGGGCAACGATTTTATTACGTTAAGCGCCTCGCCATGTAATGACGAGTGCAAATAATGAAGTTTCTGTATATCTGTCAGATCTGCTCTGACATGAATTAGTTCCATAAAAATATGGTAATAATGTTGCCATTCCACAATACTACCCTCAAACCGTGGTAATTTTATTGGTTCCAATTGAATGGGGGGTGTTTTAGGCTGTTTACCTTCAGCATTAATTACTGGTTTTTGGTTCATATGCTCAGCTTGCTCTAGCAGGTGTTGCAATTTACATTCTATAGTACAGAGATCGTCCTCCGTTTGTACTCTGTCACTCGTTAATGCAACGTCTGCTTCCTCAGCCTCGATTTGTTGAAATTATTAATCTAAATGGTTACAAAGTATATCTTTATCTTTAAAGTTCTAACTGATAATGAGCTGCCAACCATTTATTAATTTGTATTGTGTAATAAGGTGTTTGTTTATATAAATGTGTCAAAAAATACCCACTGAGTGAAATATTATTCCAAAATCAAATATAAGTAAAGTTTATAGTCACGTGGCCGTCGATCCATTCGTGATGAAGCTGGCTTCGATCCCGTTTGGAGCTGCTACACCTCCTGTCTCTGCCGGTCAGCCGATGCCTCATGTTGTACCCTCCATCAATTAAAGCTGTGGAATCTCGAAAATGTTGTCCTGTTTCGTCCCGTCGTCTCTGGTCTACTGCTTGGCTGAATCTTGTCGAGATGACTGCGACGTGATTCACAATAATGGTGTCGCTCAGGACGAAAATGATGCCCGTAGGGCGTGATTAACTTCAGATTGGTTTTTCCAGAAATGATGTGTATAAATAAATGCTGTCGCTTGTGTACTCAGATATGAGAAATCTGTGCCGTGGGGACCAAAAATGATGTAGTTTTTTGGGCCCGAAAATGTGAAATCCTGCCTGGTTGGACCAAAAATGATGTCGTTTTTGGCCTGAAAATATGAAATCCGGTCCGGTGGGACCAAAAATGATGCGTTTTTGGCCCGCAAATATGAAATCCTGCCCGGATGGACCAAAAATGATGCGGTTTGGAAGCTCTTGAATAATCGTGAGTTATTCCAAAGACGCTAATGAGGAAGGCTGGATTGTTTGTTAGAAAGAAGTGGACTGTATTAAAGATGTTGAACATTCGTTTATTGAAAAAATCTGATTGTTAATTACGATCGGCACGTGCGGATGCATTTGAGGCAATAACGCCCGAAATTAATCTTGAATAAAATCGTGGTCCATTGTAGATGGACGCAGGTAGTTGAATGAAATGAAATATTATAAATGCATGCTAAAAAATAGCCAGAAGCCGCGGCTGTAAGAGAAGTGTTTTACGAGAGTTGCGCTCGGAGTCGTGTTATAAACTGAACTAAACTGGCTTGCAGTCGGCGGTGCTGGCCGGCTGCAACGTTTGATAAACGCGTGACGTCATCCGCGCGTGCCGTATACGGTGGTGGACCGTTTACAGCTGATAAACCAGTACAAAGTTTAAACAGAGCCCATCTTATGACATAACCAAGCCTAATACGAAAACGTGCATAATATTCTTCTCAGAACTTGTAAGGTGTTTCCGTTTTGTAATTACATAGTTTCCACAAATATAATAAAAGCTATTTGGGTTATTTAGACACTTTTGGGAACTCCTTCTAAACACAATGGATGACACTTAAAGTGAGTAGACATAACCTCAGAGTAATCTAAATGTGCGACAGTGTTGTCTGCCGCCTAGTGGAGATCCATCTGAGTTTTCAACCAGTGTCACTATTGGCTTTCTTTCACTTGAATGAAAATATCCTTATGTGAAAGAAATGAAAGTGAGTATTAAACTTTGAAGATGTCTGTGTGGTTTAGTATAAAATGGTAAAGAAAAAAAAAACAGTGTTTATTTTGTGTTTACTTGTATCAGCATAAAAGTAGTCATACTAAAATGCTTAAAAATATTATAATATCGAAACTTGTGCACAGTAATATTGTAATTAACACACACATGTATATTGGTATGTATGTGTGTGGTTTATAAATTTGTCTATTGTATGTTACCATAGTGAAACAAATTAATAAATATCGGTATGGAGAATTTGTAAATCGCCATACATGACTTCCATGTTCTAAGATTTATATTTAAAATCATTTTCGAAATGAAATATTTCCATAGAAACTACTTCTTGCTTCAGCCTTAACCACAGTACTATGGTCACTAACATATACCACCTCACGTTGGCGCACTCAATTTTCACTGATGATGGCAGTCGATAGCGCTGCTGAAACGTCTGGTTTTGTAGAAAACATTGGACCACGGCCAAACAGCCCGGGAAGGAATTTTAACAACAAACTACTTCTTTGTTCCGATAACATAGTACACATGACATATAAATAAAAATTATCCCCTCCCCCTTCAACTATAATTTTCATTTATAGAAAATTACCCCCACCTCTTCAACTCGTCTTTTTATTTATGGATATTCCATGTAAGTTTCTACAGTGGATTATTATGAACTTCTTTTTAGGATACTTTATTTATCAAAATTAAGTACTTTACTCTTGTTAAAACATATAACGTTGCAGGTAAACTACCCTTCCCCTTAACCAATCTTCACCAAAATCAATAGGTCTTGAGCCGTCAACAAATCAGGGACATATGCAAAACATTATTTAATTCTGTTTGAATTTACGGCTGTTATCATTTGTCATAAAAAAATTACTCTAGTTAAAACATAAAACGTTGCAGGTAAACTACCAAGTAAAAATTGCTTTCAGTTGTAAGTCCAATTGTACACATTTTTTTTTTGCAATGTACACATGATTCAGTCTACACATTATTTTATAATTTTTGGTTGTATTGTCTGTTTGCCATTTTGTATGTTTTTACTCTTTCTTGTGAATTTACCTACAGATAAATTTTAGAAATAAGAAACGTTAGAAAGTGCAAGGTACTAGTGACATACAGTGAGCCTCAGTTTCCCTGTCACATATTTTGTTTGAGGTGATGCAGAAGGTGTGAACATTATTTAGTAAATTTTTATTGCATTGTTATTTTATGTTCTATAAGTTGTGTACACTTTTCCTATTGAATTTATCAGTGGATCAGTTTTTGAACAAAAAATTATAATACCTATACAATGCGTATTTAACAGAACAAAATAGCTATTAAAAATAATTGTAGGATATCTCAACAGATATCTGTCAATCAAGGTGTTAGACAAGGGTGCAGGATATCACTTACTATTTTTAACATTTATCGACAATCTAGTAATAGGGAAATGGAAACATCTGGTGAACCCTGGTATTAAGATATTACGAAACATATTTGAATGTCCTGTTTGTTGACGACTTGCTTGTAATTCAAAATACAGAATGTGCTTTACAAAAATCTGTTTTTAAGCTTCATCAGATTTACAAAGAATACAATATGAAAGTCTCCACTACAAAAAAAAAGATAATCGATTTTGAGGCAGGGAACTTTAGAAGAATAGGCACTTTAACTATCTAGGAAATGATATTGGCTATAATCAGGATTGTGATATTGATGTTAAGTTAGGTAAATTCTAGACGATATAAAATTAAAGTTTTACAAAGTTACGGTGGTCCCTGAACTATCCTATGGGCATGAATTATGCGTGACAACCAAGAAATAAGAGAGTAAAATACAGGTCTCAGAAATGGCGTTTTTAAGAGAAGATAAAATGTGTTCTAAACTTGATTGTGTAAAGAATGAGACCATAAGAGAAGAGGTACAAGTTATCAACTTGAATGAAATATGAAAAGATTATATAAATAACTGTGGAAAGAACCTTAGAAAGAATGTCAGGTTGCAGATTGGCCAAACAAGTTTGAAAATACAAACCTATATGTATCAGGTGTGTGGGTAGACACAGGAAGAGACGGCTGGATGATCTTTTGAAAGTGGAACTGGCTACAGCTTACCTATATGCTGTGATGTGAAGAAGATGATGATGTTCAGTTTATGACTACACACAGCAGCAGTTGAAGTTGAAGGATAATGTCGACCCAGGTTAAAAATCTCTTTTAGACTGTTTGAATCGTGTTCAACCTCAAATGTCTCAAAATCTAAGTAAATGGCAAGTAATAATGTGAATTTTTATTATTTTTCTATACTGATAGACAGTGGCGGCTCTAGCATAGGTCACATGGGTGGGCCGAGGTTGGGCCAGGTTATAAAATGGGTGGGCCTCACCTCGAGTTTGCTGGTATAAATTTGGAGTTTAACAAACATACTCCACAAGATGTTTTGGTAACTTTCGAATTCTGCCAAGAGTAGAGGAATCTGTGGGAATATCAGCCCCTATTTTTGTTGCTACATCTACACTTTCTTTCCACACAGAAGTGAAACCTGTATCAGATTCATGCATTTGGTTGATAGGATCCCTTGTAGTTTCAATCAAATTGATCACAGCAACAATATCACAATCTTTGCCCTGGAGGAAATCAGATAGTGACTTGGATTCTTTCAACAAACGTGTGAACAGGCATAAATGAAAAATAAAAGAAAAGTTCAACTTGGCACTGAATCCTAATGCTTCTGCAGCTTGTTCTGAATTTTCACTCTGGATATTTACTAGTGTTAACAATAATAGCTTCAAATGTCTTCTTCACAGCCAAACATGAAGCGTACTGACACGCCCATCGGGTGTCACTTAACTTTTTCAATTCCACTTTTCCTATCTTCATTTTTATTTGTGTATCTATAAACATTTGATGGACTGCCGACCCACTCACAAAAACATACACTGCCTGCAGGTCATAAAAAAAATCTGTAGCTGACTTGATCCCTCTGCATGTTGCCACTATAACGAGATTTAATTTATGGTTCATACAGTGTGTGTAGATGGCTTGTGGAACTTCCCTGCTTAAAAGAGCTTGAACACCTGAGCAAGAGCCACTCATAACTGCAGCTCCATCATACCTTTGTGCAAAACAGTAGTTTAAATCAACTCCACAGTTTCCTAGTTTTGTTTAATACAAATTAATAAAGAAGAAGCATCCAATTTTTTTGCAAGTTCAAAGCCTAAAAATCTTTCATATATATATTCCCATCTAA
The DNA here is from genome assembly GCA_034769895.1 of Magicicada septendecula. Taxonomy (NCBI): domain Eukaryota; kingdom Metazoa; phylum Arthropoda; class Insecta; order Hemiptera; family Cicadidae; genus Magicicada; species Magicicada septendecula. Next base: position 323,825,929 of record CM068376.1, on the reverse strand, counting down.
ATAGTAACGAATCACTGTTGATAATTGCTCGATTTTTGAAGAATCTTGACTCGTCAACATGTTGCCATGTTGCTAAGAATTTCATTTTGAATACCATGATGAGTGTATTTTTCTCTTTTATATTCAAGTTTTCTTTAACACTTGGATCTTTTTCCCCTATAAGTCCCATTAATTCTAAAAAAATTCCCTTGTTTTCACTCTGCTTTTGATTCATCATGACCTCTTTGAGCTATTCCTTGTAGAGCTGTGAATCGAAGTACATCAGCTATTGTTTCAATGTATCCTCTATTTTCTTGAACTTCAAAAGCATACATTTCATCTAGCAGAGCAGCAATTGATGCATCCTCCCAAACTTACTTTTTAAATTTTTGAAAGACTCCCAAGCAACTAAAGAATGTTTGTGGGATGAGCTGTTCTCATGCTACTTAAAACCGGAATTAGATTATGTTGCTCTTTTCCAATTAGTGTAACATTCATTTACAAAACTGAGCAATTCAATTTTTGTGCCTTGAGTTTGGGGACGAAAAAATCGACAGCATCATTTATAATACTGTATTCAAGCCATGGGTGGATTTTGTACCAACCTGGCTGGAAATTCTTTTTACTATCTCCAAACTGGCAAAAAAGAAAGTGTTGTAATAGTGGTTGTTTTGATTCATCAGTAGGTTTCGTAGCTATATCACTAATTGAACCAGATGGATTAGTAATGCTGGTGCTACTGCTAGGAGTAGAAAATAAATCAGTTCCTTTATTTTCACCGAGTTCTTCTTCATTTTATGACTGTTTTCCTTCGTTCCCTACTTTCATATCATCATCATCAAACACAATTTTTTCAGGTTCAGTTTCCTGAAATCCTAACCTGAAAACTAACCTCAGCAACTGAGGTTACGTCTACAGGTGTAGACGTTGTAATGTCCTCTTCATTTGGTTTAACAATTTTTTGTTATTCATTGTGTGTGGTCTCCAAGTTGCATTACGTAATTGATTATAGATAGATACCTGATTATATTTTCCTTCATGCAACTTCAGTCGTTAGGTATGACGCGTTTCGGGCTCACAGTCCCATCTTCAGAAGAAAATCACTCGAGGCGAGCTCATCAGTACAAAACAATTAACGTGCACATAAAAACATTGAATTCATTGTATGCTCATATCGCGCGAGGACACGATGCGCATCGCCGAGAAAATAAAAGGGTACTCAAGACGGTTTGAGACGGTATGTGTACACTTTTATTTTCTCGGCGATGCGCATCGTGTTCTCGCACGATATGAGCATACAATGAATTCAGTGTTTTTATGTGCGTGTTAATTGTTTTGTACTGATGAGCTCGCCTCGAGTGATTTTCTCCTGAAGATGGGACTTTGAGCCCGAAACGCGTTGTACCTAACGCGAAGTTGCATGAAGGAAAATATAATCAGGTATCTATCTATAATAATCAATTAATTTTTTGTTGCCGAATGAAGTAGTCCGAAATGCTAGGACATTTTGCCATTTTTATTGCCAGTTTTCCACATTCACTTTCAACAAGACGCACAATATTCTACACAAATGGTCAAACACGAAACACAGACCACTGTCATCACACCTTTTATTGTTTACATGCAAACTAACATCAAACGTATTAAAAACTACGTAACATAAAAACCGAAAGAATGAATCGAACATGAGAAAAACTGCGGTCCATATTAAAATAAAATTGGCAGTTAAATATGTTAACTCTGCTTATGCGAACCACAGATACAAAAATAAAATCGTTGACTTGGCCGGTCGCACACTGGATCCGCTCCGCTCAGATCAGAACTGGTGTATCCGCTCAGAACACGTCCGGCACTTTTCTCACACACTGCATCCGCTCCTCTCAGAACAGAATGTCTGTCGAGCTCAAGGCTACACTGTCCAGTTGAAGTGGTTTTGTTAAAAGTTGTGACTTGCACAATTGTCGGTTGTCGGTTACTCTGGAACTCAGGTCGCTAATGATACTCCAAGTAAAGTATACAACTACAGACATTGTCATGCTCGCTGTGTTGTAGAAAGTGCTTTTGGTATTTTAACAAAAAAGTACAGGGTGTACTCCCAAAAACTCCAAGTAAATCCAGCTCACGCTGACATCATTGTGTTACCAACGACATGTCTACATAATTTGTTGCGAGGAGATGATGAAAATTTATGGCAACCTGGTGAGCTTGAAAAGTATGAGAGAATTCGTGGATTGCAGCGTCTGACTAAGAACGGTGGGAATGAGGCGTTAGAGGCCTTTGAAATAAGGGATGGATTCAGAAAATATTTTAACTCACAAGAGGGTAAAGTACCGGTATCTTGGCAGGAAGATATGATAAATATAGGCAGGAAGGACACTTAACGCGTTTCTGAAGCCACTCAACCACATTAGAAACAAAGCTAACGTAGTACTGTTAGTAATTAAGCGATATTTATATATTTAGTTGTAGTTAGGCCGATATATTTTATATTTCATTAGTTAAAATTCCGTACGATGTTTTGTTGTACGATAATGAATAGAAAATTCTTTGAATGAAAATAACACAATAGGCCTACTGTTTTACACTTTTTGTTACTTTTTTGTACGTTCCGTTCATTTTAGGAATGTAGTTGTGTATACAATAATTGAAGGTTGCATACATTAGTTTCTGAAGAAAATGGTTTTCTCATTATTTAATAACAGATGGTTGAGTTTATATTTGTAAAAAAAAATTATAACATCTTGTGTCTAAGTACACTATCGTCTGTTTAGATTTCTGCCTACTTTTTTGCATTTTGGGAATTAATATGTTAATTAGGCTTATCTATAGTGTTACCCAGTGTTACCTATGTACACAGGAAGTCTTTTCTTGTGTTTCAAGCTCTGTAACAATAAATGAGCTGATTTCTTGGAATTGTTTAAAAATACATTATGGTTATCTAATTAATATTGATTTTATCAGTTATTATATTAATGAATAATTATTAATAATAATTATGTTGTGCGATTAATTAGGCTAATTGTATGCAGACGCACACTATTATTAAATTATTATAATTATTATTAATACATTTTAAATAGGCCTATTATTTTATTTACTACTTTCATTCAAATGTCCTGATATTTCCTCCCAGATTGATTCCTTCATTATCATATTATAATAATCTTTATGACTTAATACATAGAGTACATTATATTGTTCTACCATGACGATTAGTTTTTCGTCGGCACACGCCATACTGATGCAATTCACTGTCTAAAAATGCCAAAGAAACCCAAATACATGACACAGTGCGTGGCGTAGCGCCACCACTGCTGATAGATAATATATATTATAATGGATGATCAAAAAGTGATGTAATACAGAATTTTAAAATATCCTGCAGGACAGGAATATGTAAGGATGTTAGAGGTATGATAACACTGAACCTTTTCGTTAATGTAGCATGACATTTCAACCAGTGGGTTGCATTACTTATACAGTCAGCATAATTGTTTGTAAAGTACATCCGTTTAGAGATAGCCTATATGTGTAAAATAGAGCTTCACAATAGAAATATGTGTTTAATTTAGAACATGATCTGTCTATGAATTCGCATGTGTAAATACAAAAACTGTTTCAGAATAAATTTCCTGACACCCACTTCCAGAATAAATCTAGAATAAAACAGTTTTATATATTCATTTAAATTTGTTTATTGATATTGTGATGTATTTTTTGGGTTGTGGAGCTGTTCAACCACCCCATGTGAAAATTAAATTATAAAACCGATAAATGTTAGCTTAAAATAAATTGAATTTCTGTGGCATACATTTTCAATGGTATTTCATATCTTGTTCTCACAGTATAACACACTGTGGGAGGAAGTACGATTTTTCAGAATTTTAAAAATCCATGTTGGGATTTTCCAGGTCAGATGAAATTTAGAGATACCTGTATCTGGAAATACTGTAATCTTAAAACCCTAGTGTAGGTTAACAAAATGTAATTCAAAGAGTCTTGAAAATGCGTACTTTGAATTTAGCTGAACTACGGGTAAGGGAAATTCGTTTTTCTAATTTCAAATTATTAAATAGTAACAAATATAAACAAGTGACTGAAATCTGTGACACATATTATTTTCAATCACTTTGTACAAATACTGTGAATTTATTAAAATGGGTGGTGGTTGTTGATTATTGTGGAATAACCCTTATCACAATTTTTACATAAATAGTAAATGTATATATTGAAAAGCTTATAAATAAAATTACTAACACACTAAACATTACATTACATTTTATATATTGCATGCATTTGTGTATGCATTTAATTATGTTAATATGTAGTGTAGAAATAATGATGATTATAAAAAATCAAGTATTTGTTGCTGAAAATAAGACAACTAAAGAGCCCTTTAAAACTCATAAGCGATGGATGATTTCTATCAGATAAACCCTCTACACAGACTGCCTCCAGCATAAAATTTTGTCTCACTTAACGTTTCAATCTGGGATTGTCCTCAGAACCGCCATTCACAGCTTGTAAGGATAATCCCAGAGACTGGGGATCGAAACATCAAGGCAATTTGAGTAGAGGGTTTACATGATCCTAAACAGTCCATTATTCTTAGCTTTAAAGGGATTTTGCAAACATCACTTGTTAAAACTTTTTGACGTTATAAACCTATCAAACTTGCCTGTAGGTATGCATAGGTTCTTCAGAAGACAGTGTGGAAATGAAGAAACATGGTTTTCTGTAACATAAAAATTATTTACTGCACAGAAAATTATAGATTTATCAAAATTTTTTTCTGAGTAGAACTGAAAGATGTATGTATCCCAGTTTCAATTTATATTGTTTCCTTTTTAATTTTTACTTTTGTTGATACACCTAAACCCACTGTGGTCACTTTTACTATTTTTTTTATCTATTTCAACCTGTCAGTGTTAGCTTCATTCATCATGATTTTGTTGTGCAGTATTGCACCACCCAGATTAGAGATTTTAAAAAGAAATTATGATTAATATTGTACATAGAAACAAAACATATACTACTTATCAACAGAAATACATTAACATTAGAGCATTATACTAATAGTTAAAATAACACAAGGCTAAACAGAAATAAGAACACAGCACTGGTACAGATTTGGTTATGAATCTAAAAACAAATTAGAACGGAAGTGTACAGACTTAACTGGCTAAGTCTAGACGTGGACTTAGATATTCAATTACAATAAGACATGTCATCATAAACAAACAGTGTTATTTAGCATCCATTGTGTCATGTATGTGAATGACGTGTGATGTGATGCTGATAGTAGACAGTATAGTTTTGTGCCAGGATGGGATGGGATGGTATAGGTTTGAGCTGGGGATGGGTAATGGTACACAACATGGTCTGTGCGTGCTGAGCTTATAGTTGCCAGAAATGTGAACAGTTTGTAGTACGGTTACTAACCCTGTTTTCCAGCAATACAGTTGTTCGTTATGTTAAGTAACTGTTTTCAACTGTGATTTAGTAAACTTAATTGTTGTTACTGTTTCAACATATTACGACAAATTCGGTTTAAACTTTTACTAGATATTCTTTTACATGCATTATTGTGTGCCCAATCCTGTATTACACTGTGCTGGAAATCTTGTATAACCCATAAATTCAAAAATTACATACGCAGGTACATAAATATTTGGTTGAAATTTAAAATTACAAACCTGGATATACTAACAATTATATTATTAGTTGAGACTATAGAATCCTCCTAAGGGGAAGGGGTAAAAAAATGTGTTTGAAAAGTGTGGAAAACCATGTGGTGTGGCGGTGAAAAGTATATTCCATGTATTGTGATCACAAATTTTTATGATAGATAAACTCATTATGTAATGCACTAAGTCGCATCAGCAGTACTAATGTTATGTCGCTATATTTTCAACATTCAGGTGACTAAAAGCTGAATCTTCCTTTTGTTATAAGCATTGTACGCATAAAAAGTGAACCACAGTTAGAGTGAGTCAATAAAAAAATGACTACCAAACTACAAATGGAACAAAGATAAAACGATGGAATAATTGGTAACATCAATTAAAGTCTGTTCATATTGTTAGTTACTTTACCAAGCTTGTGTTATAAAATCTGCAGTTATAATGGGTACTAGTACAGTTTGAAGGCCTGTGTAAATTGGATACGCTAATATCCACCAATAGACATTTTCCAACATCTGTTGTATATTAATACAGGTTGCTAATAATATTGTTTACTTAGTCCGCTTTTCTTGTTGCACACTATATGTTACAGATTCTATGGCTTCTAACCCATCTAAACTAGTTTGTGTCAGTACTTTTATACTTTGAGGAATGCGACTTAAAAATATTTGAGGTTTTTGCATAAGCTGTGAATTATCACCATGTGAGATGTCACTTTACTGTATTATGGTGATACTTTGGGGGGGGGGGGGTTCTGGATCAGATGAGTGAAATAATTGTTAATTGAATTTATCTGTTGGCTACTGTCAGCAATTCACACCATAGGTCATATTTTTAAACAGACAAAAAAAAAAATGACAGGGCACAGTAATCTTATTAAGAACACAAAGCATTAACTAAGTTACCAAGTTAAGGAGATTTTAGTATGTTAACAGTGTGAAATAAGATGTATGAAACACATTTTCTATTTCTCTACCATTACAAACAAGAAGCCAAATCATGTGTTTACATATTTCATCTGAGACCTCCAAGTAAGGAAGAACAATTGCATACTGCTAGAGGCGTTACATGGTGTTACTAAATATATTTTATGTTAATGATTAGTACCGGAGTGGTTCTCACATCCATATGTCTATTTTTTACTCTTGAAATGTTATGGCTTGTTACCAAATGAACTGTCATATTGGATTATATTTTTGTTTCTGTTAATATGTTAAAAGTCTCTTAGTTTTGTTGTTAAATAAAAAAAAAAAAAAATTCCCAGTAAGTTATATATTTCCATTTCCAATACGATCAGTACAAACAAAATGTTAATTTTGGGGGATAAAAATGGTTGTTAAGTTACAACATTTATGCTGAATTTTTATTTTTACTCAGAACTAAATTTGTCTAGGCAGGGATTAACATATGAAATTGTGAGGCTCCGACATATTATTATATGAACCCTCACAATGAAATTAAATTCTGTATTTACGTTGACACAGATGTAAGGTTTATTTTTGAAAAGGAATGACACGTTCTGACAAAATGCTGTACTTTCTATCCTCTAACTGGAACTTACATAACAAACTTTCATTAAATTTGAATTCTATATAACTACAGAAGGTTAGTAGTTGTTCTTTATCACAAATTTTGTAACTATTTGTTCTTGGAACATTTTTTTAACCGCCTTGGTGCTTCAACAAGTATGTAATATGAGTATTTTGTATTTTGGGAAGTTTTTTCATAACAGTTACAAACTCAGTTTCTTAACATGTCTGTAAGGTGGCCAGCTGGCCAGCTTCAAGAAAAATTTTAGATCGCTGTGTTATTCGGTTTAGGTAAAATATTTTTTTCATGGAAGTTACTTTCAGGACATTGTTCAGGTATTGATAGTCTCCTTGGCAGTAAAAGTTTTGTTATAAATGCATGTTCTCTTTACATTTCTTCACATAAAGACCTGATTATTATATTAGTTATGAAGCCATCAATAACTTGAATGACATCACGTGGTGCAAATTTTTTTAAGGAGAAATTTGTGATGAAAGTTGTTTGATTTGTGTTAAATATCCTATACTGTTATAATGTAGTTATGTTTGCAAGCACCAGAATTGTGTACAGTTTGTTTTATTGTATTCACGGTTATACATCATACAACTGTATGAATACTATAATTACGATACTAATAGTGGTAAAAGAAACAAGTAACTTACATTGAATGTCTGTTATTTGTTGCATTTTTAGTACTGGTGTTAGCATTATAAACACACTGTTTGTGCCTGCAAAAAGTCTCTTAAACTAAACTACCCTGATCCCAAGTAGTTCAGATTGTTATCTCTTTTGTAGAGGCAGTTCACTATGATGCTGCCTGATTGATAGTAAACACTATGCACAAGCAGTTGTACATACAGAACTTATGTGATTATGGTTCTAATGGGGTTGATCCAAGAATTTAAACGTGCTTAATGAAAACATACAACAGAAAATTGTTTTAGTGGATACTGCGGTAATAAATCATGTATTATGAGTAGTCATTGAAGGGTCTGTAATTTACTCAGTGTCTTTAATCATACTATCATTTATTTATTATTATTTTTTTTTAACAGTAGAAACTGATTAGAACATTTTACTGAGCATCAATAAACATTTCACTGAATACAGCCATTAATTTATTGATTTTGCACATGATATTATTTACAATACACAACTGTATATTGAAACTGAAATAATCTATCCTTGTTTCTCTTCATTTGACTTTTAATTTTTAAGGAAAAATGTTGTATATTAAATGTTTATAGCAACATGTCTGTCTTGAGAAAAAAATGTAATATGCAAAAGTAAATGCCTTTTTTGTGTAAAAATCACAATGATTTTGTGTGTGTGTGTGTGTGTGTAATTGTTTGTATTGTTAAATATATATTGTTTGCTGATTTTCACTCACAGGAACATAAATATTTTTTTTAGGTTATAAATATTATAATTAATTATGAGTGGTTTTTTTTTTTTTTTTTTTTTTTTTTTTTTGAAGGAACTTGGTGACATTCGCTCATCTGGGCTCAAATCCTTCCGAGACATTCAGGTTGATGAATCAAATATTCTGTCATGGCAGGGATTAATTGTACCGGTGAGTGAACATTATAACAGAAAAGTATTTTCATATTTTTCTTATTAGTTTATTATATTAAAATCTTGTATAAAACCTTAGTTGTGTCAGTTGTTAATGGAGTTAATTGTTTGTTTGCAGTTAAGGACAGAGTGTCATGAAATTTTGCAGATACACTTTTTTTCTTAACAGTTGTTATTATCTGAACAAGTAAATATATTATGGCTTATCAGTAATATGTTGGGTGAAATAAATTGTGTACTGTAAGCCTGTAATGTATTTTTACAAAATTTTTGTAACCCCACAGTAAATTTTGATGGGGTCTGATACTTCTCTTTTAATCTCTCTTTTACATTAGGCTATGTGAACAATATTTATGTTTACTATGAAAAATAAATGGAATTTGTTATATGCCATTATGTAAATTTATACATAAATATGTGAGCTGTGTAAAAAACTGATAACAAAAAATGTTCTGGCAGAGGTAACGGAAATTGATCTAATTTAGACATACTGTAGGATTATGGGATGGCAATAAAGGGAACTACTGGAGATATGGTTTTGAACATTTGTTCAGTTTGTTGTATTAAAATTTGAGTGGCATTTGAATTGATCTTGCAGGATCATGATAAACATGATAATCCTATCGTGTTTATTTATAGCGTAGAATTAGATGTTTTAAAATAATTATTATAATATAATTGTATTTAAAAAAAACAAAACAAAAAAAAAAACAGTATTTAAGGGAATAGAGAAGGAAACCAAGGTCCATATAGGGGTGTATAGCTTTGGGAGAGGAAGAAAAAGATTCTTGGGAATGTTGAAGATTATTCAGAATGATATGCTTCGAGTAGTGTTAGAATTAGCCATAAAAAGTTAGCAAAAGAAATTAAAATTTTAGTAGAAATAGCAGTTTGAAAAGTGAAACTTCAAATGTATGTAGATTATAGTTGTTTATTAGTTGGTAATAAAAGGAGAACTTATTAAGAGATTCTGGGCTCTCACAGCATGATGTACAAACCGTGAGCTTTTACTCACTAGAAGAGTTAAAGAGCCACAAATTAAATTAAACCCCACAAAAGTTAACTTATGATAGGGCTTCTGTAGTGGCTGTTTTTTCTTTATGACATGTTAATTACAATTAAGTCTACTTTAATTAACAGAATTGTATGGATTATTTTTTTAAGCTTTCAGGTTAGGTTTATATACGCTTTTTTTATCAACTATCTCGAAAAGAAATTGGTACTGTTGCTCTAAGAAGCTTGCCCCACACTTCTGCTACTAGGTGAAATTGTCACTCATGAAGCGTAAATGCAGTTTAGGAATACAAACATGTAATGTCTCATTTCAGAAGATACAGAAAGTGAAAGCACTCTTTCCCAAACTAACAGTCACGTACAAAGTCTTAAAATATACCGTTTTAATTTCTGGCTCTCATTATTAAAAAATGTATATGTACCCAATGATGACCACATCAAAGGCAAGAAAAAGCAAAAGTTTGGAGTGGAAAGCTAAATGAGATTGCAGTCTTTCTTAAGTCAAGGAGACAGTTCCGTTCACATGTCACCTTGAAGCAGTAATGTAACTACCAGAAATGTATTGTGCATATAATTTCAAATGCCCAGAAGAAAAACAGTATATATAACATAGTCATTTTTGACAAAGTAAAACTGACTAGAGCTATTTTCACTGTATGGTGCAGATGAATTTAAATCAATATCAGGATCTGTTAGCCTGTGTGAGTTTATTTTTAGAAATGTTTAACAAATATATTAATTTAATGGTTTCCAGTGGAAGAAGGGAAGCAGAGCTATTTTCTTAACATTAAAAAGAATTAAAATATTTTTGAGAAACACTGTCTTGCAGGGAAAGTTATCAGCGTTGAAAGTGTTGTCAGTAGAAAAGATTTTGATTAGGACATACCTGATTTATAAATTTTCTGGCAAAGGAGAAAGACAAATAGATTTTCTCTTCAAATAAATTGAAGTTTATTCTTCAGCAGTATGTATTCTAGGTTCACTGTTTCCCTTGCCAAACCTTCCATTCTTAAACATGTATTGAAAGTACTATAAAAATAAACAGACATGAAGCAGTGCGCAGGTTGTAGTGGGGAGAAGTCTGGAGCAGTGGAAGCCACGAGAGAGGAAAGGCTCTACTAACGCAGTTGAAAATATTGGCCTACTCTCTGAATTGTGAATAAGACGCACATATAAGTAATCTATTTTGAGATGGATTAACTTTATATACCTACTGTGCCAAGTTACCCATCTTTAATTAAAGATGAAAGAAAATAGTAAAATTTACAATTTTCCCTGTAAAAATACTCAAACTAATTTAAAAACTGATATCTCTTGTAACGACAGCTGAAATAAAGCGGTTATAACTGCCCTATCAATTCACAATTATTTTCTTTTTATTATTTTCATAACTTTATTTACTTAATTTTATATTGTTCTTTTTTTAACGGTTTTTATGTATTTAAAAAACTTACCTAACTTTTTAATAACCAATTATTTTAAATCATTTTATGATTTAAATTACTACTGATAATTTTAAAATGGTTTTATTTTTTAATTGTTTTCAGTTTTTTACATTTTAGTACGTTTTATATGTAAGTCACTACTTTTTTTTACTAAGTTACTAAATACTAAAAATTTGGTTTTAGGTAAGTTTTGATTTCGATTACGACACGACCAGACAGTAAACATGGACAGTTTGTGAGACAAATCAAGTGTCAGACACAACAGAAAGAGACAATATAAAGATTTCACAGATTTCCCTTGAGCAGTCGCCCAAGGGATTGGTGTAGGGAAAATATGACCACCTCATTCTGACAGTAGATATTGTTTATAGAGATCATAGACATCGTATTTATGAATGTTGCCAGGTCAGAAAGTGGTCGGATAATTATAATTTAAGGAAATTACATGGGATTTGCTATAAGGCAAGGGATAAAATCGAGTACTTTTATGTTTTATATGAAAAGTAGGGGCTAAAATGGAATGTAGACTAGGAGAAACTCTATAATTAAATATTAAGAATGTAGTATAAACATAATTAAGAGAAAAAATTAAAAAAAAAGTTGATGCAAAAACGTGATTAAACACGAACAAATATTAAAAATTTTTATTATATAGGCCTATTTTCACATTTCACTTTGTTAACGCATTTACATAATGAAATGCAGGTCAAATTTAGTTTTTAACAGTAACAAGACATAGTCCGTCAATTAGAACTGCATTTACATGGGTTTATTAAGGTTTCTGGCAAAGGAGTTCTTGTCATTTGCTTAGGATATAAATAATGTTCATATAATTTGTATCCAAAATCCAGAAAATTAATAGGTTCAATAATTGGTTCCGAAGCATTTTTCCATAAATAAGTTTGTGCTGCAGCTCTTAAACAATGCAAGTAGAGTGAATCAGAAGTACATATTATTCTTGATATATTTAAACCAAATCCAATATTCTGGGATAGCATTTTGTATCGAAGTTCATCCGCAGTGGTTCAATATCGTAATAATATGCTTTAATCTACTCAGATGGTGAATGGTTTCAGCCAAAGTTACAAGTCTAGGCATTTTTTCATTAGTAATAGTATAAAAAATTCACAACACACTAAAAGTGCTTTTAGAGGAACGTTTTGGACTAATTTATTATTCTTAGCGCTGAGCATTGGTTGCATAAAAGTATTCCATGTCTGTGGCAAATTGATGTTTTTCAATGAATTATCAATAAGAATCTCATCGCACAAGTAGCCATCTGGTACTAGTTTTGTATTTAATACCTCTTTTCTAAGTTTTTTTTTGCACACGTTCAATCATACTACTGAATGGGATGCTGCTCATGAACACCATGAAAGATTTTGACCTTTCAACCGGATATGAAAATAAAACTGTCTCACCGTATTTATCGATAAGAAGTGTTTTCATTGTTCGATTATCTACAACCGTGTCTTCAATTTCCATAAGTTCTGCAATCCGGGATGCTAAATATGTCATTTCAAAAGAACACGTGGACATTTTGTCTTTTATTTCATCGATAAGTTTCTCAAATGCAATCCGTAGTTGTTCTGAAGGTATTTTAGATGACAGTCGGCCTGCTGGATTTACAGAGGATCTCGATACTCTTACATAATTGTGATAACAAGCCTTATGGTATCTGATCTCTTTAGCAAGCAAATCAGTCGCAGTTTGACATAGATTAATTTCAGTGAAAATGTTATCTTGTCTTTTATGTGCAGCGTTGAAAATCTGTTGTGCCGCAGGAAGTTCAGAAACACATGAAAAGTTTGCTACATTTATTTTTCATTACTTGGCGACATATCAAACATTTATTCGTAGATGATGCAATGCTCCTTGAAGAAGTATGAGCGTTTGGGTTATCTGGCAATGTTGCTTCAGAGCTGGTAGTAGCAATTTCTTCTTCTTGTAATTTATATAGTGCTATCTCTTGACGTCGAATTTTTTCTGGTTACATAATTTGCCATACAGGCTCTGTGCCACGAAAAACACTGTACGTTTGATTCTGGATTATACAATCTCTCAAACTTGTCAGAGATAACATCCTTGCGTCTATCTGCTGCTTTTTTTATTGTTAAAAATGAATTTGATTTTGGTTCGTTAACCAATTGTCCTGATAAATCACAAAAAAATCACAAAACCTCACCTGGTGTTTTCCGCTTCAACGTGTTGACAACTTGTAGTGACATTTTTCACTCATAAATAGGTATTAAATGTAAAATTACAGAAATACTTTATATAGGTTAGGTTCACAAATTACTAACAAAATACTTCATTACAAATGAAACAAATTCTTGTTAAATGTACAAAATAATTAAAGAAATACTTTAAATAAGTTAATTTCGCTAAATACTGACAAAATACTTCTTTACAAACGACACATGTGTACTACGTACAACGTCCACAGATGACTAATAATGCGTGCTTACTTTATATATAGGGGAGCGGAAGGGGAAAGGGAGGGGAGAGAATCGACCATCTGCCGCTCCAGCAACATACATTTTTTTTACCTGAGGGTCTCAGGTATACGACTCACTACTCACTATGCTCATATTTTACATACACCAGTCCCCTGGGCGCCCGGTCTAAGTTATAAAATGTTTAATAGTGCCATTATTTTGTAAACAGTGACTTGGCATGTTGTGTCTGTTGCAATGTTTCTTCAAAGTCGAACCTAGACATCAACAATCGTATATTTTGGAATGTGTAACACTTTGTGTACATGTTATGAAAAAACGTAATAATATGTGTTCCACATTGGTCTGCCATTTTAATTTGTTTGAATAAGTAACATAAATAACAGCCTCGCACGTGAAATTATTGTGTGTGTGTGTGTGTGGGGGGGGGGTTAAAACAAGCAGATGTAAACTATTCATAAATAACAGGAGACAACATTAATGCAATAATTAGACTAAAACTATTTAAGAAATAATAGAGCATATTTACTTACATGCAATTACAATTATTTGGGTCAGTTCTTCTACCCCACTAATATTTCCGTCACTGTTATCACCGTTACTATCACTATCACTCAAATTGTCTTCACTGCTGCTATCCTGCCCTATATTAATTTCTAAACGATCTGGTATATTATCCATTATTTGGTCCGATCTCACGTAGGCTAGTCATTTTCAATTTTCATGACGTGCTCACATCTTGATCTCCAGTCTCCGGGAGAAATACAATCATATTCCTTTTTTGCTAAGTTTGTGACACTGTCTACAGAAAAATGCACGTTTTTTCTTTTAACACGCTCCTTCACAGTTGCCCAAATCAGTTCGATAGGATTAAGATCCGGGTGGTAGGGTGGAAGTCATAAAATGGAATCTCCATGGTTTGCCATAATAGCATCTATTTTAAAAGTTGTGTTATTTTGTTTAATTAGTGCATAGAGCTCAGGTTTTAACATAGATGGACTAAAAGGAATGTTATGGTTCTCTAACCAGTTAATCATGTCTACTTTTTTTGTTAATGATGTTGGAGGTGGATTTATTTGTACATTTTGGTAGGGGGCATTGTCTATTACTATTACGCTGTTCTTATTCAAGTTTGGTATAAGCATTTCACTCACCCACTTTTTATAATTTTTGTAGTTCTTGTCGTTGTGATAATCGCCTTTTTTTGGAACCCGATTTAAATATTAAGAGAGCAATGGATACAAACCCAGTTTCACCACCAGCATGAACAACAACCACCCACTGTCCTTTATTTATTGGTGTTTTTAGGTCACTTTTATCACTTTTGTCTGTCCACGTTTTTGTAACTGACTTTGAACTGTGAAAATAGGTTTCGTCTGTGTACTGTATGGGCCGCCGTTCTTCTCTGTACTGCCATATTTTTCTTATAAAATCAACTCTTAAGTTTATAATTTCATGTTTTTCTATTAAAAGTTTTCTATTGTTTTCAGCACGTTTCCACCGAAATCCCATTTGTCGAATAATTTGTCTAAGACTAGATACACTACCATTATAATTAGTTAATTCTTGTAAAATTCTTAAAATAACTTTTAATGTTGGTCTTTTCCCTTCTGTAGCGTGACAGTCGTGAATAATTTGTCGAATAGTACACTTGTCAAAATCGTCTATATCGGTTTTTACTTTCTTTCGTGGACGTTTTTTATGGGGAGTGCTGAAAGTTTTTGTATCACCCCGTATACGCTGATGCTTCTTTAATAATTCTAAAAACACTACTTAGAGATACACCACACGCCTGTTCCTGTAATTTTCTTTCTGATGTTTCTTTGCCTTCAAATTTCATAAACTTGTACACGTTATAAATTATTTTCTGACTCTGACTATGTATTACTTACCTTTGCACAGAAGTCGACGGTAAACCAGACTGATCCATTTCACTCCACAAACCGGAAAATATAGCAAGAATCTAAATTAAACCAAACGCTACACTTTTGATGAATACTGATGTTTTTTGAAAAGTACGCACACAATATTCTCCACAGCGTCTCGGAGGGAACTGAGTTTTGTTTTTCTCTTGACGCATGCGCATAACCATAACATGCGCCGTTAGCACGAAAACGGTTGATTCATGTCTAATGAATCTTACTGTAAAGTTACTCAGCATGTCAAAAAAAAACTATTTCTTAAATTAAATGTAAAGGATATGCATGTTATCTTCCGAACTTTGTAACATCATGTGAAAAGAAAATAGCAATCCATCAGATGTAATAGGAACCCATTGGCATAATGTAGAGCATCACCTGAGCACTTGGATCTGCTGAAGTACATGTATCAAACCAAAAACTGCTGTGTAATCATTTTTGTCTATGTTTATACTTTCAGTGACCGCTCATGCTTTCTTCTGCATCATATCTCTTGCAACAGGAAACCCCTAATTCCTTTTTTCTTTTACAAACTTTTTGATTACTTTTTTTAGTTCCTGATATTTTCCCAAAAAGACTTCCTTGTTGATTGACTTGTGGGAAGATGGCAGGGGAGGCGCTATGCCGATAATGTCAAATTGGCCAAATTTGGGTACATTTTTCTATGAAACAAAATAAGATAAAATTTTTGTGGTCATTTCATATGTGTTATGTATATGATGAAGCAGAATTAATTGCTGTGATCATAAAAAGATGTATTTGTCTTTTATTTTATAATCTGTTTTCAAGGAAAAATATTCAACATTTACAGCTTTCTAATATACAGTGCAGTTCTATAGTGGGTACACAAGGTAGTTGTACATTACTCCTGAAAATTTCAATACCGTAGGTAACATCGTTTCTGAGATATACATATGTTGAAAAGTGTTGAAAAATGTAGCTTTTCAGAAAACACATTTAAAGTGAAAATACATTTTATTTTCATATACTTATATATAGATATTTATGCCTCATACATAACAGTTTTCCTTGACTCTATAGCTTTCGTTGACATGGTGCTTGCACAACACAAAATAAGTTTTCATAATTGTGGAACGATTTGTACCAATTGTTAAACCCAAGTTTTTAAGCTCTCTACACCTGACTATATTTCTGTTGTCAAAAAATGGCTTGCAGTACTGTAAACTCCAACTTTCAAGGTTTTTAGAGTAACAAATACAGTTTCTAGTAAATGAACCCAAATGACATTACTGTGATTTACATGAGTTTTAAGTCGTACCATGTTGACACCTTTTGAGCAATTTGTTGATAGAAGATTTTAAAAAATAGCTTTTTTTGCATCCATGAGCAACAAGAGAAAATGAAAATGCTGTGAGTGATCGTGTGCTATGTTAGAATCAAGTGCTTTCTGGTATTTACATTAGCTGACTTTCTCTTTATGATATAGCCCCTGTTATGGTTTAGTATCAGCAAGCACAGAATAACAGTTTCTCCCTGTACCAAGTGCTGAAGTGCAATAGTCTGACCAAGATGGTGGGCGGCTACTCAGACATGAGTTATACTGGTGCTGTGGATGCAGTACATATTCTATTATTTCCTGTTTTACTAAATCAAAGTAATTGTGATAATTTTGATTTTACTTTCTTTACAAATACAGCGTTGAAGAGTTTGTATTTTTTAAATAGAACATTGATAAACATTGAACTTATCATATGATAGTGTTCACCGATTGTATTGTGTATTGCCAAAGAGCGATAAAATGTCAGTATGTTGATAAACATTTGATTAAAAAAAATAGAACAAATAGAAAATTGATAATTTTATTAATATATTATTATAATTTTCATTAGGTATTACCATAAAATTTTTATTATATATTGATGGTAATGAACAAAAAAAAACATTAAGGTAGTAAATTCTATTACTGTGTATAAAAGTAATTATGATCTGTGGTCAAACTTTGAACCTTGTAAACTTTGTATTCTAAATACCGCATTGCAGTACGTGTAGGTGACGTCACGTTTTCTTTGTTATCTGCAGCCGGTCTTGAGCAAGGCTGACTGCAGTCAAAATTATGTTAGTTCTACTCAAGACTCCGAGCAGGCCACTCGTCTCAATATCCAGCCGCGGCTACATGATTTTCATTATTTTAAATTATTAGCATGTTCAGCATGCGCTAAGTTTACTTGGGCGATCTCAGCCTTACTGCACACTATTATGTCATTCAATATTTAATTCTACTTCAATTATCGGGCATCATGCCGCGGTAATACTACACGTGCCAGCAATCGTATCTGCTAATTTTCAATAAACAATTATTTATACACAAAGCATACAGTCCACTTAATTATTTAATTTATGACCAGCTAACTCCAATTAGCGTTCCTAAGAACAACTCAAGAGTACATCGAGAGCTTCTAAGACGCAACATTTTTTGTCCTCTGGGCCGGATTTCACATTTTGATCATAGGGCCGCATTTTGGTCCACCACGATTTCGAATGCATTTCATTTAATGTGCCCAAATAAACTTTGGTTCAAGCCCAAACACTTTCGAATTTTAGATTGCTGGCCGTGGCATGCCTTTATTTTCCTAAAAACAAACTTCATACGTGACATGCAAGATTCTGCAGAGCGTCAACTCTGAGACTACAAGACATTTGTTCTACAGCAACGAGATTCCACAACTTTAAAATTACGCAGAGCTACAATGTCAAGCGTCACCCGACCAGCACAAACAGGCGGTACGCCAACTTCAAAGGATTGCCGGACGGGATCAACACGGAACCAACAGGACCGAAGCCGTTTTGAACACGCCAGGATTCAACATCCACGTGATCATTAACTTTCATTTTTTATAATTGTTCATATATAATGCATGGGTACAACAAACAGTAATATTTTACATTTAATATAATATTATTAATACTTTTTATGTAAGCAGATATTATTGTCAAGTGAGCATAAACTTTCATTTTTAACTAGATTTTCATATGTACATATGTACATAAATTTTCATTTACATAGCTGCACAATAGCGCATTAAGAAACTCAAGTGTCGTGATAAGACTAT
The DNA here is from genome assembly GCA_034769895.1 of Magicicada septendecula. Taxonomy (NCBI): domain Eukaryota; kingdom Metazoa; phylum Arthropoda; class Insecta; order Hemiptera; family Cicadidae; genus Magicicada; species Magicicada septendecula. The sequence goes on along the minus strand of CM068376.1, from coordinate 323,807,256 downwards.
ATGTATATTGTCATTTGAATAATTAATATTTTCAATAATGCTCATAACTATTCTTTTAAAAGAAATAATAAGTATCTATTATAGTAAGTAATATATTAAGGTGTATACCGATCACTGGCTCCCGCATTATATCAGATTTTACCAAGTTATTCAAAATTACAACAATTGTTCACCTACTCTACGTTTAAATATTGTTTTCAAATCACATTTTACATTGCGGTCATGGCTGATGTGAAGGCGTTAATAAAGAAACGGGTCACAATTAAGGCGTCTATATCCCGTGTGAATACTTTCACGGATAATTTTGATCCAGACATAAGCGATCATCATGCATTAAAAATTAAGCTCCGCCATTTAATGGAATGTCCGCTAAATATGACGATATTCAGACTCAAATTGAGGCTGACGACTCCGATTTCGCATCAGCCAGTGACAGAGTTCAAACCGATGATGATCTCTGCAATATCGAATGCAAGTTACACCATTTATTAAAGCAAGTAGAGGTGAACCAGAAACCGTTGTTCAAACTGAGGTTACGTCAATTAATACCCCCCTGATACAGTTAGAACCGATTAAATTGCCTTCCTTCTCAGGTAGCATTATTGACTGGCAACACTACTATAATATATTTCTTGAATTAGTACACGTCAGAACTGACCTGACGGATATTCAAAAATTACACTATTTGCACTCCTCATTGAGTGACAAGGCGTTAAATGTAATAAAATCTCTTCCAATTACCCATGAAAATTATGCGGTAGCCATTGATTTATTAAAAAGCAGGTATGACAGTAAATTAATTGTCTCAGCCCATCACATAGGGAATGTCTTGGGTGTGAAATCAGTTCAACAAGAGTCCAGGGTTAGCATTTCCAGATTCATTGACGAGATCACCGCGAATATCAATGCCTTAAACTCATTAAATCTACCTGTAAATACATTTGAAATTATTCTCGTTCATTACTTAGCGCAAAAACTCTATAATCATACGTGTCGGCTCTGGAAAGAAAGCTTGTCGGACGAATTATTTCCTAATTTCAGTAATTTTATAAAATTTTTAAATCACAGAAGGCAGTTATTACAAACCTTGGATGGCACGACCACCTCGGTAAGCAAGATACACGTTAGCGATAAGGCTCACTATCGCAAAGCAATTAAACCGGTTAATATTAATAGGGCTACATTCCATGCTCATATCGGCAATAACATATGTCAGCTGTGCAAAGGTAAACACCGCCTTACTGAGTGTCCACAATTTGTAGCGATTACTCCACTGGAGAGAAAAAATGTTCTAATTAAAAATAAACTGTGCCTAAATTGCACACGCCCAGGCCATGATCTTGCACACTGAACCTCAAATTTTCTTGCAGAACGTGTGCTAAATGCCACCACACAATGATTCATATATCTAACAAAAACGATTCGTCCAGGAACAATCGGTGTTCGTTAAAACTACAAATGAACAAATCTATATTATTATGCACCGCGGTTTGCATGACAACTGACCAGGCAGGTAGGAAGCATCCGGTAAGGATTTTATTAGACTCAGGTTCGCAAGCTAACTTCTGCACCATGAATTTCGCACGTCTCATGGGTCTAAAACTAATTAAATCTCAATTACCCATAACGGGTATAAATAATTCATTATCTCAAGCTGACTTCAGCACTAGGGTAAGGTTTGCACTCATGCTATAAGAATTTTAGTTTAAACATACATTGCGCTGTGCTTCCCAGTATCACTAATAATCTCCCTGTGGAATCATTTGATATCGCATCTTTAAATTTACCAAAGGGCATATTCCTAGCCGACCCACAACTGAACTTCTCTTCGCAAGTCGATCTATTGCTCGGTGCTCAGTATTACTTGCAATTAGTTGAACTGGTCAAATTCATCTGTAGCCCACATTTTCGCATAATACAAGAGACAAAATTGGGATTCATTCTCGCAGGTAACTTGCCATTTAATGTCGACATGACAAAACCGGTTTCATCGTTCATAGCATGTGAGGATAATAATGCCATTTCCTCGCAACTAAAGGACTTTTGGAAGTTAGAGGACGTTGCTATTCGTGCTCCCTCCGTTGAGGACTCTGAATGCGAACGTCATTTTGTAGCTAATACTGTCCGTAATAATGATGGCAGATTTGTGGTATCCCTACCTCGCAAGTCATACAATTCTCATTTGGGCGATTCTCTTCACGGAGCTATCCGCAGGTTTCAATCATTGGAACTCAAGTTCAAGCAAAACCCGGCTCTTCACAAAGATTATAGTGCATTCATGCATGAATATTTGAATCTTGGTCACATGTCCTTACTTGATGCGTACGATTTGTCGGTGGACAAGTCAGACATTTTTTATTTACCGCACCACTCAGTTTTTAAGGGCTCTAGTATAACTACCAAATTGCGAGTTGTGTTCGACGGCTCTGCCAAAACGACGAATAATTTGTCCTTGAACGATACACTGATGGTTGGCCCCACGGTCCAGCAGGATCTGTTCTCTATTATGTCTCGGTTTCGCACTAATCGATATGTCCTCATTTCGGACATTGAGAAGATGTATCGGCAAATTTTAGTTAATCCCAAGGATTCCAGTTTGCAGTGTGTTGTCTGGCGCGACGCCCCCTATAGGGAACTCCAACATTACGCCTTGAGAACAGTCACATATGGTACTGCAAGTACCTCATTTCTTGCTACAAGATGTCTGGCTCAAATAGCCCAGGAAAATAAAACTAAATACCCTATAGCTTGCTCAGCCATCGCCAGCGATTTTTATGTGGACAATGTCATGACGGGTTCATATAACCCGCACATCCTATTTAAAATGAAATCCGACATAAATTTACTAAGCCAATACGGTTTTACCTTACACAAATGGTTTTCAAACAATCAGGCCATTATAGCTTCGCACACTCGTTCCTCCCTCGACCTTAGCAAAAATCAAACTGTGCGCACCTTGGCCATTCAATGGAACATTAACGAAGATAATTTCGTATATAGTGTCCAAAGACATGACAATGCAGAGGTATTTAACAAGAGAAGGGTATTGTCAGTCATCGCAGGAATTTACGACCCTTTGGGACTCATTGGCCCGGTTACATTCTGGTGTAAGCATATTATGCAGCTATTGTGGTTAACAGGTACAAGTTGGGACGAACCCTTATCAGATTCATTATATAATCAGTGGGTAGAGCTTTATTCTCAGCTGATTTCAGACACTTACTTTAAAATTCTGAGGTCTGTAAAGAGTTTAAACAATTCACAAATCATTTCATTCCAGCTTCATGGATTTGCCTACGCGTCAGCTAAGGGTTACGCGTGCTGTATTTATGTGCGTACGGTCTATTCAAACTATGCCATATCATCAAACCTGTTATGTTCTAAATCTAGAGTCGCTCCATTGAAGCAGATAATATTACCCAGACTTGAACTTTGCGCCTGTCTATTGTTGGCTCAGTTAGCTTCCAAGGTTATAGATGCCGTGAATTACAAATTCGACGAATTATATTTTTATTCGGACTCTATGATAGCCTTACATTGGATCCATCAGCAATCGTCCAGATGGAAGGTATTTGTCGCCAACCGTGTTGCGGAAATACAGTGTCTCACTACAAAGGGAACTAGGCATCATGTCCCGTCGCTGGACAACCCTGCCGACATTTTATCGTGTGGTTGTCTCCCTCGGATTTTACACAGCCACCCACAATGGTGGCATGGTCCATCCTGGTTGTCCCACGCGTCATCATCATGGCCTATCAGTGCCTTCGATACCCATTCTCCCTGCACTCATCCCGATCTGGAGCAGGAACGACGTAAGCAGGCCCAAACTTCATTAATTGTCGCTTCATCCACGTCCAGTTATTTTGAGAACTATTCATCGCTTTCAAAACTCATTCGCGTTTTTTCATATTGCCGCCAATTCATTCGGAACTCTAGGCTCCCCATAGCTGATAGGGACACTTCCTTTTTAACGGCCCAGGAGTTGCATGATACACTTTTGGTTGTTATTCGCCAGTCCCAGCAATCGCACTTTAGCATTGAAGTTAAGGAACTTGAGGCGCATCGCTGCATCCCTAATAACAGTAAAATTCTTTGACTTAACCCCTTTCTGGACAAGACAGGAATATTACGCGTGGGTGGACGTCTTCAGCACTCCCAGCTTAACTATGAGAGCAAACATCAAATCATACTACACCCGCATTCTCATCTCAGCAAATTAATCATAGTGAACGAACATCTTCGTTTACTACATGCTGGTGTACAATTAACTCAGTTTTTTCTACGGCAGAAATACTGGATCATTAATGATAAATCCTATATACGCTCAGTAATACATAAATGCATCACTTGTTTTCGATTCCGTGCTAGGGGTGCAAACCAATTATTAGGACATTACCCCCTTCCCGGGTTACGCCTGCTAAGCCATTTTCCCACTTTGCTGTCGACTATGCCAGTCCCGTATTTGTACGTCATGGCGGCAGCGCTCAAAATCGACGTCAAAGGCGTATATTGCTTTATTTATATGCATGACCACTAAGGCCATTCACTTGGAACTTGTCTCAGATCTTACCTCAGACGCCCTCATAGCGGCCTTAAAACGGTTTATAGCACGTAGAGGTATCCCTGATCAGATATTCTCCAACAATGGAACGAACTTTCGTCGTGCTAGCAGCACACTCCACGAATTATACAGACTTTTGCAGTCTAAAGGATTTGGGCAAACCGCCCAGGAGTTTACCAGTGCCCAAGGCATCAAATGGTCCTTTATTCCACCCTCAGCACCTCATTTCGGTGGCCTGTGGGAAAGCGGAGTCAAGAGCGTCAAGTTTCACTTATGTCGCATGGTTGGCGGAACCATTCTTACTTTTGAGGAGTATTATACCATCCTAACTCAAATAGAGTCCTCCCTTAACTCACGCCCTTTGTTCGCCATATCCAATGACTCTAGGGACCCCGAACCTTTAACTCCAGCACATTTCTTGGTTGGTTCTCCGCTCACTGCACTCCCGGAACCTGACTATTCCCAAGTCAATATTAGTCGTTTGGGCAGATGGCAGCTGCTCCAAAGATTCACCCAATCCATTTAGAACAGGTGGTCAAAGGATTACTTGCACCAGTTGCAACAGCGCAACAAATGGCGCATTACGTCAAAAAATTTGACTCCCGGACAACTCGTCCTCATTCTAGATGACAATTCCCCCCCCCTTCAGTGGAAACGCGGGGTACTCACGAATGTTTATTCGGGTCAGGACTCAATAGTGCGCGTCGCGGATGTTCGCACCGCACATGGTATCCTACGTCGACCCATTCATAAATTATGCCCACTTCCGGTGGCATTAGACTAGTCGCATGAGCATTATGCGACACGTATCAGTAATGTGAACTTTATCGCATTACCTTGCTTCACGCCCGGGACATTCCCGGGGCGATCATATGATCTTTATTGTAATGATTACTACACTATCGTGTAGTAATCATTACAATCTATCGTGATATTGTGTATCACAATCATGTTTTTGTGTATTTTTTGGGAATTGTTATAATATTATTGTGTCAATTATTATGTCTTTGCTATTGTACTATTCTGTGATTATGTATTTTTAAACGTTTTGGGGATTACCATTCTAATATTATTGTATAAATTATTAGGTCTTTGTCATTGTATTATTACGTGTTACTTATTATTGAATTTTGTGATCACTATCCTATTGTTATGTAATGCAAATTACTATGTCTCCCTGATTATTGTATTATGTATCATTACCATGTTGTTATGTGTTTTGGAATTTTATTATCATTGTTCTACTACTATGTGACGTAAATCATTATGCATTATGTGTTATTACATGAATTTGGTATGTTAATCATATTGTTACTATTAATTTTCTGGGTGTCATTGCTCTATTTTGGACATGTCAATTGTTATGTTGTTGTTGTAGTAGCATGAGTTATTTATTATTGAATTTATTATCATGTAACGTCAATTACTATATACTATTCACATAATAACTTAAGTTGCAAAATCGCCCCGATTTTGTGCGGGCAGTATGGTCAAACTTTGAACCTTGTAAACTTTGTATTCTAAATACCACATTGCGGCACGTGTAGATGACGTCACGTTTTCTTTGTTATCTGCAGCCGGTCTTGAGCAAGGTGACTGCAGTCAAAATTATGTTAGTTCTACTCAGGACTCCGAGCAGGCCACTCATCTCAATATCCAGCCGCGGCTACATGATTTTCATTATTTTACATGTTCAGCATGCGCTAAGTTTACTTGGGCGATCTCAGCCTTACTGCACACTATTATGTCATTCAATATTTAATTCTACTTCAATTATCGGCCATCATGCTGCGGTAATACTACATGTGCCAGCAATCGTATCTACTAATTTTCAATAAACAATTATTTATATACAAAGCATACAGTCCACTTAATTATTTAATTTCTGACCAGCTAACTCCAATTAGCGTTCCTAAGAACAACTCAAGAGTACATCGAGAGCTTCTAAGACGCAACAATCTGTTCTAAAGTATGTAGGAGTTATCAGTAGGATTGTGTGTCTTGTGATGACTATTATTATGGGCTCTAAACATTTAAATTGTATACATAGTGAATAAACTATTTAAATGACTTAATCTGTGTCATTTACTTGTAAGTAATGAATTAATATTTACTTGGAAAAAACACGTTTTATGATTAAGAAGAAGTGAGTGCAGGTATAGAGTACTGTGTGATGAGATGGCTAATAATAATGTCAGTCACTTGTGGCAGAACTAGACACACAATACACTATAAAATAGCACCGCACTGCAAATTATAGTTTTACATTACTGGAACAGTCCTATTGCTTGTTCGTACAGTAATCAATCATAGTTTTTTGCCTAAGCTTTGAAGCTAGTTTGCTGGCTGCCCGATGTAGAAGTTGTTTCATTGTTAGAAGTTCTGCAGGGGAAGTTTCAATGTTTACTAGCTGTCAAAAAAATTCTTCAAATAATAACATAAATTCAAACATTTTTATATAAGTTTCCCAACTGATGAAATGTTGCAGACCCAAAAATAAAAAAACTTCCTCACAGGCTGACTTTTATGTCACAATTTAAAAATATGTAATGAGTTGTAATTTGTGTAATTTATTTTTATATGAGGGGTGTAACTGTAACATTTAAATAATATTACTAGTGCTCCACATTCTTGCTCAAGAAAAGTGTATGACATTTAAAGATTTACTGAATTCTAAGGGAGTGATGTCACAGTAGATTTGAAGTATATACATTTGAATGTTTCACATTTTTGTTGCTGATTTTCCAGTTCAGCAACTGAGTAGTATAGTAGATTCACCTTCATGGCTATTGCACACACCTCTGTATGTTATGTTGTGGTCGCTGGTGGTATTACTTGGAAACAAATGATAAAATTTAGTACATACATGCTATTTCATGTTGTTTGAACTGTAGGTTCTTGTTGCCAATCCATAATACTTTTTGTTAGCTAAAAGTAGTGTGTCAGTAAGCCTCAGTGTACTTCAAGCTAACCTAACCAAAACAAAATTAAGCACTTATAATGTAAATTATATGCATTTGCAGTGTTTGTCGGCTGGAATATCAAGTATCAAATATAAGAAAGCTGAATTATCTAGATATTCTAACTTATCATATGATAGTGTTTACCGATTGTATTGTGTATTGCCAAAGAGCGATAAAATGTCAGTATATTTTATGGTTAGAAAGTTAGGTTTCTTTAGGGTTATATGTCACTGTCGTTTGTCTAACTCCATTTTGTAGAGTCAACACGCAGTTGATTTATCTCTTTTGTCTACTACCAAAAGAGCAAATAAGTAGGAATATTCTTTTAACAGTAGCGTTATGTTGAGGAATGAAAAAACTTGGCACTTCTGAGTGTTTCAGTGCACATTATGAATTTACTCTTGTACTCGTAAAAATTTATCCAATTTTGTGGATTGGGTCAGAACACAGAATGACATATTTTGAAGTTGCTCCAAAAGAAATTGTTTTATGTTTAGTATTGATCAAACACTGATACACCAACTGGGATACTGTGATTATTATGTTAACCTGTGTCTCTCCTACCTTGGTCCAAGCAGTTTGTAGTTTTAACGTAACATGATATGATCTTTTATGTATGATATTGCATATTTTAACAGTGTATAATATGAGGGATATTTCATAAATAATGCACACTATTATTTCACGGACTTGTACATTTTATTTTAGGTAATGTCTCTGTACAATCCTTCTGTGTAGTCCTCCTCCTCCTCAAAGACCGTGTCCCAATGTTTCAAGAGATTTACTGTTCTATTGAAGGTACCACTTATGATCAGTCCCTGGATGGTTCGGATAACCGCTGCAGAAAGCTTTTCCAGGGAGGAAAAAAGGTGTCCCCACACAAGCTCTTTCAACTTGGGAAGTAAATCAGTCTGGTGGACTCATGACTGAACTGTATGGTGTGTGAGGCAACAATTTTCACTTCTTCTTACTCAGCAAATTGGTCACAATCTTCCCCAAGTGCAGGTATGCATTGCCATGCAAAGTCCCTGAACAAGTAAGGTCGGTTTCTGAGCATTTTTCTGCCCAGTGTTTACATGAAGTCACGATCACATTTTTTATTCTACATGGAAGTTCATATCTGTCATGATTATTCCTTGGCGATCATAAGCAAACATCATCGTTTTCTGACTTTGTTTGTCTAAATTTTTTCTCCACTCGTTTGACTGATTTTAATTCTGGTTAAAGTCTCTAACCCGTGCTTCATCAATAGCACCGATTCAAAATAGGAATGCTTGACCTTTATAACTCTGGTTCAAAGTCTCTAACCCATGCTTCATCAATAGCACCAATTCAAAATAGGAATGCTTGACATTTAACATCGACTCTCACAGTGTTGTGTTGTCCAGGCATTTCTGCTTCTGTTCAGCAATCAAGCGGTGAGGGACCCATTGGGCAAAAAAATTTTCTTTTCCATAAAGCGTTTGTCAGAAATCAAAATACTGATTTTGGTGGAATCCTGATATTTCCTCGCACGTTGCTTGATGACCCTCTTGAAGAAAATCTGTCACAATTTCACACCGTTGTTCATCTGACAATGTTTCCCTTTCCCTCCCGGCCGTCGGTTATTGCTTATGCTGATATGGCGTGGGCTATTGCTTAAGCTGATATGGCGATCATGAAAACCAATAGCCTAACATGAAAATATACTATGGTTTACTGTCTATACACACCACAAACTTCACACAGAGCACTGTGGACTTCTGTAGGGATTTTGCCAAGTAAATTTTCAGTTTTGATGTACGGTCTTTGATCTTCAATCATTACACTACACGATGTGCCTGCAGATAACATTTCTAATGCTTGTAAATTTATCAACTCCACAGTGCTGCCACCTTGTCCGTTATTTATGAAATATTCCTCTTATTGCCGTTATATGTGCATTTAGTCTAATGTGTATGATTGAATTATGATTACAGGACAATCCTCCATTTAACAAAGGTGCCTTTAGAATCGAAATTAATTTTCCAGCGGAATATCCTTTCAAGCCTCCTAAAATTAATTTTAAAACAAAGATATATCATCCAAATATTGATGAAAAAGGTCAGGTATGCTTACCCATTATTAGTGCCGAAAACTGGAAACCAGCAACAAAGACTGATCAAGGTGAGTCACAGTTGTACAAAACAAAATTATTATGAAATATAAAATAAAAGATATTGTAATTGTTATCATTAAAATATATGTAATGTGTGAACGTACTGACAATGTAAAATACATAAGATGTTTTCAATTTCAGTGTGGTGTACTGGCATAGCCAGAGTGTTACCTGTCCCTTTCCTCATCCAGTCTTACAAAGATTCCAAGATTCTTTTAGCATGACAGGAACATTAATACTTAATAAAACAATCCAGTATATGAACCTATCAAAGGAGGAAATAAAAGTAATCTCCTTGCCAGTTAGGAAGTTGAAGTGCTACTAAAGTACCTGTATTAAAAACGTTAATAAAAATCCAGAACTTTTTCTCTGTTGCCATTAATTTATGACCATGCCAAAAAATGAACAATAAAAATAAAATCTGTTGACAATAAGACAATTAACAAGCCTTTCTTGCTCTTCCACTATTTAAAAATTCTCCAATAATTTTATATTAATTCCAATATCATCTTGAGTATCCCAGTGAATAGAGCACAGTGCCAGTCCATTCAATTTTGTTTCTGACATTATGCATGTGAGTTAAGTCTTCAGCCTTTCAAATGTTGGAAACTTCTTATGCTGTTGCATTTGATACAGAAAGTATTGCAGGAATCATCAGAAATTCATAAATACTGGGAAAAATGTTCTCACATCTAGTGAGTATGCCCATTGCGTTGGTAACATTTAATCAACTACAGTATCCTCATACTGTAGAAGGCTAGAATATCCTGATCAATATCGTCAAAGTTTAACCAACTGGTTTTGTTGGCAGAACATTTTCATGAGATTTTATTTATCACTTGTTAATTTTCTGTCTTTGTTGTCCTTTTGTTATATTATTTTATTACTAATGTAAATAAATCTTACTATGTAATATCAATAATTTTTATTCAACTTTTGTTCCGGGCGCCATCATTACAAGCAATGAAATTTTACTTACCTTAAGGCCAGAATTCGTTTAAGCGAAACTCAAAGTAGCGGAAAGTGTTATTTGAAATAATAACTCTTGCTTGAAATGTTTACCAAATGACATTACCTTTTAATTACGCATTGTTACAAAACATGTGAATCTATCGTGCGAAATACGCACGCTTCTATACACCCAACAGGTGTTACGTCATTAAGTTACATTGATAGAAAAAATTCCCTTAAACATTTTGTTTACCCTCCAAAATACATGATATTAAAATGTTAAATGTATATATATATATATATATATATATATATATATATATATATATATATAAATTTATGTATAACGTTAATTTTGCACAACCCAGCACTTTTTAATTTCAATTAATGGTATACCAAGTTATTTAATGACTCTTGGTCATATATATATTTTTGAATATTAATTTATTTTGAATATTAATTTATTTTGAATATTAAAATTTTATATAAACTTGTTGTAGCTGGTACTTAGCTGCACTTTTGTGTTAACGAAGCGGTGTTAGCTGCACTTAATGTGTTAACCCTGGATCTCAACTTTTGCCAGATTTCTTAATAGTGAATTACACTTTGTCGATGACATTAACTCAAAATGTTACTGTACCACAGTTATTAACCCACTTTTGGTGGTGTAAAATTTAAATAACTACACTTAGTGAATACGCCGGCCGGGAATTGCCGGCTGGCACACTTCACGGTCCGGACGAGAATGACACTGTTTCACCGCTGTGTATTGCAGAGGTGGGGCAAAACTACGTCACTGGCTCTTTGTTCAACAGCCAAGCCTCTGGCTTACAATTGTATGTATGTAGGCGCATCGCATTCTTTCGTCTGACGTAATCATGGGTTGGTCTTGTTTACTCGTCATTGTGACAAACAGTTTTTTGTTACATTTGTAAATTTCCACTGAATTCGACATAAATCCTGTCAACTTAATATTGCGTCGTTGACGCTTCTCACCCAAAACTCTTAGAGGGAATACAAAATAAAATTATTATTATTAAAAATTGTTATAAAATGAAAATACAATAATTAGGTTTGGAACCATAGGTTTACAAATTTATTATGGTACCAGAGTTGTACCGTCACACTTTCATATGCATAATCTTTTATCGGCTGATTTCCGGGTTACTTTTTCAACTCCAGTAGTTCTGCTGAATATGATTACAGTTCAATAAGCAACTGATGCATAAACACTCGTAAGTGTTAGTTAAGATGTAGACTTAAAAAACCAATTTTTCATATACTGTGTGTTGGTAAACCTCTGATTTGGGGTAGGGAGGGGGCTCTTCAACTCCCCTTAGCGGCAAGTGTGAAATAAAATACTACGTTATAAAACAAACTAAAGGTTATATGTTAAAAACACACACACAAACTCACTTTCTTTCTACTTGCGATTTTCACTGAAAGTAGATGAATTTCTGCAAAAAGAAAACATTGTGTAGACTTATGAGCACCTTGAGCTTGTACAGCATTATAGAGATATGTTATTTCGTATACTTTTTATATGTGTGAATAGTGTGCCTCCAAAAAATCATGTAAACTGACTGGAAAGAAGTTTTAATTGTTGTGATTATAGAATTGGACAACTTATTTCATTAAGATTGTGTATTTTAATAACTTCATTAAGTATTGTGGACTACAAAGATAGTGCTGACAGGTTTGTACATTGTTGTTACTTTCACTATTGATGTTGGGCACCATTGACCAGCTTGCCAACACCATTTTTCATGTTTACATAAGAAAATTTCCTTGTCTGCTCCATTTAATGTTTGAAGTTTTTTTGTGTTTGTACTACACAGGATCCTAATCACTAATCTCTGAGTGTATGCAAAGCACATTCTTAATTTTCACTATGTATAACATTTTAGTTTGTATGGTAGGTGTATGGTGTATAACATTTAACATTAGTAAATTACAGAGCACAGTTATATTTGACTTTGTTGTATAGAAAGGCTCCTGGACGGATCATCCTCGTAACAGATGACATTGTACTCTATAAATAAAATTAATGGAAGATTTGTATTTGTTTTTGTCAACTTCATTGCTTCTAGATCACACTTTTATCTGTAAATAGACCGCTGGCTGGTAGATGTCGCTTCACTTTTTTTTTGACTTAGTAACTCACACTTTGGTTAGGATGACTTTTTTTGAAAAATTTGAACACATTCAAAACTGTTTTCTATTGCCTGCCGCTTTGATGGGTTTCCCTTCACTTGTGTTCTGATTCAGTCCTGAATAACAGCATTCTGTAACATCATCCATCCATTTCAAAATCACAACATTAAAGGTAAGAAAGGAAATACCAGAAATAGATAATTTGTGCTTACACTTTGAAGGGATCTGTGTTTGGTGCACTTACCAGTTTTTTGTGTGGTGTGTGGGTGCACATCTTATTTCCATTCACTGTCTGTATGGATCGTGTCAGCGACTGTTTTTAGTCATTTTGTAACTACTCATACCATTAGTGGGCATGCGTGCATCTGTGTGCAAGTTTGAATAGATGTACACTACACCCTGTCAATACAAAGCCATTCTGTGAACATTATAGCTTATACTATAACAATGATATCATCCACATTGCAGAGGAGGCAGGGAACCACCTTGCACCAGAAATGACCTCCCTCCCCCTCTCATCTTCCCCTCGTTATAAAGTAAATGATTACTTCTAGACAGTTAAGGTATGAGTTTTAGAACATAAAAACGCTTCTGCCAAAAATTCAGATTTTGTAATCTATTTAAGACTTTCATTTACAGGATTTAAGATGGACATGCCAAAATCCAAAATTAAGTTTTTGATAACAATTTTCAAATACATACCTTGCTTAGGTAGGATGGATACCTAAACAATGCTGAATTCTATGAAAATCAGGTTTGCCTTATGGAAAATCTACAATAACAAATCAAATGATAATAATAACAAAAACAGTGACAATAAGAATAACAAAAAATTGTCTTATGTAAAAATTAATAAAATGCTATCTTACGTTTTAATACAGTAACATAATCAAAAATGATTTAATGTAACTCGTTATTATAATAAAATGTCTAGTAACTTGGATGTAAATTGGCATATCTATGAAATCAAGTTTGGTGTTTACAAATGAGGTGTGTAATTTGTAACCATCGATGAGACGTAATTGGTGTTCAAAACACCATTTTTTCTAGAACACAGATTGCATTAACTTTTGAACATTTTATAATTTTACTCACTTGTTAGTTTTAAAACAGTATTTACAAGAAGGATTAGCACCAATAAAACAAATAACTTTCTCGGTGTTACATTGGTAGATGTTTTTAGACCAAATAGTAATGCAGGCCCTTATGGTAAAAATAAAGAAACTACTAAGGTTGTAGGTAAGTTTTGAGTGTGCAGATTATATATTGTTTTTACATATTTAAAATGTCTTCTCATTTCCTGTTGTTCAGTAGGCCATTGGATAAAATGTAAAATTCAAACCACATTTGTATAGCTTTTTTTTCATGAAAGCTGACAAGCCCATAAAATGGATACATTCCTATATCAGTAATAAGCTTTCACGCGTATAAAAAACTTGATTACATACATTTGGTAATAAAATCAAATTCTGAATGAATTTTGTTGAGTAGATTATGTCCAGGTTGACATTAAGCATTATCGTGTACTTGCAACAGTACCAGTATTGCAAGGAATATCGGTCACATGACAAAACTGGCTCCCCAGACTAGTAATCTGTATTTTTGATTTCCTCGCAAGAACTGTGTGCATTGCATTGCTAAAAAGGAATAGAATTCATCTAATTTTAGAGTTGTCACCTTTTTATAAATAGAATTTTAAATTTTATTTTGCATGGTTAGAGCCTGTATTGATGAGAATGCATACCAGTCTGTTGTGGTTTTTATTAGTCTGAATATTGTTTCATCAAAAAGTTCACCGAAACAAACGAGAATAGAGATGTCGTGTTATCAGTTGAGGTTACTATATTTTCTCTTTGTCAGGCATTTGTAGGTGGGATTGTGCATTTGGTAATTTAAATATGAAACACAAAATCACTTGTATCATGTAAATCTTATTAAGCATTTTGTATCACTGGTTTCACCCAGCACAGTGTACTTATTGTTAACATTATCATGATTATTGTTTACTAAATCTGAATCTTATGACTCAAGCGGTATTGGACCCAGAACTGCTAATAGTTTCTGCTTGAATTCGTTTTCAATAAAACAAAAATGTAATTACACACAATAATTTCAAGAGCAAGCTACATGTAAACAACATAAGATGGCTTCACTTAACAAAGGACAGAGAAGTATTTTTTATAGGTTGTTTCTAAGCTTGTACTGCCCTCTGTACTTTTAATGGAGAACTAAAATATTCCTTTTAATGGAACAAAGCCTGTGAAAGTACAGGAGCTGTTTGTACAAGAAAGTGCAATAAGTCTTTTATAAATTGAATAGTTTTTGCTTCCAAATTTGTAATACAACATTCAGATTACCGTAGTTTCTAATATGAATATCAAATCATTGCCATACAAAACTTGTTTATAAGAGTATAATATGTGAAAGTTTTAAATATTTGGAATACTTACCCTGTTAGTTGAGCTTTGTTTTGTTGTCGGTGAAATACTGTTGAATTAATTCTTGTAAACACATAGCATAATATAGGCAGTTTTTAAAAAGCATTTCCTTAAAAAGAAATTTATCCTACGTACTTTTAAGGTAATCTGTAAACAACAAACTGCCATGGTAAAATATTGATATTTTTTTAACATACACCATTTTTTAATCCTTTCAGTGCTACTGATGCAATAACAGTGCCAGAAATGCTACTGTCGTGTTAAAATGTTCGATGTTTGAACTATATGGTGACTAGTTTTGGTGTCAGCAGTCTATCAATAGTTGACTTATGTTGGTACTGTTATGTTTGTGGGAAGGAAATCTTGTGTTTATCTTCTAGTTTATTTTCAAACAGCCCACTATTCGTCACTCTACCACAAGTGTGGTTATGCAAGGAGAGTGCCTGTGTGTTTATATCACATTTATTTGTGTTTATTTCGTGTTCAATTTATTTCTTTTCTCTTTTGGTTTAGTTCATTCATTTATTCATTCCTCTGGCGCTACACCCCACGATGAGCCTTGGCTTCCCTGATACCATCCTTCTGAGGTCTTCTTATATGTCCTGTAGGTCTTCTACATCTTCCTTTCCTTGCTTGCCCTCTTAAGAATTGCGTTGGGCATTCTGTCGTCTGTGCGATGTGACTTTTGGTTTAGTTATTACTATTGTTTATGTAATAATGACAGTTTGCCGGGCCCGAGTTGTGAAAATGAACAGATGTTCTGTGATTCATTGTTTGTAAATAATGACAGTGATATTGACAACTAAGATGAATTTTTGAGTGATTTTAAAGATATTTACGTGTTCATTTGTGGATGAAGTATTTCAGTGGAAAACTGTGTTGTCTGTGCACCAAGAAAGAGAGAGTCAGGACACGCGTAAAGATTGTGATGTGGGACTGTGTGCTTATCCATGTTTTGAGATATATCACACAAAACTAAATTATTGATTAAATTAAAATATATTTGTTTTATTTCTGACGTGGTTGTGCATGAACCTCAAGTGTTGTTAACCTGAGTGTTATTTCAACATCAGTTATAAGCTAAATTGTAGTGAGTGACACTTCAGAATACTTCATGAACATAAAAAAGTAAGCACATATTTATTTAAAAAATTCTAGTTAATTAAATAACATTATTTCCATCATCGGCTACGACCAAATTTAAAAGAAAGGGGGGCCATTTGGTTAGAAACATAGCACTGAAAGGGCTAAGTAATTAGGTTAGGTGAATGGCTTTTAGACTTATGTATAAGCTTGTTAATGTGTTTTTTATTATACAGTATTGTTTTAACATGTGCAGTAATTATAACGGTTATGAACACATGTTTTGTTGTATGGATTGTGGGCTTAAAATGTAATTGTTTTTCTCTAAAAGTATTATTTTCTACAACTGATATTCAGAGTTGTTTCTATACAAAATATTACTTGTTTAATAATAACAGTTTAGTTATTAATTTTTGACTATTTAGTTTTAAAGTTGTTAATGGGAAATGCCTAGTAGGAGACTGTGCCATGTGTCTGTTGACTAACATTGCTTTACGTGTGATTTGACTCTTGAATATTACCTACCTGTCGGTAATTATACAATAAAAATTATTTTGAATTACATGTATGTTAATAATTTGTGCACAAAAATGAGCAAATTTTGTAAAAATCAAAATTTGATTTTTGTATGTACTTTTGATTTAAATCTAAGAAGAATGTGTATTAACCATTTAACTTTTTGTATGTTGTTTATAGTAATCCAGGCATTGGTAGCTCTAGTCAATGATCCAGAACCAGAACATCCATTGCGAGCAGAATTAGCTGAGGAGTACTTGAAAGACCGAAAAAAGTTTATTAAAAATGCAGAAGAATTCACAAAAAAACATGGGGAAAAGAGACCTTCAGATTAGAAAGTATCTCTGTCAAACTGTGATGTACCAAGTGACACGTTTTATGTACTGAACTTAAGGGGGGGTAAATGTTTTGTCGTTATGTAATTCATATTTCACTTCAGTTGACCAAACTGAAATGATATTTGAATGTTTGTTAAAGATTGTTCAAAATATTTGAATGACGTGTGCAGATAATCATAGTCATTTGTTGTAAATATTGATAACTGTTTCTATGAGTTTAAAGAAAAATGCACTCAATTTGTGTATCGTAAAATGGCGCATATAATATTTTTGAAACACTATGTAAGCATTATCTGCACATTGTATTATAGTTTATTCTGTAAATCAAGTATTTATTTATTTTACTCAATATTCAGGCTTATTAAGTCATGAATGACATGTTTTAATGATTTTGTAGGAATTACAAAAACAAAAAAAGGGATACTGTAAGTTGTGTATAGATTTTGGATATTCTAGTGCCTCGCTGTCAGTTTAAAAGAAAACGGTAAACACTAAAATAAATTTAGAAATAACAAATGTGTACACACCATAATTGTAGCATGTGGTTTTTTATTTGAAATGCTGATTAGAATTTTCCAGAGATGTGGATCTTTTTACTGTGCAGTTAGCAGCAGAGGACGTTTAATGGTTAATACGAGTTTTCTGTTTGATTTTAAAAATCAAGTGTAACATCTTCAGTTATCTTCTCCTCCATTCTGAAAAATATTTGAGACCCTAAAATTGGTAATTATTCAAAACCAAAGTTATACTGAACAGACACCACGAGTATAGGTTTTGGGGATTGAAATTTCCCACACAGTTAAAAAATCTTAATATATAAATACTTTTATGCCCTCATAAAGTAGGCCTGAATATTATTTATAATAATTAATTCTGTATATTTACAGAAATATTCTTAGGATATGATGGGTGACCATTATATGTGAGACATATAGAATCAAAACTCACATAATCCAAAAACTTGATTTTTCAGTAGAGCCAAAAAACTTGTATATTATATTCTATAATAGTTACGGCTACTTTACATATTTTTTTGAGTAGAAATAGGATTCATAAGAAAGATTTTGAATGAAAATTTTAGGATTTTATATTATTATAATAAAAAAAATTAATCAAAGTTTGGATAATGCGAGTTTTGACTCTCAGCTGTGGATTTTGTTAGTTTTGATTCTTACACTTAAGGAAATTGACATTGAGTACTCACAGAGGATTATGTTGGTTTTGACTTTAAAGATTATTGTTTGCTGATTACTTTTCCTAAAAATATGGTTTTCCATACTTAAGCCAAAAAATTGTTTATTTTTTAACGCAAAGCCAGAAGAAAAAATCATTTTTTAAATATTTTAATCATTACAAAAAAAATTGTGGAATAAAAAACAACTTAAGTAAACATATTTTATTGCAGAAACTTTCAAAATTTATAGTAATCAATCTTAGTTCAAGGTCTTAACTTATATCAATAAGTTGTCAACTTCTTCAGCCTCACAAGCGCAAACATCTTGGGTTTCCACTGCAACTTCTTCTGCATCATCTACGTGCTTGAAAAATTTTAGGATTTCAATATTCCTCCAATCCTCTCCATAGTGCTTCACTAAAAGATTATGTACATCCCTTTTCTTCTCATTACTAATAACATTTTTCTCTGAGATTACGTCTGGGTATAAATCCATGGGTTTTTTATTCGGTTTCATCAGAGATTTGTGCACTCCTTGGTCACAGTTGTACGTCATTTCTCCTCTAACGACTATTCTACCAGTTTCTTTCCTTTTGATAAGAATACGCCTACACCGCGATATTTTAAAGTGCCAATTTTTTGTTTCTTTCATAAAGGTTTTGGCGGCTTCTCTGAAGTCAGCCACTTCACAAGCTTTGCCAACAATCTTTATAGAAGCATTTTCAGCAATCAAATCATAGATTTCTTCACGTGTGGCAATCACTTCTAGTTTTCTTTTTTTTTTTTCACATAAGCCAAACACCATGTCCAGGGGTAAAAAGCTGTGCCCTGTTACTGGAAAGACAATCTCAATTTCTTTAATGTGATTTGGTACTAATGTACCAAGCCAAAAACTACACATCGCCACAAAAATGGAATTCTTATTTTGACCGCCACAGCCGTCTGCTATCAGGCGTATTTTCTCGTACGTATTAATGTCTACTGAGTTTAAGGAATCAAAAACGCATGAGGCAATTGTGTTTGACCCCTTTTCAAACTGACCCCTTTTCTGTCCAGCAATAAGATGTGACTGTAGTTTTGTTAAGAGGGCCTTTGAACAATTGTAAAGTTGTGGACATACACTTGACGGCTGTAGTAGGTAGACTGATCAGGCAACTTGGGTAAGGGCAAATTTTTCTGGCAGTCGAACGAAAAAATCAAAAGTCTGTCGTCTTTTTCTTTCAGTTTACTATAAAAAGCTTTAGCGTGCAGTTTATGAACATGCTTCTCAATCATAAGTTCATTTTTCTTTTCATTATCTTGTTCAGCTTTTAATCTTTCATCCAAACTGAGGCAGGTTGAGGAAACATCCGTTCTTGGTGAACCAAAGCCCAAGTTAAAATTAGTATTAAATACTTTTCTGAAGTAGGATTCTTTAACAGGAATGTTTTCTTTATCAGATGAATAAAATCTCCACAGCTTTCTAATGCTTAAATCAGAGGAAAGATAATAGTGTTTGCTTTTCCCCTGGCTGTAGTGTGACTCGATGCACTTTAATTTCCCAATAAAATTCATCACACAAGTTTTCTTTGTTACAAACTCAGCTGTTCTTTTGAAACCCCCTTTTTTTCGCTCAAAATACCTTCATCATGAAACTGTTTCGTTAAGTTGTTTACTCGAAACCTAGATACACGTAAAATGCCTAAAAAGGATTGCAAGCAGACAGGCACTTTTTCTTTTGAGCAATACGAACAAAATATTTGGTTTTTCTTTTTTTCTCATTGTATTTTTTTGCTTCAGCTCCTTTCTTAGATTTATAAGGGCGCCTTCCCTTTACGTTGAGTATTTCAACATGCTTTATAATAAATTGGTTTTGATACAGCCTTTCAGGTTTTTTATAGAAAACAGAATGGAAGTCTTTATGTCTTTCATTGAGAGTGTTGAACATTTGAATGTCGGTTTATTGTGTTGACAAGTAGGATAGTCGGGCAAGGACTTGGCTTTGTGTCTGAAACAAAAAGAAAGCAACTTTTAGGCTAGGCCTATTAAAAGTATGCTTTCTTCTGGCTTAGCGTATGTGTAGACCTAGGCCTACCATAGTTTAAAACAACGTTGAAACAAGACAAGAATATTAACCTACAGTAGCCTATTATGGCTAAAAGGCCTAATAGAAAACCTTTTAACAATAAGTTAATGTAGTTTATTAATAACGTAATCTAAATTAATGGATTTAAATACTTTGTAAATAATGTTTAAGACGTGTAAGGTTAGGTTAGATGAACGAAAGTAAAACATACCTGTTGACCTTTTTCTGTGTTTTCTTCCACATTGAAGGAATTTTAGGAAGTTTACGGGGCTTTTCACCCTCTGTCACATGTGTTACTGGTATTTCCATACTTTTACTGATAAAAAAGTAATACATTTAATAAACTGCAAAGTTACACTTAAAATAATAACAACACACCAAAACAACAGCACAGTCCAACAGCTGAAAGGCAGGTCACGTGACTTGAATCCTGTTCCGCCATTGGCCAATGCACACTTGCTTACAAAACTCACATTATCCGGTGGATTATGTTAGTTTTGATACCAACCCTGAACTTTGATGTCCTTTTTCACTGGGATTGAGTGAGTTTTGACAAAAAACAACATCAGATTTGAATTCGCCACAAAATTTCCTACAAGAATCCACTGCTAACTCAATTTTGTTAATTTTGGATTATGTGAGTTTTTATTCTCTATGTCTCATGTGTTCTCTCCTCTTTTTGTTGTATCCACCCCCCCCCTGGAGTGAAATTCTCCATATGCTCATAACAAATGATGTCATTAAACAGTGCAACTGAATGTTTTCTCCAACAATTAAAAGTTGTGATAATTTGTTTTTTTTATGTTGATAATATTTAAATGTAAATCACGGCTTTTAACCTAAAACGTGTTTTAATTGCTTTTATTATTTTGTAATTTTTTTATTCTCTTTTTTTCTTTTTTAAGTATAAGATTGTTTTTATCTCCATTGAGCTGAGACAGATTGCAAAACTGCACAGAATGAACTTCACACTTATACATGTACATCATAACAACTGGCAGACTCCTGCAATGTGCTTTTGAAATACATTTATACACACAAACACATATACATATATATGTATGTATGTATGTAATTGTTTAGCAGCATTTACACGTACATAACCACATGCATTTATGTAAAGTATTGGAAAGAATTGTAAATATATATAAGAAAATAACTGTAACAACCATAGTACGTATAAAAAGATATACGTATGTGATATATTTTCATAATCTGTTACTGTCATATGTAATGTAAATTGGGTTATCCATATTGTACAACTTTAATTTTAAAAAATGAAAGAAAAGACTATCACTGTATGTTTGTTATAATGAATTGGATTTGTTCATCATTTTAAAGTGTATTAGAACATAGTGTATTTATATAACACAGAAATAACAGCATTTAACAAAAAAAAAAAGTGGCGCAATTTGCATTTTATACAAGCATTAGAACATTATAAACCAGATCATCTTTTGTTTTCATTATAAACAGTATAGTTTTGTAGTCTTCTATACTTATTGCCCTGTACAGATGTTATACTGTGCATATAAGGATACCAGTGAGTTTTTTAAATGTTCCCATTTATTAGTTTTGAAATCTCCCGCATTCTCCTTCTTTTTTTTTTAACTAATACTTTCTGTGTTTCAAAAAAAAGGGTCATTCCATACACATCACTGAGGTTCTGAATCTTGATGTCTCAGGTATCATTAATCATTAACGTATCATTAATTTTTGTGGGTAAGTTGTACCTATAAATTATAATCTAAAATTTTTGATTTTTTTTGTCCGGTTTTATAATAAATTTTCAAAAAATTGCAAAACTTGCAAAATTATGTATGACTGTCACAAAAATTCACATAACTCTTATCTGGATGTGCTAGAGAGCTCCGCAAAAGCTCATTATAAAGCCTGTGTTACACTATGCTACTTCACTAGCTGCTACTGCATTTTCTGGCTATTTCTATGTCACACTGTTTTTAGGTAGCTGCTACTTAGTGGCTAGTACAGCAAAATACATGGTTGCGTTGATTGGTTTGATGTTAAAACGTATTGTGCAAAGTGTCGTCTGTGGGTGTGCAACGTTAGGCTTTGAGACAGCTGTTGCTGATTGGTGTAAGAGAGCATTGTAAGGAGTTGCTGAATAACATAAGGAACAAAAAGGAACGCCTGTGGGTTAGGGAATGGGTAGGTAGAAGGAATAAACTGAGTGGTTCAACAGCACTAATAAGAGAGCTGACAGTTGAGGACCCCCAATCATACCACATAACATCATGTGGTTAGCCTTACCAAAGTTTCAGGAGTTGCTAGATTTAGTGTCTTCTTTTGATGCACTACTCTTTTTAGATTTTTTAATTTTATTCAGTTCATTACAATAAGCACCAAGGAGTGCTTTAATTTTCTTTTTTAAAGCATCTTCCTTTGCTGGTAATCAGGGAAGTTCCAGCTCATCTAACAACCAAGTGAAAGCAGTTTTTTTTCGTGTCGCGTTTCAAATACTCTACGGAAGTAATGTCCCACAGGCAATCATATTTTCTATATATGTTAAGGATCATTGTTTTGTAAGTAACTCGTAAATATTTCTTGCGGGTTTCAATGTCATGAATAATTCTTCAAATATTAACTATTTCTGCAAGTAAAATTATATTGTATTTTCACTTTACACACGTTTCACTGATTATCAGCGTCACCAGATGTTTATAAATGAATTAACAAACATCTGATGTGATTTGATTTTAATGCAAAAAATAACAGATAATCAAATTTATTATAAAAGATGATCAATTTAATTTGATTTTACTTATCAATTGTTTTAATGTTTATTTACTCAATCAGCTGTTTTGTTGGTTATATTGGAAAAATTTTATGTGTATATTTAATTTATTTTAATATACTTATAATTTTAAATAGATCATTTTGTTTTGTTTTTACTTGAGTTTGTTCTTTAACTAGTGAATTATTTTTATATGTTTGTAAGTATTAAGATTTTCCCAGATATTCATTTTTTGACCCTTTTGTATGTTTTTAATTAATAAAATTAATATAATTTTACTTGCAGAAATAGTTAATATTTGAAGAATTATTCATATTATGTTACATAATATGTAATTATTTCGTCACCCGACCACTTTAATAAATCACTCATTGTAAATGTAGAAATAGAATGCTCAAAAGGCATAACAACAAAACCAAAACAAATGCTGAGACAAGCACGTGGTGACAAGGGAGACGCTACTTCACTGCTACTACATTGTCACGCTGGGTGAATCATGTCATCTCAAGGTCGGCTACCGGCTAGTGAAGTAGCATAGTGTGACACAGCCTTTAGGAAGAACATAACACTCGCTGAAGAAGAGATGGCAGCATCTTCTCTAATTCTAGAAAGAAAACTCAAAAAATCCCACCTTGAACAAAGCTAAAAGCTGTAGGAATGTGTATACATGTGACTTGTTAATTCAGAAAAACTATATATTTGATAGTGGTTTGTACTGGCTTTTTTGAAACTTGATTTTTGTTAATTGTTAAAAACAATGAAAATTTTATTTTGATATTTTTATTATTTTAGTATTTTGTACCGATTAAAAACTTTTCTGAATATTTTAAGTGACAACTATTGTGCGATGTTTTTCACTGCTCCGTTATTGGATGGATATATGAGCTAGGTCTTCCATGATTTCATAAATATACCACTGCTTTAGTCACTATGATGGTAGCAATTTTAACTAGACAGAGGTTTGATTCTCTTGTAGGCTATTTCAGCAGTTTTAGAGATTCTAAATTAAATTAACTGAAATCATATCGACTGACTATCCACTGTTATCAATGCAAAATTGTTTTCATATGAATCCGTCTTTACTCAGTAATCGAAATAGATGTTTTTGATATTTTAAAAAATGAATATTTTGAAATGAGATCAAAAAGAATCGTATCTACACCAGAGCTCTGTAGTACCAATTGTGTACAGTTATACATAATCAGCAGTCACACTAAATTTTGCACTTTTTGTAATTTTTTAAATTAATTTAAAAAAATACTTTCCTATGAAAAATCATTAAAATCAGACACATAAAGCTTAAAAAAAATTCTTTACTGTGTGATTTGATATGGAATAACTCCGAAGTATATACAGTGGGCGCCCTCTTAACCAGCCGCCTGGCTGTGAGATAAACAATGATTCATACAGTACCGAGCGGCTCACCGACATGTCAAAACTTGCATGATTTGTCTGCCAACAAACTTTATTATTCTTTTTCACATAAGTAACCAGTATTAAAACATTTTAATCAGAGTTAAAACTTAGTTTGAAAGAAAATTTGGTTTAACCAGCCATTTTGTTAACCGACCAACCCCCCCAGTCCTGGGCTGACCAGTTAAGTGGGGTCCACTGTATTTAAAATTGAAAACCAGTTATTTGTAAGAGAATATCACGTAACACTCACTTCGTAAGAATAAGTGATTCAGTGTGTCATTTCTCTCTTATATAAGTAAATGTCTGAATGTTTGTAGCATAAACTTGATACACATACTTAATAATCATTTGTACAAAATATTAATTCGTGTTGTGTATTTTTTATACAAATTGTAAATGTGAATTTGTAACCAGGTGCTACAGATTATCGGTTCTGACAAAAACAATCCCTGAATGTAGTGAAGATTATATAATTTTTATATAATTGTATATTTTACATATAACTGAGATGTAAATAAAATGTATTTTTTATTTGTGTTTGTTTTATTATTATTTTATTTTTTTTTTTGGAAGATGTAACAGTACTAAAGTTGAAAAAAAAAACATTTAAAGATGGGTTCTTTATACATAATTTTTACCACTTTATTGTCACTAGTGAAATTTAATTGCTTTTATTCCACGATTTGGCATTTAATTTTATTAAAGCTTAGAAATAGAACTGTTATGTGTGCGTTTTACTTATCGTAGAACATTAATCAGTTTGTCCGTGAAGTATTGTGATTTGTGTAATCTGTCAAGTATT
This sequence comes from Magicicada septendecula, assembly GCA_034769895.1. Classification (NCBI taxonomy): domain Eukaryota; kingdom Metazoa; phylum Arthropoda; class Insecta; order Hemiptera; family Cicadidae; genus Magicicada; species Magicicada septendecula. The sequence continues at coordinate 323,781,903 of CM068376.1, read as the reverse complement.
TTTGTAATTTTGCTTACTTATTTTTACGAGTATACTTTACATTAACTGTGGGCTTGTAAACATACTGACAATGAATGGAACTAATAAATGTGTATGTGGGCTTTAAAATTACATTTTGAAATGGTTTGTTATGTATTGTTATATGAAAGCAGATGAGATCATAAAACTTGCAGGCCAGGTGTATATGATTGAGATTCAGGTGTACTGCACATAAGAATTCTGATAATTTTAGTGGTCGGTTGAAAGCGATTACGGGGATTGTAGTATTAGCTTTTCATTAAAACATGTGGACCAATGTGGCTCACTCTCGTCCTGAAAACATAAAGCAGTTGTATAGTGAAATAACTGTACATGGGCTAACTAGTCAAATAACAGCCTGTACGCTTATTGTGTAATGTGCTCTGAAAGTAAGAGAGGGTAACGGTGTGTGTTTGTTGCACTATTGACAGTTATATAGGGGTTAATCTGTACAACAAATATCGTTTTGTCGTGCGTATGTCTTGTTGGTAGTTTACTCTACTTTAAAGAGCGTCTGTCAATTCAGTATTGCTTAGAATGTGGTCCATACATCACACGTGCATGTATAACAAAGTTATATATGTATACATGTTATATATGTATAACAAAGTTCTCCTCTGCACATGTAACAGTACGTTACACCATGTTGTACAATTCTGCAAAATTGTTAAAAGAGCATCAATGAGCATTGGTGCAAGACTTAGTGTAGATGAGATTTTGTGTATTGCAATTTCTTAAGTGAGAAAATTTAAGTTCAAGAATAAAGTTTCCTTCATCACTGTTCAGCATAGTGAGTATAACGTACATTGTAAAGCTGTAATTTATTTTAAAATGTTTTCATGTTGTTAAAACCGTAAATACATGTATACAATATGATAATAAATCTATTTTAACTTTGTAAATAGTATGATCAGATTGTATAATTTATTTTTTGTTTCACTGTTTACAGTGTGTGTAACTTTTTATCTTACCCTGCTTTGGTTTGTCCAAAGCAACAATTCTTTCCTGTTAGGATGTTATATATATATATAATGACATCACAGAACATTCTACATGTTTGTCAAATGTGCCAGAAGAATCTCGCTCTACTGTGTGTGGCGTACGTGCTTGTAGACGCATTTGCGAGAGTCTTCTCGATGCCACCAGCCATGCGGACTGTGTCAAAGCCGCAGTTAATTACGTAATTCATACGGATGCTAAGACGCAATTAGGAATCGTCTAGATTTTTGGCGGCTATAAATACATGGTGGCTGCGGCCTTAAGTTTCAGTATTAGTGCGATATATTTACAGAGCGGTTCGAGTTATTACTGTGCGCGTTCAAGTGGTTATTAGTAAAGTTTTGTGTTTTATAATTGGACGGTCATTATAATACAATTGTGTTTAATTTTAGTGGACATTTTATTGCGTGTGAACAATTTTTATTTGATTTGTTGTAGAGACCATGTTGTTAATTAGGAACTGTTAACTGTGGAAATTAAAGCTGGTAATTAGTGACTTAATTGGTGTCTTGTATTTTGTTGTTTTCCACTGTACCTACGACGGTCGAGTAGACTGTCGTAACAGTGGTGTCAGAAGTGGGATTTTCTGTAGTAGTTCTGCTGTGGGTCCTTTTAATGCGAGAACGAGTGAGACTGCCTTGTCTTTCTCTGTCCAATTATTTGTGCATGCAGCAGCTTCAAATTGGCGGAGGTATGTTGCCCAGTGACTGCTTCCGTCAAAGGTTGGAGCTTTGACATGAAATACTGGAGGCAAAGTGACTTTCTCCATTAACTTATTTTCTGCGTCTTTTTCTTTGTCATTGGTACAGTCTGTTCACAAAATTGTTTTGGTTGTAACTTCAGGCACTGCTTGACTTCATTTTTAATCTGCTCTTTTATATTTGTAATCGAGTCTTCTATTTTTGTTGACATAGCTTTTTCCACACTCATGACTGATTTTTCTACTTGAGCTATTTTATTAGACATCAATTCTTCAACATTCGAGACAGATTTTTCTACTTCAGCTATATTTAATGTCATTGATTCTTGTACCTCTGATATTTTAGTAACTTGTTTATTAAGCTCAACTTGTAGGAGACCCAATTCTGCGGTACTGTGTTCTTGCAACTGTTTCTGCATAGCTTCAAAGAGAGCTTCCGTTTTATCTGCTTCCTGCTTACGTTTTTCATCCTGTTGTTTTTGTGCTTCTTCTGCCCCCTTGTCTGCGTCTTTTCTCTGCCTCTTGTCTTCGTTCTTCTTTGTGTCGTCTTTCTGCTTCTTCCTGTGTCTGCTGCAGCAACATTTGGAAAGCTTCCATCATCTGACTGGCATCCATGTTTACTGATTAATTACGAATTACACTTGTCTTGTATAAAGTTTCCACTGTTAACCATTCTATCCCAGTTCTGACACCACTGTAGATTTCCTGGCTGACGGCTGGACAACACAAGACTGTCGACAAGAACAGATGACTGATGAAGACATTGGACCGATCTTGACACCACAAGAGGAAAGTCACCGCCCGGATTGACAAGATATCTGCCATGGTTCCGAAGTGCTGAAGGGCTACTGGGCACAATGGGAATCTCACCTTAGAAAACGGATTGCTGAAAAGGGCTTCGGAAAATGCAGATGGACGAGACGTGGTCATGCAGTTGATAGTTGCCCGAAGTAAAGCGCAGTCTATTTTGAAGGGGATGCATGATGGAACATCTGGAGGCCATCTTGGCGTTAACAAAACCCTTGTCAAAATACAGAAGCGATTCTATTGGCTTCATCTTCGCCACGATTTAGAGGAATGGGTTCGGACGTGTGAAATGTGTGCTGCAAGCAAGGGCCCACAAACCAGAAGCAGGGGAAAAATGAGAGTATAACGTTGGACTACCTTTTGAGAGAATTGCCATAGACATTGCTGGACCATTCCCAGTTACTGACGGTGGAAACCGGTACATCATGGTTGTAGGTGACTGCTTTACTAAGTGGGTGGAAGCCTACGCAATTCCAAATCAGGAGGTTACCACTGTGGCAAAGCAGTTAGTTCACAACTTCTGTTGCTGTTATGGAGCCCCTATGGAAATCCATACGGATCAAGGGAGAAATTTCGAATCAGGAGTGTTTAAAGAATTATGCCGTCTACTCGGAATTCGAAAGACCAGGACAATGCCTCTGCATCCTCAGTCAGACGGGATGGTTGAGAGATTCAATAGGACACTTGAGCAGCATCTTTCGAAGGTTGTTGACGAGAACCAAACAGACTGGGACCAACGTGTACCACTATTTGTCATGGCATATAGATCATCAGTACACGACACAACCGGCATGACTCCAGCAAAATTGGTGTTTGGGCGGGAGATTCGTCTTCCTGGGGACTTAATGTTCGGATCACCTGAGACTCAGTCCCAAGAGCCGCAGAACTATTCCTCGCAATTAGAAAACCAACTGCGAGAAATGAATCGCTTGGTAAGAGGATGGCTGAAGATTGCCAGTGATAAAATGAAAACTCGGTATGACATTCGCAGCAATAGTGTGGGTTTCCAAGAAGGAGATCAGGTCTGGTTGTTCAATCCAAAGCGCTGTTGTGGTCGCTCACCTAAGCTTCAGTCTAACTGGGAAGGACCCTACACTGTGAAAAAAAGAATTAACATTGTTTATCGGATTCAACAGGAAGGACAGTGAAAGTTCAAGGTCGTTGACCTAGATCGTCTGGCTAAGTACTACTTCAGAGACGGTTTGCCAGTTCGGGACGAACAGGCTTAAGGAGGGGGCAGTGTTACATCACAGAACAATCTTGTGTTTGTCGAATGTGCCAGAAGAATCTCGCTCTACTGTGTGTGGCGTACGTGCTTGTAGACACATTTGCGAGACTCTTCTCGATGCCGCCAGCCGTGCGGACTGTGTCAAGGCCGCAGTTAATTACGTAGTTCATACGGACGCTAAGACGCAATTGGGAATTGTCTAGATTTTCGGCGGCTATAAATACATGGCAGCAGCGGCCTTAAGTTTCAGTATTAGTGCGATATTTATAGAGCAGATAGAGTTGTTACTGTGCACGTTCAAGTGGTTATTAGTAAAGTGTTGTGTTTTATAATCGGACGGTAATTGTAATACATCCCTTCAAAGTACTCCCCTTTAGATTGCACACACTTCTTCCACTTTTGGAAACGTCTGCAAGTCATCTTTTGGTATGGAGTACAACTGTCTCGTCGTATGTTGTATGATGTCTTTTCTTGACTCAAATCAGGTCCCCTCAGCCGACATTTTCAACTTAGGAAATAACTAAAAATCACAGGGAGCCATGTCAGGAGAGTAGGGAGGCTGGCATAGCTGAGGAGTGTTGTATTTTTTGGCCATGAAAATCTTAATTAGATGAGAAGAATGGGCAAGTGCATTGTCGTGATGGGGTTGCCAAGTTTCTGCTGTCCACAGGTCTGGCCATTTGCACCGCACAACATCACGGAGGTGACGCATAACCTCTAAATAGTATTCTTTGGTAATCGTTTGGCCTTGTGGTGTGTACTCATGATGCACTATCCCACATGAGTAAAAAAAATACAATCAGCATGACTTTGATTTTGCTATGCACTTGTCTTGCCTTTTTCGGCTGCTGAGATGACGAATGTTTCCATTGTGAAGACTGAACTTTGCTTTTGAGATCATACCCATACACCCACTTCTCATCGCCAGTGATCACAGTGTTGAGGAAGCTTGGGTCAGGTTTTACACAGTCCAATGTGTAACTTCTAAACAGAGTCCCTTCTGCTCCATTGTTAACAGCTTTGGCACAAATTTTACAGACACTTCGCATAGCCAGATTTTTGGTCAAAATGGAATGTACTGAACCAATGCTTATTCCCACCTCTGCTGCAACCTCTCAGACAGTAATTCGACAATCCTCCATGACCAAAGTTTGCATTTGGTCAACGATTTCATCATTACCGCTTGTTGAGGGCCTGCCAGAACACGGTTCACTGTCCACTGATTGCTGCCATCATTATACCACTCCTTAATACGTGTAACACTCAGCATCGTCCCCAAAAACTGCTGTATTTTTGGAATAGTATCTGCTTGGGTATCGCCAAGTCGTTGGCAAAATTTAGTGCGGTACCGCTGCTCAAGTTTTTCTGTCATTTTACAATAAATGAAATCCAAAGGGCACTCGATACATGTACTTAATACACACAGCCCGACAGCGACTGATTCCTTGTAGCGGGATGGTGGCAGTCAGTGCTTGTGCGCTAGGGTTACTGCATGCCTTTACTCAAGGTCAACGCTTGCTTCATTTGATCACGCATGAAAAAAAAAGTCCGATTCTTTTTTAACACATCTCATAATTTGATTTTCATTAGGTTTTATGTTTTTGTAATGTACGTATTATATACTGTTAAAGTAACAGTGTTACGACATCACAGAACAATCTACGTGTTTATCGAACGTTCCAGAGGGATCCGGAATGTAGTGCGGTGGCCTACGTGACACTTGACATGTGAGGCAGTATTACGTAATGCGGCACGTCTCGTGCGTTCTGGAACCATCTCAATTAGCCCAGCGGTGCGTGTTTCTGCGAAGGTCGCGCTGAAGTGTCCTCTAGAATTTTTGATGGCTTGTTAAGGACACATGTTATGGAACACAGTAGACTATAAATAGCCCATACCTGCTGCTTAGTTTTCAGTTATTGTTGCGCGATTACAAGCGATATTACTGTGTGCATTCAAGTGGTTATTAGTGAAGTGTTGTGTTTTATAATCAGGCTAAAACAATTGTGTTGTAATATTAGTTGACATTTATTTGCATGTGAATAATTTTTATTTGATTTGTTATAAGAGACGGTGTTGTTAATTTAACTGTGAAAATTAAAGCTGTGATTAGTGACTTAATTGGTGTCTTATATTTTGTTTCCACTGTACCTACGACGATCAAGTAGACCGTCGTAACAATATAAATTAAATTTATTTCTATTAATGTATAATCTTCCTAATAAGATAAGTACTTAGTACTTAGAAAAAAATAAATGAAAACAAAACGACAAAAAAATAAATATGAACAATAATATTTAAAAAAATCGACCTGTATAGTGCTGTTTCGTATAGGTCTTTATGATTGCGGAATGTATCTCAAACGCTACACATGGCATTATCATACGTAGTATAGATTTAAGTTTTACAAATCAGTCAAATTATAAACATTATGAATTGAAGAAAATAGTCAGAAACCATGTGATGACTGAATAATTTTTATGAATGTCTTGCTGTGAAAGAACTAGCACACCAGGTAATGCCTTACTGGCGATGGCACATCAGCCAGTTTAAGTAGTGGACATTCTCTCAGAAATTGCAAATTTTTGTTTGAAAGGTCTGGAAGTGTGTGTTTCCATAAAAGTTAAGTTAGTGTGTTCTTTTTATTCACACAGGTATGTTCTTTGTAATGGACAATCAAATGACCAGAACTTCATTTACCACAAAGCAGACAAAGTACTTATTATTTTAAATGAAAGAGTAAAAAGCTCAGAAAATATATATACATAATTCTGTTTATATATTTTACTAAACTGAGTGTGTGACAGTGTTTGCATTCTGCAATGCCATTCCTCCAAACCATGCCATAGGCAAAGCCAATAAAATGTTTTTGACTTGTAATTTTTATTCAACGATCTCCAGATGCCAAACATAAGGCACTTCACTTCTGGATACTACAGACTGCATGATAAAACTTCATCCATCTGCATTAGATGGCAGATATGAACCTTCATCTCTTTCTACAAGGACCCCTGTTAATAAATGCCTGCACTGCAAACTGCATTTGTAATTCGTCCTGCGTTTCAGGCTAGGTTAGGCCAGTCTATCAGTAGGTTTGCACTTGATTGTAATTCGTGGAGATTCTCCCCAAAACAGTAATATCTTGCTTTCAGTGGAAAGTGGTACAGTTGCTAATCTTGTATCATAATTTCAGAAATTAGGTGTGGAAGTTTAACACCTCTATGGAAGGCCCCTTAAGATCAAGAATGAGTGAAATTGCTGCTCAGATTGTTACATGTTCAGCAACTTCAAATCGGCAAAGGTAAGTCACCCAGTGAGTACTTCCATTCCATAAAATATTGGGGAATATTTGCTGTTTTCTGTTATTATTTTTTATTATAATTGGTACTCTCTCTCTCTCTCTCTCTCTCTCTCTCTCTCTCTCTCTCTCTCTCTCTCTCTCTCTCTCTCTCTCTCTCTCTCTCTCTCTCTCCAAATATTTGTTTTGGAGTACATGGCTGTGCTATCAATAATTGTTTTACTTCAGTTAAAATTTGTTCTCTAATGTTTGCAATTGATCTTTTCAAAGTTAACTTAGATTTTCTGCTTCAGATATCTTCGTTGTGTCAATGCTTTCTGTTAGATACCTTTACTACCATTAATTCTTGAACATCTGATATTTCAGTAATGTGTTTGCTGATCACTGTGCATGGTTTGCAAACCACCCAATTCTTCTGTGGTTTACTTTAGACCACCCTCCTTCTTGGATCTACTTTTACTTAATGTCTTCTGTAACTTGCTTACACTTCTAATGTTTTTGTTTTCTTTGTCTTCTGTTTCTTTTTGATGTTCTGTGTCGTGTCATTTTTCTGCTTCCTGCAACTGTGTGTCTCCTGTTTTTCTGCTTCTTCTGTTTCCCATCGGTGTTCTTCTTTTTCCTCCTCTACCATTTCTAACAACTTAGTTTGGACAGCTTCAGTTATAATGGACATGCGATTGTCATCTACTTTTTTCAAATACTGGTCACTTGTCAACATCAAATGAAGTCCTTTATAATTGGTCCATGGTTTCCACTGTTAAAAATGGTATGTCCACTTCTCAACACTACTGTTATGAAGAGTGCATAGATTGTGGTTGTAAAACAATGGAATAAATTATTGAATACCAAAGAAATTGACAAATTTAATAAAAATTTCAATGAAACAAAGAATTGGTATTGTAACAGTGCCCTTAGTTATGCAGTTACTAAATACACATTGGGTGTAATCAAGTTAAACAAGGAAATAAACAATTTACAATTTTCACAACTACTTTTCTAATAAAAATACTCACTGACCACTAGAAACAACCTTTTTACAGAACTGTACTGAAATAGCTAACGTAATTTGCAGCAAAACAAACCGATATAGTGGTAGACTTTATATATCCCAACCAGTCACGTGTGGTGTAATCTTATTTAGAACCTTCCAAGTTCCATTAAATTTTGGCAATGTAAAGAACCTGAAACGTTTGTTCTAAACCAGATGTCTCTGTGTAGCTGTACAACGTGGTGACATCGTCCTCATTACACATGTTATTTATGTCACATTGGCAGTACAGCACTATATTTTAGCTTTGAAGTGTTTCAATATTACTCGGTTATATACAGTCCAATGAAATCATGTTATCTACTGGTGTTTTTGGTATGAAGGACTAGGCAAAAATACATTCAGTAAAGAGTACAGTTGAGAAAAATGTTTCATTAGTGGACATAACAGATAAAATTCAGTGCGAGTCAGTGAATTTTCTTTTGATCAACATATTGAGTGAACATGATATAGATCAGTGGTTCTCGACCTTTTTAAGTATGGGACTCTCCTTGAAGGACATTATACTTCATGTGACCCATAAGATACAGTTAAGTCAATTTTTGAGCCCGACTTTACGACCCACCAAATGCCTCCTTGGGCCCAGCAGTGGGTCATGCCCCGTAGGTTGAGAAACCCTGAATAGATGCTTGAAAACAAACTGAAAGTAATGGTCAGAAAATAATCTGCACTTCCCAATAGGAGAACAGTGTTTCATGTACGTAGAGGAGGAACATGGTGAATTAAATGTATTCCATTTGCCAACTCATATGAAAAGGTAGGATCAAATGTATAGTGAACACGTCATTTTTCATCTGTTTGTTACTACACATCTGAAAGTGGACAGTAGTATAAAAGTATTTGTTACTAATGATTAGGTCTAATATGTGAATAGTTCTTTGCTCTCCACAACTATTTATTTGCAGAAGTAAAGAATCTAATTTGTCCTCAACCAAGAAAAAGGAAAGAAAAATAATTTTTTTCACTGATAGCTCTGGAAGCCAACAACAGAATATAATGAATATTTCAAGACATGAACGTATTTTATTATAGAAGCTGAGCAATTCATCCTTGCTTCCCATGACAAGAACTCGATGGAGGCTGGTGATGTTTTTTGACAGGTCAGGAGACAAAGTAAAGGGAAAGTTTTTTTGGACCCATACATAACAAAAGTAATCATTATTAACAGAAATCAAATTATTCCATGCAGTTATCGTAAAATAATAGCGAAATTGAACTATTTGCTTTTTATTAAAACGAAAATTTTATTTCCGTAATTTACAAGCACCAGGGTAGAAATTCTACTCAAAGTATTGTTAACATCAAAGCCTACCTTGTAAACTACCTATGTTTAAATAGTGTTTGAAATTTAAATTATTTATAACCCTAAAATTATTGCAGTTCATGTTCCTAAACTTAAATGCTAAATCAATTTTATTATTAAATGAAACAGGCTCAGGCCTACACAGAATAAGTATCTACAACACCATGTCTACAAATAAAAAGTATCACAAAAACGCTCTTACACAGAAAGCGCAGCCTAATAAAGATTAAATTACTACAACACCATGTTTACATATGAAATATGATAAAAAGCAATCAAAACTATATAAGAAACGTCTAAAATATATGAACTTAAATAGTAGCATGAACTCTATGAAAAGAACCGCAAAATCAGACAGTGGGCAAGGTCCCACCTGACGACTGCCCCTTTAAGGCATATAAGTGTACATGTCCCCTGTCCTCTTTCCCCACTCTCACCAAGTTGACAACAGACAGGCAGGGAAATAGAGAAAGCGTCCGACTTCAGGACCATGCCGAAAACATCGGGTGATTGCTATTAGCCACCCCAAAATTATCTCTGTCACATAAGGAAACTTTACTCTTTTCAATAGTACTATTATTGACAATTTTAATTTACAAATTTAATGGGTGGGTTGCACCCGTTTGTCCCTGTATGAGCCGCCACTGCTGTAATCGAATAATAAAGCACCTAGTGAAAGGAGTGTTACCACAGAAAATGTTATATCTTCACACAATAAAGAGATGAAATTCCTTCGCATTTCAAACTGAGAAGAAACTATTTTTTACTTGATTAATTCGTGGAGTTAACAAAAATTATTGTACCAGTTTTGAAGGAAGACATCATTTTTAAAGCAATTTTGGGTCAGATGTTGAAGAATATTGTTTTACACTCTTAAGTCAGGTTATGTACAAGATATGTTAGATGTTGTATGTAAGAAAAGTATTGTCTGAATAAGCCCAACTTTTGTATTTAGTGGTATCAAGAAACAACTTTTTGTATTCCCTTTTGCCTTATTTATGGTTCCATTCAAACGAAACTTAACAAAATTCTGTTTCCTACATGTTCTAAATTTCCAAATAGAGATTTTATAACATATAGGAGAAAACAAGAACAAATAATTGCACTTTAAATTGTACTTAGTCAAATAAACACACTATTATAAAAGTCATATTTACCTTCTCACCTACCTTAATTTTGAATCCAGGGTTCTCGCACGAACTGTGAATGTGAACGTGATTCTAAGGTTGCGACAATAACGTACTCAACTCTCATTGATGTAATAGAACTCAGAGTTTATTTCATTTTTTTATATATACCTTTAAATTCTTTAATTACTCATCTTTTTCTCCAAAATAACATATTACTGTTTATTAAAACATGAATAACACGCAAAGCATTTATTTCAACATTTAATTTACTCTACCTTCACGTTTACTTAAAGAGTTCATTTTCATCTAAAATTTTATTCCTGTGGATTTACTTATTTTCTTTGGAAATACAAGAACATTCTTTTACATGATAAACATCCTAAACACTAGTTCTCCTTAAGGTAAATTTCTTAAATTACAATCAAACAACCCAGCTTGCTATACACACTCACTCATACCATTTTAATTCCCCATAATTTAATTTAGAGCGCTCTTTTGATGATAGGTTATTTAAATTATTAAGAGACTGAAATTTTGCTGATTACTTAACCGTCTTTGTTTCTCATCATGTGTGACGCTGAATGCATGTCCGAAAGTTTTCGTTTGACACTTTTTTATTTTTTACTGCTACACTGCACTTACTTCATTCTGTGACACCGGTTCACTATTTACGTCGCTTTTTATTAAAAGTTAAACAATTTACTTGTGGTCCACGATTTCTTCTATGCTCCCGGCCGGGACAGCGTGGTTAGTTGAACTGATTTTATTTCACATTTTTTATAAAGTTTTTCGCCCGACCGGGTACACGCGCCACTACTCGTGTCCGATACGTTTAGTTGTTTTTCGTCGACCCCTTTCACCGAGAGTATCAACCAACTCCCACCACGTCGGATTGCTGGTCAGGAAACCAATGCCTCCTTCTGTTAAATTGTTCGTCACTGTACTCAAAGTATGGGTTATTCATGTGTGTTAGGCGCTGACAAAATTGCACTGCCATTTGTCAATGACTATGATAGACGTGGTTTTACTTATATTTCCGCCCGCATGTGAACACGTGGTGATCTAAGTTTTTACAAATTAGCCATGTTGGTGTGGCGTGGCTCGATGCTGTAAGCGTTATCTGCGCGCGTGCTGTTGTTCGCGCGTTTGAATGCGTCACACAACACTATAATTCTGGGAATTATACTGCTTTGCCGAACACACGTCGCATTCCACTGTCCTTTGTCTGACTATAACCGTTTTATGTAGTGGACTTGCTACTGTATTTATACATGGGGATTACAATTGAAAATGACAATTTAATAAAATAAAATACCCCATTCTGTCCCATTACAATACCCCCCCCCCAATGAGAGATCTTCTGGCGAAACAGAAGAACTCTGATTGCTAAACCCCTAAGCGGATCGGTGAGGATGTGGTGCCAACAACCAATGTCTTAACGCATCATGGGTAAACTACCCCCCTAGCTCGGCGACTATGGCTGCACCTGAACGAGATTACTGGACTTCTCTATTCGAGATCCCAACACCATAAACTCGAACAGATACACACCATAATGCACCTCGCCTTCTAACATTCCACCCCCAAAATCAAAACCCTGGCCTTCGACCATACCAAATCCTCAACCGATATGTTCCCCCTTATTTGCACACTGGGTTGTTTTTAGCAAGCACTGGGTGTGTACACACACTCATGATTACGTTCTAAACAAACTCCTTATTTAAAATTCATAAAATATTTATCTTTAAATTCAAGAATTCATTTAAGTTCAAAATCAAACTGTTATATTACCATTATTTCCATCAAAATCCTAAAAATCTTTTACATGAATCTATCAACCCTATCAATTTTCTTCACTACCACTAACAATCATAAAAAAAAAAACACAAATTGAACATCTTATTAAATCATAAACTCACTTATTCTAACATTTGTTTATAACATATATATACTAAACAATATTATTCAATAAACACACTAGGAATACATGTAAACAATAAGATACTTGAAACTCAAAACATCATCTATACGGCAGGCAAAAAATTAAATTTTTTTTTCTTCAAAATATCTCTTTTCTCAAAAAAATTTTAAAATCATTTAATTCAATTAAGTAACACCATTGTGTGAATCAATTATCAGAAAATGGTTCTGGCTCTAACATCAGTCATCAGCTGATCTCTCTGGGTCAAGTGAACGACCTTGACATACATACACTACACAAAGCTACATCATAAAATACATGAAACATCTTTAAAATTCTTTACCTTCAAACATAATACAACAATAAAATTTCCATTTATAATGACCAAAAATTACACATTTCATAGCTTTATATTATTCTCAAATTCTATTAAAATCTATCACTTGTTTCAATTATTTTTTCATTTTAACTCTGATTATGTAGGTAAGTGATAAGCTCTCTAACATTCTCATTCTCAAATAGTTTGGGTGACTCTTGTTTATCCATAACATTTCAATTTACAACTTGGCATTTACGTATAATCTTACCCCCCTTCTGACTCTAATACTCACTTAACAGCTTTAACTAGTATGACACCCATCTATCAAAACATCTACCAACCATTCTCTATCTCTAACTTACTACTCTAACTCATTTCGACTCATTCTACCCTTATAACAAAATACTCTCAGGATGTACTCAGGATGTGTGTTCCCTTCCCTATGCTCATTCCCTTATTTGGTTCCTGGACCCTCCGTAGGTAACCCTTTCCGGCACATCGGTTCCCCTCCCGCCACAATGCTTTTCGTTGAGGACTCCTTATCACACCACCCCCCTTACAAAATCACCATCAACTAATTACTCTCCTATTACCTCACTTTCATCTACAAAATATCTCCATTCACTTATTACCTCAATATATCACTCATTACTCTACATATTTTCCCCATAACTACTGTGTCACTACCTTACATTTACTCCCCAGAATCTTATTCTGCTTAAGACCCCTTTAACTTCACCTTGGACTGATTAAATGTCCTATTGAAATAACAATCCCCCAAATTCTAACCCTTATCACATTTTACATTTTAACTCTTGAAAATTCAAAACTATCTCAATTCATTTTACCATTTAATTCAAAACATCACAAGTTTATTATTGAAACATTTAATTATTGAAAATTCTGCAAATTATTTATAAGTGACATATTATACATATAACCCCAGCAATCAGCTGATGTTCTTGGTCAGGTGAATGACCTTACTCTAAATACATTTCAACAATTATATAAAGTACATATTTTTATAATCCTTCTCCCTAACATACTGCATACAATTAATACAAATACACAAAATTACATAATTATCCTCCTACAATGTTATTTGAATTTATTACAATTAAATCTGGTACTTAAAATCATTTTGCTCTCATAGGGACATACATCGCTACTCATTGAGTCATAGTCATAGCAACAGTTACTGAACAGCTCTTTGGATTGTCAACCCCCAACTCTCTATATAGAGTCGTGTTATAAGCTGACCGCCCGCTGTTTACAGAGATCGTCACCCTCTCACTGAATTTTCAGCTACCCTCCTACTTCATCATTTACTTAAAGTCCCCCCTTACACCCCTGGCTTGTAACTGCCAGCTCCTTTTCCACACACACTATTGTTTCCTGGTGTTGGACTGTGGCGTCCATTTGCATCCCCAAGAACTGAAGTTTATATTTATAAGGTATAGACGCTGCCTACACCGTTCTTGGTTCAGCGTTATATAAAATTCGGTATTACTGATGCCCGAGGATACCAGTAATCCTACTAAAATGATTCACACACCCTTATTACGGCACTATTGACACCTTCGATGATAGTCGCTGTTCCATAGTTATGTAGTTTCCCCGAGTTACCCCCCATTCAATTTCAAAGTTCACCAATTTAGTATCTAGTTACATAATTCCACGGCCAGGGTCTGGTGAAACTGTGACCGCCCGAAATGTGGGGAAACTACCAAAAGACATATAAGGCTCACACTAACACCGCTACTACAATTCATGGATGGTCAACTCTTATATGTTTGGGTATATTAATTACTTTTCATGTTTACATTTTTAGATTCATCTACACTTTTAACTTGCAAACATCAGACATTTCACTTTATATAAATTGCATTATAAAATTCATACTTACAGTACATCAGTCAACACACTTGCTTCCTATTACTGACATAAAATTATAAACAATTCATCACCAATATCGCGTACACACTCCCATGTACCTTCTGCAACATTATAACTGTTGGGTGTTAGGCCCAAGTGGGCTAAAAAATGTTTATTGAAGTGAATAATCCTGTCGGCTGGTCAACCATGTTTGTTAAGAATAGTATGTAATGCATGCATAGATTCAGCGGGATGAAAATGATAAGATGTGGACTGTATTGAATTGATTTTAATGCCTTTCTTAAGTTACATTACAAGTGTTTAATTTATTGAAACCAGGTCGGCTAATAATGCGTGTTGCCAAAGTATTATAAATTTTGAATTACATTGAAGCGGGCCTAGTCGGCCATAAGTAAGAATGTGCGGCCTAAAGCCTACAGTAAATGTCGACAATAAATGACAGCGAAAAGGGTCGGCGAACCGAACGCCGAAAGCGCTTGATACACACTGTACAAAGTTCTAACACGCAAAAATTGAAGCAAGGCAGTAAGCAGATTAGCCAACCTAGAAAGCGAAATTATCGCGCTACCGTACATAAGCTGCCCGTCAAAATCAAATGATTTTTTTAACATTTTTTAATAAATTATGATACATTTTACAATTTAATTTAAAAGGATACAGTTTTCTTAATAATAAGAGTTACATTCAAGGCTAAGTTGAACCTTGAGTTATGAGATTAGATAACGGCAGTCCGTTACTAGTTTAGAGATAAGCATGCATAAAATAAGCCTAGAGATAGGCGTTTGTAAGCCAAGGTTGGCGAACAGCTGTTTCAGATATGAATAAAGTCTGGTTTGACCAATATTACCATCACATAGTGTATGTGCACAGTATATAACATTACAAAACATTAAAAAAAATACATAGTTATGCAATGTTTAATGCATGATCGGAAGCTCATCACATGATGGACCGATAGCTGGTAACCCTATGCATGTCATAGATGGTTACTGTAAAATTAGTTGAGGCCCGTGGACCTGTACAGAGAGTTCATTACATGAACAAAATTGTTATTGAACATGTTGCAGTTACATGTTCAATCGTATATTCAGCAGGGCAGCATGTATTGACCTAGTCATGCTGTTCCTGAAGTTTCAGGAACTTACAATATGTAATAATGTATGAACAAGCTAGATGCTGAGTGAATGCAAGCCCAAATATGACATGTATGTCATAATTTAAGTAAAAATAATTGTGCATGCTTACTTGCAAAATGAATACAATATAAAATACAATATAAAATAAAATAAATCTAGACGTGGCAGTTACATACGGCAGACGCAAAGCAATAGTTTTTACATAGACGCAATTTATGCGAATACAATAACAATAATTTAGATAATTACAAGATGAATAATTGCAATGTCAAATAACAAATACAATACTGAAATTACAGAAACAATTTAACAATTTAAAGACATTCACAGAATAATACACATTTATTAGCAACAGTATAAAGAAATGAATGCATGATTGCTCAGCTGCAAGACATGCGAATATTATGTAACAACATTTTATAAAATGAGACCACCAAAAACATGAAATATACCCCATAACATCAAATGAAAATGTGTAAGACATAGCATGCCACACAAATTAACATACAATACAAACATTAAGATACCACCAAAACTGTGATAATTATAGAAGCGTGCAATGGCGCAAAATTGATAAGAAAATATTGTGATAATTCATCACAATTAGGTTGTGACGATTTAAATAAAAGAATTAATCTAGAAAATAAAAAAATTTTAAAAATTTAAGGTTGCGAGCTCTTAAGCTATTTAAATCTCACTGTTTTAATATAAGATATCTGTATGTACTCAGTTATAAGTTATAACTTAATCAGTTATAATTAATTAGTTATAAGATACTCAAATAAAAAGATAAATTGTAAAGCGTTATTAATATCGTATTTAACCCTTTGCTTGTAAGCAGGCGCTTTCCTGTTGATTCCAGACTCGACATGCTTTCAGAGTCTTGTGTGAGTAAATATAAGATAAAAAACTAATGTTAATAATAATAAAATCTGAAGACATAAAAAGTCGCTAAAACAACTGATTTAAATTATGTATATTTGTTTAGGGATAGTTTGCATAAATAAAAATGTTAAGTTAAATATAGTTAGGAACTATATTCTCGCGCGGAAGTTGTCCCACTAACTTTTGTCCAGTACCTGGCGAAGGGAGCGTAAATTCTCTCTCTTGCAATGGTGACTCCGTACAGTGTAGACGTAAGAGCTATGCTCTTCAAATATGTGTATCATATTTGGTTTCATCTTCAGAAAGTGTACCAGATGTAGTTTGTTTAAAGCATCTGGATGTATTAATTAATGTAGTCATGTGAATAGACAATAAGTTTAAAGTTATGTAAAACAAAAAGTATTGAAACGCAACAAAAAGTGTAACACAAGATGACTACGTACTTCAACGTATAACAACTATTCCAAAGTAATACCCGGAGATGTGAACTAGCAGAAGCCACAAACTCTACTGCACGTGACAGAATATGCAGATCAGGACATCCGAGAATCTACATGATCATCGTAGATAACTACATGACCTATTGTTCTCCCTGCTAACTTTGGAGCCCTTTACAGAGGAAAGCCAGACCGAGATGACGACGTAGCTGTTCCGGTTTCCCAAGACTGATACCCCAGGAGGAGTCTTCTGCATACCAATTAAAAGGTGACTCGATAGCCTGTCTGTCGAGGGTTACTAATATTTGTTACACAACACATCTTGAAAGAGACTTTTCAGAAATGATTAACTTTGTAAAGACTTATAAATTAAATCTAATGTTTATAAGATTATATCTTATTAATTAATATTTCATGTAACTATTCTAACTTCATACGTTGTAACAGTTTATATGTTAATGTAGAGTAATATAACTCAAGCAATAATACCATTCTTAAATGTTGAATAAGAGAAAGTCTTGCAAGCTAATATCATGAAAAGAGTATAATTAAAAGTTTTAATACAGAAAGTTCACCCGGATCCGAGGTATAACTATATAGAATCTAGTTTGATGCCAAAGTTTAAAGAAACCTTTCGATAATTTAATAATTGAGTTAGTAATGTCATGGCATCAGTCAGTATATGTTTTTCTTAAATGTTGAATAAAGAGAAGTCTTCTTGTTACACACATATGAGTAGTGCTTAAATCAATTGTATACCTTGCCATTGTTTCCTTACACAAAGTAAACAATTACACAGCTAGTAAGTAATATGTTATTTTAATTATTTGTGATCAATTCTGTTACAACGTAGGCAGCCCTTCTAATTAACGGAGTTTAATTACGAAGGGTTCCCTGGATTTGTAACGCGGCGAAAAGCTAGTTACAAAAGTGCGCCACTCTGCTAAATTGTAAAAAAAAATAAAAGGGTAATTGTTTACAGAGTGTCATAAAAGTGCATTCACTCTGCTAATTTATGTAAAGGGTTGTTAAGCATCGTGACGTAAACAAAAGTGCGTTACTCTGCTTACATTATTTGAAATAAAAAAAAAATAAAGGAAACAAAGGAAAGAGTTTTAATTGTGTATATATGTGTCACAAACAAATTGCATTCACTATTTATGCGTGGATAAACATAAATAGTATGATTAATAACTAAATATTTAATATTGATATATGCACTCAGAAAGTTACTTTAATAAATGTAATGTTCAAAACATATTTAATACACTATTAAATAACGTAATATGTATTAATACGTAGATGGTAGTATGTATAAGTAAAATGTCATTAGCGTCATACAATGCAAAATGCTATATGCAGGTTCCTACCGGCACAACCTGAATAATTCGATGTAAGTACTTGCATACATGAATCATGACCAAGCATAACAATTTTGGTCAACCGAACAATCTGTAACAGGTTTGTTTACGACAAACTACGACCTGTTGTCTCCTGAATCATTCTGCACAGTGTATGTCCAACTACATAGCTTACATACACTAGTATGTGTTAAAATAAAAAAAAATTGATAAAAATAACTTTGTAAATAATAATAAAGTAATTAAGTAGAAGTCGTGATTTAAAACTTGTGAACAAAATAAGTAATTATTTAATTGAGAAAAGTTTATGAATGAACGAAGCCAAAGTGTTGTCTAAGCAGAATAATAATAAATGTGTTGTACAAAAGTGTGCTCCCCTTCTCAAGTTTAAAACGACCGGTTTCAAATCGTTGGTGTTATTCACTCGCATTGTGTAGACAATAAGATGTAAAAGCAAACACCCCATTGTCACACACGTTCACCCTCCTTTGTTAACTAAATATGTAGGCCACCCTCTGACCTACATTCCAGTAAACAGCTGATCGGCTATTTAACATTGAAAGATATGTGTGTGATTTCTGTCTCTCCCTTAGAAGAGAAATTGTTCTTTTCTAATTTGTGTAAATTGATTACTTATGAATTTGTTATATGTAATATATGTGTAATATAATAGTATTAATTTTAAGTACGTGCTAATGTGTTAGAACAAAATGGCCCAATTTAACCCTGATTTGTTATTAAAAGACGAGCCGTCTTACGAAGCTCTTTTGCGTGGACTACCCCATGCTGATGTAAACGTCGCGGAATTATGAAGTTCAATTCGCGAATGTGGATTTGATGCGCCCGTGGAATTAAACAATCTAAGCCAACTCGATTATGAAAGCGAGAAAGAAATTTGTACTGCCAAGTATAGTGAACTATACTTATTGTCTCAAACACTCCAAGACGAGAAATCTCCGGCAAAAATTTTGCGGACTACCCAGAGAATAGAGCATTTAACCAGGCGAATAAAAAATTTGTCGATCTGGCCGAATCTCACAGAAATACCCGTTGATGTACAAAAGCTAGCAGACGAAGCTCTACGTCGCTTACCTTCAATTATCAACGATTTAAGACGAAAATCCGACTCATTCAGGATGGAGGAAATAGAGAAATCATTAATGAAATTACACATCTCCCCAGTACAATCCCCCACCACTGGTTTACCTCCGCCTAACTCGGATCGGAACTCACCTATCGTATCGCAAGTGCAAGCGAACCCAGAACAAAATACTAATACAGATGTAAATCCCCCTCCTCCCGAACATTTTCAGTTTCGTCCCGGAAACAATGAATCTAATCTCCCTCATCGAGGAATTACCCCTATGAACTATAATGCAGATCTATACGGAAAAATGACTCACCCTGTGGAGAAGATTTTAACCGAAATCCCTTATACAGATGGTTTAAATGTTTCCAAGTTACTAACATTTATTAGTTATCTTCTTCAGATAAAGGATCTACAGCAGCTGAATGACTGGCAAATTTTACAAGTTCTATTACCAAAGTGTAAACCCCCGTTAAAAAATCGTGTGCTAGAAGCCCTAACCTCTACTTTCCCAGTAGAAGAGTTACATAGTTCTTTAATAAAATACTTTATTCCCACCGGCATCTATGAAGAAATAAAAAGAAAGACAGTACTCCGAGTACAAGGACATCAGGAGAGATTAGCTCACTACATCTCCGATATTAGGGAGTCCTCTCGACTACTACGTGTAAACTAGAATGAAACACAACTAGTGGACACCATTTTAATAGGAGTGTCACCCGAAGAAAGATCTCGACTATCATTGATGAATAGACCCAATACGATTGCTGATCTGGAACAGTGCAGTATCCATTCTTCAAATGTATGGTACTCAGATCAAAATAGAGAAGCAATGAAAACCTCTGGAAATAATAGACATCAATTGCAAGCACTACTGCCTGATGTAACAACCTCTCATGAAAGACAAGTTTCTAGTAGACCTCACTATGTGCGCAAAGCTGGTAAGTTAACTGTAAACCCAGATAAAGCGGAAACCAAGTACCCACCTCGCAGAAAACCCACCTGTTATAATTGTGGCAAATATGGACACATAAGTAGAGAGTGCAAAAGTAAGCCATTGGAACGGAACCAACCTGTGAATATAAAGTGTGCTAAATAAATATGGTGATTAAATAGACGATAGTTCTAGGAGCGTTTCTTAAATCCCCAAAGTAGTTTAATAAACAATAAAGTGAATAATAATAATTGATTTAAATACTAGCGCTAAATAAATCCTAAGTTATACTAAAATTGTGTGAAGTGTAGAAGTAATTAAGGGAAAAGAATAATAATAAAAAGTAACGTTGCATAGTGAAGACATCGCAGTGGTGGCAAGTAAGAGAAATTAAAGCGTGTTCGGAAATGTAGTAAACAGCCACGCACCCTCCCTATTGTGTTAAACCGGTGCTAGCCTGAACAATTGAAAACCACCCCTAGTGAGTATGACTAGTATGCATTATGTAAAGTGTCTCCTCTCCCACATAGTTTGTTTAAGTATTGTTAAAAGAGATAAAAGAGAATCATATTCGTGAGATTCCGCTTCTCTCAAACCAGTGATCTAAAGTGGAGTATGGGATCCTCTTTAGATTACATTAGAAATAAGTTTATGAGATATAATCAAGTATTGATTATATATGTAACGTAACAGGTCACAACGGCGCCGACTGAAAGGGTAATGATAGGGCTGAAATGTGCCAAAGATCATTAATAATTGCTGAAAGCTAACTTCCGTAGTTAGAGTAAGCTGGTGTCAGTCGGGCCGGGATGTTGTGAGTTACGGATAAGTAGGGATCATTCCAATCCAAGGTTTGGAAATTAGGATTAAGATTAAAATGTAAGTTAGTACTTAAGAAGTAAGAAAAAGGGAATTTCACGAAGGCGATCATTTAAATGAATAATGTCATTTAAAGAAATTAGGAAAAACCAACTGTGCACTAATAATAAATAACTTCACACACTGCCACTAATCGTACTCCCCGTCCCCAATTACCACGAAGGTCACAAGTCGACCCCGTTCGAGTTACTATACAAGTATCGACCAAACCACCCTTTGTCCACAAGATGGAATATACACGATCTACTGCCTCCGCAAATAACGGATAACCCGATAAAGAGCATATGGAACAAAGCCCGCTCTAACTTGAGAGCAAGCTTGGAAAAATCCAGAAGATACCACGAGAAAGGTAATCATAGCAACTCAGTCAGGTACCAAGTAGGTGACTTGGTAATGTACAAGACTCACCCCATTAGTAGTGCGATTGATAAGACCACCTCGAAACTATCATTCAGATGGTGTGGCCCTTATCAAATCCAAAAGTACCTAACTCCAGTTACAGTAGCCCTGTGCGAAACTGCAACTCAGACATATGTGCGGAGAACGCATATTTTGCAACTAAAGTTGTATAAGAAGAAGTGACGGTATAGTATAAAAAAAAAAGAAAAGGAATACTAGGTAGTAAAGAAAATTATATTTCTGAATCCGCGTAAGAAATGTAAAACGTAATTAAACGTTTGGAAACGAGGCCTGATCAACCTGAGTTCCAGTTCTGCGGAGCATGCATTAATGAATAATCATTAACTAGATGGGTACTAACACTCATTAACTACATGAGATGTATATATAGGACTCACAGAAGAAAAGATAGAATTCTAAGTAGTAGAGATTTAGAAAGTTACTCTACAGAAGAGAGAGTAAGACAAACAAAAAACCGGTAGTAAAATTAAGTGATAGAGATAAGAAAGAGTTTTGTGTTTTAATTGTGTAAATATTTAGTGTAAATAGTATGTAAAGAAAAAAGGTAGTTCATAAGAATATAAAGTGTACTGTGTTGTAACTATAGGAAATAACTATGTGGAGAACGTTGTAAAGTGTACAAGAAAGTATGTGAAAGAAATTACACACACTAAACCCATTCAATATCCCAGTGCCCAATAGTGAGTTAGACTCAAAAAGCTAAACCGTAGCGTGCAATTCAAGCGGTGGAGTATGTGACGATTTAAATAAAAGAATTAATCTAGAAAATAAAAAAATTTTAAAAATTTAAGGTTGCGAGCTCTTAAGCTATTTAAATCTCACTGTTTTAATATAAGATATCTGTATGTACTCAGTTATAAGTTATAACTTAATCAGTTATAATTAATTAGTTATAAATACTCAAATAAAAAGATAAATTGTAAAGCGTTATTAATATCGTATTTAACCCTTTGCTTGTAAGCAGGCGCTTTCCTGTTGATTCCAGACTCGACATGCTTTCAGAGTCTTGTGTGAGTAAATATAAGATAAAAAACTAATGTTAATAATAATAAAATCTGAAGACATAAAAAGTCGCTAAAACAACTGATTTAAATTATGTATATTTGTTTAGGGATAGTTTGCATAAATAAAAATGTTAAGTTAAATATAGTTAGGAACTATATTCTCGCGCGGAAGTTGTCCCACTAACTTTTGTCCAGTACCTGGCGAAGGGAGCGTAAATTCTCTCTCTTGCAATGGTGACTCCGTACAGTGTAGACGTAAGAGCTATGCTCTTCAAATATGTGTATCATATTTGGTTTCATCTTCAGAAAGTGTACCAGATGTAGTTTGTTTAAAGCATCTGGATGTATTAATTAATGTAGTCATGTGAATAGACAATAAGTTTAAAGTTATGTAAAACAAAAAGTATTGAAACGCAACAAAAAGTGTAACACAAGATGACTACGTACTTCAACGTATAACAACTATTCCAAAGTAATACCCGGAGATGTGAACTAGCAGAAGCCACAAACTCTACTGCACGTGACAGAATATGCAGATCAGGACATCCGAGAATCTACATGATCATCGTAGATAACTACATGACCTATTGTTCTCCCTGCTAACTTTGGAGCCCTTTACAGAGGAAAGCCAGACCGAGATGACGACGTAGCTGTTCCGGTTTCCCAAGACTGATACCCCAGGAGGAGTCTTCTGCATACCAATTAAAAGGTGACTCGATAGCCTGTCTGTCGAGGGTTACTAATATTTGTTACACAACACATCTTGAAAGAGACTTTTCAGAATGATTAACTTTGTAAAGACTTATAAATTAAATCAAATGTTTATAAGATTATATCTTATTAATTAATATTTCATGTAACTATTCTAACTTCATACGTTGTAACAGTTTATATGTTAATGTAGAGTAATATAACTCAAGCAATAATACCATTCTTAAATGTTGAATAAGAGAAAGTCTTGCAAGCTAATATCATGAAAAGAGTATAATTAAAAGTTTTAATACAGAAAGTTCACCCGGATCCGAGGTATAACTATATAGAATCTAGTTTGATGCCAAAGTTTAAAGAAACCTTTCGATAATTTAATAATTGAGTTAGTAATGTCATGGCATCAGTCAGTATATGTTTTTCTTAAATGTTGAATAAAGAGAAGTCTTCTTGTTACACACATATGAGTAGTGCTTAAATCAATTGTATACCTTGCCATTGTTTCCTTACACAAAGTAAACAATTACACAGCTAGTAAGTAATATGTTATTTTAATTATTTGTGATCAATTCTGTTACAACGTAGGCAGCCCTTCTAATTAACGGAGTTTAATTACGAAGGGTTCCCTGGATTTGTAACGCGGCGAAAAGCTAGTTACAAGGTTGACCAAATGGTCGTAATAAGTAATAAGCCAGTGGCTAAATAAAAATAGCATTGTGCTAAGTAATCATAATGTCAAATCTCGTCTCGCGCTGGCAACAGACATAATTTATGTATTGGTCTCCGCAAAAACAGCCGTAGGCGTGCGAATGTCCACGACACGAACCAAGTTATCTGGGCCGGGAAATGTGGCGATAATTACGCCAAATTTCCAGGCTAATGGAGGTAAATTATCCTCTATAAGCAAAACTAAGTCACCAATGGAAACATTATCCTTGGCAAACTTCCACTTGTGGCGCTGCTGCAACTGGTGCAAATAATCGCGAGACCATGCCTTCCAAATGCCTTGGACAAACCTCTGAAGAAGTTGCCAACGCCCAAGACGAGAAACAGGAACGTGAGAAAGGTCTGGGTCCGGAATCGCCGTTAAGGGTGCGCAAATCAAAAAATGGCCAGGTGTAAGTGGCACCGGGTCGTTAACATCTGAAGAGATAGCAAATAAAGGTCGAGAGTTCAGACATGCCTCTATCTGAGACAAAACGGTCGTGAACTCTTCGAAGTTGAGTATAGATTTGCCTACCACGCGGCGCAGATGAAATTTCAAACTCTTTATGCCGCTCTCCCAAAGGCCACCGAAATGAGGTGAGGAGGGCGGAATAAATGACCATGATATCCCCTGAGAGGACGTGAATGACTTGATCGAAGAGATGGCATCCTTATTGTGCCAAAAGTTGTAAATATCATGTAAGATAGTGCGGGCCTTCCTGAAGTTTGTGCCATTGTCGGAGTACAGTTGAGTGGGTATACCCCTACGGGCCATGAAACGACGTAATGCGGCTATAAAAGCGCTGGCCGTAAGGTCGGAAACCAATTCCAAGTGAATAGCCCTAGTCGCTAAGCAAACAAACAAAGATACGTATGCCTTAGAAAGAGTTCTAGACTTCTGCCCGCCATGACGAATCATGAAGGGACCACCATAATCAACCGCGCAAAATAGAAACGGCCTAGAAGGAGTGACTCTAGGGGATGGTAAAATGCCAAGTCTCTGAACCTGCTGTGTGGCACTAAACCTGATACACCTCACACACTTTCGAATAATGGAACGGATGACTAGCCGGGCATTAACAATCCACCAACGTTGACGCAGTGAATGATGCACGAGTTGAGCACCAGCGTGAAGTAAACGAATGTGTTCACGTTCAATGATAAGGCGTGTAATATGCGCCGATGGGGGTAATACAATAGGATGTTTAGAATCGTAGGGTAATTGGGAATGCTGCAATCGTCCGCCCACGCGTATCACTCCAGAGTCGTCAAGAAACGGGTCGAGAGATGCCAACTTACTCCTAATGGAAACAGAAGATCCGTTACGAAGACAATTAATTTCGGTTGTGAAGTGGATCGACTGAGACTGTTTTATGAAGAAGTTGAGAGACTGATGAATTTCTACAGGGGTCAGATCGCCCGCAAGTTTGTCCGCACTTGAGTGCCTAATATTTCTGATGAACCGAAAACAGTAAGCGTATACACGCGTTAGCCGGTGCAACGAGGAAAAGTCCAAAGATAGGTCGACAGCCAGGGTATACATTAGAGAAAGATTATTCCGCGGTGACTTCAGAAGACGACGGAGTGGCCGGTACGAAGGATGGGAAGGTATCAGACTCTGAGGATTGAGACAGACAGCTAGGACCGTGCCACCAAAGCGAGCAATCGCGCAAAACGTCAGGGAAACACCCCCTAGATATAATATCAGCAGGATTGCGTCGCGAATCAATGTGATGCCAGGTATAAGTTTGCGTACGACGCTGAATTTCAGCAACCCGATTAGCGACGTATGTTTTCCAACGCGTAGACTGCGCATGAATCCAGTAAAGAGCCACCATAGAGTCAGAATACAAATGTACATTATCAATAAACGAATAAAGAGCAGGAATAACCTTAGATACGAGCCGCGATAATAACAAGCAAGCGCAGAGTTCGATGCGAGGTAATGACACCTGTCGTAGGGGAGCCACGCGAGATTTGGAACACAAGAGGTGACAGGAGGCAGTAGAATCTTGATAAATGACTCTGACATATATACAACAGCCAAACTCTCTTTCAGAAGCATCCGAAAAACCATGCAATTGAACTGTAGCTGCCTCACGCTTGCAACGAATAGATCGCGGGACCACAATTTTGCCAATCAGAACCAATTTGTCACACAAAGAATGCCAATCCGAACGTGACTGACCGGAAATCGGTTCATCCCAACCAAGCTTACAAAGCCAAAGTCGCTGCATGAAATGCTTATACAGAAAGACAACTGGACCGATTAAACCAAGGGGATCATATATTCCAGCAATAATCGAAAGAATTTTTCTCTTGGATATGCTTGAATCAACGGGAAATAGTTTGATGTCGAACAAAAATGAATCGGCAGTATTGTTCCAAAGAATGCCTAGGGTACGCACATTGTCCTGTTTATTTAGGGGTCGTGAAAAATTGTGATGATTTGCGACCGCTGTGGGTTCATTTGATGCCCATTTGTGCAACGTGAAACCATATTGACCCAGTAACGCACCTAGATCGGATTTCAGCTTGGTTAGATTAGGGATAGTGTCCGAACCGGTAAGTAGATCGTCGACATAAAAATCGTTGGTTATAGCTAACGCCGCTTGGGGAAAGGAAGCCTGATTGTCCCTAGCAATTTGTAGAAGACAACGAGTGGCCAAAAAAGAGGCGCTAGCCGTGCCGTAGGTTATCGTTCGCAGTGCGAAATGTTTAAGTGGCTCGAGGGGAGAATCACGCCACAAAATGCGTTGATAGTGACAATCCCCTTCAGCCACGCGAATCTGACGATACATCTTCTCGATGTCGGCAATGAGAACATACTTATGTATGCGGAAACGCAAAAGAATGGAAAAAAGGTCTTGTTGAACATTGGGGCCTACTAACAATATGTCATTTAACGAAAGGCCATTAGTAGTCTTGGACGAACCATCAAAAACAACGCGCAGTTTTGTGGTCAAGCTAGACTGTTTAAACACGGCATGGTGAGGTAAGTAGTAAATATTTGACGCTCCTAAATTGATAGCGCCATCATCGATGAGTGTCATGTGCCCAAGATCCATATATTCTTTGATAAAGTCCGCGTAGTCGCGAGCGAGCTTGGCATCTCGCCTAAATCGACGCTCTAAGCTTAAGAATCTTGATTCGGCACTCGTGTAAGATTCCCCCAAGTGGGGATTATCAGACTTAAATGGAAGTGACACTATAAATCTACCCTCGTGGTTGCGCTGAGTAGAGCGCACAAAATGCTCTTCACAGGCCGACTCGCTATCAGGGGTATTATCAGGGATAGTTTCTGCTTCCCAAAATCTCTCGAGAGATTGCAGAATTTGACTGTCGTTGTTCCTTGCTAGGAACGAAACAGCAGGACCCTCGTTGCGGCAGTGCTTGGGCAGGTTGCCAGCCAAAATGTAGCCCAGTTTTGTTTCCTGAATGATGGGAAAATTGGGGCCGCGTGTGTATTTATTGGCTAATATCAAATCCAGATAAAATTGTGCCCCTAATAGTATGTCGATTTGCGAAGATATATTAAAATCGGGGTCAGCCAGGAAAATTTTGTTTGGAATGCGGAACTGGTTGATATCAAACGAGGTTGAAGGCAGATTGTGAGTTAAGGTAGATAAGACGGCACATTTCGCCTCGAAACTATATCTCTGATAGCGAGAAATAATACGTATAGAAGCAATATCAGTTGCGCAACACGCTGTGTTGTTTATTCCTGTGATTGGAATATTAGATTTGGCTAATTTGAGCTGTAACCTTTTTGCAAATGATTTTGTACAGAAATTTATCTGTGAACCGGCGTCCAGGAGCACCCTAGCCCTATGCCTGTTGCCAGCCTGGTCAACGACAGATACAACCGCTGTGGATAAAAGAACATTATTCTTGCACTGTAATTTAAGCGAGCAATAATTGCTGCTGGCAGCTGTTGATTTTGGCACGTAATTTGCGTGCAACATTGTGTGGTGTCGTTTTGAACAGATTTTACACACCTGTTTACTCTTACAGTTAGCTATCAGATGACCTGATCTAAGGCAGTTGCTACAACATTTATGATTTGCAACAAATTACCCCCGCTCAGCGGTGCTTAATATACGAAAATTATTACATATGTAAAGCGGGTGGTTGGATTTACAACACACGCATGAATAATGATTTGCCGCTGTGTGATAGCTCTTAAATGTAGTGCTGCCAGCAGTATTTCTTGAGCTACACTTCTCATATTTATTGTTAGATCTTACATTAAGTTTGTTGAATTGCTGTCCGGGTTCAATAGGCATTGTATTTTCTAACAGCTGTCTGCGTAAGTTTAAAAAATTCGTGAAGTCTTGAAAGCTAGGCAAATTGTCAGGGTCTATTGACTCCTTCCAAAGTTTGAAAGTAATAGGGTCAAGTTTGGTGGATAGTAACTGTATAGTGATAAATTCAAATGAATTCACTGACAGCTTCATTGCTGCCAGTGAATTAACGGAAGACGTTATGGTGTTAGTGAACTCCGCCAAACTTTGGACCGAGTCCTTTATTGTGGACTTGACCTGAAGTAGGTTTTGCACATAGTATTTAGCTAATATGAATGGGTTGTTATACCTTTCGGACAGCAAATTCAACGCTATTGTATAATTTTCTTTACAGATAGGTAATGACTTGATTAAATCTAATGGTTCACACTTCACAGAAGAATGTAAATAATGTAATTTTTGCACTGGTGTTAAATCAGATCTTGAATGCACTAAATCGGTAAAAATTGAATAAAAATGTTGCCATTCCAATATGTTGCCTGAGAAGCAGGGCAAACTTATCGGTTTTAATTGCATGGGCGTCGATAATACGGGAGGTACAGTCTGAGTATTAAATGTGTCAAGTAATTGCAAAATGTTTGCTTCAGTTGAATATATCATTTCTTCGACCTCAACTCGGTCTGCTTGAGCAACGCTCGTGTCCTTACTAATGAGCTCTATTTCAGACTGTACCTCGTCGTACTTCGAGGCCAAGCTTTTGAGACTGTCCAGTCTTACAGTTAGAAAATGTTTTGTACTTAAAGTTATATCAAATGAATTTACAGCAGATTGTATCCGCACTATTGCGGACTTTAAGCCGCCTCTCTTTCTGGTCAGCACCTTGAGGCCTTCTTCAGACATTTTACGCACCTTGT
The DNA here is from genome assembly GCA_034769895.1 of Magicicada septendecula. Classification (NCBI taxonomy): domain Eukaryota; kingdom Metazoa; phylum Arthropoda; class Insecta; order Hemiptera; family Cicadidae; genus Magicicada; species Magicicada septendecula. The sequence goes on along the minus strand of CM068376.1, from coordinate 323,752,525 downwards.
TTCACTGTTGTTGATGATACCTTGTTGGCGATGTCCTGCAGCGTCGGCTCCTTGGTGAAGATGGCAAACAGCTGGCAGAGATGACCACCTTGTGTAAAGCACTGTAGCTGGCAGGCACTTGCTAATATGTTGTCAGAAGGCTGCAAGATGACGAGCGAAATGCCGATGCAAATCACGCCACGGTCGTATTAGCTGACGTGCTAATTCGCCCGTGATGGCCAGAAATAGTGGTAGAAAATATTGGATGGAAAATCCAGGTCCGGAGTGACAAAAAAATGTTGGGTGTTAGGCCCAAGTGGGCTAAAAAATGTTTATTGAAGTGAATAATCCTGTCGGCTGGTCAACCATGTTTGTTAAGAATAGTATGTAATGCATGCATAGATTCAGCGGGATGAAAATGATAAGATGTGGACTGTATTGAATTGATTTTAATGCCTTTCTTAAGTTACATTACAAGTGTTTAATTTATTGAAACCAGGTCGGCTAATAATGCGTGTTGCCAAAGTATTATAAATTTTGAATTACATTGAAGCGGGCCTAGTCGGCCATAAGTAAGAATGTGCGGCCTAAAGCCTACATTAAATGTCGACAATAAATGACAGCGAAAAGGGTCGGCGAACCGAACGCCGAAAGCGCTTGATACACACTGTACAAAGTTCTAACACGCAAAAATTGAAGCAAGGCAGTAAGCAGATTAGCCAACCTAGAAAGCGAAATTATCGCGCTACCGTACAATAACATTCATAAGATTCCATAACTAAGTACATTTTATATTTACTTATTTATTATCAAGCTCCAATCTCCTAAAATAATTTAAATTCATTAGCAAAATTCTCTTTATACAACATTTTAAATTAATCAATTAATACATCTCAAATTATTTACTTCAATTAATTATTAAAAACACAACATATTTTAATTACATTACTCCAACACAATTATAATTCATTTATTACCTTCATAATTATTCTCATTATTTAATTATTCTATTAAAATATTATTATTATTATTAAAACAATTTCTACTACATACACATATTGTTTACATCCAACACCTGTTACAATACAAACACAATTAATTTCACTATAAATTTATTTACAAATCTTTGTCATTATTTTTCAGTTTTCCACACCTCATTTCCTAATTCAGCAAGGTCATAACCACAAATTAAAATATTTAGAATGTCCATTTATTGAGTTTATAATTACCCTCCATCATCATGTAAATATCTGATATATTTATAACATAAATCATTTTTATCCACGTACAATTTATTATTATTATTATTATGACCATTATCAACGTAATATTTGACACTATTATTATCTATTAATTCATAAAACCCGTCTACATTGGTAAATTCAGTTCTGTCTCCGTAAGTATTTTTGTTCAACATAAGGTAAGTTATTTTATCATTATATTCCTCTACTATATCAATCACAACATCAGGTAAGTTATTATCATTTATAAAGGTATCATCAAAATATTCATCTATCTCTATTTCACAATGTAATTTACTTTTTTCACCTCTCTCAATATTTAAAACCTGCACTAACATTTCATAACCTCTATTTATCTAAAAAATCTCTATCTCTCTCTCTCTCTCATCACAATACCTTTCATAACCCCCCTGAACTATCTCATTCCATGCAAAGGGCCACACAAACTTACTATATGTCTTGGCACTTCCAAGACCATCACAAAAAATAAAGGGACCATCTGAAGACACCTCGTCTTCCATACAACTACCGGAGGAAACTCTGTCCTCATACGACATTTGTGAAACCTCTGTTTCACCATAAACATGGGGAATATTTGCCCTTTGCCCATCTAAACTTTCATCACACTCTCTCACAACCTCATCAACACTTATTCCTACCCCTTTACAACCCATTACTCTCTCACTCTCCCTCACTATCTATCTCACTAACTATTTTAAATGTATCACTCTCTGATACCACATTTTCAATTACATTACAATTTTCAATATCATTTTTATCACTTGTTACCTCTTTATTATAACTATCGTTATTACCCACCTTGTTATTAATTATCTGAGTTACTTTACTTTTAATCTGTTCCCCCACTGACTCTACCACTTTCTCAACACTCTGTTCTAATTTTTTAAAGTTAGTTTCTAATATTTCATTGGTTTTCTCTAAATGCTTATTAATTTCATGCATATGGTTTTTCAACTCATCAAATTTATTATTTTGTACATCAAATTTGGTGTCAAAACTACTCTTTTGTTCATCAAATTTTCTACCAAAGTCATTGCTTAATTTGTCAAATTTATTGTCAAACTTTTCCTCATTACTATCAAAACGACTATTTATGTTTACAGTATGCTTTTCTAACACTACTTGTATCATTTTGAACATTTCATAACTATCGTCAGACCTTTTACTTTGGACCGGTATCGACTGACTTTCTGTTTTATTGTCAGTGAAGCTGACTTCATCATCATTAATTTTACTTTTGGGGTTATTTGAATCCCCGAATCATCTGTAATACTTGTTTCACTTGTAACATTTAGTTCTATTTTATTGTCCTGACCAAAATTTGGAGTCGAGTGGACCTCAAAATTATTCATAATAGCTGACTCATCAAAATTGTCAACATTAGTTATTTCATTTACATAGTTTTCATTGTATCCTGCCATTTTTAAGTTGTAAATTTACTGATTTTTGTTTAACTAATTCTTAATTTACATATACAACATCTTATACTTAATCTAACCTTGATTTATTGTTTTATGTACTTTACATAATTTTTACGTACTGTTACTCAATCTCTGAATCACGTTATTCACTGTAGGTGCGGAATTTTAATTTCCAAAAAATTAGAACTCGTTCCAAGTTCGTGGCGCCATCTGTACTTAGTCAAATAAACACACTATTATAAAAGTCATATTTACCTTCTCACCTACCTTAATTTTGAATCCAGGGTTCTCGCACGAACTGTGAATGTGAACGTGATTCTAAGGTTGCGACAATAACGTACTCAACTCTCATTGATGTAATAGAACTCAGAGTTTATTTCATTTTTTTATATATACCTTTAAATTCTTTAATTACTCATCTTTTTCTCCAAAATAACACATTACTGTTTATTAATACATGAATAACACGCAAAGCATTTATTTCAACATTTAATTTACTCTACCTTCACGTTTACTTAAAGAGTTCATTTTCATCTAAAATTTTATTCCTGTGGATTTACTTATTTTCTTTGGAAATACAAGAACATTCTTTTACATGATAAACATCCTAAACACTAGTTCTCTTTAAGGTAAATTTCTTAAATTATAATCAAACAACCCAGCTTGCAACTCACTCATACCATTTTAATTCCCCATAATTTAATTTAGAGCGCTCTTTTGATGATAGGTTATTTAAATTATTAAGAGATTGAAATTTTGCTGATTACTTAACCGTCTTTGTTTCTCATCATGTGTGACGCTGAATGCATGTCCGAAAGTTTTCGTTTGACACTTTTTTATTTTTTACTGCTACACTGCACTTACTTCATTCTGTGACACCGGTTCACTATTTACGTCGGTTTTTTATTAAAAGTTAAACAATTCACTTGTGGTCCACGATTTCTTCTATGCTCCCGGCCGGGACAGCGTGGTTAGTTGAACTGATTTTATTTCACATTTTTTATAAAGTTTTTCGCCCGACCGTGTACACGCGCCACTACTCGCGTCCGATACGTTTAGTTGTTTTTCGTCGACCCCTTTCACCGAGAGTATCAACCAACTCCCACCACATCGGATTGCTGGTCAGGAAACCAATGCCTCCTTTTGTTAAATTGTTCATCACTGTACTCAAAGTATGGGTTATTCATATGTGTTAGGCGTTGACGAAATTGCACTGCCATTTGTCAATGACTATGATAGACATGGTTTTACTTATATTTCCGCCCGCATGTGAACACGTGGTGATCTAAGTTTTTACAAATTAGCCATGTTGGTGTGGCGTGGCTCGATGCTGTAAGCGTCATCTGCGCGCGTGCTGTTGTTCGCGCGTTTGAATGCGTCACACAACACTATAATTCTGGGAATTATACTGCGTTGCCGAACACACGTCGCATTCCACTGTCCTTTGTCTGACTATAACCGTTTTATGTAGTGGACTTGCTACTGTATTTATACATGGGGTATATCAATTGTATATTCATTTACAATTGAAAATGACATAATTTAATAAAATAAAATACCCCATTCTGTCCCATTAAAAAATGACTAATATGGGGTATGGATGTATATTTTATCAATAAGAAATCTTTTTTTTTAGCAGGAAAAATTACAACTGTTTAACAAATTACAAATTGTAAAAGACCATATTTATTAAAATACAAATGTTTGGAAGTACATAAAAATTAAATATATCCACTGGAGGTATATCTCAGGAATAATGTTGGAAGAAGGGCAAAGTGTTCAACACTAAAGAACTTAAATTTTCTGGAATAAAAACAATCCAAAATGTAACGTTGGATGAAACAGTTAGGGACAGAAATGTGAAAAGTAGAAAAGCTATTTCAATAGTGAAAGGTTTACTGTGGGATCTACACATATAAATAAAGAATTTACAAAGCCACTGTAAAAAGTATTATAACATGTGGAAGTGAGGTGTAGCAAAAAATATCAACAACAGAAAACATGATAAAAGCTAATGAAATGGGTTACTAGAGAAAAGCGAATGTCAAGAAGAGGAACAAATAAAATAATAAGAGAAATGATGGGAGTGACCTGTACAATAATAGATGACATTAAGATCAAATCAGCACAGGAGAAGTAAATGAACATAACTCCACTTCAACTAGTTCAGAGTAAACGAAAAGTAAATATAATTAATTACAAGAGTAATTTGTTCATTTTGTTATGTTACTGAAAACCCATATACTTTACTGTGATAATACATCCATTTTTATTATAGTACTTACCAATATTGTGTGAAGAAAAATGCATTTCTTTTTTTTTATAATTATTTCTGGCACTTGTTATTTTTACAACTGCTTACTGTTTACAAAATTGGATTTACTTCTTTTTTATACTGTACTGCTGTGTTAACTACTCAAGATGGAGACACCAACTTTTACCATATAAAAATATACAGAGCAAGAAATTATAACATATTATTATCTCAATTTTAATAAAAATTGGAGTTATGACTGTAATCTAAGGTGCTGAAATAATATGATATAGGTACGTACAAATAGTGAGTAACAAATAAGAAGGTACCTAAAGAAATGTTATAATAAACACCAAAAGAATGACGAAATGGATAGGATGGACTAATGAGAATCTGGAGAGAGAGAATTAGTGGAAGATCTGTGAATGGATAGAGAAAGTGGAGGTTGAATGTTGGGAAATGGTGCAGAACATTGTAAATCAATATGTAGATAGATAGGTGTACTTATTATCTTGACAGTGGCTGTAATTGTGAAAATCAGAAATATTAAATTATGGTTTGTTTGGGTTTTAGCAATATATATTATAGAATTAGTAGATCAAGACTATAGGAAAAATTGAATGAAGAGAGGAGTTGAAAGGAAGCAGGAGAAATTCACTTGGCGAAAGCAATCATACAACAAGATGGAACTTGTATGCAAGAACAGGAAATATTACATGGTCTGTTCAGACATGTAATATTTTGAGAAAAGTAGCTTGCTTGCTGAACTGCTACTTGCCATGTTCCAGAAGAGGCCTTTCAGCGTTTCCATCATTTTCAAGTCATAAACCATGTGGTTAGGACTTGAAAATGGTTGAAACACTGAAAGGCCTCGTCTAGAACATGACAAATAGCGGTTCAGCAAGTAAACATGACAGAGTTGGAATTACAGAGACTGCTAATTCAAATAACAAGATGAAAAAGTAGCTTAGCTAACATAAGCCTTAGGGTTCTACAAAGTACCCCACTGGGACTTCACATACTTATCCCAACATCTCTTCTACTTCTCAAAACAGTCTGCAAAGTCCCCTTCTAGAATCACTATTGGCTGTCTCATCGCATTCTACTGAATCTTGTCCACCGTCTGAAGTCTCCTCCCTTTCAGTGGTGATATTAGCTTTGAAAACGTTTGTAGTTGGTAGGAACAAAACAAGGACTGTAGAGTAGTTGAGCAACCAAGAAATCCTGTACCAGCTATGAAGGTGCATCGTCATGATGAAGGTACCAAGCATCACTTGCCCTCATCTGCTCTTCACTGCATTCCTCAGACTATGAGTGGCATTACTTAGTAATTGTCTGACTGGAGGAGCATACACATGATGGATCACACTGTCATGGCTGAAAAAACATGCTCGAATTTGTCAAGCCTTCTTTGAATGAGGAGACCCAATTGGGAAAACTGGGCCTTTCTTTCTTAAATTATTATAAATAAATCATTATAAATAAATCACCTTATATCCGTCGTGTGACTTCGTTACGTCGATTAAAATGACGCGTTTCGGAACATCTGCTCCATCATCAGATTAAATTGCTCTATTGAGGTCGTTAAACGTTAAAAACACATGTTACACATAATTGTCCACTATGTAATTCACTCGCCCTCTAAATGGTGCGCACCATGACGAAGCCGATCGGACACTGAACTATTATCTGAGTGATTACGCCTAAGCAGGTTCAAAGCTGTATCGTATAGCGGGTTGGATTTAAAATTTAAGTGGTCATTCAATATGAAATCTCGGCTGTTTATGTTATTATATGCTTTGTATATTTCGAACTCTTCTATTGCGTCCATGTAACGGCCTTTTTGCACACATGTAGGGGTATTAAATTAGATTTAAAATCAGTATAATTATGATTGTGTAAGATTAAGTGGCGGGCAAAGTTGGACTTGATATTATTTAACAAAGTGAGATTATTTAGGTGACGTTTTGGTGTGTGCTCTTTAAATCGTTTGAGGAAACCTCTCCCCGTTTGACCGATGTAAAATCTGTTGCAGTCGTTACATGATAATTTATATATGCCGGATTTCTTTTCTAAAGGTATGGGTTTTCTATGACGTAGTATTTTTAATAGACTATTGTTGGTTTTGAAGGTAGCAGTAATATTCAATTTATTAAATGTGGAGGTTAGAATCTTTGGCATTATATTTGTGTATGTGGTAGAAATAAATGTTATTTTTGTATCCTTATCTATTGGGGGCTTGGATTTTCGAATTTTATGTTTTTTGATGAGATTATCAATTAATGTGTTTTGGTAACCATTAGCTAAAGCTATATGTTTAATGGTATTCAACTCCTCACGGTAATCATCATCACTGAGAGGTACTGCCAACAATCTGCGGATAAAGTAATTATAAGCTGCCAACTTTTGCGAAAATGGATGATAAGAGTCAGCATGTATTGTCACATCAGTGACCTTTCTTTCTTGGTCATAGCCATAGACCCATGACTCATCTCCAGTTACTACCTTTTTTAGAAAAATCTTGGTAATTGGAGTAATCTTGTTTGGAGTAAGTTTTCCCACAAATGTAGCTTGAAACGCCTTCTGCTCTTGTGACAGGAGCAGTGGAATGAAATTTGGAGCCACACATGTCACGTTGAGGTCTTCTCAACAACTGCCAATGGAATCCCTAAAATCTTCCTTTAATTCTCGCACTGTCAGATCCCAATTTTTGTTGAATGCAGTGTGCACACAACTGACATTTTCAGTTCTGCCAGATGCAGGTCTTCCAGAATATAAATAATTTTTTAAGCACTCTTGGCCATCATTTAGGTGTTGATACCACACTTTAATCTGAGCTCCGAATGGCACTTTTAATTATTGAAATGGGTTGTACGGACGAATGTCCAAGTTTGAAGCAAAACTTTATGTAGATTTGCTGACCTACTGACTCAGTCATTGTGATCGTGATAATCACACAGAATAGAAGCATCTGACTGCCGAATGACAGGTTGTTGCAAGCCTGACTGTTAACAGATGCACAGTTAAGTCTCTTGTGATTGGCTATGCAGTTTTGTAAATGTCATATGGTATGTTATCAAGATATTAAAAACAACTGCATAGTTCCCAGACAATCCTTGTAGATTAATTCCCAATCATATCAAGTTTGTAACAGGTAAGTATACTTTCCTTCTTACTCTTTGTGAAAGCAGTGGATGAAATACTCAAAAAAGGAAAATAGAAGAGATAAATGGATAAGACAACAACAGGATTGCTGGACCGCCATGTGCAGATCATGGAGGGAGGAGTCTGAGGAATAATCTAAGCAGTAAAAAAATATCAGTATGGAGTTATAATGAAATGATAATTATTGGATATAAAATTAGTAGAGATTAGTGAATACAAGTACGGTAAATGAATTAACATATTTGAATACAGTGTTTTAGGATGATAGCAAGATTAAGAAGTGTGGTTGCAAGAACATAGAGGGAATTTTGTTTTTTTAAATGTTAATATCTCAGCGTAAGGGAGGACTGGCACAAAAAAAAAAAAAAAAAAAATAACGTTATGCCTGCCAGTGGGATAAAATTTCACTCTTATTTTCTTCTTCATTCATAGATTTGTAAATAAAATGTAACCAAATATTTCTTAAGTGAAAATTTTAGTCCTTTATTATTGAAGCCTATAAAAAAACAAGTGTGTTCGTAATGAATATATTGAAATAACTAGTTAAATATTCATGTTTATAGGAATCATTACATTTTTATACAAAATGTAATCCTAATCACACCTTCAAAGTCTATAAATCTTAAAAATTTGATTAACTCTGTTAAATCTATAAAGGCAGCATCATTGCAGAGAAGTATCACAGCCTGCTGTTGCTGGTTGTACTAAGACAAATTGATTAATGGTTATATATAATTTTAATATTTTTGTATGGAGAAGTTAGTTATGGAATACAGTAAACTCCCAATTATCTGTGTTTTGGATTATTTGTGGCAACTTGCAGAATTTTTTGTAAACAACAAATTAAAAAGTTTAAAAATTTTAGTTGACTAATAAAGCTTCTGTTCCATCAATCTTAATATATTATTTTATTAACTATCATAAACAATATAGTTTTCTTATTACAGAAGTTGTGTAAAGGTATGTCTGAGGGTCGGAGTGTGTCATCGCTCACTGAAGGGTACATTATTGTTTGCCGTCCAGCAGCTGTCTACCATGAGTCATCCAGGCATATGCATTTCACTGTGACTCTGCCCATTACTTTACTGTGGTATTAATTTTCTCAGTATGATTATGTTTACACAGTATAACTGAACATTATTGTACTATACTAGCTTAGATTAATGGGTGTGAAAATTGGATATTGGTTGACCGCCACCTGTGATATTTGCCAACAGGTCAGCATTAACTTCACTAACATGTATTTTTCTGATATTTCATTAAGGCATATATTTGTGATAATTCATTCATGAATCTAACTCCTGCTGTGCATGAAAATGTGGGTGATTTTTACTTGGATTTTTTGTAGGCCTTTATAACGTTTGTGTGTGTGTGTGTGTGCACGCGTGCGTGCATGTGTGTGCATGTGTGTGTGTGTGTGTATAGTTTCAAGTCGATATCGAGTTTTGGTCTAATAAAAATGCAGGTTTTATGCAACGTTTTGAGATTTATTTTATCTCATATTCATGCTTACAACATAAAATATAAAGTTATATAATTGTAATGAGAGTTAATTATAATATATAAGTTGTATAGTATTAACAGTGGCGTTGTTTTGTATAGAATAACTAATAGTACTTACATATATTGTTGAGTCACAGATACACACATACATAAAATATATGTAATGCACACAATATATGTAAGTACTATATTCTATACAAAACAATGCCACACTGTTAATACCATACAACTTATATATTATAATTAACTCTCATTACAATTATATTATGGTACTTTATATTTTATGTTGTAGGCATGAATATGAGATAAAATAAATCTTGAAACGTCGCATAAAACCTGCATTTTTATTAGACCGAAACTCGATATCCACTTGAAACCATAATTAACATGGTCGATAAATAATATTACAGTGCTTGTGGTTATCACAAGTGTATGAAATTAGTTTTACCAGCAGATGTATCACATAATAGTACCACAGAATTACCACAATTAGTACCACAGAATACCAAGAGTTACAGTTTAAAAATTACCAGAATTTGAAAAAACTTTGATAACACAACATTTTCCCTAAACAAAGTAAAGGTTTTATATTTCCAGTTTATTTTATTAGTATTGTTTGGTGCCTAAATTAATTTTGTTTGCATTAATAGTGGCTTTTTTTAATTCACATGTGTGTAAAATTACAGTTGCAAAATACAGGATTCCTGTTTTTACCTTAAATACATGTTGGAGGCCTTTACACCAACATAGCTTTCATACACTAAACACTAATATCCTTCAGGCTGTCGTCCACCAAATTATTCAGCAGAATCTGAAGAGATCATAAAGTTGGTATATAAAAGTAGGTATATTATTATAGTTGATGATGATTACACGAATAAAAAATATTTTTACTATAACATAAATAAAAATACTGATACTATAGAGCCTTGATTAACAGTGACTTGATTATTTGTCACCTGATATGGATTTATGATTGTGTGCAAACAGGTAGAGAATTGATACAACAGGTCTATATAAACACTACCCTCAGGAAATTGATTGTCCACTAAATCGTACAATTATGTATAACTGGATGTGCATATTAAACATTCTACAATGTTTTGTATTCAATATAACGCCATGTCTTAATTCTGTACACAAAACACGTCATTTAGGACATCAAAGTGTAAACATTACGGAAGTGTTGGTCATTATTACTCATGCAGAAGAGCTGACGAGAACATGGCAAATAGCCTGATATAGACAGAGAATCAAGATGAGACAGAGAATTTGTACCCGATATTATTACAAAAAAATTCACAGTCTTGGAAGCCAGAAATGTAGACAAGAGATAACATAAAATAAAATTAAATACTATTTTGAAAAGTAATATAGGAATATTATAGAATGTGTGGCATTGCAGCATTTATTACTGTTAGTTTGTGAAAATAATAAAGAAATTAAAGATGAATTAAGGTAATTTTTATTTTGGTCTATTTCCTATATATGTCGCCTCCTGTTCTTATCTGTCACCATCAAAGAAGATTAACAGAGAATATTCTAGTACATATTAAATTTAAATCTGTGTACCTGTATATAGTTTTCTTCTACTGGCACAACCTTGTGAGTAAAATGTAACACTCACCTTAACCAAAAATCAATTTCAATTCTACAGGTCAACCCCCCCCCCCCCCCCCGGAATCCAAAGCATTTTCTTATTAGGTTTTAAAAATAATGTGCTGTCTGTTACTGTATGCAATGCAAATTATTTACTATTATTCCCTCTTACTACAGTGCCCCTCCTCATTCAGGCCCGCATTTGACACAACAGCCCCCCCCGCCACTGGAACAATACACAAAGGAAAAACTATAATCTGGCCATAATCACCTTCTTTAAAACGACTTTTCAGTAGTCATTTCTCAAGTGTCTATGTTTTAGTAAAGGGGTGGAAGGGATGAGAGGGACAAAACATGTATAGCCTGTAGACCACAAAACGTAAATACGTCTCTGTCTGGAGTGGCTTACCCCGTCTTGATTCAGGTATCAGTGAAGGAAACGATGAGAACAATGGCGGCCAGGAATCGTCGTGCAACATGTCTTGAATTCGCCGCGCAATAGTTAAACTTTAATAAATAAATGGCATCTGATGAACAGAAAGTACCCGTGAAGATTATAAGGTTTAATGTGTGATTACAGAAAGAATAGGCGGTGGTAACTGTACGCAGCTTGTAGTATCTTAGTTTTGTAATGGAAAGACTAAAGTGTCTTGGATTCGATGACAGCCAGGGACCAATAAAGGTGAAGAAGTCATAAAGTATAACGTTAACGTTATTGCACAATTTATTCACGAGCTCCTATATAAAGATGTTTATTATTCGCTTTATAAGATCCTATAAACAATTCTGGAAGCGGCATAAGAAATGAGAGGACGCGGATCTGCACCGTACTACGTTTGCCGTTTGAAAATGATCCTCATAAAATGTGTTTCTAAATCAATGCGATTTGTAATTTTTTCAAAGATATCGTGTCATATTAACAAAGCACGTTCTCTACGGATCAATAGTGTTACGACATTACAGAACAATCTACGTGTTTCTCGAATGTTCCAGTGGAATCCGGCTGTAATGTGTGTGCGTACGTGATTTTCAACGCAGCTAGACTGTGACAGAAGTCGCACTGTGTCAAGGCCGCAATGAATTACGCTCTAATGTTTTCCTTTATTGCTGATGCATAGTATCGACTATTCTGGAACAATTCTGCTATCTATTTAAACGACGACAGCTAGGCTTAGCAGTCAGTTTGAGTTGCGAGTTATTGTCGGGCGATTACTCTATAACGCCAAAATCAGAAATTTTAAAAATTTCTTATTTTGAGTAGAGATGTATCATTAAGCGCCGTAACAGGGAATTGTTGTGTGAAACGCAGAGGTGATTGACAGGCAATAAAATCATGTAACAGCCCCAACGCGCTCACGGCAAGCAGAGAGTCCATCGCTCTCCATACTAAGAAACGTTAAATTTTGACAACTACCTCAGATCCTTAGAAAAAATGTACAAACGTAAATGAACCCATGTGAAGAGCAGATGTATGTATTAACAATAGACAAAACTACGTATACACGCCAGCTGCATATAGCGAAACAAAAAAAGGGTATATATTATTGAAAGACTCAAACGGTCAGCGACAGGACTTCGACCTTACTGAGAAGAGAGAAAGCTCGGGGGTAATATCCGAACTCAAGGAAGATGTGTTGATGGAAACATAGACAAAGAAACGGACATACAAAGGAAGTTTGGTGAGGCCTTTAAGTAACAATAGTTGATGCCATTAGAACAACCAAGTGCATGAAAACAATACTTTGACGAGAAAGTTAAGGGTTGCTTTGTATACTCCAAAAAAGTGACAGGCAAGAATTTATTGCTACAGTATCTAGCAGCGACAACGACCTCAGTGTAGTGACCTAGGGGAGAAATCTGGTGGGAATCCAAAAGCCTATCAGAGAGGTTCTTTCGGAAAAATAGGTGGTCTCTAGATCTGAAGGGTGGTAAAGTAGAACCAATTAGAAAACAGCGTAAGAAAAATCAGAAATTAGTGGGAGAAATACGGAATTCCATATAGGTACGTGAGAAAGGCGCGCTCAAGGGGTCTAACTAAAAACTTTGACGGAAACGGGAGTGTAAGTCCGCGACCGAGATTTCACAATTATGGGACTTAGAGAAATTCGGTACGATGGTTAGAAAAGTAAGTTCGTTCTAAAAACAATTTCGGTAAAAGAACTGTAATTTTATTAGTGACATACAAGTGAATTAGTACAACACGAATGATAATTAAATAACGCTGTAATTTAGTTTTGCAAATACGCAACAATAACTTTATTATCGAGTAACATTACGAGCCGAACTAAACTCGTAAATAACATTAGTTCAAACCATAACGCAGTTGATAAATAATAATCAATAATGTCTGTGGAAGCGAATAACTATAATAACAATTAACGCGAACTAATTCTGAGTGAGTGAAGTTTGGTGCTGTGCTGTGTCTTGTGAGACTCCACGGGAGACCACGATACAATCTGCGAATCCGGAGGGAATTATCGCCGTTACGCCAGACGATCAACATGCGAACGACACCATATGAACCTCTACCAGATTTGGATACATACCACAAGTAAACTTATGCAATAATTAGTCTTAGGTCCACTGTCTGTTCACTTAAAGAACTCACACGAATTAATTAAAGAATTAAGATAAAAATTTTACTTAAAAAACAATGAAATAATATTAGGAAGCTATGGAAGTTAAATTTATTTATGAGCACCGATTTTAAATGAATCCAGATCAGTAATTAACTATGTTATAGTATTTAAAATTTAAGAGAATAATTATTAAAAGTTTTTTTTTGTAATTCTTTGAATAAGAAGTACAATATTTAAATTATTAGAGCTATAAATATGAGTAATGAAATAAGATTTATGAAAATGAATATGTTTATATTTTGATTAGAAATTGCATAATTCACGTGTCAATGATAAATATGATAATCAATCATAACTAATTGTTAATAAGTCGAAGAACTATTTATAAGAGGAAGTCTACATTTTATTTTATAAACCCTGAGACAAGAGAAAATACAAATAAATTAAAATATGTCAATTAATTTATGCTGAATAAAATAAGCAGCATAAAATTAAAGTTATAAAATTGGCGTCCACGGCTGGGCGTAAACGGGTACAACTCGTAAAAGTGTAAAATTGGCGCTCCAGAACTTGGGGCACAGCATAAATTAAATTGTAAAAACTCTGTCAAGTGGTTATTAGTGAAAAGTAATTATTCTGGCTAAGTCTTATGTATTCTATAATCGTGTGAGACAATTGTAATACAATTGTGTTTTATATTAGTTGAAATTTTATTGCCTGTGAACAATTTTTATTTGATTTGTTGTAAGAGACTGTCTTGTTGATTAGAAACTGTTTAATTGTGATAATTAAAGCTGGTGATTAATGACTTGATTGGTGTCTTGTATTTTGTTTTCCACTGTACCTACGATGATCAGTTAGACCGCCGTAACAATATAAATAGTGTTATGCGAGAGGATGATCCGCTGGCCCCTCACATTGCTCTCCAAAGCTCCAAATGGCGTATTTCGCAAGATGACTTGTGAATCCAAATTGCTGCAAAATTTTTGTTGTATCGATAACGTGCTTCATATAAATGTAAATTTTAAGATTTTTAAAAGAAGACCGGGAGTTTAAAATGAATACAGCGTTAACAAAAATTGATTTTTCTTGAGTGTTAAGCGGTTATTATTTTTCCATTATAAACTAAGTGAGCGCAGAACACGGACCACTGATAATATTTTAAACCGCTCGGAAAAAAAACTAAAAACAACATGAGGGACGGTGTGTTTTGTTGTAACACACGTTAAGTGCAGAACGTATCGAAACAAAATGTTGTACAGAGATTTTTTCACACCAACTATTTCACATTCAATAACTTTGGAAATGTACGAAACCATTTGTTATGATGCGAGAGTTTATGACGTGGAGATTACAGGCTTATCTGTTGCTCGCACCCTCAAGCAGTGCCGTCACACATTATTGCCCCTTTAGTGCATTTCACTGGATACATTGTCACCCTTAACGATTTATTTTTAATTCAACAAGGAAAATACACTGCGGTTAAGATTTTCGTTTTGCTATAACAACATTCTTTCTGTTATTAATTATTTGTTAGTGGAAGGTCGGATTATTACAGTTGCTTTGAAACAGTACAACGTGTCCTTACAAAACGTATCGTAATCAGTTATTAGGGGTAAGTTGTCTAACAGCGCATTTCGTAAATAGACACAAACTACTCACCACATTATAATATATCTAAATGCATACGTAGATTGTCACGTTTTAACAGTGATAGTCATAAATACTGTTACGACATCACAGAACAATCTACGTGTTTATCGAATGTTCCAGAGGGATCCGGAATGTAATGTGTGTGGCGTACGTGATTTACGACGCAGTAGCTAGACTGTGACATGCCGCGCGGACTGTGTAAAGACCGCAATTATTTACGTCGTAGGTAGAGATAACGCGTAGTTTGGAATGTTCTGGTCTGTGAACGGGGGTATAAATACAAGGCGGCAGCGGCCTAACACGTTTTTTTAGGTTAGAAGTACAATAACTTTGTTAAATGACTAATAAATGCATAAAAGTTAAAAACAAAATTTGTAAAGAATTTAATTCTGAGAAAAATGGTGTAAATAAAGTCAATAAAAATCAACAAAAAATTCCAATTGTTTCCAATTTTCCAAAATTTGTTTTTAGGCAAAGATTATTCTGTTTTACGTCAGATATCATGAAACTTATGGGAGATACAGTTCTGCGACCTGTTTTATTCGATTTTTCAGGTCAAAAACCATAAGAAACAACAGAATTCGCCCCTTCCCAGAATTTCAGAAAGTCTTCATTTACCCGGGGGAACCGAAACCCGGGCGAAATTTTTCGCTAGCCGTAACTCGCTTACAAAGCGTTTCCGGACATATGTTTATATGAACTTTTTTTCTTCTTTTACACTATAGAACCATTTCTCAAATTATTTCTCTCTCTCCTCCCGGGACACCTTGTATTACGTGAGGTTCGAGTTATTATCGGGCGATATTACTCGGTGCGTTCAAGTGGTTATTAGTGAAGTGTTGTGTTTTATAATCGGGCGGTATAATTGTAATAGGGTACAATTGTTTTTTATATTAGTTGACATTTTATTACGTGTGAACAATTTTTATTTGATTTGTTGTAAGAGACTGTGTTGTTAATTACAAACTGTTTAACTGTGACAATTAAAGCTGGTGATTAGTGACTTAATTGGTGCCTTGTATTTTGTTTTCCACTGTACCATACGACGATCAAGGAGACCGTCGTAACAATATTCTTACTTATGAGATGTGTTGCGTAACAAGTAAAGCATTCTGTTTATATTTTGACTACTCACCGGCTTATTAGGCCGTGGTCTAACGCTGGCGCTTGAAACAGACGTTTCGGCCCCACCGTCGGCATCTTCGGCGTTACGACTTGTAAGGCAACTAATACGCTCTCGTACACTGAAGATGGCCTTCAATGGTGGGGCCGAAACGTCTGTTTCAAGCGGCAGCGTTAGACCACGGCCTAATAAGCCGGTGAGTAGTCAAAATATTAACAGAGTAGACGGCGGCAGTAAAAGCCTAAGATACCAGTTACGTAAAGCACTCAGCCCCGGGCCACACTTAGTAAGGGACCTCCAGATTTGGAAAATTCAGTTTTTATGGTAATTTTTAAAATTTATTTGCAAATGTTCTATTGCCACGTCCTGAAACGCAACACTAGGAGAGGTTAACGAATTAATGTTAATGTTCTATTGCCACGTCCTGAAACGCAACACTAGGAGAGGTTAACGAATTAATGTTAATGTTCTATTGCCACGTCCTGAAACGCAACACTAGGAGAGGTTAACGAATTAATGTTAATGTTCTATTGCCACGTCCTGAAACGCAACACTAGGAGAGGTTAACGAATTAATGTTAATGTTCTATTGCCACGTCCTGAAACGCAACACTAGGAGAGGTTAACGAATTAATGTTAATGTTCTATTGCCACGTCCTGGAACGCAACACTAGGAGAGGTTAACGAATTAATGTTAATGTTCTATTGCCACGTCCTGGAACGCAACACTAGGAGAGGTTAACGAATTAATGTTAATGTTCTATTGCCACGTCCTGGAACGCAACACTAGGAGAGGTTAACGAATTAATGTTAATGTTCTATTGCCACGTCCTGAAACGCAACACTAGGAGAGGTTAACGAATTAATGTTAATGTTCTATTGCCACGTCCTGAAACGCAACACTAGGAGAGGTTAACGAATTAATGTTAATGTTCTATTGCCACGTCCTGGAACGCAACACTAGGAGAGGTTAACGAATTAATGTTAATGTTCTATTGCCACGTCCTGGAACGCAACACTAGGAGAGGTTAACGAATTAATGTTAATGTTCTATTGCCACGTCCTGGAACGCAACACTAGGAGAGGTTAACGAATTAATGTTAATGTTCTATTGCCACGTCCTGAAACGCAACACTAGGAGAGGTTAACGAATTAATGTTAATGTTCTATTGCCACGTCCTGGAACGCAACACTAGGAGAGGTTAACGAATTAATGTTAATGTTCTATTGCCACGTCCTGGAACGCAACACTAGGAGAGGTTAACGAATTAATGTTAATGTTCTATTGCCACGTCCTGGAACGCAACACTAGGAGAGGTTAACGAATTAATGTTAATGTTCTATTGCCACGTCCTGAAACGCAACACTAGGAGAGGTTAACGAATTAATGTTAATGTTCTATTGCCACGTCCTGAAACGCAACACTAGGAGAGGTTAACGAATTAATGTTAATGTTCTATTGCCACGTCCTGAAACGCAACACTAGGAGAGGTTAACGAATTAATGTTAATGTTCTATTGCCACGTCCTGAAACGCAACACTAGGAGAGGTTAACGAATTAATGTTAATGTTCTATTGCCACGTCCTGGAACGCAACACTAGGAGAGGTTAACGAATTAATGTTAATGTTCTATTGCCACGTCCTGGAACGCAACACTAGGAGAGGTTAACGAATTAATGTTAATGTTCTATTGCCACGTCCTGGAACGCAACACTAGGAGAGGTTAACGAATTAATGTTAATGTTCTATTGCCACGTCCTGGAACGCAACACTAGGAGAGGTTAACGAATTAATGTTAATGTTCTATTGCCACGTCCTGGAACGCAACACTAGGAGAGGTTAACGAATTAATGTTAATGTTCTATTGCCACGTCCTGGAACGCAACACTAGGAGAGGTTAACGAATTAATGTTAATGTTCTATTGCCACGTCCTGAAACGCAACACTAGGAGAGGTTAACGAATTAATGTTAATGTTCTATTGCCACGTCCTGGAACGCAACACTAGGAGAGGTTAACGAATTAATGTTAAGGTTCTATTGCCACGTCCTGGAACGCAACACTAGGAGAGGTTAACGAATTAATGTTAATGTTCTATTGCCACGTCCTGGAACGCAACACTAGGAGAGGTTAACGAATTAATGTTAATGTTCTATTGCCACGTCCTGAAACGCAACACTAGGAGAGGTTAACGAATTAATGTTAATGTTCTATTGCCACGTCCTGAAACGCAACACTAGGAGAGGTTAACGAATTAATGTTAATGTTCTATTGCCACGTCCTGAAACGCAACACTAGGAGAGGTTAACGAATTAATGTTAATGTTCTATTGCCACGTCCTGAAACGCAACACTAGGAGAGGTTAACGAATTAATGTTAATGTTCTATTGCCACGTCCTGAAACGCAACACTAGGAGAGGTTAACGAATTAATGTTAATGTTCTATTGCCACGTCCTGAAACGCAACACTAGGAGAGGTTAACGAATTAATGTTAATGTTCTATTGCCACGTCCTGAAACGCAACACTAGGAGAGGTTAACGAATTAATGTTAATGTTCTATTGCCACGTCCTGAAACGCAACACTAGGAGAGGTTAACGAATTAATGTTAATGTTCTATTGCCACGTCCTGAAACGCAACACTAGGAGAGGTTAACGAATTAATGTTAATGTTCTATTGCCACGTCCTGAAACGCAACACTAGGAGAGGTTAACGAATTAATGTTAATGTTCTATTGCCACGTCCTGAAACGCAACACTAGGAGAGGTTAACGAATTAATGTTAATGTTCTATTGCCACGTCCTGAAACGCAACACTAGGAGAGGTTAACGAATTAATGTTAATGTTCTATTGCCACGTCCTGAAACGCAACACTAGGAGAGGTTAACGAATTAATGTTAATGTTCTATTGCCACGTCCTGGAACGCAACACTAGGAGAGGTTAACGAATTAATGTTAATGTTCTATTGCCACGTCCTGGAACGCAACACTAGGAGAGGTTAACGAATTAATGTTAATGTTCTATTGCCACGTCCTGGAACGCAACACTAGGAGAGGTTAACGAATTAATGTTAATGTTCTATTGCCACGTCCTGGAACGCAACACTAGGAGAGGTTAACGAATTAATGTTAATGTTCTATTGCCACGTCCTGGAACGCAACACTAGGAGAGGTTAACGAATTAATGTTAATGTTCTATTGCCACGTCCTGAAACGCAACACTAGGAGAGGTTAACGAATTAATGTTAATGTTCTATTGCCACGTCCTGAAACGCAACACTAGGAGAGGTTAACGAATTAATGTTAATGTTCTATTGCCACGTCCTGGAACGCAACACTAGGAGAGGTTAACGAATTAATGTTAAGGTTCTATTGCCACGTCCTGGAACGCAACACTAGGAGAGGTTAACGAATTAATGTTAATGTTCTATTGCCACGTCCTGGAACGCAACACTAGGAGAGGTTAACGAATTAATGTTAATGTTCTATTGCCACGTCCTGAAACGCAACACTAGGAGAGGTTAACGAATTAATGTTAATGTTCTATTGCCACGTCCTGAAACGCAACACTAGGAGAGGTTAACGAATTAATGTTAATGTTCTATTGCCACGTCCTGAAACGCAACACTAGGAGAGGTTAACGAATTAATGTTAATGTTCTATTGCCACGTCCTGAAACGCAACACTAGGAGAGGTTAACGAATTAATGTTAATGTTCTATTGCCACGTCCTGAAACGCAACACTAGGAGAGGTTAACGAATTAATGTTAATGTTCTATTGCCACGTCCTGAAACGCAACACTAGGAGAGGTTAACGAATTAATGTTAATGTTCTATTGCCACGTCCTGAAACGCAACACTAGGAGAGGTTAACGAATTAATGTTAATGTTCTATTGCCACGTCCTGAAACGCAACACTAGGAGAGGTTAACGAATTAATGTTAATGTTCTATTGCCACGTCCTGAAACGCAACACTAGGAGAGGTTAACGAATTAATGTTAATGTTCTATTGCCACGTCCTGAAACGCAACACTAGGAGAGGTTAACGAATTAATGTTAATGTTCTATTGCCACGTCCTGAAACGCAACACTAGGAGAGGTTAACGAATTAATGTTAATGTTCTATTGCCACGTCCTGAAACGCAACACTAGGAGAGGTTAACGAATTAATGTTAATGTTCTATTGCCACGTCCTGAAACGCAACACTAGGAGAGGTTAACGAATTAATGTTAATGTTCTATTGCCACGTCCTGAAACGCAACACTAGGAGAGGTTAACGAATTAATCGATCGATTCCAAAGATTTTTTCATAT
The DNA here is from genome assembly GCA_034769895.1 of Magicicada septendecula. Taxonomy (NCBI): domain Eukaryota; kingdom Metazoa; phylum Arthropoda; class Insecta; order Hemiptera; family Cicadidae; genus Magicicada; species Magicicada septendecula. The sequence goes on along the minus strand of CM068376.1, from coordinate 323,731,672 downwards.
TGTTACGACATTACAGAACAATCTACGTGTTTATAGAATGTTCCAGATGAACCCAGCTGAATCTGTGTGGCGTACGTGACTCTCAGCGCATTTGCTAGACTGTGACAGAATTCGCGCGGCCGCTCACTGACTGTGTCAAGGCCGCAATTAATTACGCCGTTGTTAGAGATAAAGCGTAGTTATGGAATGTTCTAGTCTGTGAACGGGGTATAAATACTAGGCGGCAGCGGCCTTAGTTCAGTGATTATTGGGCGATATTACTGTGTGCGTTCAAGTGGTTATTAGTGAAGTGTTATGTTTTATAATCGGGCGGTATAATTGTAATACAATTGTGTGTTATATTAGTTGACATTTTATTACGTGTGAACAATTTTTATTTGATTTGCTGTAAGAGACTGTGTTGTTAATTACGAACTGTTTAAGTCTGAAAATTAAAGCTGGTGATTAATGACTTAATTGGTGTCTTGTATTTTGTTTTCCACTGTACCTACGGCGATCGTCGTAACAATATTATTTTTGAAATCTACCTTACACTCCTACCTCATAAAGTGTTTACAGATATTAAAAAAAACTTATAAAGGTAAGATTATTATTAGAAGTATATTCACACTAAAAAAGTAGCGTCAGTTGTACCTGGCGTCAATGCCTCACCACGCGGTCGGAAGTCACAAATTGAACCCCAAACAGCACGGACGTCAACTTAAGAAGGCGAGTACGAAAATGTAAACGGCGGAGTGAAATACCGGACGATAACATTTAGGGCCTACGCTAAAAGACCAAAATACCAGTGCAAGATATTTAACATTTCAGGTCACCAACAATTTATTTAAAATCTCTCATCAGAATTTTTACCCAACAGTGGACAATTCGGAGTGCGGAAATCGGGTCAGTTATACCTATTGGAACGAACGAATTCACAATTTGATGAACAAAATTGTGAGTGACGTCGAAAACAACAGCACATACAAGTGTACAGATGTTATAAAGTATTATAATAAATTTAATGCATTCTATAAATAAACTACTTCTGTTATATTTCTTTGAATTTTCTATTTACAATATGAATGTGGATTTTAATTTCAAACATTACTACAGCTTCTTATAAAGTTTTCTAACTAGGTGTATCAATATAGTAATTAGACAATAAATATATAAGTTAAAAGTAAACTGTTTTTTGCTATGTAATACTTAAAGATAAATTGGATTATAAACACCCGTCTTATGGAAGGGGGGCCTCAGAAAGGAATCCGCCCCAGGCCTCCAGTGGCCTAGGTACGCCACTACTGGCACTGTTTCGTGGCAATCAAATTCTCTGGTAAATAAGCACAGAGACGAAAAATAAAATCGCTGCACTCACGAGAATAAAATCTGTTTAATGAATTTTTACTTCATAACTTTATATTTAATTTTCAACAAATGACATTAACACATTACCTGAACACTGAGACATCCTGAACTTACTGTAGTCTGCACCTATGTTATGTGAAGGTTCGTAATAGGCAAATTTTATATAGTCTATTAAGGTGTTCAGTATTCTTTGTTTTCAGCGTTCTTTGAACTAGCGAAGCGAGTATGAAGGCTATGCTAGTTGAATAAAATTAAGAGGAACTTTATTCAAAACAAAAACTCGGTCTCGATGCAGAATTAATATCTCTCGGCTCTCAATTGCCTAATATTGAAATTCACTTAATAATAAATATATCTCACTCAAAACAGTGAGCGAGTTTGGCAGCTGACGGAACTTGCTAGTTTGTCTGTTACATAGTTTGGGTGTAGTATTAGATGAAAGTTTTCTTGTAGAAATTCGATAGTGTATATGAATTGCAATGAATGGATCTAGACCTGCTGATTTTGTGCGAGAATGCTCGTCTAATTACCGGGTTGGAACAAAAATATTTCGTACCCCTCCTGCTATCTTGACTGTCTGTCTATTCATCTATCTCCCCCCTGTGCGCGCGCCACAACACACACACAACTTTTTAAAAACTTCTTATACAAATAATTAGTGTTGCTCATTAAAGCATTTACTTAATCAGCAACTTCCTTGGTTTACAATTACTCTGCGCGCGCGCGTGTTTGTTGGACGAGCGAAGCGTGTTCTCAGGTTTAACTCAATCGTTGGGTATTTGTCTGTCTGTCCATCTATTTGGGGTGTCTCACGGTAACTTTATGACGCATTTTTCGATTTTGGCATGCGTATCAACACTTTCATCCTACAGAACCCTATCGTTTTTTAGATTCATCCCCCCAAAATCAGGGGGCGGGAGACAAAAACACGAGGGGCAAAATTTTGAAAAAATCGAGAAAGTCCATGTGAGGTATCAAAGTAAAGGAAATTTTAACTAAAATATGAACAGTTTTGAAAATTTCCATATTTTCTAACGCCAGGGCCCAAAATTGGATTAAACATTTGAAAAAATCCAGCCGTGTACTAGACTAACGGGAATTTTAACACAAATTCGATTGTTTGGAATTCCTAACATTCATTGTACTATTGCCCACAGTTGTTACTTTATATAAAAAAATGTATGGCAATCAGGATTTTCATATTTTTTCTTATAATTGAAAAAGTACGGTATCTAATAACATCATCAGAATTTATCAATAATAAATGGACTTCATTCAAAATGGTAAGCGAGTTCTGAAATTCAGGGCGCTTACTAGTTATTTATTAAAATTCTGTACCGAATTACGGTAAGGTGGGCCTCCCAGTGGATATTGCAAAAGTTGTAGATTCGAACAACAATATTGGTTAATCTTTTCTACGAATCACATCAGCCTGTATACAGAACGTTTGTTACAGAGTATTGAAGATTTTTGTTACAATGATTGTGTTTTATAATCAGGCGGTATAATTGTAATACAATTGTGTTTTATATTAGTTGACATTTTATTGTATGTGAACAATTTTTATTTGATTTGTTGTAAGAGACTGTGTTGTTAACTACGATCTGTTTAACTGTGAAAATTAAAGCTGGTGATTAGTGACTTAATTGGTGTCTTGTATTTTGTTTTCCACTGTACCTACGACAATCAAGTAGACCGTCATAACAATACCAATGCCTCTATGCCATTGGTACCCACTTCATGGGATTTGAGAGGCCCCAAGCCCCCGTTATATTACTGCTATACCCCTCGATAACTTTATGTCTTGCCTCTGTCACTAACGTGAACTGACACCCCTGCTGCCACCCGTTACCATCTGGTGCTATTAATAACCCCACTAGTCACTGTACTCAACGCTTTAGTCATACTTTCAAACCATACTACACTTGTTTAGTGTACATTATGTATTAACACTGCAGTGTGTTATCACTTACATGGATTGTGACTGATGTTTGTTAACAAAAATTTTGTTTATTACTCTTTAACAACATATTTTCTTCATTAATAAAAGTAAAAATCAGTCCTAGAAAATTAATTGCTGCATGCCTCCCTGAGTACTTTAGTCTCCAATCCAGCTTCGCGGTGAGAACACTGATGACAAGAGTAGGATGGCTAGGATGAGCCATTGTTGACAAGACACTGTTCTGCAAAATATTCAAGGCAACAGAAACTCAGAGATTGGTAATATCAAGCAAGTACATAAATAAAAAGGACACAATTTTTTCTGTAGAGGACATGACTGATGCGATGTCAAAATTTCAGGTACTTGGAGACAATAATGTACTTCAAGTCACATACTTCTTCATTTCCCTCTACTAACATGTGATGAACCCTGCTGAGGAAGTGAATTCAGTGTTACTGAATTGGCATTAAAGTTTAAATATTTACTCCATATCCTTGCAGAAAATTGTAATCGGTTTGAGCAGTTTTGGCTGAACTATTTATGGGAAAACTAAGACTTGTAGAAAATCCACTGCTGCCTCTCAGCGATCATTCAAAAACTCTTGATAGTCTTCATGCTGTTATGCCTCACAAATTCCAATGTATGAATGAATATTTCAAATATGTGTGTGTGTGTGTGTGTGTGTGTGTGTGTGTGTAGTTGACAGAGTAAAAGTTGTGTAATAGATACAGGGCTTCAAAAATTGCTATTGGTGGTGAAATCTGCCTTGCCTCAGCAGTGGGCAAGCAAGAGAATGCTATGAAAATTACTTAGATGCTAACAGGCTTTTGCTACACATGTCAATGTTGGCAGACAAAGAAATGAACACTTGGCCACTGTAAATTAATGAAGTTTTCACAGTGTGCGAGCTTCTTTCTCCAGCTGCTAAAGTCCTCCACACCTTACTTATAACCATACCATTGACTGAAATATCATTTAGCCCCCTTTACTGCTTGAAGATCTGCTTGAGGTGCATGGGGGGGTTGAACAACACCGTTGCCCTTAGCACCCATCAAACTGTGCTGGACAATTTACAAATTACGCCTCTCATCAACAAATTTATCCAGATCAGGCCAGTGAGTCATGTAAATCCCAACTTGTACTGAGTACCTACTTTTAAGGGTTGTCTTCTTTTAATGATTTACATCTTGATATTTAAATTCTGTTCTTAAGTACACAAAATTAACATGAAGAGATGAATAAGAACATTATTAAATACTATCAAAATAATTTAATACTCTTCACTTTATAAATTACAAATAATATTCTCAATAAAACGATCATATAATATATTTCTATGCTCTTTTATTTGTAGATATCTATTTATTCCTGAAAATTTACTTAAAATAACCTTTATCAAATAAAATATTTTATAATTTCAAGGAGTTAGCTCTTTTGTATTGGACATGTGCTAACGACAGTGGCGAGTGACGGGTGACTTTGCAGAGGGTTATTCACAAGTTAAACTTGGTAGACAAAATAGCAGGTCAGAAAGTGAGCCACACTATTATTCATGTCATGTGAGTCACACTTTCTATTGACTAGCCTACAAACATTGAACTAGTGTTTCAGATACCTACTATCATGTCCTAAATTATAAGTCTGTTACAAATGTGTTCAATATATATGAAGTTATAACAAAAAACTCAGATCCACAATAGTGTTATAAATTTATGCTATGCTCCATTATCAAAGCTGTTTACAGCAATAGTCTGGTTTAAAACTGACTTCTGCGTTGGTGTATACAAAAGAGTGGTTGTAGCATCTGTGATCGTTTACCTTCAGAGCTGCAATTTATTCCAGTCTTAATCATTTATTTTTAATTGTGTATGATGTTTTTATACAATGTTACCATGAATTATTATGAAAACAAACTAGAGAATTTAAATTTTGATAAAGCTCCTGATGTTATACGTTACTTTCAAGAGAGAAGAATGGCCTTGAAATACACTTTATAAACTTCAGTTATTAAAATGTCAACAGGTAACATCATACAAACCCCTATTTCATACTCCCTTGAACCACCAAATATTTTTAATAAGTCATTGCCAATGCCCTGTGCATTGTTATTTGCATTACCAAGTGATTCTAATTGATTAAAATATAATTAAAAATTGATTTTTATGTAAAAGTATAAGCTGTTTTAAGATTTTTCCCTTTCTACAGTACCATGGTGCCATAGGATTTTTATTGTCTCATTTTGTGAAGTTGAAACTTTGGCACACTCACTGATCTGTTCAAGTTTTACTTGGTCTTCATTTTATTGGAGATAATTTCTACCTCTTCCTCCAAAACCTGAGGAAACAGCCACAACTCAGTTATTATAATCAGTACTGAATGGTGATACAGTGCTCACACTACATTCTTCTTCTTCTTCTCCTTCTTCTTCTCCTCTTCAAGGATTAAGTTATATAAACTTGTTCCGGCACCCATCTCATCCTTGGACAACCCATGTCATTACTCCAAGGCTGCTTTGGGTACTACAAGTATTTGTAAGTTTTACACGAACAGGTTACTGGCCTGTTCCACATCCACCTACCAGGAGGACCAGAGACTCTTCTGTCAGGGTTACCATACCTTAGCCGAAAGGCCCCTGTTTTGGGGTGCAGGAGATTTGCCCTCACCCTTCTCTTTCTGAGATAGGATTCGGTGGCTTTGTATCAGTTATTCTGATACTGAATGTTTCTTAGTATTTCCAGTCCTCACCTACCGGCATCAGTGAGAGCACTCTAAGATCCTAAGCCACCCAAAATTAGTAAAGTAGAATTGAAAAGGAAGACACCCTAGCCTTCGATTACTCTAATAGCATTGGGGTCAGAAAAGAACAAGAGGCAGTCAAGAGATACTAGACAGAAAAGACTAAAGGAAGGGTTCTCACCCAAGACAAGTTGAAGCAAAGTGAGAATCCAGCTAGGACACAACGGGAGTACCAAACCCGTATCCACAAGATGTGGATTCCTGATGTTACACTAAATTATTTTACCAGTATATAAAAAATACATAAAATTTTTCCTTGCACTGGTATGTACTCATTTGTTAATTATATAATGTAAGTGAAGTTGCACTGCCAAATGGTTTTCATTTATAACTATACTGATCACAGTAGAGTACTTAAGTGGAGTCAGTAGTTTGTGTCAATCTTTCATCCTCCTAAAAAGAAGGAAAACTTGATATTAGCATGTCACACTTGTTTGTTTACACCTAATAACTTTTTGTATCTCAGATTTTGCTCTGAATGTTCCATTTAAAATATACCCCAAATCGATGTTTGTCTCAAGGGGTCCTAGTAATGTCACTAGTATGAATTTGCTATACTGGTTTGCTTGAAATAAGTAGATGACTGATTGTTTTGATATAATAAAAATTTCGCAGTTCACAAGGTTATTAATTCTATCCTGTTGTTGTTGTTTTCCAGTGGCTCCCCCTTTGGTACATTTAACCCATTTGGTAGTGGGCTTCCAAGTAACGACCACTGTAAATTCTGAGTTCTTGCATTTCCCGGTTCAGCTTCACACACTCCAATAGATGATTTTTGTTCATTTTTTATTCTTTTCTCCTACACAGTATACATTCTTCTGTGGTGGGAATTTTTAATTTGTAGAGATGCGCTGAGAGACAGACATGGCCGGTTTCCAATCTAAAGTTGGAGACTGCTTCCTTCCTGGGTTTTCTACAGTTTTTATCTCATAACTGTTCAATCCTTGACCATGTTTTTCCTTTTTAGATGTTTCTTGCTTCTTCCAGTAAGCGTGAGTTTGTTTTCCTCGTCTTGTTAAGGTGCTAAAGTCGTGGGTACTTTTCCGATGGTAGATCGTTGTCCCTCTCTTTTCCAAGATGTCCGCTGTCTCGTTTCCCGAGATGTCTATGTGAGATGGGATCCACTGGATAACTATCTCCTTGTTAAGTGCTGTAAGCTGCCTGGTGAGCTGCTTTGCTTTGAGTGTGCTCCTGGATGTTGCTCCTGTATTAGAGAATGTTGCCTGGATTAATGATATCCTTGTCATTAGGCGATTAACATTCACAACACAATGCACTTCTGAATAAATACTTTTATTTTACACTTATTAATATTATCAGTAAAATCTACATAATATAGGAACATTTAAAATACATAATTTAAAATAACTTTTAGAGATACAGATATCCAAATACGGGCAGCTCTGAGGCAAACTCATGGATTTTACACAATTCCGTGACATTTTCAAATATAATTTTAACTGGTGCCGTTAATGCTGCTATTTGACTAAATTTTGGTTATAAGTATATTTGGTATTTACTATTCATAATTAATAATGTTGGTCAATGTTTAAAAAGTTTAAAAAGCATTTTGTCAAGATGTTTACAAATATTATAGTAAATTACATGACATGTAAATATATACATACATGATAGGTTAATTATATGAACATGCTTGCCTGATAATGAGCAAATCAGAAGACCACATTGTGTTTAGGTGACAACTGTTGGTGTATCAAAGCAAGAGTAGTATTATGAAGATCTTAGAGCTCAACACTATTAAAGTACATTAAAGTTTAACACATGGAGTAATGAATAATACATCATGAAAGTGCAAATGATTTTTAATAGAGAAAGTCGAAACCCAAGATACTGTTGGTGGCCAATTCTTAACCAGATGCTGACAGTCTCTTGACAATGTAGATGATGTGAAGGTTAAGCCCAATAAAAAGAAGAACATACAAAATGTAACTTATGATTATGCAGTTACAGAAAAATGACAAAATATGACTTTATCTGTACTGTGACTTACATTATACTGCACATACACAGTACCTTATACACTGTTAAAATATTTATGATCCGAAAAGTTTCCATAAACGTGTCACAAAATAAGATATGCTTGGATACAAGCATATTCACTCTGAGTTACTCCAGATATTCAAAATGGTGATACTTCTGGGACAAATGTTGGGATACATTGGCTGTATTCTCTTTTTTTCATAAAATATTCTAAGTATGTATTTATTAAAGGGTGGGATGCTTTAATGGCAAGGCTAATAATGCAAACATCAAGGGTTTGGGGATTGCAAACATCATGTATAATGGCTTTTAATATTTGAGTGTGTTCTTTTTGAATTGCTCTTTCTGTTGCACGTGTCGAGCTGTAACGGTGTCTTTGTCTTTGTTCTGTCCCTGTAAAAAGTCCAACAAAGTAATGACTAGTGAATGTGGGCTGGAAAGTGTTTATGTACTCATATTTTAGGCACACTTTTTATGGCTATCATATAATGTACAAAACACAGGGAAATCGGTGTGTTACATGGTATTTATTAAAGATTTGAGAAAATAAATTGATTAAATGTGGGGCAGAATTGAGTAGCTGTATTCTGTTTTTTTTTTTTTTTTTTTTTTTTTTTAATAACTAAGTATGTATTTATTAAAGGGTGGAATACTTTAACACAAACTGAACCATTGTGTTCCTGGTAGGTATAAACATTTCAGCAATTCAGCTGTACGATCTTTCAGCTTCAACTTAATATACAATTGTAAAGACTTTCTGAAGCTGAATCATTGGATGCATATAAATTGTATTTTGATAAGGGATTTTACTTGGCTTTTCGAACATCACAGAAAGTGACTTTAAATTATGTACCTGTAGTTATGGGTATAATTCATGCATACAAAATACTTCAGAAAAACAAAACAGATGCTCAGTCTAATCAAATTCTGCTCCAATAGTGATGCTCATGTCCTGTGAGATGATAAGCGTTTGGTGGTACCACCTGTTTGTGTCCAATACAACTGAAACACACAAATTGTCATACACTTTAATAGCTTTGAAAATTTAAGTTCACAAACTTTACCATATTGCACAGTACAGATATTCATGCATTAACCAAACCAATGCACATTCATTCGTTGTCCTCTAATTTTATTTGTTGCTTCTTTTCAAAATTAAACATACTAAAACTACAAAACAATCTAATTTTTACTAAACTTAATTTTCACATTTACTAAAAATGCTGTTTTTTTTAACATGTTTGTGACATAGGTGATGTACAATACGCAATAGTAAAAAAACAAACAAATATAATTATATCACTAGTGACTCGGAACACAAAGTTTTTTATTGGTGTTAAAAACCAATAAATTTTTATCGGTTTACCAATAAAAAACTTTGTGTTCTGAGTCGGTAGTGATATAATTATATTTAGTTAATCAACATAATAGTACTGGGCTATCGCTTCTATGATCTACCATGGACATCGGGCTATCGGCTACAGTTGAAGCTGGACGCCTGTAGGAAGAAGTAAGAAGTAAGTAATCAACATAATGGACAACAAAATCCAAGAAGTAAAAAAACCTTTGATACTGAGTAAAACCATCTTACTCAAGATTATCTGAAATGGTAAAGTTCATGTAAACTTCATTATCTTCTCTAAATTCATGTCTATCACGTACAACATCCAACGTAGGGTAGGGGAGCTGAGTTGTCTCTTCCATATTTTCTCTATTCTTTCACTTCTTCCCACATTCTTTCACCTCACAGTTCTAATATTTACTGTTCTTCTGACCTCTTCTTGTCATGATTTTCTCAGCATGCATCGTAATTTCTGTTTATCACTTCCTGTTTCATACGCTCTCCTAGTTACACTTTTATCTCCAATACTTTTATATGGAAGAAATTCTGTAAGTTAACATTTTATCTACTTTAAATTTATTATACATATTGTTACGACATCACAGAACAATCTACGTGTTTATCATAGACGTATAACTGTAAAAGGCCAACCTAGATTACAGTTGACACAGGCGCAACAGTTTCTATTGTGCGCCCCGATGTGGTGAAAGATCTCAAGCCAATCTGGTGCTCTTGCAGCTTGCGAACAGCTACTGGACGGCCTGTAAAAGTGTATGGAAAAGTGGAGATACACCTATGCCTCGGTCGACTTAAGTTTATTCATTAAGTACTTGTTGCAGACATTGTGGATGAAGCAATTCTTGGTGTGGACGTTATGAACGCATACGGATTTATAGTCGACTTCAAAAACAATGTCTTGAGAATCGGAGGCGAAGAGGTAATGCTATCAACAATGACGACAGCACAAAAATCGATGGACGTCATAAACCAAGTGGCCGTAACTGTTCCGCCAAACTCCGAAAAGATCAGCATGGTTAGAACTGCGGTAGATACTAGCGGCAACCAGTGCTCTATATTCGAACCCCAGGTAGTCAGCACACCGGGCGTACTAATTGCCAGAAGTTTAGTAAAACTTGACGAAACCGGAAATGTACCTATTAGAGTGGCGAATATTTTGGATCAAGCTATCACTTTACAAAGCAATACGCTCCTAGGCAAATTGACTCCTGTGGCTTGGGTAGCCGGAATGACGCAACGAAGATCCAGTGCTTCGGATAATTTCAAATTACCAGAGGAACTGCAAGAATTATTGAACAGATCTTCTAACGACCTCTCAATTGGTGAGGTAAAAGAACTCAGACAGTTTTTACATGAATTCAAAGATTGTTTTGCAGTTCGGGGACAGTCACTGGGAAGAACCTCTCTTGTGCAACATCGCATCAATACCGGGGACACAACACCGATACGCCAACCTCCTCGAAAGCCTTCATTATCTAAACAAGAGGAAATGTCTCGGTTAATACAGGACATGTTAACAGAGGGAGTAATCGAACCTTCGTCAAGTGCTTGGTCTTCTCCTGTAGTGCTGGTAGCGAAGAAGGATGGTGGATTGCATTTCTGCGTAGACTACCGGAGGTTAAATGACGTTACAAAGAAAGACTGCTATCCATTACCTCGCGTTGACGATACACTCGACACGTTGTCCGGAGCACAGTGGTTTTCCACATTGGACCTGAAGAGTGAATATTGGCAAGTGGGTCTTCATCAAGAGGACAAGGAAAAGATTGCTTTCTCGACCACAAGTGGCTTATTCCAATTTAACGTCATGCCATTTGGACTCTGTAATGCACCGGCAACATTTGAAAGACTGATGGACCTGGTACTCCGAGGCCTGCATGGAAAACTTGCCTTGTTCATTTAGACGATGTCGTAGTCATCGGGAAGACTTTCAAAGACCATTTGGAAAACCTTAAGGAGGTTCTAACTAGAATTCACGGTGCCCAACGGAGCCCGAAGAATTGTTCTCTATTCCAGAAGGAAGTACAGTATCTGGGCCATCTGGTTTCGGCAGCGGATGTTTGCATGGGTCCTAACAAAGTAGACACCGTAAGAGACTGTCCAGTGCCGAAGAGTAAACACGAAGTTCGGAGTTTCCTGGGGTTATGCTCATATTGCAGACGTTTTGTGAAAGGCTTCGCTACTATTGCTAAACCACTACATGAGCTACCGGAAAATAAACGAAACTCGTCACAAGGAGAGAGTTGCTGTCAATCGTCCGAGCGTTGGAGCACTTCCATAAATACCTCTATGGAAGAGAATTTTCACTACGTACCGACCATGCCGCGCTTGCATGGCTCTTGAGATTTAAAAATCCGGAAGGACAGTTGGCAAGGTGGCTTAAACATCTGCAAGAGTACAACTTCAAGGTACAACATCGACGGGGGCGCCTTCATGGTAATGCAGATGGCTTATCACGAAGACCGTGCCCGGAAGACTGCCGACATTGCCACAGAAAGGAAGAACAAAACTCAAGCGAACATGTTAAGTCATCACTGTAGATTTCCTGGCAGACGGCTGGACAACACAAGACTGTCGACAAGAATATATGACTGATGAAGACATTGGACCGATCTTGACACCACAAGAGGAAGGTCGCCGCCCGGATTGGCAAGATATCTGCCACGGTTCCGAAGTGCTGAAGGGCTACTGGGCACAATGGGAATCCCTTACCTTAGAGAACGGATTGCTGAAAAGGGCTTGGGAAAGTGCAGATGGACGAGACGTGGTCATGCAGTTAATAGATCCCCGAAGTAAAGTGCAGTCTGTTTTGAAGGAGACGCATGATGGGACGTCTGGAGGCCGTCTTGGCGTTAACAAAACCTTTGACAAAATACGGAAGCGATTCTGTTGGCTTCATCTTCGCCACGACGTAGAGGAATGGGTTCGGACGTGTGAAATATGTGCTGCAAGCAAGGGCCCACAAACCAGAAGCAGGGGAAAAATGAGACAGTATAACGTTGGACTGCCTTTCGAGAGAATTGCCATAGACATTGCTGGACCATTCCCATTTACTGACGATAGAAACCGGTACATCATGGTTGTAGGTGACTACTTTACTAAGTGGGTGGAAGCCTACGCAATTCCAAATCAGGAGGTTACCACTGTGGCATAGCAGTTAGTTCACAACTTCTGTTACCGTTATGGAGCCCCTATGGAAATCCATACGGATCAAGGGAGAAATTTCGAATCAGGAGTGTTTAAATAATTATGCCGTCTACTCGGAATTCGAAAGACCAGGATAACGCCTCTGCATCCTCAGTCGGACGGGATGGTTGAGAGATTCAATAGGACACTTGAGCAGCAAATTTCGAAGGTTGTTGACGAGAACCAAACAGACTGGGACCAACGTATACCACTATTCCACATGGCGTATAGATCATCAGTACACGACACAACCGGCATGACTCCAGCAAAATTGGTGTTTGGGCGGGAGACTCGTCTTCCTGGGGACTTAATGTTCGGATCACCTGAGACTCAGTCCCAAGAGCCACCGAACTATTCCTCGCAATTAGAAAACCAACTGCGAGAAATGAATCGCTTGGTAAGAGGACGGCTGAAGATTTCCAGTGATGAAATGAAAACTCGGTATGACATTCGCAGCAATAGTGTGGGTTCCAAGAAGGAGATCAGGAATTGTTCAATCCAAAGCGCCGTCGTGGTCGCTCACCTAAGCTTCAGTCTAACTGGGAAGGACTCTACACTGTGAAAAAAAGAATCAACGATATTGTTTATCGGATTCAACAGGAAGGGCAGCGAAATTTCAAGGTCGTCCACCTAGATCGCCTGGCTAAGTACTACTTCAGAGACGGTTTGCCAGTTCGGGACGAACAGGCTTAAGGCGGGGACAGTGTTACGACATCACAGAACAATCTATGTCTCTATCGAACGTTCCAGAGAGATCCAGAATGTAATGCGGTGGTGTACGTGCTTATTGACGCATTCGCGAGATTTTTCTGGAGGTCTCCAGTCGCGTGGACTGTGTCAAGGCCGCAATTAAATACGTCATACACTGGCGCTAAGACGCAGTTTGGAACGTTCTGGTCTGTGAGCGGAGGTATAAGTACATGGCGGCAGCGGCCTTAGTTTTCAGTATAGTGGCGATATATTTACAGTGCGGTTCGAGTTATTATCGGGGGATATTACTGTGTACGTTCAAGTGGTTATTAGTGAAGTGTTGCGTTTTATAATCGGGCGGTGTAGTTGCAATAACAATTGTGTTTAATATTAGTTGACATAAAATTTGCGTGTGAACAATTTTCACTTGATTTGTTATAAGAGACTGTGTTGTTAATTACGAACTGTTAACTGTGAAAATAAAACCTGGTGATTAGTGACTTAATTGGTGTCTTGTACTTATTTTGTTTTCCACTGTACCTACGACGATCAAGTAGACCGTTGTAACAATATAAATGGTGTTTCCATGGCTTCTAATTTCTTAAAAGTATATAGTGCTCATTATAACCAACATAATGGAATACAAAATTTCAAAAATCTTAAGATTCATAAGTGCGTACTCTATTCTAACGTAAAAGACAATGCACAAATGTGTTGATACCCTTGAACCACTTCAGCCACCAGCTACCAAACCAATCCACAGAATCAACCTAAGTACTTGTGTCAAGAGTGAATTAAAGGGGCAGGAGAAATACCTTGCTGAAAAGAATTTCTCCCTACAGGAAAAATAACACAATTCAGAGAAAGACATCAAAGGAGAAGATACTGAAATGTCAGTCAGCAGACAAACACTCATATCAGTCAAATGAAATGGAACAAACACTCCAATACACTGACTGGGCTTTGGGAATCTACACAAAACGTCTACATAAGTAATATACTATGTATTTAGAGACAGTTTCGAACGTGAAATTTCAGTAACAAAAATATACTTGCTAGATGTGTCTAGGGAGTGGAACAATTTACAGTAAACAAAAATCATCTTATATATGATTGTGAATTGTGGTATGACATATACAATGGGTATAGAAAATATTACCCAGCAGTACTGCAATGCTTAAATAAGAAAATGACTTAACACTTATCATACGTTACCCGCACTTGCTGCGGGCACGTCTATTTGTGTCTGTAGAAATAATTACGTAAAACCTGGAAGCTGCATGACCTGGAACATTATCTCTCAAATATTTAGTTAATAAAAAAAAAAATATCGCAGCACTTTTGTGTTTGCTCCTTTTCTGCAAAAAAACGCTCCTTTTCTGCAAATAGGCATCATATGTTTTTACAGCCTTTCCATGGCAAATTATTATTAAATTTTCCTGCAGAAAATTATGAAGGTATTATTAATAAATATCTTTTTATATATTCATCTGGTGACTAGTTTATAGATATAATTAATTTTAATTAGATTTTATGTAACATTTATATATGCAAACTGATGCAAAACTTTTGTAAAAGTTTTTTGTTTGTAAAATGGATTTTTTAAAAATTAATTTAAAAATGTTAATCATCATGTTATTTTTAAATAGTTTCTGTCAATTTTGCATTATATATATAACGCATTACTGAGGATTATAATAAATAAGTTTCAGTAAATTTTAATGAGTCTTTGCAGAAAAATAATGAAATACGTACATGAAAAATCATGCATGTCCAAAGTGTTAAACAATATAATTCTCAAATTATTCCTCTGTAAATAACTCGTTGAGTTTCCTGCAGGTCTCCCATGTAATATCTTCAAATAAATACATAAGTAGGTTTATTTTCACCTGATGCATGTTTCACAGAAATTATTCTGTATCTTCAGAGGTTTGTTTGAATTGTAATTCTCAAATTATATAGTAATATGTGTACAAGTTTTATAGTGTAGATGTCTTACTATATATTTTTTTAAATTTAATTAATGTACTGTTTACTGTGAGTATTCCAGTGGCAGTATTCGACAAAGATGGTAAAAAGAAAGTGTCAATGGTAATTTATGAGTGAGATTTACATGAGAATCGTGAATGGTAAATAAGAAAGACTAATTATATATACCATATTTTTGGTTCACCAGAACCACTATTTTTAAAAAGATTCTTTTCCATATCACATAATTCAAAAATCCCTATCACCTCGATCTCTTGACAGTATAGATGGTCTTGCAATTTTTCCTCCTTTGTTAGTGAGCCAGATTGTTTCAAAAACGAGCTGTGATGATTTTGGTATTGCCGATAATCTGCAGAAAATTGTGAGCGGGTTAACGGGTAAGGAAGGTATGAAATGATAGGGAAAATGGAAGGGAAGGGAAAACCAAGAATGGGACAGACAGATGATGTCAAGAACGTTCTGAGAAAGACTGATTAGACTGACGTGAAGAACAGAAGCTAAGGTGATTGGAAGTTTTTGTTGTAATTTGATTACGTGAATGCGATTCTTAAAATTATTGTTAATTCATGGCGCAATATAATCATTACTAATTATAAAGTTTCGGACATTAGCCATCGTGAGTTAAAATTAAGCAACACGACGTTTCGACCTCTATAGAATAAGTTGTCGTCTTCAGGCGAACAAAAAATGAATACAAAGATAAATCTATCACTACGAAATAGATATCGTCAAAAACTCCAAATCTTAGTTACACAAATATATTGCTAAAAAAAATTAGGTTCACTGACAACATTGAGGATTAATAATTACTGTATGTGTCTGTTCGACAGAGTCATCGTACTGAAATCTCAGGTAAACGTTTTTTTCTTGGATTTCGTTGTCCATGACGTATCCGTTACTTAACTAAATATAATTAATTCACTACCGACTCGGAACACAAAGTTTTTTATGGGTAAAAACGTGAAAGTTTTACCTCATAGCCTGAACCAGTGTTTCCTTATTAAAAGGTTCGTCAGAGGCTGCCGTTGGGAGCACTGTCCGTCTTATTTTTGGTGACGGTATCGACTTTTGAAAGATCGATGTTGTGTGTGTGGGGTGTGATATGTTCGAATAATGCGTGTGATTTGAATTGTGTCTGTTCGTTTAGGATGTCGTTTTTATGTGTTTTCGTGTGTTTGTATATTTCCAGTTGTTCTACTATACAGGGGAAACAAAAGACAATGTGAACAGTTACTAACGCACATAAACAAAATACACATAAACAAATATACAACATAACCTTTACTGCTGAATACGAACACAACAATAGCATAATCTTCTTAGACCTCTTCATCACAAAATTTGAACACAGACACAAATTCAGTAACAGAAAACCGACTACAACTGACACAGTAATACACAACTCCTCCAATCACCCAATACAACACAAATTAGCTGCCTTCAGAACTATGATACATAGACTTAACAACATCCCACTAGATGAAAAAGACTACAAAGACGAACTAAACACGATAAAATATCTAGCAGAATCCAACGGATACAACAGACCAATAATCAATAAACTCCTACACAAAACACAAAACTAACAACAGACAAAGACAGAAAACAACAAATTCATAACACTAACATACATCAACAACCAAACTGAAAAAATAGCCCACAAATTCAAAAAAGCAGGATACAGAATCGCATACAAAAATTCGATCTACCTGGTGTTTACAAACTAAATTGCTCAGATTGTAACAAATTCTACATAGGCCAGACAGGACGTAGCTTCAAACAAAGATATATTGAACACACAAAGGCACTACATTCCACTACAGAATCCACCTTTGCAAACCACCTCATTGAAGCAAACCACACATACAAAAACATCGACAATAACATCGACAATAACATAGACATTCTACACGTACACACAAAAGGCCGAAAACTAGACACTTTAGAACAATTGGAAATATACAAACACACGAAAACACATAAAAACGACATCTTAAACGAACAGACACAATTCAAATCACACGCATTATTCGAACATGTCACACCCCACACACACAACATCGATCTTTCAAAAGTCGATACCGTCACCAAGAACAAGACGGACAGTGCTCGCAACGGCAGCCTCTGAAAAAGCTTATTAAAAGCGAAAACTGGTTCACGCTATAAGGTACAACTTTTACGTTTTTACCTATAAAAAACTTTGTGTTCCGAGTCGGTAGTGAATTAATTATATTTAGTTTTTTTTAGTGCGATAATAGAAATTTACATTTAAAAGGACAAATTTCCTACCCCAAAACAGAACCAGTAGAGAATTGGATGTCCAGGCACAATATTACGCTTCAACGTTTAATTGCGAGCACACACAAACATAACTTACTAATCTCTTCAGGACTAACGATGGTCTCTATCCTCTTGCACTCATACTGGCACTCAGGAGGAGGTTCAAGGATCCATTTTTTCTGGCCCTTTAACTGCGCCTGCCAGGAAGGATGCGTTACACTGTCCACCTGGATAAAGAAAACCAATTGTCACACACGATATTATAAACTAATGTAAGCGATGACATAAAGGCAGCTTGCTTACGTGCATTTTCGCTCCGTAACCCGGACTTCCCATGAATATCCAGTCGACTTTCTTGTTCTCGGCGGTTTCCGGAAGGAAGTACGGACGCGAGTAATGCTCCCTGAGTATCCTGGCCGCGTGGTCGTCGCAGTTACTCCATCCGATGTACCACGGTTTGGTTCCGTCGCGCATGTGCGCTCTCTCATCGCTCATGTTGAACACTTCCCTGAGGCTTCTGAACTCCGTCTGATACGGAAAAAACTGGCAAGCGTCTTGTCCGTAACTGTCCTTGTACAGCTCTTTGAAGAAGTAAAAGGTGAATACGTGCTGAGCTGTCCAGTTTTCCATGGCGTCGACAACAATGACTGGTCGACCCGTGTACGCGTACCTGACAAACAAACAGAAACGTATCTTAATGTGTCACATACACGTTTTGCATAGACCAGTGACGTAAGGCAGTGGTTCCCAAAGTGGGGTCCGCGACATGTTTCAAGGGGTCCGCAGACACTTTTAAAGTAAACTTAGAATATACCGTAATTTTATCCGACGTTTTATACTCTAAAACCTAAATTTTAGAATCTTAAAACAATTAGTACAGGATTCCAGTCTTTTTTTTGTTTGGTTCAAACTAATTGTAATTGTAAAAGTAATTTTAAACTAATGGCTCTAATAATGCCTTTAAATCATGTCGTGTAGCAGATCTGTTTGTCAGCCGAACTGACTAGACCTCTCTCTTACACTACAAAAAGAAGTTTCATTGGCAGAACTTTCAACTGACAGTTCATTAAAATTACAGTTTTTGCAATTACAGCTAGCTGACTTCAGGTTATATGTATAATGACTGACTATCCTGAACTCGCAAAAAAATCTTTGAAGCATTTAACTGTTTCCCTCTACTTATTTGTGTGTAACCGCTTTCTTCCTGCTCACGTACTTGAAGTCAAAGTTAAGAAATAAACTTAATGTCGAGACTGAGTTAATATAGAAATTATCATACATTAAAGCCAATATTGCAGAGCCAATTGTTCAAAAGCAGCTTCATTGTTCACATTAAACTACGTTTGATATCATTAATATTATAATTTTGCAAGATAAGAGAATTTTGATTTTAATTAAAATATAAGAGTTTCTATCTTATGTTTGTTTTACTTCAGAACTAAGACGGGGTCCGTGAATTTTTAAATTATTTGGGGGGGGGGGGCCGCGGACTGAAAAGTTTGGGAACGACTGACGTAAGGTATAGAATTTGATCTTGTGGGGGGGGGGTCCACTAGAGAAGAAAAAACGACTTAAGACTAATCGACATTACTATCTTTAAAGTGGTTGAAAAACGTGTGATAACATCCTGAAATCAATCCCATTAAAGTAAACGGTAATCCCATTAAAAAGTACGGGTTTCAATAACTAATTCTACATTCTTATCAGTGGGGTATCTATAATTTGGTCTTGGGGAGGTCCAGGGCCCGGTTGAGTCGGCTTCATAAAAAAGAAACAAAGTTAACACTAATCGACGTTACTATCTTTAAAGCTGCTGAATCAGTCCCATTAAAGTAAACACACAATAAACACACGTGTTACTGAAACATTGTTTAGAAGATACAGTACTTACTGACTGAATTGGAATTCCTATATTTCACATTTCAAACGTATAGGCTACATAAATGCTGTGTAATAAAGCTATTTGTGTATTTAAGAAAGAGTTACTAACTGTTAAACACAGCTAAAAAAATAATCAAAGAGCCTAACAATTAAGAGATTAACAAAATTTGTCAACTTTTTCGATAATCTGGGAGGTGGGTTTCGGTCCGTTCACCAGATCATGGTATAGACATTACTGGTACAGTGTTGGTAGTACCTCCGATCTCATCGTTCATTCAATATGTTTGTGTAACACGAACAACAACGCTCAATGTTCTGATCACAAGAACGCCAGGTGTTACGGGTAACTAGAACTGTGGGAATCTCAGCGATCAAACGTACACACATGCACACAGCATCGCACGATAAAAGAAATCTATAATTTTAGTTTCATTTTTAAGACAATTTTTGTTTGCATAATATCGACTGGCAAGTTTTATTTGAATCAATACGTTCGAGCCAGAAGCGAAGTACAGTAGAACCTACGGGACCGAAGGGGTGACGAATTACCGACGGAGTAAGAAACAAACCCATTAAAGACAATATAAAATGTTTTATTACAACACTAGCAATGTACAGTATTAATGCTATGCTCGAACATATTTATTGCTTGAAATGTTCAAACTCAAACAAGTTAAGCACTGTAATTTAAAAAAAAATTCTTGGATTTCGTTGTCCATGACGTGTCCGTTACTTAACTAAATATAATTAATTCACTACCGACTCGGAACACAAATACTTTTGTGTTCCGAGTCTGTAGTGAATTAATTATATTTTAAAAAAAATTAGTTATACGATTGTGGGAAAGTTTTGTGGACACGTATGCAACAATTTCATCATCACTAAACTTTCTGGTAAATTCTTGGATTTCGTTGTCCATGACGTGTCCGTTAACTAAATATCACTATTACATTAACGATTCCGGTAAGTCTATTGACGTCGTCTTCATCCAAACTGTAGGGATTGGCATACATCTAACAATTCCAAGACCTTCTGCTTCTGTAGACGCTGGTTGTAATTCAGATGGCCGTACCTTATTCCAGGTAGATTTTAGAGTGCCTTCTGGAATACTTTGCCAGGCATCAGCAATCCGACTGAATTTTCGGAAACGTATTACGCTCCTAACAACACAACACAACACTTATTGTACCGTGTACACAAGTACGAAACACCCATTCTCGGAACCAATACTTTCCGGCATCCGTTCTCCTGGCTATTATTAAAACCCCGGCCACAATCAGCACGTTTCTGGTTTACCCCGGCTATAATTAGAGCGTAGGCCTATATGTTACTCGCTTATTATTAAAGAAAAAGAAAAAAGCTTGAGTGGGTGACGAATTACAGAGGGAGACGAATTAGCGGGTGACGAATTAGTGAGGTTCCACTGTATGTAGTTATACGAGAAGGTCATATATCATGTCACCTGCAGCCGGGCAGGCTTATACAATTTTGTAATTTGAAGGAGCAGAATTTGGGATCCACCGTTTAGCTGGGAAGAGAAATCTGAATGGTGCTTGTAGCGACAAATACGTCTTGAAAGAAACTTTAAAAGTAAGCGTTCTGACTGAACTTTACCCCGTACAATAATGTTAGTTTTAGTTGTATGATGGTTTATCGCTCTAAGAAATCTATATAATTTGTTATTCATTTGATGCAGTTAATAAGTTCAGATACCTGGGTAACTTGATAGATAATGAAGGGTCCATAAACACGACGATACATGACATGATACAGATAGGAAATAGTGAATATTATGCCAGCAGGAGACTATTAAGGAGCAAACTCTTAGTCGTAACACAAAAACAATAATATTAGTCTGACACTTATCAGACTGGTCTTTACTTGCGAGGCACGGACATTAACAAAAATAGAACAAGAAACGCTAAGAAGATTTGAAAGAAAGATTGGAAGATATGTTTATGGCCCGGTTAAAGAAGTCGATGAATGGAGAATAAAATATAACCAGGAGACAGATGAACTATTGAAGCATGAGGACATTGTAAGATTCGTAAAGGTTCAACGAATACAGTGGCTAGGAGACCGAGAGCGGATGGATGATCAGCGTATGCCGAAGAAAATCTTGAGGGCGCAAGTCTATAAAAGCAGAAAGAGGGGCCTAGGATAAAATGATTGGATGAGGTGCTAGAAGATCTAAGAAGAATGCATGTTAGAGGTTATACGGAGATGTGACGATTTAATTCTAACTGTAATCGTAAATAAAAAAAAATTAAGTTTGCGAGCGATTAAGTATTTTTAAATCGCACTATAAAACCTAAACCCCCGTATTAACTCAGAAGGAGAATGAGAAGTGATTGAAAATCTACAGGAGCACTAATAAAAAAGGCCGAATTGTAAAAAAGTTATTATTATCATAATTAACCCTTTGCTAGTCATCATGCGGTGACCTGTTAATTCCAGACTCAACGTGTTTATCGAGTCGTCTGTAATTTAGGAAGATATAAAAATCATAATGTTTATAATTAGAAATTTGAATTAGTAGTTAAAATAACTCACTTAAATTATATATGTATAATTAAGGTATGGTTTTTGGTAATAAGAATGTTAACTTAAATAAAAATAGGAACTATATTGTCGCGGAGTACTTGCCCCTCTCCTTTGTTATGTACCAGTTGAATCGAGAAAAAGATTCGCTATGTTGCCTTCACGCCGTACAGGCGTAAGAGCGAGAGCTCTACCAAAATGTATTTGATTTGTTTGTTTTATTTAACTGTAGTATATTAGCTACCACTGCTAAACGTGGAAAGCATTGTGTCATGTATCAATAACATAAATATGTGTTAAGAAGAAGATGTAAAATGTAACACAAAAACAGAACTAGTGGTAAGCAAGATGACGTCTCCCCTCAAGAGGTAACTCCAATTACAACATCACTCCTGAAGATGTGATCTGCAGAAACTTCATAAAGACACGTATACGATGCATAAGACGCTGCCTAGGACATCCGTGAATCTACATCTACTTACACCAAAGAAACTTCAATCTCCGCAGTGAACATCCGACCTAATTCTTGCCGAAGACACGACCCAGATGATGACGCCGACTACAAGGATTCCCAAGACGGACACCCCAGGACGAGGTTACTACGTTCAATTGTAAAGGTGACTCGATAGCCTTGCTATCGAGAGTTAATCAAATTTGATACACAACTCACTTCTAAAAGAGACTTTTCAAAGACGATTAATTTTATTTAAAAATTAAAATGAGACAATCTAACAGTTTACTGTAAAATTCAATTATCATACGTTGTAACGCCTTAAATGTAAAAGTAATTTATTATCACTTCAAGTAATAATGCCATTCTTCAAATGGTAGAAGAAGTCTTGCAAGCTTCTAGATGAACTGAAAATAATTATGTCTTTACTATAAATATACATAAAGTAAACTCGGATCCGAGGTATAAGAATACATAATCAATTTGATCCCAAAGTTTTATGAAAAGCATTTAAATATTTTAGTTTAATTAATGATGTCATGGGATCTTTTAGTAACTGTTGTTAAGAAAGAGAAGTCGTCTTGTTACACATGAAAATGAGTGCATAAATCAGTAAAATACCTACCCTTGTTTCCTTATACTTATAGTGAGTAATTTGTTCAATTAATTTTGACTTTAAATACAGTTCGTTACAACGTAGCAGCCCATGTAATTGGCAGACGTCAGTTAAGATGGGTTCCCTGGATTTGTAACGCGGCAATACGTTACAAAATTGCGCCACTCTGCTTAAAGTTAAAGTAGTTGCGAGCATCGTGACGCAACAAAATTGCGCCACTCTGCTTAATTTTATTAGTAAGGTAAATAACTCACGGCATTCAGCTATTGATCTATGCACTACATTCCCTGAGTGATGTGAATGTAATTGATGTAACTTTAATTTTCAAAAAAAAAAAAGAATTTGTTTTGAGATACGTAAATGATAGTCAGTATAAATTGAAATATCATTGTATGAAGATATATGCATGTACCTACTTGCATACATGAATTGTAATGCTTGGTCAACTGCTCAGTCTTTAACAGGTTTGTATTATGACAATCCAAGACCTGTTGTTTCTTGAATAATGCAGGCTTATTCAATCTGCATAGTATATGTTAGTGTATGTTTGTCGTCACGGTAAAGAAAAAAAAATCTTGTTAATAATAATGCTCCTGTGTAAAGTAGACCCGGTTAATTACGTGGAAAGAATTTCGTAACTTGAAATTTTTACCAAAATAAATAATTGATTTAATTGGGGAAAGTACATGAATTAATAAAGTCAAACTGTTATAAACCGTAATACACGTGTAAGTTGAAGGTGTGCATTGTTGAATAAGATTCACCCTAGCGTCCGACTGGCTTCTCCAGTTTAAACCGGTCGATTTAGTTAATCGGTGGCATTGTGTAGAGAACAATACGTGAGCGTAAACCCCCGCATTCTCACGGACACACTGACCCTACCTTTGTTTACTAAATAAAAGAGGGTGGCCTACATTCAAGCAAACAGCTGATCGGCTATTTAACTTTGAAAAATATATGTGTGTGAAATTTCTGTCTCTCCCTTAGAAGAGAAATTGTTCTTTTCTGAATTATGCAAATTATTTACCCAAGAATTTATCTTATATGTGTAATTAATGTGTAGTGTTGTAGAATTAGTTTTAAGTACGTTTTAATGTGTTAGAACTAAGATAAAAATGGCCCAATTCAATCCGGATTTGTTATTAAAAGACGAGCTGTCTTACGAAGCTCTTTTGCGTGGACTACCCCATGCGAATGTAACAGTCGCGGAATTGCGTAGGTCAATACGCGAATGTGGATTTGATACACCCGCGCAATTAAACAACCTAAGCGAACTCGATTATGAGAGCGAGAGAGAAATTTGTAATGCCAAGTATAGTGAGCTTACCTTATTGTCTCAAACCCTCCAAGACGAGAAATCTCCGGCGATAATTTTGCGGACTACCCAGAGAATAGAGCATTTAACCCGGCGAATGAAAAATTTGTTGATCTGGCCTAATCTTACGGAAATACCTCCTGAAGTACAAAACCTAGCTCACGAAGCTTTACGCCGCTTACCCACAATTATTAATGACTTAAGAAGAAGATCCGACTCGTTCAGGATGGATGAAATAGAGAAGTCCTTAAAGAAATTACACATCTCCCCCGTACAATCACCTACTACTGATCTACCTCCGCCTAACACTGATCGGAACTCACCCGCCGTATCGCAAACGCAAGCTAACCAAGAGCAAAATACTGATAGAGACTTAAATGCTCCTCCTCCCGATCGTTTCCAGATTCGTCCCGGAACTCATGAATTGACCACCCCGAATGCATCATATCGTTCTCCTAAAGGAATGCCAACCTTGAACTATAACGCGGACCTATACGGTAAAATTACTCATCCTGTGGAGAAAATCTTAACTGAAATCCCTTACACCGATGGATTAAATGTCTCCAAACTACTAATTTTCATTAACTACCTCCTGCAGATAAAAGATCTACAGCAGCTGAATGACTGGCAAATTTTGCAAGTTCTGCTACCGAAATGTAAACCTCCGTTAAAGAATCGTGTGATAGAAGCTCTAACCTCTACATTTCCAGTAGAAGAGCTACATAGCTCGATAATAAAGTACTTTATCCCAACCGGTATTTATGAAGAAATTAAAAGAAAGACTGTACTCCGAGTACAAGGAAATCAGGAGAGATTAGCTCATTACATCTCCGATATCAGGGAGTCATCTCGACTACTACGTGTAGATTGGAATGAGACACAGATGGTCGACACCATTTTAATAGGACTGTCACCTGAGGAAAGATCTCGTTTATCGTTGATAAATAGACCAAACACAATTGCAGATCTAGAACAGTGCAGTATCCATTCGTCAAATGTATGGTACTCCGATCAAAATAGACATGCAATGAAACCCGCAGAAACTAATAGAAATGAATTGCGAGCCCTAGTGCCCGATGTAACAACCCCGCATGAAAGCCAAGTTTTCAGTAGACCTCACAATGTGCGCAAATCTGGTAAGTTAAGTGTAACACCATATAAAGCGGAAACAAGGTACCCTCCTCGCAATAAACCCATCTGTTATAATTGCGGCGAATATGGACACATAAGAAAAGACTGCAAGAGTAAGCCATTGGAACGGAAACACCCAGATCCAAAAAACATGTAAGGCAGGGAGACCCGAAATCCTGTGTCTTCCGCAGCAACTCGAAATCTGGTGAACATAAAGAAAAATATAATATATTTTATAACCAACGTGGAAGGAAACGAAGTTCGAAAGAAATAGATCCCTATGTGAGAGAATTTCGTGAAAAATGTAACGCTATAAATAAATGTAACTGGACTAAAAGTCTATTACCATTAATACGAGTTGACTTAGGCGTTACCTCCACAATCGCATTAATTGATTCGGGATCTAGCAGAACTTTAATCAGCCAAGAATTAGCGGACAAATTAGCGAAACACCATCTAGTAAAACGGAGTCAACCGGTGAATATAAAGTGTGCTACCGCCAATAAACGAAATATAATAATAAAACTGAGCATTACCGTTAAAGTTAAAATCAAGAACCTAACCTGGATGTTTACAATGTTAGTATGTAAGGAATTAGGACCTGATTTAATATTAGGAGCAGACTTTATTAGTAAAACGGGAATGATTCTTGACATCTATGAGCAAAAATATTATTTCCGATTCGACCGTACACGGAAATATAAATTTGATTGTAATAATGAGAAAAAGAAAAATAATTGTTCATCTACTGCACATGTAATACATCAAGAGTCAGATTTATCTCATCTAGAAAGTAGAGATAGAGTGAGAATACTGAAATTAATAAAAGAATTTTCCTCAGTTCTTACACCTAAACTAGGACTCACTAAACTAATAGAATATAAAATTAATCTGAGTGATCAGAAAGTAATACGCCTACCTCCGTACAAGTTGTCGCCTCCCAAGATGGAAGTGATGAGAAACCATATCAACAAGTTGTTGGAGCAAGGAGTCATTGAACCCTCTACTTCCCCATATTCTTCACCCTCCTTTTTAGTACCAAACGGTCAAGATAAACACAGACTAGTTGTGGACTACAGGCAATTAAACAAAAGAATAGAATTTGAATCTATCCCTCTTCCAGACATCCATAGTGCTTTCCATTACTTCACGAAAGCTATGGTCTTTACGGTAATGGATCTGAATCGAGCTTTTCACCAAATACCCCTTTCTGAAGAATCAAAACGTCTAACCGCGTTTGCAGTTCCTTTTAACTTGTACCAATTTACTAGAGTACCCTTTGGAATATCTCAAGGAAGTTCCGTATGTAGTAGACTATTAGAAAGGATATTTCACGATATTAAATTTAAATATGTGTATCACTATTTGGACGACATCGTTATATATAGCGAATCTATGGAACTACATATTAAACACCTACGCGAAGTGTTATCTCGGTTACGAAGACCAGGATTAACTGTTAACCCAAAGAAGGTAAGTTTTGCCGTCCCACAGTTTTCATTCTTAGGTCACATCGTGAAAGCGAATGGAAAGGTAAGCATTGACCCCGAACGAACCCGCGCTATTAGAGAATTTTCACCCCCACGAGATGCAAAAGGCATAGCCCGATTTTTGGGAATGGTAAATTATTTCCACAAATATATTCCCCATCTTGCCGAAATAGCAGCACCCCTAAATTCCTTACGAAAGAAGGGAACGAAGTTTGAATGGAGCTCACGACATCAAAACGCGTTTGAGCAACTTAAAGAAAGTATCATATCTCCCCCAGTTTTGCAACTAGCGGATTTCACGAAACCTTTCGTAGTGCAGACCGACAGTTCCAGTGTAGCGTTAGGTGCAGTGATATATCAAGAGATAGAAAACTGTAGACTACCTATTAGTTATGCATCGCGAACACTGAGCTACCAAGAAAGAAAGTATTCCGCATATGAATTGGAATGTTTAGCAATTGTTTTTGCATTCGAGAAGTTCAAACCCTTCCTAGAACATAAAGAATTCCTTTTGGAAACTGACAATCAAGCGTTATCTTGGTTACTGAATCACCCTAAAGAGTTAGGACGTATTGGGAGATGGATATTGAAGTTAAACTGCTACAAATTCAGAGTGGAGCATATAAAAGGTACCCAAAACGTAGTCGCTGATACCCGGGACAGCATGTTCCAGTCGCCCACTAAAACTCCCGAAAGCAAGGAGAATCCGGAAATAGCACTTGCTAACGCCGTAATTACCGAGTTCTCCCTTGCCTTTACAAACATTGCTCTGTATCAACAACAAGACCCCTTACTGAAGCCTATTATAGAACAACTTACGCAAGGTATTAAATCCGAGAAATACGTTTTGAGTAAAAATGTACTATGTCACAAGATAAGAAGCGGAAAGGAACTAAGAATAATAACCCCTGATGTAATTAAGCCCATGCTGATGGAATACTTCCATTCATCTACCATAGGAGCCCATACGGGAATCAATAAGACAATACATCGTGTTCGAAAGGAATATCATTGGAACAATATGAACAGCGAAATAGCCAGTTTCGTAAAGAAATGTACATTATGTGCCCTCAGTAAACCCGCCAGAAATAATCAAGTAAGCCAACTGATTTCAGAAATCCCTTTGGTTCACCAAATTTGTTTGGATGTATCCCATGCGACGAGCATTAGCGTCGACGACTGTAAAAATATTGCAGGAAAGATTATTTAAAGATTACGGTACACCTGTACGTATAGTATCAGATAATGGACCACAGTTTAAAGCGAAAGAATTTAAGAATATGTGTTTCAAGTTAGGAATAGACCATATAACCACTACGGAGTATCGACCGCAAGGCAATATTGCTGAAAGGTATCTACGAAACCTCAAATCTGCGCTAATCGCCTATCATGCGAACGATCATACGTCGTGGGACCAAAACCTATCCTGGATTCAATTCGCCTTTAATTCAGTTTACCACGAAGTTCACAAGTCGACCCCGTTTGAGTTACTGTACAAATACCGACCAAACCACCCTTTGTCCACAAGATGGAATATACACGACCTGCTGCCTCCGCAAATAACGGATAAGCAGATAAAGCAAATATGGAATAAAGCCCGCTCTAATTTAAGAGCGAACTTAGAGAAATCCAGAAAATACCACGAGAAAGGTATTCATAACAATTCAATTAGGTACCAATTAGGTGACCTAGTAATGTATAAGACTCACCCCACTAGTAGTGCAATTGATAAGACCACCTCTAAACTATCATACCGATGGTGTGGCCCTTACCAAATCCAGAAGTACCTAACTCCAGTTACAGTAGCCCTGTACGAACCTGCGACTCGAAAATATGTGCGGAGAACACATATTTCGCAGCTAAAATTGTATAAGAAGAAGAGAAGGAATAGTATAACCCAAAATAGAAAAGGGAATACTAGGTAGTGAAGTATATTATACTTCTGAAACAGTGGAAAATGTTAAACGTAGAGTTTGGAAATGAGGCCTGATCAACCTGAGATCCAGTTCTGCGAAGAATAAGTAAATGAGTACTCAATGAAAACAAGACGGAATTCTAAATAGCAAAAGATTTAGAAAATTACTCTACAGAGAAAGAGTAAGACAACCAAAAAGAAAAAAAAACGGTAGTAGATTTAAGTGATAGAGATAAGAAAGAGTTTTGTGTTTTAATATGTAGATATTAAATGTGAATAGTATGTAAAAAAAAAGGGTAGTTAATAAGAAAATATAAAAGTATGTTATGGAGAAGAAGCAAGTAGATATAACGCTAACCAATAACTATGTGAAAGAAATTACACACACTGACACCATACATGCTCCAAGTCCCCAATTGTGCGTTAGACAAAAAAAAACCCCCGTAACGTGAAACTTAAGCGGTGGAGTATGTGACGATTTAATTCTAACTGTAATCGTAAATAAAAAAAAATTAAGTTTGCGAGCGATTAAGTATTTTTAAATCGCACTATAAAACCTAAACCCCCGTAT
Source organism: Magicicada septendecula (assembly GCA_034769895.1). NCBI lineage: Eukaryota > Metazoa > Arthropoda > Insecta > Hemiptera > Cicadidae > Magicicada > Magicicada septendecula. The sequence goes on along the minus strand of CM068376.1, from coordinate 323,702,170 downwards.
TAACTCAGAAGGAGAATGAGAAGTGATTGAAAATCTACAGGAGCACTAATAAAAAAGGCCGAATTGTAAAAAAGTTATTATTATCATAATTAACCCTTTGCTAGTCATCATGCGGTGACCTGTTAATTCCAGACTCAACGTGTTTATCGAGTCGTCTGTAATTTAGGAAGATATAAAAATCATAATGTTTATAATTAGAAATTTGAATTAGTAGTTAAAATAACTCACTTAAATTATATATGTATAATTAAGGTATGGTTTTTGGTAATAAGAATGTTAACTTAAATAAAAATAGGAACTATATTGTCGCGGAGTACTTGCCCCTCTCCTTTGTTATGTACCAGTTGAATCGAGAAAAAGATTCGCTATGTTGCCTTCACGCCGTACAGACGTAAGAGCGAGAGCTCTACCAAAATGTATTTGATTTGTTTGTTTTATTTAACTGTAGTATATTAGCTACCACTGCTAAACGTGGAAAGCATTGTGTCATGTATCAATAACATAAATATGTGTTAAGAAGAAGATGTAAAATGTAACACAAAAACAGAACTAGTGGTAAGCAAGATGACGTCTCCCCTCAAGAGGTAACTCCAATTACAACATCACTCCTGAAGATGTGATCTGCAGAAACTTCATAAAGACACGTATACGATGCATAAGACGCTGCCTAGGACATCCGTGAATCTACATCTACTTACACCAAAGAAACTTCAATCTCCGCAGTGAACATCCGACCTAATTCTTGCCGAAGACACGACCCAGATGATGACGCCGACTACAAGGATTCCCAAGACGGACACCCCAGGACGAGGTTACTACGTTCAATTGTAAAGGTGACTCGATAGCCTTGCTATCGAGAGTTAATCAAATTTGATACACAACTCACTTCTAAAAGAGACTTTTCAAAGACGATTAATTTTATTTAAAAATTAAAATGAGACAATCTAACAGTTTACTGTAAAATTCAATTATCATACGTTGTAACGCCTTAAATGTAAAAGTAATTTATTATCACTTCAAGTAATAATGCCATTCTTCAAATGGTAGAAGAAGTCTTGCAAGCTTCTAGATGAACTGAAAATAATTATGTCTTTACTATAAATATACATAAAGTAAACTCGGATCCGAGGTATAAGAATACATAATCAATTTGATCCCAAAGTTTTATGAAAAGCATTTAAATATTTTAGTTTAATTAATGATGTCATGGGATCTTTTAGTAACTGTTGTTAAGAAAGAGAAGTCGTCTTGTTACACATGAAAATGAGTGCATAAATCAGTAAAATACCTACCCTTGTTTCCTTATACTTATAGTGAGTAATTTGTTCAATTAATTTTGACTTTAAATACAGTTCGTTACAACGTAGCAGCCCATGTAATTGGCAGACGTCAGTTAAGATGGGTTCCCTGGATTTGTAACGCGGCAATACGTTACAAAATTGCGCCACTCTGCTTAAAGTTAAAGTAGTTGCGAGCATCGTGACGCAACAAAATTGCGCCACTCTGCTTAATTTTATTAGTAAGGTAAATAACTCACGGCATTCAGCTATTGATCTATGCACTACATTCCCTGAGTGATGTGAATGTAATTGATGTAACTTTAATTTTCAAAAAAAAAAAGAATTTGTTTTGAGATACGTAAATGATAGTCAGTATAAATTGAAATATCATTGTATGAAGATATATGCATGTACCTACTTGCATACATGAATTGTAATGCTTGGTCAACTGCTCAGTCTTTAACAGGTTTGTATTATGACAATCCAAGACCTGTTGTTTCTTGAATAATGCAGGCTTATTCAATCTGCATAGTATATGTTAGTGTATGTTTGTCGTCACGGTAAAGAAAAAAAAATCTTGTTAATAATAATGCTCCTGTGTAAAGTAGACCCGGTTAATTACGTGGAAAGAATTTCGTAACTTGAAATTTTTACCAAAATAAATAATTGATTTAATTGGGGAAAGTACATGAATTAATAAAGTCAAACTGTTATAAACCGTAATACACGTGTAAGTTGAAGGTGTGCATTGTTGAATAAGATTCACCCTAGCGTCCGACTGGCTTCTCCAGTTTAAACCGGTCGATTTAGTTAATCGGTGGCATTGTGTAGAGAACAATACGTGAGCGTAAACCCCCGCATTCTCACGGACACACTGACCCTACCTTTGTTTACTAAATAAAAGAGGGTGGCCTACATTCAAGCAAACAGCTGATCGGCTATTTAACTTTGAAAAATATATGTGTGTGAAATTTCTGTCTCTCCCTTAGAAGAGAAATTGTTCTTTTCTGAATTATGCAAATTATTTACCCAAGAATTTATCTTATATGTGTAATTAATGTGTAGTGTTGTAGAATTAGTTTTAAGTACGTTTTAATGTGTTAGAACTAAGATAAAAATGGCCCAATTCAATCCGGATTTGTTATTAAAAGACGAGCTGTCTTACGAAGCTCTTTTGCGTGGACTACCCCATGCGAATGTAACAGTCGCGGAATTGCGTAGGTCAATACGCGAATGTGGATTTGATACACCCGCGCAATTAAACAACCTAAGCGAACTCGATTATGAGAGCGAGAGAGAAATTTGTAATGCCAAGTATAGTGAGCTTACCTTATTGTCTCAAACCCTCCAAGACGAGAAATCTCCGGCGATAATTTTGCGGACTACCCAGAGAATAGAGCATTTAACCCGGCGAATGAAAAATTTGTTGATCTGGCCTAATCTTACGGAAATACCTCCTGAAGTACAAAACCTAGCTCACGAAGCTTTACGCCGCTTACCCACAATTATTAATGACTTAAGAAGAAGATCCGACTCGTTCAGGATGGATGAAATAGAGAAGTCCTTAAAGAAATTACACATCTCCCCCGTACAATCACCTACTACTGATCTACCTCCGCCTAACACTGATCGGAACTCACCCGCCGTATCGCAAACGCAAGCTAACCAAGAACAAAATACTGATAGAGACTTAAATGCTCCTCCTCCCGATCGTTTCCAGATTCGTCCCGGAACTCATGAATTGACCACCCCGAATGCATCATATCGTTCTCCTAAAGGAATGCCAACCTTGAACTATAACGCGGACCTATACGGTAAAATTACTCATCCTGTGGAGAAAATCTTAACTGAAATCCCTTACACCGATGGATTAAATGTCTCCAAACTACTAATTTTCATTAACTACCTCCTGCAGATAAAAGATCTACAGCAGCTGAATGACTGGCAAATTTTGCAAGTTCTGCTACCGAAATGTAAACCTCCGTTAAAGAATCGTGTGATAGAAGCTCTAACCTCTACATTTCCAGTAGAAGAGCTACATAGCTCGATAATAAAGTACTTTATCCCAACCGGTATTTATGAAGAAATTAAAAGAAAGACTGTACTCCGAGTACAAGGAAATCAGGAGAGATTAGCTCATTACATCTCCGATATCAGGGAGTCATCTCGACTACTACGTGTAGATTGGAATGAGACACAGATGGTCGACACCATTTTAATAGGACTGTCACCTGAGGAAAGATCTCGTTTATCGTTGATAAATAGACCAAACACAATTGCAGATCTAGAACAGTGCAGTATCCATTCGTCAAATGTATGGTACTCCGATCAAAATAGACATGCAATGAAACCCGCAGAAACTAATAGAAATGAATTGCGAGCCCTAGTGCCCGATGTAACAACCCCGCATGAAAGCCAAGTTTTCAGTAGACCTCACAATGTGCGCAAATCTGGTAAGTTAAGTGTAACACCATATAAAGCGGAAACAAGGTACCCTCCTCGCAATAAACCCATCTGTTATAATTGCGGCGAATATGGACACATAAGAAAAGACTGCAAGAGTAAGCCATTGGAACGGAAACACCCAGATCCAAAAAACATGTAAGGCAGGGAGACCCGAAATCCTGTGTCTTCCGCAGCAACTCGAAATCTGGTGAACATAAAGAAAAATATAATATATTTTATAACCAACGTGGAAGGAAACGAAGTTCGAAAGAAATAGATCCCTATGTGAGAGAATTTCGTGAAAAATGTAACGCTATAAATAAATGTAACTGGACTAAAAGTCTATTACCATTAATACGAGTTGACTTAGGCGTTACCTCCACAATCGCATTAATTGATTCGGGATCTAGCAGAACTTTAATCAGCCAAGAATTAGCGGACAAATTAGCGAAACACCATCTAGTAAAACGGAGTCAACCGGTGAATATAAAGTGTGCTACCGCCAATAAACGAAATATAATAATAAAACTGAGCATTACCGTTAAAGTTAAAATCAAGAACCTAACCTGGATGTTTACAATGTTAGTATGTAAGGAATTAGGACCTGATTTAATATTAGGAGCAGACTTTATTAGTAAAACGGGAATGATTCTTGACATCTATGAGCAAAAATATTATTTCCGATTCGACCGTACACGGAAATATAAATTTGATTGTAATAATGAGAAAAAGAAAAATAATTGTTCATCTACTGCACATGTAATACATCAAGAGTCAGATTTATCTCATCTAGAAAGTAGAGATAGAGTGAGAATACTGAAATTAATAAAAGAATTTTCCTCAGTTCTTACACCTAAACTAGGACTCACTAAACTAATAGAATATAAAATTAATCTGAGTGATCAGAAAGTAATACGCCTACCTCCGTACAAGTTGTCGCCTCCCAAGATGGAAGTGATGAGAAACCATATCAACAAGTTGTTGGAGCAAGGAGTCATTGAACCCTCTACTTCCCCATATTCTTCACCCTCCTTTTTAGTACCAAACGGTCAAGATAAACACAGACTAGTTGTGGACTACAGGCAATTAAACAAAAGAATAGAATTTGAATCTATCCCTCTTCCAGACATCCATAGTGCTTTCCATTACTTCACGAAAGCTATGGTCTTTACGGTAATGGATCTGAATCGAGCTTTTCACCAAATACCCCTTTCTGAAGAATCAAAACGTCTAACCGCGTTTGCAGTTCCTTTTAACTTGTACCAATTTACTAGAGTACCCTTTGGAATATCTCAAGGAAGTTCCGTATGTAGTAGACTATTAGAAAGGATATTTCACGATATTAAATTTAAATATGTGTATCACTATTTGGACGACATCGTTATATATAGCGAATCTATGGAACTACATATTAAACACCTACGCGAAGTGTTATCTCGGTTACGAAGACCAGGATTAACTGTTAACCCAAAGAAGGTAAGTTTTGCCGTCCCACAGTTTTCATTCTTAGGTCACATCGTGAAAGCGAATGGAAAGGTAAGCATTGACCCCGAACGAACCCGCGCTATTAGAGAATTTTCACCCCCACGAGATGCAAAAGGCATAGCCCGATTTTTGGGAATGGTAAATTATTTCCACAAATATATTCCCCATCTTGCCGAAATAGCAGCACCCCTAAATTCCTTACGAAAGAAGGGAACGAAGTTTGAATGGAGCTCACGACATCAAAACGCGTTTGAGCAACTTAAAGAAAGTATCATATCTCCCCCAGTTTTGCAACTAGCGGATTTCACGAAACCTTTCGTAGTGCAGACCGACAGTTCCAGTGTAGCGTTAGGTGCAGTGATATATCAAGAGATAGAAAACTGTAGACTACCTATTAGTTATGCATCGCGAACACTGAGCTACCAAGAAAGAAAGTATTCCGCATATGAATTGGAATGTTTAGCAATTGTTTTTGCATTCGAGAAGTTCAAACCCTTCCTAGAACATAAAGAATTCCTTTTGGAAACTGACAATCAAGCGTTATCTTGGTTACTGAATCACCCTAAAGAGTTAGGACGTATTGGGAGATGGATATTGAAGTTAAACTGCTACAAATTCAGAGTGGAGCATATAAAAGGTACCCAAAACGTAGTCGCTGATACCCTGTCCCGCATGTTCCAGTCGCCCACTAAAACTCCCGAAAGCAAGGAGAATCCGGAAATAGCACTTGCTAACGCCGTAATTACCGAGTTCTCCCTTGCCTTTACAAACATTGCTCTGTATCAACAACAAGACCCCTTACTGAAGCCTATTATAGAACAACTTACGCAAGGTATTAAATCCGAGAAATACGTTTTGAGTAAAAATGTACTATGTCACAAGATAAGAAGCGGAAAGGAACTAAGAATAATAACCCCTGATGTAATTAAGCCCATGCTGATGGAATACTTCCATTCATCTACCATAGGAGCCCATACGGGAATCAATAAGACAATACATCGTGTTCGAAAGGAATATCATTGGAACAATATGAACAGCGAAATAGCCAGTTTCGTAAAGAAATGTACATTATGTGCCCTCAGTAAACCCGCCAGAAATAATCAAGTAAGCCAACTGATTTCAGAAATCCCTAAGACCCCTTTTTCTAAACTTTATCTAGACTTTTCAGGTCCATATCCACGATCCAAATCAGGTAATACTATGTTACTCATCTGTGTAGATTCGTTCACCAAATTTGTTTGGATGTATCCCATGCGACGAGCATTAGCGTCGACGACTGTAAAAATATTGCAGGAAAGATTATTTAAAGATTACGGTACACCTGTACGTATAGTATCAGATAATGGACCACAGTTTAAAGCGAAAGAATTTAAGAATATGTGTTTCAAGTTAGGAATAGACCATATAACCACTACGGAGTATCGACCGCAAGGCAATATTGCTGAAAGGTATCTACGAAACCTCAAATCTGCGCTAATCGCCTATCATGCGAACGATCATACGTCGTGGGACCAAAACCTATCCTGGATTCAATTCGCCTTTAATTCAGTTTACCACGAAGTTCACAAGTCGACCCCGTTTGAGTTACTGTACAAATACCGACCAAACCACCCTTTGTCCACAAGATGGAATATACACGACCTGCTGCCTCCGCAAATAACGGATAAGCAGATAAAGCAAATATGGAATAAAGCCCGCTCTAATTTAAGAGCGAACTTAGAGAAATCCAGAAAATACCACGAGAAAGGTATTCATAACAATTCAATTAGGTACCAATTAGGTGACCTAGTAATGTATAAGACTCACCCCACTAGTAGTGCAATTGATAAGACCACCTCTAAACTATCATACCGATGGTGTGGCCCTTACCAAATCCAGAAGTACCTAACTCCAGTTACAGTAGCCCTGTACGAACCTGCGACTCGAAAATATGTGCGGAGAACACATATTTCGCAGCTAAAATTGTATAAGAAGAAGAGAAGGAATAGTATAACCCAAAATAGAAAAGGGAATACTAGGTAGTGAAGTATATTATACTTCTGAAACAGTGGAAAATGTTAAACGTAGAGTTTGGAAATGAGGCCTGATCAACCTGAGATCCAGTTCTGCGAAGAATAAGTAAATGAGTACTCAATGAAAACAAGACGGAATTCTAAATAGCAAAAGATTTAGAAAATTACTCTACAGAGAAAGAGTAAGACAACCAAAAAGAAAAAAAAACGGTAGTAGATTTAAGTGATAGAGATAAGAAAGAGTTTTGTGTTTTAATATGTAGATATTAAATGTGAATAGTATGTAAAAAAAAAGGGTAGTTAATAATAAAATATAAAAGTATGTTATGGAGAAGAAGCAAGTAGATATAACGCTAACCAATAACTATGTGAAAGAAATTACACACACTGACACCATACATGCTCCAAGTCCCCAATTGTGCGTTAGACAAAAAAAAACCCCCGTAACGTGAAACTTAAGCGGTGGAGTATGTGACGATTTAATTCTAACTGTAATCGTAAATAAAAAAAAATTAAGTTTGCGAGCGATTAAGTATTTTTAAATCGCACTATAAAACCTAAACCCCCGTATTAACTCAGAAGGAGAATGAGAAGTGATTGAAAATCTACAGGAGCACTAATAAAAAAGGCCGAATTGTAAAAAAGTTATTATTATCATAATTAACCCTTTGCTAGTCATCATGCGGTGACCTGTTAATTCCAGACTCAACGTGTTTATCGAGTCGTCTGTAATTTAGGAAGATATAAAAATCATAATGTTTATAATTAGAAATTTGAATTAGTAGTTAAAATAACTCACTTAAATTATATATGTATAATTAAGGTATGGTTTTTGGTAATAAGAATGTTAACTTAAATAAAAATAGGAACTATATTGTCGCGGAGTACTTGCCCCTCTCCTTTGTTATGTACCAGTTGAATCGAGAAAAAGATTCGCTATGTTGCCTTCACGCCGTACAGACGTAAGAGCGAGAGCTCTACCAAAATGTATTTGATTTGTTTGTTTTATTTAACTGTAGTATATTAGCTACCACTGCTAAACGTGGAAAGCATTGTGTCATGTATCAATAACATAAATATGTGTTAAGAAGAAGATGTAAAATGTAACACAAAAACAGAACTAGTGGTAAGCAAGATGACGTCTCCCCTCAAGAGGTAACTCCAATTACAACATCACTCCTGAAGATGTGATCTGCAGAAACTTCATAAAGACACGTATACGATGCATAAGACGCTGCCTAGGACATCCGTGAATCTACATCTACTTACACCAAAGAAACTTCAATCTCCGCAGTGAACATCCGACCTAATTCTTGCCGAAGACACGACCCAGATGATGACGCCGACTACAAGGATTCCCAAGACGGACACCCCAGGACGAGGTTACTACGTTCAATTGTAAAGGTGACTCGATAGCCTTGCTATCGAGAGTTAATCAAATTTGATACACAACTCACTTCTAAAAGAGACTTTTCAAAGACGATTAATTTTATTTAAAAATTAAAATGAGACAATCTAACAGTTTACTGTAAAATTCAATTATCATACGTTGTAACGCCTTAAATGTAAAAGTAATTTATTATCACTTCAAGTAATAATGCCATTCTTCAAATGGTAGAAGAAGTCTTGCAAGCTTCTAGATGAACTGAAAATAATTATGTCTTTACTATAAATATACATAAAGTAAACTCGGATCCGAGGTATAAGAATACATAATCAATTTGATCCCAAAGTTTTATGAAAAGCATTTAAATATTTTAGTTTAATTAATGATGTCATGGGATCTTTTAGTAACTGTTGTTAAGAAAGAGAAGTCGTCTTGTTACACATGAAAATGAGTGCATAAATCAGTAAAATACCTACCCTTGTTTCCTTATACTTATAGTGAGTAATTTGTTCAATTAATTTTGACTTTAAATACAGTTCGTTACAACGTAGGCAGCCCATGTAATTGGCAGACGTCAGTTAAGATGAGTTCCCTGGATTTGTAACGCGGCAATACGTTACAGAGATGGCAATGGATAGGAGACATTGTAAAAGATTGGTGTTGGAAATCAGGGCTCACGTTGGGCTGTATTGCTAAAGACGAAGAGTGGTTTATCACTGTAGACCCGGGCGATGTCAAAATGAAGGAAAATTCCTACTAAATAACTCTGAAAATAGATTCTTGAGGAGAATTTTGTGGGTCCCAATTGCGGGAAGCAATTACACTTCACCTTATAGAATCAGCCTTACTATAATAAGCAGGGGCGGATTTACAATTTTGCCGCCCGTCGGCAGTATAAATTTGCCAGCCTCCCACAAATCTATGTGGGGAGTGGGTGCATTTACGGGTTTAATTCAGTCCTTCATATTTTCAATTATCCTAAAATTTGTTCTTTATATATTTTCTTCCCAATTTGTCTTAATACATTTCTATAGAACAATTTACATAACGTACTAGGAAGAGTACAATAAGATATTAAATTGCTGTAGCCGTGTTTATTTACAACCATTTTAACTGAAGTAAGAATCAACAAACTAAAGAATAACAACCGAAGAAAAATATATTAATAAGTAAACAAACACAAGAGGCGTCGGTGGTGGGGTTAAGAAAAAGTGATCAGACGACTCGCACTTTACGCAGAAGTGCACATCACGCCAAAAATTTACGCGGTACTGGTCAGAGTTGGGTACGAAATTATGCTACGCTCACAGTCTACGACTTTTATAGTCATGAAATTATACCTCTTTTATAGAGGCATCTATCGAGTCACTCACGTCAAATTACAGAGTCGGTAAAGGATGTTCGAAATTTGAATGTAAACGAAGTAATAGTTGAATTAATACAATTAATTAATACAATGGAAGCATCACATAGATAATGCATGTAAATATGTTGTCTTTATGTAATAAGCCTAGTTACTAAACAGTATATATTTTTAAAAGTTTCTTGTCATATTGGGACGAAATGGAGCGCTATTGGAAACATCTATTAGGTATAAAACCAACATAACGGCCGTCAAATTTCACCTTTCCTAAATTTGCCGCCCGTAGGCAATTGCCTATGCATAAATCCGCCACTGATAATAAGTCCGTATGCAGGAAAGCTGACATAATGAAAAATGTAATGTCGAATCCAAACGGGGAAAGGAACAATAGCCAATGGCGACATGTTTCAGAAGACACGAAGTCTCACGCCACACAGGATTATTTTTATTTAACTGTGGAAGATTTAGCGAGATTCGCTTAATAAATATAACACACATTATACATTATTTGTGTCAACGTTTTGACAATATTTATTGCCATCATCGGGACCCGTGTATGGATAATAGAGAAATAGAGAAATAATCAAGCACATAACAGATCAACTAATTGAGTAGATGTGTTTGTTCGTGTGTGAGGGGGGGGGGGGGTGAGACATTGTGTTTTACATCAGAAAAATAATTACTTTACTTGCATATTGTTTTATTTAAGCAGACAGACGTAATTAATAGAATATTACAATCCAATATATTGATAATATAATAATCGCTTAATTACACTTATAAATAATTATAGATGCAGTAACATCGAATGTAGCCTATATTGGAATTGGTACAGCTAGCAATACATGTCTAAAAATATGTTATAGTTTAATAGAGATTGTAGGGAAGTTCAAATAAGTATGTTATCAAAAGTTATTATTATGCAGTAATGTTTTATTGAATGTATTAGTGTTTCAAACGTGCCAAATACAAGGACCAATAAATATCAACGTCATACAATTGGAATGAGCACATATTAAGTCAAAATGTTTTGTGTAACTGGTAGTTTTGAGTTTTGCTAGTGGGTGAAAAATAATAATAATAACTTTTAACTAATAACGGAGAAAACAAAATGGGTTGCCAGAGTGAAAAATAAGGAGGTTCTTAGCGGAATAAAGAAAGGTAGAACATTGTTAGATACAATCGTGGAGGAGAATGTGTGTACGACGGGTTATAAGAGGAGAGGAATATTAATGACTGTTACTGAGGACAGAATGGAAGCGGTAAGAAGAGGTAGGAAGAGAAGAAAGTATAACAGAAGTAAAGACAGGACAGGAGGCAGTATTGGCAGAAGGACGTATGGTAACGCTTCTATAGTGGCGGGAATTAATGGGCTTCGCGTTAGATTCTTCCTGTACCGTGTGCGCAATCTTCGTCCTCGTCCTCTCTTACAAACTACTGTGTTTTCATTTCATTCCTTTGTATCACGAATTCGGAAAATTTTGCTATTCTTTCGGCTAGGAATGTGAGCAGTGAGGATTTATTGTATCACGGATTGTGTTTGATAATCACGGTATAAAAATTTAGGCTTGCGAGTTGACAACTCGGATGTAACGAGCACCCGGTTTTAACGAGCACATTTGTCCGGTGCCTTGAATCTCGTTATAAGCAAGTTCCACTGTATTTCGAAAGCGTCAATTTCCTTTTCGTCTAACCGTTTCAATACCCAACATTCAAATCAATAGACATACTATGAACACTTTAATAATTTTATTTTTGACATCAAAACGGTTCCATGGGTCTTCCAGACATTTGTTAAGCTTTCAACTTCCATTATGCTCTTTTTAATGATTTCCTCACTTTGTTATGGTGAAACCAAAATATATGAATACTTTGTCGTGAATACGTGTTTGTAATTGATATGGTTGTGTTGTAGTTATATAACACTCGACAGTAGCTGTGTGTAGGATTTAGTAGTTCGCGTGGGCAGCACGTGTCTCTTTAGTAAAGTGTTGTCCAGATACTTCGTAATGAATAAATGGTAGCGTAGTAATGAACACTAAAATATCACACTAACGTCAAATATCACACTAATGTACGTTACACTTTCAACTGTTAAGATCCGGGCTATAGGGCCGTAGTCTACTGTCTGACAGATGTTATCAGATGTTCGGCCTCACCTCTGGAGGCCGTCTTCAGTGAAACACGTTTTTTAATACAACTAACACGGTGTTCGCAACAGTAACCACAGTACTTGGCAAAGACATTTGTTTTGTTAGTCTTCATGGTTAAAGATTCCACGATCGACTAAGGAACACCAAGGCTATCATCATCATCATCGTCATTGTCACCGTATACATCTAGAAGCTACACACACATTAACAGATTCATAAAGGTAACTCAACAAATACAAAAGTGACAAGTGAACAATTTTCTTTAACATCGAAAGAACTTATAAAGGACTGTAGTATGAGCTAACGAAGTAAAACCATTACATAAATGTAAATTGTATAAATATTCAAAGCAAAATAAATAATATGTGACTTTGTGCCGCGGTTTCTCAAAGAAACCGGGCGACTGTATAAAAATATAATTTGTAAATATAAATTGCGAATTTATCATTTCGCGATGTAGCAAGCGCCGTGTTTTGCTTACTGCACGCTCGCGCCATCTGTTAGCGGAAGTAGGCAATTGTGTTCTCTAATCCGGCTCTGCGGATTGCAAAATTTTTTCAGTTGGCCGCCATCTACAGAAGTGTAAACAGCCTTTTTCCTTCGGTAGACAGAGTTTGGTTAATTCTTGTATTTTCTATCCTATCATGAGTAGGTAGACTTTTACAGACCTCCGGGCTCCCGGAGCGACGGAGACTTGACCCTAGCATGGTAGAAATCTCATCCTCTACCATGTCCTGAACTGACGACACACACACACACACACACACACACACACACACACACACAGACTCTCGTTTCTCGCCTGCCGGAGAAGAAAAAAAAAACAGTAAGGATGCAACGGTAACCACCCTCATTATGACCGACTGACAGTACAGCAAGGCAGAAGTCCACCTGGGAATCATCTGCATAAACAAGGTGATATTCATCCACTATTTAGATAAATTTGGCCTCTGTATAAAGCAACTGATATCGTGCGTTAACCATCTACAAAAACTCAAGTTCTACTTAATTGACTTACTACAGTATAAAACCATCTCAGTTCTACGCGTGCCCTGCTGGACATAATTTTGCATGCAAACTTTTATGTAACATTGCTTGAGGTGTAATTGGTCTAGAGAGCAATTGTAGGCCCGTTCACTGGCATGTGACCAGCGCTCATTAATTTTTTTTATGCTATACATTATTTTTACCTTGGTACTGAATGGTTTGTAGAAGTTTGGGTGCTGATATGTTAGTTAAGTAGGTAGGTGCAGTATGTAACATGTAGATCTGGACCGGCTGGTCTAGTATGGATTATAATCTCGGGTTTTTTCGCACATAATTATTTTCTTTATTTCATAAAGGGTTGGGAGTTTTCCTTTATCCGCAATTAGGTCAGGTTACATTTTAATATCAGGGGTAGTCACCTGTTTGTGCAAATCTATGCAAGCACCCGGACATGTTACCTTATGTCGGGTCTGGCTCTTGTCCAGCTTTCTACTACCCTGTCTGGCTTGGGGGGGGGGTTCCTAAATTTTGTAATGGTTAATTGCCTTTTCGGATGCAGTGTGGAACATGTCAGCGGCCGGGCCAATCCAGGTTATTTTCTTTAAATTTATAAATTGTATTTTCTTATTATTATGGCCAATTGCCTTTTAAGTAATTTTGGTGCTTATTGTATTTTCATAAAACTATACAAGCTGTTTACAGGCATTTTAAATTTATAAATTGTATTTTCTTATTATTATGGCCAATTGCCTTTTAAGTAATTTTGGTGCTTATTGTATTTTCATAAAACTATACAGGCTGTTTACAGGCATTTTAAATTTATAAATTGTATTTTCTTATTATGATGGCCAATTGCCTTTTGAGTAATTTTGGGAGTTATTGCATTTTGATGAAACTATACAGGTTGCACATAGGCCCGTAAATATATATGTAATTGTATCTGTGATTTATATGTATCGTGTATATTAAATTATGTGTAATCGTCTAGGCCCCAATAAAGGTTGTTATCTTGCTTATTAACAGAGAGTATTAATTCCAAGTTCCGTCTCATTGGACCCAGCACACTTTATGCTTCCTTCTAGGCCTTCAGCCTAGTCTTAAATATCAAGTAACCCCTTAAAAAAAAAAAAAAAACTCCCACACAAATAAAAAGAGGGTTACAACATTAAGTATTATTAAGAATAATTTTTCTATTCAATTTAAAATAGGTGCTCTGTTGTAAATAATAATTATTTTTTACTTTATAAATTATTTTAGTAAACTTTCAATTTCATTTAATAAATATAATACTACTTTCGTAGACGATTTTTTATGATTTAAAACTTTAACAATGATTCAAAGTACTCTTGTCAGACGCCCAAGCTATTTACAATAATTTTGTATATTTTTTAATTTATGTTTTATATTTTAATGTTCGTATGATATTATTATTGTGTGTTACATATAAGAGGTATAATATTATGTCAATTTATCTTCTTATAAAACGCAATACTCCGAATTCATATTTTTAATTTTTGTTTTAAAGCAATAATTAATAAATCGATGAATTATTTCTTTTAATTAATTATTTTATGCCATCAACGTCTCAATCCTCTACATACAAAAAAGTTTATTGTGCAACGATTGTACCTAACGCAATGAACATGCATCTTCTGTACATGAAAGACGCTGAACAATCCAGCACTGTACCCTTATGAAAGAAGAGCCTACATCATATTTATCCCTCACGGGTCACGTCATGTAAATACGGGTGTGGTGATGGGTCATTTCTCGTTAATATTACTTGTCTAACCCTGTTTTTCAGACCCCGATGCCATTAGATTATTCGAGGGCTAGAGGTACCCACTTTCGCTAACATTCTTGATTCCATATTTTTAGCATATACAGCTGAAAAATTTAATAACAAAATAATAAAACAGCTTAAAAATTAAGATATTAACAAAATTCGTCAACTTTTTCGACCCTCTGGGGAGCGGTCCGTTCCCGTTCTTCCTCCCGTAAATACGCCCCTGATTACTAATGAAAACTATAAATTTTGTAAAAAAAAGAGAGCTGCAGAAGCTCATAAAGCAGTTAAAGAGTTAAAGAGTTACTGGAGAAACATATGCCATAAGCTAAATGATGATGTAATTTTTACTAGAAACTTGAGAATGCCAACTCCATGAGGTAATGCTATTGTGTGAGACACATTACAAGCCGTTTAACTATGAAGATCTGTGTGAGTGCGAAAAGTGGGATAACCACTAGCTCGTGAATACTTGATATAATGAACCAATTTCTAGAAGTTCCCAAACGAATGGAAATTGCCAAATCTGTAGTTATCCTGAAAAGGGGAAAGCCCCCTGGAAGAGGCAATCTCATACAGACCATTATGTTGACATCTATTGTTAACATATTTAAGGCTTTAGTAAGAAGGAAACAGAAGATGAGAGTGGACTGCACGGTTTCCGAAGTTGGCCCATTCTAATCATCCTTGATGGATTTGTCAGAAACTTATAGTAAGAGCTTACATAAAATATCTCGATGTATTTAACTGCGTTAGTCGAGTTACCTGGAAAATACGCGTAGAAATACAGGGCCAATATTAGGCCCCGTACTGTGTATGACGGAGCCTATTTAAATATTAGTCAAGGTGTTGTCAGCGGGGAGGGGACAGCAAATTATTATGTCAAATACAAATATATAATTTAACGAACGAAAAACTATAAATTCCAACTAGCACTAGAGGAAACTGAAGCTGTTGTTTTGAAAGGGAAATTGTAAGTAGCTTTACGGTGTACAGCGTATTTGAGTTGGGAAATGTTGAAATTTTGAAGTCAGCAAGAAGACGTACATTTGGGTATTACTTTCCGGAAGCAGTTAACTTTGTTAACAAAGTAGTTAAGTTATTAACAGCTACAATGATGCCAAACATAGAGGGCCTTAGGCCTACTATGTGGTGTGATCCGCTCAAGTACGAGTTATCCGCGGAGCACAGAGAAATGTGACACTAAAGTTATAGCGAGCACGATAAACTGCAAACGTTCATCGTGAGAGAGAGAGAGAGAGAGAGAGAGAGAGAGAGAGAGAGAGAGAGAGAGAGAGAGAGAGAGAGAGAGAGAGAGAGAATTATGGGAAGGGAGTTATGTGGCTCGGCAGCGGACACAGGCCTTTGGATTGTTATGTAACACAAGCATTGACAGGACATGGCGTTGGAAAGGAACACGATGACTCATGTTTGTGAAGGATACCGTTGCAAGCGACGTACTGACCCATGACACAATGATCCGATCCAGGGAACAATGGAGTATTGTATAACAAAACATTTAGTAAAATAAACGCAACTGGTTTAAGGAAAATGTGGAATGAAATGACGATACGTGCGTATGAAATGGTAGATTGTGACCTACTGGGAAACGGTACATACTGCTTTCATGTGTACGTAGCAACCCGCCCCAAGTAATTAATAAAATAATTATTTTAATTCACTGTGCGAAAACTAATTAGTGTATGATCAAACCAAAGGCACCAAAGTGTGTGTGAAATTTATAGTTATCCCCAGTGAAAATATGACGTTAATAGAACACGTTATGCGAAGACAGTGCAAAATAAACGTGCCAAAAAAATACGCAAATTACCCTAAGACGCTCAAATTAATATAGTGAGTGCTTAATCGAATTAGCTATAATTTGTGCTATCTCGATTCCGTGCAAAAAATTGCTATTTGCTAATAATTGCAAATAGATGAAAAGGTTCGGGAGTGGGGGCTGTCACGAGATATGCAGGTATCGACAGGACGATTTTGGAGCCGACTGGCGCGGAATCTCGAGAGGGTATAAATTAAGGGTTCGACCAAAAACCCTTCTCTTCATTTCAAGACACAGTTGCAGCCGGACATGCTGTCCGTCGGCAAAACAGTTTATTTTTATTCTATTACAAGTCGCAGTAACAAACGAAATAACGTTCGTTAAATTCACGACAATATTACGGAAAAAGTAAATACCGCAATAGTAAGTCTACCAAGAGTATGTACGGGAAAGCTGCTGTAGAGCGACGCTGGACTCTAGACGCATCCAGGAACATGCTGCCGTAGAACGACGCTGGACTCTAGACGCATCCAGGAACATGCTGCCGTAGAACGACGCTGGACTCTAGACGTATCCAGGACCACGCCAGTACAAGAGGAATGGAAAACTAACTCTGGACAACGCTGGACCCCGGACAACAGTCGTAAGATCATCAGAAATCGAGGTGACATGCGTAATGCATTTTAAATGATTTGTAAAAAAAAAGAGCTCATAAAGACGATTTCAAAAGACAGTAAATTAAAACAAAGAAAAGTTTATACTTAGTAATAATATGTTAAAATGTAAATAAATGTTTAGTCGTAAGAATGAGCGATCGCATATATATAAAAGCATTCATAAATTAAAGAGAATTTAAAGTAAAGAGAGTAGAGTTTATTATCAAAATAGATAGTAAAGTGAGTAGATATTTGAAGTATAGAAAGATTAATTTAAAGTTGAATATTTACAAGCAATTAATATAAATTTAAATTGATTTTAAACCTTGGTATAGACTGAGCGAGTAGAGGTCAGATCTGAGATAAGACAATTTATTTCAATATAAAAATATTTTAATTTTATAATAAATTAATAAACCAATTATTTAACATGTCTAGATATAAGATTATTAACATGTTTAGATATAAGTGATTTTTTTAAATATGTGTAATGTTGCATATCATAAGATATAAACATTTAATAATGAGCAATATCGTGACCGACAATTATTAATGATGTTTATGAATATTTATAATAATGAATAAATAATAAATTAGAGTTTTAAATACTGATAAATAAAAATACTCTTATTATAAATACACCTGGTATAATTATACAACCTGCATGAATTACTGTATATCGAATTTACATATAAATTCGTTGTATAAGTTTGTATCCCTTGAACGTGAGGCCTGACATGCCCACATGTATATGTATGTATATGTAACGTTGTAATATATATATATATATATATATATACACACACACACACATATATGTTTGATTAAAAATTATTTTAAAATGTTGCCAAAGATGAACATTTGGGACATTTTTTTAAATATTAAAATACATTTTTATTAATGAACGAGGAAATACAACTTAATACAAAATTAGGTAATTACTTTCAAATTGTAAACCAAATGTTCAATAACACCCTTTCATATCTTAAATACGTAATACATACAATAAATACGAAATAAATTTATCCACTTAAAAAATATATTGTTATTATATATGTGTATATTCTAAGGAATATATGTGATTATACAGAGAGAGAGAGGGAGAGAGAGAGAGCGAGAGTGATTCGGTGGCCACTACTGACTTACTGACGTATACAAGAGGACAATCCGTTCCGTGGTGATTCCTCTGTCCGGTCCGTTTCACTGCTACTTTCAACCTCCAGTCCGGTGACTTACGTGTTCAGCAATTGTTTATTCTAATGATATTTAGCCCAACCACGTTATTTAAGTTTAGGTATAATTATGTTCATTACTAACTCATTCTGGCTGGCAGATCCTTATTTCATATAATGTCTCTCAAAGTGATACCGAGCCTCTGCTTCAGCGCGCACTGATCGAATACTTTTCTTTTTAAAGTTTTTTGTGTTAAATTTATTTGCCGTCTCCCCGTTCCTTAAGCCGAAGTTGTGCTTTGAATTTCATTATCTCGATATCATAATCAATATAAACATATTTTCCACTACCAGTATTTTGTGGTCTCGGATAGATTCACTTCGATTAAATTGGTCACAAACATAATTTCCTTAAAATTTGTCTTCACCTCAAGTCTGCGACAGATTTTGTCGAGGACGTTATCGTTTCGTTAATTTCACCCATATCCTTACAAAATATCGGTATGGAGAACCATCCATGACTTCCATATTCTGAGATTTATATTTAAAATCATTTACTTGAATTTGGCTCGATAATTTCTAACTAGTTAGGTGTTTTCCTTGTAAATCGAGTTTTATGTTTGACAAACTGAAATGAAATATTTACATAGAAACTACTTCTTTGTTGCCGATAACGAAGTACACATATAAAAAAGTACCCCCTCCCCCTTCAACTTTTCATTTATAGGTATTTCATCTACCTTTCTACAGTGGATTATTATGACCATATTTTCAGGATACTTTATTTATCAAAATTAAGTATTTTACCCTTGTTAAAACGTAAAACGTTGCAGGTAAACTACCCCTTTCCCTTTAACCGATCTTCACCAAAATCAATAGGCCTTGAGTCCTCTACAACTCGGGTACATATGCAAAAAATATTTGATTATGTTTGAATTTGCGGCAGTTATCGTTCGCCCTAGAAAAAATTCTACACACAGACACTTTTCGGAAAATGACTTTTCTTCATGTTTGAGGGTGATACAATCATAATCAGCCCTTATCTCGAACACGATTTTTTTCGAGATCACCAGATTTCCACTTCCTTCCGGAACATGGAAATAAAAAAGTATCATTTGCGAAACAAAGACGGTAAGTCGTTATAAATCTAAAGCGAGTCCTTTATTAACCCGGCCGAGTGATTTGAACAGGCGCTTTAAAGAACAACTCTGGTTTTCCATCGCGCACTTTCCGATTCTCATGTAATGGAAAGAATGAAGCGACTTTTCAGTTTTAAAACGCAACCGTTTGGCATTTGTCAAGATAACTTTTAATGCATCAACCAATTTTTAACATGATAATGTTTTTAGGCTGGGGGGTCATTCCACAAAAATGTAACGTCATCGAAAAACGTGACGCTTCCACACTTTCGATTCCCCACAGTCTAGAAATTTGATATGTAAACGCATCAAGACAGAAATAATCGCTGCTGACATTGAGTTTAGCAAACGTTTTAGTGAGAATAAATTTTGTTTTACATGCTCTGTTTGTGATCGTCTGTGGTTTGGAAATGATTTACGTAATCCACCAAATGTAATCCACATTATAGGTTTCAAAAGCCTAAAAACATTATCATGCTTCGATATTTCGGTTTCGTCGAAATTCTTTGAATGTTTAGGTGCATAAATAGAGAGAGGGAGAGAGGGCGAGAGGGAGAGAGAGAAAGAGAGAGAGAGAGAGAGAGAGAGAGAGAGAGAGAGAGAGAGAGAGAGAGAGAGAGAGAGAGAGAGAGATTTTTGTAAACTTTAGCTTGCGCTCCATATTTTTAATCGACAAACCCGTATTTTTCTTGAAGCTATTCCAAAAAAATGGGGAACGAGAAGCAAAAATGTAAGGGGACAACATTTTGAAGAAACAGCAAAATCCATGTAAGACATTGATTCAGATTTACCAAAATACGAATATATCATTCAGTTCTGGAAATTTCAAAAATTCAGGCCAGAGAAAAAGATAAAAATTTTGTGACTGTAACAATGCAAGGAACCACACTACCGGACTAAAGGTGATTTTAAACTAAAATGTAGTGTCTACCTCTATACGAATGTAGTGTCTACCTTTAGGGGAACCACGGGGCCAAAAACAAAAGTCAACATTTTAGAAGCTCAGGGAACTCTGTAGTTCGTGGAGTTTTACAGCCAATGGTTCCCGACCTTTCCGTACCCGCGTAGGCCCTACCACTTTATTTCGCGTACCACCGGAGCTTAAAGAAAGGTTATTGGGATATTCTCAATATGAATAGTATAGTGTTACGACATTACAGAACCATCCACGTGTTTCTCGAATGTTCCAGAGGAATCCGGCTATAACGTTGTGTGAGTACTATTAGTATTATGAGTTCGCGAGACTTTTCTAGACGTCGCCAGCCGCGAGCACTGTGTCAAGGCCGCAATCAATTACGTCCTAGTGTAGCGCTGATGCGTAGTAAGTGGAATTTCCTGGTATCTGTGCGGGGTATAAATACAAGGCTTCAGCGGCGCTTAGTTCAGTTATTGTTGGGCGATTATTATCAGTTGACATTTTTATTGCGTTTGAACAATTTTTATTTGATTTGTAGTAAGAGACTATCTTGTAGATTACAAACTGTTTAAGTTTGATAGTTAAAGCTCGTGATTAGTGACGCAATTGGCGTCTTGTATTTTGTTTTCCTCTGTACTATAACAATATCTTTGTACTTTGTAACACTTTGTAATACTTTGTAACAGTATCTTTGTATATCTCTGTACTGTAACAATATCTTATTATTCCTAGTTATGTATAATTATTTAAATATAATAAATAGAATTTATAAATGGTTAATACATAGAATTATGGGTTGGTTCTTTGGTAAAATAAAGTATAAAGTTTTTTCAAAAGACAGTTGATTACTTTCATTTTTTCTTGTTAGTACTGAAAAATAACAACACATTAAAAAGAAAATAATTAATTTGACACTTGCTGCTGTTATTTTCTTTTAATTGAAATCATGTCAGATGAAAATTTATTGTTGTTTTGAATATAAAATTTTTATTTATTTATTTTTTTAAGTAAATACTTTTTCCTAGCTAGGTCTTCTTGCGTACCACCTTGGATCCCTCCGGGTAGCAATAATGGTACGCGTACCACCGGTTGGTAACCACTGTACTAAAGGAGTGATGCGACTCGTGTGTTTCCAATCAATACAGCTTTCATTACAATACTATAGATAGTACATTAAATATATTGGAGTAGTAGATATAGTATTATAGTTGTATAGTAACTGTATTACAGTGTAGTATTTAGTACTACTATACTACGTAAGAGAGTACATACGCTCATTCAAAGCCTATGTAGTCGCCGCATCCTTGGTTTTATTAACAAGTGAACGTGAGTGAATTATAGAGAAAGGAAAACAAGTAGAATGATGAGAGTGTGTTGTTCCAACTTTGCATTTTGTGTGTAACGTGTTGGTCTTACGCTTTCTGGGATAATTGACTGTTTCATTCGTTATGCTTACCATTTTTGCATATGAAATTTATATACACAGTTTATTAAAACATTACCTTAATTTTTATAAATTTAAATTACGTATTTACAAGCATTCGAACATACTTAAACTACGGAGTGATCTCTCTCTCTCTCTCTCTCTCTCTCTCTCTCTCTCTCTCTCTCTCTCTCTCTCTCTCTCTCTCTCTCTCTCTCTCTCTCTCTCTCTCTCTCATGTGTATGTGTGTGTGTGTTTGCATAATTATTTGAAAATTTTCATGAAAATATATATACATAGATTATTTATTTTAATATAAAAATGTTTTATGCAACTATTTGTTTCTTAAATTGTTAAAATTGCCTTGTGTATCCAGGTTCCCTTCCTTGCAACTTATTTTTTATATTTTATACACAACGCATGTAGTCCCATCATCAGATGATAAAACTATGTATATTGAAGCTGATCAAGCAAAGCTGGTCTATAAATACAAAAGTATAAAGGTTAAACTAATAAAATGTACATGCAACTTGGAGACCACGACAGAGACCAGAACAACTATGCATATTGAAGCTGATCAAACAAAACTGGTCTATAAATACAAAAGTATAAAGGTTTAACTCATAAAATGTACATGCAACTTGGAGACCACAACAACTATGTACATTGAAGCTGATCAATCAACGCTGGTCTATAAATACAAAAATATAAAGGTCAAACTATTAAAATGTACATGCACCTTGGAGACCACAACAACTATGTATAGTGAAGCTGATCAAGCAAAGGTGGTCTATAAATACAAAAGTATAAAGGTTTAACTAATAAAATGTACATGCAACTTGGAGACCGCAACAACTATGTATAGTGAAGCTGATCAAGCAAAGGTGGTCTATAAATACAAAAGTATAAAGGTTAAACTAATAAAATGTACATGCAACTTGGAGACCACAACAACGGGAGGCAAAAACGTGAGGTTGTCAAATTTTTGAAACAATTCGCTAAGTCCATGTGGGATATTAAATTAAAAGGACTTTTAACCAAAGTATGAGATTACCTTAATTTTTCAAAATTGCAAAACTTTGGAAGCCGAGAGCTAAAAAGTGGGTAAATATTTTGATAGAATCGCAGAAATTCATGTGACGCAACAAATTGAAGGGAATTATAACTAGAATCTGAATGTATTGTTAAGTTTTGAAAATTTCACAATTTTGGGACGCCACGGATCAAAACGTTGGGCAAAAGTCTAATAAAATAGCAAATTCCGTGAAGGAATATCAAATGAAAGAGAATTTTAACCAAATGTTTTGAAAATTTCAAAATTTTTGAATACCAGTTGGTAGAAAAGGGATCCAAGTTTTGGAAACATAGTAAAAATTTATGTTGGGTGATTTATGTTTGTGTTAAATGAAATTCGATTGGTTAGAAATTTTAGCGTTTGTTGTATTCAATATTTGCTTTATTAAACAAGAAGTGGTAGCATAATTGGATTTTCGTAATGTTTATGATATTAGATAATTTTTAAAATATTATTTTTGATATTTTAGAAAAATTATCTAATATCCAAATATATCTAATAATACACGTCCTTCCTTCAAAATAGTGAGCGAATTCTGCAAGCTCAGAGAACATACTAGTATTTTTACCTTAACGTTTATATAGTCATTTAAATTTGCACGTTTTATATTATATTTTAATAATAAAATATAATCTATATTCATTCTCCGTTGTTATAAAACCTGGTATTTGCTTAAAACTGCCCTTGCACAGAAAGGTACAGCAAATTATTTAGGGAATATGTGCACAGACAAAAAGTAAGAAGGCATTTAAACATTTTGGACTATGTAATAAGCGGACGAATTTAAACCGTAAAACTGATTAATAGCAGACACCGCGGATTCGATGTAATTATCGTGGTTGGTCAACAAAACCAGTTTGGGCACCAGTTGTTTTTTTTCCAACACGAGTCGAACTCCTAAAAATAGGAGGCTGTGGCGCGCTTGGCTACTACTTTAGGCGTCATGCGTTCGATTCCCGGCACCACAACAAACCAAAGTTCCACATGATTAAAATAAAAGAGAAGAGTACCTACAAAATCCACCTACGGCAATAAAATGTAAATAATTAGCTGAAGTCTCTACAACCCTCCCTTCTCTCGACACATAGATTATAAACATATAATTTTTACGTACGAAGTAACAAGTTTCTAGATTTAAAAAAAATCGACATTGCGTCGCAATTTGTTAACTCTAAATCTCTCTACTACGTAGGAAATTAAATTGTGTTCGGTACAGAAAGTAATGTTTATGGCACAGACTAGTTTCGCCGGCGGACGCACGGCTATCTCGACGGATTACATCTTTGTCGTGTTTAATTGCTGAATTGCTACTTGTCATGTTCCGGACGAGGCCTTTCAGTGTTTCCACCATTTTGAATTCCTAGACCACGACTTGAAATGGTAAAAACACTGAAAGGCCTCGTTCGGAACATGACAAGTAGCAGTTCAGCAAGTAAACACGACGAAGTTGGCATTACAGAGATGAACTAAGACGGATTACTTACAAAGTCTCTCTCTCTCCAATGGCACTACAGCCCTTGTTGGCCCCTGGCCTCCTTCAATTCCCCCCCCCCCATTCTCTCTGTCGGTACCCATCCTCCTCCAGGAACGCACTTTCAGTATTTCTTTCTCATCCTCATCCACCGCGTCCTCCCATCTTCTCCTCGGTCTTCCCACTGGCCTTTTTCCGTGGATTCTAGTATTCAATAGTTTTTGTGGTATTCTGTCTACATGACCAGCCCACCTTAGACGCTGTAGTTTTATGTATCGTGTTAGCGGTGGTTCTTTGTACATTTGATACAATTCAAAGTTATATCTTATTCTCCAGCCATGTACGTCATTAACTGGTCCCAGGATTCTTCGTAATACTTTTCTTTCAAATATATCGAGAGTGTTTGTTGCTTTGGAGTTCAGGATACACGTTTCGCAGCCGTAGGTTAGGATGGGTCTTATTATTGATTTGTATATCCTCAGTTTCGTGTTTCTGTGGATGTCTTTGGAGCTGAAGATACTTGATGTGGTGAAATACGCTTTTTTGGCTTGGACGATCCGGTTTCGGATTTCGGCTTTTTCTGTGCCGTTTTTTTCTAATATGGTTCCCAAGTATTTAAAGTTGTCAACTTTTCGATGTTGTCGATTGTTCCGTAGTTTCTTTGTCTTCTAGTCTGCACTAATATTTTTGTTTTATCTATGTTGATTTCTAGGCCTATATTGCTAGCATTTTCTTTGAGCTCAAAGTACGTTTCCTCTGCTGCAATTTTTTGTCCGACACATTATTACTTACAAAGTACCATGTGCAATCACCGCTATACCATTATCATGTCTTGGGAGCTTCATCAAGGTTAGTAAACAAGGTTTTATGGAGTACCTTAATTTTCACAAATATGTTTTGAAATAAAAACACTGTTAAATCGGTCGAATCAGTTACCGTGTCCCGCATCCATTCGCTATTTTAAATCAATTATTACAGTAAATACAGGAAAACCATAAACTTTTTTGTTTCTATTTTGAATCAGTAAGAAATATTTACACGAATTTTTGCCTAAATACTTAATTTTCAAAGCTCTTTCAAAATTAAAAAAAATTGTCTCAAGACTATTGACTTTTTGTAAAGATCTGATAAAATCACAACTTCCGTGACGGAAAAATTCAAATGAATGAGAATTTAAATAAAATTTGAATGTACTGTTCAGTCGGAAATTAAAAAATTTTTTGGATACCAGTTGGTAAACAAGGGATCCAAGTTTTGGAAACATTGTAAAAATTTATGTTAGGTGACCTCCAGACTTACCGGGTATATAAGCGGAACATCAACCACTGGTGAACTCGTTATTGAAACCACTGGTCGAACCATGCACTTTACATATAAAAATAAACGACAATATTTTTCCGCGAATTCCCTTACGTAGTTTAGTGGGTAATAATTGTGTTCCATGATTGTAATTCAAACGATTCTCCCGTAGTGAACCTGAGACGTCTTATATGATTCAGCGTTGTACCTGTTTGAGTCTAAGGATGGAACCTGGAACCACCACGTGACGTTTATATGATTTTTGGGTTTTAAAACATGTGTTTTTAATTTTGTATCATTTTCATGACAAAATTACTTGGCCATTTGTTACAAATAAACGAATTTTTCGATAGAATTATCGGTAATATAGACAAAATTGATGTTTTAGCATTGTGTTAACTTTTTCAGAGGAGGCACGCTGCCGGATTGTAACACATGTTGAAAACAATCATTGTACCATAAATCTAAATAGATATCATTTAGATTTGTACCCTAAATCTAAATAGTGTAATCATTGTACCCTATTCTGCAAATAGATGGTACATCATAAAACTTAATGCAATACTGTTTAATTAACAATATTAAACTACTTAACAATAAAAATCAGAAAAATTAAAATTATTGTAAGAGGTATTAAGTACAAATTCCTAAATTTGAAAGAAAACTAAGCAATGCCTACGAATGCCCTGGCGGTCGGAGATAACCATTACACTTTTGCTAAGAAATAGCTTTGTCTATGTTATTTGAGATAATTTTGAAGATGACCAGCAGAAGATAGTTTTAAAGGCCGAAACTGCAAGAAAATCTAGACAACGACGGCGCGATTCCGTGAGACGAGAATCATTAGAATATCTTATAGGAAGTGGATGGCTTTAAACGTCTCGTTATTTCAATCTGAAACGTACTCTTTCCTTGCGCTGCTCACTCTGACAGTGAGCTGTAACCTCGCAGACAGTGACGATTACAAAGTGCCCCTTAGCAATTCCCGCCGCGTATAATGTGTAGGCCTATTTAGTCGGGTAAGGCGACGGCAAACCAGCAAGTAGTATTCCTGTCTATTTAGTCGGCGTAGACCTGTGAGGACACCCACGTCCATCGAATGGAAGATGAACATAAAATTGATAGCACTACACACCTGTGTCGATTTTAAGACCAGACTCCTGCACTGATACCAGACGATGAATGTCCGTCCCGTTTGAACAGCAGCTTTGTAGCCATCCGGGTGTGTCACCTTAGACTTAAGATCGTAAAAATTGTTGACGGTCAACTTTTCAAAGATCGCTTACTTTTGAAATCAAACTGTAGGTGGATAACTCCAATCAGTAACAGTATTCAAAAGTATTGAGACCATGTAGAATATTTTAAGACTACGAGCCGAATGGCGTCTGTTGTCTTCGTCTTACAGCAAATTGCTTCATTCAACAGCTTATTGTATACTAATCGTCTTTAAGATATAAATTCAAAAACCTGCAGACTAGTT
Source organism: Magicicada septendecula (assembly GCA_034769895.1). Taxonomy (NCBI): domain Eukaryota; kingdom Metazoa; phylum Arthropoda; class Insecta; order Hemiptera; family Cicadidae; genus Magicicada; species Magicicada septendecula. The sequence goes on along the minus strand of CM068376.1, from coordinate 323,674,861 downwards.
TGTTATCAAGTCAACCCAAGAGTTTTCCTTTAAACCATACGAATTATAGATATAACCATTCCTAGGAACCTTATATTTTGGCGCCTTCGGAGATGAGATAATCCGAACCTAGTTAAGAAATAGTTCAGACCTTCTCTTACAGAAAGAGAATGACTAGTACTGGACTGTACTGGACTAGTACAATCCTATTGAACCTACAACGACATCCTTCCAAATATCCTCCCATCCTTATCGTACAATGAGAATACCAATGATTTCACAAGTAAAATATCTGAGTAGACGTGGTTTAGGAGCTAGGATGTGGTTTGCACCACATTTCGAGACAAAAGCAGCTCCATTAACAGACCTGTTGAATAAGAAACATCCCTTTCAAATGGACTGACAAGGAGGAAGAAGCCTTGATCTTATGATCAAGGAAACAATAAGCGGTGCTCCTCGACAGCCTACCTGGATGCCAAGCGTAAGATCTGTCTGCAATCTAATTCCAGTGATATGGGTTTAGGGGCAGCATTATTCCAAGAAAAGGAGAACTGAGTAAGAGAAGTAGGAAATTCCAGCTATACACTGACAACTCATCTCTTCCGTGGCTTGTATCTATGGTACAAAATGAAAAGTGATGCGCTAGACCTTGCTGTTGAAAGACTGATTTTGATGTATCTCATGTCCCTCCGGCAATCAATCAAGCAGCAGTAGCCTTCAAGACATCTTGTGGAAGAACCTGAGCCAGAGAAAACAGAGCTGTTGGAATGAGAAATTCCAAAACGAACACCAGATTGGTCAGGATGATTTTACTGGTTATTAAAGACGGTATAGACATAGAAGTGGTCAATAAAATGACTGGGCCTGTAGGAAGATGAAGGAATGCACTATGAAACGAAAAATGAATTGTAAAGGCGTACCAAAGTCTTCTTCTTCTTCTTCTTCTTCTTCTTCTTCTTCAAAGATTGGGTTATATAAACCTGTTCCAGCACCCATCTCATCCTCGGACGACCCAAGTCTCTTCTACCAATGGCTTTATAGTTCCGTGCCGCTTTCGGCAATCCTTTACAGATGATCCCACCATTGTCTTCTGTAAATTGAAATAATTTCATTTATGTCCTTTACTGCGAGTTCTGCTCTGATATCTTCATTCCTTATTCTATCTTTGCAATGTATAATATAAAGTGTTTCGAAGAAACTGCGTTTCAGCACTCTGAATCTTGCGCTTTCCTTTTTTGTCATGACCCACACCTCACTCGCATAAATCAATGTGGGTATTGCAATTGTCTTATAAAATTTAATCCTTGTGCTGTGTCTTGTTTTATTTCTAAGATTTGTACGAATCGTACCACAAATACTTATATCATATTCAGATACTGCACAGCCGAGACATCTGAAACGACTCACTTGTGTTGTTTATAACTATGTTAGTCTTCACTGGACTCACCTTTAAAGGCAAGGTTTTGGTCTTTTAGTTCATAAAGATGTGCTATAAAGATTTTCATGTGCAGAATAACATTATTATATATTCGTCGCATCTGACTCAATCACACCCTGTTTTAGTTGTTCCCAGGTCGTGCTGCACCCAGATCCTGGAGATGTTCCATGACAACGCGAGCCGTTTTTTTGGAACGATGCAACTTGGTATCGATACGCTCGTCAGATAATAAACTATATTTGTGCGCGTGGGACGCCCATAAGAAGCTCTGCCACTGACATTGTATGTTGGATCTTGAAAGGCTATTAAATATGTGCTTACGCTGACGATGTTGTGATAATAGCCAGACCAAGACAACGGCTGGTCGAGGTATACAAGGAGCTGAATCAAAATTCCGCTGGAATGGGACTGAATGTAAATATCAGAAAAACTAAAAAAACATGCTAATTTCTGTATCAAACAGGTAAAGAAATCTGCATAATTTATGCATACAGGATAATCCATTTGACGCAGTTAATAAGTTCAGATACCTGGGTAACATGATAGATAATGAAGAATACATAAACACAATACATGACGGGATACAAATAGGAAATAGGGCATATTTTGCTAACAGTAGACTATTGAGAAGCAAACTCATTAGTCGTAACGAAAAAATAAAAATATGTAAGATTCTTATCAGACCGGTTGTTACTTATGGAGGCGAGACATGGACGTTAAAAAAAGGACAAGAAACGCTAAGAAAGTTTAAAAGAAAGATTGTAAGACGCGTTTTTATGGGCCCAGTTAAATAAAAGATAAATGGAGGAATATGAAATAAATAGGAGATAGATGAACTATTGAAGTATGAAGACATTGTAAGATTCGTAAAGGCCCAACGAATACAATGGCTAGGTCATCTAGATCAGCGTACGCTAAAGAAAATCCGGAGGGCGCAAGTCTATAAAAACAAAAAGAGGGGCCGAAGTAGGATAAGATGGTTGGATGATGTACTGGAAGATCTAAGAAGAATGTACGTGAGGGTTACACTGAGAGGGCAATGGTTAAGAAACATAGGATAAGATTGGCGTTGGAGGTCAGGGCTCACGCTGGGCTGTAGAAAGGCTAAAGAAGAATCGTAAAAGGCTAAATGAAGATAACCCCCGACTACAAATTTACAGGCGTCCGATGTTCTAACAATTCATCTTGTTTAAGATGATGACTCAGCTCTCAGTCTTGTTTAAGAGTTTTCAGTTCATTACGCGGGTAGCGGGAATTCATTACGGTACCTAAAACAAATTTTATAACAACGCTGTCTAAATGCGTTTGTAACAAGCAGTGGCGTATCTAGAATTTGCCTGGTCGAGTCGGCTTCACATAAAAGAAAAACCAGTTAAGATTAATCAACATTACTATCTTTAAAGTGTCTGATACAATCTTGAAATCAATCCCATTAATGTAAACGATAATAACACAATACAAATACAGTAGAACCTTACTAATTCATCACCCAGGGGACCGAAGGGGCGACGAATTAGCGAGGGATTAAGAAACAAACCCATTAAAAACAATATAAAATGTTTTATTGCAACGCTAGAAACGTTCAGTACTAACGTCATGCTCTAACATATTTATTGCTGGAAATTTTCAAACTCAAACATGTTAAGCACTGTAACTGCAAAATTTTGTTTAATGGTTGTAAAAAATTTGTAATTTTCTTCTGTTTTTTCTGTCGATCGTACTTTTCAAGAGCCAAATTATGTATCTGAAATTATTTTACGCAGTTCTGCTTCATCTTGGTTTTCGTACCACTTGATTGCTGTAGTCAGTGATTGAGCGGCGTCTTTATGAGACATTGCACGTTTTATTGGCTGTTCGTCTTCTTCATCATTAGCTTCTGTACGTTCTGAGGATACGTATGTAACAATTTCATCGTCACTAAACATTTCGTAGCCTACATCCGGTAAGTCTATTTCTCACCAATTTTTGACGTCGTCTTCATTCAAACTGTTAAATGAATCAGCACAAAGCCTCGGCGAGACCGAAGTTTCGGAAACGTATTACGCTGTAACAACACACAAGTACGAAATATTTTGCCTTCCGCAATCCGTTCTCCTGGCTATTTTTAGAATGCCGGCCACAATCAGTACGTTTCTCGTTTACCCCGGCTATAATTAGAGCGTATATGTTACTCACTTGTTAATAAAGAAAAAGAAAAATAAACTTGACGAATTAGTGAGTTTGCACTGTACGCGTCATTGAAAATACTTACTGACTGAATCGATATTTCATATTTCAAACGTAATAGGTAAGCGCTGTGTAATAAATCTGTTTGTGTATTAAAAAACAAAACAAAGAGTTACTACTATATTAGTATACACGGCTGAAAAAATAATAAAATAGCGTAAAAATTAAGAGATTAACAAAATTCGTAACTTTTTTCGATCCTCTGGGGAGAGTCCGGTCTCGTCCCCCCCCCCCCCCGTAATACGCCCTAGGTAACAGGTTTAAGAAACGGTCTGTGTTGATCTGAAAAACGAAACAGGCGGCTAAGCTGAGTGCTCTGTCAGCGTATCAGTTACTTTAGAAAGATATCTCGGAAGGAATGTCATCTACGTCGAATTTCTTGACAGAAGTTCGTCAAGCCAACAACTTGAGGAGAAATTGTTGAATACAGAAATACTAAAATTTCCAGAGTACCTATCTGCCGCAAAGCGTTTGTGCGTCTGGCAATAATTAACTGAAGAGTGAAAGTCGGATAGTTCACGCCAAACACTTCTTCTCCAATACCAACGTGTCCCACTTACTGCTGCGGTCCAGTCAGTCGTTCGTTGCGTTACGTTTGTCAGTCAAAACAAAGAATCGCGTTCTAAGACTGGGTTAAACGGCGAAGACAAAAATCGCGGACAAACAATAGACAGTGCTGAAAATGTATTAGCAGGGTACTGAAAGGTGGAATGACGATGGACTTGAAACAGAAGGCACCGATAAAGAATTAAAAAAGGCAGAGTATCAAACGCTACGATGCAACATGTACGTCTACCGGAACGGGGGTGGACGAACGGGACCGTACCCCATCCCAGAAGGTCGAAAAGTTTACGAGAAATTCTCTTAACCTGTTAACGTTTACCATAAGTCTTATGACACAGAAGGAACACAGGGAAATACATTGCATATACGGGGTTTTCGCTCTTATGTAGTGCGCGAGCTGAAAATTTAGTAGTCCAAAAAATAAAGTTGGGAAACTATAATTTTTAAACTTTTTTATTGTCAGAACCGTTATTCTCCACCGTTCCACAAATTTTTAAATGTTTTTGACCATAAACAAAGCTGTAAAAATACAAAACCAATAAACAGTACATCACAACAATTTAGTGAACTTTATAATTTAACTCGTCGTTTTTCCGTTGTCAGCTGACGTAAACAGCTCATTTTTACTTCAATTTTAACTTAATGTATCCGTCAGCAAAAGGAATAGTTAATGTTTTTCTGCATTTTTCACATGTTTTAACAAAAAACCTATTTATAACGTTTGGTTACGATTTTTTTGAATTCCGACATGAAAATTAATGAGGTTTTCCCTCCCATAGTTTTATGATAGGTATATTATCGTAAGCTTTCTGTATTAAAGTTACAATATTTACAGTGCAGTAATTTATTCCACAAAGATGGGTAGAAGATGTCGAAGAAGACCTGGGGATAGGGCAGTGGAAGACCTGGGGGTAGGGCAGTGGTGTCGGAGGCCTGGGCTCTGTAGCGCCGAGATCATCATAATCAACCACAGAAACTTTGTATATTGAACAGTTTTTTTGAACTTCTTATTTGAACCTTATATAGATGTACTTATACGTTTTTCCTATTTTTTTTTTTTTTGTAATTTAATACTTTATTAGCACTTAGAAGACAATTCTTCTTCTTCTTCTTCTTAGTGCTCCTCTTCTAGTCGTGTGTCGAGGTTTTCGAGAGAGCTCTCCATCTCGTCCTGTCCAGTGCCAAAACCCTGGCACGGGCCGAAACTGCTCCTCTGCCTTCTGGTTTGCCTCCCATATTCGTCTCGGGTACCTTTCCTCATTCATCCTACAGACGTGGCCAAACCGACGCAGCTCCGAGCTTTCAGTTTCATCGTTTAAAAAGAATATCTTAAAATTCTTCCGTATTTTAACGTATTTCATCCTATCTCTATGAGTTTTCTTCTCAATTCTTCTCACGAATCTCATCTTTATATCGCTTGTATTCTATTTTTATGTCTGTCATTCAGAGCCCATGACTCGCAACTGTACGTCAGTGTTGGAGCATATACAGGTTTGTATACTGCCAGTTTGCTTTTCTGGGACACTTCGTTTTTTCCCAAAAACTTCCCGTCGGTAGCACCGTAAAGCTTGCTTGCGGCTGAGATCCTCGTGTCTAACTCTGGCTCAATTCTGCCGTCCTCAATGAAAACGGCACCTAATTCCTTATTGTTGATTACTATTCTGTGTTGTCTCGCTCGCAAACTAATTATCGTTGTCTTTGTGTTGGTGGGGCTAATAATCATATGCTTCCTCCTCATCGTTTCTTCCCACACATTTATGTTATGTTGCAGATTCTGTTCTGTACTGGCAATCAGAACGACGTCGTCTGTGAAATGCACTGGTTGCACCCTCTAGTTACCTACCTTAAACTTCCTACTTCTTTGTTGACTGTTGATAATAGCATCCATCAATACAACAAAGAGGTAAGGTGAAAGAATATTCCCCTTGTCTCACTCCAGCTGAGGTACTAAATAGAAGACAAATAAAAAAAAAATTATTATTAATCTAGCTGTACAATGTTTACACATTTTCCGGAACCAAAGATTACAGAAGTGATTGAATTCTCATCCTCCACTCCTGGTTGTCCATCCAAAGATCTTCTTCATTTTCTCGTTCCTTCAATATAGTCTGAATTTCTTCTGTCCAGGTGACAGGTGGTTATCTACTCTTTTCCTTCTTCCTGGTGGGGTTCATTCCATAACTCTCCTTGGCAATTTTCCTGTGTCATTCTTTTCGGATGTCCATACTTTTGTAATTTTTTTGTTTGGATAAAATCAAGAATTGAATTTTCCACATTCATTCTGTCCTTAATGACTTCAATTCTAATTTTATCACGTCTGGATACTCTTACCGAACGTCTCCAAAAGTCCATCTCTGCTGTCATTAATTTTCTTCTTGTGTGCTTATTAGTAGTCCAAACTTCTGAGCCGTAAGTCATGACACTTCTAACAATGGTTTTAAATATTTTGGTTTTAGTTTCTGCTGTAATTTACTTATCCCACAGGATTCCTTTTAATGTAGATATAGCCATCTTTTCCAAACTAATTCTGGCAGATCAAAAATTAAAATCTTAAAAAGCGTCCGTTACGTGTTGACCTAAGAATAAACATGGCTTTCAGAACGCCATTTACAAGTGCTCCGTAGACTTTACTGATTTGTATGGAAACTTGTAGCCAATCATGTATTTACAAATCCCATAGCGTTTGCTTTGAGGACCTGTATTCCCAAAACTCTTCAATTCATTTTCTGTGACAAAATCAGTATGTTTTTTATAATATAATTTTATTTATTTACTAAATAAAGAACACTCGTGACAAAAGTTCAATGTTTATTATTTAAATAATGATCAATTTCTATTCCGAACTAATGCCATTTCTAGAACATATTTACAGACTCTAAGGCGACGTTTTAAAAACCTCGTACAAAACAAGTTCTAAAGCTTTCACGCCCGGCGTCAAAATGATTAAAACTACTACTACTGCTACTACTACTACTACTACTACTACTACTACTACTACTACTACTACTACTACTGCTGCTGCTGCTGCTGCTGCTACTACTACTACTACTACTACTACTGCTGCTGCTGCTGCTACTACTACCACTGCTACTACTACTACTACTACTACTACTGCTGCTGCTGCTGCTGCTGCTACTACTACTACTACTACTGCTACTGCTGCTGCTACTACTACTGCTACTACTACTACTACTACTGCTGCTGCTGCTGCTGCTGCTGCTACTACTACTACTACTACTACTACTGCTGCTGCTGCTGCTGCTGCTACTACTACTACTACTACTACTACTGCTGCTGCTGCTGCTGCTGCTGCTGCTACTACTACTACTACTACTACTACTACTACTACTACTACTACTACTGCTGCTGCTGCTGCTGCTGCTGCTCCTGCTACTACTACTACTACTACTACTACTACTAGTCGGGCCGTTGGCCCGTCGTCTACAGTTGTTGTGGATAAACGTTTCGGCCCTACAGCCCTACAATCGGAGGACATCATCACTGTCTGAAACAATTGGCACGGTGTCCGCCAATTCACCCCAATGATGAGGTAGAAACTATTTTGCCTGAGAAGGCCCAATTATATAAACTTTCATACAAGGACGATCTAAGCTGGAAAGCAGCATCAAATGCTGTGCTCCCAAGCCAGTCAGATAGCACTTGATGCTGCATTCCAGCTTAGATCGTGCTGGTGTGAAAGTTTATATAAGTGAGCCTTCTCAAGATAGTCTCTACCTCATCACTGGGATGAAATGGCGGACACCGTGCCAATTGTTTCAGACACTGACGATATCGTTTGTCCACAACACGGTCTAACAGCCCGGCTAATAGTACACCACCAGCGTCTGCAGAAGATGGGGAAAATTCGAACTCTGTAAAATTGATTTTAAATAGAATTAACACTGTCGCACACCACTGGAGAAAAATTATTCCGATTAGCGCTTTCAAGCTTCACAGCTCATCATCAGATCGGAAGTAACCTTCCGATCAGATCGAAAGGCTATATCTGATCTGATGATGAGCTGTGAAGCTTGAAAGCGCTAATCGGAATAATTTTTGTATAGTGGTGTGCAGCTGTGTTAATTCTGTTTGTGATTATAACCATTAACACAACTTTATTAATTAAAATTGATTTTATTTAGGCCTGCATCGTAATGTACAAATGAAATAGTAAGACATGAAATGGTTTACGCATGTCTTAGCTTGGAGGAGGGAAGGCAGCGCTGGAAGCGTACACACCAATCATGCAGCTGTTCTGAACACAAAACGACGAGTCAATACTACGCGTGCCCCAATGAAATCTTCTCACACCGCCCAACGAGACACCCGTTTCATGTCTAATTATTTTAGCTGTAAGACGTCACATTGTTGTTCCATGGCTTTGTTAAATTTATAATATTGTTACAAGAAGCCTACCGAACAACCCAGAACATTCTCTACTCTTCCCCCCGTCTATTGTGGCAGGTGTTGCTCAGTCAAGGCTGCTCTCAAGTGGGTTCTAGTGTATTCAAGAACACTTGAGATACCCATTAAGCCAGCGTGGAGTAAGGAGGGAAAGCTGTACTGGACCTCTCCGCGGCCTATATAAAGCCATAGCAGCCGGCTTGTCAGTTCAGTTACGTGAGCGATTTTTGTTAGCGCGGATCGAGTGTTTGTCGAAGTGAAGAATTATTGTGTTAATAATTGTGTGGAACTCTATTAGAGGACATTATTATTGCATGTGAACAATTTTTATTAACATCAACCACTGGTGAACTCGTTATTGAAACCACTGGTCGAACCATGCACTTTACATATAAAAATAAACGACAATATTTTTCCGCGAATTCCCTTACGTAGTTTAGTGGGTAATAATTGTGTTCCATGATTGTAATTCAAACGATTCTCCCGTAGTGAACCTGAGACGTCTTATATGATTCAGCGTTGTACCTGTTTGAGTCTAAGGATGGAACCTGGAACCACCACGTGACGTTTATATGATTTTTGGGTTTTAAAACATGTGTTTTTAATTTTGTATCATTTTCATGACAAAATTACTTGGCCATTTGTTACAAATAAACGAATTTTTCGATAGAATTATCGGTAATATAGACAAAATTGATGTTTTAGCATTGTGTTAACTTTTTCAGAGGAGGCACGCTGCCGGATTGTAACACATGTTGAAAACAATCATTGTACCATAAATCTAAATAGATATCATTTAGATTTGTACCCTAAATCTAAATAGTGTAATCATTGTACCCTATTCTGCAAATAGATGGTACATCATAAAACTTAATGCAATACTGTTTAATTAACAATATTAAACTACTTAACAATAAAAATCAGAAAAATTAAAATTATTGTAAGAGGTATTAAGTACAAATTCCTAAATTTGAAAGAAAACTAAGCAATGCCTACGAATGCCCTGGCGGTCGGAGATAACCATTACACTTTTGCTAAGAAATAGCTTTGTCTATGTTATTTGAGATAATTTTGAAGATGACCAGCAGAAGATAGTTTTAAAGGCCGAAACTGCAAGAAAATCTAGACAACGACGGCGCGATTCCGTGAGACGAGAATCATTAGAATATCTTATAGGAAGTGGATGGCTTTAAACGTCTCGTTATTTCAATCTGAAACGTACTCTTTCCTTGCGCTGCTCACTCTGACAGTGAGCTGTAACCTCGCAGACAGTGACGATTACAAAGTGCCCCTTAGCAATTCCCGCCGCGTATAATGTGTAGGCCTATTTAGTCGGGTAAGGCGACGGCAAACCAGCAAGTAGTATTCCTGTCTATTTAGTCGGCGTAGACCTGTGAGGACACCCACGTCCATCGAATGGAAGATGAACATAAAATTGATAGCACTACACACCTGTGTCGATTTTAAGACCAGACTCCTGCACTGATACCAGACGATGAATGTCCGTCCCGTTTGAACAGCAGCTTTGTAGCCATCCGGGTGTGTCACCTTAGACTTAAGATCGTAAAAATTGTTGACGGTCAACTTTTCAAAGATCGCTTACTTTTGAAATCAAACTGTAGGTGGATAACTCCAATCAGTAACAGTATTCAAAAGTATTGAGACCATGTAGAATATTTTAAGACTACGAGCCGAATGGCGTCTGTTGTCTTCGTCTTACAGCAAATTGCTTCATTCAACAGCTTATTGTATACTAATCGTCTTTAAGATATAAATTCAAAAACCTGCAGACTAGTTTGTTATCAAGTCAACCCAAGAGTTTTCCTTTAAACCATACGAATTATAGATATAACCATTCCTAGGAACCTTATATTTTGGCGCCTTCGGAGATGAGATAATCCGAACCTAGTTAAGAAATAGTTCAGACCTTCTCTTACAGAAAGAGAATGACTAGTACTGGACTGTACTGGACTAGTACAATCCTATTGAACCTACAACGACATCCTTCCAAATATCCTCCCATCCTTATCGTACAATGAGAATACCCAATGATTTCACAAGTAAAATATCTGAGTAGACGTGGTTTAGGAGCTAGGATGTGGTTTGCACCACATTTCGAGACAAAAGCAGCTCCATTAACAGACCTGTTGAATAAGAAACATCCTTTCAAATGGACTGACAAGGAGGAAGAAGCCTTGATCTTATGATCAAGGAAACAATAAGCGGTGCTCCTCGACAGCCTACCTGGATGCCAAGCGTAAGATCTGTCTGCAATCTAATTCCAGTGATATGGGTTTAGGGGCAGCATTATTCCAAGAAAAGGAGAACTGAGTAAGAGAAGTAGGAAATTCCAGCTATACACTGACAACTCATCTCTTCCGTGGCTTGTATCTATGGTACAAAATGAAAAGTGATGCGCTAGACCTTGCTGTTGAAAGACTGATTTTGATGTATCTCATGTCCCTCCGGCAATCAATCAAGCAGCAGTAGCCTTCAAGACATCTTGTGGAAGAACCTGAGCCAGAGAAAACAGAGCTGTTGGAATGAGAAATTCCAAAACGAACACCAGATTGGTCAGGATGATTTTACTGGTTATTAAAGACGGTATAGACATAGAAGTGGTCAATAAAATGACTGGGCCTGTAGGAAGATGAAGGAATGCACTATGAAACGAAAAATGAATTGTAAAGGCGTACCAAAGTCTTCTTCTTCTTCTTCTTCTTCTTCTTCTTCTTCAAAGATTGGGTTATATAAACCTGTTCCAGCACCCATCTCATCCTCGGACGACCCAAGTCTCTTCTACCAATGGCTTTATAGTTCCGTGCCGCTTTCGGCAATCCTTTACAGATGATCCCACCATTGTCTTCTGTAAATTGAAATAATTTCATTTATGTCCTTTACTGCGAGTTCTGCTCTGATATCTTCATTCCTTATTCTATCTTTGCAATGTATAATATAAAGTGTTTCGAAGAAACTGCGTTTCAGCACTCTGAATCTTGCGCTTTCCTTTTTTGTCATGACCCACACCTCACTCGCATAAATCAATGTGGGTATTGCAATTGTCTTATAAAATTTAATCCTTGTGCTGTGTCTTGTTTTATTTCTAAGATTTGTACGAATCGTACCACAAATACTTATATCATATTCAGATACTGCACAGCCGAGACATCTGAAACGACTCACTTGTGTTGTTTATAACTATGTTAGTCTTCACTGGACTCACCTTTAAAGGCAAGGTTTTGGTCTTTTAGTTCATAAAGATGTGCTATAAAGATTTTCATGTGCAGAATAACATTATTATATATTCGTCGCATCTGACTCAATCACACCCTGTTTTAGTTGTTCCCAGGTCGTGCTGCACCCAGATCCTGGAGATGTTCCATGACAACGCGAGCCGTTTTTTTGGAACGATGCAACTTGGTATCGATACGCTCGTCAGATAATAAACTATATTTGTGCGCGTGGGACGCCCATAAGAAGCTCTGCCACTGACATTGTATGTTGGATCTTGAAAGGCTATTAAATATGTGCTTACGCTGACGATGTTGTGATAATAGCCAGACCAAGACAACGGCTGGTCGAGGTATACAAGGAGCTGAATCAAAATTCCGCTGGAATGGGACTGAATGTAAATATCAGAAAAACTAAAAAAACATGCTAATTTCTGTATCAAACAGGTAAAGAAATCTGCATAATTTATGCATACAGGATAATCCATTTGACGCAGTTAATAAGTTCAGATACCTGGGTAACATGATAGATAATGAAGAATACATAAACACAATACATGACGGGATACAAATAGGAAATAGGGCATATTTTGCTAACAGTAGACTATTGAGAAGCAAACTCATTAGTCGTAACGAAAAAATAAAAATATGTAAGATTCTTATCAGACCGGTTGTTACTTATGGAGGCGAGACATGGACGTTAAAAAAAAGGACAAGAAACGCTAAGAAAGTTTAAAAGAAAGATTGTAAGACGCGTTTTTATGGGCCCAGTTAAATAAAAGATAAATGGAGAATATGAAATAAATAGGAGATAGATGAACTATTGAAGTATGAAGACATTGTAAGATTCGTAAAGGCCCAACGAATACAATGGCTAGGTCATCTAGATCAGCGTACGCTAAAGAAAATCCGGAGGGCGCAAGTCTATAAAAACAAAAAGAGGGGCCGAAGTAGGATAAGATGGTTGGATGATGTACTGGAAGATCTAAGAAGAATGTACGTGAGGGGTTACACTGAGAGGGCAATGGTTAAGAAACATAGGATAAGATTGGCGTTGGAGGTCAGGGCTCACGCTGGGCTGTAGAAAGGCTAAAGAAGAATCGTAAAAGGCTAAATGAAGATAACCCCCGACTACAAATTTACAGGCGTCCGATGTTCTAACAATTCATCTTGTTTAAGATGATGACTCAGCTCTCAGTCTTGTTTAAGAGTTTTCAGTTCATTACGCGGGTAGCGGGAATTCATTACGGTACCTAAAACAAATTTTATAACAACGCTGTCTAAATGCGTTTGTAACAAGCAGTGGCGTATCTAGAATTTGCCTGGTCGAGTCGGCTTCACATAAAAGAAAAACCAGTTAAGATTAATCAACATTACTATCTTTAAAGTGTCTGATACAATCTTGAAATCAATCCCATTAATGTAAACGATAATAACACAATACAAATACAGTAGAACCTTACTAATTCATCACCCAGGGGACCGAAGGGGCGACGAATTAGCGAGGGATTAAGAAACAAACCCATTAAAAACAATATAAAATGTTTTATTGCAACGCTAGAAACGTTCAGTACTAACGTCATGCTCTAACATATTTATTGCTGGAAATTTTCAAACTCAAACATGTTAAGCACTGTAACTGCAAAATTTTGTTTAATGGTTGTAAAAAATTTGTAATTTTCTTCTGTTTTTTCTGTCGATCGTACTTTTCAAGAGCCAAATTATGTATCTGAAATTATTTTACGCAGTTCTGCTTCATCTTGGTTTTCGTACCACTTGATTGCTGTAGTCAGTGATTGAGCGGCGTCTTTATGAGACATTGCACGTTTTATTGGCTGTTCGTCTTCTTCATCATTAGCTTCTGTACGTTCTGAGGATACGTATGTAACAATTTCATCGTCACTAAACATTTCGTAGCCTACATCCGGTAAGTCTATTTCTCACCAATTTTTGACGTCGTCTTCATTCAAACTGTTAAATGAATCAGCACAAAGCCTCGGCGAGACCGAAGTTTCGGAAACGTATTACGCTGTAACAACACACAAGTACGAAATATTTTGCCTTCCGCAATCCGTTCTCCTGGCTATTTTTAGAATGCCGGCCACAATCAGTACGTTTCTCGTTTACCCCGGCTATAATTAGAGCGTATATGTTACTCACTTGTTAATAAAGAAAAAGAAAAATAAACTTGACGAATTAGTGAGTTTGCACTGTACGCGTCATTGAAAATACTTACTGACTGAATCGATATTTCATATTTCAAACGTAATAGGTAAGCGCTGTGTAATAAATCTGTTTGTGTATTAAAAAACAAAACAAAGAGTTACTACTATATTAGTATACACGGCTGAAAAAATAATAAAATAGCGTAAAAATTAAGAGATTAACAAAATTCGTAACTTTTTTCGATCCTCTGGGGAGAGTCCGGTCTCGTCCCCCCCCCCCCCCCGTAATACGCCCTAGGTAACAGGTTTAAGAAACGGTCTGTGTTGATCTGAAAAACGAAACAGGCGGCTAAGCTGAGTGCTCTGTCAGCGTATCAGTTACTTTAGAAAGATATCTCGGAAGGAATGTCATCTACGTCGAATTTCTTGACAGAAGTTCGTCAAGCCAACAACTTGAGGAGAAATTGTTGAATACAGAAATACTAAAATTTCCAGAGTACCTATCTGCCGCAAAGCGTTTGTGCGTCTGGCAATAATTAACTGAAGAGTGAAAGTCGGATAGTTCACGCCAAACACTTCTTCTCCAATACCAACGTGTCCCACTTACTGCTGCGGTCCAGTCAGTCGTTCGTTGCGTTACGTTTGTCAGTCAAAACAAAGAATCGCGTTCTAAGACTGGGTTAAACGGCGAAGACAAAAATCGCGGACAAACAATAGACAGTGCTGAAAATGTATTAGCAGGGTACTGAAAGGTGGAATGACGATGGACTTGAAACAGAAGGCACCGATAAAGAATTAAAAAAGGCAGAGTATCAAACGCTACGATGCAACATGTACGTCTACCGGAACGGGGGTGGACGAACGGGACCGTACCCCATCCCAGAAGGTCGAAAAGTTTACGAGAAATTCTCTTAACCTGTTAACGTTTACCATAAGTCTTATGACACAGAAGGAACACAGGGAAATACATTGCATATACGGGGTTTTCGCTCTTATGTAGTGCGCGAGCTGAAAATTTAGTAGTCCAAAAAATAAAGTTGGGAAACTATAATTTTTAAACTTTTTTATTGTCAGAACCGTTATTCTCCACCGTTCCACAAATTTTTAAATGTTTTTGACCATAAACAAAGCTGTAAAAATACAAAACCAATAAACAGTACATCACAACAATTTAGTGAACTTTATAATTTAACTCGTCGTTTTTCCGTTGTCAGCTGACGTAAACAGCTCATTTTTACTTCAATTTTAACTTAATGTATCCGTCAGCAAAAGGAATAGTTAATGTTTTTCTGCATTTTTCACATGTTTTAACAAAAAACCTATTTATAACGTTTGGTTACGATTTTTTTGAATTCCGACATGAAAATTAATGAGGTTTTCCCTCCCATAGTTTTATGATAGGTATATTATCGTAAGCTTTCTGTATTAAAGTTACAATATTTACAGTGCAGTAATTTATTCCACAAAGATGGGTAGAAGATGTCGAAGAAGACCTGGGGATAGGGCAGTGGAAGACCTGGGGGTAGGGCAGTGGTGTCGGAGGCCTGGGCTCTGTAGCGCCGAGATCATCATAATCAACCACAGAAACTTTGTATATTGAACAGTTTTTTTGAACTTCTTATTTGAACCTTATATAGATGTACTTATACGTTTTTCCTATTTTTTTTTTTTTTGTAATTTAATACTTTATTAGCACTTAGAAGACAATTCTTCTTCTTCTTCTTCTTAGTGCTCCTCTTCTAGTCGTGTGTCGAGGTTTTCGAGAGAGCTCTCCATCTCGTCCTGTCCAGTGCCAAAACCCTGGCACGGGCCGAAACTGCTCCTCTGCCTTCTGGTTTGCCTCCCATATTCGTCTCGGGTACCTTTCCTCATTCATCCTACAGACGTGGCCAAACCGACGCAGCTCCGAGCTTTCAGTTTCATCGTTTAAAAAGAATATCTTAAAATTCTTCCGTATTTTAACGTATTTCATCCTATCTCTATGAGTTTTCTTCTCAATTCTTCTCACGAATCTCATCTTTATATCGCTTGTATTCTATTTTTATGTCTGTCATTCAGAGCCCATGACTCGCAACTGTACGTCAGTGTTGGAGCATATACAGGTTTGTATACTGCCAGTTTGCTTTTCTGGGACACTTCGTTTTTTCCCAAAAACTTCCCGTCGGTAGCACCGTAAAGCTTGCTTGCGGCTGAGATCCTCGTGTCTAACTCTGGCTCAATTCTGCCGTCCTCAATGAAAACGGCACCTAATTCCTTATTGTTGATTACTATTCTGTGTTGTCTCGCTCGCAAACTAATTATCGTTGTCTTTGTGTTGGTGGGGCTAATAATCATATGCTTCCTCCTCATCGTTTCTTCCCACACATTTATGTTATGTTGCAGATTCTGTTCTGTACTGGCAATCAGAACGACGTCGTCTGTGAAATGCACTGGTTGCACCCTCTAGTTACCTACCTTAAACTTCCTACTTCTTTGTTGACTGTTGATAATAGCATCCATCAATACAACAAAGAGGTAAGGTGAAAGAATATTCCCCTTGTCTCACTCCAGCTGAGGTACTAAATAGAAGACAAATAAAAAAAAAATTATTATTAATCTAGCTGTACAATGTTTACACATTTTCCGGAACCAAAGATTACAGAAGTGATTGAATTCTCATCCTCCACTCCTGGTTGTCCATCCAAAGATCTTCTTCATTTTCTCGTTCCTTCAATATAGTCTGAATTTCTTCTGTCCAGGTGACAGGTGGTTATCTACTCTTTTCCTTCTTCCTGGTGGGGTTCATTCCATAAC
This sequence comes from Magicicada septendecula, assembly GCA_034769895.1. NCBI lineage: Eukaryota > Metazoa > Arthropoda > Insecta > Hemiptera > Cicadidae > Magicicada > Magicicada septendecula. The sequence goes on along the minus strand of CM068376.1, from coordinate 323,658,062 downwards.
TCTCCTTGGCAATTTTCCTGTGTCATTCTTTTCGGATGTCCATACTTTTGTAATTTTTTTGTTTGGATAAAATCAAGAATTGAATTTTCCACATTCATTCTGTCCTTAATGACTTCAATTCTAATTTTATCACGTCTGGATACTCTTACCGAACGTCTCCAAAAGTCCATCTCTGCTGTCATTAATTTTCTTCTTGTGTGCTTATTAGTAGTCCAAACTTCTGAGCCGTAAGTCATGACACTTCTAACAATGGTTTTAAATATTTTGGTTTTAGTTTCTGCTGTAATTTACTTATCCCACAGGATTCCTTTTAATGTAGATATAGCCATCTTTTCCAAACTAATTCTGGCAGATCAAAAATTAAAATCTTAAAAAGCGTCCGTTACGTGTTGACCTAAGAATAAACATGGCTTTCAGAACGCCATTTACAAGTGCTCCGTAGACTTTACTGATTTGTATGGAAACTTGTAGCCAATCATGTATTTACAAATCCCATAGCGTTTGCTTTGAGGACCTGTATTCCCAAAACTCTTCAATTCATTTTCTGTGACAAAATCAGTATGTTTTTTATAATATAATTTTATTTATTTACTAAATAAAGAACACTCGTGACAAAAGTTCAATGTTTATTATTTAAATAATGATCAATTTCTATTCCGAACTAATGCCATTTCTAGAACATATTTACAGACTCTAAGGCGACGTTTTAAAAACCTCGTACAAAACAAGTTCTAAAGCTTTCACGCCCGGCGTCAAAATGATTAAAACTACTACTACTGCTACTACTACTACTACTACTACTACTACTACTACTACTACTACTACTACTACTGCTGCTGCTGCTGCTGCTGCTACTACTACTACTACTACTACTACTGCTGCTGCTGCTGCTACTACTACCACTGCTACTACTACTACTACTACTACTACTGCTGCTGCTGCTGCTGCTGCTACTACTACTACTACTACTGCTACTGCTGCTGCTACTACTACTGCTACTACTACTACTACTACTGCTGCTGCTGCTGCTGCTGCTGCTACTACTACTACTACTACTACTACTGCTGCTGCTGCTGCTGCTGCTACTACTACTACTACTACTACTACTGCTGCTGCTGCTGCTGCTGCTGCTGCTACTACTACTACTACTACTACTACTACTACTACTACTACTACTACTGCTGCTGCTGCTGCTGCTGCTGCTCCTGCTACTACTACTACTACTACTACTACTACTAGTCGGGCCGTTGGCCCGTCGTCTACAGTTGTTGTGGATAAACGTTTCGGCCCTACAGCCCTACAATCGGAGGACATCATCACTGTCTGAAACAATTGGCACGGTGTCCGCCAATTCACCCCAATGATGAGGTAGAAACTATTTTGCCTGAGAAGGCCCAATTATATAAACTTTCATACAAGGACGATCTAAGCTGGAAAGCAGCATCAAATGCTGTGCTCCCAAGCCAGTCAGATAGCACTTGATGCTGCATTCCAGCTTAGATCGTGCTGGTGTGAAAGTTTATATAAGTGAGCCTTCTCAAGATAGTCTCTACCTCATCACTGGGATGAAATGGCGGACACCGTGCCAATTGTTTCAGACACTGACGATATCGTTTGTCCACAACACGGTCTAACAGCCCGGCTAATAGTACACCACCAGCGTCTGCAGAAGATGGGGAAAATTCGAACTCTGTAAAATTGATTTTAAATAGAATTAACACTGTCGCACACCACTGGAGAAAAATTATTCCGATTAGCGCTTTCAAGCTTCACAGCTCATCATCAGATCGGAAGTAACCTTCCGATCAGATCGAAAGGCTATATCTGATCTGATGATGAGCTGTGAAGCTTGAAAGCGCTAATCGGAATAATTTTTGTATAGTGGTGTGCAGCTGTGTTAATTCTGTTTGTGATTATAACCATTAACACAACTTTATTAATTAAAATTGATTTTATTTAGGCCTGCATCGTAATGTACAAATGAAATAGTAAGACATGAAATGGTTTACGCATGTCTTAGCTTGGAGGAGGGAAGGCAGCGCTGGAAGCGTACACACCAATCATGCAGCTGTTCTGAACACAAAACGACGAGTCAATACTACGCGTGCCCCAATGAAATCTTCTCACACCGCCCAACGAGACACCCGTTTCATGTCTAATTATTTTAGCTGTAAGACGTCACATTGTTGTTCCATGGCTTTGTTAAATTTATAATATTGTTACAAGAAGCCTACCGAACAACCCAGAACATTCTCTACTCTTCCCCCCGTCTATTGTGGCAGGTGTTGCTCAGTCAAGGCTGCTCTCAAGTGGGTTCTAGTGTATTCAAGAACACTTGAGATACCCATTAAGCCAGCGTGGAGTAAGGAGGGAAAGCTGTACTGGACCTCTCCGCGGCCTATATAAAGCCATAGCAGCCGGCTTGTCAGTTCAGTTACGTGAGCGATTTTTGTTAGCGCGGATCGAGTGTTTGTCGAAGTGAAGAATTATTGTGTTAATAATTGTGTGGAACTCTATTAGAGGACATTATTATTGCATGTGAACAATTTTTATTTGATTTCTTGTAAGAGACGATCTTGTCAATTACAAACTGTTTTATTGTAATAATTTAAGCTGGTTTTTAATGACTTCATTGGTGTCTTGTATTTTGTTTTCCACTGTACCATACGACGATCAGTAGACCTTCGTAACAATATTATTAATGTCAACTATTACGTTTCTACACTTTCCTTTCTGATTACAACTAAATAAATTGGGAATATAAACGAATTTCTGTAGGTTTCTCCAAAAAATTATAAAACCCCAAAGCCCCCTCTAAAAGGAAATTTTAGTTGCGTCCATGTAGCGATCAGTTTTATTATGAAAGTAGTCTGATACGCAGGAGGCACCGGCTAAGCGGCACTATACGTACCTGTCTTCGAATTGCCACGGCGTTATTTTGCTGACCCTCTCTACTTCCGTCACATCTTTGCACATAGCACAGTCTTCTGGAGGACGAAAAGCTTTCACAAGCACCTCCGGCATGGTAATAGTACACTGCAACAGTACACGTATCCCGGTTAGCAACAAAACTACAGTTACTGCTACCAGATAAACAATAACACACACACACACACACACACACACACACACACACACACACACACACACACACACACACACACACACACACACACACACACACACACACACACACACACACACACACACACACACACACACACACACACACACACACACACACACACACAACGGACACCGTATTTCTTAGAACACATGTAAATAAATATGTAGATGTCTTACACATTAATCGACTGATTGAATATAAAATGAATGTAAACAATTCAGCCATTAAAAAATAAATTTTCTTGGAAATTTCTTGGAAATATATATATATATATATATAATATTTAATATTTATAATGATTTTACCTCAAGATGTTTTCTCCTTATTTGGAACATGTTTCGGGACTCATAACGAACAACACATAAATAATAACAACAATAAAAAAATGGGCCACATTCACATACATAATTAATAAAATGATAAAACTAACAAACCTATTTAAAAACACAGACATAAAGATAGCATACAAAACTAACAAAAATAATTTACAAAAACTAAATAACCCACACAGCAAAGATAATATAACAACCAATGGTATATACAAAATTGAATGGCAAGATTGCAATAAATGTTACATAGGACAAACAAAAAACAACTGAAAAAACGTTAATTTTGAACACCTAAACGCATACAAAAAACCAGAAATATATCAATATAATTAATACGTGAAGAGAAAACTTTGTACCCCTTTTTAAGCATATTGCGCGCACGGAGGAGTGTGAGATTTGGCATAGTTAAAGTTTATATGGAGAAGGAGTGCAGAAAGCTAAAATTTATATATAATATGTGTTACAAATACATTAAATAAAATAAAATAAAACATTCATTTGCACTTGAAAATTCATTTAAACTTTTTCAAACAATGGTAATTGTTAAAAATAAAATAATTTTGTTGCCAGGCAACAATAGTCTGTGGAGTGTATGTCAAGGCAAAAAAGCGTTTATTTTATATTTTGTATATTAGATATCTGTGTTTTATATATTAATGTGCAGTTGAAAGTGAAATACAGCTTGCTTATTATACACCTGTTACAAAAGGAAAATTTTGTAGCAGCAATTTGAATTGACTTACTCTCGCCTAATTATTATTGGTGGTTTCAAAAAAGTGAGTACATTTTATTATTTTTAAATTAAACCCTGTCTAATCTTAGTTTCAGTAATTTCATTACATGTTTTTTTTTTACATTCAGATATTCGCACCTACTTCCATTATGCCTCGACATAGAACATTGACGGGTCGGAGTGAGAGACAAAGAAGAAGGAATATATATTCGCGTGAAAGTCAAAATGATAATAGACCAAATGCAAATTTAAATAGTGTAAATAGTATACAAAATGATGAAATTATTTTGAGGGATACATTTAAATGCGCACTGAATGTCATTCCAAGAAATTTTAATACTTTTGATTGTGGATTAATGCATTTACAATGCAGGTTTTGCAATGCAAAACATTTCGAATCTGAGGTCACTTTAGGTGAAAGGACTGCATTCACTTCATGTTGTCATAAGGGTAAAGCAATATTACCGGCCTTAAGCCAAAATGAATACTTTAAATCATTGTATGATGGACTTACTTCAAATGAACCTTCAATAAAAAGAAAGTCAAAAAATTATTTTGAAAACATTCGTAAATACAATTCATCATTTGCTATGGTTAGCTCAGAAGCTAAAATTTCGGATACAGTTACGCGTGGAGTGTATCATTTTAAAATACATGATGTTTTTTATCACAGATCAGGTCCAATGACTGCTGGATATGGTCGCTCACCATGTTATGCGCAATTATGTTTTTATGATGTTGACACTGCTGTCAATTATAGATTACGTGAACACTATAATCAAACATGCAATAACAATATAATGCGCGAAATCTCTCTTGAATTGGAACGCATTAATCCTTTCGTTCGGTCATTCATTGCAGTGAAAGATCATTGTCAGAGAGTTGAAAATCAAAATAAAGAAATTTGTATGCTCATTAAAGTAAATCGTGATTTAGATCTACGCCGTTATAATGATGCAGTTCAAACTGATGTAGCAGTAATATTTAGTACAGTTGATGGTGAGCCACCCTTTGAACGAAATATGGTTTCGTTTTCAAAAGTTAATGGTACCATTAAAAATATCTCTGTTCTGGATTCATCATTGGACCCTTTAGCGTATCCATTACTTTTTCCAAATGGTGATACTGGGTGGCATATCAATATTTCTCATAATGTACCAACTACATCTAATTCAAGAGCGCCCAGAAATAAATTAACCATGCTTCAGTATGCAGCCTATCGACTTGCAATTAGAGAAGATTTTAGCATTTTGCACCATTCACAAAAATTATTTCTGCAGTGGACAGTTGATATGTATGTGAGAATAGAGGGCACAAGGTTACATTTCATTCGACAAAATTAAACAAGTCTTAGGTCTGAAGTTTACAACAATTTAACAGATTATTTAGAATTGAACCCCAATGCCAATAATGTTGGCCGTAGAGTAATTTTACCATCTTCATTCAATGGATATCCAAGAAATATGTATCAGAATTATTTAGATGGAATGTCAATTGTACAACATTTCGGAAAACCTTCTTTGTTTATTACAATGACTTGCAATCCAAGTTGGCCTGAAATAGTTAGCAATATTGGTGTAGGTGAGTCAGCTAATTTTCGACCTGATATTGTTGTGCGTGTATTCAAGTCCAAACTGAAAGCCTTAATTGAGGGCCTTACACTAAAAAAAATCTTCGGTAAAGTTGAAGCACTCATTTATACAATTGAGTTTCAAAAGAGAGGATTGCCTCATGCTCACATTTTACTCTCTTTAAATGAGCAAGATAAAATTGTTAACGCTACCGATATTGATAAAGTTGTATCTGCGGAGATTCCTAACATTCAAACACATCCTACATTACATGAATATGTTGTAAAACACATGATGCATGGTCCATGCGGTGTACTTAATCCAAATTCTGTATGTATGAGAGATGGAAAATGCACAAAAGATTATCCAAAACGATTTAATGAATTTACATGTGAATCATTAAATGGATATCCATTATACAGAAAGAGTGATAATGGTATTAATGCTGAAGTTCGCGGTAGTTGCCTCGACAATCGTTATGTTGTACCATACAATCCGTATTTACTTGCCAAATTTAATTGCCATAAATGTTGAAGTATGCACTACAGTTAAAAGTGTTAAATACATTTATAAATACGTGTATAAAGGCTATGACAGTGCATCTGTTGAATTAAGTTAGGTTCAGAGAGAAATGAACCAGGTCAAGAAATACAAATTGATGAAGTTAAAATTTTTTTAAATGGCCGTTATGTCGGATCAACTGAAGCTGTATGGCGCATCTATGAATTACCAATGCATTTTCAATCACATGTCATCGTTAGACTTGAGATTCATTTACCGCGTAGACAGAATGTTTACTTTCGAGAAGGGCAAGAACGTCAAGCAATTGAAAATGCAAGACAAACAAAATTATTAGAATTTTTTGAATTGAATCGATCAGATCCATCAGCGCATGAATATAAGTATATTGAAATTCCTTTGCATTATGTGTGGGAAGATTCCCGAAAAAAATGGAAGAAGAGAAGGCGTGGAGGTGATAAAATCATTACCCGCATATATGTAGTATCACCAAAAGACATCGAACTTTTCCATTTACGATTGCTTTTATTACATGTCTGTGGTCCAAAATCATTTGAGGATGTTAGAACATACAATGGAATTATACACACTTCTTTTGTTGAAGCGTGCCATGCTCGCGGCATTGCTTCAAATGATAATGAATGTTTAAATGAAGCAAAAGAATTACATTCACCAAAACAAATGCGAAATTTATTTGGTTACATTTGTGCATTAAATGTGCCAGCCAATGCATTGGCGTTATGGAATGAATTTAAAGTATATCTTAGTGAAGATTTTTTGAGAGATTACAACGATTTTTTTTCGGCAAATCCTTTAACACAGCTCTATTAGAAATTGAAGATATTTTGAATGTTCATAATTTGTCATGTCAAGAACTTGGTTTACCAGTTCCCACGTATTCGCAGAGAACAGACGAAGCAAATGCTATTGATCCAATAGAACAAGAGTTTCTGTTTTGTGAGCATTATGAAACTGCAAATATTGAACAGCGTAATCTAATTGATCGTGTGATCCGTGAAGTTTTGCACCATGATACTGGATCTAATGTTTTTTGTTTAACCGCTCATGCAGGTTGTGGAAAAACATTCACACAAACAGCAATCATTCACAAATTAAATTCGCTTAATCTTAGTTGCATTGCAACAGCGTTCAGTGGCATAGCTTCAACTCTATTACTTGGAGGTAGAACTTTACACAATGTGTTTAAATTGCCTATACCCATTTTGGAAAATTCTGTAGCGAATATTACCGCAAATAGTAGCTATGGACGTTACACAAATTCATCATTTACACAAATTGATGAAATTTCTATGTGCCCACTGCAAGTGTTGAAAATCATAGATAGATTATTGCAGGATATATGCGATGAAAATGATAAACATAAACCATTTGGAGTGAAAACGATACTTCTGTACGGTGATTTTCGGCAAATCTTACCAGTTGTCCCACATGGATCACGTGCAACTTTAATTGAAAATTGTGTCACGAGTTGGCATAAATTTGTTTATTTTCATAAAGTAACGTTTACTCAAAATATGAGAGCCTTACCAAGTGAAATTTTTTTTCGAATTCTTGAAAAAAATTGGTAATGATGAAGCCCCACAATTCCCTCAGTTTGGTGAAAATATTATTGAAATACCTCAGCAATAAATAGGAGATGAAAATAATATTATTAATGAGGTGTATGGAAATATTTCCGAAAACATACTCTCAGATAACATATTGAAGTCAGTTATTTTAGCACCTAAAAATGATGATTGTACTTTTATTAATACTGATATACTTAATCGAATACCAGGTGAACAGAAAACATATCATAGCTACGATAAAATAATTTGTGATGATGACAATGAAATCAATAACTATCCAGTAGAGTTTTTGAATTCTTTGACTATTAGTGGTTTGCCACCACATAAGTTAGTATTGAAAGTTAATTGCATCGTTTTACTGATCAGAAACTTAAATACAAAGGAAGCATTAGTCAATGGAACAAGAATGCGCATAAAGTGTATGCATCGTAATGCTATTGATTGCGAAGTTTTAACTGGAACCGCACGCAATAAGAGAATTTTGATTCCACGTATAAATTTAACATATTCCGGTACTGTTTTACCATTTAACTTTCAAAGAACTCAATTTCCAATTATACCTGCATTTGCGATGACAATAAATAAGTCTCAAGGACAAACATTCGAAAAAATTGGAATTTTATTGAGGTACCCAGTTTTTACACATGGTCAATTGTACGTCGCAGCAAGTAGAGTTCGATCATTCGATGGTTTGAGATTTTATATTTCCGAATATAATGGCCAAGGGCATTTAGCAAATGATGAAAGAGTTTTTACAAAAAACATCGTTTACACAGAAGTTCTGAATCATTAAATTCACTTTCAAACTATTTTAAGTTCAATGGACAACATTTATTTTCTTAACCGCCCGGTTTTTTTGATTTAATGAAAAATATATGAAAAAATACGAGGCACGTATTTTTTATTTCATTTTTATTTTGTATCAATTTTTTATTTAAATTTTATATAATTCGAAAAAGATAGGCAAAATAACTGTGTAGCCTTGGCGAAACCTGGTCAGTATGGCAATAAAAAAAACCCAAGGAAATGTCAAAAAACGCGTTATTGCTTTTTAAATATGGCTTAGCCAAGCTAAACCTCATTTTTCCTATGTTTCATATTTTTCAAATAACTCGAAAATTAATGCATAGAAAAAAAAATTAAAAAATTATATAAGCTTTGTAGCAGATAATCTTCAAACTGTTTTCGAATTTTGTACCTTACCAAAATTGAAATGTAATCCACTGGAATTGAAAACAATGTATCTTATACTTCTATGAATGTCAAGTCTCATTTTTATTAGCGTTTATTTGATTCAATAATAACATGAAAAAATTAAAACTGACAATGAATTATATCAAAAAATAAATACGAATACAAGCTGTAATTGCGTTTTTTTTTCAACTGTTACTAACATTAAATTTTAAATTTCATAGGTATTGCAGGGAATTAAGGCAAACAACACACGCTAATGACGTATTTGTTCACGCTCGCAGCTGACGTAATAGAACAAAATTCAAAAAAATTATATGCAATGATTATAGAGGTATACTCTTTGACAAAAGAACCTCAATAACGTTCAAACTTAAAAATTTAATGAATTACGGTCGAATTTCGACCACTGGGCGACCACTAGTCAATATAATTTGGCCACACTGTTGCAGTTATTCGGCGCCCCTTGCCGAATGCAACAAGCGTTAATTCCGTTTTAGTTAAAATGAGTTTAAATAGTCGCGCGACGGAGAATTATTCGTACTTTGGTCGGCGTTCCCTGACGTCAGACCCCCTCCGCCCCTTTTCTAGTAAAGCTTTTCGCTCAACAAGTTCTGTCAGTCTCCCATCAAACTGCACTGTGAGCAGAGTCGCCCGTCGTCTCCTGGTGGGTACCTTGGTTGGAAGCCTCGATTACCAAGGTAATTATGTTTTCTAAGTATCTTAAATTTCATAAATCAATGCTGGTGACGAACTGTGTTCGTCTGTAACGTTTGTAAAATAAAAACTTGTATTTTGTAAAAGATTGTAACTTATAATCTCCCGAGACGTACTTGTTTGTAATAGTCAGCCTCGACTAAAACCAATTTTCAGTCAGTCAATTTAAAGAAAAAGAGCAAAGCTATGTAAAGTTCAATGTCAGTACTTGTTGTATATATAATTTGAAGTTGTAACTTTGTAATGTAATTTTGTAAATTGTGATTACGCACTGTATGAATGTATGTGTGCGTGCTAATAAAACGATGTGGGTGCATAAAGTATACTAAAAGATGTGGAACTTTCAGTTCAAAGCTTGGTTCGACGTACCGGAGTGAGGACACGAGAATATGCACTCCATGTAGTTTTTCTTCACACGTTCTTCCAGCGTGGACACAGCAGCGGTCCAGGGCATGAACTGAGGGACACGCACCCGTTGCGACCAGCTACAGCAGGTTGCGAGAGAACCTATCCGGATTGTCAAGTAAAATTTTACCATTAACAACTTTCAGTGGAAGGGAAGTTACTGTATAATCACTAATGAAAAGCGAGATAAACCAGTTTACTCACCTTATGTGACAGGAACAAATTTTTTATAAATGTTTTGTGATGTACAGTAGAACAGTGTTAGAATTTTATGAGCAGATCACAGCTTGTACGCTGAACACCGTTTACTGTAAACTAGTATTGATTTATGCAACTGTCCTATATTCAGTATTTAATCTTTTCTATATTCAGTTCATTTTGAGCTAAATTAACTCAGTAATTGACTTTTGCTGACTGACTTATAATTACGTAAATTTTCGAGGCTCATATTGTTTGAAATGAACGGGTCGAACCCGACTCTGCTCACAAATCGAAGGTATTCAAAAATTTCTTTTTACTTACACCTCCTCCCATTATGGAATTATGTTAAACCTTAGAGACATCTGAGAAGTATGTTATAATGTAGAGAGAGAGAGTCTTAAATAGTAATATGCATTTTGGTTGATTTGGGTGGTATATTATGTTATTTTGGTGTATTCTCCGTGGTACGCTTCTGGGGCCCAGCAGCAGGAAGTGTGCTACAACACATGCAATAAACACTGGACATGAATTACCAGACATAATCAACATGACACTAATAAAACACATACCACACAAAGGCACCATAATGAACATTTGGGAAAATTTACAAATGTACAAACATAAAACACAAAACAAACTAATACCTGAACAAATAAAAATCAGTACAAAACATGATACAATTTGCAAAGCACTCAACATCGAAAATACACAAAGTAATACACCACAATCACACACAATAATACCAATTTAAAGTGCCAAAGGTATTACAAAATTTTAACTGTACCTTACCACCATGTTAATTTTTGTTTGGAAACCACAACAACAAACCAACCAACACACACGTACTTCACAAGACTCAAATTAGGAAGGCTGAAGATGGGAACACAAAGCGTCCCGAAACATGTTCCAAATAAGGAGAAAACATCTTGAGGTAAAATCATTATAAATATTAAATATATTATATACATCAAGAAATAGACTGTACCAAAAAGTGTTTGAATATGTGTATGTGTGTGTGTGCGCGCGCGTGCGTGTGTAATAATTACGACATCACAGAACAATCTACGTGTTTATCGAACGTTCCAGAGGGATCCGGAATGTAATGCGGTGGCCTACGTGACACTTGACATGTGAGGCAGTATTACCAAATAGGTTATAAAGATAATAGCGGAAAGTAGGCGTGAAAACTTGCGACAGCGACTGTAACTCACTCTGGTGGCTCGCAGTGTACACTAAAAACCGGACATCAACAGCTGTGAAGTATTAAATGTCAAATGTTAATAATATTTAATTATTTAAAGAAAATATGGCTGGAAGAGGGCAGTATTTGCTATATATGGTTGCAATAATTACAGATAGCAAAGTGCGTCAAGGTCTTTCTACAGATTTCCGAAAAATAAAGAAATGTAAGTATGAGTTCAAATGTTAGGTTACATTTCTATATGTTTACACAACTTCAGTTTATATAGAATACTTGATTTTACGGCAGTAGAAAATGATGTACTAATTGATATTACTGATTTTATTAGATGCAAGCAGTGGGTTATTCGGAGCAGACGAGCAGACCAGGATGATATATTCAAAAGAGATGGACCAGAACATTTGAACAAAAGTTACGTTGTATGTTCAGATCATTTTGTACAGAAAGACTTTAGAAACAAGAATTTATTAAGTCAGGGGTAAGTATTTCGAACACATCAGAATTTGAGAGTATGTAGACTTTATAAAAGATTGCCTTATTACATTTTAATTTATCTTTTCAGACTTTGGCCTGGATCTATCCCCTCAGTTTTGCCTTCTGCGAAGGAAATCAATCCTAGGAGAAGCCCAAAGAAAAGGAAGAGAGAAGAGGAACTGGAGTCAGAAACAACAGTGGGTGGTGAAATCGAAATGGTGAGTAATGACACCTTCAAAGTAAAGGAAGAGTGCACAAAGTGTCCACAAATGGCAAAAAAGTGCAGAGCATTGCAGAAAACAGTGTCCAGATATAAGAAACAGAATTGTGTGTTGAAAGCTAGGCTAAGTATTTTGAATCAGAAGAAAATGAGAAGTAAAACTGCAGAAAACAATATTCTTAGTGATTGTGCAGGTAATTTTTGTAGTGATGAAGCAGATAACTTTATAAAACTTAAGGACAGAAAGGCTCAGGGGAGGAGATACTCAGAACAAGATAAGAGGTTTGCTTTGGCCCTTCATTTCTGTTCTCCAAAATCATACAGGTTCTTGCAGACATACTTTTATTTACCTACTACTAGGTCATTGAGAAGTTGGCTACAAAATTCAGAGGTAAAGCCTGGTATGAATGGCATGGTTCTTGATTTGCTACAAATTAAGTGCGAAAAAATGAAACCCCAAGAAAAAGTCGTATCTGTGGTAATCGATGAAATGTCTCTTAAGTCTCTGTTGACCTATAGTGCTCAAAATGACTTGTTCGAAGGGTTTGTCTGACTTAAATGACAGGTTCAGAAATCTTGTCCGACTTAAATGTCACTGAAAGACAGTTATGTAATCAGGTTATGGTGATAATGGTTAAAGGTCTGTACCTCAATTTCAAGCAAATTATAGGATATTATTTGACCAGAGATGCTATGTCAGGGCAGAGCATTAAAGATATGTTAATTAATACTTTAGTGAAAATTCAGGACACTGGACTAGTACCCAAGACTGTAGTTTGTGATCAAGGGGAAAACAATGTTAAAATGCGGAAAATTTTGGGGGTAAGTTCAGACAAGCCATATATTGAAATAAATGATGAAAAAATATACTTTTTCTATGATGCCCCTCACTTGATTAAATCACTGAGAAACAATCTAAAGAAGTATGATTTCAACGTAGGAGAGGAAATTTGTAATTGGTCTCATGTTGAGGAATTTTATAACAAAGATTCAACCATTGTGCCCAGACTAGGCCCAAAATTAACAAAACAATGTATTTCACTTCCCCCCTTTTCACCAATGAGAGTGTGTTTAGCTGTTCGGACTTTGAGTCATTCTGTCGCTTGTGGCATAAAGGTGCATGTTCAATTTAATTCCCTACCATCCTCTGCAGCTATTACAGCTGATTGCATTGAAATGTGTGACATATTATTTGACATCTTCAATTCCTCAAAATGTAGTAGCCCTAAGCAGTATAGAAAACCCCTTTGCAGTAATTCTAATCATTTAGAAAAATTGGTAGAAATTGAAAAATGTCTAAAGCAGATCATTGTGTTAAACAGAGGTGCTAATAGTAAACACAACCCAATATGTATTCAAGGTTGGATAGATAATATGACTGCTCTTAAGCTATTGTGGTCAGAATTGAAAGAGCGATTTGATTTTCAATTTCTCTTCACTAGAAGGCTGACACAGGATTGTCTGGAAAATGCATTTGCCATTGTGAGGGGTAAAGGGGGCAATAATGTCACTCCAGATGCATCTAAATTTCGCAGTGCATTAAGAACTGTTATGATAAATAACTTACTATCCCCATCACAAGATAGCAATTGTGAGGCTGATGCTGCAGTATTCCTAACCAAATACAATTATTTGAAAATGAGTTACACTATGAATGTAAGATTAAATAGTAGTGATAACAGACCTATTTGTAATGAAGAAAATGAGATCATTGACAATATTGTGCAAACTACACAGGCAAATGCAGACAGTTATGTTATTGGATGGGCAATCTCAAGATTGTCACACAATGAATGTAAAAGTGTTTTGATGTCACTTGAACATAATTCCCATGACCCTGAAAACTTCCAGATATTAGTGAAGAAATATGAATCAAGTAACATGATTTTCCCCAATGAATGTGCTCACATGTTGTGTTCTAAAATGTCCAGTATTTTTCAAAATAATGTAAATAAATTCATATGTGAAAGCACTCATGCTGTCAAACACAAGTTAGTGAAGTCCTTAATGAGTGAATATGTTAGTGTAGAAGGTATGTGTGACAACTGTTATTTCTTGTTGGCCCATAAATACTTTGCAGTCCTCAATAAAGCTCTTGTAAATAAAACAAATGATTCCTACACATCTCAACAGAAAAAGAAAAATGTCAAATTACAGAAAGTAACACATATGTGATTTCATGTTAATGTGCATTTGGATGTACATAATGTAGTATTTATATAATTATGGTATGTGCATAGTTGTCAGTACATATGGTTGCCTGGCCTATAGTTGTATGTAAATTGTTACAGGAATTTGTCATGTCTAAACTTTAATTTGCGGAAAATAACATGTGTACAGTAGGCTAAGTTATTTTTGAATGTATATAGTTGTCACTTTTCATGCCTTATCTGAAAATTGCAGACAGTATCACATGTAAGTGTAAGTGGTTTTGGTCTAGCTGTAGGCCTAAAATTGATGTTACTTTTCATGCCTTATCTCGTGACTAATAAAATGTTATAACCCCAGACCAAACATTTTGTACTTGAAAACCTGTTCCATAATTCCTTTAAAACTTAAAAGCAATATATTTTCGTATACAAGTGAAATTTCGAGATCTCTGGTTCAGGTATTATGTCATAGCAGCCGACAGCTGTTAGTTGTTATAACCGCGACCCGCTAGATAGCGCTAGAGGCGCTGTCTCGTCGGAAAGCTATGCATTTTCGAGAGAGTTTCCGCTATTATCTTTATAACCTATTTGGTATTACGTAATGCGGCACGTCTCGTGCGTTCTGGAACCATCTCAATTATCCCAGCGGTGCGTGTTTCTGCGAAGGTCGCGCTGAAGTGTCCTCTAGAATTTTCGATGGCTTGTTAAGGACGCATATTATGGAAGACTGTAGACTATAAATAGCCCATACCTGCTGCTTAGTTTTCAGTTATTGTCGCGCGATTACAAGCGATATTACTGCGTGCGTTCAGGTGGTTATTAGTGAAGTGTTGTGTTTTATGATCAGGGGGTATATTGTAATACAATTATGTTTTAATATTAGTTGACATTTATTTGCGTGTGAACAATTTTTATTTGATTTGTTGTAAGAGACAGTGTTGTTAATTACGAACTGTTTAACTGTGAAAATTAAAGCTGGTGATTAGTGACTTAACTGGTGCCTTGTATTTTGTTTCCACTGTACCTACGACGATCAAGTAGACCGTCGTAACAATATATATATTGCAACACATCAAACTTTATTATTCTAATAAGGATATTGTGAGTGTGTAAAAATCGATACAAGTCTATTATGGAGGAGATGAAAAATTATTTATTATATACAAATATTGTTTTTAAAGATGTATAATGTATTTTAAATTGTCATGTATTGATAATATATTTAATTGTTTGTATTGTTCGATAATATAAATGGATTTTACTTGTTTGCTGCAACGTCCTCCTCTCGTCTCGTCGGACCCGTCTTGGCGTCCTCTTCTTCCTGTCCCTCCTTCCTGGTGTCCTCTTCTCCTGGCGTCCTCTTCGTCTCGTCGTCCTCTTCTACAGCTTCACTCCTTCCTGGTGTCCTCTTCGTCCTGGCGTCCTCTTCGTCTCGTCGTCCTCTTCTACAGCTTCACTCCTTCCTGGTGTCCTCTTCGTCCTGGCGTCCTCTTCGCCTCGTCGTCCTCTTCTACAGCAAGCGGCTCCAGCGGCGATATTTCACAGAGTCTCGTAGTTATGTTTGACTGCTAACATTGATTAGTTTCTTGATAAATTGTTCACTCATTATTAATTTATATTTATAATTTCTTAATCTCAGGATTTAACGGGGTATTTACTAATGCGGTGCGTTTAATGTACACCTTCCAACGATATCTTGTAGTGTCTTTAAGTTCCCTAAGCGGATATCTTAACTTACACGAGACAGCACTGTATTATTTTTTAAATTTTATTTAATTATTTACCCTCTCGGTTCTTATCGCAAAACTTCGTTAAGAATTTCAAGGTTTATAGTTTACTTTATATAAAATATTCCTCTATTCCTTCTTGGTTCTTACCGCAAAACTTCGTTAAGAATTTTAAGGTTTATAGTTTATTTTATATAAAATATTCCTCTATTCCTTCTTGGTTCTTACCGCAAAACTTCGTTAAGAATTTTAAGGTTTATGGTTTATTTTATATAAGATATTTCTACTTTTGTAAGAGAACAACTCTCTTACCCGGGCACAACTTCCCCTAGCAACGTCGACAGACAGACTGTGTACATCCTAGCTCTGCAACGTATGAATCTCACTGAATTTGGTGTATTTTGATAGGCCAAGCCCAAGTCACATGATTGATGGAACAACCAAATACACAAATTTCATGAAAAACTTTGTATAATTTAGCATAGTCCTGCATGGAATATCTACAATTTTTATTACCCTATCATTGATAAGAGTTACTCTTGATTTTTTCTTTACTTAAAAAACCATATTTCTAAAATAGTTACGAACCTCAGAGTATACACAAATCGAAGCTATTTACTTAAATAATTCCTTGTCAAATTTTCATGTAAATCGGTTAACTACCACTGCCGCTGTAGCGATCGCAGATTATCACACCCGCACACGCGCACCAATTCATACAAAAAATACATGACAATATAGTACATCTTTTTATGAAGAGTTTGGTGTAACCTACATGCTTATCAATTTTTAAATACAAAACTTATGACTAAAAGACAAAATATTATACAAAACAAATTTAAACAAGAAAATGCTCGTCACGCATGTACTCTGATACAAACAGCATATCTTATCATCCTGTGTTCTGTTGCAGGATTAACCCCTCCACGTGTAAAAAAAAATTTTTTTTATATGGAATACAATTTTTTTTTTTTTTTTTTAAACCTAAATTGACATAACTTCTTCCCAATAATCATAATCATCTAAATAATAACATAACTTCAAAAATCAAAATAACTGAGTAGCTTCTATCAAACAACATTTCCCCAACTGTCACTTTGACAGCCCTAATTGTAAATAAACAACCGCACATGGCTGCTTATCACCAAACATTCCTGAACACTGATAAGGGTGTCAATGTCAGACGTCATTCGGCTATATCTACAGTTCAACCATACATTTTTCAACATGATTACAATTATTCTTATTTTACACATAATTTTATACAATTGCATAACACACACACTCCTATATCCTGGCATATTAGATTCAATTATCCTTAATTTAATTTTTAATTTATCGCACAGACTCATGCCGCGCAACCTTTCTCGTTTTTTGATTGCTCTTCGCTTGCATTTGTTTCGGTAATTGGCGATACATTGCTTTGATTTAACTTTTAAAGGTTTATATGTAATGCCAGTTGTATTACCCAGGCTACACATAATATAATCTCCTTTGTACAATATGAACTCATTGTTTGATTGAAATTTTTCTGGTATCATCTCAAAAATTATTTTCATCAAGTTTTTACAGTGATCAGTATTTAAGTGCACTTTAAAATTTTTTAATGTCTCGGATTTGTCTGCATACACATTCATGAAAAAGGAACACATATTGCTGTACAGTGAATCTCTGACTGTATAAATAACACCTGCATTACATTTCATATGTTGTTGAAAACACTCAGACAGTTCTGATCTTCTGTCAGAATTAACCTTACCTGTGTGCTTTTCCTCAAATGCACCAGCTTCAGGAACAAAACTACTTTGTTTACCCAAGTATTCATCAAATACCTTATTTAAATATTCATTTTTACAACTGTATGGACTTCTCAAGTGTTTATACATTTCATTACAGACTGATAAAACATTACCAGAATGGATCTGCATCTTACAGACACGGTACAGGAAATAACATTTATTGTTTTTAAATACTCCACCGTTTACCCGTTGATCATACCAATCTGGATAGATGTGAACCAACACTGAGATAAGGTTTTCCCTATTTCTCTTTTCATATTTATTTAAAATATTATTTAATTGTTTTCGTTGATCAGCTGTTATCTCCTTATCGGGCGCTCCACCGTTACCCGCTATCTTTTCTATGCGATTACCAGCTGGTTTCTGTATGTCAACGGGACTACATCGGTCAACCGCATTGTTACATTCACTTTCCTGCCTAAGAGAATAATTCAACTTAATTTTGGCTTCACATTCCCTGCTGTGAGATTTATTCCTTTCTAAGGCGGTCTCACTACTACTACAAATTAATTCTAATTCATCAGCTATACGTTTTTCGGTTAACTCTAAAAGTTGTTTATTTTGTTTAGCCTGGTCATGAATGGCTGTATAAATTTTTTTATTCTCATCATGAAGTGATTGTAGCGATTTATTTTGATTCAACGCTTCGTCTCTACCAACCTTGTTTTCTTCTGAGAGCTTTTGTATATTAGCTAGGATTGCCGCTAATGTATTCTGTAATTCTTGTGATTCGGCCATATTGATTTATTTATTTTTAAATTTATAAAATATTATAGTTTTTATTTATAATAACGGGAATATTTTTTTATACGTATTATTACTAATAACGTCCGTTTATGTTATTTATTATTATAGTCCAGTCTCTCAATCAAATGTAAACAAGCTTAATCTAACATAAATACCAATAATAATTCAATCTCCACATAGACAATTTACTACTATTGTTCAAATATCTGATAAGAGAGAGTATTCAGACTTTTATCAACACTCCCTGATAACATAGAACAGCACATATAAATAGTTCAATGAATTTTGTCTCTACACACTCAAATAAATATTTCTTTTTTAAAATTAATTCAAAAATCGAGCCCAACGTTAGCAAGCGCCAAATATCCTTATGCAACAGATCAAACTTTATTATTCTAATAAGGATATTGTGAGTGTGTAAAAATCGATACAAGTCTATTATGGAGGAGATGAAAAATTATTTATTATATACAAACATTGTTTTTAAAGATGTATAATGTATTTTAAATTGTCATGTATTTATAATATATTTAATTGTTTGTATTGTTCGATAATATAAATCGATTTTACTTGTTTGCTGCAACGTCCTCCTCTCGTCTCGTCGGTCCTGTCTTGGCGTCCTCTTCTTCCTGTCCCTCCTTCCTGGTGTCCTCTTCTCCTGGCGTCCTCTTCGTCTCGTCGTCCTCTTCTACAGCTTCACTCCTTCCTGGTGTCCTCTTCGTCCTGGCGTCCTCTTCGTCTCGTCGTCCTCTTCTACAGCAAGCGGCTCCAGCGGCGATATTTCACAGAGTCTCGTAGTTATGTTTGACTGCTAACATTGATTAGTTTCTTGATAAATTGTTCACTCATAATGATTATGAATTTCATTCATTCAGTTTATTATTAATTTATATTTATAATTTCTTAATCTCAGGATTTAACGGGGTATTTACTAATGCGGTGCGTTTAATGTACACCTTCCAACGATATCTTGTAGTGTCTTTAAGTTCCCTAAGCGGATATCTTAACTTACACGAGACAGCACTGTATTATTTTTTAAATTTTATTTAATTATTTACCCTCTCGGTTCTTATCGCAAAACTTCGTTAAGAATTTCAAGGTTTATAGTTTACTTTATATAAAATATTCCTCTATTCCTTCTTGGTTCTTACCGCAAAACTTCGTTAAGAATTTTAAGGTTTATAGTTTATTTTATATAAAATATTCCTCTATTCCTTCTTGGTTCTTACCGCAAAACTTCGTTAAGAATTTTAAGGTTTATGGTTTATTTTATATAAGATATTTCTACTTTTGTAAGAGAACAACTCTCTTACCCGGGCACAACTTCCCCTAGCAACGTCGACAGACAGACTGTGTACATCCTAGCTCTGCAACGTATGAATCTCACTGAATTTGGTGTATTTTGATAGGCCAAGCCCAAGTCACATGATTGATGGAACAACCAAATACACAAATTTCATGAAAAACTTTGTATAATTTAGCATAGTCCTGCATGGAATATCTACAATTTTTATTACCCTATCATTGATAAGAGTTACTCTTGATTTTTTCTTTACTTAAAAAACCATATTTCTAAAATAGTTACGAACCTCAAAGTATACACAAATCGAAGCTATTTACTTAAATAATTCCTTGTCAAATTTTCATGTAAATCGGTTAACTACCACTGCCGCTATAGCGATCGCAGATTATCACACCCGCACACGCGCACCAATTCATACAAAAAATACATGACAATATAGTACATCTTTTTATGAAGAGTTTGGTGTAACCTACATGCTTATCAATTTTTAAATACAAAACTTATGACTAAAAGACAAAATATTACACAAAACAAATTTAAACAAGAAAATGCTCGTCACGCATGTACTCTGATACAAACAGCATATCTTATCATCCTGTGTTCTGTTGCAGGATTAACCCCTCCACGTGTAAAAAAAAAATTTTTTTATATGGAATACATTTTTTTTTTTTTTTTTTTTAACCTAAATTGACATAACTTCTTCCCAATAATCATAATCATCTAAATAATAACATAACTTCAAAAATCAAAATAACTGAGTAGCTTCTATCAAACAACATTTCCCCAACTGTCACTTTGACAGCCCTAATTGTAAATAAACAACCGCACATGGCTGCTTATCACCAAACATTCCTGAACACTGATAAGGATATACCTTTGTAAGTAACTCAATAATAAAAATGGAGTTTAAATAAAATGTTCAGATTTCAATAAATTTTAAGTAAGCCAGAAGAAGAAGAAACTGTCCGAGAGTTTTTTCAACATCGCGACGCATTTTTAAAACCTAATATTTACAAATCTAATTTAGCCACACACTGTTTAAGCAATAAACATAAATTTCCAGACATCCAAAATGTCAAATTAATTAAAAACGTACAGAAAGGTAACAAAATGAATATCTGGGAAAATCTTAATATCCACAAACACATTAATAATGGATGAGACATACGTCTTGAAACGCGTCGTAACGACAAAAAAAGTAAGTCACTGACGGAACTATTAACGTACGTTTTTGAATATAATTTCAAGTGACTTGGATACTTGTGAAAAATGAATCTTAAAACACATAAAGCTGTATAAAAGGCATATTAATTGTATAAAAGGCATTTTATTAATTAAAGAACAACTTCAAATAAAAACAAAACAAGACGATTTATTTAAAATCAAACATTTATTAGAATAATAAAATAAAATGTTTAATAAATAGCTGATTACGTAAACATTACAACAATGGAAAATAGTAAAATCGATTATCCATTAACTATATTGTAAGCGTATTCAATATACGGTTGTTATTGTATTCAATTACAATTCAAAAAACCTCTGAAGATACAGAATAAATTCTGTGAAACGTGCGTCGTCAGGTGAAAATAAACCTACTTGCAGTGTATTTATTTCAATGACGTTTCAGTGTCATTACTGAACGCAACTGTATTATATTAACTACCGGCCAGGTCGTAGGATTTGTGTATGCGTTCCGTTCAATACTAACTGTTGTATAAAGAAATCATGTTGTTAGTTGAGAGGAGAAAGATTTTTGTGACATGAATTGCTTCAAAGTAATACATTATCTTTAAAATATATGTGTTAAGGTATGGTAGAAATTTCAAGTACATAGCTTCAATAGAACATAATTAATGTTACCTAACTAAACTCCTGTTCGCCTATTTAAAACGCATTGGACAAAAAAAGTGCTGATCTCCCCTTAATGTATACATGCGTATGAAAGAAAATAATGTGTCCCAATTCCTGCTCTTCTCCTAGTCTTTTTACGTTTGTGTTTTTATGTGTTCGTTTATTTATTTTATTTTAATGTATTGACGACCTCTCCTATCGAGTGAAACACCTGATGATGAGACATACGTCTTGAAAACGCGTCGTAACGACAAAAAAAGTAAGTCACTGACGGAACTATTAACGAAAGTTTTTGAACTTTATGTGTTGTTTAAAATTTTAATGAGATTGTAAAATTTATAGATAACGATCGGACATGACCTACTGTTGTTGTGCAAAGCCGGACAACAGCTTTTAATCAACACCTCTTTTAATTAATAAACCCATAGGAACGAACCTTAGATAATATAGTTTACTAAATATTTATCCATATATAATGTATAATTTGCAATATTTAAAATAATTATATAAACTAAATATTTTATGTCAGACACCCGAGTAGCTGAAACGTTTCTCACATTTGTGTTCATGTATGTTTGTTGTTTTTATATTACTTATGTGTGATTATAATTTACGTTTGTACTTTGTTAACAGCTTTTTACAAAAGGGGATGTTTAAGATAATATTTTTTTCACTTTTCAATATCAAAAAAATTTGTTTAATAATTTACTTGATAAATAAATGATTTCCTTTTCTGTATTGAAGTAGTTAGAACCTACTCAGACAACATCGTAAGAGAAAGGAAAAGAACGGTACGCCCCGTAAAAATCTAGATAATACAAGGTATTAAAATCATGTGAATATGTCAACACCTTACCCAAAATATTAAATAGTGTGTTCAACAAGTCAAATATTAAAATGGCGTTCCGCACTTCTAATACCATTGCCAAAATACTTAGATCGAAACAATCCACACCATTAGAAGATAAGACAGGGGTATACAAGATTTCATGTAGCGACTGTAATAGCTATTATATCGAACAAACTGGTAGATCTTTTGGTAAACGTTTCAAAGAACATCTCCCCCCAAACAAAACAGTAAAAACTAAGTTCCAGTTTTGCACGCCATTTAGTTGGTAACAATCATAATTACACGAACTTCAAGACCAACTTTAGACCCCTGCATGTATGTAAGAAAGGCAGATACACGAACGCTGCTGAAGAATTTGAAATATATAAGGCACAAAAAATTCTCAGTAAAATTAAAGGTAGTGACACAAATAATAGTAAGAATATCGCTGAGTTCCTATTAAATGATCAACTGCAGTTCCAATCAAACTCACCATATGACGTAGTTATTAGTATCCAAGATAAGATTGAAAACACACGGACTACTGAGTAAATAACATACAGTAATAACAACAGTGCGGGCTCGACTTCAACGCGGTGCGCACCGGCCGTATATGTTCCGTTCACGTTTGTGTTTTTATGTGTTCGTTTATTTATTTTATTTTAATGTATTGACGACCTCTCCTATCGAGTGAAACACCTGATGATGAGACATACGTCTTGAAACGCGTCGTAACGACAAAAAAAGTAAGTCACTGACGGAACTATTAACGTACGTTTTTGAATATAATTTCAAGTGACTTGGATACTTGTGAAAACTGAATCTTAAAACACATAAAGCTGTATAAAAGGCATATTAAAACATGTTGAATCGTTTATACGACATTAGAAAGCTGTAGCGTCAATTTTATTTATAATACGTCAAATTTCCATTTCGATACCTTAACAAATAACGGAGTTATTCTCTTTAATTTCATTTATTCCCAATCACGCACTAAGGATGCTCGTATTTTGTATGAACAATTTGATGTGTCTCACTCCACCATCCTAAAACTAATACAGTACTTACGCATAATTAACAAAGATGGACAAACTTATTGTCTGTACGTGCTTATACGCATTAAAAAGGGATTCTACAATATTTATTTCTCACATCGTTCTGCAATATTCCGTTGTCGGCCAGGTCGTAGGATTTCTATGTATGTCACGTTTATGATTAGGAGTTTATGATTTATAACTGTCGCACAATAAATCTATTTTGTTAGTACAGAGGAGTAATATTTTAGTGGCATGAAATAACTAATTAAATATTAAAAATAAAATTAATTGTTTTATTAATATTTGCTTTTAAAAATGTAATATTGGAAAAAATATAAATTTAAGGTGAGTCGGATCAAAAAAATCGATTTTCGGTTTTTCATCTTTTCTTATTCTACACATCTTTAGCTTTAATTTAATACCAAGATTATGTAATTCGGTGCAGTATACTACATTTTATGGGCATTTTTATGAGAGCGTGCACTTGAAATTTTATGGCTACAAAACTGCCGCAGCAAAACAGTGTATAAATCTGGCTATAAGTATTACCTTGGAGATGGAGACAGTGCTTCCTACCAATCTGTAGTAACAGCAAAACCATATGGCCCAGATTTTTTAATTGAAAAATTAGAAATTAGAGTATGTTGGCCATGTACATAAACGTATGGGAAACTGAAAACCAAAATGGGCAGAACAACCCTATCCGACGATAAAACAATTGGAGAACCTTTGTTATGTAAACAACTTTAGAGTTAGGAGTTTATGAAGCTGTTGCCTCTTTTAATAAACGAAATATACAGTATATGAAATATTTAAAAAACTAGGAATTTCCCCTGGCACAAACTGTATGAAGACAATGAAAGAATTGGATGACGCGAGAAACAAGAAAGCCGAAAAGGCGATTCAGGAAATCGAGAAAAAGTGTCGTCAGAAAATCACAGTTTTCAGAGTCTGTTTGATAATAATAAAATTATTATTTTATTTGCTTTAGTTGTTTACATAGGCCACCTTTAGTAGTGATCTTTACGTATACTATTATTGGGAGAGTTAAGTGTGTTTGTCTTGCACAGTCCTATAGCACATCGATCTACGTTGTTACTGTCTACACCAACTGGTGGCTCGTGATCTTATCTTCGAAAATGAACTTAATAATTACTCTATTTATTTTAATAAGTAAATAAATGCTGGCAGGCACATGTTTCCTACATTTGCTGCAAACTTTATGTTACTTTTTGCAGACGTAGCATGTAGCAGACGTAGTAACCGCAGCATGAATGTGCATCACCTAGAATGAATACGCCGTTTTGAAATTAAAAAATTCATACTTTAGATTTTTAATAGTGTCGTGTGAAAATGTAGTGAAAACTTTCAAAAAACTGTGTATTCAGACGAATTATCACGTTATTCTCGCGTTAAAAAAAGTACTGATTTCAAGTTTTGGGAGAAACATATCTCGCGGAGGTTTCCTGTTGAAACGTAAACATTTCCATTCAGCTTAAATATGAATACATGAACGGTTGCAATCATTGTAAAACAAGGATTTGTCTGTTGAACTATTTTATGGGACAGAACTATTATTTTGAATTTCTCGTTTATTGATACTCTTAATCAACAACAATACGCTCTATCTTCTATCATCGGAATGGGTTAGAAGAGGCTTGTAGGGGAGCGCTCCTAACCGCCAATTATCCCTGCACGACTTACCCTAGGCTGAGTCGACTTGGCATGTCCAAGTCCGTAATGTCCATTCAACTCCTAATTAATTAGTTTAATAAGCAAAAATTCTCTTCACCTTACATTCCTCATGACTAGAGAAATAATGGTTGATGTTGTAACCTTACAACCTCAGAACTTTCTTGCTATTGTTTACAAAAAATATAATAACTGTCGGGCGCTTTTCACGTGATGGGCGGGGAGGGGGAAATTTTCCTGCCCCAAATGGTCACATAAGACGAAGTTTTGTCGTTGTCTTATGATTGTGGGTATGATACGAAATTCGTATCACGTTATATAGGTTCATGGGTTTTCTTTAAAATTACTTTAAATTGTAACTGTACCTTACCACCATGTTAATTTTTTTTTTTTGGTACGTAACTTAAATAAGTAGTGGGTATTTTACAATTACTGTAAGTGAATATTATTAAGTCCTCCTGGTTGGGGGTTGGGCATAAGGCTAACAACCTTATCCTGTAAAACAAAATTTGTTACGGATACAGAAAGGAGGCCTTTCTGAGCTGTAGCGCTGTAGTGGAGTAGTAGTAGTAGTAGTAGTAGTAGTAGTAGTAGTAGTAGTAGTAGTAGTAGTAGTAGTAGTAGTAGTAGTAGTAATAGAAGTAATAGAAAATTATTAAAAGGACAATGAACTGACAAACACAGATATGATTTTATATGTAAGTTTATAAATTACGTTAATAAATTAACTGTGTTGGTAACACTGCATTTTTGTCTTCACTCATATCTATCATTTACACTTTATACCATTAAAGAATGGTACAACTTTTCATATTCTCCCCCAAACTCAACTCTTCCCCCACCCCGCCAAATTGCTTGCTGAATCCGCCCCTGATAACAGTCGCTACACGGTAATCGACGAAACCAATTAATTAAACATATCTACACAATGTTAAAGTTAATTTATGTTGTCTTATTTTATATAATCTCTCTACAAAATAAATTTATATATTATTGAAAATGTATATTGTGCCTCTAAAATCAAACGTACAGACTTCAGATGTAATAAAAAATATTTAAAAAGTATGAAATTAAAATCAAAATTATATTTATAAAAATTAAATTAAAAATGTTTATCTCCTTTTGGCGGCAGCTTGAAACGAATCCGTTGGCTTTTGTAAGGCAATGCGGTTGTTTAAAATTCTAATATTTACACACACATGAAGGTTTGGTTACAAGCAAAACATAATAAACACTTAGTTTTAAACGAATTTGAAACTCAAAAGTTTTTCAATCGAAAATGTTTAACGTATATCAATATTTATTTGTTACAGAAATTTAATTATCATTTCGATATCTGTATAAGTCATTCAGTAACTAATAGGGGCTACTTTTGTAATGTAATTATAAATATATAACTACTGACTCTAAACACTAATTTTTTTGGTAAAAATGTTAAACTTTTACCTTGTACCCTGAACTAGTTTTTGCTTATTACAAGCTTCATATGCGAAAAGATAAATTGGATGAAGCTTGTAATAAGCGAAGACTAGTTCAAGCTACAAGGTAAAAGTTTAACATTTAAAAAAAAAAAAAAAAAAAAATTAGTGATCCGAGTCAGTAGTTATATGTTTATAATTAATTAATCAACGGACACGCCATGGACAACAAAATCCAGGAATTTGTAATGTACTTTTTTAAACCGGTTAAGTACGCTTAAGTCTTTGTACGGTTAAGAAATTACAAAAAAAAGAAAATAGAAATTTATTAAATTTTATTGTCGATTAATGCACACTTAACCTCGATAATTGGCGAACGTTTTTAAATTCTTAGTAAGGACTGTGTAGTGTACGGAATGCAAAATGCAGCTGTAACTGTTACGTAACGCCTTCGCGAGTATGTATCCGGGTTGCATTTACGCCAAGGCCGGCTGCACTATGATCTCACATGACATACATGTGTCGTATGGTATTCTGTCTGGTGGCAGATATCGTTCGTATCTATGGAGAGCCTTCGCCTCTTGATATGGCGCCCCACATCATCGTCGTTATCTTGTTTTAATAATAAAAACGAATTCAGTTACACCAACTGGACAAGTCGCGCGAGATGGTAAGGCGAGATAACAGAATTTACTAACGAGCCGAAAAAGGTCAGATTGGTGTATGCCTCACGATGTGAAGTATTTTGAACGCATCAACCGATTTTCGTAAAACTTGGCACTTTTACCCTACAAAATCATATTGATCCATACAAATAGGGCGGTGGGAGTCGAAAATGTGAGAGATCAAATTACAGTGAATTTAAACCACAATCTGAATACTGTGTTCATTTCTGAAAATCTCAACATTTTTGGACGTCAGGGCCCAAACAAGAAAGAGATAAAACATCTGAAAAATTGTGAAAATCCAGCAGGGTGTCGGAGTGAAGGAAGTGTAACCCAAATCAGAATGTTATTATGCCGCAATCCATAAAAAGAGCAAAGCGTGCTCGACAGGGATCTTCGGCTATCGGCTAAAGACTTGGCGTCCGCTCCTTGGACGACATTATCAGGCGTCTTGCATGAACATTTATGCTCGTGCGGCAAGGTACTCAGATAACCATCTCATAACCGGGCTGAGCTAGTACCGGATTCGTGAAAACGACATCGGTGTATACAAACAGCCGCCGTAAGGCCTGTTAAAGAGCAAGTCGCAGTAATTGGGCAGCGCCATGAGGCAGAATCTCCAGAAGGTATCTCGTAACTCGGAATGCCGAGTGGTACGTCTCTGTGATGCACACCACACAGCCCAGAGTCAGACTTATCAGTTCAGTAACAGACAGCGAGCCGACGTGATTGTTGCGGTTTAGCGGAAAGTGATTAGTGCGTTAATTAGTACTAAACTGTAATAAGGTGATATTTATTGTTGTATGTGTTAGATAATATAACTTAAATTAATGCATAAAAGTACTTTCGTTGAGTAACTGTTACTTGTGTTTAATTAAAGTCTGTAATTAGCGACTGGACTGGTGTCAGTTATTCTGTTTCCTCTACAACACGGCGATCCGCGAGACTGTCG
Source organism: Magicicada septendecula (assembly GCA_034769895.1). Taxonomy (NCBI): domain Eukaryota; kingdom Metazoa; phylum Arthropoda; class Insecta; order Hemiptera; family Cicadidae; genus Magicicada; species Magicicada septendecula. The sequence continues at coordinate 323,629,612 of CM068376.1, read as the reverse complement.
TAGCAATACACGAATTGGTGCGCTTTAGTTGTATTTGATGATTTGATATCAGCAAATTTAATAATTTGTCCCTATGTTCATGCGGGATTGTTTTTGTTTATCCCACATAACCTATGACATTCAGCCAAATTGAATTTGAAGCAACGTTTCAACTTATTGTGCGCTAGTTTTTGGCAATTATAATTTGCACTCTCTGGAGTATACTTTGTGCGTAAGCCGTTTCGTTCTCATGTACAGTAGAGTGTCGATCCGAATTTGTTCACAGAAAATGTCTACTTATTCAAAGGCGTTCTAGCCCAGGGCTCAGAATATTCAGTATATTTATCAAAATGACATTTTATTATAGATTTTGTAGGATTTTTATTAAATCCTAAAAAGTTTTGTTAGGATTTTCTTACCATATGTATTTTTTTTTATTATACCTAAGTACAAATTACTTTTAATGTTTAAATTCCCGCCCACTACAATGTATTCCCGCTGGTAATTATTGACTTCATTGGTGTCTGTGTTTTGGTTCCACTGCACCATACGACGATCACCTCGTAACTATAAGAATAGTTTCTTTCACAAAGCGTGTTCTGACAGAACTATACTAGTCGTTTTTACCAACAATTATCGACAGTTCAAAATTGGCAACCGATAACTGTTACAGTTCTTATCGACGTAAACGATAACTGTCAATAGTTTGGCAATGGAGGACATGGTTTGGCATTATATTTTCATTATGAAGTGGAAAACGGATGGCTGTAAGTTCTTCAACTTTCTGTAAATAAATGCTGAACACCTAGGGCAGCGACTGCAATAGGCCTACTGGGGAAAAAGATAACTCTATAGCAAAAATAAATTTACTTGAAACCCTTTACGTACAGATAACACAATACTCTGAACCAATAATCACTAGTAAAGAAGCGAACCTTAGTTGAAAAGCTGACAGTTTCTGTAATACGAAATAGTTTAGAAAGGCAGTTGGAAAAAAGAAAAAGAGATAGATTGACAATACTAATAAAGCTTTAGAGACAGGAGAGCTCAGCATGAATAAGAAAACGTATCCAAAACAATGTGGTTTGAAAACGCGAGGAAGGGATTGAGTGAGATGATAAATTCAGAAAGGCGAAGAGAAAAATATGTCAGGCCTTAATGGCAACTAACCTGGAGAAGAAAGCAAACTGTGATGGAGCGACATCGTGGGTACGACAATTGTTTGACTAGATCGACCAATCGACTGTAAACCACGTGCTGTTTACGTCTTTAGTTTATATAATAAAGGACTAATCTTGAATCACAGCATCGATCACATTTAGAAAGCGACGTGACAATGTATACTATCGATATGTACCGATAATAGGTAATGTCTGTAGTTATGAGTAGCACAACTGTGACTCTAGTACATAAGAACTTGTTCCAAACAAACGAAAATTATGAAAGACAATCGACCTGGCCGGTTACCGTAATTATCCGGACTTCGACTAACTTCCAGATTTTGGTTCGGTTACAATTTGTTGTCTATTCTGGCGTGATGTAGTAGGTTGCACAGTGACCTGTAACGTGTACAGTACCTTGTTTTCATTTTATTGATAAACTTTATACTTTGACCTTCAAATTACTTTAAAAATAGCACGCTTGTTTCGACGCGAATGTTCTGTGTTGTTTATTGAATACAGTTTACTTTAAGTTATTCAATTAGATCACAAGGTCACAACATTAAATAATAATGTTTGGAAAATCAACGTCTCAGACTCTGACACATACAGATCATTGGCACAGAAACTAAATACTGAAAAAATTCAGTGGTATTCATATGAAAATAAAAATGAAAGGCCAATACGAGTAATGGCGCGAGGACTCCACGCATCATGCACAATAGAAGATGTACAAGAAGATCTACGTAATAGAGGTTATCAAATACTGGACGCTGTTAATATCATCAAGAAACAAAAACATGAAGATGAACGAGGGGAACAAGTCATTACCAAGCATGGACTCCCGCTCTTCATGCTAACCTTTGATAACAAAGAGAATGTCGAGGAAATTTATAAGATTAAAACCATACTAAATATGGTAGTTAAAATTGAACCTGTGAGGAAAAACACAAAAATGATACCTCAATGGAAAAAGTGTCAAGGATTCAATCATACACAGGCATACTGTCAGAAGGAGCCACGTTGTGTAAAATGTGCAGGGAAACATTTAACTAAAAATTGCAACATTAATAGGAAATCTGTTCCAAAATGCGTAAACTGTCAAGGAGCACATCCGGCTAATTACAGGGGTTGTGAAGTAGCCAAGGAACTACAAAAAAGGCGCAATATGCTTATGAAGCCACTGAAAGAAAAGCAGCAATTGGCAACAAAGACTAGATCAGTTAATGAAAAGGAACCGGGTTTCAATAAGGAGAGTAAACTAAGTACCTCCGAACAAAAAACTTATGCACAAATAACAAGTAATGGAAATGAAGAAAATGATAACTCCTTCAATGCTAAAATGCTTAATCTCATACTTGGCAGGTTGGATGAACAAAGTACTATGAATAAAATGATATTTGACAGGCTGAATAAGCTAGAGAATAATATGGGAAAGAATAGTGTAAGCAGGAGTAAATGAGCCACTACCTCAGAATTGCAATATGGAATGCCAATGGGCTCGTTAATAAAATCAACGAATTGGAACTCTTTCTAAGGGAAGAAAAAATTGATATATGTTTAATATCTGAAACCCATTTTACAAAACAGACGTATGTTAAAGTAACAGGATACGCAATATATCATAGCACTCACCCCTCTAATAAAGCTAGGGGTGGATCAGCTGTGATTATTAAGGATTCAGTTAAGCACACTGAAGATGTAAAAATTGATACTGAAACAATGCAAATGACTACAGTATGTGTGCAAACAAAATATAAAAAGATCAATATTTCAGCTATATATTGTCCTCCACGCTATAATTTGTTGAAGAGTGATTATCTGGATTTGTTACAGTCGCTCGGCAGCCATTTTGTTGTTGGTGGTGACTTTAACGCGAAACATACCTACTGGGGATCAAGACTTAGTACCCCAAAAGGCAAAATGCTGTATGCTGCAGGTAAGGAGGCGAATTGTGATTTTTTACTCGTCAGGCAAACCAACATTCTGGCCAACTGACCTGAAGAAAATGCCTCATCTCATTGACTTTTTTGTCGTTAAAGGGCTTTCTAACAATTATATTGAGGTTACTGATTGCAGTGATCTTACTTCAGACCATCCTGTCATCCTGACAATAAGCGAAACACTGATACAGAAGGAAACACAACCCAGACTGACCACATGTAAAACTGACTGGGATGGATTTAGAATTGAGCTTGAAAGCCTTATTGAACTCCAGGTGCCTCTTCGGTCACCAGAACAGCTAGAAAAGGAAGTAAATCTGTTTGTAGATAATATACAGCAAGTACCATGGCACAATACACCTGATAAAGTAAGGAAGTTTAATAATGTTAACTTTAATTATCCTCTGGAAGTACATCAGCTGGTTAAAGAAAAGAGAAAAGCACGTAAAAAATGGCACAAAAGTCGTGCACCACAAGATAAGACAATTACTGAATCGCTTGAGTAATAAACTCAAAGATCTTCTTAAAAATATTAAAAATCAAAATATTAGCATGTATCTCCAGGGATTGACAGCAGAAAAAGATACAGAGTATTCACTCTGGAAGGTTACAAAGGGGATTAAAAGACCTAAGGTGCATTCACCACCCATTATAAAAGATAATAATGAATGGGCAAGGAGCGATAAAGAAAAAGCAGAGATATTCGCAGAATATTTAGAAAATACATTCCAACCACTCCCTAAGCAAACGGCTGATGAAAGAATTGTACCAAGTTCAAGAAACGACTGTCTAGAAATCAGTCAGGTATCACTTACAGAACTCAAACAAGTAATCAAAAGCAATCTGAGTGCTAAGAAAGCTCCCGGATATGACTTGATTACAGGACAGATACTGAAAGAATTACCTAACAAAGGCTTTATTAAATTGTTGCACCTTATTAACGCAGCTATTAGATTAAAATATGTTCCAAGACAGTGGAAAGTGGCAGAAGTCATAATGATTGTCAAGCCTGGGAAAGATCCAAACGATAAGAAATCTTTCCGACCCATCTCTTTGCTGCCGATAATATCCAAGGTGTTTGAAAAATTACTGATTAAGCATTTGAAACCTATTTTAGAGGAGAGAGAGCTGATTCCCACCCATCAGTTTGGATTTAGAACCAAACATTCAACTATAGATCAGGTCCACAGGATAACTGGAATAATTGAGGATGCACTAGAAGAAAAGAAAGTATGTTCTACCATTTTTCTTGATGTCTCCCAAGCGTTCGATAAAGTGTGGCATAAAGGTCTCAACTACAAGCTACAGCAATATCTTCCAAGACGGTATTGTGAGATTTTGAAGTCGTACCTGAACGAGAGACTCTTCCGTGTCAAATGTGGTAGCGACTATTCTAAATTTAAGGAAATATCTGCTGGTGTGCCACAGGGAAGTGTTCTTGGATCAATGTTATACTTGCTATACACCAGAGACATACCACAAGATGAAGATACAACCATGGCCACCTTTGCAGATGATACTGCTATTATGGCTGTTGCAGAAACTGTTGAAGTAGCAACAGTAAATCTGCAAAAATCTGTGGATAAAGTCAACGCTTAGACCAAAAAGTGGCGCATGAAGCTCAATGAATGTAAATCTACCTATGTAATTTTCACAAATAAAAAAGTGACGAAAGTACCTATAACAATCAATTCACAAGTGATCCCATGTGAAAATGAAGCTAAGTATCTAGGAATGTGGCTTGATACTAAACTAAACTGGAAGGTGCATGTTAAAAAGAAAAAACAAGAACTTGATATTAAGTACAGGAAAATGTATTGGCTGCTAGGACGACATTCTGAGCTAAGTATATATAACAAGTTACTCTTATACAAACAAGTGCTGAAACCAATATGGACGTATGGATCGCAGATCTGGGGTTGCACCAAGAAAACTAATACTAAAATTATACAGACTTTTCAGAACAAGGTACTACGCAAAATAATAAATGCACCGTGACATTTATTAATCGTAATGACAATATTCATAAAGACCTTAACATGAATACTGTCCTTGAAGAAATAAGAATTACAGCAGTGAAGCATGAACACAGACTTCACAATCATGGCAACATTGCTGTGCTGCAAATGCTGGATAACAGTAGCGTAGTGCGGAGACTTAAAAGGACAAAACCTTGGGACCTGGTGCAGTAAGCATTGATGCCGCGTGAAAAGTGCGTGTAGGGTTATTCAGTGGAATAATTCCTAACAATAAGCGATAGTTTTATGAAATGAAAACTACTAGATAAGTGCAAACTTAGTTGTAGTAATAAATAAATGGAAAAAAAACTCTACTTAGAGATAATGTGATAAACGTGTACATATCTACACGCCTGACAGTCTACAGACAACTCACGGTTATCGTGAATCACTATTGTACATCACTTTAAAAGTTGGGTACGACTGGTTCGTTCAGGGGCTACCGCTTGATTCGCGTTAAGCTGGAAACGGCGCGGCATGGCACCCAGAGCCTCAAACGGCCAGATCGGTTCTAGAAAGTGAACAGCTTTCTTATAATTTTGTGTTTTTGAACGAGCTAAGTCAGTTCTCAGTTTTGACTCGACCTTTGGTATTTGTCTGTCTGTCTGTCTATCTATCTATTTGGGGTATGTCTCACGATAACTTTTAAAAGCATCGATGGATTTTCGTAAAAGTTGGCATGCGTGCCCATCTTTAATCCTACAGAACCCTATTGATTTTTAGACTGATCCCCTCACAAATAGTCGCCGGGAGGCGAAAATGTGACGGGGTCTAACTTTTGAAAAAAATCGCAAAAGTCCATGTCATGTTAAATTAAAAGAAATTTTAACCATAAGATGAATTTATTGTTTATTTTTGAAAATTTGAAATTTTTGGGACGCCGGGACCAAAAAGTGGTTGAAAATTTTGATAAACTCGCAAAAATTCATGTGGCGTATCAGGTTAAAGGAATGTTAACTAAAGTCTGAATATTTAATCAATAATATTGTATTAGCGGTTATAATGGCAAACAGAAATTCCGGTTAGCGCTTTCAAGCTTCACAGCTCATCATCAGATCGGATATATCAGTGTAATTTCTGTTTAAAATCTGAGTGTAGTAAATAACATAATATTTTTAAATTTTGGGACGCCAGGCTCCAAAAAGTGGGGTAAGAGTTTGATAAAATTGCAAATTCTATGTGGTATATCCAATTAAAGAGAATTTTAACTAAAATCTGAATATAGTGTACAGTTTTCGAAATTTGAAAATTCTTTGACCTCCCTCCAGGACCCATAAATGGGATGCAAAATTTTGAAATCGTAAAAATCCAGCCGGGTGTCAGACTAAAGGGAATTTTAACACAAATCCGATTGTATGGAATTTTTTAGCCATTACTGTATGATTGCTCTACAATTTATTGTTTCTTCACTAAACATAACATATTTGGGTAATAGGGATTTTCGCATTTTTTCTGATAATTTAATAATTATCTAATATCGAAATTTCTCCAGTTTTGGTCACTGGAGTATGTCGAACACATAACGTACTAAGTGATAACATACCGTTCTCTTTGAGTTAAAAACGAAGATTCTTCGTTACCTCCTCGAATGCACAACCGGTTATGATGTGATAAAGTATGTTTATTTAATAATTTATTAACATGATTGTAAATAATAAAATTAACTTGTTTTTCTTAATGATAGAATTAATTTTTATTAAATCTTTAAATTTGTAGTGACCCTCAATCAATGCATTTTTTCGGTGAAGGGTTTGTGAGGATCGGTCAATAATATAACACAAATTTTAAATTATTTGTGTTGACGTTTCAACACTGTTTATTGTCATCATCAGGGCAATTGTTGCTGACACCAAACACACAAATGTAAATTTGCCTAATTGTGTGTGTGGCGTCAGCAACAATTGTCCTGATGATGACAATAAACATTGTCTAAACGTCAACACAAATAAGTTAAAATTTGTGTTATATTTTTGACCGATCGTCACAAACCCTTCATCGAAAAAGTTCATTAATTTTTATATTAAATGATGTGTGAACTATTAATATTTCAAGTAAATGCCAACACTACGATTCACAACATATGCTGAAACAGGAAATACTATCGACACGTATTTGATTTTCAAATATTATGATGGCACAATGCATTTATTTATGAAATTCGTATGAGATTTAACCACACAGTGACAGCCCCAACACTCTCCATAAAAACTACGAGCCGTTTTAGTTTTCTACAGACGGCTCGAAAATTACTTGATTGTTACGTGTAAAAAAAACAATGACCATCACGTACGAACGATACTGAAAAAATCAGTTATTCTTGTAGAGAAACGAAAACCGAGGGCGTGCATTGATGGCGCGGATTGATTGGCTGGAACGGGATTAAGTGGGCACATGCTTCCTGCTAAACCGAACAAACTTAGAATCCAAACTCTGATTGAAACGTTATACACGGAAAAGTTTTTAACTTTTCTTAAGCCTCGCAGATGAAAACAAACGTACGTGGACACACACTCACGTATCATTTTGGGAAAATTGATGCTTCATTTTTAATATCTTGGATTACAAATCCGTAATTGTACAGAAGACAACTGTCTAAAGTCGTCACCGAACTTTACATACATGGATATTTGTAAATTGTACCCACATAGCCACATGCATATGTCAACTGAATAAATAGTTGGTCGAAACTATTCACAGAAAGCAACTTGTGTTGGCGTCTTCATATTAGCAACATATCTTAACAAGTAAGGCCTTTATTACAACTGATTGCAAAAAAAGTTGTGGGGCATTGATTTAAATGTAGCGTATTACACTTACTGCAATTTGTTGTACGGTCTGCAATCGATTGCAAGACAGTGTTGCAACTGCTCGTGCAACTTTTAGTTTCACGCACTCGTTGTGGGGCATTGATTCAAATGTAGCCTATTACACTATGCAACCGATTGCATGCAACTTGGCTGGGCGCGCATTCTGCGGACAACGAAGAAATGTCATGACAACTACACAACATAGTATATAATCTTTTACAAACCGCCAATACCTCAAAAACGAAAAGGAGAATTTTACTGAAACAAAAACCAAGTCAAAATTTATAATTTTTTTTTAATTTCACTTGCTGACACCACATAGCTATCTCTTATAGAACGAAAATTTATCGCATACAAAAAATTTCACTACATTCAAATTAACAAAAATTTCATGATACGGGACCGTTTTAAATCTCTGTTCTTGAAAATGATTAAAGTTATCGCGTCAGATTTATGTCTAGAGCCATCCTCAAACTTCAAGGAACACGGCATTGAAAGAATTTTTTTAACGGATCAGTAGTTTCTGAGGTTAGCCCAAACAACGATACAAACAAATTTTACCTCTTTATAATAGTAGTATAGACGACATGCTTACTCTGCAACTGATTGCAGAGCAGTTGCAGCCTGTTTTTACTACCGTGCAACTAGTTTCATGTAGGCTTGAAATCAGTTGCATGCAATCAGTTGTGTGGTGTAGAAGAGGCCTAAATTCTGTACTCGGACTGCTTCCATCGAAATATGTTTCCATCCCTAGAATTTGGGATCGCCCTCAGAAGTTAAAAAAAAAATAAAACAAGTTGCAATAAAACTTTATAAAACAAAATATTGGGAAAATATACATAATTACGATTGAAATCTTTCAACAGCCACTCACAGGCAATAAACGTTTATTTTATTTTACATTATTTTGTAGTTTATTCTTGTATTTCTATTTTTATGTTTATTTTTATATGTTGTACCCAATGTTAGTAAGACTTATATTTTTATGAAAAGATTTAAAAAATTTTTTATTATGATAGTGAATAAGTAAATCAATAATTATTATTCATCATTATTGTAACATTTACAACTAGTGGCTTATCTAGAATTTGTACTGGGGGGGGGGGGGAGGTCCGGGTCGAGTTGGCTTCATCAAAAGAGAAAACAAGTTAAGACTCATCAACATCACTGTCTTTAAAGTGCCTGTAAAACGTGTGATAACATCCTGAAATCAATCCCATTAAAGTAAACGGTAATAACACAATAAAAATACGCGTTACTGAAACATTGTTAACAAGATAGGCCTACTTACTGACTTATTTTCCTGTATTTCATGTTTCAAATGTATACGCTAATGCTGTGTAATTAACCTGTTTTAAAGAAGAGTTTATTACAGTTTATTATAAACTATATTAGCGTACACAGCTGAAAAACAGCCTAAAAATTAAGAGATTATTTGTATTGCTTTATCTAATTGCCAGGACCAAACGAGATCTCATTAGTACCTTTACAGCATTAGAGGAAGCCTGAAGTGAAAACTGGACTGCAGATAAACTTGGGGAAAACAAAATATATGTATGCTGCCAACAAACTACCATTAAACCTAACCCTTCAAAACCTTGATATAGGCACAGAAAATATACAGGCAGTAAAAGACTTCATATATCTTGGCTCCCAGATAAACAGCACTAACGACACCAACATTGAAATAATAAGAAAATATATCAGAATTAAAATATATTACGGATTACAAAGGCGCCTGACTTCTAGCTTCATCTCAATAACACGAAATGCAAAATTTACAAAACGATTCTAAGAACAATATTTAGAGAAGTACAAGAAAATGGAATGTAGCGCAGGCGCTATAATTATGAACTATACCATCTTTACAAAGAGCCGGACATTGTCAGGATAATCAAAACAGACAGGTTAAGGTGGGTTGGACACATAGAGAGAACGGAGGAAGGATAGCCTACGAAACATATTTTCTACCAGAAACCAATGGGTTGTAGAAAAAATAGAAAGACCCCGAAGTAGATTCAAAGACCAGACAGAGGAGGGCCTCGGAAAGCTAAACATATGAAAGTGGAAACCCAGGGCACGCAATAGGGAGGAATGGAATCGACTCTTGGAGGCCAAGGGTTGTAGAGCCACGGCTGATGATGATGATTACTTTTTATGTAAGTGTATTACAAAAATAACGTTAACCTATAATTTCTTTTGAAAGAGCATTCATGATTTTGTGATTTTTTTACTATTATTTTGTTGTTAACGCTGTCGGTGTTGTTTTATCAAACCAGAGTTTATTACACGTGTACTTTAAGGGATTTCTAGTTTATTCACACGAAGATGCGCGCGCGTTCGCACGTAACACGTTAGATCGAACATTCACAAACTTTAATATAAACTTTATTCCACACGCGTCGTTTCGATCAATGGTGTGATCATTTTCAGGCGAACACATATAGGGATCGCAAAGTTTTGATATTTCATTTTTTACTTTAAAAGGGTCTTTCTAAACGTTTTTGTATACAATACAACTAAAGATTAACAATATCCAGTATTTTAACGATGAAAGGTATGCGAGGATCGATCAAAAAATATAGCACAAATTTTAAATTATTTGTGTCGACGTTTATAGCAATATTTATTGTCATCTTCAGGACCTGTGTACGGATACAAGAGAAAATATATCAAACAGAACAGATAAATTATTTGAGTGAATGTGTTTGTGTATGTGAGTGTGCGCGTATGTGTGAAGGAGTTGAAACAGTTTGTTTTATATCATAAAAATAATTCCATTATTACATATTGTTTTCTTTAAATACATGGAGAAAATTCTAATACCCCACACCATAATTTATACACTATTACAATTAAAATTACTGATAATGTACAAGTTACTTAATGGAATTTGTAACTAATTATAAAAGCAGTAATCAACAATTATATATTCGAATTGGTACATAAAACATTTCTACATATATATGACTACATATAACATAGTAAAACATATTATAGTTGCATACATATTGTAGGAATATTAAATTATGTATATTGTTTCAAACATACGCGCACACTCACATACACAAACACATTTACTCAACTAATTTATCTGTTGTGTTTGATATATTTTCTCTTGTATCCGTACGCAGGTCCTGAAGATGACAATAAATATTGTAGAAACGTCGACAAAAATAATTTTAAATTTGTGTTATACTTTGTTGACCGATCCTCGCAAACCCTTCATCGTTAAAATTCATTTATTGACGGTCACTACGAAATCAAGAATACCCGTATCCGTACCGAACAAGTATACCCGTATCTTTGGTTAAGTGTAAAATGTAAGAATGTAATTTTGCCGCATGTGAGTCCGTCAACTTTATTGTTTATGTTTTCTTTCAGTAACAGTTTCTACGTTGGAATCGTGCGTTCGTGAAAGCAGTTGCGAAAATTCTTCATCTTTAAACAGCCGTATCTCGATCAATTTTCATCGTACAGGAAAAAAATAAACCTAACTGTTGGACATTTTGTAACCTTAAAAAAAAGAGTTGATACGTTATTCGCGAAAAAAATAATATTTATTGAGATATTATTCTTTTGTAAGTAACTCGTTGAGTTTCCTGCGGATATCCCATGTAATATTTTAAAATAAATACACTGCAAGTAGGTTTATTTTCACCTGACGCACGATTCACAGAAATTATTATGTATCTTCAGAGGTTTGTTTGAATTGTAATCGAATGTTTCGCTTACAATATAATCGATACAATATAATCGAGTTAACGGATAATCGATTTTACTTCAATTCTATTTTCGATTGTTTTAATGTTTATGTAGTCAGCTATCTATTATATAATAATGTTTATTTCATTATTCTAATGACGTATGATTTTAAATAAATCGTTTTGTTTTTATTTGAATTTGTTCTTTAATTAGTAGATTATTATTATTGAGTTTGTAAATATTAAGATTTTCCCAGATATTATTTTTGTTACCTTTTTGTACGTTTTTAATTAATTTGACATTTTATATGTCTGGAAATTTATGTTTATTGTGTGTGGCTAAATTAGATTTGTAAATATTAGGTTTTAAGAACGCATTGCCATGTTGAATATATCTCTCGTACAGTTTTTTCTTCGTCTGGCCTACGTAAAATTTATTGCAATCTGGACATTCTATTTTGTAAACTCCATTTTTATTATGAATGTTGAATTTAGTTTCCGATTTTATTTGATTAAAAACAATATTATCTGTGTTATAAGATATTTTTCAGTTTTTATTTTTAAACAGTTTGCTTAGTTTACGAGTTATGTTTCCGTGATAAGTACGGTAAAATTTATGTATTTTATATTATCATTAGCGGAAGGTATTGAGATATTTAGGAACAACATTTTTTCCAATGAAGTGTTCGGGATTTTAAGTACTTATTGTATTCGTAATAATAATAACAACTACTACTACAACAATAATATCCAACGGAATTGTTATCTAATATCGTTTATTTCTTTTTAATGGTATGAGCATTTTTATACGCCAATTTTAGATTTACGAATTTATGGTCTGCAATTACGTGTCCCCAGCATGTTTTACGGTTGCGAGTCAAATACTACAAACGAAAAAACAATCATAACGAACCGGTCTTGAATGAATCACATCAGGGGTAATTAAGACGGCAGGTTTTGGCGACAGACGAGACTGACCCGACATTTTATAACGAGTAACCCGCCATATTGATGAGCCAAGTAAATCGCTTTGCAATGAATAATTTTATCGGTCGGCAAACGCGTTTTGAGTACTTCGACCCCCTCCCAACAATATGTTCTCCTAAATGGAACGAAATTAAAGCACTACCTTTAATTAAAATTGAAATTAACATTAAAATTCGAATTAGGCAGTACGATTTTGTTGAGGCTTACGTTCAGTGGCGTACTAGAATTTGGTCTGGGGAGGGGGGGGGGTCGAGTCGGCTTCATACCAAAGAAAAAACAAGTGAAGACTAATCAACATTACTATATATTTAAAGTGGTTGAAAATTAAGTGTGATAATATCCTAAAACAAATCCCATTAAAATAAACAGTAACAATAAAAATACGCGTTATTGATACAATGGTTAGAAGATTGAATTGACTTTCCTGTATTTCATATTTCAAACGTATATGCAAACGCCGTGTAATAAACCTGTTCGTATATTTAAACAAGAGTTACTAATAGGTCTATATTAGCGTACGCAGCTGAATAAATATTAAAATAGTCTAAAAATTAACAAAATTCACCATCTTTTTTACCCTCTGGGGGGGTGTCCTGTTCGTCCCCCCCCTAATACGTCGCTGGTTACGTTCCGAAATGGAATAATTGGAGAAAAGAAGAAAAAGAAGAAAGAAGAAAAGACTCACCTCAAACGAATCGATTTCAGTGAAACAATCGTTTCGAAACGACCGTACACGTCTCATTTTTGCTTGTCTTAATTAATTACTTTCACCGTGAATTTCAAGGAATTACCGCACAGCTACAGACGTACAATGTCGCCTGCTTACAGAAGGCAAGATCGTGACCTCTTTAATGTAACACACACACACACACACACACACACACACACACACACACACACACACACACACACACACACACACACACACACACACACACACACACACACACACACACACACACACACACACACACACACACACACACACACACACACACACACACACACACACACACACACACACACCACCACCACCACCACCACCACCACCACAAATATATATAAGACCTTATATATATACTAACCGTAACCAACGTATTATATAATTATCCAACATATATGTGCTCACAATAATACTGATGATGGGTGTGTGCGTGTGTGTTTTACGCCCGACTTTAGGCTTATATAGCACAGACAAAAGCCTCTCCGGCGGAACGCGATCATACCAAGCCGACACTCGTTCTGATTTCCTAATATTGCCGATATATTTTTCGTTTTTGCAGAATGAATATTTTCATTATCCGTTCAGTCCAGTGGCGTATCTATAATTTGGTCTCCGGGGGTGGGGCTTCGAGTCGGCTTCGTACAAAAGAAAAAGCCAAGTGAAGACTGATCAACATTACCGTCTTTAAAGTGGTTGAAAAACGTGTGATACATCCTGAAATCGATCCCATTAAAGTAAACGGTAATAAGACAGTAAAAATGTTATCGGAAAATTGTTTAGAACAGCGTTTCCCAAACTGTGTGCCGCGAAGCTCGGCTGGGTGTCCTGCAAATTGTTTAGAACAGCGTTTCCCAAACTGCGTGCCGCGAAGCTCGGCTGGGTGTCCTGCAAATTGTTTAGAACAGCGTTTCCCAAACTGTGTGCCGCGAAGCTCGGCTGGGTGTCCTGCAAATTGTTTAGAACAGCGTTTCCCAAACTGCGTGCCGCGAAGCTCGGCTGGGTGTCCTGCAAATTGTTTAGAACAGCGTTTCCCAAACTGTGTGCCGCGAAGCTCGGCTGGGTGTCCTGCAAATTGTTTAGAACAGCGTTTCCCAAACTGCGTGCCGCGAAGCTCGGCTGGGTGTCCTGCAAATTGTTTAGAACAGCGTTTCCCAAACTGTGTGCCGCGAAGCTCGGCTGGGTGTCCTGCAAATTGTTTAGAACAGCGTTTCCCAAACTGCGTGCCGCGAAGCTCGGCTGGGTGTCCTGCAAATTGTTTAGAACAGCGTTTCCCAAACTGCGTGCCGCGAAGCTCGGCTGGGTGTCCTGCAAATTGTTTAGAACAGCGTTTCCCAAACTGTGTGCCGCGAAGCTCGGCTGGGTGTCCTGCAAATTGTTTAGAACAGCGTTTCCCAAACTGCGTGCCGCGAAGCTCGGCTGGGTGTCCTGCAAATTGTTTAGAACAGCGTTTCCCAAACTGCGTGCCGCGAAGCTCGGCTGGGTGTCCTGCAAATTGTTTAGAACAGCGTTTCCCAAACTGTGTGCCGCGAAGCTCGGCTGGGTGTCCTGCAAATTGTTTAGAACAGCGTTTCCCAAACTTGTGCCGCGAAGCTCGGCTGGGTGTCCTGCAAATTGTTTAGAACAGCGTTTCCCAAACTGCGTGCCGCGAAGCTCGGCTGGGTGTCCTGCAAATTGTTTAGAACAGCGTTTCCCAAACTGCGTGCCGCGAAGCTCGGCTGGGTGTCCTGCAAATTGTTTAGAACAGCGTTTCCCAAACTGTGTGCCGCGAAGCTCGGCTGGGTGTCCTGCAAATTGTTTAGAACAGCGTTTCCCAAACTTGTGCCGCGAAGCTCGGCTGGGTGTCCTGCAAATTGTTTAGAACAGCGTTTCCCAAACTGTGTGCCGCGAAGCTCGGCTGGGTGTCCTGCAAATTGTTTAGAACAGCGTTTCCCAAACTGTGTGCCGCGAAGCTCGGCTGGGTGTCCTGCAAATTGTTTAGAACAGCGTTTCCCAAACTGTGTGCCGCGAAGCTCGGCTGGGTGTCCTGCAAATTGTTTAGAACAGCGTTTCCCAAACTGTGTGCCGCGAAGCTCGGCTGGGTGTCCTGCAAATTGTTTAGAACAGCGTTTCCCAAACTGTGTGCCGCGAAGCTCGGCTGGGTGTCCTGCAAATTGTTTAGAACAGCGTTTCCCAAACTGTGTGCCGCGAAGCTCGGCTGGGTGTCCTGCAAATTGTTTAGAACAGCGTTTCCCAAACTGTGTGCCGCGAAGCTCGGCTGGGTGTCCTGCAAATTGTTTAGAACAGCGTTTCCCAAACTGTGTGCCGCGAAGCTCGGCTGGGTGTCCTGCAAATTGTTTAGAACAGCGTTTCCCAAACTGTGTGCCGCGAAGCTCGGCTGGGTGTCCTGCAAATTGTTTAGAACAGCGTTTCCCAAACTGTGTGCCGCGAAGCTCGGCTGGGTGTCCTGCAAATTGTTTAGAACAGCGTTTCCCAAACTGTGTGCCGCGAAGCTCGGCTGGGTGTCCTGCAAATTGTTTAGAACAGCGTTTCCCAAACTGTGTGCCGCGAAGCTCGGCTGGGTGTCCTGCAAATTGTTTAGAACAGCGTTTCCCAAACTGTGTGCCGCGAAGCTCGGCTGGGTGTCCTGCAAATTGTTTAGAACAGCGTTTCCCAAACTGTGTGCCGCGAAGCTCGGCTGGGTGTCCTGCAAATTGTTTAGAACAGCGTTTCCCAAACTTGTGCCGCGAAGCTCGGCTGGGTGTCCTGCAAATTGTTTAGAACAGCGTTTCCCAAACTGTGTGCCGCGAAGCTCGGCTGGGTGTCCTGCAAATTGTTTAGAACAGCGTTTCCCAAACTGTGTGCCGCGAAGCTCGGCTGGGTGTCCTGCAAATTGTTTAGAACAGCGTTTCCCAAACTGTGTGCCGCGAAGCTCGGCTGGGTGTCCTGCAAATTGTTTAGAACAGCGTTTCCCAAACTGTGTGCCGCGAAGCTCGGCTGGGTGTCCTGCAAATTGTTTAGAACAGCGTTTCCCAAACTGTGTGCCGCGAAGCTCGGCTGGGTGTCCTGCAAATTGTTTAGAACAGCGTTTCCCAAACTGTGTGCCGCGAAGCTCGGCTGGGTGTCCTGCAAATTGTTTAGAACAGCGTTTCCCAAACTGTGTGCCGCGAAGCTCGGCTGGGTGTCCTGCAAATTGTTTAGAACAGCGTTTCCCAAACTGTGTGCCGCGAAGCTCGGTTGGGTGTCCTGCAAATTTTTTTTTAATAATGAAAATATAAAATAAAACAAAATCTTTAACAAGAGCCTTCCACATTAAAATTTGGAAGCAGAAATACTACAAACCCTATTTAATACAGAAGAAACTTCAATCTGGTAATAACTTGTGTTTTTCATTATCTTGTAAATTAAGAAACTGCAAATAAAAGTTATGTGGAAAAATGTGTTTCAATGGCTTTTTTAAAAAAATTTTTTTGTAATTTTATAACTCACGAAAATCCAAGTTTGTTGAAAAAATTGCGTTACAGTTGGAAAAGTTCACTGACATAACTGGGAAACAACAAGTAGTACTGAGGTAAGTAAGTAACATTCTTTATTATGTAATATTACGCTGCAGTGTGATTTTAAACATATCGTGGAAAGGTACTGTCGGCTGGGGGGGGGGGTATGTAGAGGGAGATAGTATGCCGTGGCCTAAAAAGTTTGGGAAACGCTGGTTTAGAGGATACTTATTGACTGAACTGATTTTCCTGTATTTAAAACGTAAACGCTGACGCTGTGTAATAAGTTTGTTCGTATATTTTAAAATTGTTACTATTATATTAGCGTACACAGCTGAAAAAAATATAAACTCACTAAACAAACATCATACAAACCTTCATGTATAAACGGTAATATAAAATATATCAACTTTACTTATAACGGAAACATAACTCCTAAACTAAGCAAACTATTTAAAGATACAAACATAAAAATATCTTATAACAGATAATATTGTTCTTAATACAATAAAACCTAAAAGTAAATTCAACATTCATAATAAAAATGAAGTTTACAAAATATAATGTCCAGATTGGAATAAATTTTACGTAGGCCAGACGAAGAAAAAACTGTACAAGAGATACATTCAACATCACAATGCATTTTTAAAACCTAATATTTACAAATCTAATTTAGCCACACAATGTTTAAACAATAAACATAAATTTCCAGACATTTAAAATGTCATATTAATTAAAAACTTACAAAAAGGTAACAAAATGAATATCTGGGAAAATCTTAATATTTGCAAACACAATAATAATAATTTACTAATTATAAAACAAATTCAAATAAAAACAAAACAAGACGATTTATTTAAAATCATATATCTATTAGAATAATAAAATAAAACATTAAATATATAGGCTAATAAATAGCTGACTACATAAACATTACAACAATAGAAAATAGAATCGAAGTAAAATCAATTATCCATTAACTATATTGTAAGAGAAACATTCAATTATAATTCAAACAAACCTCCGAAGATACAGAATAATTTCTGTGAAACGTGGGTCAGGTGAAAATAAACCTACTTGCAGTGTATTTATTTGAAAACAGCTGAATAAATAATAAAAAACCTAAAAATTAAGCGATTAACAAAATTCGTCAACTATCTTCGACCCTCTGAGGGGGGTCCGGGCCCCCCCGTAAATACGCCCCTGAATCAGTCATTAAAAACGGTCGTATAATTAACATCGTTACAATTACGTTTTTCTTGGCGCGTCTCGTTCAATGTGGATAACCTTAAAATATAACCACTCGTGTAGCGCATGGGCGTGCGCGCGCCCGTATATGTAACAGTTTTTGTCCTTTGTTCGCGACAAGTGACCACTTTCCGTAGGACAGCAAACAAGTCTACAACAAACAGGTATTCAAACGAAACGCGCGATTGAATTAACGGCGCCCACACAGTCTCCCGGTGCACGACATACAACTCATAAATTTACATTTAATGTGGTGAAATAAAGCTTGTATATGACGACTCTTAATTCGCGAATTCCAGTTGTAAGAGATTTTTATATAATACTACTGCACATTGTTCTTTGTTAACCTTCTTTAATAGAAGTCTGTGATGGAGTTGAATCTGAATCTAACTGACCAACATTTGTCATCACACAAATAATATAAACGCGACGTTTCGGCGATCCAACCAACCGGCAGCCGTCTTCAGGCTAAATATAAACTAATACGTGTAAATAAATGAGTTATACTCTATCAAGGAGTGACTTGATGTATTTGCGATTTGATTATATAGGGTGATTCAAAATTGCACGGCAATCTCTCGGAACCTGATTCTATATCTAAAAATAAGAAAAAAAGTACATATATCGCTTGCCGAATGTATTATTTAAATGGTTCATCAAATCACGACAGTAGTGAGCAGATGCGCCGTCATTCAAAAACCACATCTGCTCTCTATCTGCAAGTGGAATATCTTCCAAGAGTTCCATCAGATACATTTGCGAAAAATGTAAGTACTGTCTTCCATTAAGCCTTGGTGGTAAGAAAAAAGGGCCTAAGAGATTATCACGAAGAAGACCGCACCACACATTAAATGAAAAAGTATGTTGGTCATGTCTTGGGGGCAGTCTCGTGGGTTTTCGTCTGCCCAAGCGTAGGTGTTTCGAAAGTTTACAATGCCATTTCTTGTAAATTGTAACACTTTTCTGGCGCATTTTGGTCTGTTTTATTTTTAATTAAAGTCAAATTTCTCAAATTTGTACTTACTTTTAATAGACATTATACACATCGGTTTTCTCATAATTAAATGTTCTACAAAGTTAGTTAGAATTTTTTTTTGTTTATTAGCAAATTAACGAAGTTATTTTATCCCAAATCTAAAAATGTGTGTTTTTCGACTCAAATTTTTTGTGTTTTACATAGTTTTTCTTAAACACTAATTAAGATACAGGTCTGGGACCGCTTTTATTCCATTTTTCAGATCAACAAATATAAGAAACCACCAAATTTACCCTTTACTTTATACCCCACGAATTTCAGTATGGCGTCATTTTACCTTGGGAGCAGAAATCAGGGCGAACTGGTTCGCGAGCCGTAACTCACTAACGAACCGTTTTCGGACCTATGTTTATATCAACTTTTTTTCTTATTTTTAGCTATATTGCCATGCAATTTTTAATCACTCTGTATATTATGGGAACTTTTGTTTTTATTATTTTTTTGACTGGTTGATAGAGTATTACTCATTTCATTAGTTTATAATTAACCTGTCAATTGTTTGGGTGGTCGAAACGTCGCGTTTATATTATTTCCGTGGTGGCAAAGGTCCGGCAGTTAGATTAGATCCAAATTAAAATTATCTTTTCTATCATCTTGTCACTAGAGTCATGGTATTAATTTATCGTAATTGAAAACACACATATATGAATATATAACGATAGATTCCTTGAGCACCGCAATGCATTTTTAAAACCAAACATTTACAGATCTAATTTAGCCACATAATAAACATCAATTTCCAGAGAAAATACGAATTTAATTAAACACATACAAAAAGGTAAAAAAATAAATATTTTGGGAAATCTTAATATTTACAAACACAATAAAAATAATTTACTAATCAAAGAACAAACTCAAATAAAAACAAAATAACATTGTCTATTTAAAATTATAAATCTATTAAAATAAATAAAATATAAACATTGAATATTTCCAATATAACTGTCAAAACAGCTGATTAAATAAATAAACATTACAACAATCGATAATTTGAGTCGAATTAAAAAGGTTATTCGTTATTTTATACTAAAATCGAAACAAAATCGATTACTCGTTGGTTTTTATTTGAAATCGAATCAATTCGATTATTCATTTAGAAACCTCTGATGGTACAGTCAGTGAAACATGCGTCAGGCCAATTAAAACGATTAAAAAATATGATACATACAGAAGTAATTATAATTTGATAATATATAATATTGTGTGTGCGTGTGTGTTTGACGTACCTAACGATAGGCATTCGCCATAATGCCCGAAACGTATTTCATCCCAACGGTACACTTAAATTACACCCTCTAATAACGGTAACAACTAACAACGGTAACCCTTCAGTACATTACAACGGTTACGCTTATCGGGAATTTATAGGAAAAGAAGACGGGACAACCATTTGGCGATGCCAGAAGGAATGGTCGACAAGATAACATGGAATGCTTAAGACTAAATTTGACGAAGTTTTGGACACAGCCTACTTAGAAGTTGTGAAATGTACCAGTCAAGCGACGAAGGAGCTCGAGAGGAAGGCTCGTCCATTTCAATAATCTACACAGAAGAATTGGGAGAACTACACAATAAAGGCTACGACTTCGTCGCAGAAATGCCCCACCAGTTAACGATTTAGAGGATTTTGTACCACTAGAGAAGCAAATCTCGTGGAAACCAAACGGAGCCGAAGTTGTTCCAGATGAAGACATACTTCAGGTGAAAGACGGTACCAGTTTTCTATTGATAGATGGTAGTTCAGGTGAAAGAATGATAATTCTCGATGGGGAGAAAGGAAGAGAGAGCCTGAAGTACCTTCAAGGTTTTTCTCGTGGATGCGACTTTCAAAAGCTGTAGCAAACAATTTGTACAAATTTACACTATCCACGTTGACTACGGAAGCTCTAAAGAATAAACAAATGTCTACCCAGTTGTGTTTGTCCTGTTGCGAATCAAGAAAAAAGGGACTTATACACGACTTCTCCGTCATATTTCTACATGCAGTTCCAGACTGGAAACCTACAAAAGGTAACACTGATTTCGAGGCAGCCGTAATTCCTGACCTTAAAAGTTTTTCGGTCCGTGGAAATAAACGGGTGCTACTTCCACATGACAAAGTGTCTCAGGAGAAAAGCGTAAGACCTTGAACTCATATCAGAATACCGTGAAAACGAGGAAGTTCGAATGTACTTACGGATGTGCTTAGCGCTAGCCTTTCTGAAACTTGACGACGCGGCGTCTTGAGCCACGTCCACACCTGCCGCGCTGCGCTGAGCCGAACCAAACAAAGTCGAGCCTATTTGGACGGCAAACCGCGCAACTTCGAGCATCAACGAACGCGATCGAGATAGTATTCGTTCGTGCGCGTTCTATTTGGACAGTGTTTCTCATTTACTGAATCTGAGCGGTACTGACTGTTTTCAGTTGACTGTGATTTTAGTATAGGGGAGAGCAGGGTGTGGCCATCCTAAGCAAAAATAATTTTTTACTCTTAGTGTATAATATGGAAAAATCATTTAAATATTTTAAATTAAACTATATTCAAATCTAAAACATGTAAAAATATTATTTTTGCACCAGCTCAACTTAATAATTTGTAACAAATTTTTACAAAATGTCATACATAATGACCTATTTAATGTCATACATAATTTAACCTACCTAACACGGGTAAACGGTCAACAAAATACAAAGACAAATTGTCCTGTGGATTTACTTTTCATAAATGTGTTACAGATATCATCAAATTATAACTTGTATTTTCATTATATCTCAGAAAATAATAGGCAGATACAACAAAATGTTTTGTACAGTTTTTCACAAGGAATTACAAAAACCAGATTATTGACGGCAGTGTTAACACAAAAAATCATCTTCTTCGTCGCAGCCAGCACTCTTCGTGTGCCGCTTAAGGCATCCAGTGATCTTTTCCATCCATGGTGCGACTTCCATTTTTAATACAGTAACCTACAATAAAAGCACTCTGAGTTATTATCTTCATCTTTCTCAGAGCCCTCCACAAAAAACGTCCGCTTAGTACTGACAGCAGTTTCGTTAGAGATATGAAATTCTCCCTTTTTGGCTTTAGGTTTTATTGTTGTTGGTTTCATAGGTTTATTCTTGTGGTTGGTTTTATTCTTGTTAGGTTTTATTTAGGTTTCATACTTCGGCTTTCTTGAGCTTCTATTTTTTTTTCGTTTTCTGGCTCCTTTTTTTGACTTTTTCTTTCAAAAGTTTTACCTTGTAAGGGTAAATTTGTAACTGTCGCTTTGCAGGGCTAGATTTGTAACTGTGTTTCGTAAACACCTATTTAATTTTGGCAAAGGGATAATTTTTCACACCGACCGCGGAGCTTTGCGCCGCGCAACATGCTCGGCTCAGCTCGGCGCATAATCGCTCAAAACTGCGCAGAACAGTGCAGAACGGAGCTAGGTGTTTGTGGAAGAGCAGCAGGTTTCACTGTGAGCTCGTGCACGGTTGAATATGGAGCGCAAAAATTTTAAATTTCAAGTGCTATTTTCATAGTTATTTATCATCTCTTAAAAGAAAATCAAAGAAACATTTCTAGAAAACGTTGGGTCACATTGGGTAACAAGTACTGAAAAGTCGGGAATTATATGGTGAAAATAATTTTTTCACTGAATTGCTTATTGTCAATAAAGAACAGTTTGAAAATTTTTGTCGTATGTCGTCGGAAGACTTTGAACATCTGCTTTTATGATTTTTATGAACATGTTTTTTTTATTTTTTATGTGATAATTATTGTCTTTTGGATCTCGCAATTCCGGTTTCTCTCGGTACAGATCAATCACTTTTCGATCTCTTGATGGTTCCACTCGAAACTCATTTTCAACTTAAATCAAGATGAGTATACTAAAATCAGTCAGTACCGCTCAGATTCAGTAAACGAGAAACATTGGCCACACAGAACGCGCACGAACGAACAGTTGTCTTTGATGTACCGATACTGTCTGGATCGCGTTGGTTGCACAGTATGGCGCAGTTTGCCGCGCCGCGCCGCGCTTGTTTGGTTTGGCGCAGCGCTGCGCGGCCGGTGTGGATAGCTGGCTTGCCAATCCGAAACAGACTCATTTTGTTGACTATTTCATAGAGAGATGGCGGGCGAATGAAGAGATTGCTACTGAACTGTGTACTTGATACAATAGCCTGCAACGCTGCTGAAGGCTGAAACAACAAAATCAACAGCCTACTCGGAAAACCGAACCCTAACGTCGAAGAGAGAAGCAGCAAACTCAGCCTGAGAGCCAAAGTAAACCTTAAAGGAAGAAGAGAAAAATTCCTACTTAGAATTAGACGAACGTATAGAAAAAATGAGTAAACTGGCAACATCAGGTCTTGTTTATAGGGGATATCCTGACTACAAGACCTAGACTTGATCTGTTTGCTCAAGAAACCAACCTATGTAAATAAAGAAATGTAAATATTGACGAAGCTAAATCAAGCTGATTTTAAACACGCCTACATGATTGTAATGTGTGTGTGTGTGTGTGTGTGTGAATCATTTCTTCTTCTTCTTCTATGGTGTCACATTTCGGAGTCGAAACTTACCCTCCATAATCATGCGCCTCCATTTTTCCCTATCCTTAGCGATTGATGTCCATCGTCTTATTTTAAGTAAAATATCACCATCCCTTGCCACTGCGTCAATCCAGCGATGCTTGGGTCTTCCGACAGGCCTTCTGCCCTCGATTTGACTACATAGTACCTTCTTAGGTATTCGGTTGCCTTCCATCCTAATGATATGTCCTACCCATTGCAATCTATGCAGTCGGATGGTGGTGACCAGATCATTGTCTTTATATAGCCTCATTGTGAAGTATTCTCCATATCCCACATCAATCATTTAGTCACCCCAAAGTTAGAAAAAAGTGTTATGGGAATCGGCTCTTGAAACATATACAAAAAAATGTTTAAATAATTACCGGAATAATTATGATTACCAGGTGGCCAGAATTATAGACCCTTCAGAACCCAGACAGGATTAAGTCAGCGCTTTTTTCACTGTGCGCTTTTTTCGAGACACCATTTACCCTGTATTCTGTAGGCCTACAGGGAACTGGAATTTGCGAGAGAATTGGAATTCTGCAGATGTTTGGAATTGGAGTTGTGAAGGAGGGCAATAACGATTCACTTCCTTACCTGCCTGTCTTAGTTCGACGTTTATTAAGTTATTACTGACGATTTGGTAGTTGATACCCGACGCAAAGATTAGAAATACAATAGTAGGTACTTACGTGTACACGGGTAGTGGGTCACTACTGAGTCTCGGCAACAAATACTGTATCGTTAAAACAAATTACTGACAAAAAAGGGAATTATATATAAATATAACTGTACACTAAGTTAAACCAAGAGTTAGTACGTGTTAGAGATGGGCCGATATTCCTATACAGGTATTTTGGAACGATATTTTTTTGGGACGGATATAACAGTGACTGAAAAGTTGAAATATCCGTTTCGATTACTCGCGGCCTCGCGGTTCCGAGTCCCCTTACGCAACTAGCGAATAAACAAGTAATCGAGTAACTACGAGTATTACGAGTACAAAGCCACTTTTTGGTTCTGAATACTTAATTCTATGCGTGTGCCGATTGCCATACAAGTACGAAACGAAGCAAAACCGCGAGGTTCAGAATACCTCCATGCCAAAGAGACGAAGCTGTTCTTAATAAATTAAAAAAATAATACTGATGTTACATTTATTCTCGTGTGTTATGCAGATATATAATACAGATTATAATAACAAATTATATATTATACTAGTCACCAACTTGGTAAATTTTGAAAAAGCGAATTATATTTTGTTATAACCTAGAGAGTGGCTGATAGGCCATATAGTACTTTTTGTTAATGTGATTTCGGTAATGATTTTAACTTCATTGCACATCTCGCGTACATTTTTTTGACATTCTTTGTTGTGCTATTACGTGCACTCTAAATGTCATTGCCTGAGTTTCGCAACTGATTTCTCTAGCCAAAATGGAATCAATAATTTAATATTAAATCGATGTCAGTTTGTTTACTCCTAGTGAAAACTTAAATTAGTATTCCCAAAGGGACACAGGCCTATAAATTCTCTTGTTTCTTATTTTCTTTTAAACAGTAACAGCTTAATAAAGTCATAGTGTAAAGTAACACTGTTAATACTTTTAGTTTCAATTTATTTCTTATAACAAATTATATAATACAGGTATATGTATAATACCTATATAATAACAGGTATTTGTAAGTGTTATTTTTTGGAACGGTTTTGTTCGTACGTGTTATTTTCAAATACTAGTTTAGCACACCTATTATTAAAAAGTTTTATCGGAACTTAACGGAATGCGGTGAACGCCTTGACTAGCTGACCACGTTGAAGCTAAATATTCCCAAATGTTATGCAAAATTAACAATTTTTCAGAAACGTGAATACCCGTTTTTATCGCCATTACCGTCTGTCTAAACACAACATTGTTGAGCGAATGCCGTCCCAGTGATGTCTCTGTACATTTACATGTCGCCCAGTTCACTGCACAACCGGATCATCCCTTTCAATGTAAGTTACAGTCAACAAATAAATTATTCCACAACTTTCAACGCAAAATATGTTCAGTATGATCCGGCCTTGATTTACCGTTAGGCTGAGTAGGTTCTAGCTTAGGGCGCAAGCTTTTGGAACACACAAAAATTTAAGAGAACAGAACAATAAAAAAACACTCATGTTGCCGATGTAAAAAAAAAAAAAAATGAAAAATTCCAATGTAGAGGAAAAGGCTAGAAACTTGTTGAAAACGTACATTTAAGACTTCGATCAATCGTTTCCTGCAGAGTATGTTTATTTAAAGACATTTTTGAAAGAAAGTAAATTTTATGAAATAGAAGAATTCGAAACTAAGAAACCAAAGCAAAACAAAAAAGAAGAATTCTGATCTATGTAGAGTCTTAAATCATGTAGTGTGGAATCAATATTACCGAATGTTGAAATAGCCTTGTGAATTTTTTTGAGTAACGGTTAAAGATCGTCTTCAGCCCTACGTCAGGCGAAAAATTATGTACGTAAATTATTGGGTCAAGAAAAAATGAAATATCCGGCACTTTTATTCATTGAAAACTATTTTCTGCAAAGCATTTATTTTAATGAAATACTTCATCGATTTGCAACTGCAAAATCCAGAAAAATAAGCTTTGAGAAAACAAAAAACTTTATTAATTAATAATGGGACACGAAAATTATTTGAAAAAACTTTTGTTCTTAGCGTTTGATTTACTTTGTGTAAAGGTTAAGTAAAGTATGGATCTTTCGTAACATTTTCATTACTTATAATTTGTAAATGTGCAAATGTTATTGCAATAAATAAATTTTAATGGAAACAAGGCGAATTTTATATTATACAACCAATATGTCCCTAAATAATAAGTAACCTATAATATATGAGTAAGTCGTGCGTAATACTCGTTTAAAACGTTGGAAAGTGAAATGAGGGGGGGGGGCACAAAACATTCATCAGACTAGGGCGCTAAAACCTTTAAATCAGGCCTAGAGTATGATTGGCCCGAGTATCGACTAAAAGTGTCAAAAATTTCCTATTTAAATGGACATACCCCTTTTCGAGTTAAAAATCCGAACCATCTGTTACTCACAATAATGGTAAAGTCCGAATTATTTTCCTTCGTACAACGTAAATATTCCCGGACAACAAAAGGGTAAAATTCATAAAAAGAACGGTGAGCAGGTGGCGACGCCTGGCTTTGCACCACACCAGAGTATAGTTTGTTTGGAAGTCGTCAGTGATAGTTATTTACATGAAACCTACTTTTTCCAAGTTTTTTTTTTTTTTTTTTAAGCAACGTTTTGGCTACGCAACAAATCTGTAGCCGTCTTCAAACAAAAAACAAACACTAACACAGCACAAGTAAAAAAAAAAAACAACGCTCTGTCTCACAACCGACAGAGTCAAAAACATACTAAAGTATTTACATAACAAACAAACAAAAATAAATAAATAAAACTACGGAATCTATAGTTGGTACCACACCGACACCGAACACACGCACAAAACTCACATGAACCCGCACGCCTCAAGGTCAACTGCAAACTGCGACAGGCGGTACTAAGTCACGCCCCTTTATATAAATACCCGGAAGACATTCCTCCCCGCCCCACCACCTAACGCCCAATAGGCAGTAACTCACGCTAACCTACTCCAAAGCCTAACCTACCCAACGGTTAAATTATTTTTCTGATGGAACGAAGCCAGATATTCGGAATTTCACTGCTTATTTGACTAATACTTACGTATACATTTTTGAATATGTATACAAACCAAATTTAGTTCGGTGACACTAATTCTAGCAATTCCTTGAAACTTTGGTAAGGCTAACCGCATGAACGTGGTATGACTGGGGGTCCTCATTTGCCAGCTGAAGCACCCAGTTTATCCTTCCTACGTATCCATTCTCGAACCCACAAGCATTTTTTCTCTCATGTTACTCAGCAACTGCTTACAAAGCTTTCTAACACCAATCAGCAACAGCTGTCTAAAAGCCTCACGTCGCACACCCACAGATGGCATTTGGCACAATACTTTTAACCGCAAACCAATCTACGCAACCACGTGCTTTGCTGTACTATCCACTGCTAAATAGCGGCTACTTAAAAAGAGTGTGGCATAGAAATAGGCACAAAATACAGTAGCAGCTATTTAGTAGCGGCTAGTGAAGTAGCATAGTGTGACACAGGCTATACGATAGTGATACTGTCCGAGCAGGCCAATCGGATTTCCCCGTCAGTAAAATGTTGACTCAACGTTGTTACAGTTAGCAGTCACCAACTGCAGCTTATCACGTCGTGTCGTCGCCACTCTGTTGTCAGTGTAGGTCTTTGTTTAAGCGATACAGGAACGTGCGAACAACGCGACCATAAGAGTGGAGCTAAAAAAATTAATTACGACTGATAAAAGTTGCCTTGATAGCCGCGAGACCGGTATAACAGTGTACGTCTGTAGTGGCGGCGATTGCCTACTTCACACACACACACACGCACACACACACACAATATGATATATGATCTATACTTGCGATATACTAGAGTTTAAATATTTATTGAACGTTTAATACTAAAATTCTAGTTTTCCTTGCTGTCTCTATGTACTAAAAACAATCATGAACTTACGTGTTTGTTCGCTCTTGATAGGACACGATTTTGTTTTGTAAAAAACTTTTACCAATATTATATTTCGTTAACAACTTTATCAAACATTGTCAACGATAAAAGTGTTTGATTTTTAACATTAAGTAAATGGTGTACGTATAATACAGTCTGTTTTGTTTTACTACTTTTCTCTACTTAAATTGCTTTAAATGACAGCTGATTCATGAACACCGTGAATGTATCCAGTGGCGTATCTAGAATTTGGTCTGTGGAAGGGGTTTCGATCGTGTCGGCTTCATACAAAAGAAAACACAAATTAAGACTAATCGTCATTACTATCTGTAAAATGGCCGAAAACCGTGTGATAACATCCTGCGATCAATCCCATTAAAATAAACGGTGATAACACAATAAAAATGTTATTGAAATATTGTTTAGAAGATACTTATTGACTAAACTGATTTTCCTGTATTTCATATTTCAAACGTATACGCAAACGCTGTGTAATAAACCTGTTTGTATATTTAAAAATAGTTACTATTATGTTAGCGTACACACCTGAAAAAATTTTAAAAAAACATACAAATTAAGAGATTAACTAAATTCGTCAACTTTTTCGATCCTCTGGGTGGGAGTGTCTGGTCTCGCTCGCCCCCCCCCCCCGTAGATCTGAGTGTATCTACATTTATTTCATTATCTGTATAAGTTTAAAATTGTTAAAAATTTTGTCAATTCTTATTTGAAAGTTCTGATAGAAATAAACGAAAATTGTAATATAAATAGGTATATACAATTAAACAAAATACACTATTACACAAATTTTATCGAACTTTTTTGGCACATTCTTTTGTTTCTGGGGTTAGCGACTTTGCCATGCATAAGTTATTTCCAAAATATATATATACATATCCTATAATTTTGACAAACAGCAGTATTCGTAAATGATTACACACACACAAAATTATTTCTATAAGAGATATAGATATATATTATCTATATATATATTATCTATTATAGATATCTATAATAGATAATATTATATCTATAATATATATTCCAAATACTTTAAGTCTTCCTCGGTAGGGCAAATTGCAAATTTCACCATTAAATTTTGCATATATTATTAACACTGCCAGAAGTATACTTTTTGCTTACCACTGGCTTAATATCAGCACTTAAATTTTATATAGCGTATACATCGGTGTGTGTGTTTGAAGTCATAGTATAATTTAATTATGCACTTCAATTATTAAGTTGTACATAATAAAGGTTAATAATAACATTTACAATAAATTATATATAATTATGTTATTATTATTATTTATAATAAACTTATTTATTTGTATTATGTATTTGTACGATTAGTACACAATTAGGGCCTAGTATACTTTAAAATATTGTTTGATTATTATATGAAAAACTGCCATATCCTTTATCATTTCGTTCTTAACAATTACTGAAAAGGTTTGCAGTTAGAAACTTTGCAGCATCAATAGGCATATTTATGTTATTGTAACAATGTAATGAACAAAACAATTTACCATTTCAGTGTAGAGATCGAGTTGATTCCACTTCAGCCATGTCCTAGAGAAGCCGGTGTGGGTGTACAGGCCAAGAGAGTATATGAGAGCCACAGTAACGGACACAACACCCGCCACGAAGTGTACAGTGTTCTTGTTGTTGGACTGACGATGGGTGAGTTTGCGAACGCCTCTCAACTGGCACAGCGTGGAGTCCGGTAGACCGATCTTCTCGGCGTTCAACAGTATCTCGGTGAGTCTCCGGGCTGCCTCCTCCATCGCGTCTGGATGTCAACTGAGCACATGTGTGTTGTACGCTACACACCTGCCGCCCCTCTCCTTCGCGGTCCGGCGCTTTCACCCAAACCATATAAACCAATGGTTACTGAAATACATTCAAAGTAATTTTTTTGAATAAAGTGTAAAGCCGTTACAAACTGCTGTTATTTGATCTACGCGACTGTGAAGCGTGTGGTCACATTTGCGGCCAACTTGTTTTGTTTAGTGTTTCATGTTTCACTTCCTTCTCTCGCATACTCGTCAACTGCTTTACTAAGTCAAGTCAGTAAGTCGCTATATGAACATTTAAAGTTAAGTATCTAACTTAAATATGATTACGGCCAGGGCCGGATTAGAAGCGCGTGGTGCCCTATACTGGTGCCCCTCGCGATTCAAAATTCAGCCTTTTATACATTATTTGCGCTGATAAACATACACAATTTCGAAAGTTAACAAATATTTTATTAGACTCTCAAATTACAACAAATATTTAGCTAAATAGGGATTACAATGAGCATAGTAGTACTTAAGCTTAGAAAATACTAATTGATCCATTTTTTTTCTTGATTTTGTCATAACAGAGTCCTGTATAATTTCTTCGAAATCGAGCGATTCAATATTCAGCCTTGCTAACGAAGGTAATTTCTCGTCTCCCGTAGTTCTACTCAACATATCTTTAATGTTTTTTAATACAGAAAATAATCTTTCAGATTCACAGTTAGCTATCGGAATCGTTTTTGCAATCAATAATCCAGTTTATTTCTTTGAGCGGACAAACTTTAGTTGAGGACATTTGTTTTTTCTACATTTATTATCTTCAAAAAGTTTTTATGATTTAGGGCTGGATGATGCCCCACCTGACAGCTGACGTCCTGGTGCCCGGTGCTGCAGCATACCCTAGTGTTATGGATAATCCGCCACTGATTACGCAGAATAACTACTACCACTACTACTGCTACTACTAGTATACTACTACTACTACTACTACTACTACTACTACTACGTAAGGCCGTGGATGAAGAGAAAGCATGCGGGGGTCGGTTTCTACCTGACACAGCTTCTGAAAGGTCACGGATACATCCGATTTTAACTCCACAAAATAGGTAAATCCTTGTCTGCCTCTACTGCCTCGGGTGTAGAGGATAACGCGGAGCACATCTTTTTCAACTGTGATAGGTGGGCCACAAGAAGAGCGTCTCAGGTTGCGGATATGGGAACAATAGCTCCAGATAACATCGTCTGGAACCATGCCATGTGGCACATTACGCAGAGGGCATCCTCCGTGTGAAGAAGGGATGCTTAGAGCGTCTATAGAGTAGATCAATGTAGACGTGAGCCCATTGGGCGCAGCAAAATCTGCCTAGTTTGCAGTAGTGTGATAAACAGTCCCAGGCCAGTGCTCGTTCGACGGAGTTTTAATGGGTAATCCAGTTAACATGGTAGTCCCGCAGTTCATGCGTAAATGCATTTACACTCAAAAAAAATCTGTTAGAAGTACGGAGTTCGCCAGTGTATGCATGGCTACTTATTCACGCATGAAACGGAAAATATGATTGGCATGTAATGTTTACTTACATGAAGAAAAATGGATCTGTTCGTTGAGTACTGTTAATGACACGACGCTCTAGTGATTCCGAATCAACATACCTTACGGTTGTGATAGTGGTTTTGTAATAAGTACATAAAGACTGCTTATTACGCATTCTCGGTTTTAAACTTTTTCTGAAAGTGAATGTTTTCGTTCTGATCGTCAAGTGGCGGATTATCCATAACGCTAGGGTATGCTGCAGCACCGGACACCAGGACCTCAGCTGTCAGAGAGGGCACCATCCAGCCCTAAATCACGAAAAGTTTTGAAGATAATAAATATGAAAAACAAATGTCCTCAATCCATAATCATAAAAAGATGTGTGCACACTTTTCGATGAGTTCGGCGATATGTTTTTTGAAGATGAGAGATTATCTTCGTTAGCAAGGTTGAATATTGAAAACGAGATATTTGAATCGCTCGATTTAGAAGAAATTATACACGACTTCGTTAAGGCAAAATCGGGGAAAAATGGATCGATTAGTATTTTATAAGCTTAAGTACTACTATGCTCATTGTAATTACCATCTAGCTAAATCTCTGTTGTAATTTGAGAGTTTAATAAAATAATAGTTAACTTTAGAAATTGTGTATGCCATTTATCAGTTTAAATAATGGATAAAAGGTTGAATTTTGAATCGGGGTGGGACACGCCAATCTGATAATCTGATGGCAGCATAGGGACGCGCTTCTAATCCGCCCCTGCTGATCGGCTTCTGTTATTGAACAGCCAGGACGTCATGCTGTAATGCTGTAAAATTTTTTCGTCATCAAGCATTTTTATGTACAGAGTTTGCTTTCTTGCTGGTATCAGGACACAGTAACGGCTGATTTCTTTTGCACACGACACTCTTTAGTAATGGGGGAGACAGTCAAATGTTACGTGGGGCGTCATAGTTTCGTGATGTATGTACGTTGTCCGGATGAACGCCTGTTTAATGCAGCACAAGGAGTCCCCTTTTCCACGATATGGCGTGCAAGTAAGCATTTGCGTTCATTGCTCCACGCCTGAGGTCCCTTAAGGATTCACCCGCAAGCCGCCTGTGACGTCGGCCGGACGGTTCTCGCAAGGAGTCACTTGCACCGTACCTATGACGACAGCGCAGCTGAGTAAACGCTGAACTGTGCCAGGCAGCGATTCACAGGAGATTAGGAAAGTAGTGGGTGATGTAGACAGGGTTTTAAAGTAGAATGACCTAGGGGGGATTGTCAATAGCGTCCGAGAGCGTCTGAGGCATACTGAGGGCGGTGCTTTGCCAACAATTATGGGAAATTCCTCTGTGCTGTAGACCCGAGCACAAAACAGATATGTAACTCACATTCGTTGCAGGCGGCTTCCCAAAGCCTGGCTAGCTCAGCGTCAGACAGAACAGAACCTTAATCCGTCACTGTGACCGCTTGGTTTCTGTCTTAACTGAAGTTTAACGAAGTCATAACTGACGGATTTTTTACTCTGATGATGGATTAAGTTTAATCCGAAACGCGTAAGAAGACAGAAACCAAGCGGTCACAGTGACGGATTAAGGTAAAATAATTTAATTATAATAATTGTGACGCGGATACCAGTACAATGACTTTAGAACAGAACCTTCTCGAACCGCCTCGGCTTCGCTATCGTCGGGGCCCAGGATTCCGCGAATTGTGCTAGTGCTTCGTTGCGGGAACTAAGAGTCTCGGGCGCTACCACCTTATGGTACGGCTATAAGCTCCTGCGCGTAAATTCTCTCAAGAGTCATTGCGACCAGGACGCACAAAATAAAGACTAAAAATCCAACAGAAACTGCATCTACTCGAGCCGCCTCGGCAATTAGTTTCTACGCGATGGAACAGCTATATGATCGAGCCGTAAATCTGGCATGGTGGGGAGCCTAGCTGATTGTGGTACGATTTCTAACGAAGACGTCCGAACATTTTATCGTGCTAATTATAGCCTGTGATAACACTACCTTAGAAGCGAAAATAAGGTAATGCGAGAACATGTTGCTCTTAATTAGAATGTATTAACATAATTCATTGGCCGGCGGCTATGTAACCGCTGTTGGCGGCGGCAACAGTACTGGAAATAAGAGAAAATAATATTAATTATATTACAGAATAGATACTTTAGTTATTGAATAATTTTAAATACAAACAATATTAGTAGGGAAACTTGAAGAAAAGCGTAGCATTGCTTTCGAACTGCTGGGCGCTTGCACCGTCTGTGTTGCCGGCTCAGTCATCGGCAATGTTTTACTGCGTACGGCCATTGACCTCGTAGTAGTTGCCACTGTACAAACTGTGGGGGGGGGCATTCATCCACCCAATGTGTTGCCGCTGTATAAGCCGGCAAAACGCTCAGTTAACAGCTATGTTCGTTTTCGGAACTGACGTGCAGCAGGTACTACGTACTTATTTGTGTTTTGTTCGTTTAGTTATGTGTTCCTCTGTTTGTCTTTATTATTTTTAATTCGATTATTTGTGTTCTGATTTATTCTGTGTAAGTATAATGATAGTCTGATCCCGTTGAGCCGGGGCCCTCTTCTTCTCCCAGCGAGTGATAGAAAATGCTCTAAAGAGAACACTTGGTATAAGAAAAAATTCGAATTAATTTTAGGTTAAGTTTTAGGCCTATCGCAACCGGCAACAGGTGTTATGTACCCACGCCACGCCACTCATTAATATAATTAATTTAGCGTTAAATTTATGTACAAAATAAGTGGTATTCAAACGTAGATAGATATTCCAAATTTCTGTAGGGAAACTGTAAGGTGCACGATGTATTCTTGTGGGAGCATGGCAGCGCACCAATAACCACACTACCGCAGCTCTAAACTGTTTTGGACCACGGAGCCTCACCATAACATCCTTGTGCTGCGTCGCTTGAAACTCAAGCACTCTACGCTCAACTTCAATCTGTTGATAGCTAAGTCGGATCAGACAGATCAGAATCTTTCGAGCCCCGTCGGCTGCGCTTGGGTTTCCGCGAAGAGTACAAGCGCCTCCTCGCGGATGGTTCTAAACTCCGAAGGCAGCAGATCGCGCAACGGGATCGGTTGCTGCTGAGACCGGACAACGCGCACTTCTGTCTTTTTAAATCGCGTGGGTCCGAAAATAGGAAATTCTCAATGGCCGGCCTGCTGCACTGGCATGTGACTCCACATATCCTAACCAAATGGCTGAACGTGGAGCTCTCATCTCTCAAGCTCCCCACCATGCCAGATTTACGGCTCGATCATATAGCTGTTCCATCGCGTAGAAACTAATTGCCGAGGCGGCTAGAGCAGATGCAGTTTCTGTTGGATTTTTAGTCTTTATTTGCCTCAGAACAGCCCGAGACTGTTCCTCACCGACCAGCCTCAAACAGCCCAAAAAAAAAAAATATATATATATATATATATTTCATTCACTTTCTGCTACAGTCCGTTTCTTGATGTATATAATACTATAATACTTACAACTATTTTACCTCAAGATGTATTTTTTCTTTAGGGACATGTTTCGGGAGATCCTGTTCTCCCATCTTCAACCTTCGCGATCTTGCTTCTGGTGCAGTATTTGTGTGTTGGCTTCTGGATGTTATTATGGTGGTTTGTTGGTCTTTGGTCCTTCAATGTTGCATTATTGTGTGTGGTTGTGGTATCTGTTTTTGTATTTTGTGTATTTTCGATGTTGAGTGCTTTGAATATTGTGTCATGTTTTGTATTGATTTGTATTTGTTCTGGTATTAATTTGTTTTGTGTTTTATGTTTGTAAAACAACACAA
This sequence comes from Magicicada septendecula, assembly GCA_034769895.1. Taxonomy (NCBI): domain Eukaryota; kingdom Metazoa; phylum Arthropoda; class Insecta; order Hemiptera; family Cicadidae; genus Magicicada; species Magicicada septendecula. Next base: position 323,594,268 of record CM068376.1, on the reverse strand, counting down.
CAAAGATAATACGACAACCAACGGTATATACAAAATTGAATGCCAAGATTGCAATAAATGTTATATAGGACAAACAAAAAAACAGCTGAAAAAACGTTATTTTGAACACCTAAATGCATACAAAAAACCAAACATATATAAATCCAATTTAGCCACACATGCAATAAACACAGGACATGAATTCCCAGACATAACCAATGTAACACTAATAAAACATATACCACACAAAGGCACCATAATGAACATTTGGGAAAATTTACAGATTTACAAACATAAAACACAAAACAAATTAATACCAGAACAAATACAAATCAATACAAAACATGACACAATATTCAAAGCACTCAACATCGAAAATACACAAAATACAAAAACAGATACCACAACCACACACAATAATGCAACATTGAAGGACCAAAGACCAATAAACCACCATAATAACATCCAGAAGCCAACACACAAATACTGCACCAGAAGCAAGATGGCGAAGGTTGAAGATGGGAGAACAGGATCTCCCGAAACATGTCCCTAAAGAAAAAATACATCTTGAGGTAAAATAGTTATAAGTATTATAGTAATATATATATATATATATAGGAAAGATTACGCCGCTCAATGGGCAGAATAATCGGTTTATAAATGAATAGAATCACCTGAGATCCGTTGTGCGACTTCGTTTTCGTGTCAAAATGACGCGTTTCGGAACATATTGTTACGACATCTACGTGTTTGTTCTAGTGGAATCCGGCTGTAATGTTGTGTGCGTACGTGACATTTGTCACGCGCCCGGGACTGATCCAGATTTCACCAGTCCGCGCGCACTGTGTGCAAGGTCGCAATCAATTACGTTCTGGTGTTTTCTAGTATCGTTCTTGACGCCTAGTATGGAATTTCTGGTATATCAGCGGGGTATAAATACAAGACTTCAGCTGCGCTTTGTCAGTTTGAGTTGCGATTTATTTCAGTGCTGTCCGAAGTATTGTGGCGAAGTGTTATGTGTTTTATAATTGTGCGGGACAATTGTAATACAATTGTGTTTTATATTAGTTGACATTTTTATTGCGTGTGAACAATTTTTTATTTGATTTGTTGTAAGAGACTATCTTGTTGATTACAAACTGGTTAACTGTGATAATTAAACCTGGTTAGTAGTGACTTAATTGGTGTCTTGTATTTTGTTTTCCACTGTACCATACGACGATCAAGGAGACCGTCGTAATAATATGTTCCATCATCAGATATAAATCGCTCGGTTGAGGTCGTCAATTGTTAAAATCACATCACAAACATTTTATACTCACACAAGTTCGTATGGGGTGCGAACCCTTTGAAGGCCGATAGGATACTCAGAATAATTGGATTTCGACCGCGTAACTGCGGCAGGATCCAGACAACTGGTGTTCGACATCGTTCACGTGACTGTCCGGAACTCTTAGTTAGGTCCCGTCCAGAAAATAAATATCGCACCACTACGCTAAACATTAGGTACTTTTATAAGTAAAATTTTGATATTTGAAAACTATAATTAACGAAATACTAAAGTAATAGTAACAAAAATTATAAATACGTAATAACAGTAATAAAAAATTGTATACTTTCGCACATTTCGCTGTTTCGTACATTCAAAATCGATGCCCGTAATTCAAGTTTCGCAATACAGCTACGGTCTTTCGAACACTGTGTGAGGAAGTGAATAGGTCTAAGCATTAAGACAAGTGCACATATTCGTTATTATTCCCGGCTACTATGGTTTTTCATATTTAATGTTAATCTGTTAATATAAAGAATGCAAAGCGTTAAAATGATTATTAACACACACACACACACACACACACACACACACACACACACACACACACACACACACACACACACACACACACACACACACACACACACACACACACACACACACACACACACACACACACACACACACACACACACACACACACACACACACACAATATTTTGATATTATTCAATATAGTTTCTTCTGCAAGTAGTGTATTACGTTTTTATCGTTTCAATACCTGACGCACGTTCCACTGAAACATATCAGAGGTTTTTAAGTGAATCAGTAACAATTGAAATAATTCTACGTTAATACAGAGACTAACGAATATTCTAATTTTTTCGATTTTAATGTAAAATAACGGATGATCGATTTAATTCGATTAGTTAACGATCGCTTTAATGTTTATTTACTTAAGTAGCTGTTTTGACGGTTATATTGGATATAGCCTATATATAATGAGAATATGCTGTAGGCTGTTTCGCAAACAGTGCTTATAAACTTTGCTAATGTACGAAAATAACTGATTTAGCGTGTTACTGTATTATGTATTTTTTTGTAGAAAGATTGGTCACATGATTTAAGTGAGAATAGTCCAATTTCATGACACTCCCCCCCCCAACCCCTACGACGCTTCCCCCAATTTATAAAAAATCCTCCCCCTTTTTCTGACAAGACCTTTTCTCTCTTTTACAGTAAAATTGGTTGTGTCGATGAACGGCATTGACTGTAACAAAGTACGTCTGTTATCTCTAACTAGATTCGGCGGCACAATTCTCTTACATGTTCCTCAGCTTCCTTATCGACTTTCGGCATCCTCAGTGCTTGCCATAAGCCGCCACACGGTGACACCTTTAACTCGATCTGTAGCCTGTTTGAAGCATCGAGTAGAAGACTAGATCCTTTTTTCCGTACACACCGCGCTTACAGCCCGCTGGAAAAAGTCAACTGAGTAGATTTATTGTGCGTCTGATACGTGACCGTTATAAGTTTTTTACAGTTTTGTAAAATTGGAGAAGATTTTTCATGCAATATTAAAAAAATCCCCCCCCCCAAATTTTCTAAATATCGCCAATGGCGACACGATCCTGTAGGCACCCCTGGACAGTACAGTGTATTAGAGTTCACAGAAGCGATCCTACTAACGTACAGTACAGTGTACCGTACTCCTACAGTAAGTAAACCCTACTGTAAAGTACTCGACTTTCGGACAATTCCAGTTTCCAACACGTTTTCGGCAACGCGTTATGTTCGAAAGTCGAGGACCTCGTGTATTACCGAATTCATAACCAGAAATTTCTATACAGGATTAATTAAATGCGTTTGTTTTCCAGAATTAACTTATGCTATTTATAGAATCTACAACCTCTTCTTTCCCATTTTAATGGTGTTCATTTAATCCATATTTGTCGTTCATTCCATTTTTGCTGTTAGTTAATATTGAATACTAATTTCATTGATTAAGTAACTACAATTGAAAATTTAAGGCAAAATGTTACTTATAAAAGTGACATTGACTGCCTTACGCTGTCCAGGCAGTGAAGGCGGCTAGAGGATTAGGAGACCCTTAGCTCACGCACGCACACTGGCAGGCCGCCTAACAATAGACTGGGGCCGGCACTTGATCTGCGCTGCTGTGTTTTTAAATACAGTTTACTATAATAAATTAAATTTTGTTATTCTGCTTAATCTTATAGTTTTGGTCGTTCCATTTAATTCAGACTGTGATTTCATTTAAAATAAGTCCAAACACGAAGTTTATACGACGATTTTCAAATGTTTTACTCTTATTGTTTATTTTGAAATATTGTGATTGCTAAACTTCTGAGAATTATTTACGCGACTGTCATTAAAAAATGTTATTATTAAAAACTAAGATTCTGATCATTTAATTTACTTTTCAACTATTTTTCTGAGACATTCCCTTTGGATGCCAGAAGCCGGTTAAATGGCCCTGTGGTTCATTGTTGGAACTGCTAGCGGCCGATTACATCGGCCCGTCAAATGACACTGAGAACTGCCAGCGGCCGATCTAGCTGGCTTTTTGTATACGTAGCGACCAGCATGACAGATGATCAATCGTTTGCCTTTACCCAGAGGGCCGCCGAGAGTTCCTTGGATAGTACCATCAGTCCAACCAGTGTCCTATCTCGTGTTTTCGTTTATCCAGGTCTCGTCCAAAAATATAGTGTTTTTAATATTTACTTCACGCATCTTTCTTAAGAAACGACACCTTAACAGGGCCACTGACGGCTTTTCCATGAGGATTTTTCTGCTGCTAAATTTCTTGTACTGAAATCCCATGTCTGATAATAGCGAGCTCAGTGAAGATTTTCCTCCCATATACAGTCCAGCTTCTTGAAGTGACACACAAAGTTGTCTGAGGGTAGGCGCTTCTTTTCGAGCATAGTAGCTCAATATGTGACGTCGAATAGCTCCTTTTGTCGAAGTCATCCATGTCTGTTACTGGCCGCTTTCTCTTCAAACTTTTCTTCCGAGGAGTATGAATAATAATATTTTCCCTCTTGGTGCTGTTTAAGGTGTTATCTTGTTGATCGTCCTCAGATGTGATTAAATCAATATCTTCAACTACACAGGGATCTTCTTGATTTTCCAAACTTTTTTTAATCTCTGCGTTGATACGTTGTATTGTTCTCAACGAAATGCCACAAGCATCTGCTGTTCTCTGCATTACTTTCTTAGTATCAAGTAAAGGACCTCCGTTATTCTTCTCTTTCTCAAAATAGAACAGAACAGAAGCAATCATTGTTCTGCATTGAGTATGTAAAACTTGGCGTTTTTTACAAGAACTCATAATCACAAATCAACTATACACTAACCACAAATGAACTGATTCACTCACAATATACGCGACAGATCTGCTCTCTGACAAGACTGGCTGGCCTCACTACCCCGTGCAAGCTATTTAACGACTAATCAGCGGATAATCAGTGACTCACTCGGGGTACCCGGTACACGAGCAATGACCTCTACGGTTTGTTGGTTTGAGGGCGAATCATCCTCTCTATCTGGAAAAATGACTATAGCGACCAAGTGTAAACCAAGTAAGGAAGGGACGTCTCTTTTGCATGTTACTGAAATCTGTAATACCGGTAATTATTTTCCAAATTACGGGATACAATAATACACATTTAATTCCTGACGCGCTACCTCGTCCTCTCAAGTTATAGTTAAAGTTTAATAACATGGACAGTAAATTTTTAATATATTTACATAGATACATATCACATTTCATTTTATGTGTCTGTAAAACAATAATACGCGTACATAATATTTTTATAATAAATAACATTTTTAAAAGTTCGTGCTAGTAAAAAGCCAAACAATTATTTCGATTACGTATAACAACTATTATTTCATATATTGTTTATTTTAAATAAAAGTATGAGGTTTGAAAATAATCTTTATATCTATATATTAAAATCTGTTAAATATGTTGATTAATTTTTTCAGTATTATAACAATAAGGAGGTGGGTCGTCAATCTGCTCTTTATCGAGTATCACAATCGGTGAATCGGAACAGTTAAGGCCGACGCGACGCCAGTAATTTTAAGATTCTCGTAATTTCGAGGTCAAGTTGTAAAATCAAAAATCAATTTGTAAAAATATTACATATTAAAGGGAGTGTCACAGAAAAATAGTTGAAAAATAAATAAGATGATCAGTAACTTGGTTTTTAATAATCATCATTTTTAATAATAGTCGCTTAGATGGTGTTCTAAAGTTTAACAATAACAATAGTTCAAAATAAACAAATAAATGTAAAACATTTGAATATCGCCATAAAAACTTCGTGTTTGGACTTATTTTAAATGAAATTACAGTCTGAATTCAATGGAACAATCAAAATTAAAAGTTTAAGCACGACAATAAAATTTAATTTATTGTAGTAGACTGTAACTAAAAAGACAGCAGCGCAGGTCAAAGGCCTGTCCCTGTCTATTGTTAGGCGGCCTGTCAGTGTGTGTCTGTGTGAGTGAGGGTCTCCTAATCCTCTAGCCGCCTTCACTGCCTGGACAGCGTATAAGATCTGTCTCACCGATTGCACCCCTCTGTACCTTGCCCCTGTTCTATAATGTTTGACCGTATGTTATCAGACGTCCAGCACTATTATAGGCCTGACATATTTGGTAGAAGTGAAATTTTAATTTCTGACCAATTTTTAATTTTCTTTTTTCAAGCTAACCTTACAAGATATCCTGCAACCTTTCCCGAAATTTTGAACATCAAATTATAACTTACCAATATTGGTTGTGGCAATTCTGTTGCGATAGCGCTAATTTATTTAGAAAATCATTTATCTTGCTCTGGTAACCAACTCTTCAAAAATTAGTCTGCATCAGTGGAAAGCGTTTTTTTCTGCGATCCTACAGACCTGAGAATTTCGATCGACATTCTTTTATGGTTTGATAACTTTCCCAGTGAACTAAAACTTCAGTGAATTTCCGATAACGCTCAAGCTCGTTGTCCGATTATTTTACCTTGCTGCATTTTAATTGGTAACTTCTTCTAAACAGGAAATAGTTTACAAGAAGAGTTCATATAACATGCAATAATTTACACAAAGTAATTTAGTAATCTGTTTTGTCATAGTACATTTTTGTAGTATACTGTTACGATATATGTTACAGTAGCCTATATTATTTTATAATATATAATAGTCAACCAACACATATGTACTTCACCAGACACAAAAACCGGAAGGCTGAGGATGGGTACAAGATGGTACCCGAAACATGTTCCAAATAAGGAAAAATAACATCTTGATGTAATATAAATATAAATTTTAAATATTTTATAATAATATAACATATACGTACGTACAGCGTACATAAAAAAGTTGTATAAAGTTTTTCCCCGAGGGTCGAAACAAGTTGACGAGGAATTTTGTTAATATCTTAATTTTTATTATTTTTTTTGAGCTGTGTACGCTAATATAATAGTAACTCTTTTTTACTTCCATGTCCCTTAAGGAAATGGAAGTATGGTGATGGCAAAAAAATCGTGTTCGAGATTATTACAGATTCTGATTGTACTACACTCAAAACATGAAAATCAAAGTCATCTTTCGAAAAGTGTGTGTGTCTGTCTATAGATTTTTTTTTCTATGGCAAACGATAACAGCCGCAAATTCAAACAGAATCAAATAATGTTTTGCATGCAGCCCTGAATTGTAGAGTTCTCAAGACATATTGTTTTTAACTTTGTCAAATTTTGTTGCTTCCCTGCTATATGCACTTTTTCCTCGAACGAGCCCTTTCGGTTTCGCAACCATTATCAAGTTCTTCCTACAACAACATTAAAATACCTACTTCCCGTATATATATACTAACCCTCCCACGCATCACCGGTTACATTCAACCAATAGGAGGCAGTACTTACCACCCAATCCTTGTTAGCCCCACTCCTTACTCAGTCAACCTGACCTCGTCATATACATTATCCTCTAGAAATCTCCTACAGCTTTCTACCTTCTGAACCTATCCTGTAACCGTATTACACCTTTTATACACTACTCTTTCAAAATATAGTAAAATATATCCTCATTACTAAATTCATTCTTTATGTTCATCAGCGCATTACTATTCTTTTTCCTTACTTTTAATATTTCTAATTCTTCATACAATTTGCGTTTACTTATGTTATTCTCTAACCTTACTATTTCGACGTTCTCTGTTGGGTCTAAAAACCTATGCCCTGTTTCATTAAAATGTCTCGCATAGAGCGAATTCGTAGTTCTGTCTCCTTCTCCTCTCGCATGCTCTCTCAATCTAATTTCGAACTTACGTCCTGTTTCACCCAGGTAAACCTTATCACACTGTTTTCAGTTCAACTTATAAACACCGCTTTTCTGTAATTCAGGCGTTATTTCAGTACTACTACTCTTTATATAATCAAAAAGTGTCTTTGTTTTTTTACCGCTATATCTATATTGTGTTTTTTAAAGCACTTGATTATGTTCCTCGTTTGAAATCCCAGATACGTTATTGATCCTATGTATTTCTTTTCTTTCTTCTCTTCTCTTCTTGTCTACTATTTCCTTCTATTCTTTTTACAATTTTCTCTATTATCCCCGGTTTATAATTATTATTTTTCGCTATTTCTTCTATTCTTTTTAACTCTTCTGTTTTACATGAATCATCTTCTAAGTATTTTATTGCTCTATAACAAAATGAGTTTAGTGCAGCCATCTTGTGACTTACGGGATGGTATGGTTCCTGAGGTATAATTAAGTCTGTATACGTTTCTTTTCTAAATACATCAAATTTAAAAACACCACACTCTAACTTTATATTTAGATCTAGGTAATTTATTTGTACTCCACCTATTTCCTCTTTGAGATTTCTAGAGGATAATGTATATGACGAGGTCAGGTTGACTGAGTAAGGGGCGGGGCTAACAAGGATTGGGCGGTAAGTACTGCCTCCTATTGGTTGAATGTAACCGGTGATGCGTGGGAGGGTTAGTATATATATAAGGGAAGTAGGTATTTTAATGTTGTTGTAGTAAGAACTTGATAATGGTTGCGAAACCGAAAGGGCTCGTTCGAGGAAAAAGTGTATATAGCAGGGAAGCAACAAAATTTGACAAAGTTGTGATGAAGACTGCTAACGTAGAGAAAATAACTGATAATAGACGCGCGTTGCAAGCGGAAGAATTGAATAAGGTAAGCTTAGTGTTTAAATATTTAAAAACTAAAGTAAAATTGAAGAAAACTCTTAGCAAAATATGGTTTAATAAACAGTGCGAGTATAGAAATATAATACCGAAATATGCAAAAATTAAGATAAATAATAATGGTGAAGTAGCGACAAAAGTGAAAAAATTTGGTGAAAAATTATGGATAAAAATAGAAATTAGGCACCTCTACGGAAAACTAAATACATTTAATAAAGAATTATTTAAAAGGCACTTGGAATTATATAAAATATTCTCATTTATAGAATTGGAAGAAATATTATACGGGTTCGGCGAGAATTACGTAAATAAGAAATTAAAAAATTTAAACTACAAATTACTTGGTAAATTAGAGAAACTATCCAAAAAAGGAAATATAAGGGTAGGTAACAAAAAGAGTAGTGAGGAAAGTTTTGCCCAACGAGTGGTTAACCTTATAGAAGTTACATTCACAGAAGAGGAACAAAAATTATTAGATAAGTGTTTAAAATATGCACCGCCTGTTGGCATAAATAGGGAAAAGGCATTATTGGAGTGTGAAGTAATAGTAGAGAAAATAGAAAATTAGGATACTAAAAAACAAATGAGGTATGAGTTAAAAGAAATCGTTGAAAAAATGTATAATAAAAGTACAAATAGAAGAAATAAGGTGGAAGAACAGGTCACGAAGGATGTAAAGAAATTGAAAAATAAAATACAAGAAAATAATCTACTAGTTACTAAAGCAGACAAAGGAAATACTTCGGTTGTAATGAAGAAAGATTGGTACATAAACAAGACAGAAGACTTTATAAAAGAAGACCCATATCAAGGTAAAAATATGATTACACACGCAAATACCAAGCTCAAATTAAAAAAGTGTTAAAAGAAATAACATTCCTAAGCGATAAGAAGAAGAAATTACTTATAGAATCAAACCCGGAAGCGCCAAGGTTGAGGTGTCAACCAAAATTACATAAAGAATGTATGCCGTTTAGGCCAATAGTTTCGTTTATTAATTCGCCTAGTTATAAGATATAAGAAGTGAGTAAGTTGCTTAGGAGGTTATACGATTTTGAGGTAACATATAGTGTAGAAAATAGTAGAAATGTAATAGAACGGTTGAAGTTAGTAAAAATAAGTGAAAATACGAAACTTATGTCGTTAGACGTGTCAGATATGTTTACGAATATATCGGTTGAACATACTGTAGAAATTATTAGAAATAACAATTTAGGACAGTATCAGTACAAAAGTGATTTAATAAAAGTTCTGACAGTGTGCGTACACCAAAACTACTTTAGGTTTAATAATAAGTATTACATTCAAAAGGAGGGGCTACCAAAGGGTTGTCCGTTGTCACCAGTAATGGCGGAAATATATATGAATTGTTTTGAGAGGCGTGTCCTAATGGAATCAAAATAATATAAGGATAAAATAAAGGAATGGATAAGGTACGTAGACGACATTTTGGTGGTGTGGGAGGGAACAAATGAAGAATTCGCAGAACTAACGAATGAAATTAATCATATTGAAAATAAAATTAAGTTCAAAGAGGAAATAGGTGGAGTACAAATAAATTACCTAGATCTAAATATAAAGATAGAGTGTGGTGTTTTTAAATTTGATGTATTTAGAAAAGAAACGTATACAGACTTAATTATACCTCAGGAATCTTACCATCCCGTAAGTCACAAGATGGCTGCACTAAACTCATTTTGTTATAGAGCAATAAAATAATTAGAAGATGATTCATGTAAAACAGAAGAGTTAAAAAGAATAGAAGAAATAGCGAAAAATAATAATTATAAACCGGGGATAGTAGACAAGAAGAGAAGAAAGAAAAGAAATACATAGGATCAATAACGTATCTGGGATTTCAAACGAGGAACATAATCAAGTGCTTTGAAAAACACAATATAGATGTAGCGGTAAAAAAACAAAGACACTTTTTGATTATATAAAGAATAGTAGTACTGAAATAACGCCTGAATTACAGAAAAGCGGTGTTTATAAGTTGAACTGTAAACAGTGTGATAAGGTTTACCTGGGTAAACAGGACGTAAGTTCGAAATTAGATTGAGAGAGCATGCGAGAGGAGAAGGAGACAGAACTACGAATTCGCTCTATGCGAGACATTTTAATGAAACAGGGCATAGGTTTTTAGACCCAACAGAGAACGTCGAAATAGTAAGGTTAGAGAATAACATAAGTAAACGCAAATTGTATGAAGAATTAGAAATATTAAAAGTAAGGAAAAAGAATAGTAATGCGCTGATGAACATAAAGAATGAATTTAGTAATGAGGATATATTTTACTATGTTTGGAAAGAGTAGTGTATAAAAGGTGTAATACGGTTACAGGATAGGTTCAGAAGGTAGAAAGCTGTAGGAGATTTCTAGAGGATAATGTATATGACGAGGTCAGGTTGACTGAGTAAGGGGCGGGGCTAACAAGGATTGGGCGGTAAGTACTGGCTCCTATTGGTTGAATGTAACCGGTGATGCGTGGGAGGGTTAGTATATATATATAAGGGAAGTAGGTATTTTAATGTTGTTGTAGGAAGAACTTGATAATGGTTGCGAAACCGAAAGGGCTCGTTCGAGGAAAAAGTGTATATAGCAGGGAAGCAACAAAATTTGACAAAGTTGTGATGAAGACTGCTAACATAGAGAAAATAGACCTATTGTTTTTGGTGAAGATCGGTTAAGGGAAAGGGGTAGTTTACCTGCAACGTTTTTTACTTTTTTTTACTTCCATGTTCCTTAAGGTAATAGAAGTATGGTGATGGCAAAAAAAATCGTGTTCGAGATTATTGCAGATTCTGATTGTACTACACATGAAAAAAAGTCATTTTTCGAAAAGTGTCTGTGTATCTATGTCTGTGTGTCTATCTGTCTTGTCTGTAGATTTTTTTCTATGGCAAACGATAACAGCCGCAAATTCAAACAAAATCAAATAATTTTCTCCATACAGCCCTGGTTTGTAGAGTACTCAAGACCTGTTGTTTTTGATAAACATCGGTTAAGGGAAAGGGGTAGTTTACCTGCAACCTTTTTTTATTAATCAAGGGTAATTATTTACTATGGCAAACGATAACAGCCGCAAACTTAAACAGAATCAAATGATTATTTGCATACAGGCCTGCATTGTAGAGTTCTCAAGACCTTTGTTTTTGGTGAAGCTCGGTTAAGGGAAAGGGGTAGTTTACGAGCAACGTTTTATGTTTTAACATGAGTAATGTTTCCAATGACGAATGATAACTGCCGTAAATTCAAACAGAATCAACTACTCTTTTTCATACCTTTCTGAATTATACAGAACTCAAGGTCTGTTGATTTTGTTGAAGATCAGTGAAGGGAAAGGGGTAGTTTACCGGCAACTTTTATATTTTAACAAGGGTATTTTCTATGGCAAACAATAAGAGCCCCAAATTCAAACAGAATCAAATACTTTTTTGCTTACAGCCCTGAATTGTAGAGTACTCAAGACCTCTTGTTTTTGATGAAGATCGGTTAAGGGAAAGGGATAGTTTACCTGAACGTTTTTTTTTATCAGGGGTAATTTTTTCTATGGCAAACGATAACAGCCGCAAGTTCAAACAGAATCAAATAAAGTTTTGCATACAGCCCGGAATAGTACAGTTCTCAAGACCTGTTGGTTTTGGTGAAGATCGGTTAAGGGAAAGGGGTAGTTTACCGGCAACGTTTTATATTTTAACAAGGGTATTTTCTATGGCAAACGATAAGAGCCGCAAATTCAAACAGAATCAAATAATTTTTTGCTTACAGCCCTGAATTGTAGAGTACTCAAGACCTCTTGTTTTTGGTGAAGATCGGTTAAGGGAAAGGGGTAGTTTACAAGAACGTTTTTTTATCACGGGTAATTTTTTTCTATGGCAAACGATAACAGCCGCAAGTTCAAACAGAATCAAATAATGTTTTGCATACAGCCCTGTATTGTAGAGTTCTCAAGACCTATTGGTGTTGGTGAAGATCGGTTAAGGGAAAGGGGTAGTTTACCTGCAACATTAATGTTTTAACAAGGGTAATTTTTTAAATGACGAACGATAACTGCCGTAAATTCAAACAGAATCAACTACGTTTTTGCATACCTTTTTAAATTATAGAGAACTCAAGGTTTGTTGATTTTGTTGAAGATCGGTTAAGGGAAAGAGGTAGTTTACCTGCAACATTCTATGTTGTAACAAGAGAAATGTTTCCATGACGAACGATAACTGCCGCACATTCAAACAGAATCAAATATTTTTTTGCATGCATCCCTGCATTGTAGAGGACTGAAGGTCTATTGGTTTTGGTGAAGTTTTAGAGAAAGGGGTAGTTTACCGGCAACCTTTTATGTTTTAACAAGAGTAAAGTACTTAATTTTGATAAATAAAGTATCCTGATAAGAATACTGTATCTTAATAATCCACTGTAGAAACGTAGATGAAATATCTATAAATGAAGAGGCTAGTTTACTTTTATATGTGTACTACGTTATCGGCAACAAAGTAGTAGTTTGTTGTTAAAATTCCTTCCCGGGCTGTTTGGCCGTAGTCCAATGTTTTCTGCAAACCCAGACGTTTCGGCAGTGCCGTCGACTGCCATCATCAGTGAAAATCGAGTGCGATAACGTGTGGTGGTATACGTTAGTGACCACAGTACTGTGGTTAAGGCTGAAGCAATAAGTGGAAAGAAGTAGTTTCTATGGAAACATTTCATTTCGTAAATTATTTTAAAAATCTTAAACATGGAAGACATGTATGGTTCTCCATACCAATATTTAAAATATACAATCAGGTTTATTATACAGCATTTACGTATACGTTCGAGGTAGGAAATATAGGAAAATCAATTCAGTGACTCTGGAAGAAATTCATAATGAAATGGCCAAAAAATCAAGGTGAGCAGGTATTAAACTCTAAAAACATTTTCTAGTTTTGTATCTTTTTTTATGTATAAAATTTTCTTAGTTTACCTTTCGCATCCTTTGAAACTGTATTTATCATTTTTACTTCCATGTTCCATAAGGAAATGGAAGTATGGTGATGGCAAAAAAAAAAATCGTGTTCGAGACAACTGCAGATTCTGATTGTACTACCCTCAAAACATGAAAAAAGTCATTTTACTTCCATGTTCCTTAAGGAAATGGAAGTATGGTGATGGCAAAAAAATCGTGTTCAAGATTATTGCAGATTCTGATTGTACTACACTCAAAACATGAAAAAAGTAATTTTTCGAAAAGTGTGTGTGTGTGTGTGTGTGTCTGTCTGTCTTGTGAATGTCTGTGTGTCTGTCTGTAGATTTTTTCTATGGCAAACGATAACAGCCGCAAATTCAAACAGAATCAAATACTGTTTTGCATACAGCCCTGAATTGTAGAGTTCTCAAGACCTGTTGTTTTTGGTGAAGATCGGTAAAGGGAAAGGGGTAGTTTACCTGAAACATGTTATGTTGTAATAAGAGAAATGTTTTCATGCCGAACGATAACTGCCGCAAATTGAAACAGAATCAAATATTTTTTTTGCATGCATCCCTGCATTGTAGAGGACTGAAGGTCTATTGATTTTGGTGAAGATCGGTTTAGAGAAAGGGGTAGTTTACCTGCAACGTTTTATGTTTTAACAAGAGTAAAGTACTTAATTTTGATAAATAAAATATCTTGACAAGAAGCTCATAATAATCCACTGTAGAAACGTAGATGAAATATCTATAAATGAAGAGGTTAGGTGAACGGGGTGGGGGTAATTTTCTATAAATGAAAATTATAGTTGAAGGGGGAGGGGAGACTTTTTTATGTGTACTACGTTATCGGCAACAAAGAAGTAGTTCTTTGTTAAAATTCCTTCCCGGGCTGTTTAGCCGTAGTCCAATGTTTTCTGCAAAACCAGACTTTTCGGCAGTGCTATCGACTTCCATCTCAGTGAAAATCGAGTGCGAAAACGTGAGGTGGTATACGTTAGTGACCACAGTACTGTGGTTTAAGGCTGAAGCAATAAGTAGAAAGAAGTAGTTTCTATGGAAATATTTCATTTCGAATATGATTTTAAATATAAATCTTAGAACATGGAAGTCATGTATGGTTCTCCATACCGATATTTTCGAAAAGTGTCTGTGTGTCTAACTGTGTGTGTGTCTATGTGTAGATTTTTTTCTATGGCAAACGATAACAGCCACAAATTCAAACAGAATCAAATAATGTTTTGCATACAGCCCTGAATTGTAGAGTACTTAAGACCTATTATTTTTGGTGAAGATCGGTTAAGGGTAAGGGGTAGTTTACCTGCAACGTTTTATGTTTCAACAAGGGTAATTGTTTTCTATGGCAAACGATAACAGCCGCAAATTCAAATAGAATCAAACAATGTTTTGCACACAGCCCTGAATTGTAGAGTTCTCAAGACCTATTGGTGTTGGTGAAGATCGGTTAAGGGAAAGGGGTAGTTTACCTGCAACGTTTTATGTTTTAACTAGGGTACTTTCTATGGTAAACGATAACAGCCGCAAATTCAAACATAATCAAATAATTTTTGCATGCAACTCTGATTGAGGAGTTCTCAAGACGTATTGTTTTTGGTGAAGATCGGTTACGGGAAAGGGGTAGTTTACCTGCAACGTTTTATGTTTTAACAAGGGTATTTTATATGGCAAACGATAAGAGCCGCAAATTAAAACAGAATCAAATAATTTTTTGCATACAGCTCTGATTTGTAGAGTACTCAAGACCTATTATTTTTGGTGAAGATCGGTTAAGGGAAAGGGGTAGTTTACCAGCAACATTTTATGTTTTAACATGGGTAATTTTTTCCATGACGAATGATAACTCCCGTAAATTCAATCAGAATCAAATAATGTTTTGTACACCTTCCTGAGCTGTAGAGAACTCAATGTCTGTTGATTTTGGTGAAGATCGATTAAGGGAAAGGGGTAGTTTACCTGCAACATTTTATGTTTTAATAAGAGTAATTGTTTCTATGACGAACGATAACTGCCACACATTTAAACAGAATCAAATAATTTTGTGCATACCTTCCTCAATTGTAGATAGTTCAAGGTCTGTTGATTTTGTTGAAGATCGGTTAAGGGAAAGGGGTAGTTTACCGGCAACATTTTATGTTTTAACAAGAGTAAAGTACTTAATTTTGATAAATAAAGTATCCTGATAAGAATATCTTAATAATCCACTGTAGAAACGTAGATGAAATATCTATAAATAAAGAGGCTAGTTCACTTTTATATGTGTACTACGTTATCGGCAATAAAGTAGTAGTTTGTTGTTAAAATTCCTTCCCGGGCTGTTTGGTCGTAGTCCAATGTTTTCTTCAAAACCAGACGTTTCGGCAGTGCTGTCGACTGCCATGATCAGTGAAAATCTAGTGCGATAACGTGTGGTGGTATACGTTAGTGACCACAGTACTGTGGTTAAGGCTGAAGCAATAAGTGGAAAGATGTAGTTTCTATGGAAACATTTCATTTCGTAAATGATTTTAAATATAAATCTTAGAACATGGAAGTCATGTATGGTTCTCCATACCGATATTATTCACACAACCTCAATTCAGGTGGTTGGCAATATTCTGAAAGCGAAGTTTATGATCGTAAGTAAAATTTCTGTATAAAAATTTAAACACAATTCTTTAGCCACTTAACCCCTACTTATTTATTTGCCGCCGAGTGCGTACGTATTATGTAAAACGTGTTTGGAATACTACTTGTGTCAAGTTACAATGGATTATGTACAACCAAAATCTTTAGCCTCTGTCTAGTCTAAGTGTGTAGACGTGGCACCGTGTGTAGTCATCCATCCACGCGTGTGGCGGTCGACTTAACAAGTACAGCAACCACATGCCCGTACCATCGGGTATAATATATAGTTTATTCATAATAATTACAATGTTTACTTTGTTTTTCGCAAAAGTATATTCAATTACGAATTTCGAAAGCACTAACCTTCTACTAATAGAATCTAAACAAGGATTCATTACTAAGGTTAATTAGTAATTAATTATTAACCACCTAACAAAAATCTTACAGACTATGAGCTCTTGGAGACTTTTGAGGCACGGTGCAAAATCTTTATCGTAACAATGGCAGGGTCACTTAATCAGACAGGTAGATGAGCCAACAGAACGTGTTAGACGAACAGCTGGAATCTATACGAGCTGACACGTGAAGTTAACAACCATAAAATCGTACAACATATAATCATAAAAAGAAGGTGTGTGTTGGTGGACCCACGAAGACATGGCTGGAGGATCTTTGAGGGCAAAACAGACAGCAACTTGCCTATGCCGTGTGTGAAAATGATGATGATCAAATTAATTTCGACCATTCTTATATAGATACGTTCAATAAGCACAATCTATGTTAAAATCACATATACGACGTTCAAAACAAATCAGAATTATTTTGTAGTTTCGGCAGTCGTTCTAATCACCTTTTGCTAAAATGTTTGTGAAAACGACCCTCAATACACGTCTGTGTAGCACTGTAGTTGAAACAAAAATTTTCGAAAAGCATGGGAGCCCTTTCGTTTGCAAAAACATACACTTTCTCGTTTACACTCTACATACTGAACCCATACCGTAGGCCTAAGTGACAGACATCTGCGCTCGCAGAATATATTTCAATTACGAATTTCGAAAGCGTTAACCTTCTACTCACAGAATCTAAACAAGGGTTAATTATTAAATTTAATTAGTAATTATTAACTACGTAACAAAAATCGTACAAAACAAATCAGTATTATTTTGTAGTTTCGGCAATTGTTCGATTTCAACCAGTCACACCTTTTGCCACAATTTTTGTGAAAACGACCCTAATACATACGCGACCCACTGTAGTCGAAACAAAAATTTTCGAAAAGCATGGGAGCCCTTTCGTTTGCAAAAACATACACTTTTTTCGTTTAACACTCTACATACTGAATCCACATCGTATGTGACAGGACTGCACTCTCTTTCCTCGCTCGCCCTTCCTAGGCGTCGAAACGGCGGTCTTACATAGATTTGCTGATTACTAAAAATATCACTCATGTGTTACAGACAGAAACATTAGGCAGCAGCGCTTGGCCCTTTTACGATCCGTTTATCCTCGCTCTGGTCGCAGCTAAAGAGTATCGCATATGTTAATCCGAGAAAATTTCACGCGCAACATGCGATTTCTAATACACCCACTATCTGGGGAAAGGGATTCAACACCTCGACTCCCAGTACTTTCTGAAAAATATTGTTTCTACTACAATCCTACAAACGTGTATAGGATTGTATACGAGTATATAGGATTATATAGGATTGTAGACGAGTGAAAGCCGTTTTCACAAAAACTTTGACAAAAGGTATGGTTTGTTGAGAACGGACAATTACCGTAATTTCAAACTGAATCGTTTTTGTTTCAGTTCTGAAGAAGAAGAAGAAGAAGAAGAAGAAGAAGAAGAAGAAGAAGAAGAAGAAGAAGAAGAAAGTTTATATTACATAATTTAAAATTATTACAATTGTACAATAAATTACTTTTGTTTTGTAATTATTCTTGGAAATAATAATAATAATTACAATAATCATCATCATCATCGTATGGTATTCTGTAGTGTGCCGCCGTTTTCTTCCATATCTATTTCAGGTTTGGGCCTTGATCTTGTCAGATGACACACCCCTCAAAGTATACCATCCAAGAGCTTCAATCTTTTCCACCCCCTCTTCTCGACTCTTTCCAATAGCCAGTAGTCCATTTGTCCTGAAAATACGGCCATTCCACTTTATATCTTCTTTATAACCTGCATACGTATTCTACTCTCCTCGATTCCTTTGAGCACACTTTTATTGCTTAATATTTATTCTACCACCACACTACTTTAATATCCACATCCCCAGCGTCTCAGTACCATTTTCTCGTTGTGCGTGTAATCACATATGCAAAAAATGATTAAACTGTATGTGTATGGCGTGCGCGCGTGTTTACACACTTTGAACTTGTGTAACGTATTGCCGCGTTACAAATCCAGGGAACCCATCTTAACTGACCTCTGTCAATTATATGGGCTGCCTACGTTGTAACGAAATGTATCCACACTTATTAACTGAACAAATCACTTACTAACTGTGTAAGGAAACAAGGGAAGGTATTTTATTGATTTACGCACTCATTATACGTGTGTAACAAGAAGACTTCTCTTTATTCTGACAACATTTACTGACAGATCCCATGACATCACTAATTAAACTAAAGCTACTTCAATGCTTTCATCAAACTTTGGGATCAAATTGATTCTATATAGCTATACCTCGGATCCGGGTCAACTTTCTGTATTTAGTAGTTAAGACTTTGTATTATACTCAATTCATGATATTAGCTTGCAAGACTTGTTTAACCATTTGAAGAATGGTACTATTACTTGGAATGATACTACGATACATTAACATATAAACCGTTACAACTTATGATATTTGAGTAGTTACAGTAAAACTTTTAGATTTACTCTTTTAATGTTTACATAAAATTAATAGTCTTTGAAAAGTCTCTTTTAAAGTTGTGTAGTGTAACAAATATTAGTAACCCTCGATAGACAGGCTATCGAGTAACCTTTAGAATGGAATGTAGAAACCTCGTCCTGGGGTGTCCGTCTTGGGAATCCTTGAATGCGGCGTCATCATCTCGGTCGGGTCTTCGTCGATAAGGTGTCAAGTGTTCACAGAGTATATTGAAGTTTCTACGGTGTAATTATATGTAGATTCTCGGCTGTCCTGATCTGCATCTTCTGTCGGGTATATGGGCGTTTATAAAGTTCTGGTAGATCACATCTTCAGGAATGATGTTGAAAGTGTAGTTACTTCTTGAGCGAGTAGTCCTCTTGTTTAACACCATTTTAGTGTTTTGTGTTACATATTATGTCCTTTTGTTATCACACATTTATACTAATTGATACATAACACACGCTTTTAGTAGCAATATCTCATATACAATATTTAAGTTAAAACAAAAGAATTAGCGACATTGTGTCAGAGCGTTTGCTCGCACGTCTGCACTGCATGAAGTCAACATTGCGAGAGAGCGTTTTTCGGCTCGCTCAGACTGGTACTTAACAAGGGGGAGATGGGCAACTACTGCGTGAGAATATAGTCCCTAACTATATTTAAGTTAACTATTTTAAATTACAAAACTTATGCCTTAATAAACATACATAATTTAAGTAAGTTGTTTTAGCGACTATCTGTGTCTTCAGTTATTTTGTTATTAACATTAGGTTTTTTTTTATCTTATTCTAAATTACAGACGATTCGGGAGACATGTCGAGTCCGGAATTAACAGGTCACCGCCTGATAACAGCAAAGGGTTAAATATGACAATAATACTTTTTACAATTTGCCTTTTTATTAATGTTTCTTTGAACTTATTAATTACTTCTTCCTCTCATACTGAGTACATACAGGAGTTTTAGGTATTATAGTGAGATTTAAATGGCTTAATCGCTCGCGAACTTAATTTTTAAAATTTTTTTTTATTTTACTATTATTGTTACAATTTAAATAGTCACACTTGGTCAACAAATCAATTGTCCGTTTAATCTGTATTTTTCTTATGACGCGCTTCTCTTATCAGACATTTCACACATTGTATACAGAGAAGTCAATGACCGCAAACATACCATACCATGTTACTAACATTATACGAACGTTTTGCCGATCTGATTACCGTAAATTTTTGTTTTTACTTCCATGTTCCATAAGAAAATGGAAGAATGGTGATGGTGAAAAAAATCGTCTTCGAGATAAGGGCTGATTCTGATTGTACTACCCTCGAAACATGAAGAAAAGTCATTTTCCGAAAAGTGTCTGCGTGTAGAATTTTTTCTATGGCAAACGATAACTGCCGCAAATTAAAACAGAATCAAATAATTTTTTGCACGTGTGCACGAGTTGTAGAGGACTCAAGGCTTATTGATTTTGGTGAAGATCGGTTAAGGGGAAGGGGTATATTACCTGCAACGTTTTACGTTTTAACAAGAGTAATTTTTTCTATGACGAACGATAACTGCCTAAATTCATGTGCCTGAGTTGTAGAGGACTCAAACCCTATTGATTTTGGTGAAGATCGGTTAAGGGGAAGGGGTAGTTTACCTGCAACGTTTTATGTTTCAACAAGAGTAAATACTTAATTTTGATAAATAAAGTATCCTGAAAAGAAGGTCATAATAATCCACTGTAGAAAGGTAGATGAAATATCTATAAATGAAAAGGGTAGTTGAATGGGGAGGGTGTTATTTTCTATCAATGAAAATGCTAGTTGAGGGGGGGGGGGTTATTTTGTATACTACGTGTACTACGTTATCTGCAACAAAGAAGTAGTTTGTTGTTAATTCCTTCCCGGGCTGTTTGGCCGTGGTCCAATGCTTTCAGCAAAACCAGACGTTTCGGCAGTGCCATCGACTGCCATCATCAGTGAAAATGATTTTAAATATAAATCTTAGAACATGGAAGTCATGTATGGTTCTCCATACCGATTTTTTCTATGACGAACGATAATTGCCGTAAATTAAAACAAAATCAAATACGTTTTTGCATACCTTCCTGAATTGTAGAGTACTCAAGATCTGTTGTTTTTGGTGAAGATCGGTTAAGGGAAAGGAGTAGTTTACCTGCAACATGTTATATTTTAACAAGGGTAATGTTTCTTATGACGAATGATAACTGCCGCACATTCAAACAGAATCAAATATTTTTTTGCATACGTTCCTGAATTGTTAAGCATTCAAGGTTTGTTCATTTTGGTGAATATCGGTTAAGGGAAAGGGGTAGTTTACCTGCAACATTTCATGTTTTAACAACGGTAATTTTTTCTATGACGAACGATAACTGCCGCACATTCAAACAGAATCAAATATTTTTTTGTGTAAGTTCCTGAATTGTAAAGGAATGAAGGCCTATTGATTTCGGTGAAGATCGGTTAAGAGAAAGGGATAGTGTACCTGCAACGTTTTATGTGATAACAAGGGTAATTTGTTCTATGACGAACGATAACTGCCGTAAATTCAAACATAATCTAATAATTTTTTGCACACGTCCCTAAATTGTAGAGAGCTTAAGGCCTATTGATTTTGGTGAAGATCGGTTAAGGGAAAGGGGTAGTTTACCTGCAACATTTTATGTTGTAACAAGAGACTTTTTTCATGACGAACGATAACTGCCGTAAATTCGAACAGAATCAAATAATTTTTTACATATGTACCTGAGTTGTAGAGGACTCAAGGTCTATTGATTTTGGTGAAGATCGGTTATGGGGAAAGAATAGTTTACCTGAAACATTTTTTGTTGTAACAAGAGTAAAGTAGGTACTTAATTTTGATAAATAAAGTATCCTGATAAGAAGATCTTAATAATCCACTGTAGAAACGTAGATGAAAGATCTATAAATGAAGAGACTAGTTGAACGGGGTGGGGGTAATTTTCTATAAACGTAAATTATAGTTGAAGGGGGAGGGGATAATTTTTTTTTTATATATGTACTACGTTATCGGCAACAAAGAAGTAGTTTGTTGTTAAAATTTCTTCCCGGCCTGTTTGGCCGTAGACCAATGTTTTCTGCAAAACCAGACGTTTCGGCAGTGCCATCGACTTCCATTATCAGTGAAAATCGAGTGCGATAACGTGAGGTGGTATACGTTAATGACCACAGTACTGTGGTTAAGGCTGAAGCAGTAAGTAGAAAGAAGCAGTTTCTATGGAAATATTTCATTTCGAAAATGATTTAAAATATAAATCTTAGAACATGGAAGTCATGTATGGTTGTCCATACCGATATTTAAATGTAAAATGTCGTCTTGCTGAGTTAAATTATTCGAACACATCTCACCACACACACACAGCTTCGATCTTTCGAAAAACTATCTCGTCGCCAACAACAAGACGAACAGCGCTACTTACGACAGCCCCTGATGAAGCCTTCTATAGGTGAAAGCCGGTTTAGGCTGTAAGGTAAAACTTTACGTTTTTACTTATAAAAAACTTAAGTGTTCCGAGTCGTCAATATTATAGTGATATTTAGTAAAATGTCGATAAATATCTTATAAACAATGTTTCAATAAGACGTATTTTTATTGCGTTATTACCGTTTACTTTGATGGGATTGATTTCAGGATGTTGTCACACGTTTTTCAGCCACTTTGAAGATCGTAATAGTGATTAGTCTTAACGTGTTTTTTCTTTTGCATGCAGCCGACATGATCGGACCCTCCCCGAGGCCAAATTCTAGATACGCCACTGAGAATGCAGTATCATAATCTCAAAAGTTTGTTTCACTCGCCTTGCAAACTAGATGTCTTTCAAACAAATGCTTTGGTATGCAATTGATCAGGCCCATGACCTGTAGCCTATATTTTGTCTAAAAGACGGATAACATTTTCTTTAAACTGTGAGCAATATACGACATAGTCAAATCCCGTACTAGAGGAGACAAGTAATATTGTCTGCCCGTTGTTACATTTGTCAAAACGCCCATTACACGCGAACTACTATGAATATTAGAGTATCCATACACGGCTGTACAGTTTGATTCCGGCATACTGGTAGTGTTACCGTACGCGAGAAACTAAAATTATTATCAATCAGTATGATAATAGTGCCAAAGTGATAGTTGATCCCACAGCATACTAGCGTCGGACAACTTTCTCTCACGTTGTAAGTTTTTTTTTTAAATTTTTTAATGAAACTTTTTATGATATATAAAATAAAACTTTCTGTTTTCCCATAATATATATATTTTATATGACATAAAATAAAATTCTGTTTTCACAGCTCCAGCTATATTTATATTCAGAAATAATATTTTATTTCTTTCACACACACACACACACACACACACACACACACACACACACACACA
The DNA here is from genome assembly GCA_034769895.1 of Magicicada septendecula. NCBI lineage: Eukaryota > Metazoa > Arthropoda > Insecta > Hemiptera > Cicadidae > Magicicada > Magicicada septendecula. The sequence continues at coordinate 323,570,917 of CM068376.1, read as the reverse complement.
CACACACACACACACACACACACACACACACACACACACACACACACACACACACACACACACACACACACACACACACACACACACACACACACACCACCACCACCACCACCACCACCACCACCACCACCACCACCACCACCACCACCACCACCACCACCACCACCACCACCACCACCACCACAAATATATATAAGACCTTACTAACTACCGAGAAAGGGGTACTACGAGCCCTGAACATGATCTGCAAAAATAAAAATTAAGTTTCCTTGAACTGTGCTTTATTGTCATTATAAAAATATTTCTTCAAAAAGATGAAAGCCATAAAACTATTTCACACACACACACACACACACAGCTGTTATGGTCTTGTATGTGAAGAAAGTGTCTTTACTACATTTATTTAGCCAAGCAGACCATGGGATTTGATCTTACTTCAGTTACATGGAACACAGTACGTTGCACATGAAAAATAATATTGCAGGGAGGAAAGAGTATTGCGAGATGAAATAATTATGAGAAATCTGAAAAAGAATAAAATTGTCTTTTGTTTAAAAAACTACAAAATTTAAAAATATATGCCCCTTCTCTTCAGCGTATACACTAAAAACTCGTTTATCCGAAAATCCGGTTTATCCAAAACAATTTTTAGTAAATTTTAAAAATACACAAAAGTGTTTTCTTTTCCTGTCACTATAATCTATATTTAATAGTGTAGACAAGCAATTCCACATGATATAGATATAGTAGAAAGTCAATAATCAGAATTAACTGGGATAAGGGGTACTCCGAATTATCGGTTTGTTCGGATTTTCGAACGTATTATGTTCATATATTGTAATCATAAAGTACAGTATTATTGTTAAATAAAGTTACTGTACTTTAAAGTTATTATTTAAATACAGTAGAAGTTTCAGTTTATCCGAAACGAGCGCGGTCCCATCAAATTCGGATAAACGAGTTTTTAGTGTACTTACGTATGTATGTTCACCATATATACATGTAATTAATCGTCATATTAAGAAATTACATTTATAATTACAAGCCTACAAAGTTTCTGGTATTTAGTTGTTTATTCCATCTTAAAAGATCCTTGCGATCATCATAGCAGTAGTGGCAGATGTGGGATGTAGGGCATCCAACAAGGAAAATCAGAGAACAGTTACATTGTACACGAATTTAGTGTGCATGATCAGTGATAAAAAAAAATGGATACCCGTCAATTGTTTATACTCGAAGATTTACATGATATGGTGAAAGAAGAATGCCAACGTGAATCTGAAGTGTCAGAAAGATGGAAAAAATTGTTATAGTTTGAAACAGACAAACACCAACAAGTAGCAGAATGAGGAGTAAAGAAGTGAGAGATAAGAAGTAGAGCATTGTCAGAAAGGGTTATACGACTGACAGAGTGCTGTGCATAATCTGGAGGCAGAGAAGATGGGAGCTCTTCTTGTGGAAATGGAAAAATGGACACAAGAATTAGTCAGTGCTGGATTTACCACTAGGCTGACTAGGCTGCAGCCTCAAAGAGGGCCGCAAGCTACAGATTTTTTTTAACAGAAGTATTTTTATAAAAGTAGGAGGCTCTTTGATTTATTTAAGTATGATTTTTTTGAAATTAAATGATCAAATTTTTTTAATAATAGAAATGGAACAGTTCTTATTTAAATGCGCACTTATTTTTAAGATGTTGGGATCCTTGAAAACTAATCTGCGGATGCAAATTTTGAACGTCCGCTATATTGCCCCCAAATTTACACGACCGTGGTACTACCCTTGTTTAGTTAAGTTACTCTACTTAAAAAATAAATTAATTTGCTCAGTTCTTTTGCATGGTTCTTAATATTTTGAAAAAGCTTGCTAAATGAAAGCATGCTTGTTATAGTAGCCTACTGGTTTTAAATTTGATACTATTAATCTGACATCAAATTACTTCTGTAGTACATATATATTACTTCAAAGTCACAGCTGGGGGGGGGGGGGCTCAGAAAACATGGCCTAAGGCCTCAAAAATCTTAAATCCGGCACTGATATTAGTGCCTTTAAAATATAGACTTCAGACCTCCACCGTATGTCAAAACTCTCCATGAAGTAGGTATGCATCAAAGGTGGAATATGAATATAATTTTAAGTATATCTTAGTTTTACTATTGATTACATAAATTAAAATTACTCACACATTGGGAGCTATTTTTGTCAGCGCAGCCATTCTATGGTACTCTTCTGATAACATGTGCACATATTTGCTAGAACTTTTGATGTGTTATGTTACAGGGGCCAGTTGTTATGAGCATTGGCATGAGTTGTTATGAGACTTTTTTGCTATTGTTGATCCATTACCTTGGGACAGTTCTATCAAGACCATATGAATTGTAACATTCAAAACATATAAAAGCAAACAAAATTAAAAAAGAATGTAATTTTATTTCACAGCCATATTGTTTTGACATACTTTAATAAATACTAGAAATGAATTACAATAACATATACTGATTCAAATCCTACATAAATAAAACTAATATAATTTAGAAAACTATATTATGTCAATGAGTTCATTTAATGATTAAGCACTTTCTGCAGCAACAACAATTAGCTAACTGAGAACAATATTATAAATACTAAGATAATTAATCTTTCATGTTTAAACTATGTATTAAACCAAAACCTCTAACATTACAGGTTAGAAACTGAGATTAATAGTGCATATGCTGACAGTTTATGTAATTCTGACATTTTCTGTTGTGTGGTACAACAAACTGGTGCCTCATTACAGTGTGGGGTTCCTTGCACTCTTTAGTCAGAAATTATGCTGTAGCTGCTAGACAGCATGTAATATCATTATGCATATTATTTATACAATTTGTAAAAGTAAATGGTAGCTCTTAATATTTTGGAGCCATGCAGTTTAAATTATAATTGCCCCAGGAATATCCTTCCTTTCCCTTTTCCCCAATCCAGCGTGGGTTTTAGCCTACTCAACGACTTTCTTCCATTCCACACTCTCATTTCACATCCATCTCTATCGCCCCACATTCATACATCTCAAATCATCCTCCAACCATCTCTTTCCAGGTCTGCTTCTAATTCTTCTTCCTACCGGTCTCCAATCTTAGCCATTCTTCTGTCATCAATTTGCCTTTTGTGGCCCAGCCACTCTAGCCTCCTACTCTTAATAAACCGGACTATGTCGGCAGTGGCGTACGCAGGGGGGGGGGGCTCAAGCCCCCCCCAACCGCAAAAATGTAATATGCACTTCCTTAATTTACTTAGGTCTCGTTTAAAATTACAAATTTGCATATTTCGGTGGATTTGGACGGGGATATAAATACTAACAAAATAAGTAGTTTATAATAACAATTATTACTTCAGTTATGATTTATAGTTCATTGAGCGGTGTATTGCGCTGAGTGTAACATTCAGTAAGCTACCTGTTTTCTCTCGCTCTCTCTCTCATTTGACGGCGCAGAGGCGCGGCCACACGCACGTCAACCAGTCAACCGGCCACTACTACCAGTGAACCCTGAGAATTTTTACTTAAGTATTAAATAATGTTTTTATGAAACTTAATTAAGTATATAAACCTTTTTCATAAAAATATTATTTAGTACTTAAATTAAATTCAGCACTTTTTTTATATCAGTCGATAAATAAAACGAAAATTTTAATAATGTTCCTAATTTCATATCTTGAATAATGCCCCTGTAATAATGAAAAAATTACTTTAAAAACACTTTAAATTTATACAAAATTTTTGGACAATTTTTTTACTTAAAAAAATAGAATCGTTATATATATTATTATAAAAAAATTAATTTCTAGAAACAATAATATTTGATGTAAAATGTATCATATTTTCTGAATGTATAAACATAACTAACCTACCTACCAAATCGTGCGAACAGAAATTCGCTGCACGAGCGCCACGGGTGAGAGGTAGCCTGTACAAGCTTCCACATATTCTCTATTTTCTGCAGTAATCGGAGGTAGTCGTTCAGGAGATACTTACACCACTTGTACACACATTGCTGTCATCATCCGCCACTGTCGCGTTTGTGTTTGTTTGGCAGTACAGTGTTTATTAAATCCGCCGTTTTTGTAGTTTTATTAGTGATTATTTGTTACGTCTAAGATGGAGACTAATAAGTCCAAACTTGATGACAAGATAAAAGTACCAAAAAGGAAAGTCAGAACTTTGGGTTTTATTTGTAACAAAAACTAAATTAGCGAAGTGTGATAGTGTAGCAGAAAGCCCTACATGTTCTTTGTCAACTTCTACATCGTCTCAGCAAGATACTTGTGTTAATGAGGCTTGTAACAATAACAACAATGTTTCTGGGCTTGTTTCTGAATTCTCTGAAAATAGTGAAACTATAATTCCTGGCTGTTCTGACACAAATGTTCTTTCACAAAACGATTCTTCATTATTACGTAAAATAACAGACATTAGTTATTTATTATTACAATATAAATCTCAAATTGATGGTAACCTGAAGTAGACCTATGCCGTTATTTGTAAAAATTGCACTGAAAGTATGGCTGACCACAAATTTCCTGTAGAAAAGAAGGTGCAATTATGCAATCATCCCAGTATTCTTGTTATCACATATCAATCACATAGAGCAAATGCTGGCCAGGAATTGCGGGTGAAACAACTCTACAAGCTAAATTTATATATTCTTTTTGTTGATCATTGCGTTGTTGAATTAGAAACTCGTTCCGGACCTGAGTTTGATAAAATTTGTCATCTTCAAGTATTTATGCCTCATTTCATCATTAAGGCTACTACTCAAGAGATCAACCAGTCTGTTGCCTCTATCATTTACCCTGACATTTCCAAGATGGAACTTAAACTTGAGGCAGAAATATGGAAGCAAAAGTGGGTGGATGAAGCAGATATGAATGTTCCAGACACAGCTCTGTCTTCTCTCCAAGCTTGCAATCGAGATATATTTCACAATGTTTGAAAAATTTAAGAAGTACTGTGTGTACTCCCAGTAACGTCAGCTGAGCCAGAACGCTCCTTCTCTGAGGCGGTTGAAGACATGGCTGAGGTCTACAATACCGGAGACAGGGCTTAATGGGCTAGCTTCGTGCAATATTCACAGGGAAATCGACATCTCTCCTGAAGATATTGTTGTGCGATTTGCCAATCAAGGAAATAAGAGAATGGACTTGGGTTTTTAAATTACAAATTGCTTGGATTGGACACAAATGCTTTACCTATTGTGAATTAATAGTTAACTTGATTCTTATTTACTGTACATTGTTTATTTTTCATTTTTCAAATACTGCTGTTAATTTTGTAAGAATTCAGCTAATGTGTAAGAATACGCACTTGTGTAATTTTTAATTAATAAAGTATTAGTAAAATAGTAGTATAACAGTTTAATGAAAAACTGTTTTTCGTATTAGCACAATTAGTTAATTAGTAAGTCATTTGAAATATATAGTTGTTAAATACCAACGTTGCAAAACTTTATTCCCAGTGCTACTGATATTAATGTATAATAAACATAAATAATCTATTAAAGATATTTAGTTTTAGAAAGAAAAAAGTAATTTTTTAAAATTGCTGATTAAAAAATAGACGAGACGTAAGTCCCCCAATCACGAATAATACATTTTTAATATAGAAAATGTGAAACCTACTAAAATAATATGCCTACTAATAAACTTTAACCATTAACTGGTATGTGTACTGTACCTTATACTATAAGTTGTAGAAGAGTAGGGTAATATATGGACTGCTAAGGTTCAAGCCCCCCCCCAGACTTATTTCTGCGTACGCCACTGTATGTCGGCACCCTGAATCAGTTGGTCAAACCCCAGGAATATATTACCTCTATAATTCTATTTATATTCTTTTTCAGCTTTTTATTTTTTATTTTCAGCATTGTCTTAGTTGCACTATGAATAATTATGACTCATAAAATAATTGTGGTGAAATGTTATTTTGACATTATAAATGACTATTCTTATGGAAGCATATAAATTATTTTATTGGTTTGTAATTAATATTTTTTACTTTTATTATGGCATAACAAAAACCCCACACATTCTGTATGGTACTCTGGACATTACTTTAGAAAAAAAGTAAAAATGTGGTCTCCCAGAATAAACCTAGTTAATTAAGGTAATCAGTATCCACCAAATATGAATTAAAAAAACTAAGGTCAGAAAATAGAAGGGTCCCAAAACAACCCATCAAAACATAGACAAACATGTTTACCATTTTGTTGTAAATTTCCATTGGCACTAGACCTTTTTTAACAAAGAATTAAATCACATCACAATGTTTTATTTTATACATTTTTCAAAACACACGAGATACAGAAATTTTGAGCAGCTGGTAAACAATGAAAAAATGTATAGATAGATTTGGAAATTAACAGGTGTTTGCACAAGATGTAAATCTTACAACAGAATAAAAATTTTAGTTTTACTGCTAAGCCATAGGTCGCTCCACAAACAAACATTTCAACTGACCATCATAGTGGTACTTGACTTTGAAAACACTTTACAATATCAACACTGCAAAAGTAAAGTCAGAAGCTATATGCCCATATGTTTCAAAATCTCTTTATACAGTAGCAGGTAATTACATATTTATTTACTAACAGTTTTTAAAATATTTTTATTCCTAGATCTTTTCTTTCTTTTTGACATGGGCCTTCTAAGTTTTATGTTATGTCATGCTATGATCCTATAAAATAATATTTGGTTATTTATACTTAGCAGTAAATATTCAAGACATCTGTCAGAGAAACTGATATGAGTAGTTTTTGATTAACTTTTTTAGTAGACCTGGTTTTTTAGTCCAGTTTTGAATTTGATAATAATTATTTGGAGCTTCTCTTTAATTTACTGAATGCTGCTACACTTTGAAACATCACAGTGCCAACACTAAAAGTTGTTACAGTATTATTTTCCAACTCAGGAAACCCTGGTATGAAGCAAAAATATTGATGTAAATACATTTCTTTGAGGAACTCCTTCTCCAATTTCCTTCAGACCAGAGTAGATGTCCTCTTGTTTTATTATGAAGTATCTCTTCGTGCAATAGGACTGATTTGGTGAATTGTTTAGGGAGGATCATTCTCAACTGTGGTTCAATCTTGCATGCCCAGCTCTACTAAAAGCTTGTGGCATGTCCAAGAAGATTGTTGATCAGGAAGAAACTACCTTGTCTAGTTCCCAGGTTGACAAGACTCCACATTTATACTCTTCTAGTCAGTTATAAGTTCCTTCCTTTGAGCATATTTATCCCCATTGAGTGTTTTCTACATTTAAATCACCTGAATATATTTTCTAGTAGACTAAAGAATTCCATATATTAAATTTCTTAATTGAGTGTTTAGGGGGAATGTAGAATATAAAATTGTTACAGCCACTGAAAACCTACAGCCTGCAATATGGCTGTATTTCCTTTTCCACTTTCTCTGACTATATTTCACTTATCATTGTGACACATATTTCCTCTGTACTGTACTTCTACGCGCAATTAAATTTTCTGGGTGAATACATTCATACACCTTATAGATTTTAACATGTTAACAGCTATTCTGTAAGTTGTTGAAGTCATTTAATGTTATAAAATACTGAAAATAGAGTTTTAATTGCGTGTAAACTTCACAAAAGTTCAGTTTTACTAAAAAAAAAATGTGTGTAAGGAGCAACTGTGTGTAATCTTGGTATGGAATACAGAACTAAAAAATAATTCAAACAGGTGGAGAAATATATCAGGTATATAGAATGCTATTTTTATGTACTTCAATATTTTGAGTTGTTCAAGCACATTTTAATTCACATGCACTTTTGATCACATCGCCCACAACAAAGATCTTCCAACACCAAAGTGCCACTGGACATCTTCCAACATCCAGCAACACTGGAGCAGCCTCTAAACAAGTGAAAGCTAGCTCAGCTCCAGTAAAATTTAGTAAATTTTTACCTATAAATATAATGTTTTGAAGTAGAAAAAGTGCATTGCTTGCTATTTAAACTTCTGTACTCTGCTAATATTATACTGGGAATATTATATAAGTGGTTCATAATGGGAAGACTGTAGATTCAGATTAGACGACCGTGCACCTTCTGACAAATCACATTAAATCAATGTAGGTACAGTTTGGATTAAACATCTAGAGTAAATATGTAGATATTCTGAATGTGCAATAAATAAATAGAACAAGTTTTTTTTTTTTTTTTTTTCTTTTCCGGCCATCTAAGGACCACATGCCAATTTCAGTTCTTTATTCTTTGTTCTTCTCTTTTTCACCAATATTCTTTCATCTTTTCACTGTGTCTCTTCTTCCTGCCTTCAGTCCACTTTGAACCTGCGTTTTCTCTCTCCTACTCTACACTCCTTCCATTTTTAACACCTTAGCCCCAATTTATTTTTGAGAATGTGTTTATCCTGCAGATGTTAGTTTGAAAAGCTGACAGTTCTTGAAATTGATAAACATATGACAGTTGGGATTAAAGAGGAGAGGCTAAGCGATTCTAATTTGTGATAGAATTGTACGTTGGATATTACTATTTCATTTGAATACCAAGGATCTTAATATGTTATATTCAAATAATCTTGTTAACACCCTCCAATACAACATTCTGACACTGCAGAAGTTGGACCTGAGTCAGATGAAACTTAATGAAGTTGAATTTAATAATTTGAACAGAAAAACAAATTTTTCCCATCCCCCCACAGAATCATATAATAGGTATATGCACGTAATTAGGTAAATCTTTATTTTATATGTAACTCTAATATTTCTTGCAGTTTTCTATAGTATGAAATGTTCTTCAAATATTAACTACTTCTGAAAGTAAAATTATTATTTATTTATCTCCTGATGCACAATTCACTGATCACATCAGTGTCATCAGAGGATATATCAAGCCAAGTAAAATATAGAAAACAGTATTGAACTCACAGAACAACCAAAAAACATACAAGTACACAAAAATACAAAATTATATTCTTTTGATATTTCAAACATGTACACGAATATTCCCGTTGATGATGCTATAAATATTATAACAAATACACTAAAAATAAGCAATAAAATTGAAACATATATTAGGCAATTAACTAACAGATAATAAACATAATTAAACTGAACAGCCCACCAGGATGCTACTTTAGACACATTGATGACACTATATATCCCAAAATTAGGGCATAAACATTTCTAATATATTAAATTCAATTAATAATTATATGACAAAATAAAACTCACACTAGAAGAAGAATCAAATAATAAATTAAATTACTTAGACTTAACCATAAATAGAAATGAAAATAGTTTTGATTATTCAATATACAGAAAACCAAACTGATTTAATCATTCCAAATAAATCTAACCACCCTCCCCAACATAAAATGGCCGCATTTAATTCATTAATATACCTTTTTTTTTTTTTTTTTTTTTTTTTTTTTTTTTTTTTTTTTTTTTTTTTTTTTTTTTAGCCATCCTTACTATTTCTTTTATGAATTTGCTAACTGCTATAATTTTTATTGTTCGACTAAGCTTTTCGTCATCACTGACATCTTCAGGTCTTAAACAACGAATTTCTGATATTAAGATAACGAAAAATTTGATCAGGGTAACAAAAAATTTCACTTAACAAATTACATTCCATGTATAACAGATAAGATTAATAATAGGTTAAAAAACCATGGTCTTAACATGGTATCAGTAAACAAACGTAATCTTTTTTCAATACTAGTCAATAATAAAGAAAAATCTAACACACTGGAGAAAAATGGAGTTTATGAAATACACTGTGCAGAATGCGATGCTATTTATATCGGACAATGTGGCCGTGCTCTGAAACATCGCATTTCTGAACATAAGAAGGCGATTTTAACTAATACATCTAATACAGGTTTTGCAGATCATTGCTTACAACACAATCACTTCATAGACACAAAAAACATAACACTACTCCACAACATACAAAAAGGTAAAAAAATGGATTTGTTAGAAATTTTAGAAATTAAAAAAGCAATAAAAAATAAAAATTTAACCAATGAACAGATTGAATTTTATGTATCCCCTTTATTAAAATCTGTTATTTAGTTTAGTTTATTTTATATTATTTTGAATGTTCATCATTATTTTAAATTATGCATTCAGTTTATATTTAGTTCAGTTAATTTTATATTTTGCATTCATGATTGTACTGTATTTAGTTTTTAAAAGACACCTGACCTTCCCTTGAACTCATGCACACACTCTGCCCCGCCCCTCGCCATCACAACACAGATGTTCCAGATATGCCCTAAACAGATGTCCACCACCTACACCCCACTAACATCCTGTGTTCAGTAATTTCATTCACTCGCTCTTTGACAATGGCTCAAGTTAGTCGAAACAGCTGTCAGAGTTAATTAAAAAATTTGTGAAACTTACGAAGTGTTTTTATATATTTTACAAAACCTTTGTATAAAATTGGAATATAAAAAATAGAATGTCCGGATTGCAATAAATTTTTAAATTTTACATAGGCCAAACAAAGAAAAACCTACCCGATAGATTTGTTCAACACCGCAATGCATTTTTAAAACCAACATTTACAAATCTAATTTAGCCACACATGTATAAATAATAAACATCAATTCCCCAACATTAAAAAGTTAATTAAAAACATACAAAAAGGTCGAAAAATGAATATTTGGAAAAAATCTTAATATTTACAAACAGAATAACAATAATTTACTAATTAAAGAACAAACTCAAATAAAAAACAAAACAAGATGATCTATTTAAAATTATAAATTTATTAAAATCAATTAAATATAAACATAAAATATTTCCAATATAACTGAAAACAACTGATTGAATAAATAAACCTTAAAACAATCGATAAGTTAAATCAGATTATATCCATTATTTCTTTTACATTAAATTTGATTATTCGTTATTTTTTATATTGAAATCGAATCAATTCAATTGTTTTTTAATTCATTTATACTCCTCTGATGGCATTTATAATCCTCTAATATACTGATGTGATCAGTGAGATGTGCATCAGGAGATAAATACAATCATAATTTTACTTTCAGAAGTAGTTAATATTTGAAGAACATTTCATAATTAGGTAAATCTACAGGCATGACATATTTGTAATAACATTACAAATCCACAGTTAATTTACTTTAAAAAAGTGTGTATTTTCAAATTAGAATACAATATCACAGTATACATGAATACGAGAATGTTTCAATTGGAGATTCCTAAAAAAAAGTCATTTTATAACTATTATTACTGTCAGTACCAGACTTGATCATTATATTGGCAAAAGACACACTTCATCTTCCAAACGAAATCAGACTTGATTAACTGGGATAGAGGCAGAAGACAAACAGACTTATTGTATTATTACTAAACATCATGATACTCCAAGTGTCTTAGGTACACACTATTTTATTGGCATACTGTGTCATAAACAAGTGAGAGTACACGGTGAAAGGAACTGAGAACAACAAATACGGATGAGAGTGTGTATGTGAGAGAGGGAGAGAACAGGAGAGTTGTAGGTATGGAGTGGGAGGGTTAGCAGGAACCAAATGTAGTCACAGGTGTTACTATAGCAGAGGGAAATTAGATTTCACTGATTTGTGGGAAACTGTATTATTCCCTTTCATTGTAATCAGATTTAGGAGGCTTAACTAGCCAGTGATCTAAATGCTGTAACATGTTTTCAATTTACTGTTTCCAGACACATTACTATACAAATATGTTTAGTATTAAAATTATTAAGCATTATCAGCAATAATTTATGCTTTATATATGTAGAAGACATTAGACTGCAAAGCCCAGGTTTTTTATTTCTGAATGAGGAAATCAAATGTGATTATATTCTAAAGATACAAGTGTATTAAAAAAATAATCCCCCAGATGGGAAAGTGGTTTGTGGACCTAAATCTATGCCCTGTCCTTATCAGTTACAGATTAACGACTATCTTATTTATGAATCATACAGCTGGAGGAACATGATGGAGCACTGCTCTACAGCTACTTGTTATATCTAATATAAAAATTTTATGTAAATTCTCAACATTATCTGTTTGAGATAATATACTAATTATATTGAGTATAAGTATTTAAAAAATGCTATTGTCTGAATAATCTTTTACACGTAAGGAATGAATTAGATGTAAGCGAGTACTGACTTTCTCAACAGAGAGGTTTTGAAACATGAAGTGCATCTGGGAACTTCTGTACTCTTGAAGGAGAAGACACTACTAGGTCTAACAAGTTAGGTGACAAAGCATTGGGCAAAAATCTGAAGTCTAATATCCTTGCACCTTGCATTTGAATGTTACAACCTCCTGACCACGTACTTTGGAGACTGCATTCCTGTCCTCCCTAAATGCTGCTTCTGTTTTCCAAGATGTGTTACTATTTCTACAGCATATTTTGATTCAACTTAATCAATTCTTACCAACTCTTACAGCGGTCATACATCAGTTTTCCTGAATCTCAGTTAAATTGTCAATATAAACTTTTCAGCATCTCAGACAAACCTTATGTAACCACAGAAATAAACATTAAGGTTCAAAACGTATAAGATGATTGTTCCTATGTGGTCAGAATATATGTCCTTTGTTCCTCCCTAATCAAATTAACATTGTTGTGTCTGAGATAATTTGAAAATAACCCCAGGAGGCGTTAAATAGTTACAAGGTCTAAGTTTCAGAGCTCCCTTACCTATCAGAATAGACTTTTTATTTTGTAGACCATTTATACATATTTGCTTTTTATGGACATCATCTGGACACATTTTAGTATACCAATGGCTTTCGCTCAGAGTACTACATACATTTGTTTAGTAGAATCTTAAGAAGACATTGGGCCATGAGTTACCTATAGACACACATATGGCTGATAACGTTTATGAGAAAGTTTTAATAGGAAAAGTGGTTATTGGTTCACACACTGTAATCTCCTGGCCTTATTGTGTCTTTATTTTCTTAAAAGTAACGACAATACTGAAACGGAATGATTTTGATGATTTCAAGAGTAATATGATGGTAAATCTGAAGAGGACCACACAAAATCACATCCAGTATACAGCATCCGTAGAAGTTTACTTTGAAGATCACTATAGTGATATCCAGCAATAAGATACACACAAATTTTATCGCAATCAGTTCACAAAATTTATTGTCACGTCTTATATTTAAGTGTCTTTTGTATTTTAATTTTGTGTCGCCTTCACACAAGCATATCAAATTCTTTTCATTCAACAACAGACAGATTATAAAGCAAATACAAAGCACTGAGTAAGTTCATTGCTTTATTTCTATGTGTAGAAGACTTGAACTGTGATTCTTATTACAAATTAAAAAGGAACGCAAACAATAGAGAGAGTGCAGATATGCTGCCAAACAGCCTGCAGGCTGTTAAGTACAAGGAAGAATTCTACCATTTTATTAAATTAATTTCTACCATAACTAACACATTATACTGGATATATCATTGTGTATAAATCAAGCATGAAACAGGTAGTAATCGGGATGAGACAGGATAGAACAAGGAACATGGGAGATAAGTGGCTAATATCGTATCTAAAAATATAAGCCTGATCCCTGAATAAGTATCCATATATGTAAGACCTGCATATACTCATACATAAACTTTTGTTTTTAAATTATTTTTTTTTTCTAACTTACATCTTTATAATTAATTAACGACGTACTATGTTACTACAACAAATACGTGCATTATTTTGTCCAAAGAATTCCACCAACTCATCCAGCATCTATGTAATGTCCTGTATTGGTTCAGCATGTTTATGGCAATCCTAATAGATAAATTAACTGTGTGCTTGTGTGTATTGGAAAACAAGTATATATGTCACTCCATTAAGCAGAGACAATATTAACGCAACAGTTGGACTAAAACTACCTATACAAGTAATACGGAGAACATTTACTTACACCATTAATAATATGTAACTCAGTTTTACCACACAACTACCCTCTGTTCAAAGAAAGGAGAGCCCTGATTTTAGAACTTTATAACTTTCACAATACCTCTGATAAAAAGTAAATAAATATACTATCGTAATCCTCTTTCATTTCACTTTCTGACCGTGTAGTTTCATGCTTTGGGGAGGGGGAGTTAGTTATTTTATAGTACAGTGAAATCCAAAAAAGTTAGTTTTCTCCCTTGTGACTCGAGAGACAATTTCATAGAGCTCCTGTGCACAAACCTAGCATACTAAAAAAAATCCTGTTGAAGTATGATTTGTACACGGAAGGTGTGGCTTTTAAATAACCAGACTGTTTTAACGCAATGTATGGACTGTGTGTTAATAATCGGAGAGGATAGATCATTCGTTAGCCTTGAGTCCTTCCAAATTGGAAGAGTCTATCTGTAACTATCACGGGGGAGTCAGCAGTGTTGTGAGTGCTGTTAGAAAAACATCATTTGTAACTGTGTTACCATAATAATTGTTAACCTTAAAACTGAACAGCTTATTACCCTTAAGTTTCTAGTGGTATTAAGTAAAGAGTGTAACAGTTTTAGTTTGTGTTTAAGAACAAATGTGCATCACATACCCAAGTGAGTAGTACAAAAGACTTAGTGAAGGTCAGGAAAAGATGGAAAATGATGAGCATCCAGGGTGGCCAACTACATCAAGAACTGATGAAAATGTACAAAAAAATAAGTGAAATTGTACAAAATAACCACCCAAGATATATTATTGAGAAGTACTGACTAACCTCTATGAGTGGATAAGGGAAACAAACCTGGCCTTTAGACAAAAGATAATTGGGTCCTCCATCTAGACAATGCTCCTGCTCATAATACCATTTCCGTAAAGGAGTTTTTAGCATCAAAATGTTTACTGGAACACCCACCATTTTCACCTTATGGCTATTTTCTACTGCCACTGATCAACAGTAGCCTAAAAGGGATCTATTTTCAATCTGTGGAAGAAGTTAAAACAAAAATGGCAAACTTACTAAAGGTGTTTACAGATTATCATCTGCAGCACTGCTTCGAACAGTAGAAAACTGGAATAAAAAGTTATTTGAAGAGGGAAGTATATTAAAGGAAATAAATGAGAAAATGTAATATTTTGTAAATGAACCGCATCTATGAAGCTAACCTGGTTATTTAATAGCCAGACCCTTCATACACCTTGTATTTTCTATATTACACCTGAAAATGTTAATTGTGTATCTGAAACACATAAACAACATTAACTTTTTTCTTGTATCATGATATCGTGTTACCTGAAAACGTTACAGATTTTTATTTATTATGAGAGCAGAATATTTATTACAAGTAATTTCAAATAAAACTATCGGTAATCTTTTAATCAGTAGATATCTGAAAGATGAAAATTAACATGCAGCCTGAGGAAAAGTACATTCACATGCACTGTGAAACAGATCTCTTTTGTCCTCATGCCCAATAGTGCTCCAAACAATATTGTTTGACACATATTGCGCTGAATACTAAACCAACAGACTACTTATAAATTTATGAGCTCCTGTACTACATTGAAGTACAATATACAAATCCACTTTATTGCTGACAAGCTTCCACTGTGCACTTTACTACTTAATTGTAAGGTATTAAGAAGCTCGCCAACTTTTTTTAATATTTTCATTTTTGCTTTCAAAAAATTTTCAAGCAATCACTATCATTTCTCTCCTGTAGTTCTTAATTGTGGAACCTTTACGAAAACATATTCTCACAAGACCCATGTCCTGATTACTTATTATCCTGAGTCACCCTAAGTTATGATTACCGAGTTATCCTGATTACTTGCACTCTTTTTTCCCCAAAATTTTAGACACTTGGAGAAATTATTTAAAAAACTGGTTAGTTCATTATTAAAAGCTTGCACAAAACTATTATCACAAACCATTACAAACAACAATGCTCATGGAAATTTGACGCAAAAATTGCAAGGAAAACAAAGAGTAACCGACCAGAGTGCCAGCTGCCATCAACCTACAACTTCTTATTGCAGAAATAATTAAGTATACATAAATATGAATACATCATTGAGAACATTTTGTTTTGTCACCCATGGAAGCAATCATTGTGTTTTCTTTATAAGAGTTATAGTATCATCACTATTGCCAAGATCAATGTTTATAAACGAACTCATTTATCAAGTGTGTAGCTTTATTTTTGTCTGACAGTACTGACTAATATTGTTTTCACATTTTATTATTTCCATATGGAATGTTTCCCAAGAACACATTATGATAGTTCACAAAATGTTATTTTTTGCAAAACAGATCAAATGCAGTGTTCTGTTAACATGCTGAACATCCTTTTACATATCATAAACATTTACTAATGATGTACAATAACAGTAAAGACTACGAATCTCTACTCTTTCTCCTATGTAGATAACAAAGCTCTCTGTTTCCACAGCTCTGAGTATGACCATCATGGGTATAGTTGAAACGCTTCACATGTTATGTAGACAACTTGGATCATGGGCTAACAGCATGGCAGATTTTGGTAACATTGAAACCAGATGTGCAAGCTTATGTTTTTTTTCATTTCTTGGTATCTTCTGAGTTCTTTAATTGTATAAATTTTAAATTCATACATATTGTAACACATAAATGTTCATAATAGCCAAACTACTGCTGACTGACTCACTAGTAGACACAGTATTCCGTTTTTTGAATACCAATAACAAAAAACTATTATGTTACAAGTATACTGTACAAGTACAAGTATTGTTGTAGTATTGTACAAATACTGTAAGTTACAAGTATGTACAAGAAACATTGATGTGATGCATAATGAGCTATAAATAGCTCCAACACTGTAAACTAATCAAGACAATCCTGGTGGTATTGTGTCACTTGTGCATTGCCTTTGCTGTAACATACACAAAACCAGTTAGACGAGTTGTTTTATAGTGACTTTACTGATTATTAGTTTTAATTATAAATAGTCCAAACCATTGTATTAATTGTAGAAAGACTACTGAATCGCATGTGATTTGAACAAAACTGTTTGATGAAACGTATGATTATTATACGTCATTGGTGTTTCACAGTAGGCGTTTAGTCTTTGGTTTGTCAGATATTCCAACATGGTCCATTTATTGGGTATGGCTTCAGTGGCCTTGACATCATACTTGTACTGTCTCTACCCATCAATTTCATCCACAGAATAGTATGTTTTTTAAGATACACAAAATATGACCACACAGATATCATATTGTTACAGCCAATGTACATTCATGATAGAGACTCCAGAATGTAAACCACAAATACATGTCAACTTGTTGATATCACATGTCTTCCAGTGAAGCCTGCTGTTTTAATTTGTAATATGTACCTAAAACATAGCACCCAATTTTAGATAACACAGAAAGTATATCCTAATGGAAAAAAGACAACTGTATTTGACTTCATATAATTAAATTTTGTTTAACCTCAACACACAATAAAATTTTAATTGATACCGCAGACCAGATTATACATACAGTAATTATCAAAACATGCAATAGGCCTAACATCACCTACAGGAATTTTATTATCACACAAGGTTTTATTAAAAATATGTATTAAACTTTCATACACATTTTATTTTAAAACGGTTTAATAAGTATTTCAAAACATAATAACAAAGTTTAGACAAATCAACTAGGTGCATTAAAAAATTACTATGTTATTTCCTTAACGAAATTGAAAATATAATATATAAAACACAGGTAATAATATACTTGAATTAAAAAATTACAATAAATGCTCAAACCAAATACGTGTTTTGTAGGTAAATGAGTGGCTGATGGTTGTAAAGAGATAAGCCAGATAGATATATTTTGTGTTAACTCGTTTTTATTACCTTTAATTATTAAATTAAAATTAAAATAAAAAACCTCCTAATTCGCCCCATTACAATTTACCTATATATTTTGTCACACTGTTAATATTTAGTCATTCTTGTGCTAATTCAACACAAACAAAAAATTAGAAAATACTAAAAGTTTTAAATTATGCTTAAGTATCATCTTAGCCAGAGGCGTAGCTAGGGGGGGGCAAGGGGGGAACTGCCCCGGGCGGCAAAGTAAGTTTAGACTTGAAAAAATTGTTTCCAGTTTATAAAACTACAAGCAACTTGTTACTTTGATATGACTATTCCTTTCATAAAAGAAGCATAACCAGCCAGCTTGTCTGTTGTCATAAACCTGTGATAAACTGTATCAGTCTATTTATGCTCAAGCATCGTAATTACGGTTCATTATGATAACAAATTTGTAGTGAGTTGTGCTGGAAAGGAGAACCGATAATCATACAGTATTGGATTTTTATAGATAATCTTAATTGCTATTCATATACAGACGAATATATTATTTACAAACAATAAAAAAAAAGTTAAGTGGGCTACGTATGTGCAATTCTTCCCGGTTCGATGCAGCGAACGTGTTGATGAGTATCTTGAGTGTGGGGTTTGTTTTTGGTTTGTGCGTCTTGTGGGTATATCTATAATACGTCACGTGTATGTCATCATACTAATACTATTATTGAAAGTAGATTTTTTAAAATTTTATTTGAAGCTGATATGAAATGAAGTAAACTCAGTGGCGCCCAGTTTCAGAAGAGGAGGGAAGAAAGATTAAGAACTACAAGTTCCAAAAAGTTTATGAAGTCTTTTATTATAGGAAAATCGAACCCTGAGTGTCAAAATACTACAATTGTTAAGGAATCAACTTGCGATCATAAAATGGATGTTGTTAGCGACGAGGCTGATGATATATACAGTAAAGTTAACGACGTGAATACTCCAAACTGTGAAAGTGCCAAAGTACAGTTACAAGATTCACTTGGTTCTAGTACCATGGATGATGTTGCATCATGCAGTCTTAAAATTACAGGCGATGAAGGACAGAACATTACTAGCAACAATGTAGACCGTGTTCTCGGTGCTGCTCTACAAGATATGGGAGCTCATGTAAATGTTCAGGTAGTGATATTTTTTGGGACAGTAGAACGTCTATTCGCCCTCTTTTCCTGTTCCACTTATAGATGCAGTGCTATTAAATACTTCTGTAACGGTACAGAATTGTGTGTTAAAAAATAATAATTTAAATCAGTCTTAATTCAAAGCAGTCAGTGTTCACCTTTGGGGTACCTCGCTTTAACCAACTACCTACAATATTATTACAAAACACCACGTCTGTGTTTTGTCTCTGGGGCCAGATAGTCCAGACATATTACATAACCACACCCCGTTTGTGCCACCCGTGAATTACGGAAAACATAAAGTCAACATGCGGATTTTACCAGGCGGCAGAATGTTGCAGAATTTGCTGACCTAGCTTCTAGAACTTTTTAAACCCACCAATCACGGCTTGAATTGGTGATCACGTGACCAGCCTCAAAACCCCCGAGCATTGCGCCCTAACGCAGATTAAGCGTGTCAACTCGTATCTCTGACCGCGCGGTCAACTAATCAACTAATTAAAACATAATCAGTGCTCGTGAGCAAGTTACGTCGGGCGACAAAATGTTGCCAAAGAAAATATAATCAACAATAGTAAACTATTGAATACAGTGTACAACTACATAATACGGAATGTGAAAAACGTATAAATGTGTGTAACATCGAAGCGCGACGTGCTCGAGGAAATGGTAATTAACGTGGTGGTGGTGAAATCAACGAGAAATTCTCCGGATTTGGTTAAGTACCCAGAACAAACTATTAATTAAAGATTTTAAGCATCTCCAGCAAATCATTTAATATTGCATAATAAAAGTTTAAAGAGCTCGATGAACGGGGTTTAAAAAAAATGGAATTATAAAAGTACTGGTTCATTAAACATAAATCACTTGTTATAGTTAAGTAAGAATTATTCATTGTGTTAATTTTATGATTGATTTACAAGAAAAAATAAGAATTTGGATTGTCACTTAATAGTGACGAAAAGAAATAATTTTATGTAATAAACAAAAAGTAGTTGTTTTAGTCAGCACAAATTGTGTTAATATTATTTTGCACCTAAAACCAGATAACCCCTCTGCAACTGATTTCGTCTATACGACCCTGGAGCTTAACCCGAAGGTATGTAAATTTTAATAACTTAGTAAGACTTATTGTTTGGAGAAGAATAGTATAGTTACACTTCGTAAATATTACTATAAAAGGACATTGTAATACCAGGTGAAGTTCAAAAGCAGATGTGGTGAAATCAATATCCACCCAGCTGGATGAAGTGATTGGTGCACTGGAGAAATGGAGGGATACACCGACTGAGACAACTGATACAAGGGCAGATGCAGCATTAATAATTAATGCGATAGAAAACTTTAATTTTGTGACCTTGCTCTTTTTCTGGACAGATATTCTTTCTTCTATGGACAAATTCAGGAAAATCTTGCAGACAAAAGGAATAATCTTTATTCAAGCATTGACACTTCTGGAGAAGCTAACGGACAATTAAACGTTTGGAGGAATGAACGAGCTGTGTGGCAATGTCATTTCTAAGGCAGAGCAGATATGTAATGAATGGGGTGTCAGTATCACAAAAAGTATAAGAAGAAAGCGCATGATGGCAGGGGAGTATGCAGACGATTCTGCATTAACCTGTAATGGGGCAAAAAAGGGTTAGAAATTAACGGGGGGTTGTTGGCGCCATATCCTCACCGATCCTCTTAGGTTAGCAATGAGAGTTTTTATGCTTTTGGGCATAAAACCTCTCATTGGGGGGGTATTGTAATGGGGCAAAAAGGGGGTCTTTATTTTTTTATTAAATTCATAAATTTATTTGCTATCAGTGCGGCTAGTCCCAGGTAAAATAATAGTGGTTTCAAACAATGAACGCTGGCATAGCTTTTTGAGCGGGGTGTTGTCAGAGAACGCAATATTGTTTTGGTAAATCAAGTGTTTGTCACGTACTAGTACGCGCCACATGAGCACGCGCGCAGATACGACGCGTACCCAGTTCAACCGACGCTACAGAAAAATGGCGAGACAGAACAAGTGCCTCACCATGTGCTTTGAAGCTGAAGGAAGCCGATTAGAGGCTTCACCTACCTGAGCCTCCTGTATCGTCGCCGTGTAATATCGTCAACAACTTGGGCACATTGAAAATCCACGCTACCTGTACGCTGACGAACAATTTGTCGCATGAAGGCTGTGTGTTTCTGGTATGAGCAACCAGATGTAGTGGGGAGCTTTGTGCACAGTTGCCGCGCAGTCAACACAGAACTCCAGACCACGCGTGGTCAATAAAAACATCACTCGAGCTAATCAGGGTCGGCCGACCAGTAATTTTGTGTTTAAACTACAAGAAAAAATGTAATACAGTATTTAAATATCAGTGCAACATTAAACTACGACCAGTGAGCAAGATTAACAATGTGGTGAATTGAGAAAAAACTTTCAGACATACACTCAGTGCGGCACGGGACGGGAAGGAGCGCCGATGGTTAAGTACCCCACGACAAATTTCACTGTATTAATAATCTCATTTTAGGGGGGCTCTAAACAAAATAAATGGGGTTCTAAAGGTATGAGTGTGAGAATGTAGCAAGCTGGGTTGTCTTATTTGAATTAAGGGTTAGAATAAGTATAAGATGTCAAAGCAAATGTTTTGTGTTATTCATATATAAAAGTAACAGTAATATTTTAATTTTGAGAGAAAAGAAGAATAATCCATAAAGTTGAAGAAGTATAAAAATGAAATAAAATTTGAATTGTTTCACATAAACGAGAGTTGAGTATGTTACTGATACAGCCTTGAAATCACGTTTGTATTCACAGTTCGTGTGACGAACCTGGGCTCAATTAAGGTAGGTGAGATATATATATATATTATTCTATAAATGTATTAATAAATAACTTCACAAATAGCGCCTCGAACTGAGGACAAGTTTTATAAAGTAAAATTTATACAAAAACCGCACCTACGGTAAATGCAAGCGTGGTTTCGAGGTTGGGTAGGAATACGTAAATTACGTACAAGTTAAGTGACAGTACGAAAAGCCTGATATAAAAAGTATGGTATGCAAGGTAGTAAATTATTGTATTTCGATGTTTTTAAATTCATTTTATGGGTAATACAATTTCCCTTGGTTTTGCCGGCAACGACGCAGTTCCGAGACAACGAAATAATTTCAAGGACAGCAGTGTACAAGCAGATAAAGACACTTAGAATGGTTACAGCAACCAATACCGGCGCTACATACTTCGGTTTCATTGGCCGACAACGCCAAACGTCATTAATACAACAATGACGTGATTAAAATACGTAACAAGCAAGGCGATTATGTAACTAAAGACAAAGAACAATGACGTGTACGCACACACACATACGTAAAAATTGCGTAGTATTCGCCCCAGTCTCCAGAAAATCATCATGGCGATAACACGTTAAAAATGTGCTGGCCCAAAATAGTCAGCTAAAGTGTCTTAATTAATTCAAAAATGTAATCAAAATGTAAATAAGTATTAACTACAGGAGAACTAAGACAGTGTGAAGTAGTAGTGTTTCAAAATTATACTTAGAGTCAGTGAAACCAGTAAAAGGTAACCACGCCATTTGAGAAAGCAACATGTGGTCCACTTCAAGAACTTCCAGACTACAGAATCAGGAAAGTGCAAAACCAAAATTTTACTTAAAGAGCTCTTTACCCAAAACTGCCGTTATGTGTACACAACAAAAAGTAAATTGAAATTGTACGTATGAATGTGAGTGAGAGAGCAGCACGTGCATGGTAAAGGTCGACATCCAACCGGGGTGTTGGTTTGCGTTAGTTATAAGGAAATATAATTAAAATCAGTTAATCATGAAGCTGCTTCATAGTCAGTATATAGAATCTGATAAACTAAAGTTTAATAAAACATAAGAGAGTTTTATGATGAAAGAGAGTCAATATAAGTAATGGCCGCCATGTTGAAATTTTATCCGGTGTACACAATTAACAAAATTGCTGAATAAATATAATATTGGTGTTCAATGTTTACAAAGGAACGCATTATTATTTCTATGCCTATCTCTGTCAGCAATCACGCTGAGTCGAATCCTTGGACCCTAGGTAATAATAAAAATAACAAGATTGAAACAACCAGATTTTCGAACTATGGTAAGTACCATAATTATGGGGTGCGTGACATACGTGTTTAATACAAGTAAGGTAAACAAACCCAAATATAGGTTACTTGTTATTTCTTCTTACAAATACATTTATATAAAATATTTAGAGAAGTGTGTAAAATAACAATCTGCGCCCGGAACAGTGACTATATTTATAAAATAACAATTGGCCGCCCGAACTGGTGACTATATAAAAATATATTAATGTATTTTATATAATAAGCCTGAATGATGGCAGAGTGGGCATTGAAACTGAGAGTACGGTTGTAGGTTAGGTGGTAACGCTAATATAAAGCAACAAACCATTAACATTTTTTATAATGGCAGAAAATAAAGAAAACGTCAGCATAACTGACAGTACGAATAACAGTCAAATAAGTATGACAGAATCACTAGTCATGAGTGAAGGAGTTGTTCACGCAACACCAGTCCCAAATAACAGGGCTGAAAATAACGAAATTATGAAAATGATGCAAATGCTTTTTAATCAGAAATTTAGCAAACTTGATGAAAAATTTAATGAACAAAAAAGTGAAATTAGAGGAATCCAAGATAATTTTAATGTAAAATTTGAAGAATTAAAAAATGAAATACAAAGACAAAATTGTAGTATTGACAAAGTAGACAAGTTAGAGATAAACAAAGAGGACAAGGTAAGTAGTAGTGGAAATGACGATAAAATAGATGAAAATATAGTAATAGGTGATAATAGTGTGGAGGTTGGTAGTATAAATGAAATTTTATGGGGAATAGAATATAATAATAAGGGAATGATAGTGTGTTTTGAAGGTTTAAAGAGTGGGTGTAAAGAGAGATATATTGAGAGAGAGAAGTGTTATTGGGAGAGTTATTATGAGAGATATTTTAAAAGAGAGAGATGTTTTGAAAGTGAGAGATATTGTGAGAGAAAGAGGGAGGTAGAAATTTTTAAGATAAGCAGAGATTATGAAGAGTTTATGGGAAGGTTAGGAGTAGAGATGATATATAATAAATATAATAAGTACTTACCTTGGGTTGAAGCTGATATAGCAGAAGTGGGAGATGATGTTGATAAAGATGACTTTATAACTTACCTGATTGTAACAGACTATACCAAAGGCGACATGACCATACTCGATCGTGACAAATTATATGAGATAGTAATATGGAATAAGCATATTAATTTAAATAGTATTGTGGAAATATATGAAGAATTAGATAAGTATTATATTGATAGTAATAATATAAGACATTCAATATTAAACCATGTATATAGTTTTAAGGTTCGACTATTATTTGACGATGGAGGGTAAACATTGTATTGTGTTTATAAACATTTAATTATGTGGACAGTGTTTTTCAGGATGGACTGTTTATGAAAGATTTTGGTAAATGATTTAATGATTATGTGGATTGTATATTTTTGTGTATATTAATGTCAGTGTATTGGTGTATTTTTGCTGTTATGTATTTTGTGTATTTTTTTTATGTAAACATGTATTGTAGAATTTTAAATAATTGAAGGAAGTTAATAATGATTTTAAAGGATATTATGAGATTTAGATTCTAATGGTTAGTAAATGATTAAGTAAGACATATTTGGATATTGAGAGGTATTGTTGTTAGTAGATAAGTGATGAATTTTCTAGTGGTATATTAAAGTGAAATGTTGTAAAGAGGTTTGGGAATAGTGATAAATAAGGGCATTGGAGTTAGTTAAATAAAGTTAATGGGAGTTAGGGAAAATAAAGTGCTGAAATGTTGATAATATATAAAGAGGTGTTAGATATTTTACGGACACAGTGGTTAGCGATTATATGTAGAGGTGATTAATGTGGATGGTAATTTTATAGTTGTTGTTGGTGATATTTTGTAGTAAGGATCCGGTGTTAAGGAGTGATCAACGAGCGACGTGGCAAGGGACCAGCGTGCAGCGTTGTGGCAGGCGGAGCAATTTTGGGTTAGAGTGTTTGCCGATATTGGTGGAGGGCAAATGGTTAGGAATGGATATGGCCAGTTAAGTAACATACATCCTTATAAAAAACAAAATGAGCGGTGCCAGAGGTTTTAAATGGGATTTGTGAAGGGGGTTATTATAGAGATATTGGTGTCATATTATATTAATGGTTAGAGCGGTTGTTAGTGGAAAAAAGAGGTAAGTAAGGTTAGGTTGACAAATGCCAAAATGAGATAGAGAGCATAATGAATAATAGAGAGTCACCCAAACTAATAAGGATAAAAAGGTTAGAAAAAGGAAAATTCATGGTAGGAAGGTAATTGTAACTGAAAGGTAAATGATAAAGTGGAAATTTTTTTATAGAACTAATATGATGAATGTTAAATAATAAAAGTTAATAGAGAATTGTTGATAGTAATGTCTTATTAAAGTTTTGCTACAACTTATGTAAATATGAATTCAGTAATGTGAATTGTTCAATGTTAGTGTTTAATGTTTAATGTACGTTTTATTATGTTGACAATAGTGTGTGTGGACAGGAGGTTACTACAAGGATAGTAACGATAATAATGTTAAATTTTGTGAGGGTTGTCCATTCTGTAGTAATGATTCTGTTATAAAGATAATTAAACATAAGGAAAAGATCGTAAGGAAATTATAAAGCTTTAAAGTTGTTTGCCATGATATATAGATATTGTAAGATTATATGAAGTAAAATATTAGAGTTAATGGTTGTTGCTAGAGAAGTAAAATGTATTTTTGTTTAGGTTAAGAACAATTGTTTTCATGTGATAAAGAGAGTGAATCTAATTGACAGGAGTCAGAAAGGTGTACTAGATACCGGGTTATTAAAAAGAGAAGGAATTTTCTATCTTAACTCTTGTGATACATTGTTGAAACTTGTAGAATTAAGCAAACCAACGTACTAAGAGGAAACATATCAGTTGTGGATATGGATATAGAGAAGGCCACTATTTTTAATTTTTGTATTGCATGTTTCAGAGTTTTATGGTGTGGTGACCACGGTACTGAGCTGGCCGGTGCGTCAGAACAGGAGCGTAAAGTGCCTCATGGCCTTATGGTGTAGGGATCTCTCAGGAGAAGTCCAGTAAGGTCAGAAGGTGCGAACCTCATCATTGGACCAAGGGTAAGTGATTGAATTTCTTTTATAGTAACACTACAGGGGGTTGTGGCTCCATATCTGGGCTGATCCTTTTAGAGAAGTGTGAATGAGTCAATGAAAGTTTTTGTGTCTCGACACAAAACCTTTCATTGAGGGGGTTTTGTGACAGTACGAAAAGCCTGATATAAAAAGTATGGTATGCAAGGTAGTAAATTATTGTATTTCGATGTTTTTAAATTCATTTTATGGGTAATACAATTTCCCTTGGTTTTGCCGGCAACGACGCAGTTCCGAGACAACGAAATAATTTCAAGGACAGCAGTGTACGTGCAGATAAAGACACTTAGAATGGTTACAGCAACCAATACCGGGGCTACATACTTCGGTTTCATTGGCCGACAACGCCAAATGTCATTAATACAACAATGACGTGATTAAAATACATAACAAGCAAGGCGATTATGTAACTAAAGACAAAGAACAATGACGTGTACGCACACACACATACGTAAAAATTGCGTAGTATTCGCCCCAGTCTCCAGAAAATCATCATGGCGATAACACGTTAAAATTGTGCTGGCCCAAAATAGTCAGCTAAAGTGTCTTAATTAATTCAAAAATGTAATCAAAATGTAAATAAGTATTAACTACAGGAGAACTAAGACAGTGTGAAGTAGTAGTGTTTCAAAATTATACTTAGAGTCAGTGAAACCAGTAAAAGGTAACCACGCCATTTGAGAAAGCAACATGTGGTCCACTTCAAGAACTTCCAGACTACAGAATCAGGAAAGTGCAAAACCAAAATTTTACTTAAAGAGCTCTTTACCCAAAATTGCCGTTATGTGTACACAACAAAAAGTAAATTGAAATTGTACGTATGAATGTGAGTGAGAGAGCAGCGCGTGCATGGTAAAGGTCGACATCCAACCGGGGTGTTGGTTTGCGTTAGTTATAAGGAAATATAATTAAAATCAGTTAATCATGAAGCTGCTTCATAGTCAGTATATAGAATTTGATAAACTAAAGTTTAATAAAACATAAGAGAGTTTTATGATGAAAGAGAGTCAATATAAGTAATGGCCGCCATGTTGAAATTTTATCCAGTGTACACAATTAACAAAATTGCTGAATAAATTAATATTGGTGTTCAATGTTTACAAAGGAACGTATTATTATTTCTATGCCTATCTCTGACAGCAATCACGCTGAGTCGAATCCTTGGACCCTAGGTAATAATAAAAATAACAAGATTGAAACAACCAGATTTTCGAACTATGGTAAGTACCATAATTATGGGGTGCGTGACATACGTGTTTAATACAAATAAGGTAAACAAACCCAAATATAGGTTACTTGTTATTTCTTCTTACAAATATATTTATATCATTTATTTACAGTCATGTGTAATTTAACAATATGCTGTAGAAGTAATATATACAATATGAATTAACATTAAAAATATGTAAGATTAAAATTGTTTTAAAATTAAAATCCCATATAGATAATGGCTACTAACGAGAGTGAAATTGAAATGAGTGAATCAGCTGTTCTGAGCTGCCTTGAAGCCCATTCGACTCCAAATGTGGGTCAAGATAAAATAATTGAATTAACTATAACAGATCAAACAAATGTGACAGAGGATTCAGGGGTTCAGTTAACCCCAACCTCAACAAAATGTAGTAGTAAATTCGATAATGATGCAATGAGTATTTTACTGAATCAATTTAATGAGTTAAATAAACGTTTCGATAATAATGATAAAAAATTTAATGAATTGAGGGGTGAGATTAACGAACATTTTGATATTAACGACAGTAAATTGAATGAACAGAATAATAAGTTTGATACTAAGTTTAATGAAATAAATACCAGAGTCAGTGGTATAAAGAGTGAGATCGTAAACAAAATAAATGGACGTTTTTATACTATTAAAAAACAAGTGATAGAGTCTGTAAACGAACAATTAAATAGTCATGTTATCAATGTAAACAAACAAGTGTCAGATGCAGTCAAAATACAGGTTAATGAACAAATTCATGAAATCAAAGAAAATTTTGAACATAAAATAGATGAATGTAACACTGACAGTGGGTATAAATTTAATTGTGCAATTGATAAGATAGAAGAAGTGAGAAATAAAATTAAGATATACGAAACCAATACTAATCTTAAAATAAATGAAATAGAAAGTACTTGCAAAATAGAGATACAAGCTATACAAGATATAGTAAATGTTATGGATAAACGTAACATACAATTTGAATGTTCAATAATGATAAATTTGTGTCAATTGAACAAAGCATAGTTAATGTTAAAGATGAATTAAATGTAGCAATAAGGAAAAAACTTAATAATGTTGCTGAACAAGTGATGATTACTAGAGATATGAATATTGATATTGAGTTAGAATTGTTTAATTGTGACAGTAGGGGGGTACACCCCATGCAATTCTTAAATAGAGTGAAAGAATTTAATCAGTTTTGTCGTAGTAGTTGGGAGGTACAGTTATTAAAGATAATGAAGTGTTCTAAAGGGAATTCCGCAGTGTGGGCGGAGGTACACAAAATAGATTGGGTAGATTATCAGAGTTTTGAGAGGGCTTTTAGAGGTAAATACTGGTCGGAAGAAGAGCAAGAAGTATTACGGAGTAAAATCATGAGATCCGGTAATTTTGGGACCCAGGGGAATAACGTGACTATGTATGTAATGCGGTTATACAACGAGGCGAAGTATTTAGAGCCACCGCTACCGTTCAGATCATTTGTGCGACATATAAGTAAGCATTTGCTGCGAGAGATACAAATTACACTGATGACACGCGAAATTACGGAAATTACAGAACTAGAAAAGATATTAGACATATTTCAAAACATAAAGGAGCGGGATATGAGTAGGCGTCTGAACCCACCAGGGTCACACATTAACGGGAATTATAAACAATCCAGGGGAATGCCAACCTTTCACAGAGGGGCGCGTGGGGGTAATAGTGGTAACAGAGGCGAGGGTTGGAGATGTTCGGAGTGTCATGTTGAAAATTCTGCTGTAAGAATGACATGTTTTAGGTGTAATAAGGCAAGAGACTGTCAGCGAAGTGAGAGAACATACAACCAGCAAAATCAGCCGCAGAGAGGAGCAGAGAGCAACCGAGGAGCGCCGAGAGGGAATGGAAATGTCAACAGGAGTAGAGCAGAATACAACCAAGCCGTGGCGGGTACATTGACGGGAAACTAGAAGAGAGAATGGGGAACTGGGCCCAGCCATTGTCGAAGGAGGACTCTGGGGTCCAAGAAGAGTGCAAATACCAGAGCAATATCATTATCAAAGACATGGCGAAGGAGTTGCTGGAGGAAGACGACGCAGAAATGATGGAAACAAAAGCAGGGTTGACAGAGGTAATCGTCAACACAGAAGGTAAGAACTTTAAAACATTAATAGATACAGGAAGTGAAATATCAGTAATTTCAGAAAACGTACTGGGAGAATTACAAAGCGTAAATAAACATATTCCATCATTACCAGTTGCGGGTGTAACCGGGGTATGGAGTAAAAGGGTTACTAGACAGGTACAATTAAATATATGCATTAGTGAAACAGAATTTAGATATAATTTTGGGAAATGATTTTTTGGAGAGAAATAAAGCAGTAATAGATTTTAATAAGAAAATAGTAGAATTTAATAAGGGGAGCGAACCAGTCAGGGTTAATTTTAAGAGGGTGATAAATGAGGTTAAAGTTACGGGAATAAGAGTAATACATAATCGAGTAGGCGATGGAGACATAGAAACAAGAGTGAATATATATCGAGAGAGCGAAAGTGTAGAGAATGAGGAGAGAGAGAGAGAGATGCATGTGAGTGATGAGAGAATATGGGAAAATAGGGCGGATACATTTTTTAATGAGGGTGGAGTTGTAAGGAGTCCCCAACGACAGGAGTTGTGGGCAGTTGTGGAATGTTTTAAAGATGTTTTTGCGGAGTTGCCTGGAAAAGCCAGGGACTATGTGTGTGAGCTGAAGGTTCGAGAACACTCGCCCTATATGCAGAAGAGCTATCCAGTGCCGTTTTCGAAGAGGAGAGCAGTACAAGAGGAATTGGACAGAATGATGGAAGGAGACATTATTGAGAGATCGATATCGCCATACTCGAATCCATTGGTAGTGGTCATCAAGAAGGATGGAAAGGTAAGGTTGTGTTTAGATGCTAGGAAAATTAACCAAATTATAATACCTGACCGGGAATCACCGGAACCCATAAATGAAATTTTTCAGAAATTTAGCGGAGTCAAATATATGACATCTTTAGATTTGACCGCAGGATACTGGCAAGTTCCATTAGCACCAGAGAGCCGGAAGTATACTGCATTTCTCTTCAATGGTAAGAATTATCAGTTCAAGCGTTTACCATTTGGACTTAACACTAGTGTAGCAAGTTTTATAAAATGGTTAGAAATGATATTACAACCTAAGGACTTAGATTTTTTGACTGTATACATTGATGACATATTAATAGTGTCAAGAACATTCTCTGAGCATTTAGAACATATCGAATATGTATTAGATAAATTGCAAAATGGAGGTTTAACAGTTAATTGGGAGAAGTCGAAGTTTCTACAAACTGAAATACATTTTTTAGGTTTTATTATTACTCCAGAGGGAATTCTAGCCAACCCAGATAAGGTAGAAGCTATTATGCGTTTTCAAGAACCAAACAATATTAAGCAGCTACAAAGTTTTTTGGGCTTATGTAACTTTTATCGGAAGTTTCAGAAAAATTATGCGCAGGTAACCTCCAAATTAAGTGCGGTATTACAAAAGAATAAACAATGGAGATGGGGCGAGACGGAAATGGTTATTTTTAACGAAATTAAAGAGAAGTTTATAGATATGATAATGATGAATCATCCCGATTTTCAGAAAAAATTGTATTTACAGACGGATGCCAGCACATAGCCCTTGGCGCAGAACTATACCAGGAGGGTGAGGATAAGGAACACTGGACAATACCTTTTGCCAGCCGGACTTTGTTAGCAGCGGAGAGGAACTATACGACCATGGAGAAGGAGTTGTTGAGTATCGTTTTTGCAGTGAAAAAATTCTGTACATACCTTCTAGGGAACCAGACCGTCATTAGGACAGATCACAAGGCATTATAATTTTTAAACACTTGCAAATTGACTCATAGCAGATTAACCAGGTGGGTGCTAGCATTACAAGAATATCACTTTTCATGGGAATATATTAAGGGGACAGATAACAAAGTACCAGACACTCTTTCCAGGGTAGATGTAATAGACAACAAAACAGGGAGGGATCTCAAAGAAATAGAGATAAAAAACCTACAAAGATCAGAAAATAAATTGGGTAAAGTAATCGCTAGTTTAGAAGCAGATGTAAATGGGTCCGAATATAATACACATTTCCAAATATATCAGGGAATCCTGTTTAAGAAAGTAGAAGGGGGTGAGCGCGATTGGAGGCTGATGGTACCTGAAGAGTTAATAGATAAAATTATTTGGGATTGTCATGTAAGATATGGGTATTTTGGGGCAAAAAAGTGTACAAATGTGTTAAAAGAGTCTTGTGTTTTTAAGAATATGGAGAGGCGAGTTAGAAGAGTGTTAAGAGTATGTGATTTGTGTCAAAGGTCAAAAGTAGTGAATTATAGGGTGGAAGGGGAGATGAACTATATTAAAGTAGAAAGACCATTTGACTTAGTGGCTGTAGATTTGTATGGGCCATTGCCCAAAGGTAGAGGTGGAGTAGTATATGTTTTTGTTGTTTTGGACACTTTTTCTAAGTTTGTTAGGTTGTACAGCATGAAGAGAGCTACGAGCAGGGTGCTGAGTGAAAAGATCACCAAGGACTACATGATTAACGTAGGTAAGCTGAAAGTAATATTATCCGATCACGGACCCCAATTCATCAGCGGTAAGTGGAGACAGACTCTTGGCTGGGAAGGCATCATACCCAAAAGTACGGCAGTATACCATCCACAGTTTAACCAGGCAGAACGGGTGATGAGAGAAATCGGTAGGATATTCCGGGCGTATTGTCACGCTAAACACACGGAATGGCCTTTGTATGTAAAGAAAGTGGAAGAATGGTTAAATAGTACTACCCACGATTCTACAGGGTTTACACCATACGAACTAATAAAGGGAACCCGGCCGCCAAGATATTAGAACAACTTTTCGAATATCCACCGGAAGGACAGACCATCGACAGAAATGTAAAAATCCAGGTAGCAAATGAGAGTCTACTCACCAAGGGGGAGAGGAGAAAGCGGAGACATGACGAAAAGGGTAAGTGGACCAAATACAAGGTAGGACAATTAGTGTTGGTAAGGAGACATGATTTGTCTAGTGCACAAGAGAAAGAAATAAAGAAGTTTTTCCTATTATATGAAGGACCCTACCAGATAGTAGAAATAAAGATGAATAATGCCTATGTACTACACAACCAAACAACACAAGATAGTAGGTACGCAGAATGCTACAAATTTGAAATTATATTGGTCAAGGTAAAGAATTTGAATTTTAATATGTTTTATTTGCTTTCAGAAGGGATCCTCCCCCATTTTTGGGCGGTCACGACCTTACCAGTCCTGGCCGTGGGTTTTGGCACTCTGGAGGCGGACCATGGTTGGCGGAACTTCCTTTGGGTGGTGAAACGACGATGGTCCGGCTCCACCAAAAGTGGTATGAAGTAGAAATTTTACTATATTATTGAACGGGGAGGGGGACCCCTAAGGTACGTGGTACAAAATATTTTACACTCAAGGTGCATAGATAAGGTGCACAACACCCCGTACCCACATTTGCCTAAGAGTGTATGTACATAATTTAATGGAGGTAAATTTAATGAGGCAATGTATTCAAATATATTTTAATAGTGTCATTTGCAAAATTAGCCAATGACAATAGGTTCAGAGTAATAAAAAGATGTTTTGTTGTGGAGAGAGCGTGGACGAGCAGACGGCGGGTTAGGATAAATGGGAGAGTAAAAAGAGTAGATTTTGTGTTGAAGTTAGTAGAACAAGAACGTGAATTCACGTAGTGTGTCTGCTTGGGCACGCTCCCTCCCCAACTCCCTCCCTCCCCATCTTTTCGGGCGATTACTGAGTTATCAAGCTAAGGATAATAATTAGCCTCCAAATGTAAATACTTATCAATATATAATTTGGAATGTTTATAATTTAGAATCTATGTCAGTAGCCGTATTTTTATTTTAAGTAAAAAAGTGACCATACGTAATTATGAAGTTTGTAGTAAGAGTTAAGTAAAGTGAAATGTTTGAGGTTTAAAGGTTAAAGTGTAGATGAGTCTAAGAGATGTAAAACATGAAAATTTAATTAATAAAATAACCAAACATATAAGAGTTTACCATCCGAGAATTGTAGTAACGGTATCAGTGTGAACCTTATATGTCTTTTGGTAGTTTCCCCTACATTTCGGGTGGTCACGGCTTCACCGAACCCTGACCGTGGATTTATAATGTAAGTATATTCTAAATTGGTGAACATAAAAATTAACCGGGGGGTAACTCAGGGGAACTACATAACTATGGAACAGCGGCTATCATCGAAGGTGGTGATAGTGCTGTAATAAGGGTGTGTGAATCATATTTAGTAGAATTACTGGTGTCCTCGGACATCAGCAATGCCGAATTTTTTCATAACACTGAACCAAGAACGGTATAGGCAGTGTCTATACCCTATATAAACTTCTGTTCTTGGGGATGCAAATGGGCGCTACAGTCCACCAGCAGGAAACAATAGTGTGTGTGGAAAAGGAGCTGGCTGTTACAAGCCAGGGGCACAGATAACGCATCTGTGCATAAGGCAAATGCTCGATCTGGTTTATCTGGCGGGTGGTTACCTAATTGTAACTGGGTAAAGGGGGGAATTTAAGAAAATGGATGTAGTAGGAGGGTAACTGAGAAATCAGTGGGAGAGTGACAACATCTGTAAACAGAGGGCGATCAATTTCACTTCCTCTATAGAGAGAGTTGGTGGTTGACGACCCAATTTCCTGTTCAGTAACAGTTGCTATAACTATGACTCGATGATTAGTGATGTATTTCCCTTATGAGAGCAAACAATTTTAAGTACTAGGTTTAATTGTAAGGATTCTAAATCCACCAGAATATTTTATAATGATAATTGTATAATCTTGTGTGTTTGTGAGTTATATGAAGGGTGTTGAGAGAAAGGTCATTCACCTGACAAGGAGACATCAGCTGACTACTGGTGTTACCTATGCAGTATGTCACTTATAAGTGATTTGCAGATTTTATCAATATAATTAAATGTTTGAATAATAAATTTTCAATGTGTTTAAGAGGTTTTAAGTTAAGTGATGTAATTAATTTGAGATAGTTGTGAATTTTCAATGAGTAATAAATGTTAGAGTTTGGGTGATAAATAATTAATAGGACATTTTAATCAGTCAGAGTTAAGGTTAAATGGGTGTTAAACAGAATAAGATTTTTGGGAATAAAAGTAGTATAGAAAACCGAGTATTAATAGTGACACAGTACCGATAGGGAGTATATGTAGAGTAATGAGAAGGATGTAATTGGAGAGTGATTAGCTGATGGTGGAATTTTGTAAAGGGGGTGGTGTGATAAGGAGTCCTCAACGAAAAGCGTTGTGGTGGGAGGTGAACCGTATGTGCGTTGGCGGGGTTACCTAGGGGGAGACCAGGAACCAATAAGGGAATAAGCATAGGGAGGGAACACACATCCTAAGTACAAAGAGAGTAGAGGGTATTTTGTTATAAGGGTAGAATGATTCGAAGTGAGTTAGAGTAGAAAGTTAGTGGAGATGAATATTTTGAGGGAGTGGTGTCATACTATGTAAATCTGTTAGTAAGTGTTAGAGTCAGAAGGGGGTTGAGGTTATATTTAATCACCCATTTGTAAATCGAATTATTATGAATAACTAAGAGTCACCCAAAATAATTGATAATGAAAATGTTAAAGAGAAAATCATAGGTAAAAGGTAATAATAAACGAAACCAGTGAAAGATTTAATAGAATTTGAAAATAAAATAAAGCTGTAAGGTGTGTAAATTTTTGGTCAACTTAAATGTGAATTGTTTATTGTAAAGTAATAACAACAATGTTAATGATAAGTGTTCTATGTTTTATTATGTCGTACTATGTTTGAATGAAAAATTATAAACATGTGATGTATTTTACCTTGTATAACTTTTGATATATATCTAGGGCAAGGTCATCCACTTGACCCAGAGAGATCAGCTGATGACTGATGTTTGATATATAGTATGTTTTTTACAATTGATTCGTAGATTTTATTTGTGTATCCATACTGAAATGATGAAATAATAAATTTTGTTGACAAAACGATTCTTTTTGGGAATCAAAAATTTTTTGAAAAAAAAAAACAAAATTTGTATTTTTGCTTGAAGTATAGATTGTGTTTTTGTTTCCAGGATATATTGTTGATTATATGTTAATGTGTTAACTGATTTATATTATTCATATTATATGTGTTGTAAACAAATGTAATGATAAGTGAATTTATGATTTAATAAGATGTTCAGTTTATTTGTTTTTTATGATTATTAGTAGCTAGTGAAGAAGGATTGTAGATTCATGTAAAAGACTTTGGGGTTTTGCTGAAATTAATGGTAATATAAAATTTTGATATTGGACTTAGATAAATTTTGAACAGAATTTAAATGATTTAATCTGATTTGTTCGATTTATTTTGATTTGAAAAAACAATGTAGATGAAATTTGAGAAAAGAAATTGAAAATAAAACAGAAATTATTTTGAAATTTGAAAGCAAGAAATGGAATGTAGATGTTATGATCAGTAATAATGAGTATGTGTATGCACCCAGTACTTAGTACTTGCTAAAGGCAACCCATTATGCATGTAAGGGGGAACATATTGGTTGAGGATCTGGTATGGTATAAGGCCAGTGTTTTAATTTTTTTGGGCGGAATGATAGAAGGTTAGGGGTACTAAGGTGAGTATCTGTCCGATTTTATGGTGTTGGGATCTCTAACAGAGAAGTCCAGTAATCTCGTTCAGGTGCAGCCATAGTCGCCAAGCTAGGGGGGTAGTTTACCCATGACGTGGTTTGAAATAAACGGGGGGTTGTTGGCGCCATATCCTCACCGATCCTCTTAGGTTAGCAATGAGAGTTTTTATGCTTTTGGGCATAAAACCTCTCATTTGGGGGGGGTATTGTAATGGGGCAAAAAGGGGGTCTTTATTTTTTATTAAATTCATAAATTTATTTGCTATCAGTGTGGCTAGTCCCAGGTAAAATAATAGTGGTTTCAAACAATGAACGCTGGGATAGCTTTTTGAGCGGGGTGTTGTCAGAAAGCGCAATACTGTTTTGGTAAATCAAATGTTTGTCACGTACTAGTACGCACCACATGAGCACGCGCGCAGGTACGACGCGTACCCAGTTCAACCGACGCTACAGAAAAATGGTTGAGACAGAACAAGTGCCTCACCATGTGCTTTGAAGCTGAAGGAAGCCGATTAGAGGCTCCACCTACCTGAGCCTACTGTATCGTCACCATGTAATATCGTCAACAACTTGGGCACATTGAAAATCCACGCTACCTGTACGTTGACGAACAATTTGTCGCATGAAGGCTGTGTGTTTCCGGTATGAGCAACCAGATGTAGTGGGGAGCTTTGTGCACAGTTGCCGCACAGTCGACACAGAACTCCAGACCACGCGTGGTCAATAAAAACATCACTCGAGCTAATCAGGGTCGGCCGACCAGTAATTTTGTTTTAAACTACAAGAAAAAATGTAATACAGTATTTAAATATCAGTGCAACATTAAACTACGACCAGTGAGCAAGATTAACAATGTGGTGAATTGAGAAAAAACTTTCGGACATACACTCAGTGTGGCACAGGACGGGAAGGAGCGCCGATGGTTAAGTACCCCACGAAAAATTTCACTGTATTAATAATCTCATTTTAGGGGGCTCTAAACAAAATAAATGGGGTTCTAAAGGTATGAGTGTGAGAATGTAGCAAGCTGGGTTGTCTTATTTGAATTAAGGCTTACAATAAGTATAAGATGTCAAAGCAAATGTTTTGTGTTATTCATATCTAAAAGTAACAGTAATATTTTAATTTTGAGAGAAAAGAAGAATAATCCATAAAGTTGAAGAAGTATAAAAATGAAATAAAATTTGAATTGTTTCACATAAACGAGAGTTGAGTATGTTACTGATACAACCTTGAAATCACGTTTGTATTCACAGTTCGTGTGACGAACCTGGCCTCAATTAAGGTAGGTGATATATATATATATATATATATATATATATATATTATTCTATAAATGTATTAATAAATAACTTCACAAACCGTTCGGCAAGAAATGCCACGTTCTCTAATAGAAATTTTGGACAAACTGTTAGTTGAAATTTCAAGCCGTTTCTCTAACATAAAAGAGTTAGAAAAAGGCTTTTTGCTCTGTAAATTTTAGGCGTTCGTGAATGATGGGAATATACATTTTTTAAGGAACAGCTTTCCCAAATCAATATTAAGTGCACTTGCAAAACTGTATCCACATGCCTTAAACAGTGAAGAATTGTTCAGTGACTTGAAAGACGTCAATACTTTTATTAAAAAGAGCAAAGGTTAACGGAGAACAAATGGACTTTACACCTCAGGGACTGCTACAATAAATTTCTTCAGTGGGATTGGAAGCCTACAAAACACTAGCAACAGCTTTAAAAAAATTTCTTACATTATCAGTGTCTGTGTCTTCTTGTGGAAGATCGTTTAGTAAACTTAAATTGATTAAATCGTACCTATGATCAAAAATATCTCAAGATAGGATATCAAATCTTTCGACACTTTCAACTGAAAACGACATTGCTTCGTCTTTAGATTGTACTGATTTAATAACCGACTTTGCAGCAATTAAGACCAAGAAAGTTGCATTTTAAAATGCCTCGTTTTAAATATTTATTAAACATTAAAAATAAATATTAAGTGTTTATTAATAGAAAATGGAACAATTAACCTGTAATGGTAAGTGATTTATTTTATTACTGTTAATGTAGTCTTTCTTTAACTTTATGTTGCTTTAGGATATTGTTTTGACGATACCCTTTAGGCCTACAAGAAATATGCATGTTTTTTAGAACATTTTTATGTTATAGATTTTTTATATTACTACATTTTTATAGTCTACATTTGTTACTATGTATACAAACTGAATACCGGTAATATTAATATGTAATTTCTTAATTTTGACTTAACAAATGTTCTTAAGATGTTTGTGGTACGTGCTTTCATACAAAAATCTACACATTTGTATTTATTAAGTACTTTGTCCACTGGATGGCCCTTCATTTTTGCAAGGCGAGGCGGCCGACGATCTCCTTGTCCCGGGCGCCAAAAAGCCTAGCGACGCCACTGATCTTAACACAATAAAGTTTGTTTTCTTTATGCATCATAAAGTAAGCGATCATATTACACTAATTGGAAAGGATTTTACTCATAACATAATTTAAATTACAGGTAATAATATATTTGAGTTAAAAAATTACAATAAATGCTCAAACCAAATATGTGTTTTGTAGGTAAACGTGTGGCTGATGGTTGTAAAGAGATAAGCCAGATATATTTACTTTTATATTTTGTCACATTGTTAATATTAGCCATTCTTGTGCTAATTTAACACAAACAAAAAATTAGAAAATACTAAAAGTTTTAAATTATGCTCAAGTACCATCTTAAGGGGAGCAGGTCATGGGCAGGGTCAAAAAATTGATTTTTCAAAAATTATGCTAAAAATTTCTGTTTCAGAAAATGTATAACATCATATACTTAATTCGCCATTTAATAGGAAAAAAATTTTGAATAGAAGTGTGCACTGTATGCGACGGGTGAACTGAGTGCACAACCCTAGCGTGTCTCGCTAACAAAATTCCCCATTGTACCTTACACTTGTTGTAGTACAGTTTTTGTTTCTAAGTCAATAGTATTTCATTTTTCATGTTGGATAACCTGTAAGAAGCAGACTCAACAGCTGATTGATTGCAGTCTAGTACATGCAAAAGCATGTAGGCTCTAGATTGTGAAAACTAAAAAAAAAAAAAAATGAAAGGAGTAAAACTAAAAGACGGGAAAATACTGACAGATAAATGAAGGCTCACTAATGAAGAAATAGATCAGCTTCAACAGTACTACAGACTAGCTATTAGGCAAAACCTTATTGGTGTTGAAAAAATGAAGAAGGCGATCTGAGCGACTTACTTTCATAAATTGTTGTCGGATGAGAAACCACAACATCAATTATGCCCTACCTACAGTGAAACATGGTATAAATATAATAAATTCTAGGAGAAATGTGAAAAATACACACATAAAAAACATTCATTACCAGAGGCAGTTATGGATGTTATGAAGCCAATATTCAGATTTATCAAATGTCAACCTACTAAAACGTTGCCTTCATGGGAAAAATCCAAAATCCCAATGAAAGTGTAAATGGAGTCATTTGGCAAACGGTACAGAAAACAGTTTTTGTAGGGTATCAAGTATAGAAACTAGGAGCAACAAATGCAGTCCTCTGTTTTAATGATGGTTCTTAGCAAAAGTAAATGTGCTTGAAACCTTGGGCTTCCGACCAGGTAAACTAATGATTGAAGGCCTGATGTAAATTGATGAGGAAAGAATAAAAAAAGCTGACAAGGAGGTGAGAGAAGAACATAAAAAGAAAAGAATAAGAAGAAGGCTAATGAAGAGGAAAAGAGAGGACAATGACAGTGCAGAATATTGCTCTAGAGCATTTTAGTTTAAGTGTGAAGTGTTGACAATCTTTTAAACTCGTTTCCCTGAAAGTACAGTTTTTTAGTCTTTAGGTACCATTTGTTAATAAACTATTTAACTCATCAACTTCAAATTTGGCACAAGTCTTCGTTATGTATGGTGAGTAATTTCATGCATTTTTGTTAAAATATATTAACTTTTACCATACTTGAAATTTTTTTGTATACAGTGGAACCTTGGATTGCGAGCATAATTCGTTCCGGGAACGTGCTTGTAATCCAAAGCGCTCGTATATCAAAGCAAATTTTCCCATAAGAAACAATTGAAACGCAGATGATTCGTTCCACAACACAAAAATATTTATTCCCATAACATTTCTAATACAAAATACAGTATAACGTAAAACAAATTAAACTGCACTTTACCTTACAATAGAGTCATTGTTGGTGTGAGGGAGACGAGAGAGATGACATGAGAAGGGTTATTGTGTAGCACGAATTTCACTAACGGAATCACTGCTATCTGTTGGCTCACTAGAATTGTTTTCTTTTCGTGCAACTTTAACAAGGAACCTGTCCAATGACTGTTGCTTTTGCCTCTTTTTGAGGATTTCACGAAAATGTGACATTGCATTGTCATTGAACAGATTCATCGCTCGCATTGCTACAGCCTTATTCGGGTGGGTTTTCTATAAAATTTTGCACCGTTTCCCACATTTTGCACTTCTCCCGAATCTCATTTGAAGTGAGAGATTCCTCTGACTTTTCCTCCTCCTCTTCACCGGACTAGATCTCCTCCATAACCTCCTCCTGTTGTTCGCGATGCAGGTCCATCAGTTCGTTGATGGTCAGTTTCTGGCTATGTTCTTCCACCAGCTCTTGAATGTCGGCGTTATTCACCTCCAGCCCCATGGTCTTCCCTAAGGACACAATTTCATCGACAATCGGCGGCTCATTTTCACCAGCAATCCCCTCAAAATCACGTCCAAGAACACAGTCAGGCCACAGTTTTCCCCAAGCAGAAGTGAGAGTTCTCTTGGTGACCCCATCCCATGCTTTATCGATGATCTTCAGGCAGTTCACGATGTGGAAATGATTTCTCCAAAACTCTCGGAGGGTAAGGTCTGTTCCTTCGGTCACTTCGAAGCATCGCTGAAATAGTGCTTTGGTGTATAGCTTCTTGAAGTTCGAAATGACTTGCTGATCCATAGGCTGGAGTAGTGTTGGGAGGAAGGAACTTAACCTTAATGAACTTGAATTCCTCCAGTAAGTCGTCCTCAAGGCCTGGAGGATGAGCAGGAGCATTGTCCATAACCAGCAAGACTTTGAGCGGCAGATTATTATCTAAAACGTATTTCTTCACTACAGGACCAAAGACCTCGTTCATCCATTCAACAAAGAACATACGAGTGACCCAAGCCTTAGTGTTGGACGTCCACATAACATTTAACTGGCTCTTCTGCACCTTGCATTTCTTGAAGGCTCGTGGATTCTCGGAATGATACACAAGCAGGGGCTTTACTTTTAAATCCCCGCTGGCATTAGCACACAATAACAGTGTTAAACGGTCTTTCCTGGGCTTGTGACCGGGCATTGCATTCTCTTCTGCTGTAATGTAGGTCCTCTTCGGCATCTTTTTCCAAAAAAGTCCTGCTTCATCGCAGTTAAAAACTTGCTGCGGCAGGTAACACTCGGTAACAATGAGCTTCTGGAACTCAGCAGTGAATGCCTCAGCTGCCTTAGCATCCGAACTTGCAGCCTCCCCGTGCCTCGCAACACTATGGATGCCACTTCTCCTCTTAAAGTTATCAAACCATCCCCTGTTGGCCTTGAAGCTTTCTTCGATTTCTGTTGACGTACGCGTACTACATGGCAGTTTACTTACGAGGTTGGCGTACAACGTCTTTGCCTTCTCGCAGATTAAATTCTCGGCCACAGTATCACCTGCTAGTTGCTTATCATTTATCCAAACGAGAAGCAACTTTTCTACATCTTCCAGAACACGTGGCCGTTGCTTTGATACTCTTGTGACTCCTTTTGCTGCATCTAGCCCTTTTATTTCTTCTTTCTTCTTTAATATTGTGCAAATCGTTGACGTAGACTTGTTATAAAATCTCGCAATATCACCCACTCGCATACCTCGTTCATGCTTTTCGATCATTTCCTTTTTAACTTCCATCGTAATCATCTCCTTCTTCCGACCGAATTCCTTTTCAGCCTTCTTTTCCTTCACTGGGGCCATTGTTGCAGTACAGTTATAACACTAATGAAAGAAACAAAACATGTATACGCTCGTACGGTGTTGACTATGCGAGCGAGGCACGCCAACTGAAGTCCAGCGCGGGAGAATATTACACACAATCGCCCAGGAAAGAGAAGCAGAGGGGAGGGGAAAACGTAGGCTCAGGGGAGGGGAAAATGTAGGCACACGTGACGCTCGTATTACGGAACCTCGCTCGCTTATCAAGTTACAATTTATTTAAAATTTTTGCTCGTCTTGCAAAACACTCGTAGACCACGTTACTCGCATTCCGAGGTTTCACTGTATTTAAAAATAAAAATTTTTTTTCTCAAAAACTATTTAAGCTATTTTGTTCATTTAGCATGAAATTAAGTACCTAAGCATTGATGTGTTCTCCATATGATTAACATGGGAGTACCGCCCATGAACTGCTCCCAAAAACAAATAATTATAAAATACTAAAAGTTTTAAATTATGCTTAAGTATCATCTTAACACAATAAAGTTTGTTTTCTTTATGCATCATAAGTAAGTGATCGTATTACACTAATTAGAAAGGATTTTACTCATAACATAAATTAAATTACAGGTAATAATATATATTTGAATTAAAAAATTACAATAAATTCTCAGACCAAATACGTTTTGTAGTAGGTAAATGAGTGGCTGATGGTTGTAAAGAGATAAGCCAGATATATTTACCTTTATGTCACATTGTTAATATTTAGTCATTCTTATGTTAATTTAATGCAAACAAAAAATTATAAAATACTAAAAGTTTTAAATTATGGTTAAGTATCATCTTAACACGATAAACTTTGTTTTCTTTATGCATCATAATGTAAGTGATCGTATTACACTAATTAGAAAGGATTTTACTCATAACATAAATTTAAAATATAAAAAAAAAACTGTTATCTAACATATCAAATAATATCAACATTGCTACAGTACAGTTTTCACAAATAACAACAAACAATACTCCTTGATATGACTAATTTGTACAAACACAGTAATACTGAAACAAACATGGTCAGCTTATTTTGTGATTCTTAACCAGGTTACAGGCACCTGATAAGGGAAAAGCTCAATGTTTATAGGTGTCCCCACAGTACAAAAAATGTAGAATTTAAAATTCACAAAAAAAGTTAAAATTCAGTGACTGTTTCACATGTTTAACAATGACTCCCCTATAGGTTTTCATGGCCCAAACTTGTATTTTTCAAATGGTGTGTTTTAGTCTGTAATTTGATCTTCAGCTACATGTTTCGACTACAACTCACAATCAGCAGGTGTCTTGGCTGAAGATCAAACAGTACAATACTAACATCAGGAAATCCATAATCAAAACATTTTCTGTGCTCTTTGGAAGTAAACTGCATACCTTAGATCAGATTGGATACATCTTGAAGGAACAAGTTAGACTTTTCCTAAACTAAACTAAGCAGCTATCTTTACTATAATCCAATCACATGTTATCCAACAAACTGTATTACAGCACCACGTTCTATTATAAAACACATAAGTGTATACACTAGCATCTACCTGTACATTTTCCTATCCAGAATGTGAAGCAGCACAGGTGGGGGGGGGGGGGGAGGCAACATCATCACTGTATCTGCTGACACTAGCGCCGTTTTGGTGCACTTTGATATTAATTTGGTTGAGCTATACACCAATGTTGTAAGCGTACTTTGCTGTTCAAATTTAACCTAATGTAAGAAATGTCAAAGCATTATTTGTTTTCCTTTGTGTAATAAACACCACTTTGAGAAGTTTTAAATTCTAATTATTCAAGATAAGGTGAGAATAGGTTGCCTTTTTTGTTATATGTTAATTCATTAAATTTACTTAAAATGCAATTTTTGTTGTACAAAATTAGAGATATCGAAATGATCAATCTGTGAAGGACGCATGGCCACCTGGGAAAATTTCGTATAGTTTATAAATAGATCTGTTTCGGCTGACTTAACAAGGGAAATTGAGGTAAATTAACTATTACTAATGTCTAGTTAAGTAATAAATATAAATACCTAAACAGTTATATGGTGGTTTAATAAATTCTATAAAAGATGAATAGCC
This sequence comes from Magicicada septendecula, assembly GCA_034769895.1. Classification (NCBI taxonomy): domain Eukaryota; kingdom Metazoa; phylum Arthropoda; class Insecta; order Hemiptera; family Cicadidae; genus Magicicada; species Magicicada septendecula. The sequence goes on along the minus strand of CM068376.1, from coordinate 323,526,646 downwards.
TGTTTCTATGGGAATTGGTTCCTGCTCATATCACTTGATTATAAAAAAGTCTGCATTGGCCAACCTGAAAACAAAATTATGACATTTTTCGTTAAAATTTTTATGTTTGTTTTGAACTACATTTCGGTACGTGTTTGCGATTTGTAGTTAATATTATCCGAATCAAATACAAATGACAATTTTAAATAAGCCATATTCTTTTAAATAACATAAGATTAAATAATTCCAGTTTATAATATTTATATTTGATTTATTAAAATTAAATTGTGTTCCTTTATTACTCACAATTACTGTATGTATCTTACTGATGAAAATACTATGAAAACCTATGCTGGATAGCAAGTAACTGTAATGCAATGAAAAAATTACTACTAATAATGTCATGTTAACTAATGCAAGAAAATGAATAAAAAAATGAATAGTTCTAATAAACACTTTGGTTATTTATCACTGTTTTTATAGTTCACTTAAGTTTTCTGTCCAAAGCAGAATCGATTGCTAAATAATTTCATTTTGTAACAATTATTTCAAATTTGTGTTATGGATGATGCTGGGGATCACAAAATTCCTAAGATAATTGTGAGAATGCTGTTATTCAATCTTTTACGATTAGGCCTACATAAAATTGTTAATAAACACGAGAGGACACTCGTAGGAACACCGCTAAACAAACCGAAAATAAGTTATGGCCTATAGGTTAAGTTTACAAAATATCTCACTGTTGATGTAGTTGTCAGACTCGTCGGTAGAGCGGCAGTGTTATCCCCTGCTGCACCCCCAGCCATTGTGCATCCACATTCTGTATAGGAAAACGTATAGGTAGACGCTAGTAACTGAATACTAACAAATTCCGTGTTTATACGGTACATATACATATTTCATTTTCTAAAATAATGTACTATGCCAAATTTTCTTCTGTTTTATAATATTTTATGACTATGCCAATTAGTTAATATTTATACACTGATTCAATTTAGGTGTTCTTAAATTTGGACAGTTTAAATTGAACTTTATGAACTTTCCACATTTACTTCTAAATCACCTTCTGAATGGATGAAACGCATATCCAGCATTTTCCATACAGTAAAAAAGGCAAACAAGATTAAAACAACAGAATGAATAAGAGGGGTGGCGTTTATGGTTGTTTTTCTGATTTTGTGCTGTCAACCTCTTATGCACTTTTTTTTGGCACAGATCAAGAGGTTTATCTACAAACGTATCCGATTTTCAGTCTTTTATAAGGTTCTTTTTTTTTACATACCGACTACATTAAGCCATTTATAATATGACAAACAAGTTCTACAACTAAATTGGGTGTTCCTAGTGCATTCTATACTGAACAGAAATGCTGAGAATACAGTCTACCAGTTAATTTTGAAGAAAGTGAGAAGACGAAAAAAGAACATGTAAATATGAAAGCCCTAATCTATGAAAGCAGTATTTGCTTAGAATAGATTTGTTAAAATTCATGACAACATTGTGAATGATTAAAGTATCTCGTTGGGAATATTAGATGTTAATACGTCTCCCAAATATTACAAGTTAATAAGTTTATCTTTCAGGATGTGGATAAAATTCAAAAGATGGGTGTGAAAGACTTTAGGTAAAAGGATATACAACAGGTAAAAAATACAGATTTACAAAGATGAATTAATTGAATACCTGGAAAACGACAACAATTTGTTTAAACTCATACTTGTGAATGAATACATTTTTTTTTTAAATGTATTCGTTGTGTTTCTTGTTATTTTATTCAATAAAAAAACTGTTGTAATCGTCAATTATAGTTAATGTACTTACATCATAATTGTTACTTAGAAGTGAGAGTGTAATAAATTGTCATTTGGCAAACACATACGCCAGACTGTATACCACACTAATGTTTTGAATTTAAAATAGTTTTAGGGAACTTTCCCAGGGTTTGTTAATTAGATTTCACCCTCAGAAGAGCAACTGTCAGGAAACAATAATCGTAAACTTTATTTTATGGGCAACCAGAGTTTACTTAAGCCCTTATCCGGACAAGCAGCTGTGGTATATTAAAAAGCCAATCAATTAGGATACACAGGAGGACAGATTTATGAAAAACATAGGAAGTCTGATGACACGCATAAAGTAAAAGTTAATGGTGACAGGGGCCAGACAGAACACATAAATGTCGCCATAAAGTTGATATCCTTTTGGGGTAAGTCAAATAAAATTAGTCAGGGTGTGAAGATGCATTGTATTTCCATGCGAATTTTAATCTAAACAAGGGAAACCCCACCAAATCGTGACGTAGATTCACATGATGCAATCTTGAACGAATAGTTTGTAAGTCTTATGAAATTGTAAGAGGTTTTCCTTCACTTTTATTAGTTTTAGCCTATCATAGTTAAGGTTTTAGAATTAAGAGGAAGGAACAGTCCAATCACTGAAAATAAGGCTTACACCCAAGATTGTGTATTTGCTCGAGAAGTTAGATTTGATCGTAAGAGATCCGAGAGAAATTACATCTGTCTCACTTTGACTTTTATCTGTGTTAGAATGTGTTCTAAGAGAGCCATCTAGCCAGTGGTAGTCAAACTTTTTGTCTTTGTCAATTTTTAAAGAGTAACTAAAAGTAGTTAGATTATTTTGTTGAACTCAGTACTAGTAAGTGAAGGTACTTAGAGTTTAAAAGTAATTGAATTACGTTAATTTCAAGAACATTTGTTATAAAGGAAATTGGAGAAATTTTGTATTTGCTAATCATCAATAAATTGTCTTCAGAGAACGGTTCATATTAATGACTTAAATTCACCTCCGGAGCTACAACAACTAACAGTTGTAGCCTAGCAGCCACTCGACAGGTTACAACATTAAAAATCTGATGTCAGGTGTGGAGGTGTTCAAGAGGTGACAACGGACTTCGAAGAAGACGAAGGTGATCAGCAGTTGTGGAAGCATAACTGGAGTGCAGCAGGGTCAATCCATATCAAATGGTCCAGAGGCAGTTGCTTCAATATTTTAGATTTTTTTTTTTTTTAATTTGTACACTTGTTTCCCTATTCATTCAGAAGAGAAAAATATATTTATTTTTTGTAATTTATTTTACGAGTGGTTTTAATGTTTCAAAAATGGTGAAATATCAGTTGCAGACCTGCCTTGTTCTGGGCGACCCTTGACGAGCAAAACGGAAGAGAACATTGAGAGAATTCGTGAGCTGGTCATGGAAGATCATCGCAGAACTGATGAACTTACTGATTTGACTGGACTGTCTTGGAGTTCCTGTCAACGCATTTTAAGTGAAGATTTAAAAATGCATCGAGTTGCAGCAAAGTTTGAGCCTCGTGTGCTCACCCATGATCAAAAACAGACTTGATTGAATGTGTGCCATGAATTGTAAGAACAGTCAGAAAATGACCCTGATCTTTTTTTCAAAAATAATTACTAGTGATGAAAGCTGGTGCTACGGATACGATCCAGATACCAAACAGCAGTCAAATAAGTGGAAGACGCCATCTTCCCCACATCCCAAAAAGGCAAAACAAGTGAAGTCAAATGTGAAGACTATGTTGATTTGTTTTTTTGATGCTAGTGGAATTGTTCACACAGAATTTCTTCCTCCGCGTCAGTGTTAACCAGGAATTTTACCTGTTGGTATTTAAACGTTTATGTGACGCAGTGTGATGAAAACGCCCTGAATTGTGGTAGAGTGGGGAGTGCATTTTCACCATGACGTGTCCGCCCACATGGTGTTGAGTGTGCAACATTTCCTGACAAAAAATGGCATAGCCCCCTTCCCCATCACCCATACTTGCCAGACCTCGCTCCGTGCGACTTCTTTTTGTTTCCTCGCATGAAAAGAGAGCTTAAAGGAAAACGTTTTGTGGATGTGGAAGTAAAGAAAAAAAATGATGGAATCACTAAAAGGCATTACTTTGGAAGAGTTCCAGGACTGTTTCGAGAAGTGGGGAAAACGTCTAGACAAGAGCTTAGCTTTAAATGGAGAGTACTTTGAAGGAGATAAGTTTGTTAACTTGTAAAAATAAATAAAACTGTTTATATATGAAAATTCCGGTTATTTTTTGGTCCACCTCACAATCATCAATTATAATTAATGTACTTATATCATAATTGTTACCAGAGCCGTTTTTACCTATGGGCAAACCCGGCAGATGCCGAGGGCCTTGACTTTAAAAGGGCCTCAAACCAAGGCGTGTTGAAACAAAGACAAAAAGCGCTAAAACCTAAATGCTTGAGGGACAGCACACTCTACGCATGCTAAACCAGACTAAAAGCATTAAACCATAAATGCTCGGGGGACAGCAAGATCTACGCGTGCTTAACCAAAACAAGAAGGTTGGTTGGTATTTGGATAATACAAAGTTATAACTTGTGTAACTAATAAGATTAAAAGTGTAAAAATACTATAGATTGGTGAAATTATAAGGCACTTCGTACCTCGTACGGTCGTATCTATAAAATCGTTAAAAGTAATTGACTTGTTTCAGTTTATATTCGGTACTTATTATCAAATTTATAAATCAGTCCCCTCGTCGAGAAATTTTGGTAATGTACATGACGCATTTACTTTCGGTAACATTCCCTATACGCAGACACGCGCAACATAAGGCACAAGAATCCCAGTAAAGTTGGTAAACATGTATACAGCACTATCTGCTGATCTAAAATCTAAATATAATATACTAGGATATTTGCCATTGCCGGAGTTGTTTTTCATTGCCTTTCATGTTTTTTGCAACGCAACTGTAATTGCATTTTATTGACATTTTATTAATTAAATGATGGTTGAATAAGAGACAATGACTTTGCATTAACCCGATATTAGTTTTTTTATACGTGCTGTGAATAGAAAAATAAAATTAGTTAACTTTAAACTAAGGTAAGTAAAATGGTGTATTATTATTAAATACTTTTTTGTGCTTCTTAGGTTTTATCTTATTAGTATGTTTTTTAACGCACTCTAAATTGTTCATATCAATACTTCATTTTAAATTCGCTAACGCTTAGAAACTAACCTCAAATTAGACTGACAGTGATATTATGCTATTTACTTGGTCCGAAGTAAAAAAGATTTTGGTTCGTAGCTTTGAATGACATATCAGAAACTTTTAAACATGTATATCTGTAAAAAAGTGGATGTATGCTTGAATGAAAATGTAATGCGCACCTTTAGAAAATGATGTAGGGCTTTTAAAATTTTGTTCTGTATTGGTATGTTATCAGTGTAAGGTTATGTCTCATAAATTTTGCAAGGTCGAATTTTAGGTCGTAGAACACAAAAAAATATTAGATTTCTGGTATGTCAATTCGAAGATTATCAAAAATGATCTATTTACATAATAATATTATGCACCATTAATTCATTCGGATATGTCATTGCTTAACTGACTCATTTCTTATAAAAAACATAAAAGTCATTAGTAGATTTTTTTTTTTTTATTCTAAACTGTTCTAGATCGATTTTGATTCTGTGAAATTTTGAAACAAAAAATGAAGTGTTTTGAAAGTAGTGCTCATAAATGCCGAAAAATTGAAAGAGAAAAAATTTAATTGATAAAACTCGTAAGGTATCGTCTTTCTTTCATGTCGTACCAAGCCAATCGGAAATTGAAAGAAGACCCTATAATTCACCTTCATCAACTGAACCTCAGAATCATCTACTCATAGACAATAATGATCCAGCTATTGAAGTATCACAGTTCTCTTCATCTACATTTTCTGAACAAGGCGGTCAAATAGTTTGTAATTTGGAAAGGGAATCACTCATTTCACAACACATTCAAGAAGAGTTTTCACATAATAATCATTCGAAACAGAATACACATGAAATGAACACACATTCAACTCAAAATGATAAAGGTGAACAAATAGAGGTTGAAGAATTTCTCAGCTTAGATATTGCATTATGGGATTTAAATAGAATTTCAAAAACCCAACTCCAAGAATATTTTATTCGAAAAGGGCCTTCATGCTATCAAAATTTAGGTAGTGATTTCAGTAAATCTATTAAGAGTATACGAATTTTTAGAAAAGGGAAAACAGGTTTCTCAAAAGCGAAGTTGCCAATTGAAATTTTTTTATAAAGAACTTCAAAATGGAGAAAAAGTAAAACGAGACTGGTTGTTATACTCTCCATCCACCGGTAAGATTTAATGTTTCGTTTGCAAACTCTTTGGTTCTACTTTGATGCCCACAAACCCTTTCAATTCCAATGGTTTCAACGATTGGAAGCATGGTGCTCAAGCTGTTTCATTTCATGAAAACAGTCAACAGCATCGTGCTTCTTTACTGTCATTTCTTAACCATTCTTCTATGTCTGGGAGAATAGACTCTGAGATTCAAAAGCAAGTGAACGAGGAAAGAGATTACTGGCGTCAGATTTTAACTAGAATTGTTTCCGTAGTAAAATTTCTTACTGGACGAGGACTTGCTTTGAGGGGTGATGTTGAGGAATTTGGGTGTATAAACAATGGAAACTATTTAGGACTACTTGAATTAATTAGTGAGTATGATCCGATTTTGAAGGAGCATATAAAAAAGTATGGTGGTGCTGGCAGTGGTACAACGTCTTACTTATCACCAAGTACTTGTGATGAATTTATTCATATTATGGGAAAGCGAGTGCTTCAAGAAATTATAAAAGAAGTAAAGGCTTCCAGATATTATTCAATATCAGTAGACTCCACGCCAGACGTTGCACACATCGATCAGTTAACATTCATCATTCGATATGTTTTGTTTGGAGAGCCTACTGAAAGATTTTTAAAGTTCCTTCCTACATCTGGACATTCAGCAGAGAACTTATTCGATGAAGTAGTTAACTTTTTGAATGAAATTACCATACCAATTTCTCATTGTCGGGGTCAATCATATGACAACGCATCTAATATGAGTGGTTGTTACAATGGCCTTCAAGCAAAAGTCAAAGAATTAAACGAATTAGCACAATTTATTCCTTGCTCAGGCCATTCGTTAAATTTGGTCGGAGTTTCTGCTGCTGAAGGCATCCCAGAGGCCGCTAGATTTTTTACTTCGTACAATAATTGTATGTGTTTTTCTCATCATCTACATCTAGATGGAGGATACTGTTGGATTCATTGACAGGAAAGAAGAAAGTTGTAAAGGCCTTATCTACAACTCGTTGGTCTGCTCGTGCAGATTCAGTCACTGCACTGTATGATAACTATGCAGAAATAAAATCAGCATTGCAAAAAATTGAGGACGATGATGATCAGACAGGAGAGACAAAAGTTAAAGCTTCAAGTTCAATTGCATCCATGCAAAAGTTTGAGATAGCGTTTTTAACTCTCGTGTGAAATGATATTTTAACTCGGATAAATAAGGTAAATAAAGTTTTGCAAAAACCAACAATGCCCTTTCAACAACGGTGACGATATTGAATTCCCTGTCTGAGTATATTAATAAGAAAAAAGATAGCTTTGAAATGTATTTTACAAAACAAAAAAATTTATTGGATCTACTTTGAGTACTTTCGAACAATGCACTAAAGAAACACGCGTTTCCAAACGCAATTCAAGAATTAAGTTTTTTGACAATTCTCAGACGCCTGATACTGTTTTTACACTGAAGGAGAATCTAAAGATAAAAGTTTTTTACCTGTTATAGACAAATTAGTTAATAACTTGAAAGACAGAGCCTCAACATATTATGTAATAGCTGAGAGATTTTGATTTTTAGAAAATTTGGTTGTTCTCTCTGAAAGTTCCTTAAAGACTCCCTGCAATACTTTTTCGAGAATATATAAAAATGATGTTTGCGAAAAAGAGTTATTTGAAGAGTGCCTCCATCTACAAGGTTTTTTAAAAGAGCATGTACACTTGGAGAAGCTTCTTTTAAAAACAGAAGACGACGATAAAGAAAAGGATGATAAAGATGAACTCGATAATCACGATGAAGAAGAGACTATCAAGAATGATGTTCATGATAGTGGGGCTTCATTTATATCCAAAAAACTAAATCTTAAGAAAACTTATAAATATTTGTATGATAATGGACTTTTATCTGTTTTCCCAAACATTGAAATTTGCTTGAGAATTTGTTTATGCTTGATGGTATCTAATGCATCTGCTGAAAGGTCATTTTCTAAACTTAAACTTGTGAAAAATTACCTTAGGAATAGTATTAAACAAGAGCGATTAAACGCCTTAAGTATTCTCAGCATAGAAAATGATATAATGAGTAAAATTAGTTTTGATGAAATAATTGATGATTTTGCGGAAAGAAAGTGCAGAAAAAACAATTTTATTTATTTTAGCTTTTATTTTTTGATCATTAATTTTTAATTTTATATGTGAGTGTATTTATTTATTTATTAATTGAATAGTCTCATGCAAAAAGGGACATAAGAGAACTTAAAAAAATAATTGAAAAAATGAAAATCGCCTATTTTTTTGGAATACTTAATATAATTTTAATTAAAGCATACAAATTATATCTTTTAGTTTAAAACAATAATATTCAAGGCTCAATTTTTCAAAATCTAGTATTCTAAAAAAATTAAGCTCATTTTAATTTTTCCAACCATTTTTTCAAATAGATTTAAGTCTCTTTTTGCATGGGCCTATTTGTTACTTACTTAATTATACATCATTTTCTATGTAGACGATTGTAGTATCTATAAGCATATTCTTATCTGTTAAATATAAATAAATAAAATCATTATTTAAAAAATTTTGAGTTGTGATTTTTGTAAAGCAGTCTGTATTTATTAATTTAATAAACCAAAAAAACTTAATAATTTGTATTTTTCATTGCAGTGCGTGAAAAATACATTTTTACTACCATGTGATTTTTTTTAAATTGCATTTACATTTTACGCCCACATGCAACGAAAAATATCGTATATATCTCGGACGTTTAATGTAAAACTCTTGTGTGCATAATATACTATACTTGGGGCCTCATTTTCGGGTCTGCCGGGGGCCTCTAAGGTCCTAAAAACGGCTCTTATTGTTACTTAGAAGTGAGAGTGTAAGAAATTATCATTTGGCAAACACAGACGCCCGACTGTATACCACACTAGCAGATGTTTTGAATTTAAAAATACTTTTAGGGAACTTTCCCAGGGTTTGTTAATTAGATTTCACCTTCAGAAGAGCAACTGTCAGGAAACAATAATCGTAAACTTTAGTTTATGGGCAACCAGAGGTTACTTAAGGCCTTATCTGGACAAGCAGCTGTGGTTATTAAAAAGCCAATCAATTAGGATATACAGGAGACAGATTTATGAAAAACATAAGAAATCTGATGAGACACATAAAGTAAGAGTTAATGGTGACAGGGGGCCAGACAGAACACATAAATGTCGCATTAAAAATTGATATGCTTTTGGGGTAAGTCATATAATTGGTCAGGGTGCGAAGATGCGTTGTACTTCCATGAAATTTTAATCTAAACAAGGGAAACCCCACCAAATCGTGACATAGATTCACATGATGCAGTCTTTAATAAAGTCTTATAAAATTGTACGAGGTTTTCCCTCACTTCTATTAGATTTAAGTGAGGGAACCTCTCTTCTATCAGAGTTAAGGTTTTAGAATTAAGAGGAGGGAACAGTCCAACCACTGAAAATAAGGATTATACCCATGACTGTGTATTATCAAAACTCAAGCACTTGCTCAAGAAATCAGATTTGATCATAAGAGATCAGAGAGAACTTAATCTGTCTCACTTTGATCTGTGTTAGAACGTGTTCTAAGAGAGCCATCTAACCAGTGATAGTCATACTTTTGTCTTTGTCAATTTTTAAAGAGTAACTAAAATTAGTTATATTATTTTGTTGAACTAAGTACTAGTAAGTGAAGGTACTTAGAGTTTAAAAGTAATTGAATTACGTTAATTTCAAGAATATTTGTTATAAAGGAAATTGGAGAAGTTTTGTATTTGCTAATCATCAATAAATTGTCTTCAGAGAAGAACAGTTCATACTAATGGTTTAAATTCAGCTCCGGAGCCACAACAACTAACAGTTGTAGCCTAGCAGCCACTCGATAGGTTACAACAATACACAGAGTAAATCCTCCTAACACCTGCGTCATCTGTTGATTATGGTCTGAATCCATGTTTGCACTGCCTTAATGCAAGGTTTATGCCATTATATGTTATTTCTTAACCACTGCAAGAAGTATGAGATTTTATTTGTAGATAATCTTGGTCTACACAGTTTGCCTGGCGTCTAACATACCAATCATGCCACAACATCTAGATTGTCATTTCCCTACTAGCCTTTTCCCTGCCAAGCAGTCTTAACAATGGAGTGCTCCTGTCTTTAAAAAAGCTCAATTTTTCATGTCTTACTTGAAGATTACAAATACCTCTGATGTTTTGGACTGCAAATCCACCTTTAACCACTATTAGGGTGTGTATAGAATTAAATCTTGCAAACAGTGGCATAGATAAAATGTGCATATTACTTCAATTTGTTTGTGTTTTTCACATTACCTGTTTTATGGTATTTCACACAAAACAAAATGTCGAAAAATAAAAGTTGACTGTAATGCTGGATCACTGTTTACTGTTGTTTTATACCTTATAATGGTGGCATTTCTTACTCACTAGCCCTGCTTTTGAAACATTGTTGGACAAATGGAAAATGGATATCCTAACGTAGGGCCTAAGGAATATCTATTCAAAATTCCTAATGAATATGTTCATTAATTTAAGCATGAAAGCATTTCAAACAAACTGACATCTTTCATATATTAGTATGGATATCAATTTAAAAAATGCACACTCATATTTTCCAAGGCTGGGTGAGATGTTCATGTTATATACATAAATACATGTAACACAGGTTAAGAACCACACAGAATATGTCAAAATACATACATAGCTGAATCGATACACGTAATTATTACTGTTGTCAGTTATATGATATGGAATCAAATGTTTACAAACAGGATTGCTAAGTCTAAATACATTTATGTATAAGGCAGCTTCTGGTTTCTCACTGTAGTTGACACTGATCCAACTATGAAGGTTCAACTGACTTTTAAAATTGCATGTACAATTTGCATTAATAGGCAGCTTGAATAACTATGAATTTTGTATCACACAAACCAAACTTTACTACCCCCCCCCCTAGATGTGGGGCACACGGCAACAGCTGTAAAGTGCTTCTAAAATTTTACACAAAACAGCTTAAGACCAGACCAACACAATTAAATATATATAATAAACTGATACATTATATACAACGTATAATTATTTTTTTAATTTTTGGTATAATTTTGCTTTTTCAAGAACTGAATAAATGTTGACATGCCTAACACAGTTACAATTTTTTAACAGTGTGAACCATTAATCTTTACAAAATTGTATTGTTACGTGCATGTTTCAATACAGTGTTTTTTTTAACCGTTGGTCACATGGGATAATCTATGTATAACTGTTAAAGTCTGTGGTACTCAAAGTGTTAATTCAGAAATTCCATTACTTTTAGACTTTAATTTACCTCAGTGAAGCTTTGCTGCACAACACGATACAGTTAATTTGCAACCAGGAACAATTTATTAAATGTCTTATATTTTCTATCCAGTGGCTAGAAATCAAGTTACTGCCTTAAATAAATGACAAGACAAAGCACTAGATAGATTGCAATTAATCATATTTAAAGCCTTTGTTTTTTAATGGCTGGTTTATTACTCAGTGTGATACTTAACAAAAAAATACACTGATTAAATTCAGCTACTTACAATGTCATGCCTTCATAACAATGGACCAGTGCTCTAGACATCTGAAGATTACTAACAGGTTTTTGACAGGAAACCCATTTCTTTACAATAAAATACAGAAATGCATAAAGATAAGAGTAAATATTAAATCCAATATTATGACAGAATCCTATTTAGTTAGCATTCCATGGATAATAATTTTTATAATATAACAATTATAATAATTTTTCCCCAAGTACTGGACCAACTAGGGTGGGATTCCATCAGGCGCCTGTTTCATAAAAATGTTTCTGACCCCACTACTATTGTTTAACATTTCTTCTCTCTTTGCATTGCCAGTAAATGCTAAAGTACACAAGAAACTAACAACAAACATACTGGGATCGTCATTATTTTAGTGGACAATGTTATTGCAAATAATTCTTACAATTATGTCATATAATTAGTCTCTTAATAACATGATTGCTTTGTAATCTTGTAACTAATGCACTTAATGGCTAAAACATAATTCAAAGCACAGTTCCCTAATGTTTCTAATATACACATAACAACATTAAATAAGACTAATACCTATTCTTTCAGTTGGTAAAATTTGTTAATCATGTTCCTTCAAAAAATAACACATCCTTAAATATTGTTTGTTATCAACTCACTACAGAAAAGCTCAGATAGTTAAATACTACTGCCTACTCAGTTTTATTAATGTCAACATATTTAAGTTTAAAAACTACTGTTTTAAAACAATACTAGTTTTTAAATTATATGAATATTAGACACTTTTTGAACTACAGTTAAATTAATTGTAAAGATAAAATTAGTATGATACATTTTCATATGAATTGAATCAATGAATAAAGTTACTAGTGTGATTACAACACATAAATTTCTTGTCCATATATGAGAATCTGACATAAGCAACGCCAATTATAAAATTAGCTTACACAGTTGTAGTGTCAAATAACAATTATGGAAATAAATGGACAGATACACGCTCCACAATAAGAAAACTGAAAGCAAGGCAATAATTAACTACAGGATTCAAGTGTACACAAAACTTGATGCAGACTACATGATCATTTTTGATTGAGAAGGGCACACATATTTTTTCCTTTAAAACCCCACTGTACCCTTGGTTTTAATAATCCCGTCTGTGCTTGTTTAAAAAACTCTTACAAAAACTAGATTTCACCATGTCTTCAAAGGCTGTAAGTCCTGATCAACAACACTTTGAAACTGAATACTGTGATGCAATTTAAAATCAGAAGAAACAATTTTATAAGCTAATATTATATAACATAACATAACAAATACATAAGATTACATTACATAACAAATGACATGCTAATATGAAATATGTCTAATCGCAGAGAAATAAGTGACCACATCAAGATCCAAATCTCCACAATATTCCCAGTAATGAATTGAAATAGCAATAATATGATATAATAGAGGCTGCTTACCGTGTGGGTTTGATAACAATAGCCAAATGATATTAACTGGCAACATGCTAGAGACCATAACTACAAAATACAAATTTCTCTATAACATATTTTAAATTAAAGTTATGGGTTTTACACAACCACAGAATGTATTGCAATAACTTAACAGAATGGTAGCCAAAGCATGCGACCCTTTATCTTTTAATTCTGCAATATGCTTTGTAGAAATATTTCATATCTGATAACTTATTTGCAAAAGAAATATGACACAAAACGAACATACAAAAAAATACAACAGTTTTGTTGGAAATAATAAAATAAAAATAAATAATTCGAAGGACACTATATTTTCTTACACAATAGTTTTATTTTTATATAATTTTCTTCTCTGAGGCAGTGAGTATTATTTAACCAATCTTTTTATCTTTTTATTATGTCATAACTTCAATTGATTTGTTCATAATCATGTATATTTGATTTGTAAGTGGTTTAATTGAATCATGAAGTTATTTTGTTATGAGTTTTACAAATGCTTTGTTTAGATTTCTGCACAACAAAAAAGTTTAAGTCTTTGAATTTTTTAAAATTAACTACTAATTAAATTAAATTAGGGTGTTTAACCATTTAACCTCCTGATTAACAATTAAACTAAAAAAATTATTATAATAATTGTTATAATTTGATTCAACTAGCAAGTAATGTTTAGATCAAGCAATTACCAATACAATTACAAAAGGACAACACTATGTACTTGCCACTGAAAAGCATATTTTGACATGTCCAAATTTCAATGACCTTCATAATACTTCATTTTGCAGCTCAGAGGGTGAAAATGGCTGATCACATTTACAAATAAATAAATTAAGGTAGATCTGGAGCACTCAAACTAACAAATACCTTCAGTAATCTAACAAACAATATGCACAATATATTATGGAATTACTTGTGACCTCACTTCATGTTCTCACCATGCCTTCTCTAGTTTTTAAACCACGAGTTACAGTTGCAATCAAATATAGTACTGCCCAGTACTACTATTTAAAATATAAATAAAATACATTATTATTTTGTTTATAACATTGCACTGACATATATATATATATATATATATCTTAACTGTGAAATTTTTAAATTATTACACAAGGATTACATAAGGCTAGAGAAATTCTGATTGCTTGATTAAATATGGAACACTATCAGCTCTCATGTTTACCAATCTTACAATTAATACTGTCTATATGGATTTAACAAGAACCAAATAATATCATCAAAAAACATGACAAGTTTCATTGATACCTTAACAAAAGCACCTAAATTACAATAAAGTAACATTTTTTAACAAACATAAGCACCATTACATTCATTATATTGTTTATCACTGGCACACACTTTCGGCTGGCAAAATACAAAAGCTTCTTCGCAGAAAATGTTCTAACATTTTACAAATGTTCATTTCGCACAGACACACAATATACAAGCCTATGTGTATGTTTTTGTGTGCGCACACAATAGAAACAAATTTATTAAATATCTGTACAGCATTTATATATATATATATATATATATATATATATATATATCTCTCATCACCTTGCTGTTTTTCTTCTTTTTTTTATTTGCATATAACAGTAAACACTTACAACTGTTTATATGTTTCGATTCCATAGGCTGTGAAATTGTTAACAAATCTTTGTTTCTTTACAAAAGAATTCTGTTACAACTGTTTTGAGTTAACAACTGTTTCCAACACTCTACAGCGATTAGTACAACATGTATTAACAAAACCTATGTAACTACCCATACAAATAGTTAACAATAATTATAAATTGTATTTCAGTTTATCTGATCCCTTGCCAAACTTACTTTATTTTGTACACACTACAAATTAGTACAACAGCAGAGTGTTTCATTGTTAGAATATTATTTGTGGCCACATCTTTACCAAACAGTAGCATTCTATCCTACTGTTGTACTCTTCGCAGTCCTAGTTGGCCGGACAGTGCTAAAAAAAAAAAAAAAAAAAAAAAAAGTTAATTCGCTGACAAGTAAAAACAAGCTAAAATATTATCATAATGACACAAAATAAATATTACACAAAAACAAAAAAAATTCCCTTATTGAAATCATATTAAGTGCACTGTGTTTTCACACACACAATAAATTTGCTACTAAACTGTTTATTAATATAACAGCTACCAACAGAACAACAATGTTATGATATCACATTACATAGTAGCATGACACAAACATAATCCATACAAACAATACATTATTCTATACTGGGTTTTCACTGTCCTTTTCACTGGTTTTTTAGTACAATAATTATTATTCAAGTATGGCTAATTGTATACACACATGCACGCTGCACAGAAGGTGTTAACATATTAAGTAATTACTACTACTGTTACATTACAGGCAAGCTGGCAGTAGTTCAATTGTGTGCGTGCATAATTTTTCATACCAGCCAGTCACCACTTGAAATTATATATAATAAAAATACTGAATATCTGGAACAAAAAGTGCTGTTAGATAAGAAGCTGTTTTAAAACATGTTACACACATTATTTTGCAGTTTGTCTGGATATAACTATTCTTATACATGTAAACATTTTAAAAGCAAACTGTCTATACAATATACAATCTTTATCTATGCAAAGCAAATATAACGTTCAACAACCCCCTAAACTGCCAGCACTACATGTTCATGCATCAATATTATCAGTAGAAAAAAACACACACAAAGAAGACCTATTTGCTAACAATCACTTGACAATATCATACCAACAAAGTTCACCATGATATGAGATACTGTCAATATATGCAGTCTCGGTACATACTGTGCAAACTTGTCTCAGCATAAAAGATGGAACAGTTGTTCACAAACAGATAAATTTAGATTACACTGGGTTTGCTACAAACTTATCCAAATGCATAAGTTGACTTGTTTAAATATATAATTTATTATTCTAAACAACTCAAGTTATAGGAGGCTGTCAGTTTAATAAGACTGTCTTACTTTCAACAGTACACCATAAAGCAATGTATCATGATTTGCTTCACTACAATTCGGGCTTAAAAATTCAACTCTTAGAGAAAATAAAACTTAATTATCTCTATGACCCTTGAAAATATTTTAATAGTTATAAAATGCTGTTTGACTGTCAGCTAAATATTATTTTTCCTTTATGCGACAACGGTTTTGTCCATGTGTCTGAAATGACCTCTATGCAATTTGGCACGTCTCTTCTTCTTATATGGCATTACAGTCTTTGATGGGTTTTAGCCTACTCAACAATACCCCTCCCATGCTTCCCTGATGTAATCTGTCACTGCGCCACAACAATAATACGATTCTTTATAGGGAAATATACGCATACACAACACTTCACAAGTTTCAGCCTACCAAACCTAACAATTATGCAACATGGAGTAACACGTTTTGCTTAAATTGCACAATATTATTAACAAATATCAGCAACATCAGCACTTTATATATTTTTCACTTTCATTAGGTATTCAGTTTTCACAGGTGGCATCATACGGCCATTGCAGTCTATGGTATTCGTCCTCAAGGTTGTACCAATGAGCTCAGTCTCTGTCATCCGTAACTTGTCATTGAACACCAACTGCTGCAGCCATAGCCTAAGTGTTTGAAACAAGGGCTGTCCAACTTCACAGCCCCTTGTAATTATATTGAAAGCATGCATTCTGAGGGTCTTAATCACCCAACTTAAGTATTTTTTTTCATCACAATGCAGTGGTAAATCTTGACATTTACCACTAACCGTTGGTAAAAGTCCAAAATGCAATCATTTTAAAGGGATCTTCGGACATTTACCATCATGAAACAGTAAATCTTAGGATATACCGGTAAATCTTAAGATTTACCTTACTTCGCACTTTTACAGTAACACACACACACACACACACACACACACACACACACACACACACACACACACACACACACACACACACACACACACACACACACACACACACACACACATATATATATATATATAGGCACAACCGAATCATAGGTTAAATCATGAATGCCTTGGAGGAGTTTGAAATTTACAGTGCATACACAAACATAAACAGTCAGGGTTTCGTATTGAATGAACTTTAAGTATAATCCACTGTACAATACTGCCTTGAACCTGCTTTATCAGATAGACACAAACAACTACTCAGTGGTCGGTCAAACAATAGGGGCGCACCTACTGACAAGTATACAGTGCAAATGATATTGGGTTTTTAACCAATGACGACCTCCTACAAGGGATATTTTAAGATCTGATGATGAAGCATATGCTTTAAAACGCATCATCAATATAAAAAAGAAGTCACAAGGCAGAATAGAAAAGTTAGTTTGTCTATTCACATATATACATGTAACAATAGAAACAAGAGAGACACAAAGAATACAGTATCTTCATAGTGCAATACTGGAGTGGTCATATTATATTCTGAACCTGTCTGCATGGCAGTTTGTATACATATATTCCTTACAACACTTGTGGGCTTCTTCATCTCCACGGCACACAACACGTCGGCATCTTTGGTTCATTTAGCTTTGTAAGTAGATTTGTTTTGTTCACAATATTTGCTTTACGAGTAGACCGTCGTAACAGTGGTGTCAAACTGGGATAAAACGGTTAACAGTGGAAACTTTGTACAAGACGAGTGTAATTCATAATTAATCGGAAAACAATGGATGCCAGTCAGATGATGGAAAATTTCCAGGTGCTGCTGTTGCAGACAGAGCAACGACGCCGACAGGAGGCGGAAGAAGCAGAAAAACGACAGGATGAAAAACGCAGACAGGAGGTGGAAGAAACAGAGAGATGACAAAAAGAAGAATGAAGGCAAGAAAAAGAAGAAGCAGAAAAACGACAAGATGAAAAATGCAGGCAGGAAAGAGAAGAGGCTGAGGAACGTCAGAAAGCGCTAAATGCTAGAAACAGCAGAAAGACAAAAAGAAGAAAGTAAGCGGGAGACAGAGGAACAGAAGCATGAAACAGACGACATCAAGGAGTTAATACAGGAGCAAAAGCAGACACAAGAACAAACCGCTGCAGAGTGGGGTCTCCTACGAGGTGAGCTTAATAAACAAGTTACTAAAATATCGGAAGTACAAGAATCAATGACATTAAAAACAGCTGAAGTAGAGAAATCTGTTTCGAGTGTTGAAGAATCGATGTCCACAAAAATATCTGACACAGAAGAAACCGTTTCAAATAAAATATCTGCAGTAGAAATCTCAATGGCAAACATAAGAGAGCAGTTCCTGAAGTTACAACCAAAACAACTTTGTGAACAGACTGTACCAATGATAAAGACGGAGAAAGACACAGAAAATAAGTCAACAGAGAAGGTCACCTTGAATGTGGTTGGGACAGTTCATGTCAAGGCCCTAACCTTTCATGGAAACACACACTGGGCGACGTATTTACGCCAATTCGAAGCTGCTGCATGCGCAAATAATTGGACAGAGAAAGACAAGGCAGTTTCACTCGTTCTCTCATTAAAAGGACCCGCAGCAGAACTACTACAGAAAGTGCCACCTGACAGCCAAAACACCTATGTCGAATTGATAAAAGCTCTGGAATTATGGAATGGTGATAAACATTTGCGAGATGTGTACTGCACCCAGTTGAGAGCAAGGCGACAGCATGCCGGGGAGAGCCTTCAAGAGTTTGAAGCAAAGTATCGACAGACTAATTAGACTGGCCTATCCTGAAGCGCCAGAAGATTTTTGAACGAGTTTTGTGATGCAGACATTTACTGCCGGTGTCCGAGATAACGAACTACAGCAAGTGTTATGAATGGCAAGACACCAGAACAGTGGGGACGCCCTGGTACATGCTTTGCAATTTGAGGCCACCAAATCAGCGTCTGGTTGGACAAGTCATAAAGTGCGCGCTAAAAGATCGTGATGGCACAGACGATGAGGAAGAACAAGGAACAGTGACTTGATGGTCGGCGCCACAGAATAAAATAAGAAAGGATGGAAGACCGAAGTGTGTTATAGATGTGGGAAACCTGGACATCTACAACGAGATTGTCGGGTTAGAATTCAGCAGCAGGGAAATGAGCAATAGTCGGTACAACGAGGAGTGTGCTGACTAACTGGAGAAACGAAGCCCCTAGATGATACGCAATTTCTACACTTCAGAAAAACAGCGGGAGCTTGGTAGTTACCGGATTTGTTCAAGAAAGACCAACCTCGATTACAGTTGACACAGGCACAACAGTTTCTGTTGTGCGTCCTGACGTGGTGAAAGATCTCAAGCCAATCTGGTGCTCTTGCAGCTTGCGAACAGCTACTGGACTACCTGTAAAAGTGTATGGAAAAGTGGAGATACATCTACGCCTCGGTCGACTTGAGTTTAATCATCAAGTACTTGTTGTAGAAATTGTGGATGAAGCAATTCTTGGTGTGGACGTTATGAACACGTACGGATTTATAGTCGACTTCAAAAACATTGTGGATGAAGCAATTCTTGGTGTGGACGTTATGAACACGTACGGATTTATAGTCGACTTCAAAAACAATGTCTTGAGAATCAGAGGCGAAGAAGTAATGCTATCAACAATGACGACAGCAGAAAAATCAATGGATGTCATAAACCAAGTGGCCGTAACTGTTCCGCCAAACTCCGAAAAGATCATCATGGTTAGAACCGAGGATACTAGGGGCAACCAGTGCTCTATATTCGAACCCCAGGTAGTCAGCACATCGGGCATACTAATTGCCAGAAGTTTAGTAAAACCTGACGAAATCGAAAATGTACCTATTAAGAGTGGGGAATATTTTGGATGAAGCTACCACTTTACAAAGCAATACGCTCCTAGGCAAATTGACTCCTGTGGTAGCCAGAATGACGCAACGAAGATCCACTGCTTCGGATAATTCCAAATTACAAGAGGAACTGCAAGAATTATTGAACAGATCTTCTAACGACCTCTCAAGTGGTGAGATAAAAGAACTCGGACAGTTTTTACATGAATTCAAAGATTGTTTTGCAGTTCGGGGACAGTCACTGGAAGAAACTCTCTTGTTCAACATCGCATCAATACCGGGGGGACACAACACCGAAACGCCAACCTCTTCGAAGGCCTCCATTGTCTAAACAAGAGGAAATGTCTCGGTTAGTACAGGACATGTTGACAGAGGGAGTAATCGAACCTTCGTCAAGTGCTTGGTCTTCTCCTGTAGTGCTGGCAGCGGAGAAGGATGGTGGGTTGCGTTTCTGCGTAGACTACCGGAGGTTAAATGACGTTACAAAGAAAGACTGCTATCCATTACCTCGCGTTGACGATACACTCGACACATTGTCTGGAGCACAGTGGTTTTCCACATTGGACCTGATGGGTGGATATTGGCAAGTGGGTATTCATCAAGAAGACAAGGAAAAGACCGCTTTCTCGACCCCAAGTGGCTTATTCCAATTTAACGTCATGCCATTTGGAGTCTTTAATGCACCGGCAACATTTGAAAGATTGATGGACCTGGTACTCCGAGGCTTGACATGGAAAACTTGCCTTGTTTATTTAGACAATGTCATAGTCATCGGAAAGACTTTCAAAGACCATTTGGAAAACCTTAAGGAGGTTCTAACTAGAATTCATGGTGCCCAACTGAAGCTGAGCCCGAAGAAATGTTCTCTATTCTAGAAGGAAGTACAGTATCTGGGCCATCTGGTTTCGGCAGCGGATGTTAGCATGGATCCTAATAAAGTAGACACCGTAAGAGACTGGCCAGTGCCGAAGAGTAAACACGAAGTTCAGAGTTTCCTGGGGTTATGCTCATATTACAGACGTTTTGTGAAATGCTTCGCTACTACTGCTAAACCACTACATGAGCTAACAGAAAATAAACGAAACTTCCAGTGGTCAAGGGAGTGTGATCAAGCATTTAGGACTTTGAAAATTGCAAAAATCGTGGACACAGACGCAAGCAATACTGGTCTAGGAGTAGTTTTGTCTCAAGTTCAAAACGGTGAAAAACGAGTAATAGCGTAACAAAGCAAGACACTTTCTAAACTGGAGAGAAATTATTGCATCACAAGGAGAGAGTTGCTGGCAATCGTCCGAGCGTTGGAGCACTCCATAAATACCTATATGGGAGAGAGTTTTCACTACGTACCGACCATGCCGTGCTTGCATGGCTCTTAAGATTTAAAAATTCGGAAGGACAGTTGGCAAGGTGGCTTGAACGTCTGCAACAGTACAACTTCAAGGTACAACACCGAAAGGGGTGCCTGGATGGTAATGGAGATATGCACATGGCTTATCACGAAGACCGTGCCTGGAAGACTGCCGACATTGCCACAGAAAGGAAGAACAAAACTCAAACGAACATGTTCAATCCATCACTGTAGATTTCCTGGCTGACGGCTGGACAACACAAGACTGTCGACAAGAACAGATGACTGATGAAGACATTGGACCGATCTTGACAGCAAAAGAGGAAGGTCGCCGCCCGGATTGGCAAGATATCTGCCATGGTTCCGAAGTGCTGAAGGGCTACTGGGCACAATGGGAATTTCTCACCTTAGAAAACGGATTGCTGAAAAGGGCTTGGGAAAGTGAAGATGGACGATACGTGGTCATGCAGTTGATAGTTCCCCAAAGTACGAGTAAAGTGCAGTCTGTTTTGAAGGAGATGCATGATGGAACACCTGGAGGCCATCTTGGGATTAAAAAAACCCTTAACAAAATATGGAAGCGATTCTATTGGCTTCATATTTGCCACGACGTAGAGGAATGGGTTCAGATGTGTGAAATATGTGCTGCAAGCAAGGGCCCACAAACCAGAAGCAGAGGAAAAATGAGACAATATAACGTTGGACTGCCTTTCGAGATGATTGCCATTGCCATAGATATTGCTGGACCATTCCCAGTTACTGATGATGGGAAACAGGTACATTATGGTTGTAGGTGACTACTTTACTAAGTGGGTGGAAGCCTACGCAATTCCAAATCAGGTTACCACTGTGGCAAAGCAGTTAGTTCACAACTTCTGTTGCCGTTATGGAGCCCCTATGGAAATCCATATGAATCAGGGGAGAAATTTCAAATCAGGAGTGTTTAAAGAATTTTGCCATCTGCTCGGAATTCGAAAGACCAGGACAACGCCTCTGCATCCTCAGTTGGACGGGATGGTTGAGAGACCAACAGAACACTTGAGCAGCATCTTTCGAAGATTGTTGATGAGAACCAAACAGACTGGGATCAACGTATACCACTATTCCTCATGGCGTATAGATCATCAGTACACGACACAACTGGCAGGACTCCAGCAAAATTGGTGTTTGGGAAGTGAATGAATAGCTTGGTAAGAGGATGGCTGAAGATTGCCAGTGATAAAATGGAAACTCGGTATGACATTCGCAGAAATAGTGTGGGTTTCCAAGAAGGAGATCAGGTCTGGTTGTTTAACCCAAAGCACCGTCGTGGTCGCTCACCTAAGCTTCAGTCTAACTGGGAAGGACCCTACATTGTGGAAAAAAGAATCAACGATGTTGTTTATCGGATTCAACAGGAAGGACAGCGAAAGTTCAAGGTCGTCCACCTAGATCGCTTGGCTAAGTATACTTCAGAGACGGTTTGCCAGTTCGGGACAAACAGGCTTACGGAGGGGGCAGTGTTACGACATCACAGAACAATTTACGTGTTTATCAAATGTTCCAGAGTGATCCGGAATGTAACGTGTGTGGCGTACGTGCTTGTTGATGCATTTTGTAAACTGTGTCAGACTTCACTCGGGCGCACGGACTGTTGCAAGGCCGCAAGTAATTACGTCGTAACTATACTTGCGCTATCACACATTATGGAATAATCTAGTAATTTTGGGCAGTATAAATACCAGTACTCAACGACGTTCAGTCAGTATTAGTGCGAGCTATTGACAGTGCGGCTCGAGAGTTATAGTAGAGATATTACTGTGCGCGTTCAAGTGGTTATTAGTTAAGAGAGGTTTTATAATCGGACGGTATAATTGTAATACAATTGTGTTTAATTTTAGTGGATATTTTATTGCATATGAACAATTTTCATTTGATTTGTTGTAGAGACTGTGTTGTTAATTACGAACTGTTTAACTGTAAAAATTAAAGGTGGATTAGTGACTTAATTGGTGTCTTGTAATTTGTTTTCCACTGTACCTACGATGATCGAGTAGACTGTCGTTACAATACCATTATATATTCTGTTATTAACTTAATTGTATTGTCAAATTAGTCTGTCTCTAATAGACAATATTAAAAAAAATATAAAAAAATAAAGACGTCTTCCATAGATATTTTTAAAAACCCCTTGAATTGTTACAAACGAATTATAAAAGTAAGATATGTTACACATTTATAACCCCCAAATACCCAAAAGACATTTCACCAGAACATTAGTTACTTTGATGTCAGATATGTTGAGTGCAAATTACAAAAAAACTCATCATTTTTTTTTTGTTTCAACTCTCAAATAGCAATAGCAACTCTCCCAGCAGTTGCTACTGTGTCCGTTAGTAAGCAACAGCAGAAACAATAATTAGCCTTACACTGTCATTTATTTTATATGTTTATTTCACTACAACAAAAGTTTATAGTTGGTGATTATACAATAGTTAGAATAAAGCCAATGAAGAACCTATTGTACATATCTAAAATGTACCTATTAACATTGCATATGAATTAATGATGCATACAAATGTGGTTGATCATATTCACAGAAATAATCTTGAAAATAACAGTACATGCAAAAAACATATTATTTAAATAAAAACTTAAAAATAAAAACTTAATTCACTAAAAACTTAAAAAATTCTTTACACAAGGGCCAATATTTTCATTACACACTAAACACGGAACCTGTTACACAGGTAATCACTTTAAGAACCCTTCCCCGTCACTTTAGGAACATCTTCTAATTCTCCCAGTCAGGCAAACTCAGCCGTTATGTTTAGAATACTAATAAGTACTGATAAATTGTCCACAACGAATGTGAAGTGGTGGGAAATGAGCACCAGCATTATGTGGAAACAAAGAAAAGGTTGTGCATGTAAACAATAAGAAAAATTATATACTTATATGTTATAATACAAAATCGTTTGCAATACCTACATTGACATATGCGAGTGAGGCGTGGTTCATGACAAAAACGCAATGTGGCAAGATTCAGAGTGCTCCAATGCAGTTCCTTCGAAGTACTTTAAAGTATACATTGCAAGATATAATAAGGAATGAGGATATCAGAGGAGAACTCGAAGTAGAGGACATAAATGAAATTATTTCAGGTTACAGAAGACAATGGTGGGATCATCTGCAAAGGATGACAGAGGATCAATTGGTGAAAACGGCACTGAACTATAAAGTCATTGGTACAACAGCAAAGAAAATAGCTTTGCTGAAGTATGATCCTGTTAACTTACATGATCAACGATCTGGTGGTTTTAAATGAAGGTCTCATTATTATTCAAAAAAGATTTAGTTTGTACGTGTCACATTTATTATTTGACATGACATATGTCTTATTGTTTTTAAACAGAGTCACTAAATAACATGAAACACTAATCAATGAACACAAATTCAACAATCCTAGGATGACCAAAATAAATAAAAAAGCGGATATCCAACCGTTAACAATTTTTTCAAATATCAATAAGATGGCTGTATATTACTAGGTAGAAGAGCCTACCTGGAAATTACCTACCACCACAGTCTCAGGTAAAGAATGTCAGTTAAACATTATTAGTTGTCTAGATTCAGAAAAGAATGAGGGAAGATTTGTTTTACAAATCTTACAAACGTTTCTGCTACAGTTAAACAGAAAGACTTTCTGCTACTATAACTCTCGAACCGCACTGTCAATATCTCGCAATAATACTAAACTGAACGTCATTGAGTACTGGTATTTATACCGCCCCAAATTACTAGATTATTCGATAGCGCCAGTATAGTTACGATGTAATTAATTGTGGCCTTGACAGAGTCCATGCACCCGAGTGAAGTCTGGCACACTCTAGAAAATGCGTCAACAAGCACATACACCACACATGTTACATTACGGATCACTCTGGAACATTCGATAAACACGAAGATTGTTCTGTGATGTCATAACACAGCCCCCTCCTTAAGCCTGTTCGTCCCAAACTGGCAAACCGTCTCTGAAGTAGTACTTAGCCAGGCAATCTAGGTGGACGACCTTGAACTTTCGCTGACCTTCCTGTTGAATCAGATAAACAACATTGTTGATTCTTTTTTCCACAGTGTAGGGTCCTTTCCAGTTAGACTGAAGCTTAGGTGAGCGACCACGACGGCGCTTGGGGTTGAACAACCAGACCTGATCTCCTTCTTGGAAACCCACACTATTTCTGCGAATGTCATATACCGAGTTTTCATTTTATCACTGGGAATCTTCAGCCGTCCTCTTACCAAGCTATTCATTTCTCACAGTTGGTTTTCTAATTGCGAGGAATAGTTCTGTGGCTCTTGGGACTAAGTCTCAGGTGATCCGAACATTAAGTCCCCAGGAAGACGAATCTCCCGCCCAAACACCAAAATCGCTTCCATATTTTGTCAAGGGATTTGTTAATGCCAAGATGGCCTCCAGATGTTCCATCATGCATCTCCTTCAAAACAGACTGCACTTTACTCGTACTTTGGGGAACTATCAACTGCATGACCACGTCTCGTTCATCTGCACTTTCCCAAGCCCTTTTCAGCAATCCGTTTTCTAAGGTGAGAAATTCCCATTGTCCCCAGTAGCCCTTCAGCACTTCAGAACCATGGCAGATATCTTGCCAATCCGGGCGGCGACCATCCTCTTTTGCTGTCAAGATCGGTCCAATGTCTTCATCAGTCATCTGTTCTTGTCGACAGTCTTGTGTTGTCCAGCCGTCAGCCAGGAAATCTACAGTGATGGATTGAACATGTTCGTTTAAGTTTTGTTCTTCCTTTCTGTGGCAATGTCGGCAGTCTTCCGGGCACGGTCTTCGTGATAAGCCATCTGCATATCTCCATTACCATGTAGGCACCCCTTTCGATGTTGTACCTTGAAGTTGTACTCTTGCAACTGTTCAAGTCACCTTGCCAACTGTCCTTCCAGATTTTTAAATCTTAAGAGCCATGCAAGCACGGCATGGTTGGTACATAGTGAAAACTCTCTCCCATAGAGGTATTTATGGAAGTGCTCCAAAGCTCTGACAATTGCCAACAACTCTCTCCTTGTGATGCAATAATTTCTCTCCAGTTTAGAAAGTGTCTTGCTGTAATAAGCTATTACTCGTTCTTCGCCGTTTTGAACTTGAGACAAAACTGCTCCTAGACCAGTATTGCTTGCATCTGTGTCCACGATGTACTTCCCTTCGGAATATGGGAAAGCGAGAATTGGCTGCAAACATAATGCAATTTTCAAAGTCCTAAATGCTTGATCACATTCCCTTGACCACTGGAAGTTTCGTTTATTTTCTGTTAGCTCATGTAGTGGTTTAGCAATAGTAGCGAAGCATTTCACAAAACGTCTGTAATATGAGCATAACCCCAGGAAACTCCGAACTTCGTGTTTACTCTTTGGCACTGGCCAGTTTCTTACAGTGTCTACTTTATTAGGATCCATGCTAACACCCGCTGCCGAAACCATATGGCCCAGATACTGTACTTCCTTCTGCAATAAAGAACACTTCTTCGGGCACAGCTTCAGTTGGGCACCATGAATTCTAGTTAGAACCTCCTTAAGGTTTTCCAAATGGTCTTTGAAAGTCTTCCCGATGACTATGACATCGTCTAAATAAACAAGGCAAGTTTTCCATGCAGGCCTCGGAGTACCACGTCCATAAATCTTTCAAATGTTGCCGGTGCAATTACAGAGTCCAAATGGCATGACATTAAATTGGAATAAGCCACTTGGGGTCGAGAAAGCGGTCTTTTCCTTGTCTTCTTGATGAAGACCCACTTGCCAATATCCACTCTTAAGTCCAATGTGGAAAACCATTGTGCTCCGGACGTGTCGAGTGTATCGTCAACGCGAGGTAATGGATAGCAGTCTTTCTTTGAACGTCATTTAGCCTCCAGTAGTCTACGCAGAAATGCAACCCACCATCATTCTTTGCTACCAGCACTACAGGAGAAGACCAAGCACCCTGTACTAACCGAGACATTTCCTCTTGTTTAGATAATGGAGGCCTTCGAGGAGGTTGGCGTATCGGTGTTGTGTCCCCGGTATTGATGTGATGTTGCACAAGAGAGGTTCTTCCCAGTGACTGTCCCCGAAATGCAAAACAATCTTTGAATTCATGTAAAAACTGTCTGAGTTCTTTTACCTCACCACTTGGAGAGGTCGTTAGAAGATCTGTTCAATAATTCTTGGAGTTCCTCTTGTAATTTGGAATTATCCGAAGCCCTGGATATTCGTTGCATCATTCCGGCTACCCAGCCCACAGGAGTCAATTTGCCTAGGAGCGTATTGCTTTGTAAAGTGATAGCTTGATCCAAAAGCCACTCTAATAGGTACATTTCCGGTTTCGTCAGGTTTTACTAAACTTCTGGCAATTAGTATGCCCGGTGTGCTGACTACCTGGGGTTCAAATATAGAGCACTGGTTGCCCCTAGTATCTACCTCGGTTCTAACCATGATGATCTTTTCGGAGTTTGGCGGAACAGTTACGGCCACTTGGTTTATGATGTCCATCGATTTTTCTGCTGTCGTCATTGTTGATAGCATTACCTCTTCGCCTCCGATTCTCAAGACATTGTTTTTGAAGTCCACTATAAACCCGTATGCTTTCATAACGTCCACACCAAGAATTGCTTCATTCACAATGTCTGCAACAAGTACTTGATGATTAAACTCAAGTCGACCGAGGTGTAGGTGTATCTCCACTTTTCCATACATTTTTACAGGTAGTCCAGTAGCTGTTCGCAAGCTGCAAGAGCACCAGACTGGATTGAGATCTTTCACTACGTCGGGCCGCACAATAGAAACTTTTGCGCCTGTGTCAACTGTAATCGAGGTTGGCCTTTCTTGAACAAATCCGGTAACCACCAAGCTCCCGCTGTTTTTCTGAAGTGTAGAAATTTCATATTGTCTAGGGGCTTCGTTCCTCCAGTTAGTCAGCACACGCCCCATTGTACCGACTACTGCTTGTTTTCCTGCTGCTGAATTATACCCCGACAATCTCTTTGTAGATGTCCAGGTTTCCCACATCTACAACACTTCGGTCTTCCATCCTTTCTTATTTTATTCTGTGGCGCTGACTGTTGAGTCTCTGTTCCTTATTCTTCTTCCTCATTGTCTGTGCTGTCACGATCTTTTAGCACGCGCAGTTTACGACTTGTCCAACCAGACGCTGATTTGGTGGCCTCAAATTGCAAAGCATGTACCAGGGCGTCCCCACTGTTCTGGTGTCTTGCCATTTGTAACACTTGCTCTAGTTCGTTATCTCAGACACCGGCAGTAAATGTCTGCATCCCAAAACTCGTTCAAAAATCTTCTGGCACTTCAGGATAGGCCAGTCTAATTAGTCTGTCGATACTTGCTTCAAACTCTTGAAGGCTCTCCCTGGAATGTTGTCGCCTTGCTCTCAACTGGGTGCAGTACACATCTCGCAAATGTTTATCACCATACCGTAATTCCAGAGCTTTTATCAATTCGGCATAGGTGTTTTGGGTGTCAGGTGGCACTTTCTGTAGTAATTCTGCCGCAGGTCCTTTTAATGCAAGAACGAGTGAAACAGCCTTATCTTTCTCTGTCCAATTATTTGCGCATGCAGCAGCTTCAAATTGGCGGAGGTACGTTGCCCAGTGACTGCTTCCGTCAAAGGTTGGAGCTTTGAGTTGAACTGTCCCTACTGCAGGCAAAGTGATTTTCTCTATTAACTTACTTTCTGTCTTTTTCTGTCTTTATCACTGGTACAATCTGTTCAGAAATTTGTTTTGGTTGAATCTTCATGCACTGTTCAACTTCACTTTTAATTTGTTCTCTTATGTTTGCCATTCAGTTTTCTACTGCAGATATTTTTGTTGACAAACCTTCTTCCACAGTCAAGACAGATTTTTCTACTTCAGATATTTTTGTAGACATTGATTCTTCAACACTTGAGACAGATTCTTCAACACTCAAGACAGATTTTTCTACTTTAGCTATTTTTAATGTCACTGATTCTTGTACCTCCGATATTTTAGTAACTTGTTTATTAAGCTCACCTCGTAGGAGACCCAATTCTGCGGTACAACATTCTTGCATCTGTTTCTGCTCCTGTATTAATGCTTTGATGTCTTCTGTTTCACGCTTTCGTTCCTCTGCCTCCTGTCGTCGTTTTTCAGCTTCTTCCGCCTCCTGTCTGCGTTTCTCATCCTGTCGTTTTTCTGCTTCTTCTGCCTCCTGTCTGCGTTTCTCATCCTGTTGTTTTTCTGCTTCTTCCTGTGTCTGCCACAGCAGTGTTTGTAAAGCTACCATCATCTGACTGGGATCCATGTTTACCGATTAATTACGAATCACACGTCTTGTACAAAGTGTCCACTGTTTGCACTGTTAACCGTTTTATCCCAGTTCTGACACCACTGTTACGACGGTCTACTCGATCATCGTAGGTACAGTGGAAACAAAAATACAAGACACCAATTAAGTCACTAATCACACCTTTAATTTTTACAGTTAAACAGTTCGTAATTAACAACACAGTCTCTACAACAAATCAAATGAAAATTGTTCACACGCAATAAAATGTCCACTAAAATTAAACACAATTGTATTACAATTATACCGTCCGATTATAAAACACCACTCTTAACTAATAACCACTTGAACGCGCACAGTAATATCGCTACTATAATTCTCGAACCGCACTGTCAATATCTCGCACTAATACTGAACTGAATGTCGTTGAGTACTGGTATTTATACTGCCTCAAATTACTAGACTATTTGATAGCGCCAGTATCATTACGACGTAATTACTTGTGGCCTTGACACAGTCCATGCGCCTGAGCGAATTCTGGCACAGTC
Source organism: Magicicada septendecula (assembly GCA_034769895.1). Lineage (NCBI taxonomy): Eukaryota > Metazoa > Arthropoda > Insecta > Hemiptera > Cicadidae > Magicicada > Magicicada septendecula. Next base: position 323,496,520 of record CM068376.1, on the reverse strand, counting down.
TAGAAAATGCGTCAACAAGCACAAACCCCACACACGTTACATTCCGGATCACTCTGGAACATTCGATAAACACGTAGATTGTTCTGTGATGTCATAACAATATATATATAGTAAACTTATTATTTATTAAGTTTACGAAATAATCAAGCTGATAAAGTAGGCATTTAAATAAAAATTAAGCAGGCTTATCCAAAGAAAACAAATGCATTTATTCAAAATAATGTAAACAAAAGTAAGGAAAAAATAACGTTCAAAGATATTTCTTATTTATTATTTTTTGGCTTTCTTCTATACATATAGGAAGTGTGGATTTGCTTCTGGCATATAATATCTGTCCATTTTGGGTCAATGTTTAATGACTGACAACAATGACGCGATGAGCGTTACTGCGACTACTGAGAGCAGAGTGGTGCTGACGAGTAGCGACGAGTCATGCATACCATGGGGGGAGTTAGAGCCAACCGCACAGGGGGAATAGGAATCTTTGCTTTAGGTTGATGCGAGTGAAAAGCGTGATTCATTCAAGGCCGTCAGATGAACAAGCACATTAACCACATAAATGTTTTACTGAACTTATTTCTTGTTTAGTTATTTAGTAAAATGTTACAAAATTTGAAGTATTTTGATGATCTACTTAAAAACTGGGCAGACTGGCACGGGCCGGACAATGACCCTTCGTAGGCCGTAGTTTGGAGACTCCTGGTATAGACTAACAATTATGATTTTATGATAACAATATGATACTTTGTCATTGCATCGAGTTATAAGTTTTAAAAGCCCCTTCCAAACACTCATAGGCACTGTGGTTAATACTCAGCATCAAAGAAAACAATCTAATCTTATAGGACAGGATTCGGTTTATATCTAACATCCAGTAATTATCACTAAAGAGTTAAGTTGCTAGTTGCTGATGGAAGGTATCAAAAAATGTTACACTTTCAAGGATAAGGCTGTGACATTTTGATAAACCCATGCCACACCCGAATACTGACAGACATTCGACTGATCACTGGAATATGGTTTATAAACCTTTCTCTCTGGACTGACCTTTATAAATATACAGTAATTTTCTATAAAAGACAATTCCGACAACATAGATCACTTCAAAAGCATACAATCCATAGTAGAGACTATGTTGACTATTACATCAGCATAGAGACCACATAATCCTGATGTGATGGTAGAGGTTACATGTACAGCTATTAATCCCAATTTGTGTGGAAAATTTTCTATCTAAATCCCATATCCCCCTGTTCTCACTAGTGGTGCTGACTTATGAGAGAGATATGTTTTGCCTCTTCCTCCAATAATTACAGTCAGTTATTTTATTTTAAATGGACACCCACACTACATGGCACTATTATGTAAAAAATATGGTACTTTTCCTCATATCAGTGCATCCTTTTTGTTAACTTCATACTGTCTTTGAAGTCACAAGTGCAAATGGTTTACATTTGTAACTCTAATGATTATCTCATCGATGGTGCCTACTACAAAATGAGGTTAAGCTTACGATTTTGATTTGTATCTATTATAAAGCTTGTTATCATGTTAACAAATCTAATATTTTCGCCCACAATATATATATCGCAGGTGATCTGTTTCAGAATCAGTGTACCAGTGCATAGTATGCAGTGAAAATACTGGACAATGCGATATGGTTGTCAGGTTTTCCTGTAAATACTTACCAATGGTAGCACGTGGTTAAACAAAAACTATATAAACAATTACATGCTGCCACTTTTAATGCACCCCCATAAAAAACAGCCCCTGTCATTAGTCTTCTGCTCACTAAGACAGAAAAAACATGCAAAGTAAAAACAAAAATTCTTCTGTAATTGTGCACGTTAAAAATGAAAAAAAAAACCATGCTGCATAATAATAGAACTAGGAATAAAGGTATAATAAGCATACTAGACACATGCAGTTACAATGCTAACCGAAGGCAGCTTTACTTGAAATGCAAAAAGCAAACACATGCGAACAGAATATTAAGTTACTATACACAATCACTGATCACGGTTACAAATAACACACATTAGATGCACATCCGTAGATATCCTTTGTTACAAAGAAAGAAAGAGTTATTGAATCACTTACATACAGAAATTTAATAAACAGTAAATTTAATCTTTTGTATATAATGTCATGTAATGTACTTAATTATATACATGTCACTATGTACTACTGAACTTGGCAAAGAGTCACCGTTCATGTGCCCTACGAGTCACATTCATTTGTACTTCACAGTGGTGATGACGAGTTTTGATGTATTAATAAGTATTCTGATATACTAATGCAATTACTATATGAAAAATAATAATAATCAGCTAATATCACACACACACACACACACACACACACACACACACACACACACACACACACACACACACACACACACACACACACACACACACACACACACACACACAGTATTCTTATTAATTTTATTTAGATGTACGGTCACGAATTACATCTAAATAACATTATATCAGAGCAGAAGTTCAACACACTGTAGGCAGATTACTTTCAAATCCATTTTAACCAAAAGGTACACTAATTAGTTTAAACATATATTTTAAATGTATCACATCCAGCTCACATCGCCCATGAAACTGTTAAATCGTAAAACAGTGTAATATTTTAAAGAATGTGAGCATATTCTTAATCTTTAAATACTTTAAATACTATTCATGTTCGTGTTGGTATCCAAGTCACTTTTATAATTATAGTAAATTATTACCTTATATTCGGTCCGCCATATTCTCAATACCTTATATTCTCAATTTGGTTTACGTCAAAAGTTAAACATTACGTGTTTCGAGGCATATGCCTCATCATCAGACGTTAAATTTAAAAACTTTGAAACACACACATCACACAAGAAACGTGTTTGTCAAAAATAAAATTGCAGATTATTGGCATATTATGTGCACTTGTTGTTGGGTGCGCACCCGTTCAGGTACTGTCTGCTACTGATCGGATATTGTTGAGCAGTCCCTAGGCGGTATCATACAGGCGGTTAGATTCAAAGTTCAATTGTTCAATCAAAACAAACTCGCAACTGCTATCATTACTGTATGCATTATAAATTTCAAGTCCTTCAAAGGCATTCATAAATCGGCCCTTGTTGCAATTGTACAATGGCATCAGATTAGACTTAAAGTCTGTATAGTTGTGATTATGTAGGGTCAGATGTCGAGTGTAATTAGATTTTATATAATTGTAATTATATGTCTTTTTTGGTATGTGTTCCCGTAAGCGTTTATAAAAACCTCTTCCGGTCTGACCTATATAGAAACTGTTGCAATCATTACAGACCAGTTTATAAATACCTGTTTTTTCTTCTATGGGTAAGGGCATTTTAGGTCTAAGTATATTTATCAACTTATTATTGGTTCTGAATGACATAGTAAAACCAATATTGTTCATCACTGAAGAAAAAATTTTTGGCATAACATACGTGTATTTCGCAGATATAAACTTTTTCTGTGTTTAAATTATTCCTTAGGCTTTCACGGCCGGTGTCACTTGAATTGTGAAAAATATCCAGGCTGTTTGGCCGTGGTCCATGGTTAAAAACAAAACCAAACGTTTCTGCAGCTCCACTGGCTGCCATCATCAGTGGAATAAGATTTCTGCACTTGGGGTGTCTAGGTGCAGGCCCACAGTACTGTGGTATCAGTCTATACCACAGTAATGTGGGCCTGCACGTAGACACCCCAAGTGCAGAAATCTTATTGCACTGATGATGGCAGCCAGTGGAGCTGCGGAAACGTTTGGTTTTGTTTTTAACCATGGACCACGGCCAAACAGCCCGGATATTTTTCACAATTTTTCTGTGTTTCATTATGTGAACGGGGCTTAAGTTGAATGTTAATATGTTTCTTTAATAATTTATCACTGATGGAGCTACTGTAACCATTGGAAACTGCTATAAATCTTATAGTATTTAGCTCAACCTGAAAATCATTATTGTCAAGGGGGACTGTCAGCAATCTGTGGATTAAACTATTATATGCTGCCATTTTTTGTGAATATGGGTGGTGGGAGTCTGCATGTATTGTATGGCTAGTGGCAGTAGGCTTCCTATAAATATTGAATTTTAATGTGTCCATTCGTCTAGTGAGGGTCAGGTCTAAAAAGTTGATTGTGTTATCATGCTCAGTCTCTAGGGTAAATTGAATATTCTTCTTGATTCCATTTAAAAAATTTTTGATGGAGTCAACTTGTCTCAGAGTACCGACAAATATAATGAACATGTCATCTACATAACGTGAATACAATTTTATCTTATTTGTGTATATGTTATTATTTAGTAGATGAGTATTTTCATAGAAGTTTAAGTATACATCGGCCAATAGGCCTGAGCCCATAGCTAGACCATCATCTTGGCTATAGAATAAACCATTAAATGTGAAATAGTTTTGCATTAAAATGACTTTAAGCAAGTCGATCAGCTCATCTATCATCTGTGCACTCATGGAAGCATTATTATGTAAATTGTCCTTCAATAACTGTAAAGTTTCATCGGTTGGAATATTCGTATATAAATCTACTATATCAAATGAGACCAATTTATAATTAGGTTTTAATATAACAGTTCAGATCTTATTAATGAAAAATCAATATTATTTGTTATGCTATGATTATTTCTTAACTGTAAATTGTCTTTAATTAATCGTGCAAGAATTTTTGCCGTTTTGAAACCGGGGGCTGTAGTAAAGTTAACCAGCGGTCTTATGGGTGTGTGGTTTGTGGATTTTAGGCAGTCCCGTAAAAATCGGAGCCTTCGCGTTAATTGGCTTCAAATAGCGTCGTGTATTTTCATTGAACAAACTCGTACATTTGTTAATACAATGGTTAAGGTTTTTGATACATTTATCGGTAGGATCAGAGTTTAATAGTCTAATATTATGGTTAGAAATGAAGTCGTGAACTTTGGCATTGTATAAATCAGTATCCATGATTACTAATGTATTCCCCTTATCTGCTTTAATAATACTAGCTTTGTTGTTAGTTAATTTTGTTTTGATGTGGCTCAAGGTTTTGTATTCTCGGGAGAATCGTGGATGTATAAATAAATTATGTGGCTGGTTATCGTTAGATCTGATAGTTCTAGTGAATTTATTGTTTATTAATTTGCGTGCTTCTTTTTGCAAAAGAGGGTTCGGGATAGTCTTGATTGCCACCTCTGCCTCAATGAGATCATAAATATGTTTGTTTTTCCCGGTTGGTGGGAGATTATAATTAAGTCCTTTATTTACGAGCACCATTTCATTATCGTTGAAGTTTATTTTAGTTAAATTCATTACTCTAGGATGGAATGTATGTTTGCAAACGATGTCAGTCTCTAGGCGGTGTTTATGTTCTAATGTACGAAGTTTACGTAGTTGATTGAGGCGTGTGCGGCATGAAATATTAGCTGTGTATCTAAATATGTAATCAAAAACATTGTTGATAATGCTTGGATGAATGCTGTTGAGGATATGTAAATGTAATTTAAATAGACGAGTGTTAAGAATAGATTTTTTGATATATAATGTCACTACTAAGTTTTTATTTTAATTGGATTTTAATATATGACGACCTCTTTTCGAGCAAGTGTCTGAGGATGGGTCAGATGACCTGAAACGTGTCACGCTAATATTATTCTAAAGATAAAAGTCACACGACGGACCTAACAAAGGTAAGAAAATAAGAAATTAAAATACGTGACTTGGACCGTTAACAAACAAAAATGTTTAAAATATTTATGAGCTCGTTGAGGCAGAGGCGGCAATCAAGACTATCCCGAACCCTCTTTTGCAAAACGAAGCACGCATATTAATAAACAATAAAGTCACTAGAACTATCAGATCTAACGATAAACAGCCACATAATTTATTTATACATAAACGATTCTCCCGAGAATACAAAACCTTGAGGCACATCAAAACAAAATTAACTAACAACAAAGCTAGTATTATTAAAGCAGATAAGGGGAATACATTAGTAATCATGGATACTGATTTATACAATGCCAAAGTTCACGACTTTATTTCTAACCATAATATTAGACTATTAAACTCTGATCCTACCGATAAATATATCAAAAACCTTAACCATTGTATTAACAAATTACGAGTTTATTCAATGAAAATACACGACGCTATTTGAAGTCAATTAACGCGAAGGCTCCGATTTTTACGGGACTGCCTAAAATCCACAAACCACACACCCATAAGACCGCTGGTTAACTTTACTACAGCCCCCGGTTTCAAAACGGCAAAAATTCTTGCACGATTAATTAAAGACAATTTACAGTTAAGAAATAATCATAGCATAACAAATAATATTGATTTCATTAATAAGATCTAAACTGTTATATTAAAACCTAATTATAAATTGGTCTCATTTGATATAGTAGATTTATATACGAATATTCCAACCGATGAAACTTTACAGTTATTGAAGGACAATTTACATAATAATGCTTCCATGAGTGCACAGATGATAGATGAGCTGATCGACTTGCTTAAAGTCATTTTAATGCAAAACTATTTCACATTTAATGGTTTATTCTATAGCCAAGATGATGGTCTAGCTATGGGCTCACCCCTTTCAGGCCTATTGGCCGATGTATACATAAATTTCTATGAAAATACTTATCTACTAAATAATAACATATACACAAATAAGATAAAATTGTATTCACGTTATGTAGATGACATGTTCATTATTTTTGACGGTACTCTGAGACAAGTTGAGTCCATCAAAAATTTTTTAAATGGAATCAAGAAGAATCTTCAATTTACCCTAGAGACTGAGCATGATAACACAATCAACTTTTTAGACCTGACCCTCACTAGACGAATGGACACATTAAAATTCAATATTTACAGGAAGCCTACTGTCACTAGCCATACAATACATGCAGACTCCCACCACCCATATTCACAAAAAATGGCAGCATATAATAGTTTAATCCACAGATTGCTGACAGTCCCCCTTGACAATAATGATTTTCAGGTTGAGCTAAATACTATAAGATTTATCGCAGTTTCCAGTGGTTACAGTAGCTCCATCATTGATAAATTATTAAAGAAACATATTAACATTCAACTTAAGCCCCGTTCACATAATGAAACACAGAAAAAGTTTATATCTGCGAAATACACATATGTTATGCCAAAAATTTTGTCTTCAGTGATGAACAATATTGGTTTTACTATGTCATTCAGAACCAATAATAAGTTGATAAATATACTTAGAGCTAAAATGCCCTTACCCATAGAAGAAAAAACAGGTATTTATAAACTGGTCTGTAATGATTGCAACAGTTTCTATATCGGTCAGACTGGAAGAGGTTTTTATAAACGCTTCCGGGAACACATACCAAAAAAGACATATAATTACAATTATATAAAATCTAATTACACTCGACATCTGATCCTACATAATCACAACTATACAGACTTTAAGTCTAATCTGATGCCATTGCACATATGCAACAAGGGCGATTTATGAATGCCTTGGAAGAGCTTGAAATTTATAATGCATACAGTAATGATAGCAGTCGTGAGTTTGTTTTGAATGAACAATTGAACTTTGAATCTAACTGCCTGTAACGGTACAATTCTAGCCCTACAGTGTTTTGGGGGATAACCAATGTAAATTTTATTTTATTCAAAGTCATACATAAATACTAGTAAAGTTTTATTAAGGTTTTGCAACTACGTAATATCGAGTGGCCAGGTTTGCGTCAAGGTCAGTGGCGTACGTGCAAAACTACAGCTATTCTGCCAGTACAAACGACCGATCCTATGTAAACGCCATCTAAGGAATGCCATACGTAATTGCTGCACCTTAAAAACCAAGACGTCATCACAAAGAACAATAGAATTGATGACGCGACAACCCTTTCCACTTCGGAAATAAGCGCCATATTGTCGCTCTCAGTCGACTCGTATTCTTCGTGCGAACTGCACGTTGTCAAAATTGCTGGCCAGCAAGTCTTTAAAGTAACAACAAAATGTAACAAAAAGTGTATTTAAACTAGTTGAGATCAAAAGTATAAAATGTAGAGACAGTGAGTGCAGTTACTAAGAGAAAATCTAGTAGTTCGGCAGCATAACAACATGAACATGAGTGACGCCTGACTTGATCTTCATCCAGCAAAAGGAGGAAAGGAGACATTTCCCACATTTTAAACCAACAACACCTTTTAATGTTTGAGCTCAAGTAATAGAAAATATACTGTTTTAATTAGTATGTGTGAGAGCATGTGTGCGTGTGTACCGGTACCTAGAAATCACAAAGCACTGGTTCACGTTATGTGTTTCATATAACTTAAAAAACTTGAATTATTAAAACTGCAGTAATGGTCTAGATTCACTTAAATATGTAACCAGAATAATTGGAAGTCAATATATATATATACACGAGGTGCTATCGGAAAGTTCCCGGACTCTACTTGGCACGGCTGTTGGACGTGACTGTACAACCTGGCGTCCCAGTGTCCGATTCCGTAATACGTAATGAGTCAGTCTGCCGAGTTTTGTTGCATTGTGAGGTTGTGTTCGGTCTACGCGTTGTTTTGTAATCGTGTGTTAACGTTCATTTGCGAATTTTATGATGGCTGATAAATTCGAGCAACGCGCGTGCATTAAGTTTTGTTTTAAACTTGGTAAATCGCCTACTGAAACTTTTGCAATGCTTCGAGAAGCTTTTGAAGAACATTCCCTACACAGAACACAGGTTTTTGAGTGGTACGCTCGTTTCAAGGTCGGCAGAATGTCACTTGAAGATGATGACCGTTCAGGACGACCTTCCACGAGCAAAACGGATGAAAATGTTGAAAAAATTCGACAACTCATTCAAGAAGACCGTCGTCAAACAATCCATGAGTTGTGTACAAGTGCCGGAATAAGCTATGGAAGCTGTCAAGAAATTCTAACTGAAAATTTAGGAATGCGTCGTGTTGCTGCGAAATTCGTCCCTCGGCTTTTGTCTGTGGATCAGAAACAGCGCCGTGTTGATGTGTGCAGTGAACTCGGAGAAACGTCTGAAAATGACCCTACCTTCATCTCCAGGGTCATAACCGGTGATGAAAGCTGGTTTTATGGTTATGATCCAGAAACAAAACAGCAGTCGTCACAGTGGAAAAGTCCACAATCACCGAGACCAAAAAAAGCACGGCAGGTCAGAAGTGCAACAAAAACCATGCTCATTGTGTTTTTCGACATCAAAGGCATTGTCCATCGCGAATTCGTGCCAGCTGGTGTTACAGTGAACTCAGATTTTTATTGTGACGTTTTGAGGCAGCTGAGACAAAATGTGCGACGAAAAAGGCCCAAATTGTGGGAAGACCAAAACTGGCTGTTACATCACGACAATGCACCTGCTCACGCTTCACTGAAAACAACAGTTTTTGACCAAAAACAATATGGCCGCCGTCCCACACCCTCCATATTCACCAGATTTAGCCCCCCGTGATTTTTCTCTGTTCCCGAAAATAAAAATTCACATGAAAGGTCACCGTTTTGACACTGTAGAAGACATTAGGAAAAAATGCAGGAGGTGCTTGACAGCCTTCAGCAAAAGACTTTTTTTGACACTTTCCAGGCATGGAAACAACGCTGGATTCGTTGTATCAATTCGCAGGGAGACTACTTTGAAGGAGATGGGAGCCATTAATGACCTAGGTAAGCAAAAAGAATTTATTAGACCTAGTCCGGGAACTTTCTGATAGCACCTCATATGGTGTAAATGTATCATACCATTTATTTAGCTGATACCACCATTATTTGGCTGATATAGCGAAAATACATCACAGCCATCTTGTATTTTGGATGAAAAGTAGAAAGACTCCATTTTGTTGATGTTATAAAATATAAAATTTCAGATAATAAAATAAACACAAGTTTTAACTCATGCAATCAGAGTTGATTATTTCACAACAACCATTGTGTTTTCTGAGCACGTTTATTGAACCCTGGAGCCCGCAAGTAAAATATATTATGTTGGTAACAACACAACATGGCGATTACCCGAACCAGCATAGTAAACAAATGTAAATGTTGACAAGAAAATTATAAAAAGGTAAGTCAAGTAAAAAATAAAATAAAAGGCAAGTTTATTAACAAATGGCGCCAGAACAGTTGGACATTATATAAATAAATTTTATATAAAATAAACCTGCATACAGAAACAGAATGGTTGTTGGAAATGGGTATGTAATTAATACGTAAATAATAAGGTTATGTTGTGATTGTAGTATATGTTAGATATATAATAATATTTTGAAAAGATATATAAAATTTCAAGATGGCAGAGAAAAATGTAGATGTCAGCGTAACTGACAAAATGTTTACGAGTGAGATGGGAGTTTGTTCAACACCAATAAGTCAAATCGGCGAGTCTAGTGCCACCGAATCTGTTGAGTTAGATAGAATACAAGTAACACCCATCTCAACTCGGTCTGAAAAGAAAACAGATGAGATAACTGCCATGATGCAGTTACTGTTAAATAAATTCGATGTAAAGTTTGATGAAGTAAACAGTTGATTTGACGTTAGTGATACTAAAATGAATGATAAATTTGAGATGCAAAATAATGAGATAAAGTTGATGAGAGGGGAGATAAAACAACAAAATTTTAATTTTAATAAACAAATGAATGAAATTCAGGAACGTTGTGAGAATATGCAAGAAAAAATAATAGAAGTAGTCAGTCAGAAGTTTGATAAACAAAATGCAAGAGTAGATGACATAATTAATAACTTTAAAATGAATAAAGTAGATGATAATTGTGAGATTAAAATGGGGGTAGAAGGTAGTAAAGAGACCGATCAATTAAATGAAAATAAAGACGGTCAGTTAACATATAAAGACGATAAGGTAAGTGGTGTTGAGAATTACGATGATATAATTAAAAATAGTGGTGACGAAGTTTTAGAGGAGATAGAATATAATAATGGAATGTTAGTGTATGTTGATGAGTCAGAGAGAAAGTGGAGAGAGAGTATAGAGGTAGTGGGGTTGCAGGGGGTAATTTTTTCCCGTGGTGTTGTTGGGGGTGAAGAAGGGTCTTCACGAGTATATTTGGTAGATGAAAGATCTACAAATAATTGTCCTTTGAATTTTGGTGGTGTTCCTGGTAGGACCAGGAGGTGTTTATATGATTTAGTTCCCCCTGCATATTTTACGAGAGAGAGGTATGGTGATAGGAAGATAGAGTTGTCTGAGGTTGGGAGGAGTTATACAGAATTAATAGAGAGAGAGTGAATAGAAAAAGAGTTGATAATTATAGTGAGTACTTACCTTATGTTGAAACGGATATAGCAACAGTAGTTAATGATAATGTAACTTACCTGACTGTAACAGAAAATACTAAAGGAGAGATTACTATACCTAATGACGACAGGAATTTTGAAATAATGGTATGCGATAATATTTGTATTATCAGTAGTATGGATACAATGGGAAAAAGCAATGATGATGATTGTTATACTTATAATAATAAATATGTGTCTGTAATTGTAAATGAATGGATGAATGGTGTAGCCGTAAGATCAGATTATTATTTGATGATGGAGGGTAGATAGTGTGTTGTTCATGAACATTTAATTATTTTAGTTTATGGTGATGACCTTGCTAACTTATGAAATGAGGTGTGGTAAACAGAAAAATAATGACAAAAAATTGTAAATAAATTTATAGTGAAATTAATTGTGTTTGTGTTGTGAAATGTATTTTATGTAAACAATGTGTGTACATAGTAGAAAGTGATTTTAATAATAATAATATTTTATTAGACTAAATAAAAAATGAGAGGTTGTAATAAATGAACTGTAATTGTTTTGGAATAAGGTGATGAAAGTAATTGTGAGATTTTAAATTGTTTGAATTAAATAATTGAAGATTAATTAATTATTGTTGTGCAGAAGAGATTCTCTAATGATTAGTAAATGATTAAACACATAATATATTTGGATATGGAGTTACATTGTTATTAAGAGGTAAGTGATGAATTTTCTAAGGTAATTGTCAATGATCATATTAATGTAAAAGGTAAAATGTTTGGGTAATAATGAGTATTTTAATAAGGCATTTAAGTCAGTCAAAGCTACCTTAAATGGGTGTTAGAGAAAATAAGATTTGTGGAATAAAAATATTACCGAAACGGGTTAGTAGTAGGGACACAGTAGTGGGAGTGCATATATGTAGAAAGAGAGGGTAATGTAATTAGAGAGTAAATAGTTGATGGTGATATTTTGTAGTGAGGGTGAGGTGGTAAGGAGTGATCAACGTGCGTCGTTGGGCAGGTAATTGTGAAGGGCAAAAGGATATGAATGGAATTGCCAGGTTCGGGAACACACCTCCTAGTTACAAAGAGGGTATTAGATATTTTATTATAAGAGGGGAAGGATTTAAGTGGAATTAGTGTTGAAGGGGGTTATTATTGAGAGATTGGTGTCACCCTATGTAAATCTGTTAGTGGTTGTTAGAAGGAAGAAGGGGAGTAAGGTTATAGGTATAAATGCCCATTCAATAAATAGAATCATTGTGAATGACGGAGAGTCACCCAAACTAATTGATAATGAAAATGTTAAATAGAGAAAATTCATAGTTAAAATGGAATAATAAATGAAATGTTATGTAACATAAAGGTTAATAATAAATTTGAATTGTGGAAAATTTAATGGTACAAGAAATGTTAAATAATTAAAGTTTGATATCAAAGAGTTAATAGAATGTTCAAGTTGTAATATTTGTAATTTTATATACCAACTATTTAAAGGTGAATTGTTTATTTAATGTAAAGGTAGCAATGTTATGTTCAAGGTATATGTTTTATTATGTTGTATGGCCATAGTGTGTGTGGAAGGAGGTTACTAGATGGGTAGTAACGTTTTGAGAAATATTAAAAATACATAATGTTGATGTTGGTCATAAAAGATAATTATGATTTTGTATTAAAGTATTAGGATCATGAAAGATGATTAGTCATTTTCAAATAGATAGATTGTTCGAAAGTAGTGAACTTGTGTTTGTTCTATATAAGAATTATATAGATAAATTGTTTTGTTTATTCTCTTAAACTTAATTAATTGTTTTAAATATTATTGCATTAGGGTAAAGATTTATATTTTTTCTGTTGAAAGTGGAAAAGAGTTACATATTATCGATTGGAATCGAAATTTTAATAAATATTTTGGAGTGAAATAAGAGAAAGATACATCTATAATAAATGTTGTATTCATCTATGTATTAGAGATATTAAGAGTTAAAAAAAAAAAAACCAGTGCTTCTTAACACAAACCAGCACATAGCTAAGGGGAAACAGATCGGTTAGGGATATGGTAGTATACAAGGCCATTATTTAATTGGTAATTTGATGTTTCAGTATTTGGTGATGCTGTGGCGGCGGTCCTGAGCTGGCCAGCGCGTCAGAGCAGGATCGTCAAGTGCCTGACTGGCCTTGCGGTGTTGGGATCTCGAGAGAGAAGTCCAGTAAGGTCATGCAGGTGCTGTCACCATCACTGGACCAAGGGGTAAGTTAATTATATTCTTTTTATATAAACAGTAAGGGGGTTGTGGCGACATATCCTAGCTGATCCCTTTAGGAAGTATGAACGAGTCAATGAGTTTTTATGCTTCGTCATAAAACCTCTCATTCAGGGGGTTTTGTAATGGTACAATTCTAGCCCTACAGTGTTTTGGGGGATAACCAATGTAAATTTTATTTTATTCAAAGTCATACATAAATACTAGTAAAGTTTTATTAAGGTTTTGCAACTACGTAAAATCGAGTGGCCAGGTTTGCGTCAAGGTCAGTGGCATACGTGCAAAACTACAGCTATTCTGCCAGTACAAACGACCGATCCTATGTAAACGTCATCTAAGAAATGCCATACGTAATTGCTGCACCTTAAAAACCAAAACGTCATCACAAAGAACAATAGAATTGATGACGCGACAACCCTTTCCACTTCGGAAATAAGCGCCATATTGTCGCTCTCAGTCGACTCGTATTCTTCGTGTGAAGTGCACGTTGTCAAAATTGCTGGCCAGCAAGTCTTTAAAGTAACAACAAAATGTAACAAAAAGTGTATTTAAACTAGTTGAGATCAAAAGTATAAAATGTAGAGACAGTGAGTGCAGTTACTAAGAGAAAATCTAGTAGTTCGGCAGCATAACAACATGAACATGAGTGACGCCTGACTTGATCTTCATCCAGCAAAAGCAGGAAAGTAGACATTTCCCACATTTTAAACCAACAACACCTTTTAATGTTTGAGCTCAAGTAATAGAAAATGTACTGTTTTAATTAGTATGTGTGAGAGCATGTGTGTGTGTGTACCGGTACCTAGAAATCACAAAGCATTGGTTCACGTTATGTGATTCATATAACTTAAAAAACTTGAATTATTAAAACTGCAGTAATGGTCTAGATTCACTTAAATATGTAACCAGAATAATTGGAAGTCAATATATATATACTGTATATGGCGTAAATGTATCATACGTAAGGCTGATATAGCGAAAATATATCGCAGCCATCTTGTATTTTGGATGAAAAGTAGAAAGACTCCATTTTGTTGATGTTATAAAATATAAAATTTCAGATAATAAAATAAACACAAGTTTTAACTCATGCAATCAGAGTCGATTATTTCACAACAACCATTGTGTTTTCTGAGCACGTTTATTGAACCCTGGAGCCCGCAAGTAAAATATATTATGTTGGTAACAACACGACATGGCGACTACCCGAACCAGCATAGTAAACAAATGTAAATGTTGACAAGAAAATTATAAAAGGTAAGTCAAGTAAAAAATAAAATAAAAGGCAAGTTTATTAATACGCCTGTATGATACCACCTTGGGACTGCTCAACAATATCCGATCAGTAGCAGACAGTACCTGAACGGGTGCGCACCCAACAACAAGTGCACATAATATGCCAATAATCTGCAATTTTATTTTTGACAAACACGTTTCTTGTGTGATGTGTGTGTTTCAAAGTTTTTAAATTTAACATCTGATGATGAGGCATACGCCTCGAAACGCGTAACGTTTAACTTTTGACGTAAACCCAATTGAGAAGTCACACGGCGGACCGAATATAAGGTAATAATTTACTATAATTTAAATACTATTACAAGAATAATGTAAATGTTAAAAATAATTTTATTTATGATAAAAGAAAATGTACTCACACGCTGATATCGAGCTGAATACGTTTTAAATCCTTTTCTTGTACTTAGCCTAATAATATATTTACACAATTTTCAAATTGTTTAATTCATTAACTCAATTTAAAATCAGTGGTACCTACTTTTTATTATAATATTTATAGTGGCATTAATGAGAATGATTGGGTACATGTTTGAAATGTCGAAAGAGTATAATTTTGTATAATTGTTTACTTTGTACACATTTTTAGATGATCCTTGAGTTTGAATCTGGTTTGTATATTGTATTGGGCTAGAAATTTTTTAATGTTTCAAATTTAGCAATTTACCTATTTTATAATATTGTTACGACATCACAGAACAATCTACATGTTTGTCGAATGTGCCAGAAGAATCTTGATGTAACGTGTGTGGTGTGCGTGCTTGTCGATGCATTTTCGAGAGGTTTCTCAAAGGTGCCAGCCGCGCGGACTGTGTCAAGGACGCAGCTAATTATGTAGTTCACACGAGCGCTAAGACGCAATTAGGAACATTCTGGTATGTGATCGCAGGTATAAATACATGGCGGCAGCGGCCTAAAGAGTCAGTATTAGTGCGAATATTTACAGTTCGGTTCGAGAGTTATTCTCGGGCGATATTACTGTGCGCGTTCAAGTGGTTATTAGTTAAGTGTTGTGTTTTATAATCGGACGGTAATTGTAATACAATTGTGTTTAATTTTAGAGGACATTTTATTGCGTGTGAACAATTTTTATTTGATTTGTTGTAGAGACTGTGTTGTTAATTACGAACTGTTAACTGTGGAAATTAAAGCTGGTAATTAGTGACTTAATTGGTGTCTTGTACTTATTTTGTTTCCACTGTACCTATGACAATCGAGTAGACCATCGTAACAATATGTAAAAAACTGAATTATTATACTGTGCATATCGC
Organism: Magicicada septendecula; assembly: GCA_034769895.1. Lineage (NCBI taxonomy): Eukaryota > Metazoa > Arthropoda > Insecta > Hemiptera > Cicadidae > Magicicada > Magicicada septendecula. Next base: position 323,480,402 of record CM068376.1, on the reverse strand, counting down.
ATTCTACTTTTCAACTAAATATTGCATAAATAATATTGTTAAAATGAAAAAATATTTGTTACATATATATATATATATATATATATATATTGTTTGTATACATATGTATACTGAAAATAATACGTGATATGATTACATTTCTTATATACAATACATATAAACACTACTGTGTTTAATCATTTAATTAACTGTTCACTCTTTATTTCAATCTTAATTCTTTACAGCAAAATCTCTCTTACTCCAAAAGTACATACGAGCAACCTTTTATACCATACATTGAATCAGTTCACTCAGCACTGAAGTTCTCACTTCTGGCGTCCATCCCATGATTGCCTATTTCTTTACTTTTGATAAAACTTGTTGATTCATAGTTATGTCAATATTATAAACACATAAATCTATGCAAAAGTAAAGAAAACTTATGAAATTATCCTACCTAAAGAAATTAAACAGACACTGTTTACAAGAAAGTTCTTAAATATTAAAAAAAAGGGTCATATTAAGACCACATCTTCTGTGGTCACTCTGACAAACCTCTGATCTCGGGGATAAAAACATTAGTCTCCCAAAATAAGCCCCTGGCACATAAATAATCATAAAGTCCTGTTTACAAACATTAGAAGACTACAGACCCCATGGCTGAGCCATTAAAATCTATACATTTTATCTGCCACAAATGTCACTTTCTTATTTATCTATAATCACCATGATATTGCTGATCAATAGACACTTCACAATGATCTGTTTTCTCATAAATATATTTTTATCATATTTAAATCATAAACTTTTGTTAGTGGATATAAGTCCCACAGATAGAAAATAAAATTGTTGCACAAAAATAACCATATACTACGCTGAATTCCACATAGTTTAGGGCCAAGAATTACATCACACGTTTTTGCTGTTTTCAGACCAAAGTGGAACAAAAATCAGTATTTATAATATGAAACTCCGATCAATGTTCACTACTGTCTGGCCACGATTCGATGATTGAGCATTGTGTAAGGTGGGAGAAGCATGGCCGGGTACTACAGTAGGCTAAGTGGGGGTAAACCAAACGGCTAGTACACATATTTCACCCTACTTCGCTTACAAGCGGCCGCGTGGTGGGGGAGAGCAGCCTCGATCATCTAGTTGTGGCCAGACAGTACTTTGTAACCCATGAGCACTACTGTTTCCAAGTACCCATATGGGAATATAGAAATTCTGTATACTTATTGATATAACATTATACATATTATTCAATATAGTTTCTTCTGCAAGTAGTGTACTTCGTTTTTGTCATTTCAATTACCTGACGCACGTTTCACTAAAACACATCAGTATCATCAGAGGTTTGTAAATGAATTAACAATAATTGAAATAATTCTATTTTAATACAGAAACTAACAAATAATTGAATTTGTTTCGATTTCAATGTAAAGTAACGAATAATCGATTTTAATTCGTTTAATTCATTATTGGTTAAATTTTATATTTTATTTATTTTAATAAACTTATAATTTTAAATAGATCATCCTGATTTATTTTTAATTTGAGTTTGTTCTTTTATTAATAAATTATTTTTATTGTGTTCATAAATATTAAGATATTTCAAAATATAAACTTTTTGACCTTTTTGTATGTTTCTAATTAACTTATATTTTCATTGCCTGGAAATTGGTGGTTATTATTTAGACAATACGTGGCTAAGTTAGATTTATAAATATTTGGTTTCAAAAATGCACTGCAGTGTTGAAGGAATCTATTGAGTAGTTTTTTCTTTGGGTTGCTATTATTACACCTAATAATATTTGGATTGCTAAAAAATTAGGTGTAATGTTTGGTGTTGGCAAAAAGACAAAGTGTCAGTGTATTAACATAAAGATTTAGATCAGATGATTTTAACCTTGAATAATGCATGTTTCCGAATACCAAATACTTCCATGACATAAAAACCATGGATAGACAGTTAGCTGCCACAAGTTATGTGCTGACAACAGAAGCCTACACTTGTACACCCCTATGTACGAATCATGCTGTCCATCAAACTATAGGATAACGGCAACTGGTTTCTCGACAAGGTGACTTGTTAACACTACCTCCAGAAATTTTGAGATATACAAAAATACATAAATGTTATATAATCACATCTCTGTGTGTGTGATATGTAAATTTTTGTATATGATCACAAATACAAAGTTATATTCTTATGCTTAATGTTACTAAAATTTCTGTACCGAGTTTCTTTTTAAACGGCTACCACCCACTCCAAATGTCATAGGATTTACATTCAGAATGAGGTTCCTTGAGTCTGTAGGTGTCAGTACTATCTAATACTACATTATAAGCAGTCACATGACTAGTCTGAAGGGTTTGAGAGGTACGAAGGGGCTAAGCATAAAAGTGAGTGTGAGAAAATTAAAAGAAGGGAGTGTGTGTAGTGCTTTGAAAGGTATTACAGTAAAACTTCGATTAACCGTCAGTGTCGGGACCGGGACCGAAACGGTTAATCGAATAGACGGATAACAGAAAAACCTTAAACAACAACCCACCCCCATCCATTGCATATGAACGAATGATAAACACGTTTATCACTGATGCATATCACTCACGTTTATGAGTGATATGCACGTTTACGAACTGGAAATGCACTGTACATACATGCATTTTATTTTACAGAAACAAACAATATACAATTTACATTAAGTACAGTATATGTAGTACAGCATATGTACTGTACATATTGTTACATGAACTTACGCTCTAGATGTACATACATATTCAAATTTTAAAATAGTCCGTTTGCCTCTTCTTGCCCCTCAAACCACTCAATGCATTTTGGTAACATTGTTTCTGCTTCTGTATGGGTTAACGTAGTTTTTTCATTCAAAATATAACACTCATCTTTGCCAATTTCTTCTTCTTCGTTGTCAATCACACTGGAAACAATTTCATCGTCGTTCAAAATGTCAAAGCCTCCGTCCAATTTGTCACATCCCAACCACTCTGTTACTTCAGTGTTATGTCTTCAGCATTCGGTACATTATTGCACAGTTGCACAATTTCGTCAACACTAACATTCCCAGTTTCCTTAGGTTTGCCATCATTAGCTTCAGGCCAGAGTTTATTCCACCCATTTTTAAGATTTGACACTTGAAGATCATCCCATGCAGCAGCAACATTGAAAATTCCATCTTTTATGTTGTACGTTTTCCAAAACTCTTTTACAGACTGTGGCAACAGCGATTCATTACGTCTGCTCTCCGGTACCAGCGACATGGTGCGTGACACCTGAGAATACGAGGCGAGCCAATCCGGCATCAGCATTCGGAGCGAACCAATCAGTGATCCCGGTTAGTTAATAAAACCCGGGCCGGCAGAAAATTTTGAACGCACTTCATCACCTATCCTCTCTCGGACGACATCGGAGCAGTCAGCCGGAAGGAATGGCCGAAGAATAGAACTGGCGTTCTTGCGTCTTCGCCCTCCAGTTCCGCGCCAGCGATGGATTTCGCTGGGCCGGCAGCCGACTCTACAACCGGTGCCGAAAGAAGAGGAGGACTGCAGTACGCCACGAACAGCAGGCGCAGCTGCCGAACATCTCAGCGCGGCACTACCATCACTGTTCTCACCACTCGGTCCTTTTTAGGGCCACCAAAATAACTAGAGTGTACAATTGGCGCCATGTGTCATGCGGCAAGCCTTTTGTCCGGTGACAAGACATTTCATCATCAGATGAAATCAAACTTCCAATAAAAGCTTTCCTGTAACGACATTTCATGTTTTCGATTATGCCCTGGTCCATAGGCTGGAAATGGTGTTGTGTTTGCCGGAAGGAAGAGGCATGTTATTTTGCCATCATCACTTTTAATTCTGCAAGTGGGATGTGCTGGACCATTGTCCATTAGCAGCAATGCTTCCTGTGGTAACTGCATTTCAGCCAAGTGAGCTCTAACTTGTGGCACAAACACTTTGTGGAACCAATCGGAAAAAATATCTTGAGATATCCAAGCACCCTTCTGAGCGTAATAGGTAGCAGGCAATGCGTTCAAATTAAAATTTTTGAATGCACAAGGTGTTTTTGCTTTTTCAATCACAAGCAGGGGTAACCTGTGATTGCTGGTGGCATTTGCACAAACCATTAAAGTGATCCGTGTTATGTTAATTACTACTTACAAATATAAATAAATAAATTATTATTGAATTCCACCTACCTGTTAAAAAACTTTCTTGGTCCAGGATTCGGTCGCACGAACGTAGGATGCAAACGTGTTTTACGGGTTATTGGAATAACTTACGCTACTCATTGGTTGAAGAGAATTATGAGTTTATTTCTTTACTTTCGAGAAAAAACTTTCGTTAGACCATTTCGTCAAAATTTGAAATGAAATATAAGTATAATGGTTCTCCGCTACTCGCTACATGATTGATATAATTACTATTCTATCTTATATTACCATCTTACCTTAATTACCTTAATACAGACAGCCCAGCCTGCTTTAACACCCGCACATTCACACTAATTTACCCCCTCACCATTATTATTTATTTAACAAAATACATAATACCCCAGCCGGCAACGTGGTGACCTCTCGAACTCGTGGCCACTCATTTATAACTTCGTAGATGTCCAAAAATATAGATCTTGCTGTCGTTTCGTTGAACACTCACACCACTGTCACATTACTATTAACTGAAACTCATTTTTTACTGGAAACTTATAAATTTGGAAAGAGCCCCTTGGGGCAAGTACCTGGCCAGGCACTGTCTGTAGGCAAACTGGGAAGAGCGTCTCTCCGCTTACTATCAACTAGATTGCCGTCTCACAAGGTGGAAAACAATGCCTTCTATTTCTTTGCCACTGCTGTGTCACATTCAACACACGTGGGTTTTTGTGTTTGACGTGGATGACATTCGGTAAGCACTGGTTGACGTCACAAAAGAGGTTGGGCTTAGATTTACATCTGTCGTTTTTGATTATGTGCAATGCAAAAATCTCCCTTCCACGCCATTTTGAGTTTTACTACCGTGGCGTCGTCTGCGCACCTGATGGGGTGGTGCGTTCGGGCGTAACTGCCACACACCCGCAAAGTTCTAAGAAATGACGCCTCGTACATTCTTTTGTAAAGGTTGCACAACAGTTAAGGCGTACTGTTCCTTGGTCCGCACAATGCTTTATTCAACACGTGGCCGTAACCCAGTTGGAAAATGAATTTATGAATATTTTATAACAAGTCCCCAGAAATTAATAAAATAAAATCCCTCAAAATTTGTCACGTTACCAATACCCCCCCCCAATGAGATATCTTCTGCCGAAACAGAAGAAATCTCATTGCTAAAACCCCCAAGAGGACCGGTGAGGATATGGTGCCAACAACCTCCTTTAGCTCTTATACTTCATGGGTAAACAACCCCCCTGGCTCGGCGACTATGGCCGCATCTGAACGAGATTACTGGACTTCTATGTACGAGATCCCAACACCATAAAATCGAACAGACACGCACCACAGCGCACCTCACCTTCTAACATGCCGCCCCAAAAATCCAAACCCCTGGCTTATATCATGCCAGATCCTCAACTGATATGTTCCCCCTTATCATGCACACTGGGCTGCCTTTAGCAGTTACTGGGCTCGTACACACACTTATTGCTACATCCTATCAAAATTGAAACATTCTTAGCTTCCAAAATTTATTTAAGTTAAAAATCAACAGCTATTTTCTTTAAAATCAAAATAAAATCTTTTATCTAAATTGAATAATTCTCTTCGTTATTATTGATAATTAGAAAAATAAATAAGTTGAACATTTATTAAAAACATGAACTTCCTTATCCTAACATGTGATTATACGTATACCCTAAACAATACAATTCAATAAAAAACACTATTAATACACACAAACAATAATATAATCAGAGTTCAAAACATCAATTAGATGGCAGGCAAAAATCAAAATTTTTTTTTTCAAAAAAAAAATTTAAATTTATTAAAATATATATTTTTTTCAATATTAAAATTATTTAACTTTATTTAAATTAATTAATAAACAAAATTGGCATTACTTCATTGCCAAAACTGGTCTAATTTATCACATCACCCATCAGCTGATCAAACTGGGTCAAGTCAAGAACCTTGACCTACATACGTTATACATAAGTTACTCTGAAAATACGTTGAACATCTTGAAAATTCTATCTTTAAACACAAAACATAATAAAATAAAACATTTAAAATTAACAAAGTATTATTATAATTAAAAATAAAATTGACATTTAAATTTATTAAAATTATACCTTTTACAACTTTACTTTTTCAAATTCTATTAAAATTGTCACTGGTTTCCATCAAAATTTTATATTTTTACTATTACTCTTTTCTTTTCTATTCTCATTCTCCATTAATTTGGGTGATTTAATTACTCATAATGACTTGATTTGCCACTTGGCATTTATACATATATAATCTTTACCTCTTTGACTATAATATCACTAACAACTTTAACTATCACGACACCCATCTCTATCAAAAACATCTATCAAACAATCTCTAAACCCAACTTACTACTAAACTCAATCCGCCTCATTCTCTCGTTATAAAAAAAATACTCTCTAACCCTTTGTACTTAGGATGTGTGTTTCCCCCCCCCAAAAAAAGCTCATTCCCTTAATCTGGTTCCTGGATTCTACCTAAGGCAACCCCTTCCCGCGCTATACGGTCCCTTCCCGTCCCAACCCTTTTGTTGCGGACTCCTACACTACACTATCCCCTCTTACAAAATTACCATCCCCTAATTAACATTCCCATTACCTCACTTCAACTACAAAATAACATCATCATTTATAAACATCAATATATCAATCATTACTCTACATATATTCCCCATATCTACTGTGTCAGCATCACTACTTCTCAAATTCTACATTACATTAATTCACAACATTATTCTCTCTGTTACCACTTTAAACTCAACTTGGACTGATATACATGTCCCAACAAAATATTAATCACCCAAAATCTATCTTTTCCTATCTTTTACACATCATTTAAAAATCTTAAATATATCAAATTATTTCCATCATCATTTAAAATAAAATCTTTAACACATTAAAAACATCTATTTATCAAATCGTAATACGAGCGTTTAGTTAATGCAAAAAGGAGTTATCATCTTTAAGTTATAAAATTTAAATTCGTTGCTCACCTGAGCAACCCCCCAAACTACACACACTATTGTTTTGTTCTGTTGGACTGTAGCACCCATTGGCCTACACAAGGACGGCATAGTTGGAGGAATTGAACATCTCCTTGTCCTTGCTTCAGCTTTACATTTTAAAGATTTTAGATATCAACATACCTTTGTCATATAGTTACTCGCCCTTAAAACGGGTCTACCACCTGGCTCTGCTGTCCCTCCTCGGACAGAGTGGCAGCCACTGTCCATAGTTCCCGGGATTTCCCCTAGTTTCACCCCCGTTATTTTCTAATATCAACCAATTTCAAGCCAGCTATGGTCAAGGGACTTGTTATGGCCATAGCTGACCGCTAGACAAAACCACGATTAGTGCTGGTAAGGCAGTAATTGCCCGAAAAGTCGGGGAAATCAAACTCTACCTTCAAGCATGTTACACTCATCATTCACTGCGCGGCACGAAAGTCTATCATGGTACAATATACAATTGTACAAAAAAGGTGTGCCGTGCATTTTCGCCATTTTGGCCTCCGATGGGGGTAACACTCTCTATTACCCCCAACCCATTCCGCTATCTACTGGGGCACATGCCACCCCAGCAATAGCACACTAATAGCTAAACTAAAACATTCTACATTTGCAGTCTCTCCACTCCATTATTATATCACTTCTATGAGCACCAATCTACCCCCCAAAATTATCCCCACATCTTGTACTGACAACAAGTTCTAATTTATTTTACACTCTTCCAAATGTTCCCATTATCACTGATACTATGAACTCTACAATTATTTGGTCACTTATTTCTAAAATTTATATAAATTTAAAATTATAAACATTCCAAAATATTTTGATTTTTATTTACACTGGAGGCTGACTAACATTCCTTAAACACTATTAGGGCTGGTAAGGCAGTAAATCGCCCGAAAGTCGAGGTTTTGCCGCAAGGGAAAGTTGGAGGCAAAATAGATCCACTACGTGAATTCACGTCCCCCCTCTAAACCAAATCTACTTCCCCTCTCCTATCATTTATTCATACCTGCCGTCTATTCCATCACCAGCTCCCTTGCCACAAAATTCGTCTTTTCAGACTACACTGAAACTATTGTCAATGGTTAATTTAGTTTCGCCATTTCCACTGAAATTTTAAATTGTACGCACTGCCTTTTATTTAGGTGCAGCCTCCATTATTTACAGACACTCTAAGGCAGTACAGGCACGTGACAGGTACACCAGACCGCTGCACCATGAGTGTATATGATAAAATAATGTATGTCACGTAGCTTTGGGGTCCCCCTCCCCGTTCAAATGTGGTGTAAGTTTTCAAATTTTGACCAATTTTGGTGGAGCCGGACCATCGTTGCGTTCACCGCCCGAAGGAAGATCCTCCAACCATGGCCCGCCTCCAAGTTCCGAAAACCACGGCCAGGACTGGTAAGATCGTGACCGCCCGAAAATGGGGGAGAGTCCCTTCTGAAAACATAAAACAACATTTTAAATACTATCCATAGACATTAAACAATTAAAGTGACCGATACAATTTTAAGTTCGTCGCATTTTGTGTACCTACTATTTCCTGCATTGTTGGATTCCGTAGCACATACGCATTTTGCATCTTTATTTCTACCACTTCATAGGGACCTTCATATAATAAGAAAAACTTCTTTATTTCTTTATCTTGGGCACTTGACAAATCATGCCTCTTTACTAACACTAATTGACCTACCTCATATTTGGTCCAATTACCCTTCGCATCGTGTCTCTGTTTCCTCCGTTCTCCTTTGATAAGTAAATTTTCATTTGCTAATCTAATCTTCATGTTTACGTCCATAATTCGATTTTCTGGTGGGTATTCAAAGAGTTGTTCCAATATCCTGGGTGGCCTCATTCCTCTAATCAACTCATGCGGCATAAATCCTGTGGATTCATGGGTGGTACAATTCAGCCACTCCTCTACTTTCTTCACGTAGGATGGCCATTCTGTGTGTTTGGCGTGACAATACGCCTGAAAGATCCTACCAATCTCTCTCATCAGCCGTTCTGCTTGGTTCGACTGTGGGTGGTAAACTGCCGTATGCTTGGGTATGATGCCTTCCCATCCAAGCGTCTGTCGCCACTTGCCGCTTACAAACTGTGGTCCATGGTCAGATAATATGATTTTCGGTTTTCCTACATTAATCATGTAATCTCTTACTATTTTTTCACTGAGCACTTTGCTCGTCGCTCTCTTAATACTATACAACTTAACAAATTTTGAAAAAGTGTCTAAACTACAAATACATACAACACACCACCTCTACCTCTGGGTAATGGCCCATACAAATCAACTGCAACCAAGTCAAATGGTCTTTCAACTTTTATGTAATTCATCTCCCCTTCTACTTTATAGTTCACTACTTTCGACTTCTGACACAAATCACACACTCTTAACACTCTTCTAACTCTCCTCTCCATATTCTTAAATATACATGATTCCTTCAAAACATTAGCACACTTTTTTGCCCCAAAATGCCCATACCTTATATGACAATCCCAAATAATTTTATCTACCAACCCTTCTGGTATAACTAGCCTCCAATCACGCTCCCCACTCTCTACTTTTTTAAACAAAATCTCTTGATATACTTGAAAACGTGTACTATATTCAGAACCATCTACCTCCGTTTCTAAGCTAACAATTATTTTACCCAATTTACTCTCAGACCTTTGCATATTCTTAATATCACTTAACTCTTCACCAAAAATTCTATCTTCTCTAGTTAATCTAAAAATTTCTATCTCTTTGAGGTCCCTACCTGTTTTATTTTCTATAAAATCTACTCTGGAAAGTGTGTCTGGTACTTTATTATCTGACCCCTTTATGTACTCCCAAGAAAAGTTATATTCTTGTAAAGCTAATACCCAGACGACTGTGTGTCAATTTACAAGAATTAAGAAATGATAGTGCCTTGTGGTCCGTCCGGATTATTGTTTCGTTTCCCAGGATGTATGTCCGAAATTTCCCCACGGCGAACACAATACTTAAAAGTTCCTTCTCAGTGGTGGTGTAATTTTTCTCAGCAGACAGAAGCGACCTACTGGCGATGGTCAGATGTTCCTTATCGCAGCCCTCCTGGTAGAGCTCCGCCCCTAAAGCTAAGTTGCTTGCATCTGTCTGTAAATAAAAGGTCTTATTAAAGTCAGGATGATTCATCATAATCATATGGCTAAATTTTTTCTTAATTTCGTTGAATGCGTTGTGTTCCGTATCTCCCCATCTCCACTGCTTGTTCTTCTGAAGTACTGCACTTAGTTTTGATGTTGTGTGTGCGTAATTTTCTTGGAACTTCCTATAGAAATTGCATAAACCTAAAAAACTTTGCAATTGTTTAATGTTTCTCGGCTCTGGGAAACGCATAATAGCTTCTACCTTGTCCGGGTTGGCTAATATTCCCTCTTGCGTAATAATAAAACCTAAGAAGTGTATTTCTGTTTGTAAAAACTTAGATTTATCCCAATTAACTGTCAGACCCCCTTTTTGTAACTTGTCTAACACATATCCTATATGCTCTAAATGTTCAGTAAATGTTCTGGATGCTATCAAGATGTCATCTACGTACACTGTTAAAAAGTCTAAATCTTTAGGTTGTAATATCTTATCCAAACATTTAATAAAACTAGCGACACTGGTGTTTAATCCAAAAGGTAGGCGTTTGAACTGATAATTCTTACCGTTAAAAAGAAAAGCTGTATACCTTCTACTCTCTACTGCTAACGGCACCTGCCAATATCCTGCTGTTAAGTCTAATGATGTCATGTACTTAACGCCGCTAAATTTCTGTAAGATTTCATTAATTGGTTCCGGTGATTCCCGGTCAGGTATAATAATTTGGTTTATCTTTCTAGCATCTAGACATAGTCTTACCTTTCCATCCTTTTTTATCACTACGACTAAAGGGTTTGAGTAAGGAGATATCGATCGTTCAATTATGTCTCCCTGCATCATCCGGTCTAATTCCTCCTGCACGGCTCTTCTCTTCGAAAATGGTACTGGGTATCTCCTCTGCATGTATGGTGCGTGTTCCCAAACCTTCAGCTCACAGATGTAGTCCTTCGCTCTCCCTGGCGATTCATCAAACACATCTCTGAAACGCTCCACAACTGCCCACAACTCCTCTCGCTGAGTATCTCCTACAACTACACCTTCATTAAAAAATTTGTTGGCTCTATCTACCCACACACTCTCATCACTCACATGCATCTCTCCCTCCTCATTTTCTACACTCTCACTCTCTCGACACAGATTAATTTTAGTTTCTATCTCTCCATCGCCTACTTGCTTGTGTATCATTTTTATTCCCGTAACTTTAACTTCATTTACTACTTTCTTAAACTTTACCCCAACTGGTTTACTCCCATTTTCGAATTTTACTATTTGTTTATTGAAATCTATTACTGCCCCATTTCTCTCCAAAAAATCATTTCCTAATATTACATCTAAACTCAACCCTTTAACCACTAAGAATGTGTTTTCAAATTCAACTTCATTTATCAAAATATTTAATTGTACTTGTCTAGTTATTCTTTTGCTTCTTACCCCAGTTACCCCCACTACTGTAACTCCCGCAACTGGTAATGATGGTATATTCTTATTTATTTCTTTTAATTCTCCCATTACATTCTCAGAAATTACAGAGATCTCACTACCTGTATCAATCAAGGTTTTATAACTCTTACCTTCTATGTTGACTGTCACCTCTGTCAATCCGGTTTTGTGCTCCATTACTTTGGTGTCCTCTTCTTCCAATAATTCCTTCGCCATGTCTACTTTGATGATATTACTCAAGTACTCGTCTGTCACTTGGACCCGGTTCTCCGTTGACAATGGTTGGGCCCGATTCTCCATTGTCCTCCCTAGTTTACCGTGGAGGGACCTGCTACTGCTTGGTGGTTTCCTCCTCTCCCTCGGTTGTAACTTCCACCTCCTCTTGGCGCTCCTCTATGGTATTCTGCTCCTCTCGGCAGCTGATTTGGCTGGTGATGCATTCTCTCGTTACGAGCACACTCCCTGTTTTTATGACATATAAAACAATTGGTTCTATTAGCATAGTTATCTACATTACAGTCCCTACATCTCCAACTCTCGCCTCGATTGTCATTATTTCCCCCACGTGCCCCTCGGTGAAAGTTTGGTATCCCCCGGTGTTGGTTATTATCACCATTCATATGTGTTACAGGTGTGTTTATTTGCCTACTCATGTCACGTTCCCGTATATTCTGAAAAACGTCCAATATTTTTTCTAATTCGGTAACCTCTAGAATTTCGCGGGTCATCAGCGTAATCTGTATTTCTTGGGGCAAATGCTTACTGATGTGACGGACGAATGATCGAAATGGTAACGGTGGCTCTAAATATTTAGCCTCATTGTATATTTGCATTACATACATGGTTACGTTACCCCCCTTGGGCCCCAAAATTACCTGGTCCCATTATTTTACTTCGCAATATTTCTTGTTCCTCCTCCGACCAATATTTTTCTCTAAATGCCGTCTTGAAACTCTGATAATCTACCCACTCTACTTTGTGTACCTCCGCCCATACTGCGGAATTCCCTCTAAAACACTTCATTATTTTCAACAATTGTACTTCCCAACTACTTCTACAAAACTGATGAAATTCTTTAACTCTATTCAAAAACTGCATAGGGTGTACCCCCCTGTTCTCACAATTAAACAACTCCAAATCAATATCGCTATTCATTTCTTTAGTGATTACTATTTGTTCAGTAACCTGGTTAAGTTTTTCCTTTATAGCTACATTTAATTCATCTTTCACATTAACTATGCTCTGCTCAATTGATGTAAATTTATTACTATTTAAACACTCAATTTGTACGTTACGTTTATCTATAATATTCACTGTATTTTGTATAGCTTGTATCTCTGTTTTGCAACTGGTTTCGGTTTCTTTTATTTTGACGTTATTACTGGTTTCATATGTTTCAATCTTATCAACTACACAATTAAACTTGTACTCACTACTAACATTACAATCATCTATTTTACGTTCAAATTTTTCAGTTACTTCATGTATTTGTTTATCGATTTTTTCTACCACATTACTCTCTATTTCGTCAATTTTATCATTCATACTATTTAAGGAGTCACTCAACTTTTCATTCAATTTCAAATTTCAGTTCGGTAAAACTACTTTCACACTTAATTTTAACTTCATTAATATCGATTTTAAGCTCACTGAACTTTCTACTCTGTTCATCCCATTTTAAGTCATTATTATCAAAACGTTTATTTAATTCGTTAAATTTTTTATTCTGTTCATCTAATTTCTCACTAAAATCACTACTTTGTCTGTCGAAACTACTTTTAATTTCTTTGATTTCTTTTTTCTGTTCATTCATGTTAATATCGTTTACATCAAAACGACTGTTTATTACTTGAAATTGTTTTTGTAAAAAATTCATTATATCATTGTCGAATTGGCTATTACATTTCTTTGAGGTTGGAGTTGATAGCGTGCCCGAGTCGTCTATAGCTGATTCAGTTAGGCTGAATTCTTTTGACCGATTTACTGGGGTTGAATGAACCTCTGGTTCCCCCACACCAGCCGACTCGCTCATTTCAACTACAATCTCGTTATTATCTGCCTTTTTTTTTTTTTAATTAATTTAATTTATCATAATACACTTTCGATTTTATGCCAATTGTGCGTAAATGCCGCACTTCTATTTCATTACTCCAACCTTAAAAACACGCTTGCATCTTTTGTAGGTGTGGTTTTTACATTAAATTTTGATTTATAAAAACTGTCCCTGTTCAGAAGCCATTGTTATGTTAATTACTACTTACAAATATAAATAAATAAATTATTATTGAATTCCACCTACCTGTTAAAAAACTTTCTTGGTCCAGGATTCGGTCGCACGAACGTAGGATGCAAACGCGTTTTACGGGTTATTGGAATAACTTACGCTACTCATTGGTTGAAGAGAATTATGAGTTTATTTCTTTACTTTCGAGAAAAAACTTTTGTTAGACCATTTCGTCAAAATTTGAAATGAAATATAAGTATAATGGTTCTCCGCTACTCGCTACATGATTGATATAATTACTATTCTATCTTATATTACCATCTTACCTTAATTACCTTAATACAGACAGCCCAGCCTGCTTTAACACCCGCACATTCACACTAATTTACCCCCTCACCATTATTATTTATTTAACAAAATACATAATACCCCAGCCGGCAACGTGGTGACCTCTCGAACTCGTGGCCACTCATTTATAACTTCGTAGATGTCCAAAAATATAGATCTTGCTGTCGTTTCGTTGAACACTCACACCACTGTCACATTACTATTAACTGAAACTCATTTTTTACTGGAAACTTATAAATTTGGAAAGAGCCCCTTGGGGCAAGTACCTGGCCAGGCACTGTCTGTAGGCGAACTGGGAAGAGCGTCTCTCCGCTTACTATCAACTAGATTGCCGTCTCACAAGGTGGAAAACAATGCCTTCTATTTCTTTGCCACTGCTGTGTCACATTCAACACACGTGGGTTTTTGTGTTTGACGTGGATGACATTCGGTAAGCACTGGTTGACGTCACAAAAGAGGTTGGGCTTAGATTTACATCCGTCGTTTTTGATTATGTGCAATGCAAAAATCTCCCTTCCACGCCATTTTGAGTTTTACTACCGTGGCGTCGTCTGCGCACCTGATGGGGTGGTGCGTTCGGGCGTAACTGCCACACACCCGCAAAGTTCTAAGAAATGACGCCTCGTACATTCTTTTGTAAAGGTTGCACAACAGTTAAGGCGTACTGTTCCTTGGTCCGCACAATGCTTTATTCAACACGTGGCCGTAACCCAGTTGGAAAATGAATTTATGAATATTTTATAACAAGTCCCCAGAAATTAATAAAATAAAATCCCTCAAAATTTGTCACGTTACATCCAATCTTTTTGGACTTTAAACCCTGGGGCTGATTTCTCCGAAAGTGATGCCAATGTCTTTTGTGGTAAAGCTTTCCAATTGAGCCCAGTTTCGTCGCAATTGTACACTTGTTCCCTAACGACGTTTAATTTGGCCACTTTCTCTTTAAATTGTTCTCTGTACTCGGCAATAACTGCGCTATTTGCACTAAGTTTTTCACCACTAATGTCTAGTTTCCGAATGCCATGGTGACACTTAAACTTATCGAGCCATCCTATGCTTGCTTTAAAATTAAGATCTCCGTCAAATTTCTTATTCATTTCAACCGCCTTGTCCATTATTACGGGGCCTGAAAGTGGGATTCCTTGACTCCGTGCTTGTATAAACCATTGATACATAACAGTGTCCAGTTGGTCATATTTTGCTGATTTCATGGTTTTACGAGTCTTAGGATCTCCATCGATGTTTTGCATTTTTGAAACAGGTTCTATTTTTTCAGCATCGTGTTTAATATCATTCACTGTCGTTCTTCCAACGCCGTAGATGAGAGCAATACTAGTGGGAGTTTCACCTTTTTTCAAACGTTTAATAATCTCAATTTTCTAGTTGAGATCTAACACGACCCGTTTACGCTTTTCAGCCATTTTTTAGCTGTTGCACAAAAACAAAAAAGAAAAGAAACCTTAACAACAAAACTTACTGGTGTGAATGTCACTATCATATGCCGAAACAATTAAGCCGCTATGCAACAAATAACGTACAGCACCGAGCACAACAGCTTCTCAGCCACAACTGAAACTGACCACGTGTGCGATAGCTAGGCGGCGGGCCAAGAACCTGACTCGTCAATAGAACAATAGTGCGCCACTCCGGCGCCTCTGCCGCTCAGCAGTAAAGCGAGGATGATTTTTTTGCGGCAATCTGGTTACTGTACATAGAGTACGGACTGACAGTTAACAGAGTGATGGTTAATAGAAACTGACGGTTAATCGAAGTTTCACTGTACTAAATATTATTTTCAGTTTAGCATGAATAGTGTTAATAGTTTGATTTTGAAACCACTGTCATTTTGATGTGATGAAGATTGATTGATTCTTACGATTATCAGAAGCCCAATGCCACCTATAAATTTAATTCAAAAAATTAAATATAAAATAGGCAGTTTATTAGGCGGTTCAACTTAAGAAACATACAATAAGAATAGTAGAAGTGCTATATTGTTTTCCATGCTTGTCATCTTGAGGAAAGTATGTGCATATGAAGACAGAAATGACAGATGTTCACCTTCCAGATCATATAAAGAAACATGTCATGTGAATAACGCTCTGAAGTTAAATCTTAATGGTTGTGTAAATGTGGCTGCACAGCTAGACATTGCATATAGATATTCTCACGTAGCCTTCTGCGACCAGTGTTCATTATGTTTTTGAAGTCTTCTTCCGGTATGGATCGCGTTCAAGATGTCTTGTATGCCAATGTTTCATTCATTACAATGAGTATCCTCAGGTCTAAGTGACAAAAACGCCAGGAAGCGAACTCAGTTATATAGTGTACAAGTGGTGGTGGGTGGTCCGGTAAGTGGACCCTGTCCTGTGGGCGTTACACTTTGTGCATCCTTTGTGCGGTCAGTCAACTCGCATGCAGTCAAACCAGAAAGTAAAGGGTACCAAGTTGTACTAAGCGGTTTCTCTGTTGAAGTTATTCTTGTGTTTGTTAATTTATATTGCTTCTAGGATCAATCTGCCATAATACCTATTACATGACCTTATTACAGATACGTCATGTAAGTCAAGTTTACCATGTGATTAGTTAAGGCTGAACGCTCAGCAATTGCAGACTTTTCAACTGCTAAGTTCTTCATTTGTCTGACAGGTTCTTGGAATCTTGTGGAAATCAGGCGGCCCGTATGGCCAATGTAAACCTTTCCACAACTGCATGGAATTTTGTAGATACCTTCAGTGCTGAACGGGATTCTGTCTTTGATTGGTTTCAAAAAATTGTAAAAGTACAACATGGTACCCTTAACTTTCTGGTTTGACTGTACGCGGGTTGACTAACCACACAAATAATGCATACAGCGTAACACCTACAGGTTATGTTGAGGAAATACGGCATTAAAACAGTGTTTCAACCACATAAGAAACTGGCACACTTTTTTAAAACCAATCAAAGACACAATCCCGTTCAGCACTGAAGGTATCTACGAAATTCCATGCAGTTGCAGACAGGTTCACATTGGCCAGACTGATTTCCACAAGAGTCCAAAGAACCTGTCAGACATATGATGAACTCAGCAGTTGAAAAGTCTGCAATTGCCAAGCATTCAGTCTTAACTAATCACATGGTAAACGAATGAAAATTACAAAATGAATTAAAACGAGATATTGAGAAAGTGGTAGAGTCAGTAGAGGAACAAATTAAAAGTAAGTTAAATCAGATAGTTAACACAACGGTAAGTAACAGCGGTAGTAATATAACGAAAAGTAGTGAAGGAATAATTAACAAGGTGAGTAATAACGGTAGTTATAATAAAGAGTTAACAAGTGATAACAACGATGTTGAAAAGGGTAATGTAATTGAAAATGTGGTATCAGAGAGTGATGATATAGAAATAGTTAGTGAGATAGTGAGTGAGAGTGAGAGAGTAATGGGTTGTAAAGGGGGAGAAACAAATGTTAATCAGTTAGAGAGAGAGTATGAAGAGAGTGTACAAGTAGAAGGGTTACAGAGGGTAAAAGTTTCACGTGGTGTTGTGGGGGGTGAAGAAAAGTCTTCACGAAGATACTAGGTAGATAAGTGGTCTACCAGTAATTGTTTTTTGAATTTTTGTATTGTTCCTGGAGGAATCAGGAAATGTTTTAATGTAGTAATACCCTCTGAATGGGATGGTAGAGAAAATGTGATATGGTGTTGTGGAGAGATTTTTAGAGAGAGATTTGTGTGTTGATGGTGAGGTAGAATTATTTCAATTAAAGAGAAGTTATAAAGAGTTGAAAGAGAGGTTTGACGTGGTGAAGATAAACAATATAAAATACTTACCTTGTGAAATAGAGATGGATGGTTATTTTAATAATACTGTTGCAGACGATAAGCTCTTATTTGATGTAATTGATACAGTAAATGAATATGATGATAAAATAATTTACCTTATGTTGGACAAAAATACTGACGGTGACAAGACCAGAATTCTAAATGTAGACGGGTTGTATGAGATAATAATAATGTGGGGTAAGCCTATAAAACATTGTTACTGGATAATGGAAACATTTGAGAACACGGATAGTTATTATAATAATAAAAATAACAAATTGAAGGTCGATAAAAATGATTTATGTTTTAAATATGTTAGATATTTGTACGATGATGGAGGGTAATTATTAACTCAGTAAATGGACATTTTAAATATTTTAGTTTATGGTTATAACCTTGCTGAATTATGAAATGAAGTGTGGTAAACAGAAAAATAATGACGAAGAATTTGTAAATAAATTTATAGTGAAATCAATTGTGTCTATGTTGTCAAAAGTACTTGATGTAAACAATGTGTGTATGTAGTAGAAATTGATGTAATAATAATAATAATAATAATAATAATAATAATATTTTGGTAGACTAAATAAATAACAAGAATAATTATGAAGATAATGAATGGTAATTGTTTTGGAGTAATGATTAAAAATGTTGTGTTTCAATACTTGATGGAATTCAAATAATTTGAGATGTTTAAATATTTTTGATTGATTTAAAGTATTATATAATTGAATTTTGATGCTGAATTTAAATTATTTTATGAGATTTAAATTTGATAATAATTAATAAATAAATAAATGTTAAATTGTGTTTAGTTTGTGGAATAACATGGTTGTTAAAATGTTTCAGAAGGTACATGGAGTTATTGGTGTTTGGTGTTTATATTTGTGTGTATAGGACAGTGTATGAGTTATATAATGTAAGTATGAACTTTATAAGGGAACTTAAATAAAGTAAAATGTTCAATGTCTAAATAGCAAATTTTAAATGAAATGTTATATAAAAGGAAGGTTGATAACAAAGAAACAAATTTTGGAAAAGTTAATGGTATAGTAAATGATAAATAATTGATAATTAATTAATAGAAGTTCAATTGAAATTAAAATACAGTGGAACTTGGTTATAACGTCATTGAAGGGACCAAAAAAATAATGACGTTATGTCCGAGTGACGTTATAAAAGAGTCGTTATAAAAGACCCTTTTTAATCACTAGTAAGGAAGGAGAAATAAAAAAAAGATCCTTGCATTATTAACATTATTCGTGATATTTATTCTAAAGTTTACAAACTGCATTTCATTTATACAAACAGCATGAAGAATATTTTAAAAGATCAAAAAGAAAGTATATGTAACTTACATTTAGGCTTACTGTCGAAAGTAATCCGTAATTTTCTTTTGAATGCTCCTTTCTGAAAAATAAATTCTTTCTGTTGTGCTGTGGAGATGCTGCGCTGCATTGAACGTGTTGTCAGACGTCTCTCTAAAGCAGTAAAATAGTGAAAGAGTTTCGGCGGCTCTCATTGCTTCCTGTACTGTCGGACAAACGATGTTGGCATCCTCCTCTTGCTCAGCATCTTCTTCAACACTATCTTCTGCTTCTATGTTTTTTACTTCCGCGATAATTTCTCCGTCACTCAACACTTGGAATATTTCTAACTGATGCATAGGAATCAAGTTCATTTCCAAATTCATTTACGTCAAATTTCTTAATCCATTCCGAGAGCGGCAAGTCGTCGTCTTCGTCATCATCGGGTAAATTTTCGAGTTGTGCTTTACTAAATCATTTTGCTATCGTCTTCTGTGTTACACTCTTCCAAGAGTCGTCTAGGAATTGTATTGCATCTAAGAGTGAAATTGTGGCAGGTTGCGCCGTGTCCATACAGAAAATAATTTTTTTTTTAAAGTTGCTTGCTGTAGTGACACTTTAGGCTTCTAATGACGCCTTGGTCCATAGGTTGCAGGACTCTCGTACAGTTGGCCGGTAAGAAGACCAGATTAATGTTTGTCAAATTTAACTTTGGATGGGCTGCACAGTTGTCAACTAGAAGTAGAATTTTTCTGTTTTTCGATGACAGTTCTTTATCCCACTTTCTTAGTTCATCTTCAAAAATACTAGAAGTCATCCACGCTTTTTTGTTGGCAGTGTAACTTACAGGAAGTTTTTTGATGTTTTTAAAACATCTAGGATGCAAACTTTTCCCGATAACTAAAAGTTTCCTTTTTTCGGTTCCCATCATGTTCGCACAAACAAAAACTGTAACTCTTTGTTTAGAGAGCTTCCCACCAACGCACTTTTCATTTTTAAATTTGAAAGTCTTATCTGGAGTTAATTTATAAAAAATTCCGGCTTCATCTCCATTAAAGATGTCTTCATCTTTATATGATCGTCTAATTTGTGGCCAAGTGTTTCGCACCCAATCGCCTGTAATGTTCAGATCTACGCATTTTGCCTCACCACAAATTTTTGCAAAGGAAATCGAGTGTCGGGCCTTAATTCGATCTAGCCATCCGTTGGGAGCATGTAAAATCAATACCAAACAATTTTCCGAATTCTGTAGCTTTCTCTTTCAGAATTGGTCCATTCACAGGAATATCTGAACATCGACACTGTTTGAACCATTTCAATAATGCTGCATCCACATCACCATGTTCGCATTTCCTAATTTTTTTAATTTTTTCTCCATCTGGCGCTGGCGCCGGCGGTCCTGTTACAGTGCTTATCGCTTGCATACAATGTATGTCTGTAGCCATGGGCGTAGCGCGCGCACATGTATGTTTATATGAAATTTAGAGTAAAATATCTGAGAAATTTTTGACGCTATAACAGAGTAGTACAATATTTAGTGACGTTAAAACTGGGAATTTTTATAATGTTAAAGATATCAGTTTGACCGGACTTATGACAAAATAACGCTACACCCGAGTTGACGTAACAGCCGAGGCCGTAATAACCAAGTTCCACTGTATAACGTTTATAATTTTATATGCAAATGTAAGGGTGTAAGGTGTGTAATTTCTGATCAACCTTAAATGTGAATTGTTTGTTTTAATGGAATAATCGCAATGTTAATTATGAGTGTATTGTATGTATTATGTTAGTGTAGAAATTTTAAATATACCCAAACATATAAGAGTTGGCCTTCCGTGAATTGCAGTAACGGTGTCAGTGTGACCCTTATATGTCTTTTGGTAGTTTCCCCACATTTCGGGTGGTCACGGTTTCACCAGACCCTGGCCGTGGAATTATGTAAGTAGTTACAAAATTGGTGAACATTGAAATTGACAGGGGGGTAACTCGGGGAAACTACAGCAGGAAACAATAGTGTGTGTGGAAAAGGAGCTGGCTGTTACAAGCCAGGGGCACAGATAACACATCTGTGCACAAGGTAAATACCTAGACCGACCAGCAGGTGGTTTGCCTAATTGTAACTGGGTAAAAGGGGGGATTTTAAGTAAATGATGTACGAGGAGTGTAGCTGTAATTCAGTGAGAGGGTGACGATGACCTCTGTAAACAGCGGGCGGTCAGCTTATAACACGACTCTATAGAGAGAGTTGGGGGTTGACAATCCATAGAGCTGTTCAGTAACTGTTGCTATGACTATGTCTCAATGAGTAGCGATGTATGTACCTATGAGAGCAAAATGATTTTAAGTGCCAGATTTAATTGTAATGAATTCAAATAACATTGTAGGATGATAACTATGTAATTTTGTGTATTTGTATTAATTGTAGGCAGTATGTTAGGGATAAGGATTGTAAAAAGGTGTACTTTATATAATTGTTGAAATATATCTATAGAAAGGTCATTCACCTCGCCAAGAACATCAGCTGATTGCTGGGGTTATATATGTGGTATGTCACTTAGAAATAGTTTGCAGAGTTTTTCCAATGTAATTAAATGTTTGAATAATAGATTTTCAATGTGGTTAAAAGATTTTAATTTAAACGATGAGATGTATTTGAGATAGTTTTGAATTTTCAAGAGTTAAAATGTAAAATGTGGTAAATGTTAGAATTTGGGGGATAGTAATTGTTTAAGTAGGGCATTTAATTCAATCAAGGCCAAGTTTAGGGGTGGTAGAGAGAACAATATTATTGTGAATAAACGTAATGTAGAATTTGAGTATTGATAGTGACACAGTAGCTATGGGGAAAATATGTAGGGTAATGAGTGATATATTGAGGTAATAAATAAATGGAGATATTTTGTAGATGAAAATGAGATAATGGGAGAGTAATTAGTTGATGGTAATTTTGTAAGGGGGGTGGTGTGATAAGGAGTCCTCAACGAAAAGCGTTGTGGCGGGAGGGGAACCGATATGTGCCGGAAAGGGTTACCTAGGGAGGGTCCAGGAACCAGATAAGGGAATGAGCATTGGGAAGGGAACACACATCCTGAGTACAAAGGGGTAGAGAGTATTTTGTTATAAGGGTAGAATGATGCGAAATGAGTTAGAGTAGTAAGTTAGAGGTAGAGAATGGTTGGCAGATGTTTTGATAGAGGGGTGTCATACTAGATAAAAGCTGTTAAGTGAGTATTAGAGTCAAAAGGGGGGTAAGACTATATGTAAATGCCAAGTTAGTAAATCAAATTATTATGAATAACTAAGTCACCCAAACTAACTGAGAATGAAAATATTAAAGAAAAAAAAGTCATAGTCAAAATGTAATAAAAATAATTGAAACAAGTGACGGATTTTAATAGAATTTGAGAATAATATAAATCTATAAAATGTGTAATTGGGGTCAATTTAAATGTAAATTTTATTGTTTATTGTAAGATAATAATCACCATGTTAATTTTGAAGGTTTTATTTTATTATGTTGTACTATGTTTGAAGGTAAAGAATTTTAAAGATGTTTCATGTATTTTGTGATGTAGCTTGGTGTAACATATGTATGTCAAGGTCATTCACTTAACCCAGAGAGATCAGCTGATGACTGATGTTAGAGACAGAACCATTTTCTGATAATTAATTCACACAATGGTGTTGCTTAATTGAATTAAATGATTTTAAATTTTTTTGAGATTGATAAGAGAGATATTTTGGTAAATTAAAATTTTTTGAAGAAAAACAAAATTATTTTTTCTTATGCCTGCCATATAGGTGATGTTTTGAATTTCAAGTATATTATTGTTGACATGTATTCCTAGTGTGTTTATTGAATTATATTGTTTAGTATGTATGTATGACCAAATGTTAGGGTAAGTGAATTCATGTTTTAATAGGATATTCCAGTTTTTTATAATTATTAGTAGTAGTGAAGAAAATTGATAGATTTGATAGATTCATGTAAAAGATTTTTTATTCTGATGAAAATAATGATAATGTAACAGTTTGATTTTGAACTTAAATGAATTTCTGAATTTAAAGATAAATATTTTATGAATTTTAAATAAGGAGTCTGGTTAGAATGTATAAATAAATATGTGTACGCGCCCAGTACTTGCTAAAGGCAGCCCAGTGTGCATGTAAGGGGAACATATCGGTTGAGGATTTGACATGGTATAAGGCCAGGGTTTGGGATTTTGGGGCAGAATGATAGAAGGTTGGGTGTACTGTGGTGAGTATCTGTTCGATGTTATGGTGTTCGGATCTTGTATAGAGAAGTCCAGTAATCTCGTGCAGGTGCAGCCATAGTCGCCGAGCTAGGAGGGTAGTTTACCCATGATACGTTAAGAATTAATGGGGGTTGTTGGCACCATATCCTCTCCGATCCTCTTAGGGGTTTAGCAATGAGAGTTCTTCTGTCTCGACAAAAGACTCTCATTTTATTTTATTTCATGTTTTAATCCTGTATAAATACAGTAGCAAGTCCCACGCAGAAAACTGTTTCATTAAGACAAAGAACGCAGTCACATAGTGTTGCAAGGTGTGACTGGAGAACGCAGTATAATTCCCAGAATTCCAGTGCTGTGTGGCGCACACCAACGCGCGAACACCAGCGGTGCGCACAGACGACACTTACAGTCTCGGGCCAAGCTGAACAAACATGGCCAATTGTAACAAATTTTGTCAGCAACGTGGTCCCATGCTGACGGAAGTTTGACCCTATCCGAGTCATACGACGAAAGGCAGAGCAATTTTGTCGACGTCTAACACACATGAATAACCCATACTTTGGGTACAGAGCCGAACATTTTAACAGAAGAAGGCAGTGATTTTCCTATCCAGCAACTCAACGTGGTGGGAGTTGGTTGATGCTCTCGGTAGAGGAGTCGACGAAAAACAACCAAACATATCGGACGCGAGTAGTGGCGTTCGTCACCGGCCGGGATAAATTTTATCTAAAAGGGTGACGCTCGATCTCAGTTGAATTAACCCCGCATCCCGGCCGGGAGCTAAGAAAAACATGTGCACACCAAATTTAAATTTCTTATGTAAAAAGTGTTAACCAGCATTTAAAAGTGAACTGATATAGCAGAATAAAGTCAGTGAAGTAAATGGGCAAAATAAAAATGTGAATTAAAGAAAACTTTCGGACATATAAACACACGCGGCACATGGCAACGAGAGGAGTGACGCCGGTTGGGTAATCTACTATCAGTCCTAATAATTTCATCTTTTAAAGGGTTCAAATCAATTGATTAAGACAAAATGGGGTTTTAAAAATGGTATGAATGTTGTATATGAGCAGGCTGGGCTGCTTTCTTTAATATAAGATGTTTATATAAGTTTTATTGATATAAGATCGTTTCACTAATAGTTAAAGAATGTTTTTGTTTTGTCTCAATTATCTGGAAATAATTGATAACATGAATTGAGAGGGAAAGAAATGAATAGTTCGTAATTTGAAAGCAGTTTAAAAGAATAAAATAAAATTTTAGTTGTTTTACACTAATGTGAGTTGCGTGTGTTATTTTCACAACCTCAAAATCACGTTTGCATTCACAGTTCGTGCTGGGATCTTGGACCCGAATTTAAGGTAGGTGTGAAGGTAATTATAATTTATAATTCTGTAATTATATGACTTGAACAAAGAAATTACGAAAGAGATATATGAGCCCAATTTTCTTGTAGTTATAGACGATAAAACAAGTGATATAGCAAACACACTGCAGTTAATAATCATCTTCAGATACCTTTCAAATAGAAAACCTGTGGAAAGACTTTGTAAATTTTTAAATCCAATACACAATGATGAACAAACTTTGGCTTCTTGTCT
This sequence comes from Magicicada septendecula, assembly GCA_034769895.1. Lineage (NCBI taxonomy): Eukaryota > Metazoa > Arthropoda > Insecta > Hemiptera > Cicadidae > Magicicada > Magicicada septendecula. Next base: position 323,455,095 of record CM068376.1, on the reverse strand, counting down.
AATGCAAGAAATTAATGATCAGGTTAAGTCAACCTCAACAATACTATTAGCTCAGACATGTGACAGTTCTGCATTTATGAATGTCTCTTTTCAGGGTGCTCAAGCAACTGTTAAAAATAAATATTTGAATGCTGCTTATATTCACTGCATGCACACCACTGAACTTAAAATTGATTAAACTGCATCAGTGGAACAGAATTAGAGCATATTACGCAAGTTTATAGAGTACTCGTGCCTTTTGGACGTCTCCCCAAAGAACATTCACCCTATATGAAATCATGAAAAAGCAACTTCCATATGCAGTTCCAATAAGGTGGAACTTTCAGTATAGAAGTGTCAACACAATTTTAAAACACTGGAAAAAAACTGAATCTTGGTGGAAATTCAGAACACAAACCTCATTTCGAACAGGAACACCAATATGCAAGCATCTGGTAACGAGAAAATTCTGACTGATGTTAATTTTATGTTTTGGTTGTCATTCTTTAACAAAACAATGCCACATGTCGATATACTGTACAATCAGTCCCAGAAACAAGAAACCAATGCAGCTCTCTTCAGAAGATACCTGCAATGCTTTGAGCATGAAAGTTTTGCATGTGTGATCACAGACGTCAGATGTGGGGAGTTTTTTTTAATTAGAGTGAGGTGAAATATTATGATGTGTCATTAATGACAGGCTATGGAAAGAGAGGTGATCTGTGAAACCAAAAAAAGATAAAAAGATTCAGCTTGACAGGAGATCTTATTTAAGAGTACAGTAATAAATTTCTAGAGAAGGCCTTGAAAGAGACATCTGTTCTGTTCCCCTTTCTGGATTCGTGCAGAGTTTTCCATTCACAGAAGCAGTGAATCTTTTAGTTCAATTACTGATACAATCCCTTTACTTAGCTTCATCTCCAAAATCAATGTAGTGGAAGCATTCAATGAAAGTTCAAAGCTGTCAAAATCATTATAACAATTTGTATGAGAACAGCAGAAGCGGAGAGGCATTTGTTCACTTTAAGCCTTGTGAAACCCTTCCTAAGGAACACCAGGTCTGAAGACAGACTAACTTCACATGCCATGCCATCCATCATTCTGGGAATCAAAGACTTCAATCAAAGAGTTGTTGATAAATCTTCCAGTTTGAAGGACGGAAAGTACAGACAGATAAGTGTTATAGTAAATGTGTATGCCACTGCTACATTATAAAATTGACAAAAGGTCACTATTATCTGTTTGAACACAGCGATGTTTTCAACATACAGTAGAACCCCTCAAATCCGAACCCCAGAAATCCGAAATCCCGGGAAATCCGAACATGATTTTGAAGAAAAACAACATTTGAAAAAACACATAAAGACATAAGAAACACATTTATTATTACATAAAAATATCATATGTAACCTAACTTTACGTAAAGAATCATTGAAAAATTAATAAAGTATGTACAAGTATTGCTACTTACGTAAAACAGTATTGAAATGTAAAAAACATTGGAATTAACACTGTATAAAAACAACAACGTCATACAGCATTTCATTAACATCAGAGCTGAATGGCCAACAAAAAACACAAAAGAAACACACACAAACACTACACTACATTTTTTCACTTAAAATCAGTGATCTTCATCTGGCGAAGTGATATAAACCTTCCTGAGGATGCGATGTTGCGCCAGCGTCGCATAAACATGACATCATTGGGTGTAGCAGCTGCGTGTTGTTCTACGTAGCGCAACGCGATGTCGAGAGCGACGGCAGCGTCAGAATGAGTCACGTTTGTTGAGGCATCTTCTCCCTCGCTATCGCTACCTGATACATTGTCATGTTGATCCTGGACCACAGACACTATGTCATGCTCGGTGCATTCTTCATTGTCGTCTAGTGCTGCCCACTCCTCCAGACAACCTTTTTCAGCATCCTCACATCCTGGTACTTTTTGAAAGAGATGAAGGAGCTCAGTTTCATCATCTCGTGTTGTAAGTGGTATTTCCACAAATTCGAGGCTGGCCAAAGCTTCGTCCAAGATCTCTGCAGTAAATTTTTACTGGTATTGTTCCAGGATTCTGCAACCCAGTAAATCACATCTTTTATTGTTATCTTCTTTAGCTTCTCAAGAATAGAAAGAGAACAATCTTCTTCAATAAGAGTTTGCAGAAGCATTTTTCTGTAGCTTAGTTTTATGTTCTGTAGCACACCTTGATCCATGGGCTGCAGCAGCGATGTCACATTAGGTGGTAGAAAAATTGCTTTTATGTCTCTGCACACCAACTGCATGTCTGAAGGATGTGACGGAGCGTTGTCTAACAAAAGTAGAGCTCGAGGTGGCAGTCCATTTTCTTCATTAAATCTTGTTACCGAAGGAACAAATTTCTTTTCAAACCACTCCTTAAAAAGATTACCAGTCATCCACGCCTTAGTCTGATTTCTGTAATAAACAGGGAGAGAATTCATGTTCATATTTTTAAGGGCTCGTGGCTTGGCAGATTTTCCAATCACCATTAATGGTAGCTTGTTTGTTCCCGCGGCGTTACTGCAGGCCAAAACTGTGAGACACTGTTTGTTCATTTTAAAGCCTGACGCAGAAGATTCCTCTTTAGAAGCAAGACTTTTAGTGGGAAGTGCTTTAAAATTCAATCCTGTCTCGTCTGCATTATACACTTGCTGGGGCGAGTAATTTTCTGACGAAATCAAATCGGCGAATTCATCTAAATATCTAAATATTCTTTTGTAGCAGTATTATCAGCTGATAACTTCTCTCCGCTTATCGTCAGTTATCTGATTCCATGCCTTCTCTTCCATCGATCCAACCACCCATTGCTAGCAGTAAATGCCAAATCTCCGTTCATTAGTTTGTTCAGCCGCAATGCCTTTTCTTGAATTAATGGACCACTAATAGGAACTCCTTTCTGCCTCTCTTGTGTGAACCACAAAAACACTGCTTTGTCAATTTCTTCATTTACAGAAACTTTTGCGTGATGGCGTTGTTTCAAAGTTTTTCACTTGTTGCACTGCAAAACTGTTCAATTTTCGCACGATTCTTTTTGCAGTCACTGATTGTTGCCTTACCAACACCAAATTCAACAGCCAACTTCGTCAAACTTTCCCCTTTGTCTAGTCGCATTAACACTTCGAGTTTTTCTTTTAAAGTACTATGTTTTCGTTTGCTTGCCATAATTTAAGAAAACTAAAAAACCCGATCTACACTGCTCACTTCAAATGCAAAAACAATAAATCTTAAACAAAAACTCGAACAAACTATGTACACTGGATGGAAACAGTAACAGCAGACAAACGCACAGGACAACAAACGCCAGAGGACTAACTGGAATACAAAGATTTCTAGACCTATTGTAGTAGGACTGGGCTATTTTTAGCGCACTTCCACCCGACAGCAACAGTGATTCATGGGCAGTCAAGGTCAGCAACCTCTGGCGGCTTCGTCTCACCCCTACACAACATTACCGGGTGGCGCGTACACCGTAACTAGTGTTGAGTACTATGTATGTTCGGCTAATCCAAACTTTTCCGAATCCGAACAGGCTACAGCCCCAATTAGTTTGGATTTGAGGGGTTCCACTGTACTATAAATAACTGTACATCAGAACTGTACAAATGGCCACTTTATAGTTAGATCTTCGAGTAATGAAATGTTGTATTTAACTATCACATTCGTAACAGCTGTAAATAATAGAAAAATTGTTGAATGCTATTTTTGTAGAGTTACCAGTTGGAATTAATCTAGAGCACAGGAAAATTGACAGACGACCACAACCAACCCAGAATAAACACTAACAACAATCAATCAACATTTGGTCACAACAGACACGCTGAAGAAGTGACTGACCAGAGTCTCAAGAAAATCAAAAGTATAACTTTGTTGTTCACTTTAAAAAACTTGTGCATTTCTAATCATTTAGAAGAGAGTTAGAATAACATAGTGTACAGTGTGTGAAGCATAATATGTTTCCAGGAGGATAACGAATGGCACTGATCTCTTACCACTCATCTCCTTAATCACTAATTTAGAACTAATAGCTTAGTAGTTTTTAATGAGAATGATGAATAAAACTAAAAACCACAATTATGGAAATTAACACTGATCCCTTAGCTGTCTTAACACTTAGGGTGCCGATCACGTCAGCTGATGTGGTGACAAAATTTTCATAGTGTGCCGATCATGTCATTTGACGTGATGTAGTTTTATGTTTCTTTAAATACAGGACCACTTCTAATGACATCGTTTTCGCTGTTGCATAATGTTTGTTAATGTTCTTAGTTCTTGAAATCACCAGGAGATGGTAGCTCAACTGAACCAAACTGAAGCTACGAAGACATTTTACAAGAAAATTTCCAATTGCTATGTGTCCATGGGTATTGCTACCCATGCTTCAAAGTTTTTCATTAAAAAAAAAATTATACAAACTAATATTAGTGATACATTTTCTTATGTTTTGTGTTTCAACAGTGAAATGTACTACTTCTATATAATTTAAAGTGATTTTATAATAGTTTTAGTGTGCTATCAGTTTTGACAACTTTTTTTAATAAAAACTGTGTATAAAAAAGTAAAATTTCATTGAAAGTGTTTATATAATTCAATAAAATTGTATATTTCATTATGAAGAGGAAGGTGCAACATTTAAAACAAGGTAAGTACCTTTTTATATGTTATGTTATAATTTCACTAGAATTTTTTGAAAAATATTAAAAATGGCTGGCACTCTATAGAAGTATTTTGCATCAGCAGCCGGCACTCTACAGAAGTTTTGTACTGAAACGTCCAGCACCCAAAATGTTGAAAGAAACCAGAAAATACCTTAAAACATCTTTCAGTTTTCTTTCTTTTTCTTTGCAGGTGTAGAACAGTGTTATCTAATATTTGGGCAATAAAGCACTTTCTGTGAAAGCAAAATATTTATTTCATGTACAGATTTGTCTTCACTTCCTGGTTTCAACTTTTTATTTTCATAATAGTTAACAGTGTGTCCGTACCTACATACCAGGGCACCAGACAAAAGGGTAATTTATTGCCCACTTTCTTTAGCAAATATGTGGACAACCCCCTAAGACAATGAAAAAAAGAAGTGTGCCCTGGTGTGCAGCTGTCATGAACACTACCCTTTTCGATGACCAGTTCATCATATATTATGGTAAACATAAATTGCAGTTAGGAGTGCACAAGTTGAATCAGATATGTGGGGAATATAATATGAAAATAGCTACTAATAAGAGGAAAGTGATAGCACTAAAAATAGCCAAATACGTAAAGTCTAAGACTGTTGTATACAGTAAGACAACAGAACAAATTTAAGCTTTAATTATTTAGGTAATCAAATTAGTTATCAACATAATAAAGCTATAGACAACAAATTCAACACTTATCAATACATATGTAGCACCACAAACAGGATTCAAAGAAACAAAATTTTAAAGGGAACAAAATTAAAATTTTTAAAAATCATGGCAATTCCGATTCTATTCCATGGCAGTGAAACCTGGGTTCTTACAAAAAAAAAACACAAAAGCAGAATTCGGACATCAAAAATCAAATTTCTTCCAGCACTGTAAGACTCCACATGATTGGACACATTGCATCGTAACATTTGCAATCCATGATTTGGTCCTAACGCAGATGTAAGGACCAAACTGAACATGGAAGATCTTAACAATAAAACAGATGATTCTAGAACAAAATGGAAGGAGCATGTAGATAGAATGTCTGAACAAAGAATACCACATAAAGTAAAGAAATGTGAACCAACTTGTGAGAGATGTATAAGAAGACCGAAAAAGGCCCAAAATAGTGTCCAAATCCATTGAAGACAGAAGAAATCTTGGAAATGAAGGAGAAGGAAGAAGAAGAAAAAAAAAAGATTAACAGTATCAAAAGAAGCAAGGTAAAGTCAAAGGAAATTTGAGAATGTAACAGAAGAAGAAAACAATGTTATAAGAGTCATCCAAATGTGGTAGGTCTTCTTCCACTGCCTTGTACGACACTTGGTAAATTAGTACGAGAAGATAGTTGTGCACGTCAAAGACTACCGACGAGTGTGCCTACAGTCATGTAATTAAGAATGGATGTTTACAACCGAAATATAGAGAGTACCCAACCACATGTGAACTGAACAACTCCACACTGAAGAGAAGATTAATTTTGCAAAATTAACTATTTTCTCAGTTATTAATGCTGAGAATGAGAAACGATAAGTGCATTATTATAATATTTATGACAAATGATAGACAGCAACTATTCGACTGCAACATTTGTGACAAAGAAACAGTAGTTTAGGCTAATAAAATACTGTGTGCTATATGACAGTGGTTCCCAAAGTGGAACCATGCGACAATGTTTCAGGGGGTCCGCAGACACTTTTAAGAAAAATTAGAATATACCGTAATTTTCTCCGATATTTTTATGCTCTAAAATCTAAATTTTAGAACCTTAAACAATTAGTAGAAGATTCCAGTATTTTTATTAGGTTAAAACTAATTGTAATTGTAAAAGTAATTTCAAACTAATGGTTTTAATAATGTCTTTAAATCATGTCAAGTAGCAGATTTGTTTGTCAGCTGAACTGACTAGACCTCTCTCTACACTACAAAAAGAAGATTCATTGGCAGAACTTTCAACTGACAGTTCATTAAAATTACAGTTTTCGCAATTACAGCTAGCTGACTTCTGGTTATATGTAATGACTGACTATCCTGAACTCGCAAAAAAAAGCTTTGAAGTGTTTAACTGTGTTCCCTCTACTTATTTGTATGAAACCACATTCTCCGCATTCTTCACATACTTGAAGTCAACGTTAAGAAATATAAACTTGATGTTTAAAAGGAATAAATCCCAATGTTTAGTACCAAGCCATGTGTTGTTCAATCAAATATATTGGAACTTACCGTCTGCGGCTTTTCAGAAACAGCGTCTTTATAAAATGATGATGGGACAAGGGTCCCGAAACATGTAAATTTTATAAAGACGCTGTTTCTGAAAAGCCGCAGACGGTAAGTTCCAATATATTTGATTGATAAACTTGATGTCGAGAGTGACTTAATATTAAAATTATCATACATTAAACCCAATATTGCAGAGCTAATTGTTCAAAAGCAGCTTCATTGTTCACATTAAACTATGATTCATATCATTAATATAATTTTTCAAGTTAAGAGAATTTGATTTTAATACATTTTAATTAAAATATACGAGTTTCTATCATACTTACTGTTTTATTTCAGAACTCAGACAGGGTCCGTGAATTTTTTAATTATTTGGGGGGGTCTGCGGACTGAAAAGTTTGGGAACCACTGCTATATGATATAGAATTTTGTGCTTTTCTAATATAACGCTAAGATAATTATTTAAACTTTATAGCTTTTATTACTGTCTATCAGCACATCAATATTTTCAGTCTTTATGTACCGAAACGCTTTTTCTTTGTCTATACCTTGACTTTTTGTTTACAACTGTAACGGGACAAACTGTTGGGATTTATTTTATTCTTTAATAATTGTAAAAAGTAGTAGCAACTCAAGCTGAACAACGTTTTCATCACAAACACTTGACATTTTTGAACACCTTGCAGTCAGTGCGGTACCAAGCCGTACGTGTCGAACAAAAGCAATTAAAGAGTCTGGGAATGTAAAAGTTATCAGCAAGGGTGCACATTCACGCATGCGCGCACACAGGTCGGCCAGCTTTCCCACGAAAATGTCACGTCCGTATAAATTCCTTCTCGCCTAGTGCGCAGAGAACAATGTCTGTCGTCCTATGCTCTGGCCGGTTCACCGTAACAAGGCTCGCGAGCCGAAAATTTGTTTAAAAGTGAAAATGTGATTTAAACTATAAAATTGGCATGATATAAAGTAACAATAAACAGTGAAATTTTCAAAAGTGAGAGAGCAAATAACCGCAAGTGAACCAAATTTATTTAGTGCAACTTCTTTCGGACGCCACCAGTGAACAAAAATGTAATAAAAGTGACACGTGGTCAGCAGGGACGCCGCCAGTCAAGTAACAGAAAAAAACTTAAACCAATCAATATATTTAAATTCATAAAAGCGCTAAATTTAAATAAAGGGGGTTAAAAGATATGAGTGTGTGTGTGTGTGTGTGTGTGTGTGTGTGTGTGTGTGTGTGTGTGTATGTGTGTGTGTGTGTGTGTGTGTGTGTGTGTGTGTGTGTGAGCGAAATGCTAGGTTGCTTTTAATTACAAAATTTAATAAATAAGTTAATTTAATTATAAGAAATAAAAGATAAGGTTGTTATTTTAATCAGATAACGTCACCTCAATATTTAAATTGTGCGTAAGTGAAATGTTAGCGAATAGAGAAGGAGAAGACATGTTTTTTAATTGATTTATAAAAAAGGAATGATATAAAGGAATGTTAGATGAAAATACAATAAAGTAGTGTTTTATATGAATTATAACTATGTACTTGTTTATTTGCATTGACCTATTTTTCTCTGCCGAGTACACTAGACGACATCTTGGTTAACTTCTATGTCCGAACAAGGTAAAGTAACTCAAATTTAAAAATACTTTTAATCATTTAATTGCAGAGTACTACTGCAAACGACGCCCGAACAGGGACAATTTTATTTGATAAATAACAATGTTAAATATCTAATAACCGAGAACTACTGCAAACGACGCCCGAACAGGGACAATTTTATTTGATAAATAACAATGTTAAATATCTAATAACCGAGAACTACTGCAAACGACGCCCAAACAGGGACAATTTTATTTGATAAATAACAATTTTAAATATCTAATAACCGAGAACTACTGCACAACCGCCTTGTAACATGTCTCTGCACACTTTACCATAATTGTATGAGTGAGACATAACTTTAAAGCCCAATCATTCTCGCCCTGCAATTCTCAATTCTCAGATTAGTTACGTCTTACGTGTGTATTTTCTATTTCATGCATCATGCTCTCTACTGACATGCAGTACACGCTCTACTTATAGAACACATTTATAATAAATCATTCTCTACCTATTCAAATGCATTAAGGCAATTTTATTATACTTTGACAGTCTAGAAAGTTTGATTAAAAAGACTATTATTTTTAAATAGGCATTTGCTGGTGCACAGTTTTAGTCATAATACCCATTTTTCTACTCATTCTTCATAACAAGAAAACATATTTATGTAAACCCAACCTTCCTAAATGCATCAAAACTGCACTATACACCACACAATTTTACAACATATTTTTCAATTCAAATTTTTTTTTGTAGTGTTTTATAGTTTTGTCCTGTTATTTTAACTTTGCAGCAAATAAGTAGTTACAAGCAATAATCTAATGATTTTATAACAAGTTAGTATACGTTTATCATCAGTTTTTAATTTGTTATTAAACCATATAAACGTGTGGAAACAGTTTACAATGTTCTACAATAAATTAACAATTCAAATATTCTGCTGGTACTAAGTAATAACAATAAGAGTAATCATGACACATGACAAGGAATATTAGTATACCATGCACTAGACTACATTGTTGTTCTGTTCAAACTTGTCATTAAGATTAATAGTGGTTACTAAAATTAAACACAGATTTTTGTACCTTCAGTTGATAACCATTATTGTGCTATGATGTTACACCAAATGCTATAGGGCTGTTTGTTCATAACACAATGTTTAAAAAGATCTTAACACTGTCACTTTCGATCTTCCTAATAAACTGTGTTAAACCTCAATTTTGAAAAAAAAAAGAAAGGAAAACAGAATTCAGGCAAATGTTTACATCATGCTGTGCATTATGCTACTCATTGTACCATAATATCTAAGGAATTATAAACTATGGAATTATTGTTCTGTGAACCACAGACCATCAGTGGAAGAATTATTGCATCATGTTTCACAAAATAAATCACAGGTTACAGAGAAATGGACAAGACAAAAGACTTACTGAAGAGAGCTGCGAAGTGTCATAGCCAAGGGAGGAGAGAGGCTACTTTTTGCAACAGTTCGCGACACAGGTCGCAAAGATTGACCACGGAGATTAACTGTATTCAAACTGCATTTACTTTTAACATGACGAGTATTTCTATATCAGACAAAGAGAAAGAAGAAGAAATGTTAGGCATGTTAATGTCAATGAAACATATTAAGGTTTAATACATTCATATTAAACATAACAATGTAAATTACTAACTAATGAAATGCAGGTGTACCTGCATGCTACTCTTCATCAACGTTAGTCTTGTTAACAACTTGTTACGTTTCAGTATAGCAAAAGAAACACATTTTAATTTGTTACTGTTGCCTGAATATTACATAACATATGCGCTCATTTGTTGCACACAAGAGGTGCAATACCTTCAAATATTCATACACTTCAATTATCAAATTTCTTTTATGGAAACAAAACTAAACCTGGCTAGACAAAAACATATTCAGCAGCTTCAAAGCTGCAGGTGTCCCAAATAGAGTTATGTAATTACACACGATTAACTGGAATCACTTTTCCCAGCCAATCGGTTATTCCAAATAACTCCTGTTTCATTTTTAAAACAATTTAAATATTACAATTTAATCTTGTTATTCCATACTTATTTATTTAAACATTCAAGTAAACCAATCCACTCATAATCAGTATATGTACTGCTACGTCTACCTAATACTCTTGCCTTTTGGTTATTTGATTCTAACATACAGTTGTCAGTAACAAATTTATAAATGAAACAGCCAATACTGAAAGATGTATCTGTTAGCCAATCAAAACATTTAGATTACCTAGTTTCTATACTCGAGAATACCATACAGACACACACAAATTTAAATTGAAGTCTTACTACTTTATCGCACAATATTACAAACTCTCCTATAAAAAAAAAGAACTTAACTAGAATTCTGATATACAATTAGACACCACTGTCATACAGATCATAAAAGAATATTTTACGCTCTCTTCCTCATATTTTGGTTAAACTGAAGTAACGTAGGACATAGATAATATGACGCTTATTATCCAGATTATGAAATTTGCAGCAAATGATGGAAAAATAGATATGTACTAGAAAAAAAGTCAATACTCATATAATTTTGCTTTGCTCTAACAGGGGGGGAATCTATTTTAAATCCTGAAAAAATAACATTACTACTACCCAATGTTTGTTGGTAACCCATAAATGAAGGCAACACATTTTTAAAAGACAGAGAAGTCTTTTTTTACATGCAAATTTTAATTCTGCATTAACAACGATAAAAGTATGAGAAATATAAGTAGTGGTATTAGTTCTGCTGACATCTGATTTTTGTAAATATGAGCGTGGATCAAATATGAACTGGAATTCTTGTCCAGAGGCTGAGTAAATTAACGGAGGTAAGTGTGACCTAGGGCAGATATTGGTGAGGCATCTGAAGTTTATGTCTCGTCAGCAGCACAGTGACTGAGCAAGGGGTATGTTTGTCCATAATCAAATTTCTCACCACAGAAGGCATAGGAGACTCCGACCACAATATGGCTAACAAACTCTTTCACAGACTCGGGGTTTCATTGGCACAAACATTTTTTTACCACACAGAAAACTCTGGAAAATCAATCCCACCAATGATGACCACAAACAAGTGTCACAGAAAAAACAGTTGTGCTGTTCATATTTTTATTGATTCAGATTGGCACATAAGGATTTCAGAAATTGCTTCAGCAGTGGGAATAAGCTATGGAAGTGTTCAATCAATCAACAATAACTTAAATGATCAAAAAGTGTCTGGCAGGTAGGTTCCTTGTCTCCTTAGTCAGGAAACAAAACATCTTCGTCTGGATGTCAGCGAAAGCCTCCTGACTCGCTATGAGGAGGAAGGGGAAGATTTTTGTACTGTATTCTCACTTGTGATGAAATGTGGATCCATCACTACGCACCCAAATCAAAACAAGCGAGCACGAAGTGTCAGAAGAAAGGGGAATATGCACCACTGTTCAAGGCCAAAACTCGCTTGCGACCAGTTTTGGGGAGTCTGCAGCCATTCTGTTGATAGATTGTCTCCATGAGCAAAGAAAAGTGAGTGCTGCCTATTATTATAAGCTTCTAGAAGATGCAAACACTGCCTATCACAACAAATGATGTTGGCAACGAATGCATGATGTCATTCCCCTTCACAACGCACGGCTCCGTAACATGTGAGGAGCTGAAACAATTTTACTACAACACCCTCCTTATAGTCCAGATTTATCGCTTTGTGACTACCATTTGTTTGGACCGCTTACAGAAACGTTGTGAGGACAGTGATTTGATGACAATGCAGGGGTAAAGAAGTTCATGCGCAACTGGCTGCAGACAAGCACCTTTTTGAAGGAATCAAAATACTGCCAATTCATTGGAAAAAATGTGTTTCCAAATCAGGAGATTACGTTGAAAAATGATAATAATAATTTTGTATGTTTTACTGAGTCAATAAAATTTTTAAAAATTCCAGGTTATATTTGATCCACCCTTATGAATTTGTATTTTTTACACATATTAGATTTTAATTTTTTGTAATGAATTGTTGTGCGGGATTTTCAACTTTAAGACTTCCATTGCTAAAACTCTACTCTTTGAATTTTTAATACTACTTTATAGTACTTACTACTATTTGGCATTGCACCACAAAACTTTCATTTTTTCAGTACACTATGGTACCCACTGAACATTAAAGAATGATACGCAATACATTAAGATATACAATATTAGAATCATTCAGTTGTTCAAATTCATATTGCAGAGGTCAATCTGTATAATTAACATATCAAATTTATTACAGTCTGTAAACATCAAGACAACCAGTGTGAACAACAATAGCAATATTGATGTTGAACATGAAGCACCACAATCTGAGCCAAGATATATAAATGAATTTTTTCTCTATTTCAAGACAATTATGAAGTACAGTGTCTAACAGTGTGCACCCACAACACAACATTTTTTCTCGGACTGATTAATTATATCCGTGTTATTTTTATTAAATATATACAACAAATTCTAATTTACATATTTATAAAATATATGTAAAAATCATATTACACCAAAATATCAGACCACTGTGTATGATTTATCTAATATTGCCAGATTCATCGCCAGCAAACATACTCAGTAATCTCAGCAGTACCGATTTTGTTACCTTTAATTTCACATCAAGTAGTGTAATGATTTTTTGCACTATACCTATTTTGTGGAAAAAAATTATATTAATCATTGTAAAATACAATTTTTTAACAAACATGACTATTGATAAAATTAAGGAATATTTTATCAATACATCAAGGAATTGTTTGTATATACATCTTCAAACAACTAAGTGTGAAGTAGAACAGCCCAAAACATCAATGAGGATTGTTGTTTAAAACAAAAAAGTGCTTTTCAAGACAGTAGGTTCATCAAATGAATTGTTACTGATGTGTTCACCTCATTTTAAATTAACTTGCCTGTGTAAGAACATCAACAGAAACTTACCTCTTATTTAACACAGAATCCATAAAATATTTAACAGAAGAAGAAATAATGAAACACAGTCAATCCATAATTTAATCTGAATAAGTAAAAATTATGCAATCTAAACCTGTTGAAATGTAATACAAATATTTAACAAGACAATGAAGCTAACCTACATTACAGGGAGCGGTATTTACTTTTTAATATGAACTATAGTTAACACTAACAAATTAATAACTTCTAATTTAAGAGACATTAAAACCATAAAACCATTACTCAACAATTCTTCATTATAATTACCACAGTTTGAAAATGTTTTAACCTATAAATCATTTTATCTCGATTTTTCTGTCCTTTTGAATAAAGCAATTTAAAATACACGGTAAGTTCTGCTGATCACAATCAAGTTAGGATTTTATAAATGGATTTGATTATACAGCAACAGTAACATACAGAACTATGGTTTCAGGTCTGAGAATTTGATTCAATTATTCAGTGACTCAGTATACTATCTGTAATACTAATGTCTGTATGACTCACATTTAATTGTCATTTTATTTTATACAGTACTTGAGTTTAGACATCCATCAAAAATAAACAGACAGATTAATTCTAATGCAAGTTACATACAATTTTAGCTATATTTTTGAATGTTTAGTTATGTTATTTAAAAAGAGTTCTACATAACAGTGCTTTACTTTAAAAATGACACCAGAAAAGAAAACTTTTAACCAGTGACTTTCTTGAGAATTGTGAACATGTACTGAGGCACCTTGTCTTTGCTAACAAGAAGGTATACCGGTTTTTTAAAACAACTTTTCTCACCGTGGATAATTTAGGTAAAGTTAAACTTGGCACCATTTGTCTTCATTTCTGCATTTACATCAAACCGTTTTTAAAAATTTATAAAAAGCATGAATTTAATACTGACTTTACTGTAAAAAGAAAACTGGTACCGTTTTACTGGTGGGTTCTGTAATGTGACTACAGAGTTGCCAAGTGAGTTATCTTCCTCGTTGTGTACCATGAGAAATAGTATCTACAGTTCCCTCAAATTAAATGATATACTAACTGACAACGCTGCATTCACACAGCCACCCTAAATCCATTATATAGACCATTGGGTGCAGATAAGCAAGTGGGTTCCTCTTAAAGCAGGCAAGATTCTTGGAAATAAAAAAGGTTACTCACAGCTCAACCTGGTGAGTATATGTTTTTTCCCCAGGCAGGGATCCCATGCTTAATCAAAAACATTTTGACAGAAAGTTATCCAATTCGGCAACAGCTCAAATGCAAAATACTTTTTTCGACAATATCCCGACCTTTTAAATGTCTGCCTCTTTTTTGATGTGGAAGAACATCCAGGGCACAGATCATCTTCAATCACTTCCCTACCATTTTTAAACCACTGGAAAACCCAACTGCGCAACAAACACTCAACACCATAAAGTCATTCAATAAATCATATGCATGTGAAAAGGATTTTTTGATTTTCCAAGTTTTATTTCAGAATTCTGCATTGACACGATGCTCCATGATGACATTATTCTGACGCAGCTCACATACCCGGTCCACTTTGAACAAATGCAACTGCCAAACTGTTGGTTGCACATGATTAACAATTTAATGGCAGATAGAGGGGAAACTACAAGTCAATGGCTTATACTTCTCACTCTTGATTAACACTACAAGGACATATCAAAAATAAGCAGTGGTTTGTGGAAATATATTCATGATGAAAGACGTGATTTAATTATATCTAATTAAAAGCAATATGGTGGCAAATAAATCAATGATATATACTAAAGGTGGCACCTGTTTTTTACAACAGATGTACCACAACAAGAAAGTCACCTATTGAATTCAAATGTTACACCAAAATACACTGTATAATATTCCAAAAAAGGTAAGGTAAGGTAATTTAATCTTATAATGAATAAATTGGATCAATTAAACATTAGTTTATGAAAAATTCTATCAGTAAGGTATGGAAATAATAGCTCAGGATATAAGCAGATGAAAACTGGACTCCCTCAAGGAGCAGTATCCAGCACAACTCTCTTCAATAAGTATATCAACGACCTCCCAGAGTCAATCAAGCACCTGAAGGGAATAAATGTTGGTATCTTTGCTGATGATGTGATTAATTGGACTTCAGGAAAAAAACAACCCCAACCAGCAGAAGTCTTTAGAATTCAGCACTAGAGATGGTACAAGAGTGGGCAGAAACCAATCATATGGACAACAAAAACAGTGTACCACCAAAACCCAATATTTAACCTGAAGTACAACAATCAAGAGTTACCAAAAAGTGAGAATAGCAGATATCTTGGTATCATCATGGACCCCAGACTAAGCTGGAAAAACATATTAACCATATTTAAAGAAGAAAGTAAATAGTAGAATGAAGGTGCTTAAACGACTTGCAGGAGTCACTTGGGGAAGCACCTAAGACACACTTAACACAACATACAAAACATATATCAGACCAGTCATAACATACAGAAGTGACGTATTGGTAACTGCACATAAATCAAATCTGGAGCAACTAGAAAGATGTCAAAACAATGCACTAAGACTTATTTGTGAGCTGTGAAGACCACCCCAGTGCCAGCCATATGGTCACAACCAACCTATTGAGGGAGAGATGAAACAACTAGCATCAGCCACGTACCTGGGACTCCAAGCACTACCTCAAACATCATGGATGAAAAGCTCAACAAAAATCAACACTTTGAAAACCCAAACAAACCCTCTTTCCCTAATATCAAAATACCTTAAAGAAAATCAATTACCACTCTCTACGGAACTGTACATCAAACCAACCAATCCAATGCATACCCCACTGATAATTTCAAATCCTTTACTTTTAGAAGATGTCAAGAAAAAAGAATGGTTCCCAGCAGCCCTTAATCAGCTAGCTATCTCCAATATAGAACAGAGATACCCAACAGATAAGTGGCTGAGAATATACACAGATGGATCAAAGTATGACACTTCTCTGTTGGCCTGTACAAAACAAACTTCGATGCATATATCGAGGACATATCGTGGCCTTTTCTGGCGATACTGAACTTCTCCCACAAATACCAAAATGTGGTTATACTGGATATGGATACCCAACAGTGGTTATGTCGATACACAACAGTTTCCAGCAAACCTCTTAAAGACACACAACAGACGATAAAAACTCCACACAAGCTAAAAATAAACATAATTCTGCAATGGATCCCTTCACATATAGGAATACCAGGAAATGAGGTGGCAGACAACCTATCAAAGAAAGGTACCTATCTACACCAACCTACAGGTGTACCTACTGTCATCATTGCAAAAAACTTACTCAAAAGAACATCTAGAAAAAAGCAAGAGCAACTGATCAAGAACATCAATAGTGACAAGATTTGGAAAAACATAAATACAACTTGGGAGAAAAATAAAAACAAATCTAGGAGATACTCTGTTGCTTCATTTTGTCTCAATACTGAACATGACTCCCTTGGTGCCCACCTCAGTTGAATCAAAGTTTACTCCTCTGAAAGATGTACACTATGCCACGAGCCGAACTCCAGGATGGATAGTGCTCCTCCCCTGCCAAAAACTAGACACAAGTCTGTGAGCTGCAGGAAACATGACACAACTGTATTGGGATGCTGGACTGGAGTCCGGGCTAGCCATAACCAACAACAACAACAAATGACAAAAACATGATCTCTTATTTTAAGCTTTGGGAACCTAAACACAAAGGAATAGTTCTGTGATATGAGGTAATGTGGATTATAGAGGACGAGAGTACTTGTACACTGAGTTTTTGGGTAAAACTGGGCAAGAGCAGAGAGTTAAGTGTATGCTTATACAGGACAAAGAAAACATTTGGTACAGAGTGTGTATGAGCACCCAATTCAATCAATTCACTGGACCATCAACTTTACATATTTGTTCATATTCAGTACTGGGGGAGGGGGGCAAATTATCATGTGCATATATCGATTGAATGCTTCCAGCAATGCAATACCGTGCACGTTTCCGTCAATCATGTTCTATACATCGAACAAGCAGCACACAGTGACTGTCTAAGCAACACATGGCCAGCATACATTCAACTAAGAACCAGGAGTCGATTCTCCCCCACGACCATTAACAGTTCTTTCCTGATTCTGTTATACAGATAATCCCAGTAATTCCATCGATTCCTTTTTTCTAAAAGGAACTGCTTGTCCCTTCGAATTATCTTCAATTACAGGGCTATTTGGAATAAGGTAAGTTGCATCATTTATATTCTATACTTTAAGGCAGTTTTCCATTCACTGGAGTCTAACCTAGAAATACAAAACTTAACATTATGTGGAGTTAAATACGAAGCGCATAAAAATTAATGAAATTACTTTGTAACCTAAAAACCCCACAGTTTATATAATATGGATTATCAATAATATATTTTAAAACATACTGCAATGGAAATGCAGTGGCATAGCTAGGATTTTTGGTGCCCGGGGCAAGAAGATTGTCGGCCACTTCACCTTCACAATTAAAAGGGAACAAAAGAGCAAAAATGAAGGCCCATCCAGTGAACAAAGTACTTAATAAAATGCAAATGTGTAGAATTTCATATGAAAGCATGTCCAGAAAACGTCTTAAGAATATCTGTTAAGTCAAAATTAAGAAACTACATATTGTAAGTTTAATATTACCGGTATTCAGTTTCTATACATTTATTGGTATCTAATGTAGACTATACAAAATGTAGTAATATAACAAATTTATAACATAAAAATGTTCTAAAAAATATGCAAATTCCTTTTAGGTGTAAAGCAAATCTTCAAAACAATTTTCTAAAGCAATATAAAGTTAAACAAAGAACTACATTAAAAGTAATAAAATAAATCACTTACCATTACAGGTTAATGGTTCCGTCTTCTATTAATACGCTTAATATTTATTTTTAGTATTTAATAAATATTTAAAACGAGACGTTCTAAAATGTAACTTTCCTGGTCTTAATTGCTGCTAAGTTGGTTATTAAATCATTATAATCTAAAGACGAAGCAATGTCGTTTTCAATTGAAAGTATCGCTAGATTTGATACCCTGTCCTGAGATATTGTTGATCGTAGGTACAATTTAATCAATTTAAGTGTACTAAACGATCTTTCACAAGAAGACAGACACAGGTAAAGTAAAAATTTTTTTGAAGCTGTTGCTAGTGTTTTGTAGGCTTCTAATCCCATTGAAGAAATGTACTGTAACAGTCACTGAGGTGTAAAGTCCATTTGTTCTCCGTTAACTTTTGCCTTTTTATTAAAAGTATGACGTCTTTCAAATCACTGAACAATTCGTTACTGTTTAGGTCATGTGGATACAGGTTTCCAAGCACTGTGCACTTAATATTGATTTGGGAAAGCTGTTCCTTAAAAGGCCATCATGTATGTACGCCTAAAATTACAGAGGAAATTTCAATTGACAGTTTGTCCAAAATTTCTATTACAGAACGTCACATTTCTTGCTGAATGGTTAATGGAGAGTCGTCTGCATACTCCCCTGGCATCGTGCACTTCTTTCTTATCCTTTTTGTGATACTGACACCCCATTTATTACATACCTGCTCTGCCTTAGTAATGACATTGCCACACAGCTCATTCTTCCAAACTTTTAATTTGGCCGTTAGCGTCTCTAGAAGTTTCAATACTTGACTAAAACTTATGCCTTTGGTCTGCAAGATTTTCTGGATTTTGTCCATAGAAGAAAGAATATCTGACCAGAAAAAGAGACAAAATTAAAGTTTTCTATCGCATTAATTATTAACGCTGCATCTTTCCTCGTACCGATTATTTCAGTTGGTGTATCCCTCAGTTTCTTCAGTGCAGCGATCACTTTATCCCTGAGTGGATATTGCTTTCACCGCATCTGCTTTTGGCTCCACCTGGTATCACAATGTCCTTTTAATGTAATATTTACGAAGTCTTTAAGAACACTCCGTCTATAAGTGGAACAGGAAAAGAAGGTGAATAGACGTTCTACTGTCCCAAAAAATGTCACTGCCTGAACATTTACATGAGCTGAATGAACACCAACCAAATTAAGTGAATGGTCGTCACACAGAACAAACACAGCTAGTGGATTCAAATCTATATTCTCTTCTAAACTCCTGAATGGATGCCAGCCATTGTTGCTTGATTGTCAAACGACTGACCTCTGCAATCGCTAAGATTCGATCCATCTCTCTCAAGTTTACTTGTAATAGCTTCTGTGATTTTACTTCTAAAGGAATAAAATCTATAAAGTCTTCCTTGATATCAACAGAATTGCGTTTAATTTCAACAAATCTTATAATCTGAGACATTTGTTCTTCATATGCATTATCTGATGTTGAGTCAAATATAATACTAAAGTACTTCGCCTTTTTACCTACAGTAATAATATATTTGAGCACTCTTTCTCCTAACAGGGTTATTATTTCATTTTGAATAGTTGGCGAAAGATACGATATACACCTACATTTACGAGAGACTGATTCCAAATGAGATCTCATGACAGGATCAAATTTAGCCAAGTATTTTAACAAAGCCAGAAAGTTTCCAAAATTTGGAACGTTAGTAATTGACTCTCTATGTCCTCTCAGTGCCAGATTTGGTTGTGCAAGAGTTTGTACTGTGGCAATGACCCTTTTGAGGATTTCTTTCCATGTCTCAGTTGCTTTACTCATTTGTTCCTGAAGTAGATCATCATTAAGTCGCCCTCTGTTTAAAGAATGTTCCAATTCCTTCCATTCCAAAAATGCAGACCGATAAGCAGGACTATTTTCATGATTATGAATACGGGGATTTAGCTTTCGTCATGACGAAAACCCACTTTCACTATTGAACTACTGGCTTCTTTGATACTTTTTTTTGTGGAAATAAAGTGCAACAAAAACAAAATAAAGATTTTTTAGTTGGAGAAAAACACATTCAAGTGTGATTTACCCTTTCGCCATTTTATAAGGTTTTAACAAACCAGTACTTGTTTAAGGATCGTCTAGCTTCATCTTCAGGAAAATGGCTGTCCTTGTTCTGCAACAGACAGACACATTCCTCTATTCACCATCATATCTCGAAAGGATTGAGATTTCTCGCTTGGCCAAACTTCCGTATCTAGTGAAGCAGCACCGAGAACATGGTCTACATTGTTGCTAGTAATGTTTTGTCCTTAATCGCCTGTAATTTCAAGACTGCATGATGCAGCATCAACCTTTGTACTAGTACCAACTGAACTTTGTAACTGTACTTTGACACTTTCACAGTTTGCAGTATTCACGCCATTAACTTTACTGTATTTATCAACAGCCTCGATGCTAACAACATCCATTTTATGATCGCAAGTTGATTCCTTCTTAATTGTAATATTTTGGCACTCATGGTTTGATTTTCCTTGAATAAAAGACTTCATAAACTCTTTGGAACTTGTTGAAGCTCTTAATCTTTCTTCCCTCCTCTTCCGAAACTAAGCGCCAATGAGTTTACATTGTTTCATATCAGCTTCAAATAAAATTAAAAAAAATTGATTTTTAATAATAGTATTAGTATGATGACATACACGTGAAGTATCATAGACATACCCACTAGACACACAAACCAAAAACGAACCGCACACTCAAGATTCTCATAAATAACTGATGAGCAACACGTTCGCTGCTGATAATCAAACCGGGAATAACTGCACATACGTAGCCCACGTAACCTTTTTTATACGTTTATAAATAATATATTCGTCTGTATACGAATAACAATTAAGAATATCTATACAAAGTTAATACTGTATGATTATCAGTTTTCCTTTGCGGCACAACAACTCACTACAAAGTCGCAAAAAAATATTGGAGACAGCAAGTGAATACAAAGTGCATGAACACTGATAAAAAACCATATTGACTAAATGTCTACTCATCACTCGCACGCACGATAACAAAACTCATTTAAAACAGCATGCTCTGTTTAAAAACACCCGAGATAAGAAACTGCATAGACTAAACATTCGTCGCCAACTAAGGCATAATGAACATGGAGAATGAAATACTCTATTGTACCGAGAAGGACAAAGAGCCTCTGTTACAGCGTAATTTTTTATTATAATGAACCATAATTACGATTCTTGAGTACAAATATACTAATACTGTTTATCACGCAAGGTTTATGACAACATAAAAGTTAGCTGGTTATGATTCTTTTATGAAAGGAATAGTCATATCAAAGAAACAAGTTGTTTGCACTTTTATAAACTGAAAAATTTTTTTTCAAGCCTATGCTCACTTTGCTGCCCTCCTGGCCCTCCCTAGCTACGCCTCTGTGGAAATGTGATCTCTTAAGAATTAAAAAGAAGTAAAAGGTTAACT
This sequence comes from Magicicada septendecula, assembly GCA_034769895.1. Taxonomy (NCBI): domain Eukaryota; kingdom Metazoa; phylum Arthropoda; class Insecta; order Hemiptera; family Cicadidae; genus Magicicada; species Magicicada septendecula. Next base: position 323,433,316 of record CM068376.1, on the reverse strand, counting down.
GTCCATACAGATTACATGAAAAAATGCCTTACCGATCACTCCTGTTCAAAAATATGAAGGACAGAAGGGAACAGTCAATGTCACCAGATGAGAGGACTGAAGTTTTCATGTTCAATGAATAACGAGTGTATGTACAAAAAAGACATTACAGTGGGCTCAAAAAGGAAATACACACGGAAAACTCTGCTAATGAAGCAATCATACAATAAACAAGAGGGGAAGATAAAATCTTGTCAAGCTCACCATATCACAGTACGCTTAACCTCCAAAATGTTCGCTCTCTCCTCCAATCTGCCACATACCATCTATCAAATTTCATTATCATCTGCCATCTTCTCAGCTAACCGAACATCCTGTTACATGGAAAAACATTTTCGAAGCTTTTTTAAAATTAACACAATGTTTATGTTGCAGAAATCCACAGTTCTCTCCATGTTACACATAAAATACGACTATTGACACCTTGGACACAATATGCAGTCCAACAATCACAATATATTCATCGCAACTGCAGTATAGAGTCACAAACGAAAACATCGTTTTTAATTTATACCTGAAGCAACAAAAAGAACTGTACAATATGAATTTATTATTTCAGTAACCAAAATGTTTGGTTTAAAACAGCTTCAATGGTGATTGGTTTCCAAAATGTATCATCCATGCATCATATGTTTGTGTCAAGTAGAGTCCTACTAATCAGAAATTTTGTATAATCCTGATCAACTTTTAAAAACGTTTGTTAAACTATCAGACTATTCTTAATGATTTAACAATTTTCGTTTTGTGAGCTACGAAATATGGCTGCAGTTTTTATTCTAGAATTGATTTTACTGTATTTAGAAAGACGTGGTATCACGTTGTCACATATTTTATGTCAAGTATGTGAACAAATTTCTTTTTTGTTTAGTGTAACACTGTACTTTTAATTACTGTTTAAAGTAATGATTTTTAAACTTTTAATATCAACAGCATTTTGAGTAGTTAAAAGGTGTTTTATCTTCATTTTATTTACTCTTCTCACTTCTCCCTAGACATGAAAGTAGTAATAGGTATATGTTTGTGCTATTTCTGCTAAATCCGGATTTTCGTCAATACAGACTGGGTCCGCATTAGCAGGAGCCTACTGTAGTTTCCAGTAGGCCTACAGTACAACGCACGCTATTCTATCTGTATTATATGCTAAACATAGCAATATATAATTTTTAATTGAACAGTAATTCATTCAATATATAGCTTTTGTATTACTTTAAACAGCAGATTTCAAATAAAACCTGTCGGATAATTTGTAACGAATTCCTATGACTGCTGATCAAGTTATTTTATTATTATAATTAAGATCCACATTCTCAAACAGAGTGTTTTTTTTTCATTCCTTATGATATTTTAATAATATACTTGTAACATGTTTGTACATTTCCATAACAAAACACCATCAATAAAGTTGATGGGAATGCATCAACCCCATAAAATCATAATCTGAATACAATGTATAAGTTTACATAAAAGTTGTAGTTCAAAAATACAATATACACAAATAACCACCTAAACCTCACATAAACCACACAGCAGCTAAGCGAAACAATGTTATATGTTGGCCTACGTTTCTGAAAGCAACAAAAAAATAAGAGTACACAGGAATAGTGATTCTGGTTGAAGTTAATGGCGCTACTGTCATAAAAACCATTTTAAACAATTTTGCCTCTAGAAACTGTTATACAGGGTGGCGCAGGGAAACGGTAAAATTTGAAGTTGATGTTGGAAGCCCTGTAGATGTAGCGAAGTAAAACTGTCTGTCTAGCAGTAACGGACATTTATAAATTGTCCTATAACTATAACGGACATTTATAGTTATCATGGAGCAGTGCAGAACGTGTGGTCACCGTAAGGGCGTTTTACCGACATGGTGACAGTTTGACAGCTCCACAATGAGAGTTTCGGCGCCACTATCAGATCCCGCCCTGCGGTCAAGTTCCTTCGTTACAAGCAATCGAAACGTGGGTTTGTAATTTTGAAGAGACTGGTTCAGCTTTGAAGAAAAAGACTAGTGGGGGTGTACGGTCTGTACATACACCAGAAAACATTGATGCCGTGCGAGCTGCCATCTTAAGGAGTCCTCGTCGTTCGGTGCGAAAAATGCCTCGTCATTGCAGCTCGGATGTCGGAGCGTTCAAAGAATACTCCATGAACTTCAATTTCATCCGTACAAACTTCAGATTGTGCAACAACTGAATCCTAATGATTGTGTATTGCGCCTGCAAATTTGTGAACAATTGTAAGCTAAAATCAATGAGGATGCTAACTTCATTCAAAATCTTTGGATGTCCGATGAAGCCCATTTTCACTTAAGTGGATACGTGAATAAGCAGAACTTCAGTTACTGGGCTCAAGGGAACCCTGCTCAGCTTCACCAGCGTCCATTACACAGTACCAAAGTTACTGTATGGTGTGCAGTGTCGTGTCATGGAGTGATAGGCCCGTACTTTTTTGAAGATGAACGAGGCACTGCTGTCACTGTGACGTCTGAACATTATGTCAACATGCTAGAGACATTTTTGGCTCCAAGACTCCATACTTTTCCAAATCTTGACATTCAGCACACCTGGTTTCAACAGGATGGAGCCACCTCACACACTGCCAGACAGTCTATGGCAGCAGTGAAATGTTTGTTTGGGGATCGCATAATTTCAAGGTATGCTAACATCGCTTGGCCGCCCCGATCTCCAGACCTTTCAGTCTGTGACTTCTTTTTATGGGGACATCTGAAGAGCATCGTGTACCAGACTAGACCAAGAACCCTTGGTCAGCTCAAGACACAGATTGAAGAGGAAATCGCCAAAATCCCAGGTGACACATTGCGCTGTGCTATGCAAAACCTACAGAAACAACTTACTGAATGTGTATGGCAAAATGGGCAGCATTTAACTGATGTAATTTTTTAAAGTGATGCCTAATATAATTTCCAGTCTTGTAGAACATATTTTGAGCCTAAAATAAAGTTTTGTAACGTTCCTTCATTTTTTCTAATTATTTCAAATTTTTCTGTTTCCCTGCGCCACCCTGTACATACACAGAACGCCTTAATACCAATACATTAAACACACAAAATGAGAACATTTCAATCTGTTTTGGAGCATATGTCGTTTGTGCAATATAGGTAAAATCATTCCAATGGATAGACCGAATCAAAATATATCATACGAACTAAATACAGTGGAACCTTGATATAATCCTCTTCAATGAGCTGAGCCAAAAGAGCTTTATATCAACGTTCTGAGTTCCACTTAAGAAATGTGAAGGCACTCTCCCCAAAAAGCTATGTTGACATGATATTTATATATTTTTTATGAAACTAAGTAACCTAAAACTTAACACTTTGATTTAGATTATGATGACTTCTCTCAAGAATTTTTATAGCTGGGTTTCTAGAGAAACATTTTTCTGTCCTAGCAGGTACTAAACAACAAGAATAGAATATCATGCACTTATACTGCTGCATGCTATATCAAAAAATTACACTTTGTGCTGCAAATTATGTACAACAGTTACGAGTTTTGAAAGCTTTGGAAACTCAGTTTAGGAATAAAATACGAAAAATGAAATATTATGTTATCAAGTACTCTTTAATTGCAATAGATAAGTGCAGTGAAAGAGGAAAGTGCTTTCTTCCAGATACTAGTTAAACAAAATTTTATGTACTTAATGTATACAGAGATTGTAGCAGTTAGTTAATTTTAAAAACGTTTAAATTTTAAAGCGTTGATGCACAAAAAATTTCACAAAACAGTAAGTTTAACGAAACTTCACCAAACACTCTACAAAATAATTTAACGACAACAACTCTTTTAATTAAACAAAAGAGAAAAGAGCATCGTCAACTCAATCCAACTTTGAGCTCTATTATTTGAATCTAAAAATGTTATGAAGAAAATAAACCTACTATGGATGTTTAGAATGCACCACAATAAGAACTCGGCAGAAACAATGAAATAATTTTAAAGATTGACAATAATTCCATTGTCACCATGTACACAGCATACATGAGAAACTGCACTGTAATTAATCATTTCCACAAAAGACATGAAGGAAATGTTTAAGTGAAAAAAGAAAAAGAAAAATATTAAATGAATATGAAAAATGGTATGTAAGCCAAATAAAATCTTGTTAGATACAACAAACTGCAATGTTGTCCGTAAGAAAAGTATTGCCATCATCAAAAGAAACTGAAGAAGGAAGAAGCAAATTTATTGAAGAGGGGGGGCAAACAGGACCAGACCTCCCTTAGAGAGTTAAAAAAGTTGACGAATTTGGTAATCTCTTAATTTTTAGGCTGTTTTATTATTTGTTCAGCTGTGTATGCTAATATAGTAGTAACTCCTTTTAAATATACAAGCAGATTTATTACACAGCATTGGTGTATTTGTTTGAAATATGAAATATAGGGAAATCAATTCAGTCAATAAGTATCTTGTAAACAATGTTTCAATAACACATATATTTACTGCGTTATTACTGTTTACTTTAATGGAACTGGTTTCAGCAACTTTAAAGATAGTGATGTTGATTACTCTTAACTTGGTTTTTCTTTTGTATGAAGCTGACCCGACCCTGGACCCCCTCCCAAGGCCAAACTCTACATACACCACTGGAAGAAGGGGCAAGTTAAATTCAAAGTGGATATGAAGCAACGATATAATTAAAAATAATGTATATTTTATGATTTAGAAAACCATATTTTCCAATGGTTCAATGAAGAATGAATGTCCAACATTCCAATTAGTGGGGCAATACATTCTTGAAACATGGAGACTCACGATCCACATATCTAATGTTGCAAACAACAGTTTATGATGATTGTAGGATAATGGTGACTAGCCGGTTGTTACTGTTTTTTAATACAAGTAATTATTCAAATTCGCAACAATTTTTTAATCAAGATTACATGAATTACAGTACTGCATGCAATAATTTAGTTTACTGTATTCAAGAGGGTGCTGTAAAAACCCAAAAGAAATTCAGCTAGTTTTTCACAATAAAATCATCAATCATTTGCAACCAACCTACTTAACTGAGAAATTTGCAATAAACATGTAAAAAAAAAAAAAATTTTTAAGTTCTTTGCTGCTGTGAAACAAATTTCAAATCAGCTTTCTGACAGTTGTGGTTGGACATTGCTGTATTTTCTTACATATTTTTCACTGAAAAATCGTCTAAAATAAGAATAAAAGTACAAAAAAATATTTTTGTAATAAATCACAAAAAAGTACATAAAATACGATACTATGAATGCACACTTTATTATTATGAGTTTTGTTACGGGCTCTTTTATTTTTTCCAGTAACACACATAAGCTTCTGAAACATCAAATTTCCTCTCAGAAGCTTGGTTCCTATTTTTCACAGCATATGTGAACTCGGTAACCTGCCATACAGTATAATTGTTGTGGGGTAAAATTTTTCTTGTATTTCGCTGTCCATGACGTATATATGTATTAACACTAAGGTGTTAAAATTAGTGTTCTGTGTAATGTTCATACTATAAGTCAGAGTGTCAAAAATATGCTATTTTTCTATTTAACTTCTGATGTTTTCATCAACTAAAAACACTCAGTCAGCAGTTAGTTACGAACTGATATATCAGATCTCTGTCTCATCTATTTATACACTTTGACTTGAAGAGTATGACGTTTATGCTTTGTACAAAACAGATGATAAGGGCTGAACGAATATTATAGGGAAGTCAGTGACCTTGACCAAATACAAACCATTTATCACAGCTTTTCAAGGTCATCCAGCAAGGGGAGTCAAATGCCTGCTACTGTATGCATGCCTTAAGATTCAAAACAGGGTCACAAAACTGTGAGAGAGCCAAAATTATGTAAGCAAATACAGTTACTGAATTCAGGAAAAAATGAATGAAGACAGACTCTTTATACAGCAGTAATTTTTACGCCAAGTGTCTAAACTTTAGCTGTGTAATATATTATGAAAATTAAAAACTACCAGGCTGTTGGGCCGTGATCGACTGCTTAAGGCACGTTTCTAGATCTGGGCGGACTCCATATGAAGGCAAGCTAAGTATCGATTGGATTCCAGATCCAGAAGCATGCCATAACTGAAATGAACCAGCGGAGAAAAGTGTGACTTTAAATAGGATATAGCATGCTGCTTTCTTTACGTAGCCTGTTAGAGTGAAGAAGCTGCTTTGTGATTGGCTCCCCTAGTTGACTGAAAGTTATATAGGGAACCCTGCTTTCCCAGTAACTTACTGCTTATACCTGTGCTTGAGGTGCGTTCAGCCTGCCATCCTTTGTTTAATGCACTACTACTGAAGAAGGCCTCCAGTGGATGGCCAAAACGTTTAGAAGAAAGAATGAATCAAGCTTTAAGCAACTGACCACAGCCCGTAGTTTTTAATTCTAATAATGCTGACTCCGCCTTTGACAGATTTCACAATAGACCGTGCAATAAATTGTTTACACCCTATCATCTATAAAATGAATTTTAAAAAGGAATTAATGCAGACTATACTTAAAATTAAAATAATAGAATACCAGTAATAGTGACTGATCTTTACAATGAAACTTACAAAAAACAAGAATCTCAAAATTTCAACATTGCTGTTAGTATGAACTTTGGCACAAATCTGAAATAACAATGCACACAATACAATGTTTGACTGCCAAACAAAAGAAACCAAATTTATGTGGTTCAGTGGTCAAAATATGCCTACAGCCACCTCCTTTTAGTGGAAGCACCCATCTCAAACACGTACTTGAAATTTGAAAGTTTTGTGTGCAATTATTCAAATACAGGGTGATATAATTTCTTTCCATCAGCCAGCAAAAATGCATCACGTCAAGGGTCGGTCCCGTTCCTAAACTACAGCCTAAAACAAAGTTTATTACATACTGTTTAAATTGGAAATTAGTTGAGACTATGAAAATGAACATTACATCAAATGAGACTTAAATGAAAGTTACACAGTACATATAATTTACGAATTAAAATGTTAATCACTTAAAAATAATATTTCAGGACAATTATATGAATTATAAAGTGCAAAAGCTAAATAAATTTTATGTCATATCTACATGAATAAACTTTGTCTAAATCTTTAGATATTAAGAGTGAACAATAATGTGTAACAAGTTTAGTAATTAATGCATTTTCAAATATTTTAACTACTATACACTCTATGTCTTTGGAAGCTGGCTTTGTCTGTGGCTACCCCCAATGGACTGTCCTTAATGACTCATCTAATGCATAGTGTTTTATGCAATACCAAACTGTCCCACAACAGCAACATGAAAACCATCCAAACATGATACAGCTACATTCATTACTCATTATACAATGTTTACAAAATTTTCTCATGTGAATAATAGAATAACTACAAACCCAAGATTGTTTCATTATATTTTAATGCTCCGTATACCACATTCATATCCTGTTCAATACCATTTTTCTTACATTTTTACTTATTACATTCTTACGTTTTTACATTTTCTTAGAATTTGAAAATGATATGCACTTCATATTCCACTGAATAATTGAAAAGTTATTGCTCAAAATCATGCTAGTAAATGGGCCATGCTGCCAATTATAACTTACTGTGTGCGTTAACAAGCCAGTAGTGCAACCCTATGACGGGGTTGGTTAAACCCCCAACCCCCTTGGATATGTCCCTGCTATGACACTAAATAATGATTAATTACTAACTGACATTTAAAATTTACACACTGTTGCACTGATGTGAATGAATGCATAGTGAAAATTTTATGGAAAAACAGAAATCTTCAAAATTTTAAGAGGCCAGATAATCAGAAATTTCAATTATTTTGAATCAAACAAATGTATTCATCAAAGAAAAGCATTAAACCTTTTCACCTCAACTTCATTCACGTACTTGATAATAAGATGATTTAAGTTGTTAAAATATGAGAACCTAGACAAGATACTTGAATAAACAGCAGCAAGAGAAGTTTCTAAAGACATGAAAATGCATGATCTATAGAGCAAAGCACCTGACCTTTTGTGTTCAGGATTGTATAATGTGTTTCAACTCTCATTTATACGTGGTTATAAAAACTCAGTCAGATGACAAAAGAACTGCCTTGTCTGTTGGACACAATCGCTCAAATCATCAACTGGATCTGAAACCTATCTGATTCTGACAAATCAGACAATTTTATTGTTATTTTAATCTCTTTAATGTACATTTACTGATGTAACCTTCAAACATAAATTTCATAGAGTTGTCACGTAATCGATTCTTTTACTAATACATGATCTCTGTAATCAAAAAATATTGAAGTAGGTTTTAAATATATACCACGAATTGAAAAATGATACATTTCACAGACTTTGAAAATTAATATTATAACAAACAACATATTAAATACAGTCATTATCGTTATAACCATACTTCACTTTCCCTTATACATTTTTGTAAAAACACGTTTATAATTTGACTTATTTACCATATCTGGATTCAACTGATTAACTAGAACTACCGCACACAACAGATTTCAACACCATTCTACAAATACACACACCTTAGAGCATTTGATAAGAACATTTTATAAATTATAAATTTGCAAAAAATCACTGAAGAGTCACTTCATGTGACACAAATCACTTACTGCAGCAAGTTATACTACAAACTATAACAAGATAACAGAAACCATGTGTACCAAACAACCATGACAAAAAATTACAAAAATTTAATTACTCAAATAAAACTATACAATTATATTAATAAACTCTCCCCGATTGTGTAAATCTCACATAACTACACCAATACCACATAGCAAAATTTAAGGAAGTGTGTGTGTGTGTGTGTGTGTGTGTGTGTGTTTTACATTCATTAGAAGCTCACATTTCTACAAAAAAAAACGAATGTTCAAACTATATACAGTTCAGATGAAGTGGGCCCCTCTCCACATAATAACAGTTCAGTACATACTGAAAGTATTATTCCAACCATACAAATATTACTAAAAAACTCATACACCCATAAAAATACTAGTACATAAATACAGCATAAATTATACTACCTCTCTCCAAATCAAAAGCATGTTCAAGAAATTCTATACAGTTCACTTCTCAGACAAAAACTGTATCAAACTCTACTACCATGATTTTAATCAAACACAGTGTTACACGTCATAATAATTTGATTGTTATGTTTCAAAAAACTACTCTTCCTTCTCAAAGCATTACCCTGTAACGACATATCTCATTCCAGTTTAATATATATTTATAAACTAAAACACACTGATAATGCACACTATATAAAATGTAAACAGCTTTGCTGCATATATATTATGAGATGGTCTACCCAAACATTTGTGCACATAACTGCAATTAATTACAGCTAACTGTTCTCACACGTAAGGCTAACTTTTTTTTACTTTCTGTCAGTAGGTTTTTATACAAAAAATGGTATTGGATTAAAATTTTTATAATCTCTGGTTGCATAAAATTTTTGGCACCTGAAAATGGATGATGAAAGAACTGTTGTGTGGCCTTGAGTTCCACACTAAACCATATTGATTGGTACGGATGGGAACTGTGAATTCAGTTACATGCATGCCATTTGACTTCCCATAAAAACCCCTCTTGCAATTCTAACATGGCATGTCTTCCATCTTAAGTAATACACGCACATCATGTTGCAAAGTTGCTACTGATATTTGCACAATGCTTCAGCAAGCATTTGGTTAACAAAACAACCCACTGCATTGCCTCTGTCTGTTGAAAATTTGCAAACTGTAAGCAATCTGATCATATCTACGTTCTAAGGTAATGTATAGCACAAACATCTGGGTATCTTCTGAAATATAGCTGTATCCACTTCTCGTTTTTTTTTATCACAATTCAGTCTACAAGTGAAAAATATACAATGTTTGATTCACGCAACATCATGTCATAAACTTCATTAGTTTTATCCACATAATGGAGAACATTTCTGTCAGTAATGTCATAGTTTCCAACTAACGTCTTCCATTCCTAATGTCTAATGACATCCGTGCTTGATTAAACAAAACATCCACTTCAATTTGTATAAACAATTTCCTTCCTTAAAGTACACTATTCACTGTGCCTACAAAACATGCAGAAATATACAAGTTACTGACAAATGAATACCTTCAAAATAAGATTCACCTCATACACGCTGTTGTATTTTTACTTTTACATCCCTTCTGACTATTTGCTATTTATGGTCAATATGACTGAAAGAAGTGTGTTAAGTTAGATATTGTATTGCATCTTCACATACTCAGAGACGCGCCTTCTATCAATAATTTGAAATTGACAGAACACATGGAAAAGAAATAAATTTCCAATTTTCCAAATGAATGTATTAATTTTCCAACTTGCCTAATACACCTGATTTTAAGCGAACCGTTTTATTTTCAATTTTCAATATGTTAAAATATAAAGTCATCTTATAGTCATACAAAAAAGGGCAAATTTGTATTAAGTAGCACTTATGTTATAAAAAGAAAAATAGCTGATGCTCATTTTACTGTAGTGTGTTTCCATCAAATTATGGCAGTTCCAAGTTACTGTAGGTACATAATATTTTTGTTAGGTTATATTTATACATTACATTATTACTTTTTGTTTTACAATTGCAATTTAAAATATTTGGAACCAGCTTGACACGTTAATAGACAAAATGACTAATAATGGTGAAACTTCGATCATAAGGAGAATCACAACTGTAATACATATCACACATCTGCCTTGTCTAAAGGTAAATTTGCATTGATCGATTCTTTGGATACATGAAATGAAAAATGCAAAACCATATAAATACTTTAGATGTCTGACAAAAACAATCTGTGTAGTAACATCGAGCCTATCAAATAACCCGTACTATCTGCTCATTTCATCAGACCCAGTTGGTTACAAATTTTTGTGCTATACTGTTTTTAAGGTTATGTCTGTTTGCCAATTAACATTGTACTATACTGTTGAGAACATCACATGGTGTTGAGTTATGATAAACTAGTTTAATGGGTCATCTGTCGACAGGACTGAGATGTAGTTACAATACAAACTTTAAGTTAATTGCGGTAAACCATGCAGAGAACCACAGCTATATTTGACAGAAACTTCCTAAAGAATATGACAGGAAACTTCTTGTATATCAGAAATTTGTTGTGTCAATGAAAAATTGAGAGTTACAGTAATGCACACAGTATTAGCAGTCAGAACAAAGCTTCTGCCATACGTGATATTAAAAAAGGAAAAACATGCCCAAGTATCATTTTCCAAATAGAATTATAGTCAAACGTCACTAAAACGGATGGATGACAACAAAACTGATGAAGGATTGGTTGAACATTGTGTGGAACAGAAGACTACAAGCTTTACTGAAACAAACTGGCATGTTTACACTTGAAGCATTCAAAAGGATACTTGATATCAGAAAGTAAAACCTTAAGTAACTTAAATGTAGATCTTGTTGTTATACCTGGAGGAATCACATCACAGCTCCACGTTTTAGATGTATCAGAAAACAAGTCATTTAAAAACAACTTGCAGAGGTCATATTGTGAATGGTTGCACTGTGATAAGTATAGTTTTGAATAATATTAAAAATGCTGAAGTTACAAAAGCATGGATTAAGGTATGGCATCAAATAAAATCTGAAACTATAATACCAGGATTTTAAAAATGTAAATCACATGTTACACGTGAATCTGTAGATCATACTTTATGAGAAAATATTAGTGGAAGTGGTAAAGACAACGAGGGTGAGAAAGTGTTAAAGAATGAACAGTAAAGTTTCATTGTGTCTATATTTGCTAAAATTATTACAAACTGAGTGTCTGAGTGTAGAGGTATGTGGACCATGGAAGTGTAAAGTGTATTACTATGCTCTCTGAGCCGCACAACGCAATGAAGTACATTTAGTATTAGATAACTTTGACATTAGAAAATTTGTCAATTATCAGAAAAATTACAAACATCCCAATTACCCCACTATCCGTTGATTATAAAGAACAATTGTAAAGCAATCATACAATAAATTCTAAAAATTCCAAACAATCGAATTTGTGTTAAAATTGTCTTTAGTCTGACACCCGAGTGGATTTTCACAATCTTTTCAGAGTTGTGATCCCACTTTTTTAGATGTTCCAACATTTTGAAATTTTAAAAATTTAACACTACATTTACACTTTGGTTAAAATTACTTCTAATCCGATGTGCTACATGAATTTTTGCAATTTTATCAATATTTTCAACAAATTTTTGGCCCCTGGCATCCAAAAAGTTTTGAAATGTTCAAAAAAAGAACAATAAATTCATAGTTTGGTTAAAATTGCCTTTTTTTTTTCCTCAAATGTTTGCCTCCCGCCCACTATATTTTGGAGAATCGATCTAAAAAACAATAGGGTTCTATAGAGTAAAAGTATGGACACACATGCCAAGTTATGCAAATCAGTTAATGCGACAAAAAGTTATCATGAGACAGACAACAAACAAGCAGACAAACAGAGAATAGACAGATAAAAGCCAAATGGTAAACTTAAAACTGAGAACTTGCTTCACTCATCATTTTTATGAGATACCTTTTACTGATAACAGCACTAAGTAACAGAGTGTAAATCTTTGACAAGGTAATTTCATGTTTTTTCTTCCAAACTGACTTTTTCTAGTTAAAAAACTTCCAAATTTGGAATCGTCTTAAATTTAGATTTTACTTAGAATTGGTAAAACACAGTGTATTACATCAGAGGCCACACAATCAGGCAGAAAGATGAACAGTCACTTAAATAGATCATCCATATTCCAAGAGTGCACTCAAACGACTGGTGCTAATGTGAAATGGGGGAAATAATGTAACAGATTTACCAATAATTTCAGCCTATATGAGCATACCATAGAAGTACTGTGCAAAATAATTCACTAAAGCAAAGTGGCGAAAAGATGAATTATGGCAGTCTACACAGCAAGACTAATATTACTTTCCAACCAAAATATGTGCATAACGTAAGTAATGTTATTAGAAACAGTGGCATAATTAGAAGCTGCTCCTGGGGAGGTGGGTTGGACTCTCCATTTTCCTCAGAAAGAATGAGAAATGCAGGATTCTTCCCACACAATTTTATAAATTCCGAGCATCATAAAGTTTTTGAGTAAACTAACATGAAGCATAAGGTTTGAAAAAAATGGAAAAATGCTATTTCAAAATAGTCGATCTTCATTAATCGTTATTCATTGAGAACATTCTACATCAGAGCAAAAATGATGTATTGTAGCGAAGTGCACGGGTCCACAGCTGCAACAACCCATAGCAAGATGCTGCAACTAGTTCAAACAGAAGCTCTTAGGACCTCTCTTGGTTGTCCAAAAACCACACCAATAGCTGCAATGCAAACAGAACTCGATCTTCACCCAATAGTCCCATATCTCAAAAAAACAAATATAGGTACAAAATTTGAAAAACCATGCTCTGCTAACTATTTACCCACTGCTGAGGCAATAGAATCAAACAGTCGTTTGCAAGCAGGACACTGAAATTCAACTTAACAGAAGGCTCACCAGAATCAATACCTAATTGTTACTCAGAACTACCATGGGAAACAGCTGACAACAAATTGGAAGTACACCTTCCACTGAAACTCACAAAAAACCAATTGGTAGAAGTAATGAGACATGAACTTTTCGAAATGCTGAATGACCAGTACTGGAGTATACCAAAATCTACACAGATGGTTCTGTAGACCTAGAACGATCAAAATCCTGTGCCAGTTATTATACAAAAACAGGCAAAAGCTTTTTGTTCCTTGCAGTTCAATTTTGACCCTTAATGCTGAACTACCTGTGATAAATGCTGCTCTAATGCACTGCTTGCAGATAGAGGCTGAGAACATCTGCATACTATCAGAATCAAAATGTACCATTGAAAGCCTGAAAAGATCACGCCTAAATGACTATCATTTCTGTGTAACAGCAATAAGAACTTTGCTCGGCCAGCTTAAAAGGAAGGCAAAAAATATTGCCTTCCAGCTCACTGAAGAATTGCAGGGAACAAGCGGGCTGACGAAACCACAAAAGCATCTGTGAAAATGCTCCAAAATAAAATGCTACTAATGTCTTTATCAAAGCCCACGAGTGCCATGACAACGGCAATCCAGGAAGAATGAAGTGAGAGATGGAGAACCGCAAACACGGGGAGACGGTTTTTTCACCTACAGCCAAACCAACAGACGACAAACTTTACGAAATTGTCCCAAGAGAAATAACCACCTTTGCAGCAAGGGGTAAAACAGGACACATAATCACGGAACAATATTTATTCCGGTTCCAACTGAGCACCCCACACTGCAGAGCCTGCAATGAGCGAAAAGAAGAATTCTTAGCTCATATCTTCTTTGAATGCACATCCACCAATGCCAAGAGAAACAGACTGAGAGCCCTTATAGGTGACATTGGAAAACTGGAAGATATCCTCAAAAACATGACTTTATGGGTTCCAGCAGCTGCGGCATACTCTGGACATTGAGCCATCAGCATCACCTGATGCCTGACTCAAGAAGTAAGAATAAATGTTATTCAAATTAAATATAATAAATCTCATTTCATTAGATTGTACTGTATTCTTAATGTCTTATGAAGATGAGTCTTCCTGAAGGCTTTTGAAAACCCTGGTTTTAATTTAAGGATGTTATTATCCCAAGAATATTTTAAGCAACTTATAGTTTGTTTTAAAGTATGTTATTTTTTATGAGAAATCCTGCAAATAAAATCAACTGCTAGTTTATATTAGCAAAGACGACAGTTCAACCCACAGGGATATTAGACTAGAGGAGTCATGACACAGATAACCCTGTTAAGGGTAGTCTGGGCAAAAAAGATAAAGGTTAATGGGTCTGCCTTAATTTTCTGGCATGTGCATTATTGTTTTTTTTTTTTTTAGACTCCAAATATATATGTTATTTATCAAATGTTAAGCGATTGTCATTATTAAGAAAACTCCAACTCAATTTTATTAATTTACAGATATTGTGACTCCTTTTATTTCTACAATTATTTATACTCTTACTTTAACACACTCAACTGGATCAGAAATAGATCTATATTAAGTGATTATTGAATTTCGCTGAAAAAGAAAGCTAAGAGTGTCAATAAACTAAAACAATTTTGTAACAACAGAAATATAAAATACATTTACTCATGCTTACAAAATTGTATAGAAACATTTAAAAAATCAGGCAAAATAGTGCTGTGATTAGAAAAGAATATATTTATATTTTATTTAAAATAAAAATATATTATATTTTATATAAAATATAAATACATCTTTAAAAAAATATGAAACTACACCAGTATTGGTGTGGTGTGTGTGTGGGGTGGGGGGGTTCACCACATAGCTTGTCAAAAGCTGTACCCAAAGATATGAACTTGCAAACAACTTTTATGCTCTTGATTTGTGCTGGCCGCTCACTAATCTAATACACACAAGTCACATTACATGGGCAACAACACAGAGAATGCTAACAGCAAACAGACTCCACACAAAAACATTCAATTTTTAGGATAGATTCCATATCTAACAATTCTTACAGAACTTCACTGAACCTTATATAATCCACTTCAGAGTTCCATTTTCAAAATTTGCACAGCACTATGCTGACACATCCTGCATTAATATGAATTACGAGCAACATACTATGGACACTTTCACACAGAAAACATGTCAAACAATGCCCACGTCTAAAGTATTAAACAACATAAATAATACATAGTTTAGTTGTATGAAGGCTTACACAGCCGGTGTCATTTGGATTTGGCTAACTCCCGGGCTGTTTGGCTGTGGTCCAAGGTTTCCGACAAAACCAGATGTTTCCGCAGCACCACTGGCTGCCATCTTCAGTGGAAGAAACGAATCACCGCTAACGTGGATGTAGTACGTTAGGACCACAGTACTGTGGTTAAGGCTGAGTTTTAATCGAAATACCTAGTTTGTTTACATGGACTATATAAACTCAAAAAAGAGAGCAACTATTACTTTCTATGTTTCCTTTAACTACCTTTCTCATCAAAAATTACATTTACATCACTGTAATTAATTTATTGGAAACTGTTCAATAATACTTCTTATATCTTGGCCAGAAATAAACATTTTCCTGTATTTTTCTTCCTGAACATAACCACTGTCATAACATTCTAGGATTAGTCACCATGACAGATACTGTACAATACAATTTTTAACAAAGAGAACTTTCCACTAAATATAAAACATGGTTATAAAACAAAAATGTATAATAATAACAAGAAACCTAATTCAACATGCTACCAATAACAGTACCAAGACTACTCAACACGTATATTATACAAACTGTGAAGAAAGTCATACTTCATTAATTTTTTCAGTATTCATCAATTTTATGTGACATTTATATATCTTTTTACTTCTCTTTTCTCATTTTCTTTTCCTTTCATTTTCTTAACTTTCTTTCCTTTGTTCCATCTCCTTCTAACCAATTTTGAAAATTTATTTTGTTCAGTTATTCTCAACGTACAATATTTAATGTAGTCTCCACACATACATTTCTTTGTTGCACTCATTTTATCTGCAACATTCACAACTTCACAAAATTTAAGAAACAAAAATGACATCAATTTCTACTAATATGTACTGTCACACAAGAACAAGTAAAATATATCAGAAAATGTCTTAACACTATAATGAATTAGAACCGTATATTGTGTGTAATGATTTTGTGTCTGTTTTCTGCCATTAGCACACTGGTTCTGTCTAAAATAAAAATTTGCATACCTCTTATTTGTTATCACTAAGCTCGACCTTGGCGATCTTTTAGACGTTGGTGTATGATTTTCTGGAGTTACTTTCACTAACTTAACAGACGACACAGAATTGTCTGACGATACTGCCACCGGACTTTGCTTACTCTTCGGAGTTAATCGGCTGTTACTGTCACAAACAACATATTAAATGTAAGTATTTACATATAAGTGTGAATTTTATATGTCTTTAGAAAGAACTAACAAAGACTGCATCTTTCACAAAATGCTTTAATCAATATAATGATACTGGAACACTAACATAACTGAAGTACACAATTGTAAGCTTGGATGCATGATTTGTGATTGTCAAATACAGTAAAACCCTGACATAACGGCCACCTTTATTCAGCGATAACCTTTATGAACAGCCACCTTTCTGAGAAACGAATTTTATTTTCCGTAAGATCAATGTAAATTTCTTCTCCATTAAACGGTCACCTTCTCTCTCTGCCAGCAGTCAGCCCATAACAAGTACAGTCACTTGCTTAAACGGTCGGCTATTAGATGTTTAGTCATACAGAATACAATACAGTAGACAAAATAGTTTGACTATATAGATTTCTAAATCAAGTGTGTTTATACTTGACCATCTAGCCATATGTACCTGCTTACTTTTAAATTTGCAAAATGTTATTTGTAGACAATACATTTTTTTAAAGTGGGTATCCAATATGAATCGGAGCATAGAAATAAAACTGGATAAGCAAATGAAATTCTTTACGAGTGGTTCAAATGTCGTGAAGTGAACACGTAAAAGTTCAATGTGAGTGAATACACTGCAAGTAAAGCTAAGGAAATAAGGGTATAATGCTCTGCCTGGGCCAAAAAAATTCACTCAACGAAAATGTGTTTACTCTTGCCAAAAACTTTTACCAAAGTGACGAATATTCTCGAGTGATGCCAGGCTCAAAAGATAAAATAAGCATATCAAAAAATGTATACATGCAAAAAGACTGTTGTTAGGAAATTCTCCTTTCAAGTTTGAACACCCAGGTCTTAAAATTGGTTTGTCCAAGTTCTGCATGCTCCGACCAAAATGGTGTGTGTGTTAGCAGGTGTTTGTGTGTGTACCATCCACCAAAATGTTAAGACTGATGCTTAACGCTTGTTCAATTGAAGAAAACTACCTCAACGACCTCACTGAGAAATTAGTATGTGCAAGAGACAACAGAGATAGCATGTTATGACAGTGCTCAAAATGCCCTTCAAGTGCCCACCTCAAATCTTAATAATGGAGAAATTCGAAGAGTGGGATCCTAATGATGAGGTGACATACTCCGCTTGCATATCGACCAACGGAACTCAACAGGTACACTTCACCTTTAGATTAGAAGAATATTTGGAAACTTTGATTGAAAGCCTGATTTTCACCACTTCGTACCCAAACCTGCAAGTTTTGATGAAAACTTTTGCACTATCTTCAATTTTTCTGGAAAACCCCCTTCAGTGAAGATGCCTGACATTGGTGTGCACAATTAAATTGTTTGCACTTATGACAACCATTGGTTTTTGGATTAGTTTTCTAAAAACATTACGATGAAAGTGATGTTAAAATTAAACTTCTGCATCCCTATGGCCCTGCTCCATCTTTTCACTGGCCCTCAAAAGAAGATATTTGCTGGATTCCTGTGTGCAACATAATTTCATGTCTCAACCCCCCAGTTACACAAGGACCAGTGAGAATATATTATTTTCCTGTGAAGGAGGTTAATTCAATTAACCTTTTCTGCAACAAGATGTTAAAACAATCATTAGGCTGTAAATAAGATACGGGCGTTTCATTAAAAACACTACTAGTGTCAAAAACAAAAATGCCTGTATTTGTAATTCCACTAACAGTTGTAAATAGCAAGTGAGCCAACCTAAAGACTTTTAAGAAGCATTTGTAAGTTTATGTTTTATTTTTTAAGCTTATCGTTGATAAATCTTTTGTCATCAAAAATAAATGAATTTCAGATCTTATATAAAGATACTGTTAAGTCAGCTTTTTATACAAAATAAATAAATACTATGTTCTATTTTAAAAATAGACAGAAAGGAACCAATGATGTGAATTATCTGATTTTTTTATTCATGCTATATTAAATGTACTGCCAGTAAAAAAACCACTAATTATCTTCCACGGTCTTTTAGTTCACAGTCTTTTAGTATTAATTAAAAAAAAAAATTACTTTGGTTACTGCTCTGCCTTTTACCTAGAATCGCGTTTGAAAACGTTATGATTTTTGTTTAAAAAATTTTATGAAACCCAGTTTTGAGCTACTGAAGTACTGAAAGACTTTAGTGTAGTACTGAAACAGCTGAGTAGCTAAATGTATTTTTTCTTAATCTGCAGGTTTTTCTGAAAATTTAAGTGCAAAGATCACTGTGATATGTTAAAAATTAACAAAGTTATGATTTTTTTCTTGAAACAGTGTCACTGAAGCTAAAACCCTTGGAAATGGCGTTTACGTCTTTTTTCATTAAATATTAAAATTTTTTTATCTCAAAAAGTATTCAAGATATCAAAATAAAATTTTACATGGTTAATATGTATAGCAAAAGGAACAAATAAAAAAATTTCATGAAAATCTGACACCATGGGTTTCATCACCTGGATGATTTGGTATGGAATGATCCACATGTACATTACATTTATCGTACACACATTATTAATATCATACGTCTTTATTTGTTTATAAGAATGTGTTTTTGTTTTTTTTATTTTAATTTTTACACTACTTCACACAAATTTTGAATGCTGTGAATATTGATTGTCAAATTGGAATTTTTTAGTCTGTGAGCTATGTTTTTAGCTACTGTGTATTAGGGCACTTAATGGTTGGGTTTTTTGTATATTTCAATTAAGCTGTCCATTTTGGTGGTTTACGATTACGGTGTGTGTGTGCGCGCGCACGTGCATGTGCGTGTGTGTTGTTTCTATGTTTAAAATATTATTTTCTATTTTTATAAGTGTAATTGTTTATATATTTTTGTGTGTTTTTTTTACTAACATACTTCACTTATATGGGCATGTATTTCCCTCCAAGGAGAAGAGGTAATAGTTGTCATCCTAATTCTGAAATTTATCACAATTTATCACCACTTAACCAAAACAGGTGAAGCATTTAAGTAGTATTTCTTTATTTTACGTTTTCTGAGACATGCTGAGAGGATGTACCGAATATGTTTTCCACTTGAATACAAGTAGACAGCAGGGCATCATATAAGGAGTTTGATGTTTCTTCAATTTATGAAGAAACGAGGACACTGTGATGGTATCTGAATGTCAAAACACTGCTTTGTGTATGTAAACTGGTTAACTTTCTCTTCCTGTTACGAGTGAGATTATGCAAACTACTGGGTGGGAAGAAAACTATCAGAAAATGCTGGCCAACCAGCAATGGCATACAATGATTAGAAAATATCTGAGACAGTTTAAGAACACGTCTCTTAAACATAAATTTGTTGAATGTATACAATCTACACACAAATAATTGAGACTTACTACAGTGCTGTTGTTGTCAATGCTCTTGGGTAGCGACGCAGAGCTTTGATGTGGTTTAATCTGTCACCCTGAGTCATGTTCGAGCTGCGGCACCTTAATTCCTTAAAACTAGAATTGCCTGGTTCCTGTCAAACACAATATGATTTTCATTTAGTAATTTTCTTTAAAAATAACACTGGAAACCCACATCAACAAGTTCATGAAGAGGCAAATATGATTTACTAATAAAACACTTTCATACTCTGTGTTGATTACTCTTTGTTGATCAGCATCGCTTTAAAAATACACTTACTGCTGTCGGTAACTGAATGGCTGATAAGAATATTAATACAAAGGCACAGATAAGCATTAAGTATAAAACCCAAACCCATTTTAATTTTAGGCATTTATAATATAATGAAATAAAGTTTATAATATACCCTCTTTAAATACCCACCATCATGCATAACTATAATGTTTACAAATAAAACTATTACCGCTTATAATAAAGACTTAGTCACATTGCAGTGACTCTTGTAATACAATAGTTAGCATTAGCTGTCTAGAAGTACACAAATCTTAAAAACACAAACTATTAAATTTCAGAAAATTATTCCCCAACACTACATATACTCTAACCATTCTTACCTTTATGAGATCATTCGTCACATCCCTCATGCTATCTATCCCATTTCTACTATTTTCATCAGTTTGATCATCTATTTTCATTGTATCAACTTTATGAAGTATCCTTGACAATGTATCTGCTGCTTTACGTAATTTGAGCATCTGACCCTTTGGAAATGTTTCTTTTAACTTGATACTATATATTCCAAATTTATGTTTTGGAATTACATCACAGGTCTGTCCTAGCTTCTGCACATCGCCTTCCACAAACATAGGAACTTCTTTCCTGTCAGCAAAAAATGTTGACATTAACCGTTTAAATTCTAAAAATATTGGTTTGATTACAGCTAAATAAACATATTACATACTTAATACGCTTATCAATATAAAACACAACAATTATGTATTACTTTAAGACATCTAGACCACAGAATGTTGCTATCAATTTATAACTGTACATTTGATTAGCTATAAATATACATACTCCTTAAGCCATTGCTGCTGATGGCCGATAATTGAACCTGGCCTACATATCCTAATCCATGCTATAGTTTCCTGAACTCTTAGCCTGTAATGCTTCATTATGTAACATCCAATTAATGATCCTGTCCGACCTAATCCAGCTAACAAAAAAAAGTACATATGAAATAAAAAGGTAATTTAAAAACTACACACATAAAAACAATGCAAATGAGAATTATGTGTACATTAAGTCCGGAAGATAAAATTAGTTTTTAATTATGGAATATATAGACAGTTCTTTAAATGCTCACAGTCTCTGACAGTTAGAACTAAGAATAGACAAACCTATAATAAAATCTTTGTTACCAGTCTTGAGACAATTCTTTCCATCTGTCCCCTACTTTGAAAAGGCTGCTGAAATATCACAGAGTCATTGAGACTAGACTTTTAATAACCAACCACGGCTAACAAGCTCGGAAGTTTTAAATAATAGTATATAATAATATGTTTAATAGCTAACATGGAAAAGTAATAAACAGTTCAACAAACAGTTTTATTTATACATCAAATACAGGATAATACTGATTGTCACAATTTTATAATCCATGTTATTTCAGTTCACATTGCCTTATTACTTCTACACATACTTTTTTCTCTTTCCATGTATAAGGAGAACATACAATTATAAGTGAATCAAATCAAAAATATATATCACCTGTGACCGGAATGATAAATTCAGAAGACTCTGTTTGACAATGAATATTACAAACTAACTTCTAACTGCACACATATGTGTGGTAATGGGCGCTTAGTACATGTAAACAACCCACATGGACACTAACAAGCCCATGTACATGAGCCCTTTTTGTGTAAACAAGCCAATGTGACTAACAAATGGATATATATTTACAGGCAATATTTTACAAAATCTAACAAGAAATTCTAACATAACTGAAATTAAATATAATTTAGTACAAGTTTTGAACTTATTAAATATATCTGTATCTGAAAATGTGAAACTTTTAAAATGATAAACTGTATTTTAAAATATTCAAACAATGTCCACAACAGTGGATATATGATTATAAGAGTCTGATTCCTGATGATACATGCTGATGCTACTGCTTGGCAGCTCAGAGATCTTAGATATTTCTAAAAATGCACTGTAGAACAACATTTCCTCTGTTAGCTGTTATATTTATGATTGCAATGAACCCAAAACAAAATACACCCATTCTCAATGTAAGGAAAAATGTATTTTACCTTTACAATGTACAGCAATTGCACCTTGTGAGTTTTCTGCGATAGACAAAAACTGTTTAACAATGTAATCACTAGGAGTGCCACCGTCAACGAAAAACAGATCTTTATGATCGAAGCCAGCATTCTGGAACCTTGCTGCATCGTACATCTTTTTGTTAAGTCGAATAATGGTAGTAACATTGTTCTGTCGAAAATACGTGAAGTATGATTCTGGAGAATGAAGAGGATAACCTAAACATACAATACGCACAAGAAAAGTGAGCTGAGTCAATATTCATAGTAGTAATCACTCACAACTTGTACATAATAGTAATAAACAGTTTCACTTAATGTGTCCTTCTAATGTATCTCACTCTCTCTCTCTCTTACACACACACATGCACGCACACATAAGTATAACCATTGCTTAACCTTTTTGTTGTTGTGAAGTAGTATACTCGCAAAATTTTGATGTTTGGTACTTTGCTTCAGACAATTTAAGTCGCAAATTCTTTTTAAGTGGTAAAGTGCTCCAGACAGATTCGGCCGCCCAGAGTGGTCAGGGAAACGGTCGAAGCGACCGAGACAAATGCTTGTATATACAAAAGAGGGAGGTGACGTGGTTTGGCCACCACTGCCTTGGTGAACTGTATATAATGCAAACGCACCGACAAGGCGGAAAGGCTAGCGAGAGCAACCGGTAGCCAGTAGTGAACCCCTGTCTTCCGCGCAATGTCTGTCTGAGGTTGCAGCTGGCCGCAAAAACATAGCTAGTAAACGTGTGAAATTCATATTACAGTTTCTAAAGAACTACAACTGCTATAAATTTTTTCGTTTCCTATATTCAGACTATTGTGTTTTTTTATTTACATGAAGAAGAGCTTTATAACAGATAAACCATGGGTTAGGGTGAAATATATTGATATGTCACAAATTACTGACTTACCAGATGAATTTACTAAGTTTTCTAGCTTTTTTTATTTAAAAATTTAGTGAAAAGAGTTCACATACCTGTCTTGAATGTGAAGTACAAACCTAACTAGTGTACTGCTTTAAAAACATGATCACTAATTTAGCCTGCAGCTTGCATTTGCGTGCTAACAAAATTCAAAGTTATACCAGATTTCTGGTAGCCGAACGCTTTTGGCTTTCCAAAAAAATAAACATAATACAAATGATGCAAATTATAACTTAATGGTGATAGACCATACAGAATAAACTTGCAACTGCAAAGACCACAAGAAAATTCAATATTGATGACTCCTATATTCGATGATGGAGAAAACAGAAACAACAACTAGTAAATGCAAAGACTGTACTATGCAATGAGCATTCACGGGACCTCAACTTGGCTGTTTGTAGCAGTAGAGTCCAACATCTATGAATACATAAGGCTTTTAAGAAGGCATAGCCTCCTTGTCAACAAACATGTTTTAAAACTAAAAGCTTTGGAGATCGCAGAAGAATTGAATAACTCTGGTTTCAAAGCCAGCTTCGAATGGATAAGACAATAATGTGGCACAATGGATTTGTGCTTAAATGACATACATCTATCGCACAAAAACTACCAAGTGACTACAAAGAAAAACTCCTTCAGTAAGTTTGTCATTAATTTACACAAGAAGGATAATTATTAATCGGAACACATGGGAAATGCCAATGTCAATGAATTGTTTAACATAATCTCTAACTTTGTGGTGAGACCAAAAAGGAACCAAATCTGTAATAGTAAAGACTACAGGAAATAAAACATTACTTGTCACTCTAACACTTGCTGCATTAGTAGATGGATGAAAACTTACACATTATGCAATATTAAAACAAAAACACCATGTCAAAACGAAAGATACCATCAGGAATAATTTTTTCACTGTCACAAAAAAGGTTAGATGACAAACAATCTTATGTTGCATTATTAAAATGGCATGGTTTGCTAGTGCCAGATTCATTTCATGATCACACTACGACGTATAAAATAAAAAAATGTCTTTGTGCAGAAATTAACAGTGATACTGCCATTACTAATGGACACAGCACAGGGATAGATGTTTAAGTAAATAAACCTTACAAAAATAACCAGCAGCATTTATATAACAATTGGCCGGTGGCAGAAAAACCATCAATTGCCACCTATAGGAAAAATAAAATATCAGTATGGAGAGTCATACATGACTTCCATGTTCTAAGATTTATATTTAAAATCATTTTTGAAATGAAATATTTCCATAGAAATTACTTCTTTCTTCAGCCTTAACCACAGTACTGTGGTCACTAACACACTTGATTTTCACTGATGATGGCATTCGATGGCACTGCCGAAACGACTGGTTTTGCAGAAAACATTGGACCACAGCAAAACAGCCCGGGAAGGAATTTTAACAACAAACTACTTCTTTGTTGCCAATAACACAGTACACATACAAAAAATTATCCCCTCCCCCTTCAACTATCATTTTCATTTATAGAAAATTACCCCTCCCCCTTCAAATACCCTTTTCATTTATAGATATTTCATCTACCTTTCTACAGTGGATTATTATGACCTTCTTTTCAGGATACTTTATTGATCAAAATTAAGTACTTCACTCTTGTTAAAATGTAAAACATTGCAGGTAAACTACCCATTCCCCTTAACCGATCTTCACCAAAATCAATACGGCTTTTTAGTCCTCTACAACTCAGGGACATATGCAAAAAATTATTTGATTCTGTTTGAATTTGTGGCAGTTATCTTTCGCCATAGAAAACATTCTATATACAGGCACACACTCACACTTTTCAGAAAATGACTTTTGTTCGTGTTTTGAGGGTAGTAAAATCATAATCACCCTTATCTCAAACACGATTTTTGTTTTGCCATCACCATACTTCCATTTCCTTATGGACGATGGAAGGAAAAAACCATCTGTAATACAACTCGAAACTGGATCAAGAATGCATGGGCAAGCATCCCACCAGAATTTATAATTCACAGTTTCAAAAATTGCTGCATATTAAACTTCATGGTTGGAATGGAAGACAATGTCATTTATGAAGAGGAGAAAGTGAAGGTCTCGGGGACTAGTGAGTGAGTTTTTGATGTGCAATTAGATTAAATTAATTTCATGTATCTTGATGTTGAATCAGCTGGCACTTTAATATACACATATTACATGCTGCTTTTCTTTGATTAATATCTGAATTATAGATGGGACGACATACATCTAACAGGTATTTTGGAACAATTATTTTTGTTGAACGGATATAACAGTGACTGAAAAGTTGAAATACCTGTTTCAATTACTCGCGGGACCCCCCCTACCCAAATAACAAATAGCGAGTACAAAATAACAGTTATTGGTGCTGACCACTAGGTTCTGCGCATGTGCCGATTGTCATATAAGTACGAAACGAAGCAAAACAGTGAAGTTCAGAATATCTCTATGGCAATGAGACAAGGCTGTTTTTAATAAATGAAAAAAAATCATACTCATTTATTCTCGTGTGTTATGCAGCTATATAATACACATTATAATAACGAATTATATATTATACTAGTCACCAACTTGGTAAATTTTGAAAAAGCAAATTATACTGTGTTATAGCCTATACCTATTACACTTGTATACCAGTGGCGGCTCGTCAGGTGACGCAGGTGAAGCGCTGCTTCACCTAAAATAACTGGTTCAGTGTGTTTCTTTTTACACAAAATTATTTTCAATTTTGTGTTTAAAAATATTTTTTAAAATTAAATTTCGTCTGTATAATAATTAAAATAACATTTACACGCTATGGAAATATGTTACAGAAGCTGGACATCGCTGCGATCGTAAGCCTACTGGTGGCGGAAAGTGCTGAGACCGTAGAAGCAGCTTTCTGCAACTTGTATACTGCATCAGTTAATACGTCACTAACAATGCTTGGTTTATGACGGCTGCCATGACAACGTATAGCCGTACTCAGCGTTCCCCCACCCACGTGAAGCAGTCTCGCTGTGCTGTTTCTCAGTTGTGTACATATACAGTGCTTTACCTATCCAGCGCGTTTGTTTTGTTCGTTGTATTTGATCGTGCGTGAAGTTTTTACAGAATGATTCCTTCATATGACCCAATATGTGTTTTATTAGAAACACCATTTTCAAGATGGAATAATGATGATAAGAAGAACTTTTAAGCTGTTAAAAACCTATGCCTATATTGAAAGTAAATAAAGTTGCAAAAATAAAGGGCAAGGTGTACAATCGCAACTTTAAACAAAATTGGTATTCAACGTTCGAGTGGTTGCGTGGCAGTTATTATTTAAATAAACTTTGTTGTATGCCCTGCTTAATTATTAGTGTTAAATCAAGTGTGTGGAATAAGAACGGCTTTGATGATTTCGGTAACGTTACTCGTGCTCTTTCCAAACATGAAGGTTCTTCTGAGCACATGCTTTGTGCATTGAGTTTTTCAAAACTAAAGAAAAATTTAAGTACTATCGAGGATGCTTTGAAAGAAAATTCTAGGTTGTATATTAAACACTTCAATGACAACGTTCGGCTTAACAGACATTTCATGCATCTTCCTATTCGTGCAGTTCTTTATTTGGGTAAACAAGAATTAGCATTTCGCGGTCACCACGAAGAGTTATCATCTATTAATCGTGGAAATTTTAAAGAACTGCTAGAAACCTTCGTATCGATAAGCCCTGTAAATATTCAAGAACACTATAAAAAAATCTTACCCGTCTTTGCCGGCAATTCTAAGACTATTCGGAATGAAATAATTGACTGCATTTCACAATATATTGATGAGCACTTCGAAGGAAATAGAAGATAGTACATTTTATTCAATTCAAGTGGATGATTCCACAGACAATGTCCACAAATCTCAATGTAGCATCATAATTAGATATGTTATTCCCGGAGGAAAGCTGGTGGAAAGATTTTTGGGATTTTATGATGTTAGTTCCAGTCGGACTGCCGACACACTGTTTCACGTTGTGTTATAGTCCCTCGAAAAATTTGACTATAAATCAAACTTATTCCCCAGTGTTTTGATGGTCCGGGGAAAAATCAAAGAAGTAGTGCCACAAGCGGTTTTTGTTCACTGCATGGCGCACATCGTTTGAATCTAGTGCTACAACAAAGCTGCAACATCATTTCGCAATGTCGGATATTTTTTGCAACTGTTAACGGTTTACCGTCTTTTTTCCACAGTTCTGCTAGGCGAACTTACGCAGTAGACACAGTCGTTGGAAGACGAATCCCTACTTCCATTATTACGCGATGGAAGTCTAATTCCAAAATTGTGAATAGCCTACTATATATAACGAATGGGATTCATTAAAAGAAGTATTCACTAAAATTGTGAACGATTCAAATTATGATCAAACATCAATTAGGCAGAGTGATGGCTTCTTAAATAAATTTAATGATTTTGAATTTACGCTTTTGGTTGTCGTTTTTAACGATATTTTTGGAGCCACGGATGCTCTCTTCGATGTGCTACAAAAGAATCATTTGACATTAATTTCTGTATCTCGCAAGTTAAAAATACGCAAACACTCATAAATAGCAAAAGAACTGATGATACATTTATGAAAATTTTCGATTTAGCTGCTTCAAAAACAACAGTTCCAACTGAATACCATGAATGGCAGAAAAGAATTACACTCACACGAGATCAACTTTTTGAAAAATACAAAATTCTGTATTATGAAATTTTTGATAACCTTTCAGTACAAATAGCCACACGTTTTAATGATATGGAAAAGCTTCAGTTTGTTACATTAATGGATACTTCAAAGTTCGTAACGTATTTTGAAAACTTTCCCACGGATGCATTAAGTAACTTAAAGGTGTGCTACCCTAATCTGTTTACCGATTTCCAAAGACTGAAAAACGAATTACAGCTTATTTATGAGGATAAGCAATACAGACAAATGGAAACACTAAATTTGATGGAACTTTTAGCTGTCAACAGGAACATCTTTAAAGAAGCTTACAAACTGTTTTGTTTAATAGTAACTATTCCATCCAAAAGCGTTTCCGTAGAACGAAGTTTTTCTTGTTTAAAAAGAATAAAATCATACCTGCGCAATACAATGACAGAGGACAGACTTACTAACTTATCAAAAATTTCCACAGAAAAGGAACTGTTAAACGAATTAAATAATGTACAACCATTTTATGACGACATTATCGACAAGTTTGCATATTTGAAAGAGAGGAGAATTGACCTTGTGTTCAAGAAATAAAATGCAAGCCTGTAAGTACTTACTATTTTTAACTACTTTATTTGTAAATTTTATTAACATACTTTTCTTTTGTCTCCATATGTTATTCATGATTCCAAAACAGGAAGAAACATATTCACATAAATGATTTGGGGGGGGGGGGGACTGCCACCGATTCTGCTTCACCAATCCTCGAATCCACGAGCCGCCACTGTTGTATACTATACCTATATTGTGTTATTTGAGTGAAGCAAATTGTAATGTGAATAGTTGTGACATAGATTAGTTCATGACTTGTATATTCTGTATACATTGGTGAATGAATCTGAAGATTAACCAGGTATGTAATGCATTTAATGTACTTTTGTTGTTGCTTATTATTTATAAGTTTTTATTTATTTATATTTTATTACATTGTTTTATTTTTTTTATTTGTAAAATTATTTTTATTCTCATTCACTCTTGTGGCTTATTGTTGTTTTTACTTCCATATTCCTTAAGGAATGGAAGTATGGTGATGGCAAAAAAAATCGTGTTCGAGATTATTGCAGATTCTGATTGTACTACACTCAAAACATGAAAAAAAGTCGTTTTCCGAAAAGTGTCTGTGTGTCTGTCTGTCTGTGTGTCTGTCTGTCTGTCTGTCTGTAGATTTTTTTTCTATGGCAAACGATAACTGCCGCAAATTCAAACAGAATCAAATAATTGTTTGCATACAGCCCTGATTTGCAGAGTACTCGCGACCTATTGTTTTTGGTGAAGATCGGTTGAGGGAAAGGGGTAGTTTACCTGCAACGGTTTTTTTTTAGCAAGGGTAATTTTGTTTGTTTGGCAAACGATAACAGCCGCAAATTCAAACAGAATCAAATAATGTTTCGCATACAGCCCTAAATTGTAGAGTTCTCAAGATCTGCTGATTTTGGTGAAGATCGGTTAAGGGAAAGGGGTAGTTTACCTGCAACGTTTTATGTTTTAACAAGGGTATTTCCTATGGCAAACGATAACAGCCGCAAATTCAAACAGAATCAAAAGATTATTTGCATACAGCCCTAAATTGTAGAGTTCTCAAGACCTATTGTTTTTGGTGAAGTTCGGTTGAGGGAAAGGGGTAGTTTACCTGCAACGTTTTTTTAAAAAGGGTATTTTCTATGGCAAACGATAACAGCCGCAAATTCAAACAGAATCAAATAATATTTTGCATACAGCCCTGATTTGTAGAGTACTCAAGACCTATTGTTTTTGGTGAAGATCGGTTAAGGGAAAGGGGCAGTTTACCTGTAACGTTTTATGTTTTAACAAGGGTATTTCCTATGGCAAACGATAAGAGCCGCAAATTCAAACAGAAACAAAAGATTATTTGCATACAGCCCTAAATTGTAGAGTTCTCAAGACCTATTGTTTTTGGTGAAGATCGGTTGAGGGAAAGGGGTAGTTTACCTGCAACGTTTTTTTAACAAGGGTATTTTCTATGGCAAACGATAACAGCCGCAAATGCAAACAGAATCAAATAATATTTTGCATACGTCCCTCAATTGTAGAGGTCTCAATGACTTTCGATTTTGGTGAAGATCGGTTAAGGGGAAGGGGTAGTTTACCTGCAACCTTTTACGTTTTAACAAGAGTAAAGTACTTGAAAATTTATTTAAACTTTTTGAAACAATGGTAATTGTTAAAAATAAAATAATTTTGTTGCCAGGCAATAAAATTATAATTTTTTCATTTTAATGTAATATAATATTTTTCATTTAATACAGCAATAAAAAGGCAGGTAAGACACAGCCTGGCTGTTTGGCTGAAAATGATTTTAAATATAAATCTTAGAATATGGAAGTCATGTATGGTTCTCCATACCGATATTTTTTTTGTGCACGAGCAAGCCAACTGTGGACCACGCGAATATCATTTCCTTTTCTTCTCCTGCCAGAAGGCCCTCATTTGAACACTATGCACTGCATTCCTTTCCACTTACTGTTGTTTTTATTATATGTTTCTGATGTTTTTTGACATTATTGTTATGCTATTATGTGCACTCTAAATTTCATCGCCTGAGTTTTGCAACTGATTTTTCTAACCAAAATAGAATCAATAATTTAATATTAAGTCTATTATACGTTTGTTTACTCCTACTGAAAACTTAAATTGGTATTCCCAAAGGGAGATAGGCCTACAAATTCTCTGTTTCTTATTTTCTTTTTAACAGTAAGAGCTTAATAAAGTTACAGCATAAAGTAACACTGTTGATACTTTTAGTTTCAATTTATTTCGTATAACATATTATATAAAACAGGTATATGTATAATAGGTATATAATAACAGGTATTTGTACCTGTTATTTTTTTGGAATGGTTTCATTTGTACCTGTGACTTTCAAATATTAGTTTAGCACACCTCTAATCTGAACCATGTTGTGTCTTATAACTGTACATTCTCAGATGTTCCCACACTCAATCCTAGTACAGATTTCAAGTTTCTGCTACGATATTGCAAATTATACTGAGCAAAATGTTAAAACGATATTTTTAAAAATGTCTATTTATGGTATACTCAAATAAACTATAACCATCAGTCTGAATTGACAAAAAGGTTTTGATGAAAGGGTTTCATTAATCTGAAAGTTGTTCATCACAGTTTTATTAATTAACTAATATTTACAACTAATTTCATACCATTTTCAACCCTACTTTTTCCATGAGGACCACAAAACGCAATAAACTTCTGTGGTAGTATCCAGTTGAGGTCTCCATTCTTAACTTTCTGTAACAGTTATATACACAATTATGTCTCTTTTTATTACTAATTATGTTATTATTTAAGTATCATTAATAGATATTTCTTTTATGAATCAAATACAAAGTTAAACAAAAATAATAATGCATTCATACTTTTAATAGCACAGAGATAACATAGTTAACCGCTTTCACGGTTTAAACAGTCTAAGCACTGTTTCATTTGCCTTCTTCATACACAACAAAAAACTAGACAACGCACGTAACCCTAAAATAGATAGATTATGAAATTCTAAGAAAAAAGTTGGTACACTCTTTTTTTCATGGAATCCAGTGGTTTTTGAGTTATTGTGAGTTAAAAATTGTGATTTTCACCAACAATAAAATCATCACCTTGTGACAGTCTTTGTTAAATTAACTCGCAAAATATTGGATCTACTATAAAAACTATGGGGATTCAAAATAAAACTCATTTTACTTGAAACAAGTTCAGATTTTTTCATTCCTCTAGATTCAATACTTTGGGAGAGGTATGTTTGCTTAAAAATGATGCTTCGATTTCTTTCCGCAAAAACAATTTTTTTACTATCGATAACTCAAATACTGTGGATTTAAGATAAGTGTCTATAACCTAAATTGAGGATCTTAAAATTATTTTTTAAATTAATTTCACTTTATCATGATATAAGTACACATAACAACATTATGATCTAAAAATTGTTTGGCCTTTTTAATATATTTGTTAGAAATCTATCTGCTATTATTTGCTACCATGTAAAAATTAAAAAAAAAAAAACTTTCGCATATCATTAACCTATGTTGTTCTCAGTATGTTATTGTCACAAATTTTTGTGATTTTTCATGCTCTGTTTCGATACTATTAGTCTTTGAATTTAAGATCAATTTAATGATTTTATGAAATAAAAGCAGTATTACTAAATAACCTAAAAGTATTAAATTTAACAAATAAATTTGGATATACAGTATAATACAATGATTATTTTATAACAAACAATCTGCTTGTCTTCTCATTACAGTAGAACTAAAACTTCACGAGATATGACTGTTTAAATAAGGTGCTTAAGTTTTTACGCCCAAAAAACAATTTTTAACTTTGAATATCTTGAAAGCCATACATCTAAAAAAAAAACAGTGCTCATAAATTTAACAACCTATATATTGTCTTTCTAATGAAGTATGTTTTACAATAATGTTAGTAAAAATAACATTATGGTAAAAAAAACTGCGCATTTATCATACCTTTTTCAGAAAATTTGCAATTTTTATGGTAAAGTTCAAGCTGCTAGTCCAAAACCATCCTCATTAAAGGGTTAATATTATACTGCTCTTCTAGTACATCAATTTTCTTGAAAGTCATTCACAAGAATATAATTATATTACAAAAGTGTGGCTTCTAGTCAGAAAAAAAAATCTTAAAAGTACCTACCATTGAATTTGTTATTTCTACACTTATAACAGGCTTCAAATATAGTTACCAGCTGTATATCTGTAATGTATGTGCATGAGTGACTTACTTCAAAAAACTCATATTCGTCGACATCAAAGTCGTCAAAATTGAAGAATCCCAACATCTGGGCCTTATAGATTGCAGACAGACAGTCCAAAAGATTTATATGGTACACAGACACACCGTACGAAGCGTCCCTGTAACATCACATTTGTAACATGTATATATCCCAACATGTCATACACTATCATTGTATTACTTCTGTACATATCTGGTCACTGTTACTCTAAACTACAGACACTCATTTCCACTTCCCAGGGTGATCACAAACAGGAATGCTATTAAGTCACACTGACTGCAAAATATGGGGGTCCATCAGCTATTCTTTTGTTTATTAAAGAAACCATATTACTCTATACTGATAGTTTCTTCCCATAGCTGGCAGCAGACCACACCCTCAAATTTGACTCTCTACAAATCGAATAATGTTCTATGTGCAATGAAAAAACGAAAGAGTGCGATACAAAATCTATTATTAATAAATTTATTAATTTGTGGAAATGTTTGATGAATTACTTAGTATCAAAGCGTTTTTAGCTAATGAAACAAAAATTAAACCTTTGTGTGTCATAAACTTCATTAAACATAATAATTAACAAGAATTATATCTAACTGTGTGGATATCCATAAGAATTTTATTAATAATTCCTGTAACAGTCGCTAGCAGAGAAAGCTTTTCTTGGTAAAAATTTATCAAAACTTACTTATGACCTTCAATGCTTCAAGAAAGACTATCTAGCTTAGGAACGCTGTCTACTGAAAGTGAAATCGCCAATAGTTTAGACTTCACCGATCTAAAAACATTTGCTCATAAAAGAGCTCGAAAAGTGGATTTGGATTTTGACTAAACTATTAAGTATTTCATATTTAATTTACCGTATTTAAATAAATAATATGTTAGTGATGCATTGATGTATTTTATTCTTAGCCAAATTCACAAAATACTTGTATTACATAATTATTACAACAATTCATTATCTCGTCTTACGGTGCACCGTTTTTTCCATACGCATGCATACGTACATAAAGCCAGCACTGGACAGAGTATACATAACTTAAAAAGCATCTGAGGGCCACAATTAAAGTCAGGAATCCAACAGCAGACCACATCATAAGCAATAAATTTTTGACAAGTAACGTAAACATTAAAAAAGGCAGTATTTAATTGTAAATAAGTAAAAAGAGGTAATTTGCAGTTTAACGTGTCTTACTATATATCTTTAATGGTACAATCTTTACTATGTCTGTATAGTAATGAAGATATAAAGAAATATTAATCATTGTATATTTACATAAAATCCCCAAAGTGAAAACTGAGGGCGACCACCTGCAACCAGTAAAGCACGAATGTCCATACTGAGCCAAAAACATTTATTCTTCGTATTGTTTAAATTAGCAGCCATCCTTACTATTTCTTTTATGAATTTGCTTACTGCTATAATTTTTATTGTTCGACTAAGCTTTTCGTCATCACTGACATCTTCAGGTCTTAAACAACGTCTATCAACTGTACGTTGTAGGCTTTTATACTTTAGGCCCCTCCCCTTATGTCATCGCTCCTCCTATTGGTTCTAGCTGCTACCGCTCTTCACGGGAACTTTGTCTACATTTTTCCGTTAGGCATTTTTCTAACGTCCGTCAAATTGATTTAAGAATCTCCCGTTAATTTCTTCATTCTTGACTTATAATTTTTTTGTAACCTTTTACATTTCGTCATTTTTAGTGTGTTATTCTTATTATTTTAATTTAATTTTGTTTATTGTTTTTAAATATAATAAAATATTTCTTCATTTGTAAAATCCACTTTTATATTCATTAATTTATTTTTATCTTCTTTTTTAACTTTAAGTATTTCTAGTTCTTCTATTAATTTTCTTTTTTGCGGATTGTTTTCTATTTTGATTATTTCCATATTTTCGTTTGGATTTATGAATTTATGGCCTGATTCATTGAAATGTCTTGCATATAGTGAGTTCGTTACTCTAACCCCTTCTCCTTTTGCGTGTTCATTCATTCTAATTTTAAATTTTCTTCCAGTTTCGCCCAGATATATCTTATTACATTTCCCACATTTTAACTTGTATACGCCGCTTTTTTCTGTTAATGGAATTTCTTCTGTTTTATCATTTTTTATATATTCGAATACATTTTTCGTTTTCTTTATTCCTATCTGTATTTCATATTTTTCGAAACATTTTTGTTTGATATCCTATGTATGTTATTGCTCCTTTATATTTCTTTTCTTCATTTGTTTTTTCTTTTTTGTTCTTTTCTATTTCTTTATTTTCCTCTATTTTCTTAACTATTCTATTAATTATTTTAGGGTTGTAATTATTATTTTTTGCTATTTGTTGTATTTTCTTTAATTCTTTTTGTTTGAGTTCTTCATTTTCTAGATAATTTATACCTCTATAGCAAAATGAATTTAATGCTGCCATTTTATAATTGACTGGATGATATGATTCTTGTGGAATTATTAAATCTGAGTATGTTTCTTTCCTATATATATCGAATTTGAATTTGTTATCTTCAATTTTTATATTGATATCCAGGAAATTAATTTCTAATCCTCCAATTTCTTCTTGAAATTTTATTGTTTTTTCTATGTTATTTAGTTCTTCCATAAATTTTTTAAATTCATCTACTTCACCTTCCCAAACTATTAGTATGTCATCTACATACCTGATCCATTTTTTAATTCTTCTTTCTTTATCTATATCTTTTAAAATTTTGATTTCAAAGCTATTCATGAATATCTCTGCCATTAATGGTGAAAGCAGTGATCCCATTGGTAATCCATTTTCTTGTATGTAAAATTTGTTATTAAAACTGAAGTAGTTCTGGCTTAGGCATAATTCTAATCCTTCTATTATTTCGCTTTTCCATTCTACATTACTTAATTTGTTTTTCTTTATTATTTCTACTGTTTTTGCTATTGGTATGTTGGTGTACATATCTTTTATATCTAATGACATTAATTTTGTCTTATTTGTTATGGTAATTTCTTTTAATCTTTCTATTACCTTTTTACTATTTTCTATGCTGTGGATTTCTTCTTTTTCATATGCCATTTTGATTCTTTTACTTATTTCTTTTGATATTATGTATGTTGGCGAATTTATAAATGATACTATAGGTCTTAATGGCATTTATTTTTTATGTAACTTAATTTGGCATCTAAATTTTGGAGCTTCAGGATTATGTTCTATTTTTTGTTTCTTTTGCCATTCTGTTAAATATGTTGTCTTTTTTATCAATTTCTTTGTTTGTGCTTGAAATTTACTTGTGTAATCATATTTTATTTCTTTATATGGTCCTTTTTGTATAAATTGTTCTGCTTTTTTTGATATAATCTCTTTTGTTCATTACCACTGCTGTGTTACCTTTATCGGCTTTTATAACTATCAAATTGTTCTCCGTGATTTTCTTTTTTAATTCTCTTACATTTCTTTTTATTTGTGTTTCGTTTTTATTTCTTACATTTTTGTTTTTCTCACATATTTTTTCTACTATTTCTTTTACTTCACTTCTTAATTGTTTTTTAGTTTCTTCATTTTGTATTTTATCGATTATTTCTTCACATTCTATTATTGTATTTTCTTTATCTATGTTTGTTACATTAAATTGAATGTATCAATTACATCAAAAATTATATACAAGTTACAATTATATAGAAATAGAAGAAATGAGAAAAGAGTTTGGTGAAAAATACATAGAAAAGAAAATAAGAAAAATGGAAGAGAGATTAAATAAGAAACTCAAGGAATTAATAGAAGGAACAAGAAATAAAAATAAAGAAAAAGATAAAAGAAATAAAATTTGCTGAAAAAGTATTAAATTTAACAGAAACAAAGTTTACAGAAAATGAACATAAATTATTAGGGAAAAGTTTAAAATATGCAAAAAAAACAAACATAGATAAAGAAAATACAATAATAGAATGTGAAGAAATAATCGATAAAATAAAAAATGAAGAAACTAAAAAACAATTAAGAAGTGAAGTAAAAGAAATAGTAGAAAAAATATGTAAGAAAAACAAAAATGTAAGAAATAAAAACGAAACACAAATAAAAAGAAATATAAGAGAATTAAAAAAGAAAATCACGGAGAACAATTTGATAGTTCTAAAAGCCGATAAAGGTAACACAGCAGTGGTAATGAACAAAAGAGATTATATCAAAAAAGCAGAACAATTTATACAAAAAGGACCATATAAAGAAATAAAATATGATTACACAAGTAAATTTCAAGCACAAACAAAGAAATTGATAAAAAAGACAACATATTTAACAGAATGGCAAAAGAAACAAAAAATAGAACATAATCCTGAAGCTCCAAAATTTAGATGTCAAATTAAGTTACATAAAAAAAAAATGCCATTAAGACCTATAGTATCATTTATAAATTCGCCAACATACATAATATCAAAAGAAATAAGTAAAAGAATCAAAATGGCATATGAAAAAGAAGAAATCCACAGCACAGAAAATAGTAAAAAGGTAATAGAAAGATTAAAGGAAATTACCATAACAAATAAGACAAAATTAATGTCATTAGATATAAAAGATATGTACACCAACATACCAATAGCAAAAACAGTAGAAATAATAAAGAAAAACAAATTAAGTAATGCAGAATGGAAAAACGAAATAATAGAAGGATTAGAATTATGCCTAAGCCAGAACTACTTCAGTTTTAATAACAAATTTTACATACAAGAAAATGGATTACCAATGGGATCACTGCTTTCACCATTAATGGCAGAGATATTCATGAATAGCTTTGAAATCAAAATTTTAAAAGATATAGATAAAGAAAGAAGAATTAAAAAATGGATCAGTATGTAGATGACATACTAATAGTTTGGGAAGGTGAAGTAAATGAATTTAAAAATTACGGAAGAACTAAATAACATAGAAAAAACAATAAAATTTCAAGAAGAAATTGGAGGATTAGAAATTAATTTCCTGGATATCAATATAAAAATTGAAGATAACAAACTCAAATTCGATATATATAGGAAAGAAACATACTCAGATTTAATAATTCCACAAGAATCATATCATCCAGTCAATTATAAAATGGCAGCATTAAATTCATTTTGCTATAGAGCTATAAATTATCTAGAAAATGAAGAACTCAAACAAAAAGAATTAAAGAAAATACAACAAATAGCAAAAAATAATAATTACAACCCTAAAATAATTAATAGAATAGTTAAGAAAATAGAGGAAAATAAAGAAATAGAAAAGAACAAAAAAGAAAAAACAAATGAAGAAAAGAAATATAAAGGAGCAATAACATACATAGGATATCAAACAAAAATGTTTCGAAAAATATGAAATACAGATAGGAATAAAGAAAACGAAAAATGTATTCGAATATATAAAAAATGATAAAACAGAAGAAATTCCATTAACAGAAAAAAGCGGCGTATACAAGTTAAAATGTGGGGAATGTAATAAGATATATCTGGGCGAAACTGGAAGAAAATTTAAAATTAGAATGAATGAACACGCAAAAGGAGAAGGGGTTAGAGTAACGAACTCACTATATGCAAGACATTTCAATGAATCAGGCCATAAATTCATAAATCCAAACGAAAATATGGAAATAATCAAAATAGAAAACAATCCGCAAAAAAAAAATTAATAGAAGAACTAGAAATACTTAAAGTTAAAAAAGAAGATAAAAATAAATTAATGAATATAAAAGTGGATTTTACAAATGAAAAAATATTTTATTATATTTAAAAACAATAAACAAAATTAAATTAAAATAATAAGAATAACACACTAAAAATGACGAAATGTAAAAGGTTACAAAAAAATTATAAGTCAAGAATGAAGAAATTAACGGGAGATTCTTAAAACAATTTGACGGACGTTAGAAAAATGCCTAACGGAAAAATGTAGACAAAGTTCCCGTGAAGAGCGGTAGCAGCTAGAACCAATAGGAGGAGCGATGACATAAGGGGAGGGGCCTAAAGTATAAAAGCCTACAACGTACAGTTGATAGACGTTGTTTAAGACCTGAAGATGTCAGTGATGACGAAAAGCTTAGTCGAACAATAAAAATTATACCAGTTAGCAAATTCATAAAAGAAATAGCAAAAACATTTACAAGTAACTTTGAATAATGGATGTGACTGACTATGAATCAAGGAAGAAACACAGGACAACCACGTCTGTTTTGTCTAGCCGAGGGATGGAACGAAGTAGACTGCATCTTGTAATATGATAAAATAAAAGAGGACTGGAGCAAATACACATCCCATTATCCAAATAAGCTAAAGTCTAATGTACACTTATTAGTGAATAAGTAAAATATTTTTCACAGGTTTCTCACATTCCCAATTCAAACAATACTTTACTATTCGTTTACTTAACAAAGTACACAGAATAATCATTAAATCGGTTTTCTAAGATAAGGTCCAGGCCACCAGTTGAAACTCACTGGTATAAATAAAATACATTTTCTGACCAGAACTCATCAGATGTTTATCATATAAACTGGACATTTTTTCCAACATGCACAAAAAATCCTGGACCCCATGATGCAACTTTCAGCAAGTTTTAATACTATGTAATACTGATCGTATACAAAAATCCTAAACAGATCAATGCAAACATATGACCAAAATACACTATTAACAAGTGCTAATTTTATACACGATTATACAAATGTATACTTTATACATGTTTATGCAAACACAGTTGTATTAATCCATACAGTGTTACAAAAACAGTTCTAGAAAAATAAACTTGAGCTTTGCTGGGAAATTCTAGAAACCAAATTCTTGCACTGGTTTTTATGTATATAGTGATAACTGCTTAGTACTTGGGACTCGTTTCTGCATCTGTGTTAATTATATTAAACTTTATATGAGATAAATATGTGTTAAGAAATATTTGTGAAACACTGCACACACAAAATATCTATGATAATGTTTTTGTTTCATATGTCTCTGGTATAGCAAAGTAAGGGATGTAAAGCACACAAGAGACTGTACTAACCTCTCTATCTAACCCATTCTAAGGCGGTGAAAACTAATCCCCACGGTGGAATGGGTATGAGCAAACAATAGGAAGGGTTCTTGTTAGGGCAGCGTGGGTTCTGGCCTGACAAGGCGTGCACTTACTGTAGAGATGGAAGAGCCTCAAGGAGGCAAACGGCTGGACAGATGGGCTGAGTTAGATAGCCTACTGCGACCTGGTAGAGACAGCTTGTTAACTAAAGGAAAGGCAACACCCAAGAGGAAGAGAAACCTAAAATCAAAGCTCCTGGTCCTCCAAGTTGGGGGTTCTACAACAGGCTAGGCAACCTGTTCATGAAACAAACACTTGTTCAGGAACCAGATTTTAGGCCTCAGACTTTAGACAATGATCTTGGTAATGTTTAAAGGATTATTCTTTTAGTACTTGGAATGTAAGATCCCTATTCAGAGCCGGAGGGAATTAACCCTCTGCTTCAACACATTCAAAAATACAAAACAGACATCACGACAATCCAAGAAACAAAGTAGCTTGGAAACGAGATTATGGATACAAATTCTTAAATGAAATTTAAAAATAGGAAAACATATGGAAATAGAGAATTTGGCATCAAGAGTTAAGAACATAAGAAAGTCAATAACCTGTTTCAAACTCTCAATGAAAGATTGGGTGTGTTTTGAATCAGGACACAGTTCTAAATATGTTTGGCATATAAATGTACAACCCTCTTCGTGAGTATTCACCTTGACGTGGTGAGGGGGCTTAAGGTTAGCTTAAGCATTGTTACACAAACTAAGAGATTTTATTTTGTTTTTATATAGTATCCAAGTCACTTTTTCACAATAATTTAATTACCTTGTATCCGTCAGTGACTTCGTTCTAACGTTTTTTTATATAGACGCGTTTCGTGACATGTGTCACATCATCAGTAATCCTCGTCAAATGTTAAAATTCACATAAAACACATAAAAACACATTTGCACATATTTACTAAATCACAATAACGACACACACATAACACGATGTAACTTCGGCTCCGTTGGACCGGTCCGACCGCGCGTGTAGTTGCCGAGCCACTAATTAAACTAAGTCAATCCTTAGCACCAGTCATTACCGTCATGCGCGATTATATTTAGGGCTGTATCATATAGTGAGTGACATTGAAACCTTAATTGTTCGTTTAATATACTGTTATTGTTGATATTCTTGTCTTTAAATGATTTATAAATCTCAAACTCCTCGAGAGTGTCCATTAACCTACCCATACCGCATACATGGATTGCTTTGAAATTAGTATTGAAATCTGTGTAATTATGGTTATGCATCATTAGATGGCGCGCATAATTAGATTTGGTCTTGTCTAAATCATTCCTTGGTAGATGTTCTTTGTATCTTTTCAAGAAAGACCTGCCAGTTTGACCCAGATAGAAACAATCACAATCATCACATGACATCCTGTAAACACCTGTTTTCTCTTCTAACGGGAATGGTTGTTTTATGCGTAACAAATTAGAAATATTATTTGTTTTAAAAGCGACTTTTATATTAAATTTAGAAAACACATTGGATATAATGTTAGGTAAAAAGCTACCGTACACTGTCATTATACACTTTTTATTATTATTTTTGTTAACTTTATTATCATCGATGGTATTATGGTGAGATCTAGTTTTATATAGGTGTCGCTTAAGAAGTCTATCTATCATCGAACTCTTGTACCCATTCGCTATTGCTATGTGCCTTATTATATCCAATTCATCCTGAAAGTCCTTTTGATTAAGTGGAATCGTTACCAACCTATGAACAAAACTGTTGTAGGCCGCCATTTTCTGACTATATGGGTGATGAGAATCGGCGTGTATTGTAATGTCTGTGGTGGTGGGTTTCCTATATATTTTATATTGAAATTTATTAAGATACTTTGTAACAGTCAGGTCCAAAAAATTGAGTTTATTGTCAACCTCTGTTTCGAGGGTAAATTGTATGTTCTTGCTAAGGCTGTTCAAATAATGTTTCAATTTCTCTATCTGTCATAGCGTGCCATTAAAAACTATAAAGGTGTCGTCTACATATCGTGCGTAGAATTTAATATTATTATAAAATTTGTTATTCTCTGAGAACATGTAAGTATTTACATGGACGATAGCGTCCATCCTGCTATAATCGAGAATATTTTAGATTATGTGAATAAATATACATCAGATATAACTTACATGTATATACCCCGAATAAGAAGTTTTTAAACTTGGCGAACAAAGGACATAGTAAGATCAATATTGAGCACAAACATAAGTTTTACACACGCATATCTAATCAAACTTCGATCGTCTTTGATAAGGAAGAATTGGACGTACTCAACAAGGGTTTAAAATATAACATTCCACCCAACTTACGTAATAATAACCGCTTTATCAATGAGATTGCCAATATGGAAGCAGCCATTAAAACTGTATCCGGCCATCAAATTCAAAACGAATTACGTGCGTTAATGAATGTCAAACTCAATAAACGTATTAAGCTTAATAAACCACTGACAACATACCGTAAACATGCCACAGAAACCAAAATATTAGGACAAATTAAAGACAAACTTACTTCTAATAATGCCGTGATCACTAAAGCCGATAAGGGGAACACAACTGTCATATTAGATACACAGGTCTATAATAACAAAGTACTTGAATTTATAGATAACAATAACATTCGGACATTGAACAGTGACCCTACCAATGAATATGTCAAACAGCTAAATGGCATTATTAATCGTTGCGGTAGTTTGTTTGATGATAATGTTCGCCATTGTATGAAACCAATAAATGCACGCGCCCCGCAGCTCACGGAACTACCGAAGATACATAGGGCAAATA
Source organism: Magicicada septendecula (assembly GCA_034769895.1). Taxonomy (NCBI): domain Eukaryota; kingdom Metazoa; phylum Arthropoda; class Insecta; order Hemiptera; family Cicadidae; genus Magicicada; species Magicicada septendecula. Next base: position 323,390,379 of record CM068376.1, on the reverse strand, counting down.
TTCCTGTCAGACCCCTAATAAATTACACATCTGCACCTGGCTATAAAACGGCAAAGAAATTATATCATATTATTAAAAATAGTATCTTTTTAAAAAATAATCACAGCATAAAAAATAATATTGACTTTATTAAAAGGGTCCAGGATATCGAACTCTTACCTACGTACAAAATCGCTTCATTTGACATAATTAATTTATACACAAACGTGCCGGTTCATCACACAATTTCAATAGTAAAAGATCTTCTCATTGAAGGTGAGAAGCTGAATCACAAACAAATAGATGAGTTAATTTTATTGTTGAATGTCCTGTTGAAGCAGAATTACTTCACTTTTAATAATAATTTTTACCTACAAGAGTTTGGTCTCGCAATGGGTTTGCCACTTTCAGGACTGCTGGCGGATTTATACTTGCATCATTTTGAAAATACTTACATGTTCCCAGAGAATAACAAGTTTTATAATAATATTAAATTCTATGCACGATATGTAGACGACACCTTTATAGTTTTTAATGGCAGGCTACGACAGATAGAGAAATTGAAACATTATTTGAACAGCCTTAGCAAGAACATACAATTTACCCTCGAAACAGAGGTTGACAATAAACTCAATTTTTTGGACCTGACTGTTACAAAGTATCTTAATAAATTTCAATATAAAATATATAGGAAACCCACCACCACAGACATTACAATACACGCCGATTCTCATCACCCATATAGTCAGAAAATGGCGGCCTACAACAGTTTTGTTCATAGGTTGGTAACGATTCCACTTAATCAAAAGGACTTTCAGGATGAATTGGATATAATAAGGCACATAGCAATAGCGAATGGGTACAAGAGTTCAATGATAGATAGATTTCTTAAGCGACACCTATATAAAACTAGATCCCACCATAATACCATCGATGATAATAAAGTTAACAAAAATAATAATAAAAAGTATATAACGATAGTGTACGGTAGATTTTTACCTAACATTATATCCAATGTGTTTTCTAAATTTAATATAAAAGTCACTTTTAACACAAATAATAATATTTCTAATTTGTTACGCATAAAACAACCATTCCCGTTAGAAGAGAAAACAGGTGTTTACAGGATGTCATGTGATGATTGTGATTGTTTCTATCTGGGTCAAACTGGCAGGTCTTTCTTGAAAAGATACAAAGAACATCTACCAAGGAATGATTTAGACAAGACCAAATCTAATTATGCGCGCCATCTAATGATGCATAACCATAATTACACAGATTTCAATACTAATTTCAAAGCAATCCATGTATGCGGTATGGGTAGGTTAATGGACACTCTCGAGGAGTTTGAGATTTATAAATCATTTAAAGACAATAATATCAACAATAACAGTATATTAAACGAACAATTAAGGTTTCAATATCACTCACTATACGATACAGCCCTAAATATAATCGCGCATGACGGTAATGACTGGTGCTAAGGATTGACTTAGTTTAATTAGTGGCTCGGCAACTACATGCGCGGTCGGACCGGTCCAACGGAGCCGAAGTTACATCGTGTTATGTGTGTGTCGTTATTGTGATTTAGTAAATATGTGCAAATGTGTTTTTATGTGTTTTATGTGAATTTTAACATTTGACGAGGATTACTGATAATGTGACACATGTCACGAAACGCGTCTATATAAAAAACGTTAGAACGAAGTCGCTGACGGATACAAGGTAATTAAATAACTAAGAGATACTCATAGAAGCTGCAATCCTGCCAAATATGTAATCCTCCAACAATCCCAACATAAACCATTTTTTTAAGAACGCCAAGCAATTGACATCTGTCAGACATCACCCTGACAGACTATGCTGAAACATATGGACCAATGGCAAATGTCCTGTACAACACATAAGGAAAGCCTTCAAACTAGACAATACTTTTATAATGAGAGAAAGAGGAACCAAGAATTTTACAAGAATTACTGTACAATGCTCCAATAGATAAGAAGTAGATCACCTGTTTGGCAAACTCAAGGAGACAAGTAGGCAACTTAGACTATACATATCTAAAGTCACAACATACAAAGAAAGACTTAATAGAAGTGCCAAAAGAAAGCCATTCTTGGGGATGTGGTTGGGGACAATGGCAGCAATAACAATAACATCACAGTTACATATCTAAAGATCACTTCCCAGTGGAACTCAAGATCATCCAAAATAAATTATATGATCTAAAACAAAAAATTCATGATGATCAAATCGATGTAGCATGCATCCAAGAGACATGGTTATCCTTTGAAATGAATAAGCTTCCAACCATGAAAGGTTTCAATATTTACTCCAACCCGAGATACAAAAAAAGAGGTGGAGGAGTTGCAACTACTACAAAGAAGTCTATACCAGTTATCTCAATAGAATATTCAGAAAGAGGAAGTACAGAATGCATAAAAACCAAAAAAACCTTTCAAAAAACAGACTTATCAATCATAAATGTCTGCATACTACCAGACACAACCATTGCTAACAACTTAGCTATAATAATTGCGAGAGATAAATACACATCATTGTAGGAGATACCAATGCAAAGCACAGTACATGGAATACCGCCAAAAACAACAACAGAGGCACAATTCTTCATGAATGGATACTAAACAACAAATGAATACTTTTCAACTCCAAACAACCAACATTTCAATCATCAGCAACTGGAATTGGAAGTACCATTGATCTCACACTAGTTACTGGCAAACTATTTAGTAAAGTAATAAGTTGGAAAAATGGGAGAGATTTAGCCAGCAATCACCTAACAATTGTCACATCAATAGCATTTGTCAACATCGTCACACCTAGCGCACGTTCACAAACAAAATGGAAAATGAAGGATGCAAATTGGAATTTTTATAGAGAAATGCTTAAAGAGCAAACAACGCAATCAAATTAGTGGACCTTGAAACAACTACACAACTGATTGATATTGCAGCAGAATCCAGCATCCCTAAAAGGAAAAAAGGAAACAAAATAAGAAAGCCAAGGTTGAAAATATGGTGGAACAACAAACAGCTTACTTTACCAAAGCAAGACAACAGGCAAGAAGAAAATGGCAACGCCCTAACACTATCCAAAATAAAATTTTCTATAACCGGGCAACTGCAATGGCTGAAAAAGCAATATTCGAAGCAAAAAAAACATCATGGAAGAGCTTTGTGGAATAAATCACGTATAACACCCCAACACCCACAGTATGGAAAAGATTCAAACCCATTGAGGGCAAATCTTTGGCTTTAGAACTGCACATAGTTAAGAGGGCTGCTATGTTGTTGTCGCAGCGAATGCTGATGTTCAGTTCACAGTTTTCAAACTGTTATCCAGGGGCACCAACGTGGAGGAATCAGCTTCACCCCCAGTGATGCCGCTGTTACCAGTGGGGAACTTCAGCTAGCTGTTTCAGAGTTGAAGAACACTGCTGCTGGCCCAGATGATATTCACAATGGGATGTTGCGCCACCTACCAGAGGAATTCACTCAAGACATCTTAAATTTATTCAATCACATTTGGACCTCTGGAAATTTTCTGGGAGAGTGGAAAACTTCTATCATTATTCCACTATTGAAACCAGGAAAACAGAAGCTGAGTACAAATTCATATCGTCCAATTGCCCTCACATCATGCTTAGGAAAATTATTAGAAAGAATTATAAACAATAGACTTAGGTGGAGATTAGAAAAAAACAACTTGTTGGATCAGAATCAATTTGGTTTTAGACCTGGCCGAAGTACTGTGGATGCAATCCTCAGGTTAACAGAGGATATCTATGTGGGTTTTCATAACAAGAAGGTTACAGTTGCTGTTATGGTGGACTTCGAAGCAGCCTTTGACAAGATACCTCCAGCTTCTTTAATACTACAAGCAATGAAAATAAGAATTGAAGGAAGAATGCTTAGATTCATAGATTCTTTTCTTCAGGACAGAACAATAAAAACAAAGATAAATAATACAACATCTGAGGAGATCAAAATCAATAATGGAGTTCCACAGGGTTCAGTCCTGAGCCCTACACTTTTTAACATAATGATGCACAATATAGGAAAACTATTGAAGTTGAAGTGAAATATAGCATGTACGCTGATGATCTGACTGTCTGGACAGTTGAAGCAGATCCAAAATTGGCTACTCAATTAATACAAAAAGCAATCACATCAATATCAATCTGGGCTCAAAAATGGAGTATGAAGATCTCTTCTGAAAAAACCGAATGTACCTTACTCACTACAAAGTACTCTCTTAAAGAATATAAACCCGAAATTCTCTTGTTTGGTAAAAATATTAAGTACAACCCACATCCAAAAATTTTGGGAGTGACTCTGGATGAGAAACTTATTTGGAAAAAACACATTGAAACTGTGACAGATAAAAGCCTGAAGGGAATTAACTTATTGAAAGCAGTGGCAGGTAGATGTTGGGAAGGAGATACAGTCACGTTGAGACAACTATATATATCTTACATACTGCCAAAAATTATTTATGCTTGCGAGGTCTGGGGAGGTGCAGCACCATCGCACAAGAAAAAGCTGGATGTGATTCAGAACTCTCCCTTGCGTCTCTGTCTCAGATGTCCCCTTACTACTCCAAAAAATACTCTAGAAATAGAACTGAATGTGGAACCACTCAATATTAAAATTGATAAAAGAATATGGATCAAATTTTTACAGAACCAAACTTTTCCAAACAGCCATCCCTCTCACCATATTGTCTCTACTGGAAACAAACAGAAGCAATCCTTTAGCCAAACAGTATATAGAATATGCCAAGGACAGGATCAGTTAACTCCTGAAGAAAGATCTTTTGTGAACTGTATGCCGCCATGGGCATGGACTCCACCAAATGTTTTCATTTCTCTGCTGGGAGATGTTACAAAGACTCAGACACCAGAATTTTTGAAGCAAGTGACCCTGCGTACAATAGAAGAAAATTACAACGACCACCTACACATCTATACAGATGGTTCACTGTGCTTGAGTGAGGGCCTGTCAGGTGCTGGCTACTATGTTCCTAAGACCGGAGTAAAATATTACATCACCTCATCCTCCGGATCCTCATTGGACACTGAATTGCTGGCAATATCAGCTGCTCTACAGCATTGTCTATCCTTGGAATATATGAAGATCTGTATTCTTACAGACTCAAAATCAGTACTACAAATAATTATACAGTACTAGATGACCCGACAGACGTTGTCCTGTCCAAATTTCAATAAATTTGTTTGTGATCGTTTTGTGAATTTGTGAAAAGCTATTGGAAATGTGTAAACAAAGTAAAAATGAGAATAAAACGTATTTCTGAGTGTTCATTGTATCTATTAACGATTGTGGCCATGGATATTCAATTTGAGGAGGAGTACATTCAAAAGTACGCCAATGGGAAATTTTACATGCGAGATGAATTCTATCGGCAGTACACCGCTGAAATGCTGGAAGTGTGTGATGTGCCTGGAACGTGATCGACTTGGAACCATGCGGTTTTGTTCAAAAATTTTAAGACACAATTGAATTAAGTCAGAATTTCATGTCAAACAAATGATTTATTTTCTTCCATTAAATTTGAAATCACAATGACTCTCAATGTGTTTTATTTACACTTCGATTTCGATTGAAAGATCGATGTTCAAGTAAACAATCAAAACAAAGAAATGCTTTGTTTCGATTGGTTTGCTGTGACATCACCATTTCGTTCATTGGAATGCTTTATGATACACGACATTTTTTGTTTTGTTGTCTGGCGCGTAAACAAACAAAGCTGATAGTTTTCCGACACGGGAACAGGCGACATACAATTGACCATGCGAGAAGCATGGATTTTCAAGGTTAATGCCGCAAACACTCAATGACTGCCCTTGTGATTTGTTTATTGTCATTGAGAATGCAAGCCGCACCAGAAACTGCAAGCGTTTAAAGTCGAATGGCATGTCGGTCAGAATCATTGGGATGCGTGGTATCAAAACGTCTTCTCCTTTAAGAATTGTTGCTTCGATGACGTTGTTTATCAGTTTCTTCACCGCAAGCCGGGTGCCATTACAAAGAATTGGTTGGTTGATATTTCACAACATTATGATTACCGATCCGACTTTCAATTTGAGATTGTGAGGCGGCAATCTGGGCAATTCCAGCGAGTTTAAAAATTCGGTTGGATAGTTGACGACATCATCTTGGCTAGTAACGGAATCCACCGATTTGTACGTCATCAATTCGCCAGCAATTTCACTTTGAATGTTGAAATTCAATTCGTCGACATCAATGTTTTTCGCAGCCAATATAGCACGTTCACTCAACCAAACATGATTTTTGTAATTTTGAGCCATGTTTGGGAACACCTTTCGGATGAGTTCGGTCTTTGATTCGGTGAACTGGCAAAAATCGACGGGGAATGTAATGAAGCCAGTCGAAATTTTAACGGGGATTTTGCCATTGCCAATGTCCAGCAATTGTTTTGAAAATACTTCTCCAGATTGGTCGTTCTGCAACTCGACACGCATGTTCATACTTAATTTGAGTATCTTGACGTGTTTCCACAAAACGGACAACTTCAAACATGCGTTAAGTTCATCAGCTGGCGTTGACCGTGGAATCACTGGCAATGTTTGGCGAAAATCACCTGCCAACAGAATCATCGCACCACCAAACCGGTTTTGATTGTTTCGTAGATCTTGCATCGTTCGGTCTAATGCCTCCAAAGACTTTTTATGCACCATCGTACATTCATCCCAAACGATCAATTTGCATTGCTGCAAAACTTTGGCCATCGCACAGTTCTTCGAAAGGTTGCACGTTGGAGTTTCATTGATTTGCATATTCAACGGCAACTTGAGTGCTGAATGAGCTGTTCGACTGCCTTCCAACAATGTAGCTGCAATTCCTGATGAAGCAAGTGCAAGTGCAATTTCATTCTGTAAGCGAATCGTTGCCAAAATCAATGCGATCAGAAATGTTTTCCCAGTTCCACCGGGAGCGTCCAAGAAGAAAATCCCTCCAGTTCCATCGTTCACAACTTTCATGAGTGTCGTACGCATATTTTTTTCCGATTCAACAGCGGAACGTTCGTTCGAACTGATTCTCTCAATGCATCGCAATCATATTGTTTTTCGCGTTTCAACTCTTGATTAAATGCGTCATGCATCGGACGATTGGGTGCTGTCATGCCTAATTGAGGTAATACCTTGTTCGATATCATCAAGCACATGTCCTCGATCAATGCCTCGTTGTGAATTTCCTCGCTCAGTTGCAAATCTGGATTTGATGTTCTAGTACGCATCTGATGCAAAATATCATCAGACATGTCATCTTTGTATTTGGTCCACAAATCAATCGGTTTCGATGGGAAGCATGTTGAGATAATTATCGAAAACAATGTTCGTATTTGATGAACATTTGACGAAATCACAGCATCTCCGAGGGTGTAATCCCAATGAGTGTCATTCTCTAGCAATCGCAAACGTTGACAGGCTTCTCTATATGTGCCACACAATTCACCATTAACAGTTCGTAGATGTTGGAATGATGTTGGGCCACGAACGTTGACTAATAGCAAACGCAAATAGAAACACTCGTCGTTGCTTGGATGGACTGTGTAAATGCGACCTAATGCATCGGTGGAAAATACATGTGGGTAACCTGGAACTGGATTTCCTTGTTTCCGTCGTTGAAATTTCTTTGACGATTGATTCCAAGTATAATATCTTGGCATTTCGGAGTATAGCAGCGTTCGGGCGAAGTCATAATTCTGGCACATTTCAAAAAAACTGGTCAATGTTGTAGATGGCGGTCGATCAGCTCGTTGTAATGCGTTCTCCGCAGTGAAGTATACTCTTTGACCATTTTCCAGATGTACGGCCAAGTGAACAACAGTGGGATGTCTTTCATGAATGGCGAGTGAAAAAATGAGCCAAATTGCTTCGTTACTGCTAACATAGCAGCCCATTTGATACTGAGTGACTTCATCGTTGGAATTCTCCGCACCAACTCCAATCACAGCCATGTCACTTCCTTTGATCACATACTTGCAGATGTATTTGATGGATTTCACGGAATGGCAAGATTCGACGTTGATGTGCGGTTTGAATGTCTTCGAGAGTAATGGCGAATACGGAACAATCCAACGATTATCAACTTCAATTTCCTGTTGATTCACTTTGACAATTGTTGATCTTCCATTGTCCGCAGTCGATCGGCGACGATACAGTGGATAACCGTCATTTCTGGTAATTGTTTCTGCTACTAATGCCCGTGGATAACGCTTCGAACATTTTTTGTCGACCATACACGGAGAATTGTTATTTAATGTTCCACAGGGGCCATGAATCATGTTCTTAGTAACAACCTCATGCAAGCCTGGATCTTCTTCTTCATCGGGAATTTCCGCTGATATCACATCATCGATTTCATTCGGTCTTATCTTCTCAATCAACCAAATGAGAATATGTGCGTGTGGCAATCCGCGTTTCTGCCACTCCACTGAATACATCCAGCAGCGCGTCACGCCGAACACGCGATGCTTCACAATGAAATCCATCAGTGATTTCAATTTCTGTTTGAAGACTCTCGCGGTGATGTCATGGCGATCGATGGGTGATTGGCCAGGGAATAACTCTTGCCGAATTTCTATCCACTGCGGATTGCACGTGAACATGATGAACAAATCTGGTGTGCCGTAATGGCGAACATACGACATGGCATCTTGAGCGTATCATGCATATGTCGTGGACTTCCGACGTACGTTGCTGGGAGAATCATCATTCGTCCGACATTCTGTGCGTTTTTGTCAGCATTGATGGCATCTCGAAGGTGAATATACTCTTCGGAACGGAGTTTTGTCTGGTTCAATCTGATGAATGTCAATCGCTCAGTTTCAACTTTGACGTACATATCGACAGCATATTGGTGAAGTAGATGCCGACATTTCAAGATGTGATTGTCCTCATTTTCACGAACCATCAGTAGATATGAATAATAGTTCATTGAACTGACTTTTTTGTTCGTTTCAGCGCCTGTAAATGAATTTTTGTGTCAATGAATTAATTAATTAATGTCATGTGTAATGAATTAATCTTATTAGAAAAAATATAGATTTGCTATTCACCTGTAAGCGGATTTATCATCTTGATCGAGAAATGATAACCGTCTTCACCTTGCCAAAATATGATGGGATATTGCAACAAGTCATATGATCGGTGCGTTTCATACACACGCTGCAGCTGATCATTCCCCCGATGTAAAACGATACCACGGGATTTCAAATTTTCACCAACGACGACAATGGCGACTTCATCAATTGTTGGCGCATTGAAACGTCTTGCGCGTTCTCCCGCAGGCGTCTTATCGGCTCTGATTACAATTTTGTGATTATCAGATGGCGTGCAGTCCAGTGCGGTTTTGAACAATGCAATCAATTCATTGTATTGATGAAAAAAAATTTGCAGTTGTTCCACAATTGGTCTTTTCATCGAACTGTTGTGTGCACAAAGCTTATCTACTTCTTGTGGTGAATTGCCCATGAAATAAATCTGCAGAAATTTATAGTCTGCATCCGGCGGTGGCAATAGCGAACCTGCTCGATGATATATTTGACCTTGAATCTGTAAAGGTTAAAGAAGCGATATATAGGCTGCTATATATTATATACAGCACGAATTTAATTTTTATTTATATAGATAATATAATAATGATAATAATGTTGTTGTCGAATAATCATGTTGTGTGGAAGTGTCGAATGGTGTGAAAGATGATTGTGTTGCAATTACCTTGAAAGTGGGCATGCAATTGTCCCGAACCACATTTGTTGCGCCAAATGAAGTCATTTGGAAGCAACTGTTGTATTTCTGGATTTGTGTCAGGAAATGTGTGGAATCTGTTCCTGTTCCAGAAACCAATGAGTGCAATGGCTCTGGTGGTGGGACCAATGGCGCCAATTTGACTTTGCCAATTGCGCAACACAATCCATGGGTTTCATTTCTGCATTTCAATGCCTTACAATGTGGGCACACAACGCTCATCGATCCAATAGCAACGGATTGGTCTGCACTGTAATCAATTGTCACGTTGTAACGGAATGCAGCTCGATGAGTATTCAACGCAACATTTGTTTGTCTTCTTGCACGATTATTCAAATTCATTATCGCGCGATTGGTTTCTACTGACCGATGATGTCTCATTCGACGCATATCATCTTCGTTTGCATTTTCTCTTTCTTCTTGTGTACGTGCTGAACGTGTTTGTGATAATCGATTCCGTTCAATTTCATTTCGCTCTTCGCGTTGCTCAGCAGTTCGATTAGATCGAAAATTCGTTTGGTTTGTAGCACTGCGAGTTCTGCGACCTAAATTGCTTCGTCTTATTGGCAGCATTGCAATGCGATTAAATTGTGTCAATTCAATTCAATTGTGTCGATTGCGACACAATGTGCGATGCGAAGAATCACAATTCAACTGAAAATGGACAATTGATTCACTTTGTTGTTACTGTATAACCGTTTGTCACTTCAAAACTCACCGTATTTCGTAGGTAAATCTGTAAATTTGTTTGAGATAAAACAACGAAACTTAATTCATTTCATGAAACAATTGCGATGAACTTACAACAGAATCACAATTCAACTAAAAATAAACAACTGAATCAATTTTTCGTCACTATGTAACCAATTGGCTTGATTCACAATGTGACAATCAGCTGTCAAACGACATTTGCGCACGTATAGCGAAATATGTCGGAAATGTCGGAAAACCATCAGCTTTGTTTGTTTACGCGCCAGACAACAAAACAAAAAATGTCGTGTATCATAAATCATTTCAATCAACAAAATGGTGATGTCACAGCAAACCAATGGAAACAAAGCATTTCTTTGTTTTGATTGTTTACTTGAACATTGATCTTGCAATCGAAATTGAAATGTAAATAAAAAGATCACAAACAAATTTATTGAAATTTGGACAGGACAACGTCTCTCGGGTCAGCTAGTAGCGAAATAAATTGGAATAGAATAAAATAACTACATTTTTCTCCAGATCTTCCAGTTTTTTTTTCAATTGAAAACATTCAATTGAGTTATTTCCATCCCGGGAGCATAACGAACAAAACAAAAAAAGAATCAACCAAATATGTCGTTCCTATCGTCAGTTATGATCGAGAGTGCATACAAAAATTATGATTTTTGCAGTTTGTCCAAATTTTCCGACTTTCCTTTGTAATTGTCCCAAATTTTTTTTCCTGAAAACTTTTCCAGGACCATAACGAACAAAACAAAAAAAGAATTACGCATATCCATCGTTCGAATCGTGAGTTATGGTCTTGAGGTCATACAAAAATCCCATAGAAAAAAGCACTTTCATTATTTTCCCGGAAAATTCCCAATTTTCCGGGCAACTTTTCCAGTTTTTCTTTCCCTAAAACCTTATTCAGACTATTACGAACATTAAAAAAAAAAATTAGCCAAATCGGTCCAGCCGTTCTCAAGTGATGCGCTTACCAACGAACAGCATTTAATTTTTATTTATATAGATAACCCTACAGATTATTATTTTAGAGTTAAAGAAATTTTCCATCTACTTCAACTACTGAAAAATAAAATTATCACCTTTCAATGGATCCCTGGTTATTGTGACATATTTGGAAATGAGACGGCTGATGAAATAACTAAAATGGCATCTACACTTGGACCGAAACCTCCAGCAGTGCGGTCGCTTCAAAGTTGTGTCGCAAAAAGCAATAAAACTTTTAAAAGCCAATGGACAAGGAACTGGAATCAGGAAACTACTGCCCGCCAGCTTCAAAATACAGAAAATACCAAACAACCTTAGTATATACACAAATATTAGTAGATCAAGTCGGACATTTGGAGCGAGATTAAGAACTGGGCATTTGGTGACAGAAAGCTACCTAACTAGATTTCACCTTAGCGATTCACCAATGTGTAAGGTGTGTAATGAAGAGGAGGACACCATTGAGCATACCCTATTAAATTGTACTGGACAGTGTGAAGAGAGATACCGACTTAAAGAATTGGTAAAGGAACATGGAAAAGATGAGTTATCACTGGCAAAAATAACCATCAATCCACTTCTCTGGAATCTGGCGCATAGAGTTTACAAGAGACATCGAGAGATTGGCGCTTCGGGACTGGAAACTTGCTGACAAGAAGAAGAAGAAGATTGAGGCAAATCGTACGAACCAATCCAACACATACGAGATGATTGTAACAACATTGTAACAGACCCAGGTGACATTGCCTACTTATTCAATAAAACAAATGCAAAGAAATATGGACGAGCAATCCCATGGCCAAAAACTATGACAAAGGAAGAGCAATTCTTGTCATGCAACTTTGAACACCTCTGTTATATTGCTGGGAGTTTAATGTCAATTTTCACCAGACACTTGTCAGTTTCAAGCAGTCCTACAATAGTACTGATCGTAACAAACTTTACAAATTCCTGTTTGAATTCCTGATACTGATGAAACTGGTCCAACTGATCAAGTTATGTACGGCAAATTCAGAGGCACAAGTCACGGTACAAAATAAGCTTACAGATAGCATAAGCACCAGATGTGGAAGGAAACAAGGAAATGGTTCAGCACCAGTTTCCTTCAAACTTGCACTTGAATATATAATTAGGAAATTTTCTGTTGACTCAAAAGGAACACTTTTGTATAAATCCTTACAAGTAGTTGTATATAGGGACGACATTAATATACTGGAAAGAACGCAATTAAGAGCCGACGAGGCACTGACACGTATTGAAGAATCAGCTAAGGAGGAGGGCCTAATTATCAATGCATCAAAAACAAAAATAATGACACAAACAAGAAGAAATGCATCAGTAAGATAAAAACTGACAATTGGAACATTTTTGGGATATCTGAGTTCGAAAACCACACAGACTTTACATATGTTGGAACAAATTTGTCAAGGGATAGACATGAGACTGATGAAATTAAACAAAAAAATCATGGTGAATTAAAATTACTATTCATTACTTCCTATTTTTAAATATCAAGTCATGCACAGATTAATTAAAATGTGAATATATAAAACAATCATCAGACTTGTAACGTTACTTACTTTTATTTTCAAACTTACCCGCCCAAAATACCACCTACGTGGTCGATATTTTTATTACTTACCTATTACTTCAACTGCTCATCTCATTGGGTCGCCAGCATATGTATAGTCATATGCAACTCCTTTCAGTCTGCCCTCAAAAGAAATGCTTGACTAATGTGTATTTTATTTCCCTGTATTCAGAAAACTCCAGCATCCGTTAAGTGAAAATCAGATGTCGGAAACAGATTGAAGTGGCTGTGCAATAATTTATTTCTAACACGTGGTCATTGTGAAATACTTGTGATATTTATTTGCATTTAGTAAATTCAAAGGTTTTTACCCTATTCATTATTTGATTAACAAATCAACACTGATCCTGCATAATTTTTTTTTTTTGTTGAAACGCGTCATTGAAACATAATGTTCGTTGAAATGCGTCATTTTAATCGACATACAACGAAGTCACACGACGGATACAAGGTGATTTATTTATATAATCTACTATTCCTACGTGACTTGGATACCAAGAACCAACATGCATTTTCAATTAGAGGCTTGTCAAGCAAGTATGGTATTTAAATATTAAAACGTTAAAATCCAGTTACTAAAAACTAACTTACACATTAAATTTAATAATATCTGTTTAAAAAATCATCTAATACCAAAATATGGAATCATAAATATGAAGGCCCTGTCTAGGGCTGCTAAAGCAACCAAAAAACATGCTGAGATTTTTCGGATCAAGGAGAAAATCAAATCTTTGTATATCAAGAAATCTACAGTCAATGCACAACTTTATAAGTTGCATTTACATATTTTCAACAATATTCATCCGGCCATCATAACTAATGTTATGGAATCAGTAGATAAATACGTCTCTGACGTTACTCACGATACATACTTTAAACAGATGCGTAAAATTCATAATTTGAAGAGTAAACATCGCCAAGAAACAGACATCACTTGTAAACACACATTTTATCCTCGTGTGTCTAATTTAACTACAATAGCTTTCAATGAAGACGAAATGAACATCCTTAATAAGGGCATCAAGTACAACTTACCTCTTAATAATAAACACCAAATCATACAAGAAATTATCAGTGCAGAAACTGCAGTAAAAACAATTGCCGATCCAAAACTACAAACCGAAGCATGCATTTTAATAAATAATAAATTTAATAATACCATAAAACACCATAATTTTAACAACCATCCTCATGGTTTACAGAAACATATAAGATTTTCCAACGAGTTCAAGTTATTGAAACAAATCAAAGCTAAATTAGTTGATAATAATGCTCTCATTATTAAGGCAGATAAGGGGAATACTCTTGTTGTCATAGACTTCGATGTGTATAAAACGAAAATAAACGACTTTATTTCAAACAACAATATTAGAACCTTGAAATCTGATCCTACTGATATGTATGTCAAGACACTGAATAACAAAATCAATAAATGCGTAAATTTGTTTAGTGAATGCACACGTCGCTCCCTAAAGCCTATTAATGCAAAAGCTCCCAAACTCACTAGCCTACCCAAAATTCATAAACACGACATACCGGTCAGACCACTCGTTAATTTTACCACAGCGCCTGCATACAAAACAGCTAAGAAACTCGTCAAAATAATCCAAGAAAAACATTAATTTAAAGAACAATCATAGTGTCATAAACAACACGGATTTTATTTATAAATGTAAAGATATCGATCTACTACCAAATTATAAGTTAGCATCGTTTGATATAGTAAATCTGTATACCAACATACCAGTAAAGGAAACACTAAATATCTTAAAAGAAAATTTATTAGAGAATAATAAATTAAATACACAGACAATAAAAGAGTTAATTGGTTTACTTGAAACTATTTTAGAACAAAATTACTTTGCTTTCAATAACCAATTTTTCATTCAGGATGATGGATTGGCCATGGGTTCACCTCTCTCTGGTCTATTGGCCGACGTTTACTTGAATTTTTATGAAAACTCTCATTTGCTCTCACATAACAAATACAAAAATGATATAATATTTTATGCACGTTATGTACACGATACCTTTCTAATTTTCAATGGTACTGTACGACAGATCGAAAACCTAAAACATTATATGAATAGTATCAATAAAAACATTCAATTCACACTGGAAACCGAAGTGGATAATAAATTTAATTTTTTAGATTTGTCTGTTATCACGGAAAATTGTATTCTTAACAATTTTTCGGGGACAAAGTCATATGGTACCCAGGGAGAAAGGTAAATTTATAGAAAGCGGTGGTTTTCTTTAGAAGTAAGAAAACATTAAAATATGTAGTAAAGAGCGATAGATATTCAAAAGACGACCTTGCGTTGACGCCAGTAAGTCGGCTAAGAATTTATATTTTGTCACGGACGGGTCGGACCGTCATAAAACTGTATTGTTTGCTAGGATGTAAGAAACATTTACTAAGGTTGTAAAAGTTAAGTGCACCTAACAAAAGGGAGCTATATGTTAGAAAGAGAGCGTAGTGTGAAATGGAAGGTGACGCGAAGTTCATACCACGTGTTCACGCGCATTTTGTGGACGAATAGCGGATAGCGTCATTTTTTGCGCGGGCTGTTCCGTTAAACAGATTGGGTAGTTTTGAATTTAGCGGTAAGTCAGACCAATAGTTTGTCGATATTGAGTGAGGGTAGTTTTAGCGAAATATAAAAATACGGAGTGTAAGAAGTTAAGTTAGTCAACGGAGAGATTACAGATATTAGACTCGTATTAGTTGCAATAATAATTTCTCAGTAATTTGATTAAGTATATTTCAATCGCCACGTAAGTCAGTCACGGTAACGCGATATTAAGTATTGTGAAAGCTACATATTATAAACATTTAATAATCGTTTACAAGAATAACGTGCAGAGAAATTAGAGAAGATAAGTTAAAATCGGGTAACATATCCAAGTTTTACTTAACACAGCATCAATCGTTGAATGTCGAAATACATAGCGATTTAAATGTGTGAAACGTCATGGTGCGGGACGGTCGATCAATAAGCAGTTATTAATCTGGTGTTAGACGCACTTAGCTTTGTAAAAGAATATACTGTGTATTCAACAAGTGTATTAGCATACGGTACATGTGTAGTTATCACTAAGTTGTCAAAGTGAATGGTGTTTAATACCTGTGAAACAAGTGTATAAATTAGTGCAAAACTAACAAGGATAAGGGCTCAACGATTAACGTCGGCGACCCGCCTGGAACGTGTAGAACTGATTACATCGCGGCGCAGAGTGGATTCAACATGCAAGTAAATAATAAAATGAACACTTATTTTACTAATGTCTATTAAATTTAAATGTAAGTAACTCATATTTGGTGACTCAATTAGTCAAAGAATTCATAGCCAAGAAATAAGCACAAACAAATTTTATAGCAAACTTATTAAAGGTAATGATCTACAAATTTTGTAATATGTAAATACAAATTAGTTATTAAAAACTTAATTAATAACAGTCAAATTGTGTTTATTTATTACTGGCGCCCTGGGATAATTCTTAAGAGTCGGTACACTAAAGTAATTGTTACATTCTGTTGCTGATAATTAGTATGTTATAAATATTAATATTGTCATTGGGTAAATTAGCTTGATAAACTCTTACTTTGCACATGCTCGTAGGCCGAGTGTAGTATGTATAATAGTAACGTGAACTTTTATTAAGGCCTATTTAAAAGTGTATTACATTCTGTCGCCCGGAACGTGGGACTATTGAGTCACTAATAGAATAGTAAAATAAGAATAAAGTAGAATTAAGAATAACAATAATATAAGATATAGTTGTATGATTACGCGGAGTAAGAGTAGGAAAAACATTAACACACAGAACAACACGCACGGAGAAAACAATAACATGAATACAGAAACAACATCCCACGGTAACGAAATGGACTTCGATATAAACAATCAGATAGGAGATTCGCAGACGATCGCACACATTTCAATGGGGAATGAAGAGTCAAGGACGCGGGGACTGAACGAAGAAAATGCAGAAACACAACATATTACACAAGAAACACTAGTAGAGGTTAGAGAGAGACCAGTATATCAGACATTACCAGAGAAAAACAAAGACACCGATATATGTACAATACTCCAACAACTAGTACAACAAACACAACAAATTGAACAACAATCGAAAGAAACAAAAGAACAACTATTACAACAAACACAACGACTTGAACAACAATCGAAAGAAACAAAAGAACAAATAAAAGAACTGGCGGAAAAAACAACACAACAAGCGACACAACACAAACAACAAATGCAACAATTATCAGAGCAGATGCACAAACAAAATATGGAACTAAGAAACGAAGTATTCACGCAACTCAATCAAGAAAGAGCAAATAACCAAAAAGTTCTCCAGGAGTTTAGAGTAGATATTGATAATAAGATCGAAGAAAATTGTGATAAGATTAGTACCGAAATTAGTGCCAATACAAAACAACAAATTAAAGAACTTGACGAAAAATACAATAATAATTTTGAAATAATTATTGAAACAGTAAGTGTAAACAATCAAAAATGTGCAGATAACACGGCAGCTATAAATGAATTAAAGGTCGAAAAACTGAAAGAGTTGGAAACTAAAATCAACAGCAAGTCTGACGAGACACACCTTAAATTACAACAAATACAACAGGAAGTACGAACTAAACTAGCGTCAATAAGCAACACACCATGTAATCGGAGCCTGACAAACGAACAGGTGAAGGACATAAAATATAATGGCACGGGTGATTTCCCGATGGAATTTATTAAAGAATTGAATGAAATATTCAGAGAACATTATCAAGATGCTGGAAACATCAAGTGGATAGCAAGACATCTTGAAGGAGAGGCAGCAGTGTGGTGGAGGTTAGTAAAAGATAACATTAACAATTTTGTGGACTTCACTGACGCATTTATAAGTAAATATTGGAATGACGTCATTCAAGAGAGAGTACGCAATGAACTGGAATTCGGAAGGTATCACGCCGAGAATGGAATGAACATGATCCAGTACTTAGAGCGTAAACTGTTAGAAAACCGACAATTAATTCCGCCAATACCTGATAAGTATTTAATTAGAAAAATTACTAAACATTATCTGCATGAAATAAGAGTTGCGATAATTACTCGTGGTGTAGTGACAATCAATGAATTCGAGCAGGTCTTGTTAGAATTTATGAGTCTGAGAAGTGACACCAGAGAGGCGAGCCGAGGGTACTATGACGGACGGCGAGATCGTAAATCATGGACGAGGGGTGAAGAGGAGAGAGAGCGACCAGCTGAGCACGGGCGCACAAATGAAAGTGAAAGTAGGCCAGTCACTTCACACTACCCCAAACGAACAAACAAGTTTAAAAATGAGAACGAACCTATTCCATCGACCAGCGGTGCGAATGGTAACAAAGTTAATACCGTTATGCCAAAAAACTAGCTAAGTTCTGTAAATATGAAGTAGACTTAAGTAATATTAGTAAATATATTAACACTACTTTTCTAGATTTAAGAGATGATTTAATGGATGATGATGATGTCAACATAATATGTAAAGTTAATAAATGTCCGGAAGTAAGTGTCTCGTTGAACGGTGTGTCTACATGCGCCTTATTGGACACCGGGAGCCAATTAAACGCTGTCTCAGAACAGTGGTTTAAAGACAATAAAAAGGAATTGGGTGATCTAGAAATGTTAAAATTGTCGAATACCGTAATTAAGGGTGTAACCGGCAATAAGTCAAAAAGGGTTACACAACAAATCCTATTAACTGTCCAAATCGAAAGTTTAAGAGTCGATAGTGTCTTCGTAGTTGTCCCAGAATTAATAAAAGATTGTATCTTAGGCATAGGGTTATTGGAAGAAAATGGGTGTGTGATCGACCTGAACAACAAACGATTAATCATTCAGGGAGACAAAAACCAGGAAGGAACTACAGCGGAGATACTACGAGTAGAACTCGCATCTGCCGAGGAAGAGATCGAAGAATTGATTGGACAGAAGGTACAAACTATCACAGACATAACCGAAGCTGAACGGAGCGAGCTAAAGCATATTTTGATGGATAATAAAATGGTATTCCGGGATACGCCAGGTAGGATTAACTCGTATCAACATAAATTCGAAGTCACCGATCGGACACCCTACTGTCAGAAAGGTTGGCCGATTCCGATGAGATACAAGGAAGCAGTGAAGGCAGAAATCCAGAAAATGGAGGCGCATGGTGTTATTGAAAGGGCCCAGAGTCCATACGTCAACCCTATGGTTACTGTCGTAAAGAAAGACCAGACGGTTAGATTATGTTTGGACGCCCGTAAGCTGAATTCAGTAACAGTTCCAGACCATGAGGGAGCCATTCCAATTAACGAGATACTGGCAACATGTGGTAACATTAAAGTCATGTCCACAATTGACCTCCGTAGCTCATTTTGTCAAATCCCATTGCATCAGGAATATAGAGATTTTACTGGGTTTTTGTACGAAGGCAAGTGCTATCGGTACACAGTGACGCCGTTCGGATCGAAGACTAGCCTAGCAAGTTTAACACGTGGTTTGGACCAAGTATTGTCGGAAGAAGTGAAGGCATTTACGATCTTATATGTAGATGACTGCTTATGTATCTCGGATAGCGTGGAAGAGCACCTACGGCACTTAAAATTATTATTACGTGACATAAAACAAGCTAATTTAACTGTCAACTTTAAAAAATCGCAGCTGTTTCGTAAAGAGATTGATTACCTGGGATATCGCTTAACAACAGAGGGTATCACTGCCGCACCAGATAAGATTAGAGCCATTCAGGAATTTCGGAAGCCAAAGAATCAAAAACAACTTAAAGGATTTCTGGGCTTAACCAATTTTTACAACCGATTCACCAATAAATACGCCGAAGCGACGCAACCGTTGTTAAACTTATTAAAAAAGAATACCACGTTTAAATGGACAAAGGAAATGGATCAGCATTTTGAGAGAGTCAAGGAATTATTCATCGAATCAGTGGTTCTTAAGCATCCTGACCCCAACAAGCGTTTCTACCTACAGACAGATGCGAGTAGTTATGCGCTGGGAGGCCAGCTTTACCAGCTAGACGAGAATAACGACATTGGAGTAGTCGCATACACAAGCCGCGTGGTACGGGGAGCTGAGCGTAATTACTTCACCACAGAATTAGAGCTACTGAGTGTTGTATACTGTTTGCAAAAATTTAGGACCTACGTACTGGGTAAGCCTTTTACAATCATTACTGACAACAAGGCGTTAATATTCATAAAAAAGTGCCACCTAAATAATTCCCGCATAACGCGATGGATTCTCGCTATACAGGAGTATGATTTCGACATCATTCACTGCAAAGGGCGAGATAACATCGTGGCGGACATCCTGAGCAGGCATCCTGAAGACATGGACGAGGAACAACCAATCGATCGAACCGAGGAGTTAGAGATCAATCTTATCAACATCCGCATCAGTAAGGGGGCTAAGGAGCAGCTCAAGAATATAAGAAGTTATCAACTAGCCGACATGAAATTGAAGCGAATTATCGACATAATACGAGCCAATAAACAACATAAACTTGCCCAAAAATACAGTTGGCACAATGACAAATTATACCGAAGCGAAAAAGGGATATGGAAACTTATGTTGACCAATGAACTTTGCTACAATATGATTGCTGAACTACATCAGGCATACAGTCATGTGGGAAATCGTCGTACATATCAACTGTTCAAAGAAAATTTCACGGGGAACTCAGTTAATAAGATTACCAAATTAATTACGAAAACTTGTCAAATATGCCAGAAAAGCAAGGACCATTTTAAACGAATGGTAGGCGAAACGCAGCCTGTCATACCCCAAAACAAGAGTGAACTAGTTAGTATTGACTACTATGGACCATTACCGGTATCCACGGGCAAGGTCAGGTACATACTCACTGTGATTGACAACTTCACCAAATATGTAAAATTATATAAATTAAGGCAAGCCACCACGACCGCCACTATAAATAAAATTAAATTGTATTGTGAAGAAATGGGAAGGCCATCAGCAGTACTGACTGACAACGGTACCCAGTTCACCAGTCAACGATGGTTCACAGCATTGACGGAGATGGGTATTAAACCAAAATATACCGCTATTCGCAATCCGTGCACTAATTTGGCCGAAAGGATCAATCGACAATTAGGCAACATGTTTAGGGCATTGACATCCGAAAGACACACAAAGTGGGCACAATTTCTTAATCTAGTTGAAGCATGTATAAATCAAACATACCATGAGACAATTGAAACCACCCCGTACGAGGCACAGTGGGGAAGAAAACCGGAGCGGGACTGGACCAAATATCTTGACAAGGAAATGATGCTGACAAGCCAACCAATTACTTATCATAATATTTACTTACGCATAAAAGAAAAGGGAGAAAAAAGGACAAATCGAATCAACGCTGCTCATCAGATTTCAAAATTCCAAATAGGAGATAAGGTGTTGCTACGCGCGTATCCAATCTCAGATATTAACAAGAAGATAATAGGGAAATTTTGCAATTTATTTGAAGGACCATATAAAATAACAAAGGAACTCGGAACAGCAACCTACCAGCTAGAAGACGCACGACGACCAGGATGTATCAGAGGAAATTTTAATATATGACAATTAAAACCGTATTATGAGCAAGGACCATTACTACACACATGAACACTGATACTACATAGATACTAAACAGATTGTAATAGCACACAACGTCTACATATGTAATAATTGTAAGATTCGAATACTGGTGTAATAAATAAGATAATCATTGTTAATTATTAAATTGTATAAGGATTCCAAAAGATATTAGCGTAGTTATTATGAATGTACTACATTGTAAGAGTAAGTTAAGGGAAGTAGAACGTAAACAGATGTTAGGGCAAAATGTCATTGTAACATGTGTTGAGATGAAAGGGAGAGTAAAGCAAAATATTTTAAAAGTAGTTGTTTGACCAGTTTGTCAAGGGTGGGACGGAGAGTCTGTTTGTAAACAAACCTTGAAATGCCGTTGACACTTAGGGTATAACAACAGATCGTAAACTAACTAATATTACCATGTTGTGTTAAATAAATTAAAAGTAATTAATATAAGGTGATGTATAAACAAATCTAGATTATAGCAAGGGTTAAACAAATTATTGTTAGTAATATAAAATTTTAGCAGGGGATTAGGGACGCATCAATAGAATCAATCCCAAATTCTATTAAAATTTTGATATGATTCTATCGGGGGACGATATCACGGAAAATTGTATTCTTAACAATTTTACGGGGACAAAGTCATATGGTACCCAGGGAGAAAGGTAAATTTATAGAAAGCGGTGGTTTTCTTTAGAAGTAAGAAAACATTAAAATATGTAGTAAAGAGCGATAGATATTCAAAAGACGACCTTGTTTTGACGCCAGTAAGTCGGCTAAGAATTTATATTTTGTCACGGACGGGTCGGACCGTCATAAAACTGTATTGTTTGCTAGGATGAAAGAAACCTTTACTACGGTTGTAAAAGTTAAGTGCACCTAACAAAAGGGAGCTATATTTTAGAAAGAGAGCGTATGTGTGAAATGGAAGGTGACGCGAAGTTTCATACCACGTGTTCATGCGCATTTTGTGGACGAATAGCGGATAGCGTCATTTTTTGCGCGGGCTGTTCCGTTAAACAGATTGGGTAGTTTTGAATTTAGCGGTAAGTCAGACCAATAGGCGTGTAGTTTGTCGATATTGAGTGAGGGTAGTTTTAGCGAAATATAAAAATACGGAGTGTAAGAAGTTAAGTTAGTCAACGGAGAGATTACAGATATTAGACTCTTATTAGTTGCAATAATAATTTCTCAGTAATTTGATTAAGTATATTTCAATCGCCACGTAAGTCAGTCACGGTAACGCGATATTAAGTATTGTGAAAGCTACATATTATAAACATTTAATAATCATTTACAAGAATAACGTGCAGAGAAATTAGAGAAGATAAGTTAAAATCGGGTAACATATCCAAGTTTTACTTAACACAGCATCAATCGTTGAATGTCGAAATACATAGCGATTTAAATGTGTGAAACGTCATGGTGCGGGACGGTCGATCAATAAGCAGTTATTAATCTGGTGTTAGACGCACTTAGCTTTGTAAAAGAATATACTGTGTATTCAACAAGTGTATTAGCATACGGCACATGTGTAGTTATCACTAAGTTGTCAAAGTGAATGGTGTTTAATACCTGTGAAACAAGTGTATAAATTAGTGCAAAACTAACAAGGATAAGGGCTCAACGATTAACGTCGGCGACCCGCCTGGAACGTGTACAATTGATTACATCGCGGCGCAGAGTGGATTCAACATGCAAGTAAATAATAAAATGAACACTTATTTTACTATTGTCTATTAAATTTAAATGTAAGTAACTCATATTTGGTGACTCAATTAGTCAAAGAATTCATAGCCAAGAAATAAGCACAAACAAATTTTATAGCAAACTTATTAAAGGTAATGATCTACAAATTTTGTAATATGTAAATACAAATTAGTTATTAAAAACTTAATTAATAACAGTCAAATTGTGTTTATTTATTACTGGCGCCCTGGGATAATTCTTAAGAGTCGGTACACTAAAGTAATTGTTACATTCTGTTGCTGATAATTAGTATGTTATAAATATTAATATTGTCATTGGGTAAATTAGCTTGATAAACTCTTACTTTGCACATGCTCGTAGGCCGAGTGTAGTATGTATAATAGTAACGTGAACTTTTATTAAGGCCTATTTAAAAGTGTATTACACTGTCATTAAACACATAGATAAATTGAAATTTAATATTTATAGAAAACCGACCACCACTGATGTGACAATACATGCTGACTCTTATCATCCCTTTTCGCAAAAGTTGGCAGCTTATAATTACTTTATCCGCAGATTGTTGGCAGTGCCTCTCACTGATGTGACAATACATGCTGACTCTTATCATCCCTTTTCGCAAAAGTTGGCAGCTTATAATTACTTTATCCGCAGATTGTTGGCAGTGCCTCTCAGTGATGATGATTACCGTGAGGAGTTGAATACCATTAACCATATAGCCTTAGCTAATGGTTACAAAAACACGTTAATTGATAATCTCATCAAGAAACATAAAATTCGAAAATCCAAGCCCCCAGTAGATAAGGATACAAAAATAACATTTATTTCTACCACATACACAAATATAATGCCAAAGATTCTAACCTCCACATTTAATAAATTGAATATTACCGCTACCTTCAAAACAAACAATAGTCTATTAAAAATACTATGTCACAGAAAACCCATACCTTTAGAAAAGAAATCCGGCATATATAAATTATCATGTAACGACTGCAATAGTTTTTAAATTGGTCAAACGGGGAGAGGTTTCCTCAAACGATTTAAAGAGCACACACCATAACGTCACCAAAATAATCTCACTCTGTTAAATAATATCAAGTCCAACTTTGCCCGCCACTTAATCTTACACAATCATAATTATACCGATTTCAAATCTAATTAAATAAATAATTACCTTTTTTTATCCACTAAGTGATCTTCTTTTAAAGATCGAAGATCACTTAGTGGATAAAATAAGGTAATTATTTATTTAATCATATACAGTGATCTGGAGACCATACAGTAACTATGTATATTCAAATCTAATTTGATACCTCTACATGTGTGCAACAAAGGCCGTTACATGGACGCAATAGAAGAGTTCGAAATATACAAAGCATACAACATAAACAGCCGAGACTTCATATTGAATGACCATTTAAATTTTAAATCCAACCCGCTATACGATACAGCACTGAACCTGCTTAGGCGTAATCACTCAAATAATAATTCAGTGTCCGATCGGCTTCGCTGTGGTGCACACCATTTAGAAAGCGAGTGAGTTACATTAGTCGACAATTACGTGTAACATGTAATTTTAACTGTTAACGACCTCAATAGAGTGATTTAATCTGATGATGGAGCATATGTTCCGAAACGCGTCATTTTAATCGACGTACAACGAAGTCACACGACGGATACAAGGTGATTTATTCCTATATCTACAATCTACTATTCCTATGTGACTTGGATACCAAGAACCAACATGCATTTAAAATTTTTTTTTTCATTAAATTAACATTACTTAACTAAGGAAAAGCCAAACAGTACTCCGTTTTGCACACACTCATTCATTCTATTTAAAAACCCCTCCCCCGTTACTTTTGAGATCTCATTATTTGACTGGTTTGAATTTCTATTGAGCATATTGCCATGGCTGGTAGTGTAGTTTGCCTAGGTCTTATTGAACTTATCTGGAAGGGTTATCCATCACGAGGCACTACTGCTCGTTCCACTGATTTCTTCTATAATATTCACGAACACTGTTTAAACTGTTAGTTACTTGTGATGATTGAATCGCACACTTGAAGAAAGTTAATTAATGCTGTTTTATATACTTTTCACTGGTTAATCGCCAAAATTGAGATTGGTCTGCGGACTTTGGTTAAAACAGTCCCAGCCGGGTTAAGATGTTGTTCGAAACAGGGCGATTTCAGTCTCGAAGCGGCCAATACATTCATGGGTCATGTGATACCCCCTCTTGGCTGAACGTTCCACGTTGGCAAATTTTTAAGGCTAGTCGATGCCTGACTGCATTCCAATGTTACATAAACAAGGGTTAGGCCCGTGACGTTTTCGTGACATCAGTCGAATTACAATGCTTTACGGGCTTGGCACAGCTAAAAATAGCCGTCGACTCACTTGTTTACAACTCACACCCAGATCTCGTACATCGTATTTTCATGCTGTTTTACTTAGATTGCACCCCAAGATTGAAATGGTTAAA
Source organism: Magicicada septendecula (assembly GCA_034769895.1). Classification (NCBI taxonomy): domain Eukaryota; kingdom Metazoa; phylum Arthropoda; class Insecta; order Hemiptera; family Cicadidae; genus Magicicada; species Magicicada septendecula. The sequence goes on along the minus strand of CM068376.1, from coordinate 323,364,436 downwards.
ATATTTACCCTTTTTTATAATTGTGACTACGGTTTGTCCCGTCACAGACTGGTGCTTTGCTACGGAAATGAAACATGGATCTTCACGAAAATGAAACATGGGTCTTCACTAAAACCAGCAAAAAGACTTGTAAATGTATTTGAAAAGAACATCCTAAGAAAGATTCTGGGCCCTGTGGATGAAAGAGGAATATGGAGAATATGGTACTAGTACAGAGAATGTATACCATACTTAACGACAGTGGTGGCTGGTGTTATGGTTGCAGCATTCCACAACCACCAATATAGAATAACTCAACTATAAAATAATATACAAAAACATTAAGTAGTTAAAAGTGTCATCAATTTCAACAGAAAGACTATTATATTCTATGCGCTAATGTTTGCATACAATTTAAATGTGGCACGCAGGCTGCTTGCAACTTCAACAGTAAATGGCAGAGCTTACTACACAAACATATGGGGGGGGGGGTGCGTTACTCTTCACAACTGCCCTATGTTCTATAGTGAGCTTGGTGGATGCAAAGAATTGAAGCACAACCTTAGCTGTCTCATGAAATCAGCACAGCCTTCTTAATTTGTACGTTGTGTCACGTTTAGTGTTTCAAAGTGACCGTTGATTCAAGGTAAACATTATCAGTTGTTTGAGGTTATAAAATTATAGTCATAATTTTGTATAACTGTGATTATGATAGTATAACGTCTTTTAACCCACCCCACCCACTCAACCACCAAAATTTACAACCACCAGCCGCCACTGCTTGACAATCCTGAAGTCTCTATAATTATTAATATAAAAAACTGCAATGGGCTGAACACATGGAAAGAATGGCAGAGAAAAGAATTCCCAAATACACACTTAAAGGAAAAACTTAAGGAAAGCCGCGAAAACGTTGGTAAGCCTCCACTGATGAAATTCACTTCTAAGAATATCAAATTGGGGTATGCAGTCAAGGATATGTGAGGATGAATGTATACCTTACACGTAAAATTCCGGACAAGATCCGATTTGGACTGTCATGCCAGTGATGGATGCAAACTGAGACAAGACAGCAGAATGGTATGATAACCAAGGATTTGCTTTCTATGTTTGATCAGCTATAACCTACAAATATATAGGGTTGGAGGTGGCATGAAAGCCAGTTAACAAACACAGTTTCATCTTTAATGAATACTTATATTTTTACATAGTGCAACTCTATAATTAAACACACACACACTACAGGCTATCATCCTCATCAAATAGTTTCTACTATGCAACACAATTCCTCTTTAATAAAACAAAAATAAACAACACATCCGGACATACAATTCTTCATGTGCCCCAATCACTGCCAGCCATATTACTGGCAAGAAAATTTTAAAATAACGTTAAAAATTGTAAGTTCAGAAAAGGAAATGAGTGTGCATTTAAAACAAACAAGTTAACATTTTTTTTATTAGAAAATGTTAAATACTGTCTCCATTCATATTGTAATTTGTGTATCTACTAAACACACATGCACGCACACACACACATAAGATTTTTAAATTCAATTCACTATAAATTCACATAAATGTTGATAATACTCAATAGATATTAAAACAGATTTTAAATGTTTGTTGAATAAATTACCTGTAAGGTAAAAATGGAGGATTATTTCCACCGACCAAAGGTTTGTACGCTTGTTCCGGTGATTTCTTCAAGTATATAATCTAAAACAAAAAATACAATCCATTTGATGATACTCTATAACATTATTTACCCTAACAATCATATTCTGTACTTACTAACATGTGTGTGTGTGTGTGTGTGTGTGTGTGTGTGTGTGTGTGTGTGTGTGTGTGTGTGTGTGTGTGTGTGTGTGTGTGTGTGTGTGTGTGTGTGTGTGTGTGTGTGTGTGCATATTTTTGCAGTTATTTGGCGGCCGTACATTGCACTGATTGCATAACATTCGGCGGCCATATACGGCAGCTGAATGGTCATGTCTAGTTATTTCGTTTTCCTAACCTCCCAAGAACGCCAAAAAATAAATTTTTTGAAAAAACGTTGGCTGCCAAATTTTATGTAGAACTTATAATTTGTATATTTTTTAAGTTCATGGCATAACCGCTGGCAGCGTGACAGTCGCCTGTGTATATCTTGACATGTATATGTTACGGCATGTTATGTTTTACAACATTTTGCGGCTGAAAACTGGCAACCCTGTGGCATTCAAATGTCTGCATGCACATATTTTCAGTTGTGTTTGTGTTATCATTGACTTACGTTGAATGCTGACGCAAGAGTTCTTCCTGACTACACATGGTTATCTACGATATAATGAATTCTTCACGCCGGATTACAGTAAAACCAAAGGTGAGTTATTCATATATCTAGATGTTATCCTGACCCAGAAATTTTCTTGTAAGGTCTTGGAATATAGGTACATTTTACAATGAAATTATTAATTTTATAATTATCACTGAGCGTCCATATTTTCCCTTAAAAATGGATCATTTTGTTTACATTTTATACCAAAATGTGCTCAATTACTTAACTACCTACTTAAAAGAAAATAATTTTCTATGCACCTCATTTATAAAGTCATTAAATTTATGGTGCTAAAGTATAGTGCGCGGTTTCACTAGCACGTTCTACCATTATAATATTGACGGAAATGGAGTTTCCAATAGAAAGTTATCAGATTTCATAGTTCCTAACTACGGGATACGCAGTTTGTTCATAATACTTTTTAAATTTCAATTTTCTCATCAACAAGCATGATTTACAAACGTTTTTCAAACCAAAGTTGTATTGTGTAATAATCTGCCTAGTGGTTGACAATAAATTTTGTTTATCTACGTTTTATTTTAAACCACAGGTTTAGCTGAATATATAATACGCTATTGTACTCTTTTTACTGAACAAATTACAAGTTTTTACTTTATGACGTACAATTGTAAAATTCTAGTACTGTAAATGATCAACACTAATGAACGTGTAAATTAAGGAGGAAAAGCAGTAGGCTAACACTGCAGAATGAAAAATTGAATATTGTTGTGGTTTAGCGCAATTTTTAGGCCTTCTACTGGTAATTCAATTCAAAATGCCTATGCTGTTGTTAATATTGGTTGCTGAGAGTAGCCTAAGAATACGTAAGGTCCTGGGAAAATTGCGAAGTAAAATAATTACTAAATACCGGTAGCCTAGCGAGCGCATAACTTTCACCAGAAACAATTATGCGTGAATACACGCCTATTAGCCGATATACACCATATTCTATAAAAGGAATTTTGGAAGGGAAAATGTCTGTTTTACCTGTCTGCCCAGAGAAATGGAATTTTTTGCAGAAAAAGAAGTACACTCTTACTCCACTCTTGCTTGTAATACACACATACAAAGCTTGTGTACTATCGTTATTGTTAAAACTAAAAATAATGATACATTTTATAATGATACGTTTTATTTTATTATTATTATTTGTGAAATAATTCGTAAAATTATTATTAATTTTTATTACAGTATTATACTATAATACTGTCTCAAATAAAATACATTTCTCCAACTGACACGCGAATTCTGGAGGTTGTGGAAAACATTTCACAAAGGAAGTTATAACACAATTGTCGGAGACAGATTACTTCGAAAATATGCAATGCTTGCAGGACGTCAACGAACTGACGCCATTTTGACAAGGACACTTAGGAAGCACCTTGCTACTATCTGACAACTTTTCCACATGTCCGACGAAGACATTGAACAACTCGCAACTTTCATGGGACATACTTCATCGATACACCGAAGCAACTACAGAATATCTGATGACATGTTCCAAATGGCAAAAATTACAAAGCTATTGCTAATGATGGAGAAAGGTGAAGGGGCACAATACAAGGGTAGGCCGCTGGATGAAATAGATATTCCTCTGGAAGATAATCTTATTACAAACTGTAGAAATGCAAAAAACTTCAGTGACAGTTCAAATAGCGAAAATGAATATCCGGAAGATATTCCACTTCATGACATTTTATCAGGTACTTCAAAAAATGCAGACGGCAGAGAGGAGAACGTAATTACGACGCCAGAACACAGGGAGGATGTACTGCAGCCATGTAAAGACAAAAAAACCGGTACCAAAAACAAGGTAATTAAAAGAGATGTTCACAAATGAATGAACGAACAGCGCAAGGTAATTGCAGTTTTTTAAAACTCACATTAAAGAAAAAATTCCTCCAAAGTGATATGAAGTAGAACAGCTGTATGAATTATATCCACAACTAAACTTACCAGAAAAATGGAGCTCAATAAAAGTATTTGTGCAAAATGTTTACACAAAAAAACTGATGTAGCTAGGAAAAGAGTCTCTTAAATAATAGGCCTACACTTGCTACTTAAACAAAACAAAACATGTTGCTGTAAATAATTTGTTTGATTATAGTTTTCATTATTGTATTATTACATAATATAATACTGTACTGTATTATTATTATTATTGTTACTAGTGTAATTAATTACTTTATTGTTACAGCTGTACTTACTTTAGTATTGTTACTACTAAAATTATTTACTATTAGCATAAGTTTATATACAGTAAAACTTCTGAATACCGACCAGCCACGCAGACAAAACATTTGTCTGCTGTAAAGAAGTGTCGGCTATAGGGAAATCTGTGTTAGTCGTGTTGTGTGTTAAAATAAAACAGAGCTAGAAATTCACTAGGCCTACTTCATGTAACTAACTATGAAAAAATATCACATATGGCACTAAAAAAGAAAATTATTAACCTGTTGATGCAGACAAATAATATTTTGTTACTGGACATCTAGTAAGCTATTAAAAAAAAAGTAAAATAGAATGACTCATGAAAACAAAACAAAAAACGGGTGCAAATGGTAAAAATAAAAATCTATCAGAACCGGTCTAATGGTTTTTTTTTAAATTTTTTTTTTTGATGTAGTTTTACAATCTACTCATTTTACAGAGTAATAAGTAAAAGTGATGTATACGTCGTCACTTGAGGTGGGAACCATCCAGCGATGATTACCACGTTCACCGGGTCAGGTCATCTGGCCACTGTCTCTGCAGCCTTCTTACATCCAGTGATGGATTGAGGAGCTCGTTGATCAGGTTATTGCTGTGTCCTATGTTGCGGTTCCTGTACTTAGCGGCGTGCATCTTGATGACATCAGAAATGTATGGAATGTTGAGGTCTTTGTGAAGAGTATAATTAGAGATGAACCAGGGAGCATTCGTTATGCAACGCAAGATTTTTGACTGAACTGTCTGCAGAATCTTTGTGTTGGAACGTTTAGAGCAGCCCCACAATTCTATACCGTAAGTCCAGATTGGTCTGAGCACAGCTTTATATATGATGACTTTGTTTGCAAGAGATAGCTGAGATTTTCTACCTATGAGCCAGCTTTTAAGGCATTTGCCTAGCTTTTAAGTTGAGTTGTTGTTTCTTAGCCTGAATGTGGGCTTTCCATGTTAATTTGTCGTCCAAATGCAGCCCCAGGTATTTACCTTCTGATTTTATAGGTATGGGGGCATCGTTTATGGTGACTTGTGGACAAGAGCTACGTTTCATGGTGAAGGTTATTTGAGTGGATTTTGCAGAATTAACTCGGATCCTCCACCGCTGGAACCAATCTTGCAGGAGGTAAAGATGGCTTTGCAGTTTCTCAGAGGCTCGTTCCGGGTTGGGATCTACTGCGAGAATAGTGGTATCATCAGCGAAGGTGGCGGTGGTAGTGTAGTCTGTCACAGGTAGGTCGGCAGTAAATATAAGATATAAGTATGGCCCCAGAACGCTGCCCTGAGGCACTACCGACTTTATAGGAGAGATTACTGACACAGTGTCTTCGATTTTGATTTGGAAGTGTCTATCTTGCAATATCTTCCTGATATATATGGTTTTCCAAACCAAAGAAAAACTGGTCCAAGATTGAACAGTTTTGTGCGACAACATCCGAGAAGACTCTCGAGGAGCGTCATACATCAAAAGTGTCACAATTTGACAAAATTGATGAAGCCCTTTTCATATGGTTTTCACAAGAAAGGCAGAGAGGTACTCCACTGAGTGGTCCCCTAATCCAAGAAAAAGCAGTTCACCTCAATAAGCTGATGAATGGTGATCCTAAATTCATTGCGAGTAACGGCTGGCTGGACCGGATGAAAAAAAGACACGGAATACGACAGTTATCCATTACCGGTGAATCACTATCAGCGAATCACCAGGTTGCACAAGAGTACATCGCTGAATTCGCAGACATAGTTTCATCGCAAAATTACTCGCCTCAAGAAATATACAATTGCGATGAAACTGGGTTAAATTTTAAGGCATTGCCAAACAAAAGCCTCGCCGCCAAACAAGAACTTAATGCACCTGGTTTCAAAATGTGCAAGGAACGTGTGACTGTTTTAGCATGCAGTAATGCAGCTGGGACTAATAAGTTGCCACTAATGGTTATTGGCAAATCAAAATCCCAAGAGCATTTAAGAACATCAATGTGAACTCGCTTTCTGTATTCTACAGGCATCAAAAAAAGGCATGGATGTCCAGCGCTTTATTTAAGGAATGGTTTCAAGTCCAGTTTATTCCTTCAGTAAAAAAGTTCAGTGAAAAAAATGGTCTGCCACCCCGGGCGTTACTTGTCATTGACAACGCTCCATCACATGCTTCGACAGAAGAACTTGTTAATGGAGATATAAAAGCTATTTTTCTCCCTCCGAATGTAACACCTTTGTTACAACCCATGGACCAAGAGGTGCTACAAAACATGAAATGTGTGTATAAAAAAATTCTTCTAAGGTCCCTTCTTGAAAATGAAGACAGTTCACAAACCATTCTCCAAAGTCTTAAGAAAATCAACATCAAAGATGTTATCTATTGGTTAGGTGAAGCATGGGACAATCTCAAAGAACAGCTGCTGAGAAAGTCGTGGAAAAAATTATGGCCAAGTCTCTCTTACATCGATAGTCCGGAACAAGCTGATGACAGGACTGACGTTTTACAGCTCATGCATCAAATTCCAGGCTGTGAAGAAGCAGACGAAACAGATGTGAATGAGCGGGTGGCAGCTGACATGGAAGACCACCAAGTTTTGACAGATACGGAAATCGTTTCCCTGATCAGACAAGACTTCGATGAAGATTCTGATGTGATGGATGAAGCCGATAATTCAGAACATCTCATTTCACATCCAGAAGCAGCAAAGGCGCTGGAAATATCCCTGCAGTATGTGGAGCAGCATGCCAACGCTACAGCGACGGACATCATGTTCATGAGACGCTGGTGGAATATTGCGTCGTCTGCTAGATTCACGTCTTTACGCCAGCAGAGAATAACTGATTTTGTGCAACCAGTGAATAAGTGAAGTGTTAATATTGAAGTGTTTATTTGGAAATTCTGTTAATAAAGTATAGAAACTGTAATCTAAGTACTGTACAGTACAATAATTGAATTCTGTTTTTGTAGTTTGTAGTTTTGTTTAAGAATTTTATTCCAGTAACTGTAGGCCTACTGATTAATACGTATTTACAGTGGTTAGTATTATTTTCTACTGATTTTGCAAGATGTAATCATTTTATTAGAAATGTAATGAAATCATTTGTCACTTCATGAAATCTGCAGTTATAGCTTTCCTTGCCTATTTGGTTCCTGGAGGTGGTTCGGATTATCCGGAATTTTGGACTAACGGGGTTATTGTATATTGTAACAAACAATTTTTCCTTTGCTCTTTTTTTCTCCGTAGTTATTACAGTTCGGGAGGGAGGGAGGGAGGGAGGGAGGGAGGGAGGGAGGGAGGGAGGGAGGGAGGGAGGGAGAGAGAGAGAGGGAGAGAGAGAGAGAGAGAGAGAGAGAGAGAGAGAGAGAGAGAGAGAGAGAGAGAGAGAGAGAGAGAGAGTTCCTCTCTGGTGTACTGTGTTATCGTTTTATTAAGCGTATTTTGCAACAGCTGTTTTCAAGGCGGCAACACGCGAAAGCTTATGTTCACCGTTTATACCTCGTACGCTATGATGGCTGCGGTAGTTTGCCCACTCTTCTCTGCTATTTACTTGTTTCCTGTAACAAATTCGCTATCTACAAAGAATAACACAAAGTCAATTCCCTCAAAAAGGTATTTATTATCTGATATTGGTTTATTTTTTGAAACTATTAAATTCAGTTCATCGATTTTCAAGTCAACCATTATCGAAATTATAACAACTTTCAATATATGTATTTCTATCATACAACAGATATATTCAACTGTAGTTATAAACAAAATTAATAAATTATTTATCTCAGGGTTTTTTGGGATTCTTTGAGCTGTAAGAAAGTCTGAAATGCTTTGACAAGAGTATCATACTTTACAAGAAAAATATTTTATTCTTAAAGACTAGGTCAAAGAGTTCGTTTTTTAGATGCCAGAGCGCAGATTACATGAATTCATACAGCTGACAACCAAGAAACATGGCCGCTGTGAATGTTCTGATGAGGTTATATTTTTACTGTTTTGAATTAAATAAATAAAGTTTGAAACGTTCTCACTAAGTTTTCTTATAGATTTAATTATTTTGTACTGGTTTCTAGTGTTCCAGTGTTCGTTACTTGGTGGTGATGTGTAGTTTTTTAGTTTATGAAGGTAGGCCTGTCTCACCCATGGTAGTGACTAAGTTCCAATTTTCAAGCTATCTTGTGGCTGGACAAATTTTCAATGTTTTTGTATATTCTCACATCAATTAATACGTTTCATGTGATGTCCCAGACATGGTTTTTTATGTTGATTCTTTTCTACAGTTTTGAATAGCGAATGGTTTGAAATTTAGTTACAATTTTTGAAATTGTCTGGACATTATTTTAGTGTCATCTACTCTCTTGAAATAAAAATTAACAATCACTCATCTTGTTACCTTCGTTACCGTTAGTAACCAAGAAATTGATGAGTTTTTATTGGCTAACCTAGGTACAGTTTTAGTAATTAGGCTAGTCTTTAGATATTATTAGTTCTTTCACCTTTTAAGAAAAATGCTCCTTTATAAAGGTTAACTCTAATTAAATTTAATTTACATAGTGTTTTTCTTCATACTATTACATATGCTTAAATACTTATTTGTTACAATTTAGTGGTGATAATCCATAGTTTTTTTATTAACAAGATTCTTGTTTTTTAGGAACTATTTTCCATTAACATTATTTTCTCATAACAATTACATAAACTTATTTAATATACCCTTCTGTCATCACCTGAAAGTGTTTTTATTAAAATTTAGTTTTCTTTTATATTTTTGGTTTACAAGATTGGTTTAATTAGTTTATTTCTGACTTTTATATTTGTAAATGTATTACTGCTCTAGGCCCTATTTTACTTTTCACTATCTCTTTATAATTTATTCCAATTAACAGTTATTAATTCCTTCTCTCACCCTGGATCTTTCAGAACAATAAACATAATGATATTCTACTTATACATTAAAATATTGCCTTTGTTGCCTAACAATAATAAAACAGTAATAACTTACTATTAACTACTTATTATCTATTACAAGACTCCTGCATCCTTATCACAACTTCTGACTGATGTCTCTTTAATATCACTAATCATATTATGTCGCACTTGGTGTACACTGTATTTTTATAGCACCACTTATTACACTGTTTATTCACTACTAAAGTTTTTATTTTATAGTGTACTAATAATCTAAGACAAAGGTTTTATAGCATGATACCTTTGTATAATACATTTTCTGACCTGGGGAATGGGATATCTACTGAATTTTTTTATCATTAATAATAATAATAATAATATCAGGTATTTTACTGTTTATTCAAGAAATTGGACCTTTTGTTCATTTAGTTTGAGGTACTGATTATGTAAGGTTACAACATATATATATATATATATATTCAATCATTTTTTCTACAGTTCATTTCCTGATGTATATAAAATACTAAAAATTTGTATTTACTTTACCTCAAGATGTTATTTTTCCTTTATTTGGAACATGTTTCGAGAGCTATTGTGCTCTCATCCCCAGCCTTCACGATTCTGCGTCTAGTGAAATACGTGTGTGTTGGTCTGTCACCATTGTGGTCTCCTGTTGGTCTCTGGTATCTCAAAGTGGTATTTTTGTGTGTGATTGTGGTGTATGTATTAGTAGTTTGTGTATTTTCGATGTTGAGTGCTTTGAAAATTGTGTCGTGTTTTGTATTGATTTGTATTTGTTCAGGTATTAGTTTGTTTTGTGTTTTATGTTTGTATATTTGTAAATTTTCCCAAATGTTCATTATGGTCCCTTTGTGTGGTATGTGTTTTATTAGTGTCATATTGGTTATGTCTGAAGTTAAATAAACTTAAAAGTTCAGTCCTGTGATGATTTAAAGAAATTTTTGATCGTAGTCTGCTTTCCTCACGAATACCGTTTCTTTGCTGCCAAGTCTCGCCATCTTTGCAGCATCATTATGTCGATTCCTGTAGTTTCTTCTTGTTGCTCAATGTATTTAATTGCAGTTTCTAGAGCCTTAACTCCATCGTTATGTAAAATTGTGAGAGGCTCAACAGTTGGTGCTTGATCTTGATCTTCAATTTCGTTGCATCGCAATTGACAAGAGCGACAATTTCTCCATCAGTTACATACTGATCATCATCCTTCATCCAACTTTCGATTTCTTGCAAAGATGCATCCTCACATCCAGGGATACGTTGCACTAAAGGTAAAATGGTTTCTTCTGTTTCATCTGTGCTTTCCGTTTCCATACTTTCATCATCGCCTAGCAGCTTCTTCCATGATTTGGCAATTGTTGGAGCACTTACGTCAGCCCAGGCCCTTGCAACCCAATAAGCAACATCCTTTACATTGATGCGTTTCAATTTTTCAATCATGTCTTGTCCTTCTTCAATTTCTTCTATCACTGTGGACAGTAGCTTCCTGCGATAGTTCCTTTTTATCGTTTCCAAAACGCCCTGATCCATAGGTTGGCATATGGCGGTTACATTGGGGGGCAGAAACATTGCCTTAATGTCACCATCTTGAAGCTCCTCTGCATCAGGGTGTGTTGGAGCATTACCTACCAACAAAACTGCTTTTCTGGGTAGATTATTTTCTTTCAAAACTTCTCTGTTGAAGGAATGAATTCCTTAAAAAACCAGTCTTTGAAAATTTCACTGCTCATCCACGCACTTTTCTGACTGTATGTAACGGTACAAAATGAAGGGGTTTATAATTTAAAGTTTTTCATTGTATTTCACCAAAGCATAATAATGGTCACGGACTGTAGTTCCGTGTAAGGCACAGCATGTTACACAGGAATGTAAGAGTTATCAGCAAGGGTGCGCATTCACGCATATGCACGCACATGTCGGCCAACGGTCACACAAAAATGTCACGTCCGAATAAATTCCTTCTCGCCTAGTGCGCAGAGAACAAAGACAGTTGGCAAACAACACCTCACAACATCGGACGCGAGCAGTTGTGCGCGCCCGCCGGCTGGGCACAGTTTTCATCTCGCCCGCACATAAACTATGTAAAATTAAGTAAAAGGAAGTCGGCAAAGAACATCCAACCCGCACAGTTGCGTGTGCTCGTGGGCCATCAAAACTTTACTTTAAAAATTTAGACCAACCGACAGAAAACCGTAAAAATAGACACGGTTCAATGTAAAAGTGTGCGTGCAAAATTTTAACAAAAGTATGTAAGATTTGATTAAAACTATAACAAAACGAATAATTCAGCAGTGTAACATCAAGAAAAATGCAGTGAACAATTTGGACGAACAAAAAATATGGAGTGCAACGTGGTCTGGAGGGACGCCGCCAGTCAAGTAACCGAATATCATAAACCAATCACTATGAAAATTTAAATTATAAAAGCGCTATTTAAAAGGGGAAGGGAAAAGTGTGAATGAAGTGTATGAGCAAATACTGGGTTGTCTTAATAGATAAGTGTAGTATAAGTTAAGCTGTTTTTCTTTCAACATGTGTTTCTTGTTTTTATAAATTTATGTAGATAACGTATTCCATACGTCAGTGGACAATGTCCCTGTAGAGATGATTACCGTAATCTGAAAAGTAAAGATATATGAAAAAAATGTAGAGTAAAGAGTGGAGGAAGTTTTATGTAAATGGGAATAGAACATGAATATCCTAATACAGTAAAATAAAATAATATTTTAAAATTACTATATGTGTGTTAGAATAATCATTTCAACCACCTAACTTCATTTTCTATGCTGGTAAATTCACTATACGAAAAAGGGTTTCCACCACTAGATGATCTGGCCAAGTAAACAAATTCAAGGTAAGTGGGAGTTTGTTGTTATTTAATATATTGATAAAAATATAGAAAGTTACATGTAGTATTTTACAGGAAGAGCGTTTTTTTGAAACTGTTTTAAAGGCTCTAGGATTTTTGGACTTTCCAATCATTGCAAGGTCCATTTTGAGGTTTGCTGTAGCATTGCTGCATGCTAAAATTGTCAGCCTTTCCTTACTACGCTTGTAGCCAGGGGCTGCTGCTTCAGTTCTGGCTGCAAGACTCTTACTAGGTAATATTTTGTAATTAAGGCCTGACTCATCACAGTTAAATATCTGATCACCCGTTAGGCTTTCAGTTTCAATAAATTCCTGAAATCTTTTCTTGAATGCTTCCATTTCTTCAAAATTTGATGATAGTTTTTCACCACAAACACTTAACTGACGGATACTGTCGCGTTTCTTCCATCCGTCGAGCCAACCGACACTTGCTGTGAAATCTGGGTCCCCTTCATTGAATTCATTACGAAAATGCAATGCCTTTTGCTGTAAAATAGGCCCAGAAATAGGCACACCTTTGTCCCTGAACTGTGTAAACCAAACATACAAAGCTTCACTAACTTTTTCATAGTTTTTATTTCTTTTAATGCACCCTCCGTAACTCTTGATGCACACCATTTTTCTATTTCTATTCATTTTTTTTCCAGTCTCCTGCTGTTACCTGTCCAACGCCAAAGTCGTCAGCTACCTTCTGCATTGTCTCCTGTCCAGTCTCTTGATTGCCTCAAGTTTTTGTTCCATCGATACAACTTTCTTTCTTTTTGTCGCCATACTTGCGTAAATTTCAAACAACACAACAACATTTGTCAAATTAACACACACAGACACATACGCATGTAACAGACGATAAACCGATCCGCATACAATGATAAACTGCACTGCACTGAGTAATGAGTTGTGACAGTGAGTGAGTGAGGGTGGGGCGAATGACAGACACATGAGTCATAGTGTAGACTGTACAGTCGGGATAACTAATTAGCTGCGGTAGAGTCAGGAGCAACCAAAAATAGACTACGCTCACGCTCGCAACTTGCAGTTCTTGTTGCCGATTAATGCGTTTTTTTGTTGTTTTTTTGCGGTGGGACGTCGGATAATACGGAATGTCGGATAAGTGAAGGTCAGACAAACGAGACTCTACTGTATATGGAATTACAAGTTTTTAGCTTGAATGAAAGATTAAAAGATTATAAACAACGGTGGAAAGAACACTTAGGAAGAATATCAGATTCAAAGACAGGCCAAACAAATCTGGAAATATAAACTTAAAGGACACAGGTAGGTGGGTACATCCAGGAAGAGATGGCCGAAGGCTCTATGAAGGTGGAACAGGCAGCACCTTGCCTATGCCATGATGTGAAAACATTTATGATGACTAATATTTTTTATGTGTTTCCATAAGTGTTTTTAACAAGTAAAGGTGAAAAATATATATTAAATAATAATTAAAATCAATTAAATAATAATAAATTATCAAAAATTTGAAAAATAAGACACTACACTCTCTGGAATATTGTCACATAGACTGTCGTGTTGTCCAGTGGAAAAGAATAACTAACATCACATGGTGTCACTAGTTACAACTTCAATTACAATTAGAAATAAGCAGACACTTTTATGTAGGTTCTTCACATTAGAATTACAACAGTAACATTATGTGACCATGTTAACACACAACAATAAACATCACCTTATTACGGTTTCAAACTAAGTACCAAACAGACAATAAATTTACACTAATCTGGAAGTCACAACAAAAGTCACTCCGAACCACACAGTAACAGAACTTATAATGTACCACACTGCAGCAAAATCCATGCCCTGTCTGTTAGCGATCACTCTGAGATCATGTGTGCAGGGAGATCGGATAACTTTCTGAAAATGTCACAAACTTAATTTCACATATCATCACAGTAAACATCAAACATTTTTCAGTGGAAGTCATCAAATTGACTGAGACCAAAAAAAAGTGTGCCACTTTGGACCAACAATGAAGTTACTGTTTATTTGCTTTGCAGACATTGGGGGCATTATCTGTAAAGAATTTGTTCCATGGGGCCAGATGGTCTTTGGACAATTGTAGCACTGTTACGCTCAGATTAAGCCTTTCACTATAATGTGTAATTACATATGTTTATGTATGCAAGGTACGTACATGGTGTGTGTGTGTGTGTGTGTGTGTGTTTTTTTAAGTACAATAAAAAGACTATAGTCCCCCACCTTTGGTGTAACCTTCAATTCACTGGCAAAGTAAATTCTGAATATAGTTCAAATACTAACAATACTAATTTAATTAATAAAGTTGTGTTAGTGGTTATAATCACAAACAGAAATTACAGTGTTGCACACCATTATAGGAAAAAATCCCAATTACCGTTTTCAAACTTCACAGCTCATCATCAGTTCAGAAATATATCATATCATGTCATATACCATATCATTATATGAAAGTGCTAATTAAGAATTTTTTCTACAGTGGTGTGCAACAGTGTTAATTTCTGTTTGTAATACTAACTTAGTTCACTAAAATACTATTAACATCAAATTCACGCAAAAAAAAAACAGAATAACTGAGGAGAAAGAACTTATGTAGGATAACACCAACATACCGCATACGATCCAATTAGAAATGCAGCGTTAACACGTTTTTGTGGATCCATTGTAGTGTAATGGACAATTTTCTTTTTTGACATTCCAGACGAATGTACCTGTAACACATAAAAAGTACAGTACACTTAAAATATTAAATGGTTTATTGATTTATTCTATTACTTCAAATTACACACATACACGAGATCTGTTCAGAAAGTACCTAGCAATTATGTATATTAAAAGATTATGGGAATGAAATATGCAACTGCAATATAACCTAGTAGCCAATCAGACAGAACCTTTTGACACGTGTGAATATTCATCAACATACTGGACCATTCAGTTGGCTGTGAAACTCTATTTTGAGAACACATGTTGTCTGTGACTGTCTTATTCACGATGTGCAAAAACTAGATCAGTGAACTGTATAATTTTTTTTGTAAAACTTTAACATCTATCCATGGAAACTATCAGAACGATTAAGATGACTTTCAGAGAAGACTCAATTGAGTGATCCACAGATAAAATTGTGGTACAAACATTTTAGAGATTACTGGGCATGATTCACATGCTGGAAGACCTCCAACAAGCAGAACACCCAAAAAGGTTGAACATGTGCTGGCTGCAATAAACACATGTGAGAACTAGAAGAGCTGGGGATTCTACATGCTTGTGTTTCAGAGATTTTGATGGAAGACACTGGAATGAAACATGTGGTAGCAAAATTCGACCACATCTGCTGTCACAAGAGCAAAAAGAATTCTGTGCCAAAGTTGCCAACATCACTGACAGTGACCCAGATTTCCTCAAAAAGGTCATAACTAGAGTTGTCGTGACTTATGACCCAGAAACAAAATCCCAATCTTCCGGCAAAAGTCCACCATTTAGATTCTAACGATTAGAAATTCCAAGATAATAAATCTCAGACTGTCGCAATTCATACGACATATTCTTAATTAATTTTGAAAAAATGCATACTTTTGCACATTTTTTTTAAAACAATTGTTTGTTACCCCTTAATACCTTATTTGAGATTACTGTCTGAAGAATCTTTTTATACAATTTTTAAAGTAATAAAAAAATATTAAAGTTGTGTGAAGTATATTAATGTATCCCAATACATAATACTCTATTCTACTCTACCAAAATGGCACAAGCATCATGGAGAAGGTCAGGAATACAACCAATCTTCATTATGTTTGCCTTGTCAATTCAGGTACCTTGTATTCACAGTTTAAACATCTATAATGGGCACACAACCTTACAGATTCATTGACCCATTTAACTAACACAGTCCACTACATAGAGCATTTTAATAATTTTTTTTAATAAAAACTTATTCATAAAGTAAAAAAAAAAACTATATCTATTGAATTAATTTACACAATATAGTAATGCTTCTTATTTCAACAATTATTTAAGAGTCTTTGTCTGACATATGCAGATGGCTCAGAAATAGGCCCTCCGTTACGTGATTAAGAAATTTGCTGAACTTATTTAGTAGCTTTGGGGGGGCCTGATCCCCCCCCTTAAGCCACTGACTACATCTTTTACTGAAGCCATAAGCATAAACATTCTCAGCACATTAACTAGTAATACTGTCTCTGAACCCAACCTAACAATATTTCATTGATTAGTATTGCCACAGTGAAACCTCGCGTCTCCAAACATCAATCTCTTCATATGCACAAAAATAATAATTATATCAAAATAAAATACAGTAACTACACCAGTTATTGAAGTCGTAAGCATATACATTAACGATATCATGAGAGTGTTTGAACAGTATGTTAGTGTGGTATTTTAGGAATGTGTTGGTAGTTAAAAATGTATTTTACAATTCATTTTTGTTTAATATATTTTAAGAATCAATTTTAATTTTAACAATTTTTATTTTAAAAGAGTTCTGTCATTTCAATTTAAAATTGAAATTCACCAGCAACATAAGCACTTGTCTGCTACCAAAGAAATTTTTCAGTGCAAATTTAAATTATGCCCTTGAAAATATAATTTTCAAAAACTACCACTGTGTGCACACATTTAATGAGTTCAGTTCATTTTACTTCAGAACTGCAAAATTTTATAAAATGGTCATAAAGCAAATGATTCTGTTTTTCAAAGATGTTTGTTGCATCTTGCCATAACAAATTTTCATCTGTACCAACAGTAATTATAAACACGTATTGCCTTTTAACTGGTATACAAATTCCAGATAAAAACATGACCACTAACTTCATATACGCAATTGTTCTTAGAAAAGACATTTACAGCACATTACACGTGGGCAGCTTCCTACACACATGGCCACCCACTAAACCTCATCATACAATGTTCACTCTACAAAACAGTTAGTTACTCCAATTATTCTGCCATTCATGGACACTAAAGGCAATGCTGCATTTAACTGGTTATATCTGACATGTTGCCCACTGTCATAATCTATATATCTCAAATAGGCAATAACGAATTATATTACTTATATATGGATTTCATGAAAACAAAAGTATCTTAAGATACAACAATTTCAGCTAATCATGTCTGTTGGGCCATGAGAAGACAGGACACAGTGGGAAACAAAGTGTTTATTATTTATATATTTAGAGAAGAAATTTATATTGTTTCAGAAACACTAATTCTACGCCTTGCTGTTGTATCATTAACAGGTCTGATAAAATTCTAAAATTTAAATTTTAAACAAATATCTTATGATAAGTGTTTATGTGCACTTGTGTGTGTTTTTGTTAATATCATGATAGTAATACTCACAAATTAGGTGTTATATGTGGGCATGGTATATACGGTAAGTGATGTTTTCAATATTGCAGTGAATGTTTTTTTTTTGGGGGGGGGTCATAGAACTCGATAATTCTCAAAAGACCTTGCTCCAAAAAATTATTATATACTGGTAATACAGAGGTACTATACTGGTACTTCAAAATTTTTATACAGTTTCACACATTAATATGAAATAGTAAACTAAAATGTTTCTTATATTAAAAGACTGTGTAACGTGGTTTAAAATTTGTTGAAAAACAATATTACCTCATATGCATATTATTCCTATTTACTGACAAATAAAAACATACAAGTTCATTTTTGTATAAAGCACAAACAAGTTTTCCTGTAATTTCCTTATACATGAACCACCATTTATGTAGTGGAAGTGGAAAGTGCTTCATAATTCCACTTTAAGTTGCAGTATACAATTGCACAGTGAAGTTCGCAAAATAGTGTGGTGCTAAGTGAATTTATATTTGAGGAGCCATGTGATGTTAATAAAATGTTCATAGAGAGAACACACAATACATGTGGTGTTCCCATCAGGACGGTGCATAATATCCATAAAAAAAATTGAAACCACATCAGACAGTATGTGTTTGTTTCACACTCCTAAAAAAATATGAGAAAAACAACCACTAATAGAATTAGATGACTTGATAACAACTCTGTGAGATAAACTGTTAATGACTTTTATAAAAAAGAAAAATACCAACCATGAAAATCAGTATGTATAAAATTAAAAGAAAGTATAAAGTGCATAGGAAGCATAGGCCTATAGTTTAAGAAAAAATTGAAATCATTATGTTTTACTACATGGAAGAAAGTAGAAAATAATGAGAAACTACTATGTGAAACTTACACTGTAACAACAAATTACGGCAATACCTGACAGGAATAGGGAGGAGAAGCAACCAATATGTTTTTAGATGAATCCTACATTTTGTCTGCACATGTGGTCCAATAATAGCAACATCTTACAAACAGAGCTTACAAAAACAAAAAATAATTACTATTATCCACTGGTTAAACTTTGTACCTATATAAACCTTGTACTGTAAAGTGCCGCATTGCAGGTGCGTGTAGTGACGTCATTTTTCTATCTGTTATCTGCTGCCGGTTTGACACAGGCTGACAGCAGTCAAATTTAAGTTAGTTCTTTGCAAGACTCCGTACAGACAACACGCCTTGTTCACTAGCCGCGGCTACGTAAAGTTTCAATATTTCATAATTTTAGCATGACCATCATGCGATAATTTACTTGGGCAATCTCGGCCTTTACACTCTGTTATGGGTTTTCAATATTTAATTCTATATTAATTCTCGGCATTTATGCCGCGCTAAACCTGCACGCGCCAGCAATTATTTCTTGTTAATGTTCAATAAACTATTATCTCAAAAATATATACAGTCCACTTCATCATTTCATTTCACACCAGTACCTCAATAAGCGTTCTAAGACCAACTTAAGATTCATCGAGAGCGTCTAAGACGCAACATTTTGGTCCTCCGCGACCCGGATTTTGGTCCACTACGATTTCAGAAATATTTCATTTAATGGGCCCAAACGACGTTTGGTTCAAACCCCAACATTTTCAAACTTCAGATTGCTGGCCGTTGCATGCCTTCTAAAAAGTACTTCATACTCAACACTGCAAGATTCTACAGAGCAGCAACTCTGAGACAACAAGACACGGCAGGACAGCATCATTTGTTCTACAGCAACGAAATTCCACAACTTTAAAATTACGGAGAGCTACAACTTCAAGCGTCAACCGACCAGCAAAAACAGGCGGTGCACCAACTTCTAAGGATTGCCGAACAGGATCGAACAACGGGATCGAAGCCAGCTTGAGCACACCGGGATTCAACATCCAAGTGACTATAAACTTTCATTTTTTATAATTTTTCATGTATAATTGATGGGTACAGCAAACTAAGTAATATATTTGCACAGATTTAATAGCATTTAATAATTTCTACATGAACAGATATTATTGTCAAGTGGCCATAAACTTGTATTTTTATCTAGATTTTCATATGTTACATACGTACATAAATTTTCATTTACGTAGCTGTACTATAATGCATTAAGAAATTTAAGTGATGCGATAAGGCTATAGGTATATTGTCATTTTGAATAATTCATTCAAAGTTTTTAATAACTTTCAAAAAAAAAAGGGGGGGAATAAGTACCTATTATAGTAAATTATAGTAAGTCATATATTAAGGTGTACAACATACAACGATTACTGGCTCCCGCATCATATCAGATTTTAGCAAGTTATTCAAAATTACAATTGTTCACCTGCTCTACATTTAACTATCGTTTTTAAATCATATTTTACATTACGGTCATGGCTGATGTGAAGGCGTTAATAAAGAAACGGGGCACAATTAAGGCGTCTATATCCCGTGTGAATACTTTCGCGGACAATTCTGACCCGGACATAAGCGATCATCATGCATTGAAAATTAAACTCCGCCATTTGATGGAATTGTCCGCGAAGTATGACGAAATTCAGACTCAGATTGAGGCTGACGATTCCGATTTCGCATCAGTCAGTGACATAGTTCAAAGATAGGATGATCTCTGTAATATTGAGTGCAAGTTACACCATTTATTAGAGGAAGTAGAGGAGGTGAACAAGAAACCGTTGATTCAAGCTGATGGTACGCCAATTAAACCCCCCCCCTATACAGTTAGAGCCAATTAAACTGCCTTGCTTCTCAGGCAGCATTATTGATTGGCAACATTATCATAATATGTTTGTGGAATTGGTGCACGTCAGAACTGACCTGACGGACATTCAGAAATTACATTATTTGCACTCTTCATTAAGGGACGAGGCGTTAAATGTAATAAAATCTCTTCCAATCACCCATGAAAATTATGCGGTAGCTATTGATCTATTACGAGCCAGGTACGACAGCAAATTAATTGTCTCAGCCTATCACATAGGGAATGTCTTGGGCGTGAAGTCCATTCAACAAGAGTCCATGGTTAGCATTTCCAAGTTCATTGACGAGATCACCGCGAATGTAAATGCTTTAAATTCATTGAATTTAACGGTAAATACATTTGAAATCATTTTCGTTCAATACTTAACGCAAAAACTCAATAACTATACATGTCGGCTCTGGAAAAAAAGCTTGTCGGACGACCGATTTCCTAATTTCGATAATTTTATTAAATTTTTAAATAATAGAAGGCAGTTATTGCAAAACGTCAACAGCGCGACCAGCTCAGTAAGCTAGATACACGTTAGCGATAAGACTCTCTATCGCAAAGCTATTAAACCGGTTGATATAACGAGGTCGACATTCCATTCTCCTATCAGTAATAACATCTGTCAGCTGTGTCGTGGTAAACATCGCCTTTCTGACTGTCCAAAATTTGTGGCTATATCTCCCCTGGAGCGAAAAAATATTTTAATTAAAAATAAACTCTGCTTAAATTGCATACGTCCAGGCCATGATCTCGCACACTGTCCTTCCAAATTTGCTTGCAAGATATGCGCTAAACGCCACCATACAATGATCCACGTATCAGGCAATAATGCTTCGTGCAGCAACAATCAGTGTTCACTAAAACTGCAAACAAACAAATCTATATTATTATCCACTGCTGTCTGCATGACAACTGACCACGCAAGTAGGAAGCACCCAGTTAGGATTTTATTGGATTCAGGATCGCAAGCCAACTTCTGCACCATGAATTTCGCGCGTCGCATGGGTCTAAAACTAATTAAATCTCAATTGCCCATCTCCGGTATAAATAATTCATTATCTCAAGCTGACTTCAGTACCAGGGTAAGGTTGCATTCACGTTATAAGAATTTTAGTTTATACATACGTTACGCTGTGCTTCTCAGTATCACGAATAATCTCCCTGCGGAATCATTTGATATCTCATCCTTAAATTTACCCAAAGGCATATTCCTAGCCGACCCACAACTGAACTTCTCTTCGCAAATCGACCTATTGCTTGGTGCTCAGTATTACTTACAATTAATTGAACCTGTCAAATTCATCCGTAGCCCACATTTTCCCATAATACAGGAGACAAAATTGGGATTCATTCTCGCTGGTAACTTGCCATTTAATGTCGACATGACAAAACCTGTCTCATCATTCATAGCATGTGAAGATAATAATGCCATTTCCTCGCAACTAAAGGACTTCTGGAAGTTAGAGGACGTTGCTATTTGTGCTCCCTCCGTTGAGGACACGGAATGCGAAAGTCATTTTGTATCTAATACTTTCCGTAATAATGATGGCAGATTTGTGGTATCCCTACCTCGCAGGTCATACAATTCTCATTTGGGCGATTCTCTTCACGGAGCTATCCGCAGATGTCCATCACTGGAACTCAAGTCCAAGCAGAACCCTGCCCATGAGTCATCATCATGGCCCACCAGTGCCTTCGATGCCCATTCTCACTGCACTCATCCCGATCTTGAGCAGGAACAATGAAAGCAGGTCCAAACCTCATTGATTGTCGCTTCATCTATGTCTAGTTATTTTGAAAACTACTCATCGCTTTCAAAACTCCTTCGTGTATTTTCGTATTGCCGTCGATTCATTAGAAACTCTAGGCTCCCCATAGCTGATAGGGACACTTCCTTTTTAACTGCCCAGGAGTTGCATGATACACTTTTAGTTTTTATTCGCCAGTCCCAGAAATCGCACTTTAGCATCGAAATTAAGGAACTTGAGGCACAACGCTGCATCCCTAATAATAGTAAAATCCTTTCACTCAACCCCTTTCTGGACAATGCGGGGATATTACGCATGGGCGGACATCTTCAGCACTCTCAGCTTACCTATGACAGCAAACACCAGATCATACTCCACCCACATTCTCACCTCAGTAAATTAATCATAGAGGGCGAGCATCTTCGTCTACTACATGCTGGGGTACAACTGACTCAGCACTCTCTATGGCAAAAATATTGGACAATTAATGATAAATCATATATAAGATCAGTGATACACAAATGTATCACTTGTTTTCGGTTCCGTGCTAGGGGCGCAAGCCAATTATTAGGACAATTACCCCCTTCCCGGGTTACGCCTGCTAAGCCATTTTCTCAATCTGCAGTCGACTACGCCGGTCCCGTACTTATACGTCATGGCGGGCAGCGTTCAAAATCGACGTCAAAGGCTTATATTGCTCTATTTATATGCATGACCACTAAAGCTATTCACCTGGAACTAGTCTCAGACCTTACCTCAGACGCCTTCATAGCAGCATTAAAACGGTTTATAGCGCGTAGAGGTATCCCTGATCAGATATTTTCCGACAATGGTACAAATTTTCGCCGTGCTAGTAGCTCACTTCACGAATTGTACAAACTTTTTCATTCTAATGGTTTTGAACAGACCACCCAGGATTTTACCACTGCCCAAGGCATCAAATGGTCCTTTATTCCCCCCTCAGCACCTCATTTCGGTGGCCTGTGGGAAAGCGGAGTCAAGAGCGTCAAATTCCATTTGCGGCGCGTTGTCGGCGGAACCATTCTTACGTTTGAGGAATATTACACTATCCTAACTCAAATAGAATCCTGCCTCAACTCACGCCCTTTGTTCGCCATCTCCAATGACTGTAGGGACCCCGGACCTTTAACTCCAGCTCTCTTCCTGGTTGGTTCTCCGCTCACTGCACTCCCGGAACCTGACTATTCCCAAGTCAATATTAGCCGTCTGGGCAGATGGCAGCTGCTCCAAAGATTCACCCAATCTATATGGAACAGGTGGTCGAAAGATTACTTGCACCAGTTACAAGAACGCAACAAATGGCGCATCCCGTCAAAAAATTTGACTCCCGGACAACTCGTCCTTATTCTAGATGACAGTTTCCCCCCACTGCAGTGGAAATGCGGGGTAGTCACGAACGTCTATTTGGGTCAGGATTCAATAGTGCGCGTCGCGGATGTTCGCACCGCTAATGGTATCCTACGCAGACCCATTCATAAATTATGTCCACTTCCGGTGGCATTAGACTAAGCGCATGAGCATTCATGCGACACGTATCAGTAATGTGAACTTTATCGCATTATCGTGCGTCACGTCCGGGACATTCCCCGGGTGATCACATGATTTATATTGTTATGATTACT
Organism: Magicicada septendecula; assembly: GCA_034769895.1. Classification (NCBI taxonomy): domain Eukaryota; kingdom Metazoa; phylum Arthropoda; class Insecta; order Hemiptera; family Cicadidae; genus Magicicada; species Magicicada septendecula. The sequence continues at coordinate 323,340,693 of CM068376.1, read as the reverse complement.
ACACTATTATTATGTCTATTATACTATTGTGTATCACTATCATGTTCTTGGGTATTTTTGAATTTTTTGGGGATTATGATTCTAATATTATTGTATCAATTATTATGTCTTTCACTATTGTATTTATTCTATGGTTATGTATTTTTGAATTTTTTGGGGATTATTATTCCAATATCATGCATGTAAATTATTATGTCTTTGTCATTGTATTATTACCTGTTGCATATTATTGAATTTTTTGTGATCATTATCCTATTATTATGTCTGCCTGATTGTTGTATTATCATGTATCATTACCATGTTATTATGTGTTATGGAATTTTATTATCATTGTTCTATTGCTATGTAACGTAAATCATTATGTATTATGTATCCTTACATGAATTTGGTATGTTAATCATATTGTTATCTACTATTAATTTTCTGGGTGCCATTGCTCTACTGTTATACATGTCAATTGTTATGTCGTTGTTATTGTATTAGCAGTTGTTATTTATTATTGAATTTGTTATCATGTAATGTCAAATACCATGTACTATTCACACAAATACTTAAGTTGCAAAATCGCCCTGATTTTGTGCGGGCAGTATGGTTAAACTTTGTACCTATATAAACTTAGTACTGTAAAGTGCCGCATTGCAGGTGCGTGTAGTGACATCATTTTTCTATCTGTTATCTGCTGCCGGTTTGACACAGGCTGACAGCAGTCAAATTTAAGTTAGTTCTTTGCAAGACTCAGTACAGGCAACACGCCTTGTTCGCTAGCCACGGCTACATAAAGTTTCAATATTTTATAATTTTAGCATGACCATCAGGCGATAATTTACTTGGGCGATCTCGGTCTTTACACTCTAAGACCAACTTAAGATTCATCGAGAGCGTCTAAGACGCAACATCCACACTGAAGGTGACATGGGATTCATTCCTAATGCACTCTTAATTTAGGGACAAAATCTGGGGATTGTCAAAATCAAATGAATTCCAGAAATTTCACGCACTGGATCCAAAAACTCGCTTAATACAAATTACCATGAAATTCCATTATAGTTACGGACAGGGACCATACCACAATATTGTGTAATGCAACGACCCCAATTCCAATTTAGAAAGGAAGAAATGACAAAACGGCTGCAAGAAGAACAAATCCCACATCATAGCAGCATGCCAAAACCAGAAATATGCATTAATAAAATGTTATAAATGTAGACATTAAAAATTCATACTAGATAATCTATTGAGTCACATCAATTCTTCTGGAGAATAGTAAAAAAAAACACGTTCCAAAAAGAAATGTTATATACAAATGACAAGGCATTATAAGAATTTGCCAAGAAATAATTAATTCTGCCTCAAAGCATATTTTACTATCTACAATAAAATAATAAGAACAGTAAAAAAATTATTATAAACAGCAACACAGAAAAATACGTCTCTATAAAATCGTTTATTATAACAAATTATAATTGTTCCACCGAACGTAGTGATGATATACATGGAAACGGTGACCATGAAAACAACGACGTGCTGGTTACTCTATTATTGTTTCTGTACGGTAAATGAACAAACTATATTTTCTTAATGTTGTACAAGAAGGCCTATTTCATTACTCACAATATATCATACAGTATGCTTTTAACCTTTTGTACCACAAGAACCCCTCATCGTATAATCGTAGGCCTAAATCAAAAACTAAAACAAAATTCATAGTATTTTTTATATTCACACTAATAAGCTCCCCTTTTACATGAGTCAAATTACCAGGACACCAAAAAATGATGTTCTAAAAATATAGTGGTGTTGGCAGCAGCTGTATTAATCACATCACCAGGAAGGGAGCCAAGAAAGGCAATTTACTGGAATGGCATGAGGTGGAACACCGACTGCACTACTGCAACTGTATGTTAGTGCAGCTGAAACCACTTCAAAGTTGCTCAGATTCTCAGTTATAGACCTGAAGATAGATTTTTTACACTGACTTCGAGATGTCTAGTGGACAAACACTTCGTTGCATGGTTAACAAAATTTTCATTCATTTCGCAGATGCGCACAATAGTCTTGTACAACATTTTACAGTGCATAGATCAGCAGCAACAAGGTTCATGACAACAGCAGAGCATGCAAGTGTTGTTAGGAAGAAACTGTGAGTTAGAGAGAAAAGAATTACCACACACTCTCTTCTCTAACCACCTTTAAGTGGGGGTAGTAATTCTCCTGGTCGCTCTTCATGTTCCACCACTCAAGATAGGCTGTTGGGATTCTGTCAGCAGGTCCCACTCAGTTATCCCTCTTCCTCTACACTTACAAAATAGCTATGGTGTTTTTATCGATATAACAAACATGTTCAAAACACTGAATGAACCTTGGATGGGTCTTCCAAAAAGCTGCCTTCGTTTCACTGAATTTAAGCAATCTGGCTGCCCATGAATACACATATAATAATATACATAACCATCACATGTGACAACGCCAAGAAGGCAGACGGGAATGTCACCAGCAAATATCCAAAACAGCTCAACTGACAGAGGGGTCCCACAGTGACCATGAATTGAACTGTACCATCTGTTGTAGCCTCTTGAGGCACAAGAAAGAGGCCACAAGCTTCAACAACCTCACAACAGTCAAAAGCATAGTTCAGAACTCTTCTCACGATGCTTGTATGGAACTTCATTTAATTTAACCTTATAAATAATTAAAATGAATATATCCAGGAAGTCGTGCCCAAATTCTCCAGCATTCAACTTTGACACACCTTAACACAGATCTGTTGTATCTTGGCTTGGTCTAAAATCAAGGATCTCCATGGATATTTGACCCTTTACATATTATATAAGTACTATATAATATTTTGTTTTAATTTTTAACTTTATAATGTTTTACACAATATTTATACTGAGTTGATAACAAAAAAAATTAAACGGTCATCAAGCGAAAAGACTAAAGATTAATACAAAAACAATTTAAGATATCTTTCTAAATGGCAGAACAATAGCAAGTTAAGTTTCAAAAATATTTTTCCTAGTAGGTGAATGAACCTGTATAGTCCGAATATATTTCATATGTTTTCAGAGTGATTAGCATAATGACCACTCTGCATGACTAAAATAATTCAGCTATTATACAATAATGCAGCCTTATAATATTCATTACAAACAAGTTCAATTCCATATTCTACAGTACATAGAATCTTTTGACAATGTCGAAAAACTGACCTTTAAAGCACATAGTTGTGATCTATGACTATTAAAGTTTTTAGGCTTTTAAGCCTACATTGTGTAGGCGTGTGTGTGAAAATTAACCTGCAAAAATGATATAATTTTGAATGGCTGAAACTAGATTTGTCTTTTTACATTTTCTCTTGACCAGCAGCATTTTATATACTTTAATTTTCCTGAATAGTTACTGAAATGTGTAGTAGGAACAAATCTGAAAATGATAAATTATAATTTTTTTTTTAACCATTTACACACAGTGTAGTTTATAAATAATGATACAATTAAGGTATGCTTGAAGGCACCTCACAAAATTACATTTTATGTAAAACCCTGTTACTTAAGTAGTTTATGTAAAACACTGTTTCCATGTATTTTATATAAAACCCAGTTTCATTCTATTTTATAAAAAACACTGTTTCTTATGTAAACCTGTGTTTAATACACTTCATTACATCAAAAACTATCAATGAAAACACTCAACAACCCATTCACAGGGACACACTTCGTTGCTGCACACAAATTGTACAAATGTCCACTTTCTAGCCTGACTCCGATTATCCCTGCACATAGAAGTGACCACCAGCATGGTAGTCTGTGGCATCCTCATAATATTTTTTTACTTATTTTAATTTAACGACTTGTCCTAATAATCGCATGACATTAAAGCAACTAAAAACCTATGCTGACTTGAATTATTGCATCACTGTTATTAAAAGGTGCATTACATCAATGACTCACAAACCAACAAAATGGTTACTATTTTTAGAACAACAAATTACCAGTGACCTCATGTCCTTATTACGACCACCAAAACAGTCTTACTGGAAACAATACTGTAATGCTGCAATATCGCATGGAAGAAATTGATGCTATCTGGAGAAAGGAGGTGGGCAGCAGTATATCAATGATGATAATCATTATCATTGTGATAAGCATCATAACATATTACCAATATTTACAGAAAAACAATCATGTGCATTTTTTTACAGCATACAACTAAAATTATTTTCAATATATATAAACTGTTTCTTACTACTTTTTAATAGCACAAAGTAGTTCCCACAGATTATCCAAACAATATATGTGAAATGACTGATCGCTTTATTATTGTTAAACAAGGTTCTCTTGTATTCATGCACATTCACAGAAGAAACAGCCATGCTGACCAAGCTTTCAGTCCTCTAATAATACAGTAAAATGCTTACCTGTAGCTTCCTATTAAGTTTTTCACAGTATCTATATAACATGGCCAAATTGAGTGGTCCGAAATCTGAATAAAAATTTTCATACACCAACTCATCATCCACAGAAAAATAATGAGTATTGGATGTTGACTTTGGTCTAACTGATGTCCGTAACGTGACAAAGTAGAGACGATCTGAAACAAAAAATAATTTTGTACATGTACGTATTTCTTCACTTCCTTTATGCACATATACCCGTTACCACCACTACAATTCTGATCAACCCTTTCAACATTAAAGTCATCCACTTGTTTTTCTATAAACAACAAACAATGCAATTGCGTGTGTTTCTTGGCTGTCTGTTCCATTTGTTAAAGTATTATTAACAAGGGCATTAGTTTTTAACTTAATCAATAACTTTCCTTTACACGTTTATACAACAATATTAATTAATTAATTACTCAACTGTGAAAGTCCTCAACCAGATGAATGCGGTGGATGTGTTCCTCAAAGCTAGAACCTGCAGCCAGCATTCTCACACTGAGTTTATTCGCAACTAAGATGATCCAAACAAAATGGGTGACATTCTTACCACAATGAGGAATGATGGACACACATGATGTTATGTTGCAACATAAATGTGAACTACAGGCTACTGAATGGTGCCATGTAAATTATCAGACACAAGTGGTCTGCCCTGCACAGGAACCAGGTGGAACAAGTATCAAGCACAAGAGGTAATCTGGCTGGTGATGTGGGTCCATATATAACCATCCATCATTGAGTCTGACATACTATCTGGATAGAGCTAGGTCAAGTGAAGGATGTTCTCAATGATCCTCTGTTAGATGGTGATGGTCCACAAGTTGCAAGGGGTGACAGGACAAGTCTGTATTAACTTAAGCTCACAACTTTCATGAAGAGTCAAGCCAACATAACTCTGAGCTGAGTCAAGACACTTTCCGGCTTAGTTATCAGCTCACTTGAACCAACAAAGCAATAAAATCAGCCACATGATCAAAATCCATTATATGAACTGGTTTGTTCGTGGAACCTAAACTTCACAAAGCGATGGGATGGGATGGAATGGGAAGGCGTGTACAAATATAAACTCCATTCAGTGACAGACATAGTGTTTTCTTCTCCAGATTTTAACTTAGTGAGATGCTTTAAAACTCTGATATATGATAGCGACGATCAAAAGATGTTTGTCAAAAGAAGCCAATTTTGAAATAAATGATCTGAGACAATATACAACTCTACTTGGTCTTACTGTATTTCTTTCTTGAACTTGAAAAGTAATACAAGTAAAACTACTGAAAAGCTTAATAATATGTTATTAACAAAATAAACAAACAACACAACTATCAAAATTTTATAAATTTAGAAGTAAAAGGAAGAAAACAGGCCAGAAAAATCTTTCAACACCTTTTTAAATTTGAATCGCATGGAACAGAACGGCAGATATAATCTTAGTTATGTATTAGTTGAAGCAAACAGGGACCAAATTTCTCATTCAAGCAGAATCTCACATTCTTACATGCATGAGCATGTAAAAACACCATTAAATTCCCAAGTTAAAAAAAAATCAACAAGAAAAATGGTGGAACCGACAAGATTTTCTAGCTTCTTCTTTCCCCTTTTAGTTACAAATATATAACTGAATATTTTTTTTAATAATGTGATTTTATTTATCCTGGGCATCATCTTATTTATTTATATTTAACTCTACTTTCTTTGTTAAAAATATTTCTCAAAATGCAGTTGTTATTATTTCTCCATTATACACAATCATACGACTGTTCACTTATTAAATATCTTACTCGTCCTTTTTGCAATACTAATTAAATAAAAAAGGGATTTATTTTACAAGGAAAAATACTTCCATCTCCCTATTACTTTCAGTACATCTCCTATTCAGTTAAAAGAATGATATTTTTCTACTCTTTTGGAACTCTAATCTTGGTATTCTATATTTAAGAAGAGCATAGTTTTTGTAAATGTTTCTTCCCACCTTTTTTCTGGACTCTCTACAAAACCTAAAATATGATTACCAAGACATACTCTGTGAATAGAAAAGCACTTATGAAGAAGAGAGACAGTTATGAAGAAGACAGAAATTGCAACAAAACTAACAAACCTAACTTTCTTTATCCTTAGAAATCATAAGGGGGATAAAACAGTATTAAAAATAAGGGTTTACTTTTGAGTAAAAATAAGATATCTGAAATCAATTCTCAGCTTCTTTAACTGTATACAGTAATCCCCTGTTACACCGGATAGCTCTAAGAAACATGGAATGTTGAAAAGTCAAAGACAAGCAGGCTAAAAAATGAGGCTACGCAATGCTGGACAATTTATGCAGGTGTCTAGGGGTGCTGACCTACGTGACTTGATCCATTCATCAAGGGTCTTGTCTCCTACGTGCTTCTATTAAGAGCATACGCATTATTCCATATTCTATGAATTGACCACCCATCATAATACTGCTCCTACTTAGATTTGGGTCTATCTCAGTCAGGTGTTGTTCTAGACACAGGTGTTGTCTTCTTTCGCTTGTGCTGACTGATGAGTTCCTAGTTTTCACACTGATTTCTTGTTACATTACCATTTTTAGGAGTTTTCTGTCTTTAAGAAAACCTACTGTAGGTCATTCATTCAGTGTCCACCATCTGTGATGAGTATGGTATTGCAAAACAAACCATGTCAGACATTAAAAAGAAGAAAAGTAAAATTGTAACTTTGTTCTCAAGATTAACATAGAAAATGAAAACAAATGCGGCTTCTAATAAAACACTAGATGATGCTGTGTTCAAATGGTTTCCCCAACTTCGATTATCAGCATTGGTAGTGCATGGAATATAAATTCAATCAGCTGCAGAGGGATCGGCTAAGCAATTGGGGCTTGAAAATTTCAAAGCTAGCTCAGGGTGGTTGTTTAGATTTTGTGGGCATCATAATATTTCAAACGAAAAATTTCTGAGGAAATTCTCAGCGCTGATTTTAAACCTGTAGAGTCTTTTACAAAAGAGCTAAACAATTTAATTAAGAAAGAGGGTTACAAGTTGAAACAAGTCTAAAATATCAATAAAACAAAACTGTTTCAGAGTACTCTACCTGAAAACACACACTCATCAAAAACTGAAAAATAAATGCCTAGCGTACAAAAAAAGGAAGGAATGTTTCTCATCTTTGCTGCGTGTAAATGCTTAATAATAATAACAACAACAAATGTGCCACATTCACATACATAAATAATAAAATGACAAAACTAACAAAACTATTTAAAAGCACAGATATAAAAATAGCATACAAAACTAATAAAAATAAATTACAAAATCTAAACAGCTCACACAACAAAGATAATACAACAACTAACGGCATATACAAAATTGAATGCCAAGATTGCAATAAATGTTACATAGGACAAACAAAAAAACAGCTGAAAAAACGTTATTTTGAACACCTAAATGCATACAAAAAACCAGAAATATATAAATCCAATTTAGCCACACATGCAATAAACACAGGACATGAATTCCCAGACATAACCAATGTAACACTAATAAAACATATACCACACAAAGGCACCATAATGAACATTTGGGAAAATTTACAAATATACAAACATAAAACAGAAAACAAACTAATACCTGAACAAATACAAATGAATACAAAACATGACACAATATTCAAAGCACTCAACATTGAAAATGCACAAAAAACTAACACATACACCACAATCACACACAATAAAACCAATTTGAAATACCAGAAGCCAACAGGAAGCCACAATAATAATAGTCAACCAACAACACATATGTACTTCACCAGACAAAAAACCGGAAGGCTGAGGATGGGTACAAGATAGTACCCGAAACATGTTCCAAAAAAGAAAAAAAATAACATCTTGAGGTAAATTTAATTATAAATATTAAATGTAATATATATATATATATATATTGCGACAACACAAATAACTTAACTATTGGCGCATAGGATATGGTAGTATGTGTGTTTTAATGCAAAAGTCTATATTGGAGGGTTTAAGATTATTTATTGCACACAAGACATATGAAATTGTTTATACGATATATTTGACAAACATAATAATGATAGTGTTTCAGATATAGTCTTTTAAAGTGTTAATGATTGTTCATATACGATTTGTGGTGCATTACATATATGATGATTCCCACGGCGATGTTGATGGAAAGGGGGGGGGGCTTTGCTGTGTCGTGGAGTCGTCAGGCGTGCCGTACGATGACAGATGGTTCACCCTGGTGACGCTTCCAGCTGGGCTGGTGTCCTGGAGTTCCAACGTTGACACTGACGCTTCGCACACAAACACCGGTTCTAGGGATACTACTTCTGAAATTTTATACAGTATTTATAATTCATAACTATATTAAGTGGAACGATACTGGGCAAAAGAAGAAGAAGAGGAAGGCCTCGAAGAAGATGGCAGCAGGATGTGGAAGAAGATCTAAGAAAGATGGGCATTAGGAACTGGAGACTGAAGGCAGTGGACAGAGATGAGTGGAGGCGGGTCGTAGCGGAGGCCAAGGCTCACCATGGGCTGTAGTGCTGGAGAGTAGTAGTAGTATTTATAATTCATAAGTATCTCAGGTCACAGTGAGTATTACTTAGAAACGGTATATTAGGCTTATACCAATCCGGACTCTTCATGTGTTCGCACGTAACACTGGGTCTACCACATTCCCTATGCGGAAATCTTCCACTCACGCGGAAATTATGATGACAATATTTTATTAATAAGTAAATTATGAAATACTACTGGTACTGCAGAATACCTCACACAGTAACACAGTCTAAGTTCACTTATTTATACACACTATGTTACAATAACAATACCGTGTGTAGAGATGTATTAAACAAACAGTTCTGAGCCTTCACACTCGTTACTACCGCCGAAAAGACTTAACAAATTCTTGCAAGCGGAAAATCTTGCACAAGAATTGCACGTTCCGATCATGATAGCTAGATGAGAAGAACAAATTGTGCAGCCACAGGCTTAAGAAAATTCCGACTGCCTTCCAGCATCTTATTGGTGGAAGGAAGTCACATGGTTACTTTGCACATGACTCAGCAGTGTTTCATGCCGTAAAGTGCATCGAATTTGCAAGAGCATGCATAGATGGTAATCTCTGAATGCCTTTATCTCATGCAGAAATGCGTTTTACAACAAGCGTTATATTTTAACGTCATTTTAAGCTTAGGAAACATACAGGAACTGTAGCTAATATAGTAGTTTATGTTCAGTTCAAGTGTCACAACGATACGATAATTATATCACGCACAGCCGGGAAAACGTTTATCACTCGCGCACATTTCCACTGGCATAGTACATGAATAAATAACACATAAAATAATACACAGTTTGACTAAGCCTAATTCCTTATCCTTTCTAAAATACAAAACTTATACCACAAAAAACCAAACCTAACAAACTACTAATTGAAACATGAATGTTAACGTCTGTGTATTACACAAGCCTGCACTGCTTATCAGGATCCTGGGTTTCATTGCAGGATTTACCCCTTCCCGCATTTAATTTTTTTTTTTTTTTTTTTTAGTTGACTAACAAAATAAAAATTTTTTTTTCTTTGATACATCCAAAACAATTTCCTAACCCTATGAATAATAACACTAATACTCTCACACATAAAATCAAATAAACACCTTCTTTGCAATACTAACATTCCATAACTGTCAACTTGACAGAACAAATAAACCAAAGACATGTGACAACGTGGGGCACCAGTTGTCAGTAAACTGGCACACCATTTCAGACGCGGCATACAAGTTGCCATCATTACACAAGAGGTAAAATCCTTAGAAGAGCTACTCCTATTGCTCACAAAATGGGAGGGTATTGACAATCAGAGTAATGGTAGTAACAGTAATGAAACACCTCGAAAACCGTTTCAATATCAACCTCAAACAAAGCAACCACAATCACAACAACAACATAAAACGAAGAATAAAAATACAACTCAGAAATTTAATACCAACAAGGCAGCAGTAGTGACGGAAAATGATTCAGATGTAGAGCAGTCAAAAAACGTGTAAGGCTGCACGGCGTGGGTCTGTGCAACAAAGTAAACGTGTAAGGCTGCACGGCGTGGGTCCGTGCAACAAAGTAAACGTGTAAGGCTGCACGGCGTGGGTCTGTGCAACAAAGTAAACGTGTAAGGCTGCACGGCGTGGGTCCGTGCAACAAAGTAAATAGTACATATAAGAATACAAATGAATTTTCAAAAATTAGATCCAACAGTAAAAAGCAGTTCAATCAATCGAGTGTGAATAATGTTAGTTGTAAGAATAAATTTGTTGTGTCTGGCCTATATCCTGCAGAAATTAGGGATAGTTTAGTTTGCAATGATGATAGCAATGAATGTGAGGAAAATATTAGTGTTGAAAATGACACTAACCTTATCGTCGATGCAAAAATTAACGCTTGTGTTGGTGAGGTATTGTTCGACAGTGGCACAGAAATCTCGCTGATGGACGAGCGGTTCCTAGTGAGGCACAAAAACCACTTTAAAAAAATCCCAATTCTGCCGGTAAATCACAAAATTATAAAATCAGCGACGGATGAGTCGCAGATGGTTGACAAACAAGCACTTATAACAATATCCATACAGGGAGTAGAAATAGAAATCACGGTACTTATTATTAAAAAACTTGTATATGATATTATTTTGGGAGTCGACACTTTAAATAAACTGCACGCTACCATTGAGTTTCCAAACAAAACAAAGTGTACAGTTAATAATAATCGACACAATATCAGATTGGGACGCAGGAGGGGTAAGGAGGGGTCCGTATGTAAGCCGTATACATTAGCTCGACCGGCTGTTCAACAAGCCGATAAGATAACACATAACTCACTGACCCACAGTAGTCAGGTAATGGGCAGCGAGCAAAACAAACTACAACGTGTGCTAGATAAATTCGGATCGGTATTTTCAAATAAATCGACCACAACAAATGTATACGAGCACAAAATTCAAATCACTGATGAGAATAAATTTGTGCGGAAAACTTACCCCATCCCTCTACACTATCAACAGCAAGTTGAAGCAGAAGTCAGGGAAATGCTTGAGAGTGGCGTGATAGAACGCACATATAGCAACTTTCTGAACCCTATGGTAGTTGTCAAGAAAAATACACTCGGCGGTCCCGAGTTCACCCGATCGAGCCTTTCACCGTTCAGCAGCGAAGAGCAGCTGTCTGTATCTTTCTCGCTCGGGTACACTCGGCGGTCCCGAGTTCACCCGATCGAGCCTTTCACCTCAGAGCGTGACGGATCAGCCTAACTTACTACCTACGAAAAAATGTGTGTGCGGTGCGCCAAAAGAAGTTTTCACTTCAAAAATAATGACATTAGGTTATGTCTTGACATGAGGAACCTTAACACCATTACAAAAAAATGCTACGACTGTGCTCCGAATGCGGAGAACCTGTTCGTTAAATGCCAGGGGGTTAAATATATGTCCCGCCTCGATCTCAAAAGTGGATTCTGGCATATTCCCCTTGCTAAAGAATCAAGGAAGTACACAGCATTTCTGTATCGGAATAAATGTTACCAATTCAAAGTAGTTCCCTTTGGATTAGTAACAAGTTTAGGCGCCATGGTCAGGTGTTTGGAATTAGCTTTGGGTCCTGAGGTGGAAGATTTTGTTAACGTATTCGTGGATATTTTGATTATATCCAAATCTTTCAAAGAGCATATCCAACACCTCGAAATCGTATTTCAAAAATTAAAAGACGCTAACCTGACCCTCAACCTTGAAAAATGCGAGTTTGGTAAATCGCAGATTAAATTTTTAGGACATATAATTTCGGCGGATGGTATAACAACAGATCCTGAAAAAATACAAGCAATCATGGAGTTCCCGAACCCCAGGAAACCTAAGGACATCAGAGCGTTCCTCGGTCTGACGGGTTATTTCCGACGTTTTACTCCTGAGTATTCTGAAACAATAGAGCCGTTGCTGGAACTGTTATGTAAGAATACAAAATGGAGATGGGAGGAGCGTCACGAGCATGCCTTTAACGCAACCAAAGACCTGTACAGCAGAAACCTTCACGTATTCCATCCCGAGAAGGACGGCACGTATGTCTTAAATTGCGACGCCTCGGATTATGCCATCGGAGGAGTACTCTACCAACGAAATGAAAAGGGTGAGCACAAAGTGATCGCTCACAGCAGTAGATCACTAAAAGGGGCTGAACGCAACTACTTCACTTCGGAGAAGGAAATCTTGGCCTTAGTATACTGCATCAGCAAGCAGGGCCGGCCTAAGGCGTGTGCGACGTGTGCGGTCGCACACATGCGATTTTGGGAGGGGCGCCGAGATGAGAAAAAATATAAAAAAATAATATGGTAAAAATTTAAATTTTTATGTAATTTTGAATGCAAATTAACCATTTGAATATGTTAATAACTTTTGTTCAACAAATAAAATGTTGCTTGAAAGTACAGTAAAGAAAGGTCAGTTAATTCATAATTGTTTTGGGTTCCAACAAAATTATTATTTTTTTGGAGGGTTTTCTATACCCATTTTCATTGTAAGGGGCGCCAAAACTCATTCTTGTACACACAGCATTTTGCTCTTAGCCCGGCCCTGTCAGCAAGTATCGTTACTGCCTGGTTGGGCAACATTACAAAATCCTTTCGGACAACCAGGCCTTATCGTTCATGCTGCGCTGCAAGTTGGCTAATACTCGCATATCCCGTTGGATCATGGCCATCCAGGAATATGACTTCACGATTAAGTACTGTGTAACGAGCAAAAAATTTAAAATTTTTTAAATTTTCACCTCGACGGAGTGCGTTCACACGAAGCGGTGTCAACGACTTATAGTTGACGCAATAAATAAAGCGTAATGAGAAGATGTCAGAGCAGCGTCGCTAACTAGACAATAGAAAGACGTTAAGTTCGACTCGGCTATAGAAATTGGTTGCACAAGATGACAGGGAAAGTTTAGTTCAGAATTATTGCTCACTACCGCTGTAACAATGTAGGCGAGGACATTCACACTTGTACTGAGAAAGGTGGCAGATGTTCGACCAAGTTACGTCAGTATACGATAGACGACAAAAAGAGGGAAACTACATGTTACAATGGAACGGATGCACTGCACCTTAAGAAACAATACGAAGGCAGAGATCAGACAAAAACTCAAGTCATGTTACGCAGCTGGAGTTATCGTCTAAGTGCCAGACAGGATTTACGAGTGGAAAGTTGGGGTGACTTCACCAGCCAGCAGATGTCCAAAATTATTAATAGCTACAAAAAAGGGGTATGACACAGAACAATACTTCGGGAGAACCGAAAGTACAGATAATGGCAATCTAGAGAAACACTGAGTTTACTTCAGACAATGGGTTGATAGACAAGCGTATAATAGCTAAAGTTTCTACGAAAAGGGTCAACGTTCGACAGAGCACAATCGGGGGAAGTCTAAGAACCTATCAGAAGCCCAGAGCCACGGAGAAAACTTGTAGAGAGGACTGTTTCCATAGCAACAGAAACGAAGAACCTATCGGAAGAACGATGACGGAGGGTCTTGACATAGTGGGACAAAATATTCCAAGAAAACTCAAAACTGACCAATCACGAATAAAGAAGGCGTAAACTGCGCCAGGGACAAAATTTTGAGTAGGGACGAATTAATAAAACTAGATGTCCAAGACGGGGAGGAAGCCAGTATATCTCAATTTTCCAAACAGTTTACTTTAATTGTTCGGAAGCCAGTATATTTCAATTTTTCAAGTAATACACTTTAAGTACGAAGTCAGTTTTACTCTAAGTTCTCAAGAGTATATTTAATTATTCGGAGAGATAACTCAAGTTCGGGAGTTAGTATGTCAACTCGTAATTTAGCAGACTTAGTGAAATCATCATGTCACGATAGTCAGACTTAGTAAACTTTTAATAGTGAATTTCGAAGTGCGATGTAACGGACTTAGATAAGAATTATTCAAAGCGAACAATCAGATCGTTACACGAACAAATATCACCACATATGTACTATATAAAACAGTTGAACTTAATTCAGTGTTACTACACCTTATTAAAACCATAAAGAACATGAAACATTAAACTAATTAATCAATCACACGTATATTTGATAAAACAGTGATATAAGTGGGGCTAGACATGTACAGTAACGTTAAAACGAACACACAATATACATCGTAAGATGAAGTATTTAATTGAACACTAAACATCAGTTATTTACATAAACCTACGCCAACGCGAGTGATCGGAAGTGTGTGCAAGTGTTTGTGGTATAAACGGCATTCAACGAGATGTGTCTTCATGTCATCCTCATCACTGAGACTGGACTTCACCAAAGACTAATGGATATTTCATAAATCAAGTAACCATTATTTTAATCATTACTATTTAGTTACTTCTACTGACCTGATTCTTTCAAAGAATTCATCCCTGAGAAATTATTAATAAACGCAATGAATCTAAAAAAAAATTTAGAGTGTGTGCTTAAGACCGCACGGCAGAAGTGAAAACTTCATTGGCAATCGCAATCAATTTATATATATATATATAGTAAATAATATTATGTATTATGTAGTATTATTATGGATCGTATTAGTAGAATAAATGAGAAACAAGTCAGAAATTAAAGTTATTATTTATTTAATTCTATATAAATCAAATTATTTATTTTCGTTTTCGTATTCTACAAAGGATACAATGGGTTTGTGATAACTAAAATAAGAAATAAATACTTTCGATTGAATTTTACTTATATATCTAGAAATATATATATGTATATATAAACGTGAAGTGACTTACCTATACGAACGAATCACTCTTTATAATAATAATATTTATTTAATATGGGAAAGTAAATGCTAACAAATAACAAAAGTGAGGTTAATTCTTAATTATATTATATATACATATATTTATATGTATGCATGTATGTATATATATGTATATATAAACATGAAGTGACTTACCTATACGATCGAATCACTCTTTATAATAACAATAACAATAATTATGTTTTTTATAATGTTTAATGTTTATAATGTTTTTTCAATATATAATATTAGCACGATAAACCACTAACTACACACACTAACCTCACAATGTAAACCAAATAATTGTTAAAATAATTATTATTACGTACCAATAATAACTATTAAATTAATAATGACAATTATTACGTATTAATTGAATATACTAAACACAGCGACACAACAGCGAAGAGAATAAAAGTTAGGTTAATTTTTAATTATTATATACATATATTTATATGTATGCATGTATGTATATATAAACGTGAAGTGACTTACCTATACGAACGAATCACTCTTTATAATAATAATATTTATTTAATATGGGAAAGTAAAAGCTAACAAATAATAAAAGTGAGGTTAATTCTTAATTATATTATATATACATATATTTATATGTATGCATGTATGTATATATATGTATATATAAACATGAAGTGACTTACCTATACGATCGAATCACTCTTTATAATAACAATAATAATTATGTTTTTTATAATGTTTTTTCAATATATAATATTAGCACGATAAACCACTAACTACACACACTAACCTCACAATGTAAACCAAATAATTGTTAAAATAATTATTATTACGTACCAATAATAACTATTAAATTAATACTGACAATTATTACGTATTAATTGAATATACTAAACACAGCGACACAACAGCGAAGAGCAGCTGACTGTATCTTTCTCGCTCGGGTACACTCGGCGGTCCCGAGTTCACCCGATCGAGCCTTTCACCGTTCAGCAGCGAAGAGCAGCTGTCTGTATCTTTCTCGCTCGGGTACACTCGGCGGTCCCGAGTTCACCCGATCGAGCCTTTCACCTCAGAGCGTGACGGATCAGCCTAACTTACTACCTACGAAAAAATGTGTGTGCGGTGCGCCAAAAGAAGTTTTCACTTCAATTAGAACTAAAAACGTAATTAGTGAATATATTAACAAAAAACTATCTGGGATTAATGAACGCATTAATAATTAGAATATGAATTGTTATCTTATTTGATTT
Organism: Magicicada septendecula; assembly: GCA_034769895.1. Classification (NCBI taxonomy): domain Eukaryota; kingdom Metazoa; phylum Arthropoda; class Insecta; order Hemiptera; family Cicadidae; genus Magicicada; species Magicicada septendecula. The sequence continues at coordinate 323,324,201 of CM068376.1, read as the reverse complement.
ATATATGTATGTATGTTTTCTTTGTTTCAGCATATATTAAAACATGAATTTGTTCTTATAAATATGTATGTATTTACAGGTACATCGACGTTTCATATGTATGATTATAATTTATTGTGAATGATAAATAAACTAGTAATTTAAGTTGATCCTATATATGCGTTTATTATTACCACAGATAACCCAGATATTAACTTAATTTTTGAACAAAATATAAAGTAGAATTTTAAGAGTTTCTTTTGTTCAGTAAAGTAAATGAATTGACAATATTAATTTATTAAATGATATCGAGTATTTTGTTTATGAATAATCAGAATAGTTATACATTATATTAAATGGCGCTTCCTACCTGGGGCATAGATAACAAAAAGTAATAGAGAAAATTTAATTATGCATATTTAGTGTAAACAATAAAAGATTACCCTTTATTATCATTGTATTAAATAGCTGCATAACGCGCGGCGCAAGGCCAGCGAGAACAAAACGGCGGACACGTTAAGCCGATACCCTCCGGTAATGGAAGAGCGACATGCTTCAAATAATAAAGAAGTACAAATTCTGGCTGTTAAATACAAGATAGAAGATAGTCTTAAGAATAAGTTAAAAAATATGGGTACGGAACAGCAACGGGACACCAAATTAAACCAGATCAGTAACGCGATCCGGATCCAAGAAAACCCCAAATACAAAATATATAAAAACGTGCTGTATAAAATTGTTAATGGGGGTTGGAAAATCATGGTGCCTGACGCGATGGTGGAAGACCTTACCTGGATGTGTCACGAGAGCCTAGCACATGCGGGGGCTTATGTTACCTAGCAATGCGGGAGGATTTTGTATGGCTAAATATGGCCAGGAAAGTAAAGGCCATACTTCGCACATGCCACGCCTGCCAAACTGCGAAATATCCCAACCAACATACCCAGGTAGAAATGGGTAACACTGTGGCAAGGAATAAAAACGACCTAGTCTGCATTGATAACTTTTTAGGTCCACTTCCGCGGGCGGCGCGTGGGATGAAGAACCTTGTGGTTTGTACCGATGCCTTCAACAAGCATGTCAGCCTGTACGCCATCGGTAGATCGACAACATCGGCTGTACTGAACATCATATTAAATAAATACATACCGAAAATGGACCCATAAAAAAAATACTATCGGATCAGGGTAAACAGTTTACGAACATCAAGTGGCACTCTGAGCTAGAAAAACACGGTGTCCAGACTGTACTGACAGCGATCCGGAGACCGCACGGAAACCTGGCTGAACGCGTGAATAAGGAGTTGGGACGATTATTCCTGACATATTGTAATGTTAACCAGAGTAAATGGCCGGAATTCCTGGAATTTTTCGAATCTGCCATAAATGGCAATTACAATTCGACTACAGGATATACCCCAAATGAACTCCAAACCGGAGCGATGCCAGGACGGATCTGGGAAGGGCACATCGAAAGGATATCGACTCAGAATGTGCCGATACCAGTCGAAATAAAAAAACTTGAGGCGAGGCGACGTATTAAAAAGTGTGCAGAAGAGCGCACGGAAAAGTTTAATGCCGAACATAAGCTGGTGAGTTTCAAGACTGGGGAGAGAGTGCTTTTGCGTGCATTGAATGTTGGGAGAAGGGAGGACAACACAGCCGCGAAGTTTTTCAGGCTATACAATGGTCCTTATACCCTATCTGAGCAGGTTGGAAAGAATACGTTCATATTAACCAACCCCAACACGAACCGTGCGATTGGTAAATTTCATGCTTCATCGCTGAGAAAGTATTATACAAAAAATCTATAAATAAACGTAAATAAATGTCAGGATATAGGATGTACGAATGTGTAGCTTTATTTAAAATACGTCAGTTCAGGTATAAATATTATATGTAGGGTGATTCTGTGAATGAGCGATAATCTAGTAGAGATAAGGAATGCAGTCTGTTGTGTAACACGCCAGGGTTTGCGGTGTTTACATTGTGACCTTGCCCAATTGCTACCTGCTTGTCAAGAACATGTGTATTTATTATGGTTTAAAGGTCATTGTTGCCACTTGTCTTTGGTCTATTTATTTGTTCTGTCAAGTTGACAGTTATGGAATGTTAGTATTGCAAAGAAGGTGTTTATTTGATTTTGTGTTTGAGAGTATTAGTGTTATTATTCATAGGGTTAGGAAATTGTTTTGGATGTATCAAGAACAAAAAATTTATTTTGTTAGTCAACTAAAAAAAAAAAAAAAATTAAATGTGGGAAGGGGTTTAATCCTGCAATGAAACACAGGATCCTGATAAGCAGTGCAGGCTTGTGTAATACACAGACGATAAACATTCATGTTTCAATTTGTAGTTTGTTAGGTTTGGTTTTTTGTGGTATAAGTTTTGTATTTTAGAAAGGATAAGGAATTAGGATTAGTCAAACTGTGTATTATTTTATGTGTTATTTATTCATGTACCATGTCAGTGGAAATGTGCGCGCGTGCGCGAGTGATAAACGTTTTCCCGGCTGTGCGTGATATAATTATCGTATCGTTGTGACACTTGAACTGAACATAAACTACTATATTAGCTACAGTTCCTGTATGTTTCCTAAGCTTAAAATGACGTTAAAATATAAAGTTTGTTGTAAAAAGCATTTCTACGTGAGATAAAGGCATTCAGAGATTACCATCTATGCATGCTCTTGCAAATTCGATGCACTTTATGGCATGAAACACTGCCGAGTCATGTGCAAAGTAACCATGTGACTTCTTTCCACCAATAAGAAGCTGGAAGGCAGTCGGAATTTTCTTAAGCCTGTGGCTGCACAATTAGTTCTTCTCGTCTAGCTATCACGATCGGAACGTGCAATTCTTGTGCAAGATTTTCCGCTTGCAAGAATTTGTTAAGTCTTTTCGGCGGTAGTAACGAGTGTGAAGGCTCAGAACTGTTTGTTTAATACATCTCTACACACGGTATTGTTATTATAACATAGCGTGTATAAATAAGTGAACTTGAACTGTGTTACTGTGTGAGGTATTCTGCAGTACCAGTAGTATTTCATAATTTACTTATTAATAAAATATTGCCATCATTAGTTTCCGCGTGAGTGGAAGATTTCCGCATAGGGAGGTCTGCTGATCGTGGTAGACCCAGTGTTACGCGTGGACACTTGAAGAGTCCGGATTGGTATAAGCTTAATATACCGTTTCTAAGTAATACCCACTGTGACCTGAGATACTTATGAATTGTAAATACTGTATAAAATTTCAGAAGTAGTATCCCTAGAACCGGTGTTTGTGTGCGAAGCGTCAGTGTAACGTTGGAACTCCAGGACACCAGCCCAGCTGGAAGCGTCACCAGGGTGAACCATCTGTCATCGTACGCCACGCCTGACGACTCCATGATACAGCAAAGCCCCCCCTCCTTATATATATATATTACATTTAATATTTATACATAAATTTACCTCAAGATGTTATTTTTCTATTTGGAACATGTTTCGGGTACTATCTTGTACCCATCCTCAGCCTTCCGGTTTTTTTTGTCTGGTGAAGTACATATGTGTTGTTGGTTGACTATTGTGGCTTCCTGTTGGCTTCCGGTATTTCAAGTTGGTTTTATTGTGTGTGATTGTGGTGTTTTTTTTTTTTTTTTTTTTTTTTTTTTTTTTTTTTTTTTTTTTTTTTTATCACACACAATAAAACCAACTTGAAATACCAGAAGCCAACAGGAAGCCACAATAGTCAACCAACAACGCATATGTACTTCACCTGACAAAAAAAACCGGAAGGCTGAGGATGGGTACAAGATAGTACCCGAAACATGTTCCAAATAGAAAAATAACATCTTGAGGTAAATTTATGTATAAATATTAAATGTATTATATACATCAAGAAATGGACTGTAGCAGAAAGTGATTGAAATATATATATATATATATTATAACTACACTTCTATGCGTTATTGTAATGTAATGTTGTGTGTGAGTACCCACCTGCTGTCTGATCTTGCAGATTCTTCCGACTAGGGCGTGTGGATTTTGGATTTGAAGTTCGCAAGCTAGTAATCTCAAATTATTACAACAACACACAAGATAAGTTACTTTAAAGGGGGAGAGTTTTGTGAGACTGGTAGGCTTTATCGTACAACAATAAAACACTGTTATATGGGGTAATAAAACATTGTTTATTACACCAACAACACACAAGAATAGAATGGTTATAATCTTATGAATTTTCTTATAGTCTATACAATGAATCGATGTTTTTCGATTGTCTAATAGTTGAAAGAAACTGAACTCGTTCTTTGCGAGTTAATTGCAATTTAAATTTGACTTTATTACTTGATTTGAATTTAATTAAATTTATTTAATTAATTTGAATCTACGTGTTCATGAAACAAAATATAAAACTCTAAAATTAATTTGCATAATTAGTTAAAATAAATTAGACGTGACAGTCTAGTTCACGTTATTTCATTTCTAGTGATTCTACTTCTGATCTACTGCAGTATGATCTAAGATTAGATTGTCAGTTAAGATTTGTATAGCGCTTTTATACTACTTCTATTTCTTAACTATAACTTACTAAAGCCTTAAACTGCTATACAGATTATCACAACGAATTTACTTTTTAATTACTAGAGTCTTTGCTTTCTGTTTGTTTGGCACCTGAATTATTTGAATTACAATGTTTTAATTGAAAAATTGAAAATTTTATCTGAAAAATAAATAAATAGATTTTGCTTTCCTGTTACTGAAGAGGATGTCGTCCCGATTTGTCCCTCGTCGATTCGAGTCCTTGGTTAGAGAAAGTAATCTGCTTAGAACTGCTGGATTCGGTCGTGGAGTTCAAAATTCGGCAACACTCTGCTTCCCTGCTGTTTGTGAATATTTTAACGTCTGCTGTTGTCTGCTGGAACTGCTTCCTGTTCTCCGTCGATTTGCACGTTGCACGTCAGCGAGTGGGTGTGTGTGCTTCGTTCGGGCGGTCGCTCTGCTCGTCAGCTGTTAACCAATGATTTAGACGGCCTCTCTGCTGTATTCTTGAAGTCTGGTCTTGAAGTCGGGTGGATCTCTTGCGTGCTTATGACTAACTGGTAGTACACAATAAGCTTGGTTGATGTCTTGAAGAGTATCTCGCCTTTACACAACAATTACGAGCTATACAGATGATCTGTATTTAGTGTGTTCGTAATTGCGTGTGTGTTGACCACGTAGAGTCTTCTTGTTGATCTTCACCACTTTGGCTACTAGACGATCGAAGGACTACGTCTTAACTTCGTGAGTACTGACAGAAGAGTGATTTTTCCACCAGAAAACATCGCACTGGCCGGGGCTGCATGCAATGATTTCATTGGTCGACGCACTCTCCCTACTACATAAAATTTAGAATTCCCTTAGTCCGTGAGAATGAAGTCTGGTTCCCACAGACGGAGAATAGAATTATTATCTAATATTTAATTATCCGCCGGAACCACTTTGTCGCTCAGGATATCCTGTACTTATTTAATTTTGCAATAACTTGGTTGCAAATCAAGTTGTGTGAAATCTAACATATACAATCTGTCACAAATTATTATCTTTATAACATACTAAAATCTCATTACTGTAACTCTATTTTAACAGAAGTTATTTAATTATTTTAATTAACTCTTTCATTTGTTAATTATATTGCATCAAATTTGCACACGTCATTATTAATATCTCGGCAAACATTTTGGCTATATTAGATTTCGCCTTTATTTATTAGTTTCCGAGATATTAATAATTAACAGTTTGGGTGTGGTCGCTTCCTTGTACAGCGAACTGATTACATAACGACTACGTGTGCGTTGCTTTACACAGCATTATTTTCAATGCGCTACATTCAAATGGAGTTTTAACTGTTAATTTTTATTTAAATATGGTTTCAGCATGCGGTAAACATATAACCCCAAATAGTTAATATTTGGTTCCGTTATAATATATATATATATATATATATATATAGACTATTATAACGATTCATAATAGCGTCCTATCTGAGCATTATATGAAAGAGATAGACGGTACAGGTGTAGTGCCGTAAGATAGAGAGAGAGCGTATAATCGCAGCCATCTCACTCTAACCACGTCACCGCTACAGTAGAATCCAGTTCAAACAGGTAATTTTACTCAAAGCGAATTATCAGTTCAACCTGCGATAACTTCAAAAGTTATAAATATACGGCAATTCTGAAAACAGCATTGTATTCAGCAAGAAAAGCTTTATAAGTAGCCGCAAGCTCAGTTAATATAATTAACAAATAAAGAAGTTATACGGATGACGCACGCCAACAGGAATAACGAGAGAATTATGCTACGTAGGAATAAGGTGTTCACACACACACACACACACACAGATAAAGACCTAAGCAACAACATTCTGTGGTCAGAACTTTGGAAACACATTTGCAAATATATGGAATCAATCGATTTGCAAATACAGGAAGTACGATTTTGACAAGAATTTCTATGCCGTTTGGAACCTGTCATGGAGTGTTTGAGCGACTTGTTTGAGATTGTCGAAACTGGAAAAACGCATGATTTATATGTACAACCAATCAGCAGCCCGTATTTAAAACAGACACCAGCTAAAAGCGAGGGGTAACATCACTCTTTGTTCGGTACTGAAACACACTAGACGTGTATAATTCACATACAAAAATTTTTAAATTACACAACAGTGCAAATTCAGTTCTAAATCGAGAAGTAGTCCGCAGTGCAGATGAATTAACAACATTCAATAACACTAGCTGCGTAAAAAACCGTTAATTAATTAATTAATCAATCAGCCATGAAGGACCTGTGCTACAGAAGGCTACAGCATCTGTAATTGCCAGGGCATCTTCCACAACATTGATCAACCCATTCTTCTGTGCAACACCATCGAAAGGAGGACCTCTACAGATTCCTATCTTCGGTCAACGCATCAAAACAGTAAGAAATAGATTCATTGACCAATTATATAAGCGCTAAACAAATAATAAAACAATAAACAATTTTAAAAAGACACTAAGAAAAGCACACATTGTATTTTAACTATAAGGTTAGTTCTAATATAGGATAGGAGTGTTGAATGGAAAGTGGTGTGTAGTATTGGACGTGCAAATTATTGCAGACCTGTTCTTTAGCACTGGTTTGGGAGATAGAAATCTCTTAATCAAACCAGATAAGAGCTAGAGGTCGTTTGAGCGTCTTAATCATTACTTTCCACACTCACTCAATAATTATAAGGATAGGGTATAATTAAGTCCTACCATTAATAATTTAAAGTTTAAAAATCATTTATTAAAACATTAAATATAATAATCAAGCAAATCTTAAAGTCTCATTTGTAATGATTCCCCTTGAAAACCACAATCACTGAACGAATCCTGAGAAAGAGTGTCTCCATGCGCTGAGCTAAGCTGAAACCGTGTCATTTGTATCTGGGATTTGTTCTGGCGCCCAGGTAAAGTAATATCACGGGTAAGTAACTTTTTATCTAACATCACAAATATTAGATAATTGTGTTAGAAGAGAGGGAGCGTTGTATAGATTTGTCGCCGCAACTTTAGGGGCACGATTAAAGCACCAAATTCATATGTAAAATTAAGTTAGATATAGATTTGGCGTGGCCAACTATGGGGCTCGATTAAACTCACAAAATTATATAAATAAAGTTATATAATTTGGCGTTGCTTTTACCCAAGTGATAATTAAATTGTAGTATTAATAAATTTGAAAAGAAAGTGGAATTCAAGGTTACAAATAACTATTAAATAATTGTTAAATTTAATTTGTTAAAAATAAATTGTAAAAATGGCAAAATCATCAGCAGTAGATATGGCAGCAATTGAGCAAATGTTTAAGCAGTTGACTACTAAAATGGATGAAACTAATAATAAAATCGAAAATACAAATAGTAAAATTGATAATACAAGTAGTCAATTAAATAATAAAATTGAAAAAATTGAAAGTAAAATTGAAAATACAAATATTAAGATTGATGAAAATAATAAAAGTTTAGAAGAAAGTAATCAAAAATTAATAACAGATGTTAATAATAAAATTGAGCAAACTAATAAATATTTGTCCAGTGAAATGAAACAAATAAACGAAAATTTGTCTAGCCAAATAGAACAAAGTAGTTAAGAGGCTACATTTAAAATAGATGAAGAAATAGCAAATTTAGCTATTAACTTAGCGGGTAAAATAGATGAGAGTAATAATAGATTTGATAAGCATACCGAAGAGGTTAAAACTACCTTAGAAGAGTTTAGAAAACAAGTAAACACTAATTTTTGCCGTCAAGACGAAAAGCTAAATAAATTTAGAAATGAATTACATGAAAGGTTAGAACAGAAAGTAACCCTCATTAATCAACAATTCAGTGAAGTAACAGCTGAACTAAAAACACAAACACTTCTAAATAAAGAAGAAATCGAAAATACTAGGGAAGAGTGTACCCAACTGGGTGTAAATATTAATGAAGTTAAGAAACAGGTAGAGAGTAAGGCTAACAGTGACGAAGTACATAAAAAGGTGGAACAACAGTTAAAGGTAATGCGGGATGATCTGACTAAAGCAATGAAGTCACAGCAAACCAAAGTAGTGAGGTGTGGCAGCTATAAGGAAGAACCGGAAAACCTTGCATTTTCAGGTAACCCACATGAGAATCCTGTGGAATTCCTAAAGCTGTTTGAAGCGTATGTAACTCGTGTAAATCCACTGATGGACGACGAGGATAAGAAGGACATGTTAAGCTGATTTCTCAAGAATTGGGCAGGTATGTGGTGGACAGTCATCTCAGACAGAGTCCAAACCTACTCAGACTTCAGAGAAAAATTTCTAGCTCAGTACTGGAATGTTGAAATACAAAGAAGGGTACGTGATCATTTAGAATTTGGTAAGTATCACCTGTCAATGAATATGACAACTACCAATTATGTGCTAAATGTAATGGTGCAAGTTAAACATCTAACACCACCAATAGAAGAGAGAGACCTAGTATATAAGCTAGCGCGTCATTTCTCAGAACGCACTAGAGTAGCAACCATTACTAGAGGAGTGGATACTTTAGAGAAGTTCATTATGGTTGTAGATGAAGTGTCAAGATTTAGAGAGGGACCTACAGCGTGTAAGTAATCAGCTGAGTAACTACTCTAGAGGCGATCAGCAAGAACCAACGTTCTACTCAAATAAGAGGAGAGATAATGAACGTATGAAAGAAAAAAGGTTTACCCCATATCCGGGTAATAAACCACAAAATAGACAGGAAGTGGAGGATAAAGGTAGGAGTAGAAGTGTAGAAAATAAGTCTAATAAAGGGTATAAAGCGTGTAAAACAACTATAACCTCTACCGAGCAGCAACCGTCGACTAGTAAAATGAATACGGGAAACGGGAAGCCACTGCAGGTAGAAAAGAAATAAAACTAAACCTACCATTACCTGCAGTGAAATCACAAAGGAAAACAGGTAGGAAGAACGTAGCTAATAATATAAAACAAGTGAGTGATAGGGAGTTCTTGTTAAAAGAGGAGCAAGAAGTGGGTAGAAACCATTATCCTGAATGTCCGGAAATAATTTGTAAGATCAGTAATCTACTGGTACGAGCGCTTATTGACACTGGCAGTGAAGTTACCTGTGTTAGCTCAAAGTTTGTAGATAACTATCAGTTGCGAAATTGTCCCAGACTACCCGTAAAACATTGTAATGTACAGGGAGCCACTGGAGCCGAAATGCAAAAGATAACTGAACAAATATATTTACCTGTCAGTTTAAATGGTAACCAAACCCAAATTGTAGCTCTAATAGTCCCTAAACTCATTCATGATTGTATTATTGGGGTAGATACGTTGCTTGAATGGAAAGCAAAAATAAATTTTAAAAGAAATACGATTACTATGGAAATAAATGCTAATAAAATAAATGTAGGTATTAAAGAGTTTAAGCATTGGAACTCGGTAAGTGTCGTAAAAGGGTATATAGAGAAACCTGTAGTTGACGTTAGGAGTGACCAGCACTGTATTGATAATACTCCAGAAATCAATATTGGGACTGAGTTGAATAACAGAACAAAATTCAGCAACTCGTTGGTGCGTATAGTGATGTGTTCAGAACAGAGCCTGGAAGAGCTAGGTTCTATGAACATCAGTTGACACTAACTGAAAATGCATCATTTGTACAAAGGACTTATCCAATCCCTCTACATTATAGAGATGAAGTGGAGAAAGAGATCCAACAAATGTTAGCGAATGGAGTTATAGAGAGAGCAAGTAGTCCCTATATACACCCTTTAGTAGTAGTCACCAAGCCAAATGGGAGTATCCGATTATGCTTAGATGCTAGGAAATTAAATTCTTTATTAGTACCAGATTACGAGTGCGCTAGGAGTGTGGAAGAATTGTTTCAAAAATGTAATGGGGTTAAGTATATGACCAAACTGGACTTAACATCAGGTTTTTGGCAAATTCCCATTAGAACTTGTGATAGAAAGTATACGGCATTTTTGTGTAAAAATAAGTGCTACCAATTTAAAGTGGTACCTTTTGGCCTGAGCACCAGCTTAGCAGCAATGGTAAGGTGTTTAGACAGTGCCTTAGGTAATGAGGTAGACAAGTATACATTAGTGTTCGTAGATGATATTCTATGTGTGTCACAAACATTCGAGGAGCACTAAAAACATTTAAAGAATATTTTTGAAAAATTAAGATCAGCAAACATGACGCTGAATCTAAGGAAATAAGAGTTTGGTAAGGAGGAAATTAAGTTCTTAGATCACCGAATCTCAGTGGAAGGCATAACCACGGACCCAGAGAAGGTAAAAGACATACAAGAATTTCCAACTCCAAAGAACTGTAAGCAGCTAAAGTCATTTCTAGGTTTAGCTAACTACTATCAAAAGTTTACGAGTAAATACGCGGAAAGTACTGTTTCATTGTTAAAGTTGTTAAATAAAGGTATTAAATGGAAGTGGACAAAGGACCACGATGAAGCACTGCAACAAGTGAAAAGTCTTTTTATAAATACTGTTGTATTAAATCACCCAAAAATAGGAGAAAGATTTTACTTGCAAACAGACGCCAGCAATATTGCTATTGGAGCACACTTGTATCAGATCGATGAGAAGGGCAAAAAAAAACGGTATTAGGATTTGTAAGTCGCACACTTAAAGGGGCAGAATTAACCTATTTTACGACAGAAAAAGAGCTATTAGCGATAGTACATAGCCTGTCAAAATTTAGAAGTTATATTCTGGGTGCTAAACTTACTATAATCACCGACAATAAGGCGTTAGTGTTTTTATTAAAGTGTAAATTGCTAGGTGCTCGTCTGACTCGTTGGATATTGGCTATACAAGAGTATCAATTTGAAATACAGTATTGCAAAGCGAAAGACAACTTAGTAGCAGATGTAGTCAGTTGAAATCCACCATTAGAAAACAACATGGAAACAGGTAATATTAAATATAGTAGCAATGATATTGGTATTTACGCGGTAAAACATATAACAAAACCTGAAGTAGTTAGACGACTTAAGGAAATAGGGACTCATCAACAACAAGACCCTAGGATTAGTGTAACTTGGAGGAGTGCAGTTACCAACTCCAAACCAGGATTTTCTATATACGACGGTAAGCTATATAAGCTATGTTCCCATAGGAGAAAGTATAAACAAAATATAGACCCATAAAGAAATAATAATTTGAGCCATAAGGTATGAGAGTCAAACCTGGTCAAATAAAATAAATAAATAATTGTTTTGAATCTATATTAATAATAATATAAAAAAATATTATTTAAATAAATGTAGAATTTTTATTTAAAATATTGGCATTAATTAATCCAAAATGATGATTAAAAATGATCATATAAATTTCCAATATACCATGTTAGGTTAAGAAACATTGTAATCTTTAGTTATAAGATAGATGTAAATAACATTGTATAAGTGCAAGTTTTGTGCGGGAAAAAGTGCTAAAGTAAATGTGCAAAATTTTTTAATCAGTGTAAAACTGTACGTTAGAAAAAAATTAATGATTTAAATAATCAATTTTTTTATACCAAGTGGGGGTATATATAACGATTCATAATAGTGTCCTATCTGAGCGTTATATGAAAGAGATAGACGGTACGGGTGTAGTGCCGTAAGATAGAGAGAGAGCGTATAATCGCAGCCATCTCACTCTAACCACGTCACCGCTACAGTAGAATCCAGTTCAAACAGGTAATTTTACTCAAAGCGAATTATCAGTTCAACCTGCGATAACTTCAAAAGTTATAAATATACGGCAATTCTGAAAACAGCATTGTATTCAGCAAGAAAAGCTTTATAAGTAGCCGCAAGCTCAGTTAATATAATTAACAAATAAAGAAGTTATACGGATGACGCACGCCAACAGGAATAACGAGAGAATTATGCTATGTAGGAATAAGGTGTTCACACACACACACACACACACACAGATAAAGACCTAAGCAACAACATTCTGTGGTCAGATCTTTGGAAACACATTTGCAAATATCTGGAATCAATCGATTTGCAAATACAGGAAGTACGATTTTGACAAGAATTTCTATGCCGTTTGGAACCTGTCACGGAGTGTTTGAGCGACTTGTTTGAGATTGTCGAAACTGGAAAAACGCATGATTTATATGTACAACCAATCAGCAGCCCGTATTTAAAACAGACACCAGCTAAAAGCGAGGGGTAACATCACTCTTCGTTCGGTACTGAAACACACTAGACGTGTATAATTCACATACAGAAATTTTTAAATTACACAACAGTGCAAATTCAGTTCTAAATCGAGAAGTAGTCCGCAGTGCAGATGAATTAACAACATTCAATAACACTAGCTGCGTAAAACAACCGTTAATTAATTAATTAATTAGTTAGTTAATTAATCAATCAGCCATGAAGGACCTGTGCTACAGAAGGCTACAGCATCTGTAACTGCCAGGGCATCTTCCACAACATTGATCAACCCATTCTTCTGTGCAACACCATCGAAAGGAGGACCCCTACGGATTCCTATCTTCAGTCAACGCATCAAACAGTAAGAAATAGATTCATTGGTCAATGAAATAAGCGCTAAACAAATAATAAAACAATAAACAATTTTAAAAAGACACTAAGAAAAGCACACATTGTATTTTAACTATAAGATTAGTTCTAATATAGGATAGGAGTGTTGAATGGAAAGTGGTGTGTAGTATTGGACGTGCAAATATTGCAGACCTGTTCTTTAGCACTGGTTTGGGAGATAGAAATTTCTTAATCAAACCAGATAAGAGCTAGAGGTTGTTTGAGCGTCTTAATCATTACTTTCCACACTCACTCAATAATTATAAGGATAGGGTATAATTAAGTCCTACCATTAATAATTTAAAGTTTAAAAATCATTTATTAAAACATTAAATATAATAATCAAGCAAATCTTAAAGTGTTATTTGTAATGCTTCCCCTTGAAAACCACAATCACTGAACGAATCCTGAGAAAGAGTGTCTCCATGCGCTGAGCTAAGCTGAAACCGTGTCATTTGTATTTGGGATTTGTTCTGGCGCCCAGGTAAAGTAATATCATGGGTAAGTAACTTTTTATCTAACATCACAAATATTAGATAATTGTGTTAGAAGAGAGGGAGCATTGTAATATATATATATATATATATATATATATATATATATATATATATTAGGGAAGTAGGTATTTTTAATTTTGTCGTAGTAAGAACTTGATAATGGTTGCAAAACCGAAAGGCCTCGTTCGAGGGAAAATTGTACATAGCAGAGAAGCAACAAAATACGACAAAATATCAAGTTTTGGTTATCCGAAACCGCCCCCCCCCCTTTGTTTCAGTTACCAGAGGTTCTACTGTATTTCATAAAGACACTATAATTGAGTCCTTCAGTCTTTCGACTGGTTTGTACCCTCCCCGCATATATCCATGGTGCATGTGTTATGGACTCTCTCACAGGTATATGGGACCTACAGTTGAATGCCGGATCCGAACGGCATAGTTGGGGAGGGTTTATACTAGGCAGGATACCTCTCGCTGTAAAGACACTAAATGTGACAAATAACAGCTGCTTTATAAAAAAAAAATGTAATGTCACTGGTTGTTATCGGCTGCTTCAGGTTTTAAGACCTCTAGACCTTACTTAAGCCTGTAAGAATAGATTTAATGATACATCTGTTTAAACCTTCTAATGGAATAACTTGGCTGGCCCTGTTCACAGTTTCCACACTTTTTATAAACTATTAGTTTCAAAATCATGAAGCTGAGAAATCTTTTTCAGTTAATACCAGCAGAAAAAATTGAAAGAAACCAGAGGTTCAGTCACATACTTCTTAAAGCATATCCATGGGGGCCTATATAACTTTCACTTTTACTTTTCGTCTAGAATGTATTCGTGTTTGAAAAGCCAAAACACTACAAAAACAAATGAATTTGATTTTATGAATTTAAAACATAATTTTCTCAAAATATCCGCAGCATTTAACTATCATCGGCTCACAATTCTACCGTACCATTGCCTTAACTCGTGTGAATGAACAGCAAACAAAAACATGTATCACTGGATTCTAGATTTGGCCAACGCATGGTAGCAATTTTGTGACAAGTCAATTACTTATTTTTTGCGTACCGTATCACTTATTATATGATATATAATTACCTTAATATCCACTTTAGTGATACACAGTTTCGTCACTGATGACGCGTTTCGGGACTAAGTCCCATCCTCATTCCCATCCTCAGATACATAATTAATAAACTAAAATATTAAAATCACGACCATGATACTGGTCAAGTCAAAAATAAATAAAATAAATTATAAATCGCATGTAATAAGTTTTGCTAACCACGGCTGGAGCTCCCGCATGTGTTCACCCGCAACCGCGATTGTCACGCGATTGAGTCGCGTGACAATCGCAGTTGCGGGTGAACGCATGCGGGAGCTCCAGCCGTGGTTAGCAAAACTTATTACATGCGATTTATAATTTATTTTATTTATTTTTGACTTGACCAGTATCATGGTCGTGATTTTAATATTTTAGTTTATTAATTATGTATCTGAGGATGGGACTTAGTCCCGAAACGCGTCATCAGTGACGAAACTGTGTATCACTAAAGTGGATATTAAGGTAATTATATATCATTGTGACAAGTCGCCTCTGTGTTCCTTTACAGAAAAATATGAAACAATTATTATGAATTGCAACAATGGGGTGACAAAGTCATAAAAGGAAATCTGCATATTTTCATTAAAAACTGTGTCCAAATAACTTATGACTCCTGTAACTTATATATAATATCATATTATCCAGAAGTGTAACACTGAGTTGCATTTAATGTAACAATCAACCACCGCTATCATATTTGTTAGCGTTTAAAGAACAGTGGTTGTCGATCGCTATAATCATGGATAATGTTATCAAACCGTTAATGTTATCACTTTCTCAAAGTCCTGAAGAGACATACACAAGTGGCTTGAAAATATACCGTTTATTGAAATCACAGCTTCTGCCAATGATATCAGTTTGCTGCTTGTACAAACTACTTTACATTTTCATAGAGCACAGTATGTACAATAAATTTAAGCAAAAATTGAAGGCAGTTACTCTTTACTCAGTGTACATTTAGACGTTCTCTCAATAGCCCTTCTACTTGTTAAAAACTTTGTCACCCACAAAGTCACACACACTCTCTGTCTTTATAACATTCGTATCACTTCTCACAGTTGGGGTACATGGCTCGTTTCAAATTTTAACTGAACCGACTTATTTATCTTACATTTCCTGTTACTACACTGTGACTTTTATCAACATGATACTGTATACTGCTCATAACTTAGTACACCTACTCATTACAAGTCTGATAACTGTCTTTTAATGATCTAAATAAATGCCCTACTGCAGTTCTCTTATCGTTTACTGTCAGTTTTGCATCGTAATTTGAACCATAAATGTTTAAAATTTGGATTTTTTGTCACCGTTATTAACTGGGCTTTGTGTTCCAAATTTTACTTTCTTACATAGAGGAATTTCCTAAAACAGAACAGCTTATTTTACTATGCTGTTAGCCTACATTATGTACATAAAATACTGTAAGACCGTAATACTTAAAACTGATGTGCCTGTAAGATACCCATCACCTTTGATTACTGTTATCATTTGGTTATTGTTATCAAAAAGGTAGTGTTCCATTGTGGTAACAAAAAAGGGTGACTACTGTATATCAAGATTCTTTGGTGACACACTAATTAATATAAACATTACTCTTTAAGATACTAATTGGGCCTACAAGGAGGTAAGAATGGATGATTTGAAAATTCATGAGTCCTGCAGCTATTTTCAGAAGGTGATGTAGTACACAACATTTGAAAACAAATCCACCATCCCACATAGAATTTGAAACCAGAGCATACTGGAACATACCATCTCACTTTGATTGCTGGTCAATATATACACAGTAAAAACTGGTGAATTTGAATGTGGTTAATTTGAATTTTTTGATAATTTTAAGAAACAGTTTCCCCCCTTGAATTCCCTACCCAAATTAATGTTAAAATTCCACGGTTAATTTAAATTTTTTCTTATAAATTCGTATACTCTTACATCACAACAAATTCTTCAAAATTACGCATTCAATAACAGTAATAATATTTAATAACTGACAATGACTATGGTGTAACAGAAGATCTAGCAATAGGCACAGAAGCTGCTAACATGATTGATAAAATTTGGAAATTTGCTGAAACTCAAGTCAATGTTACAGATTTTCATTGTTTAAATTAACTTGATGACTTTGTTTACAGTGTCAAATTACATATGAAACAAAAAAAAATTACAGACTTTTTAAAATAGTACATTTGAAATATTCTCAATCGTATTACAGAACAATCAGTTTTTTGTTTATTTAATTTATTAAATAAAATTAAGTTTCATTAGATAATTTAATAATATAGTATTTTTTATTTATTAAATAAAATTAATAAGAAACAGTTTTAACGTTAATAAGTATACACAGTACAATCTTTTAAGTTGTGTAATCTGTAACAGTGTGATTTTATATGAAATGGTATAGACAGATGTTTAACATCGTTCTTTTTAATTAATCAGGGTTCCCATAAAATTTTCAAAATTAATTTCCCTGACAGTTTCAAGAAATTTCCCTGACATGCGGAAAGTTCTGGAAGATTACACACATTTTTTTAAATAATTATTTTTTGTTAGCTAGGCCTACAATACATATATTAAATGTAAGACATAAAACACAATTAGAGTATTATTAAATATGGAAACATATACTTAAGTTTACATATCAAAAAATAAACATTGTTTTGAATATATAAAACAAATTAATATATAATTATTATTTACAGAAACGGTACTTATTTTTTATTTAAAGAATCTTCTAAGCGCCTAATTTTCAAACTGGTGTCTTCTTCTTCTTCTTCTATTTGCTGTTTCATTCGAAAAAATTTTCTCTGATCTTGTAACTTTTTAATTTCATTTTTTATTTTTAGAAGGTCTGGGCGATTGTTTTCTTAGTATTTCTTATTCCCTTTTACTTCCTCTTGATACTGTTCATATTTTTCCTGGCAGATTGTATAGCAGTAGGCTAAGCCTTTTTGAGTGATTTTAACATTTTTGAAGCCACCATAAAACTTAAGAGCATCATATACAATGCGCTGAGCAACAATACTATCCTCTTTATTTCTGTTAATCGGCATTTGTTTACTGAAAACGCTGACTCAACAGAGGCATTACCATGTGAAACAATTAGAGCCAATTTAATAACTTCCAAAAGTTCATAATACTTGAGATTTTTGTATAAAAAAGATAAACTGAAATCGTCCAATCTAATTTCAGTTTTTTCTTTGTCATTGATACAGTCATTAAAAGAATCAAAAGTGTCTTTTAATACTACCACTGGCCTCATTATAGAGCACAGAATACTGCTACTTAGCTTTTTCAGCAACATCTTCAGTAATCCTGTTTTTCTCATACAGAACTTCAAGTAAAACATTGATTCTGTTCTTTCCAATACTTGACCATTTACTTATAACTACAGAAGTTAATGTAGTCAAATATTTTAATGGACTTCTTTCCTTGATATTTTCAATAGTCTTAATAAGAAATGTTAGGCATTCCTTCTTAAATTTCATAATATCTAGCTCAGTCACTCCTTTAACCTCTGTTGACAATTTATACGTTTCAAATCCTATATCAATTTTCTTGGTTTCTATTAAACTCTCAAAGTCATTCAGTTCAATGGAAATAAGTTTACTGCTAGTGTCTGCTAACTGTAAGCAATTGGATTTGACACTACAAGCCATTAAACTTCTCATCGAATCAAGAAAATTTCAATAATAGTACAAGAAAGCAACTAACTAATCTGAAGGGAAACATGAAGGAAGGAGGAACACTGCATTACTGCCAACATAATGACACAATAAAGCAGTGACACCTGACAAAAGTGAGGGAAATTCAAATATGTTCAAACCTACCTTACATATAAAATGTAATACACTAACAACAATATAACAATACATACATATATGTACATACATAATACATACATATATGTGCATATTTTATATTGTACAGGCGGTATGTTTTATATTGTAATTAGCGTAAATAGAATAAGGAACAGTTTTATACAATTTTGTGCAAGAAAATGCAGGCTCTGTCATGTCGAGAGTGCACCTGCTTCGATAGTTAAAAATACGGCGTGTGTGTGAGCCAGTTCTGACAGACATTGAACGAAAAGATGGGGTGATCCGTTACAGTCATAATCATGTCTTAACAGGATTATAATAAATTAATTACTTGTGTTAAACCTGTAAGCAAAGACTTACGCCAATTATCAAGACACCACTATATTAAGGGATTTTTAACGAGTATGGTAATGTAAAATTATTTCCAGAGCTGCAATAATAAAGATGCTAACTAATTAATATTAATTACTAGTGTAATTGAAGAGTAATTAATATGTATGGTATATGTGAGTGACCAGAGAAAAATTACGCAAACAATGATATCGATCATGTGACGAATATGGTCATGAGTTTGTGATAATTAACCAAAAAGTGAGTGTAATAAAAAGTGATGCCTTGGCGCTGACAATCTCTAGGTTGTCGAAAGCAGGCCTGTTCCTGTCAAATCGCCACCAGTATAAATACCACTGGCAATTTTGGGCGATCACACACTCAGACTCAAGACATCTACCGACGATGTTACGCTGCCCGTTTGCAGATCGACATGGACACACACACACACTACCACACTCACACCAAGATGTAAGGAGGAATTCTGGAGCATCAACAACAACACTTAGAGACAACGACTCCAGCAGCAGAATAACCATCATCAACATCATCATACTCTCAGGATTTTGGGGACACACGCACGCGCGTGTGCGCGCGCAATGGTAACGGCAGATAAACGCAGGTGATAAAAAAAAAATTATATTTTATTGTGAAGAGAGCTCTCAAAAAGAACTTAAATATGAACAGATAATAATTAGAGTTTTAAAGTAAAATAGTAGTTAGATAAGAGAGTGTAACTTAACAACAACTTGTAGAAAAGAAATACTAATCTTTTGTTGTATTTTTTGGGTGTGTCAGTATAAATCAATAATAGATTGGAAGTAAATGTAATATTTTATTTGTTTATAGCAACAATAAATTCATTCCTGAATTTTAATATTATTTTGTTGGTAAATGAGTTGCTATCATTAATTGAGTTAATTTCAGACACACAAATAAAAAGAATTTAAATAACTTGTTTAACATGTGTGGTTAATTAATAAGATTATTTGGCTGTTTATTACTTCCATGTTCCTTAAGGAAATGGAAGTATGGTGATGGCAAAAAAAATCGTGTTCGAGATTATTGCAGATTCTGATTGTACTACACTCAAAACATGAAAAAAAGTCGTTTTTCGAAAAGTGTCTGTGTGTGTCTGTCTGTGTGTCTGTAACCTTTCTTTCTATGGCAAACGATAACAGCCGCAAATTCAAACAGAATCAAATAATTTTTTGCATACAGCCCTGATTTGTAGAGTACTCACGACCTATTGTTTTTGGTGAAGATCGGTTGAGGGAAAGGGGTAGTTTACCAGCATCGGTTTTTTTTTTTATCAAGGGTAATTTTTTTTGTTTGGCAAACAATAACAGGCGAAAATTCAAACAGAACCAAAAAATGTTTCGCATACAGCCCTGAATTGTAGAGTTCTCAAGACCTGTTGATTTTGGTAAAGATCGGTTAAGGGAAAGGGGTAGTTTACCTGCAACGTTTTATGTTTTAACAAGGGTATTTTCTATGGCAAACGATAACAGCCGCAAATTCAAACATAATCAAATAACTTTTTGCATACTGCCCTGAATTGTAGAGTTCTCAAGACATATTATTTTTGGTGAAGATCGGTTAAGGGAAAGGGGTAGTTTACCTGCAACGTTTTATGTTTTAAACGGGTATTTTCTATGGCAAACGATAAGAGCCGCAAATTCAAACACAATCAAATACGTTTTTGCATACAGCCCTGATTTGTTGAGTACTAAAGACCTATTGTTTTTGGTGAAGATCAGTTAAAGGAAAGGGGTAGATTGTCAGCCACGTTTTTTGTTTTATCAAGAGTATTTTCTATGGCAAACGATAACAGCCGCAAATTAAAACAGAATCATATACTGTTTTGCATACAGCCCTGAATTGTAGAGTTCTCAAGAACACCTTGGTTTTGGTGAAGATCGGTTAATGGAATAGGGTAGTTTACCAGCAACGTTTTATGTTTTATCAAGGATGTTTTCTATGGCAAACGATAAGAGCCGCAAATTCAAACAGAATCAAATAATTGTTTGCATACAGGCCTGAGTTGTAGAGTACTCAAGACCTGTCGTTTTTGGTGAAGATCGGTTAAGGGAAAGGGGTAGTTTACCTGCAACGGTTTTTTATCAAGGGTAATTTTTTTCTATGGTAAACGATAACAGCCGCAAATTCAAACAGAATCAAATGATGATTTGCATACAGCCCTGTATTGTAGAGTTCTGAAGACCTATTGGTGTCGGTGAAGATCAGTTAAGGGAAAGGGGTAGTTTACCTGCAACATTTTATGTTTTAACAAGGGTAATTTTTAATATGACGAACGATAACTGCTGTAAATTCAAACAGAATCAACTACGTTTTTGCATACCTTTTTGAACTAAAGAGAACTCAAGGTCTGTTGATTTTGTTGAAGATCGGTTAAGGGAAAGGGGTAGTTTATCAGCAAGGTTTTATGTTTTAAAAAGGGTAATTTTTTTATGAGGAACGATAACTGCCGCACATTCAAACAGAATCAAATATTTTTTTGCATCCATCCCTGAATTGTAGGGGACTGAAGGTCTATTGATTTTGGAGAAGATCGGTTAAGAGAAAGGGGTAGTTTACCAGAAACATTTTATGATTTAACAAGAGTAAAGTACTTAATTTTTATAAATAAAGTATCCTGATAAGATGCTCATAATAATCCACTGCAGAAACGTAGATGAAATATCTATAAATGAAGAGGTTAAGTGAACGGGGTGGGGGTAATTTTCTATTATTAAAATTTATAGTTGAAGGTGGAGGGGAGAATGTTTTATGTGTACTACGTTATCGGCAACAAAGAAGTAGTTTTTTGTTAAAATTGCTTCCCGGGCTGTTTAGCCGTAGTCCAATGTTTTCTGCAAACCAGACTTTTCGGCAGTGGCATCGACTGCCATCATCAGTGAAAATCGAATGCGAAAACGTGAGGTGGTATACGTTAGTGACCACAGTATTGTGGTTAATGCTGAAGCAATAAGTAGAAAGACGTAGTTTCTATGGAAATATTTCATTTCGAATATGATTTTAAATATAAATCTTAGAACATGGAAGTCATGTATGGTTCTCCATACCGATATTTTTGTTGTATGTTATGAATAGTTACAGATTTGTAAAGCTTATAAAGATGAATATTTATTTGTATAAAGCTTGAAATTTTAATAGTTAAATATTTTGCTATCAAGTAATAAATCTTAGAATGATTATTTTGAAAAGGGTTTAATTAATTATTTCATGTCAACAACTTCTCACTCCTCTTTAAAAATTATTTAATTATTGTGCAACCACTTATACTTGACGCAACAAGAAACAAAAATCCTGCGACCTGGCCGGTGTAGTACATATTATAGTTGCGTTGAGAATAAGATAATATATTTGTATAATTGTTGTAACGTTGCAATAATGTATGTATATTACTTTAGAAAATAAAGTTTGTTTCCCAGTTTATAACCCTTTTTCTATATAAATTTCCACAATGTCTAAAAATATAAACAATTACGGTATTTTTTATGGTTTATAAAATTCCCGTGACTTTTCACCAGTTTTATTGTTTTTCCTGACTTTTAGCAAATTTACAAGGCCTTCCCTGACAGATAGTGAATTTCCCTGACTTTCCAGGTCTGTGGGAACCTTGAATAATGCAAACTTCCAATATTGTAAGTTAAGCTTCCAATATTGACAAATTAATTCTTTGAATTTTTAGTTAAAGTTAAGTTAGTTAGTTAAATTAGTTACTCTTAGTTACAAACTTGGTAATTCAAATTTTGGATAATTCAATTTTGTTGATAAATTGAATTTTTTCAAATTCCCCTGAAGTTCAAAGTAAAAAGATTTTACAGTATATACATTAAACCATTACCACATTGAATACAGAAATTAAATATTCTGCCTGAAGTAAACAAAATTAAAAGTGAAATAATCTTGCTCCTTGTTAAGCACAGAATGTAAAATTTTGAGACACTATTTTATCAAGCCAAGAATTAATGGCTGACATTCAGTTAAAATTTACTGCTGAAAAAGACTTCTAAAAAAGATTAACACTGCTTAATTTAAATAAATTATATTCTAAATTCTAACAATTCGTACGCAATAAGAACTTAAAAACTCTTGTTTGTTCTAAATTCCACCACATAGTGAGTTTTAATAAGTTAATAATTTCCAGTTGTACACATTCTCTCACATTCCATGTGCCTTATGTACATTTTTTTATGTGTCAGAATTAACATTAATATAATTTGCTATTAACAAACGACTTATCTGTAAAGAAATATTTGAATTTCTCTTTGACATTAATAACAGAAACAGCTTACATCATTAATGTCCTATGTGCTGTACATGTACAAGAATTTGACAAGTGTATCCATTAGAAGAATTCGAATTACACTAGAATGACACTTTCTGACATTTTATGGAAGGTCTTATTGAAATTATAGTAGCTGAAACTGTACTATATTGTTTCACCGCATTAACACATTTCGAACAAAAGAAACAATTCCTAAAAGAGATACACACCAGCTAACGTTTCTAAAAATTTGTTATTTATCAACATAGATGAGAAGCATTATATGCCCCAATGCTAGAGAAGCATTGACAAAACAGTCCAGCAAAAGTTGTGTTTTTGCATGTATCTTATACCCGATACAGGTAATTGTGTTCCAGGTAATATCACCCATAAAACTGTTGGATTTTAGAAAGTATTACTTGCTCTCATTAAGCTTAATGCAGTAAGAGACATATGCTCGCACACGTGTATTTAATCAACATCGAATTACAACTTTAATAATGTATTTTACTGTTATAATTTTGATTCAGTGTTGGAGTGATTTTTTCACGGAAATATAAAATTACTACCAGTGAGGAACTAAAGTACAGTGAGTAACATAAGCTAATCATAATCGAAAACATCCCTGAATGTACTCCACTCTGTTGAACTAAAATTACAGATATACTAATTGACCCTTCATTGCCTATATTGATTTAAAACAAGTTCATGAACTTGAAGAAACTATATTGGGTAAAAAGTTCATCTGAACAATTTGATTATTCATTATACTCAGATCCTGTAATGCTAAAACATTTTTAAATTAGATAATATGCATTTCATGTCAAATCACCCACAAAAAAATAATCATGACACCAACCACCTCAGATTTTTATGAAATTTTTTTACTTGTTACTACCACCAAATAAACAAGTTGACAAACGTTCCAAGCTATATGGTAATAAAGTTATGAATAATTTTACTGAAATGCTACTTTCCTGAATCCATGAAAGGAATGATTCCCTCCTAAGAACTTAAAAACACTATTCCAACACGGAACAAAAGTATGTTAGATTAAAATGTTTACCTTATTGTCTGAATGCTGAGAATGCACTCCTTTAGAAGAAATTAATAACTTTGCTTCTAATGGTCATATCACTACAAAACTGTCAACATGTTCTAAGTGTCATACTTCAGAAATAAATGATCCATTTCTCAATCCTGTAAGATTGTTTTACTTTTTAGCAAATTTTTAGGCATAAATATTATTTGATTGAATGAGTATCATTGGCTGAGTCAGAGGCATTTACCAAGCTTTTCTTTTATCATTTATTTTTTTTCTTTTTACATCACAGTTTGTTCTATAAATATGTTAAAGAAAAACAGTGGGATTTTAAATGTTATACATTCATTTTGTGTTGAAATTTGAAAATGAACTGTAAAAGACTGTATGTGAGTTACAGTTATTAATGAATTCAACAACTGAGCTTCATCGTTTCTTTGCATTTGTTTTATTAATACAATTCCTACTTTAAATTATTTTTAAACCATAAGTATATAAATTTGTTTTTTCATTACATAGTAGTATTTTAAAATTGCAGTTCAACACTAATCTTTAGACATAAATTAAATATTTATAAAAAATTAATTAGTAAACAAATTTATAGTATTCATCATAAGTCGCCATAAGTAGTGTTGTTATTTTGGGGTAATGACAGCAAGAATACAACAGGTTCAGCCACTATGTTTGATGAATATAACACAGCATCCAGAAACAGTCATACTCCTTTCACATATCACTAAATCACAAGCAAGATACTTGAAAGTGGTCCATTGAAAGTGTTTAAGTTAATGTTCTATTAGACTTTGTGAAAATTATTCATGTTTTCCAAGGGTATCCTGGACATGTGACCAGTGTCATATAGTTGCGATATACACGTATAAAGAACCACTTTAATAAAAGAGGTAAAGGCCTTGTAACTGTTTCAAGTTTGTGTATCTTGTCTGATGACTTACAGCACGACACAGTTTGTATACGAAACACACAAAAATAACTACTGTATAAGAGTTATAAAAGTTCCATACTATTGTTTAAAAAAAATAGATATAAAAAGCTGATTGAAATTATGTTAAAAACATAATGAACAAAGTTTTTACTTGTCTGCTGAATTTATTAGTAACTAAGACACACACACACACACAAATGTTTTATATGCATTGTTTACTAATCAAGGAATTTTCAGAATTTTGACATAAAGTAAATACTGTAACGATGGTCTCACTGATCGTCGTATACTACAGTGGAAAACAAAATATATGACACCAATGAAGTCACTAATAACCAGCTTCAATTTATCACAAATAACAATTCGTAATCAACTCGTACAATAATTCAAATTAAATTTGTCCACATGCAATAATAATAACTATAAAGCACTCTCCGCACTTGATATAAAGAACACAACATCCACTTGATATACTTGACAAATCCCCCAACATAAACTGACTTCCAAGCAGCAACTGTTGTCTATTTATGTATGTCAGTGCAGCCTTAGGAGAAACAAAACACCTGCTCGGCTGGCCGGTAAACACATAGAACAACACTCTCCATTGTTCAAGACGTTTTGTCGTTGCACTGTCCCCTCCTTAGCATGTTCATCCCAAACTGGCAACCCGTCTCTGAAATAATACTTGGAAAGGTGACCTGGGCAGTTTGTCTACTTGCGAAAGAATAATTCTCCGACTCTTTGAATTCACGTGATCACATGTCATCTGAACATCAAGTTCCCAGGAAGACGAATCTTCCGCTCAACCACTAGTTTTGCTGGAATCACTCCCATTGCATCATGTACTGATGACCTATACGCCTTTAGCTGGTCCAAGTCTGATTGGTTCTCATCAACAACCTCGTGTGTAACTTCATCTTCAGCAACATTTCCCCCCGGGCGCTTCCATTAAATCAGGAACAAGCAAGAGCCTTTTCTGGGTACCCACAGTTGGCTTTTTAATCACTTCTTTTGTCGTTATACACACTAGTACTCCCTCTGTTAGTTCTTTTTCCATTTCCAGGTGCAAACAGAAAAATTCCTCCTGACTATACCTGTTGACTTATTCTTCGGCCAATGCCACTCACTTGATCAAATGGTTGGCAGACCATCATTTTGGCCATGCAAAGCTTTATCTACTCTTGGCCAACCTTCAGGACGTTCTCTCTTTAAGTCCACAATGAATCCGTAGGCATTCATAATATCCGTGACAAGAATCACTTCATTGACAATGTCCGCAACGAGCATTTGGTGGCTAAACTCAAGGAGACCCAGGTGTATATGTACATCTACTTGACCTAATACTTTGACGGGGCGTCCAGTCACAGTCTGTATATTGTACAAGAGCTAATTTGAGGCTGTCAGTTGCCAATTAAGTCAGGGCGCATAATGGACACTGTTGCGCCATGTCAACTGTAAATGATGTTGGTTTACCTCCCACAAATCTATTAACAATCAAGTTTCCACTGCTCCTATGCAGCGTGGAAACTGTGTGCTGTTCAGGGGCTTTATTTCTCCAATTGGTGCAATCACTCCCTTCTCTTGGTACTTTATTCTTGCAACATTCTACCTGTAGATGACCACGTTTCCCACAGTTGTAACAATTCAGTCTACTGTCTTTATCCTTTGGTTCGAAAGATTGTTGTGGCGCTATTGACTTCTTAAAACTGTTGTTCTTGAATCGTCTCTTTATTCTGTCCGGTATGACAATACTGTGATATTGGATTCGTTTGGGTACATGATGACATACTTTGATTAATGTAAGTCGCTGACTTGGCAGCTTCAAAACGGAGAGCATGAACAAGAGCGTCTGAGCTACTCTGATGCCATGCCATTCTTAACACTTGTTGTAATTGACAATCTCTGATACCGTCAATAAACACAATGTGAGTGACCATGTTCGGAAGTCCTCCGATTCTTCAGGATAAGCCAGTCTCAGCAATCGGTCAATATTTGCTTCAAACTCCTGGAGGGTTTCCCTAGAACCTGTTGCCTCGCTTTAATTTGTTCACGGTACACTTTGTACAAATGCTGGTCACCATACCATAATTCCAGGGCTTTTGTTAATTCAGCATAGGTGTTCTGGCTGTCAGATGGCACTTTCTGTATTAGTTCTGTGGCATGTCCTTTTAAAGCAAGAATGAGTCAAAGGCCTTTCTCTTCTGTCCATTTATTTAAGTGACCAGGAGCTTCAAATTGGCGACAATAAGTTGCCCAGTGAGTGTTTCCATCAAACGTTGGGGCCTTTGCAAAAACTCGCCCTACTACAGTTAATGGTTTTTTTTTTTTATTTCTCTGATATTTTGAATCTTCTTCAGCATTTATTAATGGCCTTTCTTTATCAACTATTTCTTTCACAAAATGTTCGACTTACTTTTTAATTTGTTTTATTGCATTTGTAATAGAATCTTCTAAACTTCGACATACTTGTTTTCATAGTTGACACAGATTTTTGTATTTCAGATATTCTGTCAAATTGTTTGTTCAGCTCACCTCATAACAGGATAAATTTTGTAGTAGTATCATCTTGTACGAACGCCTTAATGTTGTCTGCTTGACGACTAAATTCTTCTTTTTGCCATCTCTCTGGTGTTTCATTTTCACGCTTATGTTTTAGTTGTTCTTCCATTAGTGCTTTCTGTCGTTCCTCCGCCGCTTCTCTTTCCCGTCTGCATTTCTCATCCTGTCGTTTTTCTCCTTCTTCCACTTCCTGTCAGCATCGTTCCTGATCTGCAGTAACATTTCTTGGAATGCTTCAATCATCTGACTGGTATCCATTTTATTTTTATTAACTACCACTAACACCACTCTTCTACAAAGTGTCCTCTGTTTCCACTGTTAACAGTTCTGTCCCACTTTTGACCCATTGTTACGACCGTCTCACTGATCATTCTATGGTACAGTGGAAAACAAAATAGACACCAATGAAGTCACTAATAACCAGCTTTAATTTATCACAAATAACAATTTGTAATCAACTCGTGCAATAATTCAAATTAAATTTGTCCACACGCAATAATAATATCAACTATAAAGAATTCTCTGCACTTGATATAAAGAACACAACATCCACTTGATATAATTGACAAATCACCTAAAATAAACTGACTTCCAAGGGGCAACTGTTATCTATTTATAGTCCGCAGATGTTCCGCGGGCTTAGGAGAAACACACACCTGCTCGGCTGGTCGGGAAACACATAGAACAACACTCTCCATTGTTCGAGACGTTTTGCTGTAGCAATATATAGGCACACAACATTCCACTATTTTTCTTCAGCTTATAATTATAGAACACGCTTGAAGTTTAATAAAAAAAAAACCTGTGGACTCCTCTACCTCAATCGATAATGCTAATTTAGTAAAGACATGTTTTATGCCTAAATATTGGCTGAAAAATGAAATAAATTTTATGTTTGCTTTTCTATAACATGAGCAGGTGTACAGAATATGTATGTTCTAAAATCTACACTTTTCTTAGTACGTATTAAAAATTGTATAATGATATGGCAATCAGAACTGGAGTTATGAATTTTATCATAAAGAAGTACATTACTTTCATGGAATCTGGAAGTACATAGCGTTTTGGAAAAATTATCATAATTTTACCACTTTATAACTCAGGAAATATGTCAACTAGAGCATAACCATTTCACATGGTTCATTAACTTAATGGTAATGAAATATAATAAAATGTTCATCAAAATGTGAGAGGTGGTTGCCATGGTTTGGGTGAACTGACATGGAAAATATCTACAAATGCTTTAATTTACCAAGAATATTTTAATGTGTATTCACAAAAACTGTATTTGTTATTTGTTAAATGTCTGAACTCGTAGTTAGCAAATGTGCCACAATCTGATACTGTTTGGGCGATGCAAACAACTCCTACTGTGTACTTACAATGAGTCTCATCAACATTCCAATTTACTTCAAATGCATGTTAATCACTTAAAATCTGAATCAAGGTTACGTACAACCAGCACAAAACCACACTCATATTCGAACGACGACTACGAACAACACCCCTGCATGTAATGCATTATACTGTATCAGGGTTTCAAAAAATACTATATCTTAGAATTCCCTGACCAGTTAAAAAAAATAAAAAAGTACTCTGAACGAATCTCATTTTCTACAGAAGTCCTTGGAATATTTTCGTGATCACAGATAGGCCTATCTGAATGAACTTGCTCTATTTAAAAACACAGGACTTACAGATTTAAAACATTGTGAATTCTTTTGAAAGAACTTAAAAGCGTTTTAATTTCACTTTTTTAATAAATAAGGCAGACACTTTGCACAACTTATCCATAAAATTCCCTTGATTTATTCGCTTACTCTACCCCTTTCATTATGGCTTCTCTCTTTTCCTTCTGACAATGTTATTATCATGTGATGTAATTTGATACGCTGATGTGTCATGCCTTCCAGATATTTACACCTCTAATTACTCAACTTTCATGTTTTCAACAATAGGTGGCCTTGGTGATAGCTTTAATGTTTCTCCACATATCTCTTTGACAGATCGTCATCTTCTTTATGTCAATTTATCTTCCTTATAACAGTTTTTCACTTAATATTCCAGCAGGGGTTAAACTGATTTATATTCTTATATATATATAAACTTTCACAATTGAACTTACTTTCATTTATCTTTCCCAAACGTTTCGAGGTGATGTTTTCTTCCTCAGTGGGATTAAATACTGAATGTCATTTTAACAGTATAACGGTTATGGACTGGTGTGTGTGGTGGGGGTTGATGGTGGGAGGGAATTGGCGCTGAGGTTCAAATTGTGTGTTTGGATCAATGTATCGAATAGTGTATGTGATCTATAATGTAATTGTTCATTTAATATGTTGTTTGGTTGTAGTGCGTGATGTCTGTATATTTCAAATTGTTCAGCTATGTTTAGTTTTCTACTTTTAGGTAAGTAGTGTAATATTTCCATGTTGTGTTCTATGTTTGTGTAACTGTGGTTTTCGTTTTGTAAATGTGTGGCAAATGTGGAATGTATGTAGTTTGTGGTGAGGGCTTTTAAATGTTCTGAAAATCTGGAGGAAAAAGATCTTCCCGTCTGGCCGATGTAGAATTGGTAACAATCATTACAATTTAATTTATATACCCCTGTTTTGCTGTATGTGTCTGTGTTTTTGTTAGTATTATTTATGTGTTTCCTAATGGTGTTGTTGGTTCTGTAGGCTACTTTATAATTATGTTTTCTAAATGTGTTTGCAATTTTGTGCGTATTGGAATTGTAGCATGTAGTGTTATGTATTTACTGGGTTGTGTGCTGTTGATCTGATGTGTTTTACTTTTTGTGTTTAGGATGCGTTTGTGTAGTTTATTTATTAAATCGGGGTTGTATCCATTGTTGCCTGCTATATATTTGATTGTGTTTAATTCTTCTTGGTAGTCATGTGTGTTTAGGGGTATTGAAGTGAGCCTATGGAGCATGTAGTTGAAAGCTGCATGTTTGTGTTGAGTTGGGTGGTTGGATGAGTTATGTATGACCATGTCTGATGTGGTGGGTTTCCTGTATATTTTGTATGTGTGTGTGTTGTTTGTTTTGGTGATTGTAAGGTCTAAGAAGTTTATGCTATTATTTCGTTCTATTTCAAGCGTGAATTTTAATTTATGGTGTATAGTGTTAATGTATTTGTGGAAATTTTCTATTTGTCTTTTGTTGCCGTTGTAGAGGAGTAAAATGTCATCAACATACCTGTGCCAATATATTATTTTATCGGTGTATTTGTTATTGTTCAGTATGTGTTCCTGTTCTATGGTGTGTATAAATATTTCGGCTAGTATACCTGATATAGGGGAGCCCATGGGTAGTCCATCTGATTTATATTCTACTTTTGTTGTAGGATATTCTTCAGAAATTTTTTCTTTCCTCATTCTGTTCAAGTCATACAACATGCCACATCTTTTTTTTCTTCTCTCACTATGCTTCTGGTCAAATCTCTGAACTTGGTCAGCATTAGACCTAGACAATCTGATGATTACATCTACACATTTGTATGAGTTAAACATCATCTTCAATGGTAGTGTCTATTCAATACCGGAATGTGAGCTATTTATTAACGTTTTGTGTTATCAGGTAATACCTCTGGTATTACTGAAATACTTTTCAAAACCCCATCTTACAACAAAAATGAAATGTTAGCAGCATAAATCAATATTCAGGTATATATAACAGGTTATGTTACAAATAACTCATAACATAACCAGAGACTTACACTTTTTTGTAGTATTACAAAAAGATTATGACTATAAGCCCGGATTTTCGTGCAGTAAAAAATTCCAGAACGTGCGATAAAAACTTGAAATCGTGCAAAATCGTGCAGTAAAAATTTTAGATTGTGCAAAGTAAAATGCAAATCATAAAATTGAGTTAAACTAACATGATACTGGTCCCACGTCCTTAAAAATATTGAAATAATAGTTTTCATCTTAAAACTTACTGATTCAGACCATAGTAAGAGGAGAATAATTTTGTCTAAAAAACAACAAATACTAATCGTTACCACTTACCACTTTGTTAGGTATATATTCTCAGATTTTACTTTTATTCCTGTTTATAATAGATGGCTGTTGAATTAAAGTTTACTAAACTTCGTTTGTCCAAAAGTCCAAATGAAGTTACTAAAAATATTTTTAATAAACACGAATTTATATTTTTAACTTACTTACTATTAAGTTTATATTCAGGCTTTTTAGCTTAACATTTTGTTAAAATTAATAATAAAAAGTTTAGCTTAACTTGTTAAAATTAACAATAATGTATTTTTCAAAATTATCTTCTGAAAAGTTAAATCGTCGGTCACTTAAAACATATTTGAGTTGAGAAAATACACGCTCGACATCAACACTTGTCATTGGACACAGCTTGAAACAGCTTAGGATTTTTGGATCTATTTCTAATGAAACATCTATTCCATTAAGAGCGTTGCTATATTTTGTTAAAGTATTGTAATCCGGATTTTTTTCAATGACATTTTTGAATTTATTGTAAATTAGTAAACCTTTTTCATTATTTATTATTTTAAACTGGTTTTCTGTTTTTTCTATAATTTCTATTTGTGAACTTAATGAAAGATTTCTTTAAGGAATATTTTGATAAGCTTTAAGGAAAATTTTTTTCCCATTATTTATCAATTTATTTACGTCAGGAAATACTTCACGAATTTTCTCAGCTACACGATTTAAGGCATGTGCCATGCACATTAAATGAATCATTTTTGAATAAAACACTTTTAATGTGGTTCCAGTTTTTACCATGTAAAGAGCAGCATCAGTAATGAAGAGCAAAATTTTATCTTGAAATGTAGTTTCTTCAAAAAAATTTATTAAACTATCGTTAATAAAACGGGAAACAGTTTCATGATTTGTTTTCACGAATTCTTTAACTGAAATTAAAAATGGCGTTGGTACAACTTCTGGGTGGAGAATGCCAATTACTAAACTACAAATGTATATACCCCTAGGATCAGTAGTTTCATCAACCATTATGTAAATAAAATGACCTTGGATTTTCTTTCTTATTTCTGACATAGCTGAATTGAAACATATACTTAAATAGTTCTTTCTGAGTGTGCTCACATCTGGAAATTTTTTGTTTGTGTACTTTTCCAAAAACGATTTAAAAGGTGTTGACTGCAACTTATGGAATGGGATATTAGTAGCAACCATCGCGTAGCACAATTCCATCATGAATTCTTCTTGGCTATCGGTACGGCGGGAGCACTCTGCCAGTAAAGATTGTACTAGGCCACTCTTTCGTATTTTAGAATCTTTCAACTGTATGTGTCCACCTGTAGTTAAAAACCAGAATTAAAAATGAAAACGTACAGTTGAAAGAACCAGAATCTTTTTAGCTCTAAAACACGAGGAGACAAAAATTCAAAGCATTAACTTACTCGAACTGCAGTGAGCATCAACTTGTGATTTTCTCTCGCTGCCTACAGCCCTATCACAGGGCACACAGTAGATCGTCTTCCCATCAGCTTTCAGCTCCAGATATTTTTCAATCCATCCTCTTATCTTGGAGCTGAGACTGCTTGCCGTTTTAAGCATATTAATAGATTCACACAAAACGAAAAAGCATGTACTGTTCCGGAGACAGACAACTGAAAACTAAACAAAACATCACTCCGAGAAGAGGACAGTGAGAAGGGGAAATAGAGTAATTCAAAAATTCTTGGAAGAATAAACCCGGCTCCTGCTTGCTCTGGGTTAAAATTCTAGGAACTAACGAGGCAGTTGAGCCATCTTTTCTAGCAACCGAGCGAGTGAAAATTTTTGTCTATTTCCTTCGGTTGTTGCATCTTTACATCATTTGATGTTCCACGAATTTGTTCGTGCTGATTTTGTTCTGACTTTGTTTACGATCTGTATGTATGTTTCGCGCTTGGCTATCGCGCAGCTGATTTTTGAAAAACAGGTAAATGTGCAATTTTGTGCATTAAAACTACAGAATGCCCAATTTTATGCAGTAACCCCCAAAACGTGCAATTTTGTGCAAAATAAAATGTATGTTAAAATGACCTACACATCCCGATTCAGATAAATAACTTGTCACTGGCCGTTTACGAACTAGCAAAAAAAGATGCAACTGCACGTGAATCAGGGCTTTAATTATGACATTTACTGGAGAATTAAAATGAAATAACCATCTTATTTAATCCCAAAGATGCATATTAAAAGGTTAATTTGTCAATAGTTTATAAAAATACTCTCTACTTAAAAATACCTCTAATAAAATCCATTCTTCTATAACAAAATATACAATTGTAAGTCTCAACAGCTGAAATAATTTTTATGCGCTACTAAACTCATGCTGTAGAAGGAATATTAAATTGGTTTATTCAAAAAAGAATTTAAAAGAAGACATTCACAAACTTATGTAGCAAGATATAGGCCCGACAGTTGTTCCTGAACAGTAAGCTGCGCTGACCCAATGCATGAAATATACCTAACACCCTCACTTGCAAGTATAGCTAAGTCATCTAGAGAGAAGAGAGGGGAGACAACACGATAACAGTTCACTGTCTCACTTCCATATTATCTCCCTCTCTGTCACACACATGCTTCCATTGCTCTCGCCAGTCTTGTTACAGCTGATGTTCACACTATGAAACACTGTACAAAACTGTTGTGTGCAAGTGCGAAATATATGAAAATTGTTAGCCTCACAACGAGGTGTTTGTACACTGTGCATCTCTTAGCCACTGTTCAATTTCTATCGTCAGGTTTCTAAATTACATTTTGTGATGTGTCTTCACTGGAATCATGATTCAACCTACAATGTATCAAGTTCCCTGAGCTGCAGAACTCTCTTACTATTTTGAAGAAATATATTTATTATTAGATGAAAACAAATTAATATTTTTTTAATTTTTACAGCTGTGATTACAGTTCTTCGTATACTTCATTCTTAGCATGAGCCAAGAAGCACCATAAGAAAGTGACCATATATTGTTTCTCATACTTTATTTTTTATTTCTCACACTTTATTTTTTATTTCTTCAATTGTTTTTCAGTTTTCAGTGTGTTGCATAAATGTACAAGTGAGGAGGTTATCCTATTTTTAGATTGAAATTAAAATTCCCTTTAATTTGACACCCCAATGGATTTTTTTGAGTTTTCAAAATTTGTACCCTCACATTTTTGCCTCTCGTGCCCCCTTATTTTTGGGGTAGGCCTATCAATCTCAAAAACAATAACAGTATGACCAAGCATACGAAAGTCGGTTAGTGTGTCCAAAAGTTATCATGGGACATACCCCAAACAGTAAACAAATGCCAATTGGTTAGGTTTAAACTGAGAATTCACTCTGCTCATTCAATTATAATATGTTCAACAATGTTTAAAACTACCAACCGAAGTTATTAACATAGTATTCAGAAAATATTACCAAAAACATAAACCTTCAGAAAACTGTACAAACTTGTTTTCACTGTAACACAAAGTGTTATGTCAGTTACTGTAAAAATAATCACATAATTCACATATGAATGTGGTTAGTTAATACTTTAATATCATTCTAAGCACATCTCATCCAATAAATAAATTTTTAAAGTTCTGCTATCTTTTTCCAACACCAAAAATTCAAACATCTGTTGTAATGATCTTTCAATATTGGATGATGGAATACTAAAATCATTGGCCATATCAAAACACAAATACACTCAATTCAGGAAATATAATGGGTTACATTTCTCCGTAGTCTAATCTATTAAAAAAAGGTAGTAGAAATCTGACAATTATCTTTGAATACTAAAATGCACAAAGGTACCCACTTAATCGGTGGGTGGGGATAATGCTGTCTCAATCACTCACTAACTCTCTCCGTCACACACTGTCACTTCATAAGAAAACTTGTTACAGGCTTCTAACATTCTCATGTAAGAAATTTATATTTTCTCATGTAAGAAATTTATATGTATATTTTCTCATGTAAGAAATTTATATGTATATTTTCTCATGTAAGAAAGCAATTTATATTTTAACTTTCTCAATTAAAATTGAAAGGTTGCAGCTGCGTTGGTTCGGCCACGTCTGTAGGATAAATGAGGAAAGGTACCCGAGATAAGCATGGGAGGCAAAACCAGAAGGCAGAAGAGGAAGAGGACGGCCCTGAACGAAATGGGAGGATAACATGAAGAAGAGTGTAGAAGGCAGAGGAGCAGTCTGGGCCCATGCCAGGGTTTTGGCACTGGACAGGATGAGATGGAGAAATGGAGCTCTCTTGAAAACCTTGACACCCAACAGGTAGAAGAGGATGACTAATAAGAACTTTATCAATTATGTTTACTACATGTACTCTTTTTTTAAACGAAAGTCATTTCCAATTTTGAGTATACTTTATGTTGACAACTAATGTCAATGAGTACCACAAATAACTTTGTCATCACACTATGCTTCAGAAATGACTGTACACCACATCTGTTACTAGCAATGCATGCAATGAACAAGACTGTTCTGCGCAATGCAAAATAAATAAAAAGTTTGTCACCCTCGCAACAAGATGTTTGTCCACTGTGCATCTCAAACTCACCATTCAACATTGAATGTCAGGTTTCTAATAACTTATTACTGTTTCTATAAATATTTTATACTTACATGTATGGACAATTATTTATATTTCTAGGCTATGCTGACAGCTTCATATCTTAAGCTACAGCAATCATATGATAGCTACACTGTAGAATGACACTTCACAAAAAAATGTTTATGTGGGTTCAAAAAATAATTATGTGTATAGGCAAAACAATGTTGAAGCACTTCACGCGTTTTGGAACTATTTAACTTTCAACTTTACAAAAAGTGCAATACTTGAATACAAAATTACTCTAACTTAATATCTGTTTGTGGTCATTAAAATCTAAATTATTATCACAACAGTATTCCTTCCTCTTATCATTCCCTTTAACCATTACAGGACCCTTCTATCTATATAGAGCAAACACTTCTATTAAAGTCTTCTCCCTTCAGGTAGTAAGTTTTTCAATATCATCTACCCATTTCAATCTTGACCTTCCTTCTTCTGGGTGTGCTACCATGATGTATTTCAGTTTTACTTCATTATCCAACTTTATTATAAGGCCAAACCATTGCAATTCTATTTTTCCATATCAACGACAGGTTCCTGCTGAAAGTTTTTTTTTTTTAATTCTGAATTCTTCCACTCACCCGCCTCAGAAATCTCATCACGCTATTAAACACTACTTTTTTGTTTCTTTAGCAGGCTTTCTGTCCCACATGGATAGGAAAACTGTCTTGTAAACCTAATGAACACTGAAACAACACAAATAAAATCTTTGGGAAGGAAACAAAATGATAGAATTTTTTCAGCGAACAAACTTGAACAGTGATAACAATGCTTCACATAATAACAGCATTTATGATTTTGTTACTAATTTAAAGATATATTTGTATATATTAATGAAGAGTGCCTGTTTTTATATCCTGGATAGTGGTTGTGAAATGAACAATCACGAAGGATATCTTGGTCCACTTGAATGTGCGGTGAACAACATGGTTATTTATAGTATAAACCAGTTGCCAGTTTCGATTCCAAGATATAAATGTTCTATTTGTATTTGTTGCTTTTTGCAATTGCCAGTTAAATAGTACAATGATCTTCCTCTGGCTAGCCATTTTGGATAAATTACCTTACTATAGAGGGATGATTACTGACATTCTCAGTGAAGTAACTACTAGAAAAGTGCTTATTAGTCACAAAATAAGAACTAACTTAGCAAGAAAAGAAAATTAACAAAATATACAGAACATCCCTTTTTAGCCTGGGAAAATAAATATTGCTTATAGAGTGTCATGTTTTTGGACACTGGTTTCTCTTTTACCATCTTATTTAGGCCTAAACCATATTTAGCAATTGATCAATCCAGCTAAAAAAATTCCACCTTTGTCTAGAAGTCACATGCTATAAGATTCTATAAGTTTCTGATGAATTCATAATCCATTTTTTAAGCTGTATCTAGCCTATTCTTAATTTGTGCCCTTTCATGACATCACATACTGACAAAAGTATGCTGAAGTACATTCCTTTCTTATTTCAAGTTATAATGGTTTTATTATACTGTGCTTGAACAGTTACTTGTGTTTAAGCATCGCCGAAAAGATAGTAATCTTCTTATAAAACCAACATACTTCCTTAAGGAGCATTTGAACACCATAAAATTCAAACCTTCATTACTTCACAACATTCACATGATTAAATATTATTATACTAAGGACGTAGGTAATTAACATCATGCTGGTCACCTAAATATTTTACAAAAACCTATTGATTACAGCTTTCAATTTATTACATTAAATGCACATACATAATGGAACGTAGGTTATGTTATTATTGTGTCAACTAGAATTTCAATCTTACCTTTTACGAACTCTGATGCGCATACAACTTCTTCACTATTTTCATCCATTTTAAGAAATTCTGGTAAACTCATTTTAAGTCAACGAACATCACAAGAGGTAACGAAGTTTATAAATGCACACCGACACATCATGTCTACAACACATTCTCACTTTGGTTGCATAGCCTACATTAAATGTTACTCATCTCCTTTTCTTAACGTATATTCTGCAGAAAGAAATGTATACGTGTAAGTAGGGATGTATACAAACTAGCATACATAAACCGATACGTAACACCTAAACAACGCACGAGACACCGCAAAAGTATTACACCAACGCAATTTACTACTACTTTACTGTTTCACACACTCTATAAGCATGTATTTGACAGATGCGAATAAAAAGTAAAAGTAAATATTACAATGTGACTTTAAATGGTCCAGTATGAAGTTACTTGTAATCAAAAAGTATTATTCGGATCAGTTGGCCGTTAGCACTACAAACATTATACGTCTGCTTTCAAATTTGAACTGAATTCAGTGCTTGGAAATCAAACATTCCAGTACACATAAATTTGT
Organism: Magicicada septendecula; assembly: GCA_034769895.1. Taxonomy (NCBI): domain Eukaryota; kingdom Metazoa; phylum Arthropoda; class Insecta; order Hemiptera; family Cicadidae; genus Magicicada; species Magicicada septendecula. The sequence goes on along the minus strand of CM068376.1, from coordinate 323,285,609 downwards.
GTAGGAGAAGTCATATATGGACGTCCCAAACAGAACAGTAATTTGAACAATGACGCAATTTATTAGAAACAATTTATTTATTGTAAATACTATATTAACAGTAATATATTTTACACTGTGAAGTAAATTTACGAGTTAATTTTTTTTACTGCTTTGCATGTATATAGTGTACGATTTGGCTATATCATTTTAATTCATATAATCGGATGAATTCAAAACAATCATGGGGTCTAGATTCATCCTCTTTCCGTACGGCAAAGTAAAATTTTCGTGTCCTCGTTTGTACTTAATTTCCATGTACTAATTTGTACTACATAATAGGTTTTCTTCACAAGTAACTAATGGCATGTTATGGGGGTTATGTACGACAATGTAACCTAATTAACTTAACTAAAATTTCCTTTGTTAGTGTACATTAAAAGGCTGTATTTATTGGAAGTACAGAAATTAAAACATTTATCGCACAAAAAAGGCTGTATATAACATTAAAGGCTGTATTTATTCGAAGTACCGGAATTAAAACCTAGTTCCAATTACTATGGTCTGAATTAATCCAAATAAAATTGGAGAATCTCGTAAACATATTAAAGAATGGTTGTATATTACACACAAAATTATTACATTACGGACCTTTGTTAATGAATAGAAACAAATAGGACTCTGTACTTGAGTATGTACCAATAAAATTCACCTTTTTTTCAAGTACAGTATCTATTGTTTTTTCATACTCTTAAAAAAAAGGTCATTAACAATATTTCAGTTACTTGTGAAGAAAACAGATATAACATTTCCAAACAAGAAATCTTCAATTCTCTCCCTATTTGTTTATAAAAACTGGAGTTTCTACTGCAGGTTTTTAAGTCCACTAACTACTTAATTTAATATACATAATTGTTCCTGATCTTGTTGAGTAACATTATATTAATACATACATCTGCTTCCTACTCATATGTGCAAACAATGTTTTTAATGTACGATATTTTAAACATCTTTAAAATTTAGACAAAGTCTAATGAGCTATTTGACCTAACCTGAATTACTACATCTAAGAATATCTTATTAGGTATTTACCTTTATTTATACATTTAATGCATCTTAAATAGTACATTAACAGCACTGCTCTGTCTTACAGTAACACAACACGTTACACTAACTCAAAAGAATTTCTTGTTTTCAGTTTAAGAAAGTTGAAATTGTGTATTTATTTTCTTTTCTTTTCCATTCACTTTTTATGGAAATGTGCTTTACATTGATATGTGTACCCTTACTATATTACGGTCCTAAACATCTTTATCAACACTTTATATCTTTAAAATTTAGACAAAGTCTAATGAGCAATTTGGCTTAACCTGAATTTACATGACCTGGCTCAGAACAACTTTATTTTGGCAAATACAAAGATGAAGACTCTGTACACCCTGGTTGCAATTTCTTCAGGGCTCACACCTGCTGCCAGGCTTAGTTCTATAACATGATCAGGAAGAAAGGAATCAACTCGAACTTGCAACCACTGTGGAAAGGCTTGTACACCATCACCAAGAAGATTAATGATGTCAACTACAAATAACTCATTAGGCCATTTAGCTTTATTTATACATTTAATGCATCTTAATTAGTACACTAACAGCACTGCTCTGTCTTACAGTAACACAGTACATTACACTAAATCTAAAGAATTTCTTGTTTTCAGTTTAAAAAAGTTGAAATTGTGTATTTCTTTTCTTTTCCATTCACTTTTTGTGAAACGACCTACATTAATATGTGTACACTTACTATATTCAAATCCAATGTTCGCTATCCAATAGTTAAAAATATTGTGGAATTAGTAACACTAGGTACTAATGTTGTAACACTATGTGTGTCTTAATAAGTTATTGATTATTCTAACCGATACATTGTCATGCCATTATCATATGACAGTTCTCAGAGGTTCAGTAATAGTCATCTTTGCTGTTAACATGGACACATCTTGCATATATTCATTTCTTACAAGTTCTTCTCTTTACAGGACTAATAGTTTTGTAAAAAAATCAATTGTTTGTTATTACCTTTTCAATTGTTACCCTTAACATTTCGACCTTATCATAAAATAACTGTTGAGAAACTGAGAGCTCTTTTTTAAAAAGACTTTTCATTAGTAAAGTTACTTATAAGTAGGCATACATTTGTACTCATAATATGAGGTTAAGAATTAACTCATAAAGGTGAAACCAACTCGTTACACTGAAAAACTTCTAGGTATATTACTACTGATTGGAAAAGACAAGATAACTCAGGGTGAACTTTTTTCAAACCTTTTAGCACCATGGATTCTGTGTTTATCCACAGTTACTTCGCCCTTTTTTACATTTTATCAACTTGTGTTCCCAGAGTCACAGTATTCTGAATTGTTCTTAAAATTTCCATTTAGGATTAGACCCATCCATACTTATCTGTAGCACAGATGCAGATCTATTCCTAGTAGAGTTATCTTGGAATCCCTTAAAGATTACTCTAGAATAGGAAGTCAAAGAAACACAGAATTCAAGTAGCAAGTTTCCACTACTTTGTAAAACATATCCTAGAAACAAACTGTGACATCCAGTAACTGTTGCTGAGAAACCTTACAAAAAAAAAATTACAAGCTTGCTCTTTTGAACATCTGATGAAAAGGTTTTGTAAAGTGTACCTAACATAAAAACGTACAATGTTTGATTTGTCCTTGTATTCCATAATTCCAGCAGTTTTACATGATACATTCCTAACACGAATAAGAAAAGTTTAAATCTGCTGATGATATAAAGGAGTGATAGTTATTTGCAGACTGACAGGGTTATAAAATAATTCTGAAAGAATTGTTGCTTTTACAACACCATCCTTTATAAAGTGACTACCTACTCAAATCTGCCAGTTTTTCACAGAAACTGAAGTTTGATGATTAGATCCCTCATGACCTAGTGATGCTCCAAACATTTCAAGGATTCTCCTAGCCTTAAAAAACTGGACTAGACATCTGGTGTAGTAGACATCTGGACACGGAAAGTTTGACTTGCCGTACAAAAAGAATCTAGATTCCAATCGTGTAATTTTAAGATATCATGGCCTGAATAAAATTTAATATAATCTTACAGCCAGTTAACATAAATTTTTGGCACGACTTTTTGGACATTGTTTAACGAGAGACAACAGAAATCTGTTTAAATTCCCTTTTATTGTAAGTAAAACGAGAAAGCTATAGTTATAACATGCGAAATTCAATATTTTGACCCTCTTTTCGTTTCAACAATCTACTTCATTTTATTGTTACTTCACGTGCATGCTAGTGTGAAGGTTTTACAACACAGTAGAACTAATATTCTATCATTACTTTTTTAAGGGTGTCTTATGTAACATGTAGTTGTGATCTTTTTTTAATCTTTAGTAATACTTGTGTTATACAAGATACATGCAAGATGTAGTTAAACATTCTGAAACACACTGAAGAATGTACAAACGTATAGCACAAACAGTCTTTTAAACTAATTCGGCTGTTAAAGTTTGTATGTTTCTGTTTTCTATAATAACGGGTAGTAATTGACTTGGATAGCATTGGATTCCTGTTTTGAGTAGGTAGGTCTAGAGTAAAACTGATTAACAGTGTGCCAAATAATATGTATGTCAAAATCGTTCACACTTCTCTTTGGATTTATTTAGGATTAGGTCTTTTTGGGCTCTTCTGGGTTTATAATTTTTCTCCCGCTTATGCAGTGGGAGAGTTTATAACTTAAACTCTTATATCTTAAAAGTTTATAACTCAGTTGCTTAACTAACATTTGAAAACACTTTTAATTGGAATTTTTATTCCTTCAACTACTTCTTCTCTCATAACTTGTAAGACATTACACATGCTCATGCTTCGTTGTGAATAATCTTCTCTGTCCAGATAGCAGGAGAAGTAGGCTTACCAATTTTAACAAAAAAAAATGTTAACAGATGATAATGTAATAAATTATGAATATACGTAATGATAGAATTACAGTAACGATATAAGTAAAACAACTATAAAAGTAACTAATGATCAAAGTGAATTAATTAAAAATAATGGTATAATTAATAATATATAGTAACAATAGAACCAAAATCAAGACAGGAATAACAATAGCACTTTAAAATAACAATGAAACACATATGTTTCAATGTGTTAAAATGCAACACATATGTTGACAATACCTTCATTTGACAATGTTTGGATGACAGCTAATTCTTCATTCCTCCTCCTGCCACTCAGAATTTTCAAACTGGACTCATTTGTATGGAATCTGGTTTCTGGGCACATGCCCTTAGCTGTCAGTATTATTAACTTTCATGCCAAAGAATAATAAGGTTGGTATTTAAATATACCCAATTCTTAATTTTCCATGCTAATGATCAGGAAGGCTATCACTGATAACACAAAAAGAATGCCAATTTATAGTTAATAAAAAAATCAATGCTAATGTACTAAATTGCTTAACTATTAACTGAGTCAATCCATATAAACAAGGTTCCCTTAATGTAATGAAATCCTCAAGCTGATAATGTGATATGGCGACACATACTTGTGATTGACACTTGTTAACATGAATGTGTTGCAATTCATTTCCGACTGTACAGTGCAAAAATACAGTACTAATTAAGAAAACATGTATGATTTTTCTTTTCAGAAGTACAAAGCAATCATCTTTTTTCAGTAAAACATTTATTCCTAATGTGCATAACATAATTGTGTAACACAACATGTTTTCTTGACGTTCCAGTAGTTCAGCAATCCTTCTACATCTCGAGTGCCATGCCTTCTACTCAGTATGTTTCATTTCCACTCCCTACTCATTAATGATTGATTCAAAACTGTGATCATTTTTGTCACATTTCACCTATTCTGTTATGATATCTTGTCTACTTCTTCATCACCAAGCACTTCTCATATTATTCTAGTCAGAACTCTTGTTAAATAAACAATTATTAAGTCTATGCTACACTCACTTGTTGCACACACCACTAGTCACTGTGACCCCGATTAGCGCTTTCGAACGAACCCGTTCATCATCAGATCGTAACTGCCACGATCTGATGATGAACGGGTTCGTTCGAAAGCGCTAATCGGGGTCACAGTGACTAGTGGTGTGTGCAAAAAGTGAGTGTAGCAAAAATGTATTTAACCACTAATAAAATTTGTAGTTTAATTATTAAGTCATTGATTTTCTTTTGTAATTAATTCTAAGCCATTTACAGTAATACTATAAAATAAACAGTAACCAATTGTGTTAGTAAAACATTCTATGTCTTGTAATACAAGGTATTTTTAAAGAGTGGCTGACCAAACTTCTTTCTGGAGAAGTATTTGAATGTGAGTAATAACTTGCCTTTGCTCATGGTATCAGACATGAGCATTAAAAAATACTCAAGGAAACCAGATATCTTCTCTGAATCCATTCGGGTAACCCTAAACAGGCTTGTTCATGATTCAGGGGTGGGCCTGATTCTATTAGTCGGTGGCTAAGTTCTGCTAAGCTCACAGGTGGTGGTATAATGCTGCCCCATTGCCTGTGGTAGTTGGTGAAGATCATAAAGGAGGTGATGTTGCAGAAGAGGAGGTTTGGAACAGCGGATTGTTTGGAAGTGGCAACCTAGCTTTAGGATCAGGGTATGGCAAAGTTGCTGCCTTGCAATTAGCTGCTGGATTACCATAGGCAAAGGAAGAAAACCTTGACAGAAAATCTTGGTCCCCCAAATTTATGGGGTTGAGCAGATGGTTAGTACCTAGCTCTCATACAAATTGAAGTATATTCAGTATGTAGCCCGGCCACGGAGGAAAGGATGGATTCAGGTTAACAGAGACAGGAAGGAGTAAGGATGAACCAACCTTGAGCCGATGTAATTTAAGCTTAAATTATTTGGTGTGCGTCGCGGCCACAGTGCTGTCTGTATAGCGGATTCAAGGGTTGCTTGAGCGGCCAGCGCCACGGCTTCACTGTATCTCTTAACCTTGACCGTGGCGTGGCGATAATTGTGTGTGGGCGTAATCAAGTATGCCATGCCGATCAGCTGATTTGTTGAATTTTCTGTTCCCATGGGACGGCAGGCATTGACATTCGGCCTCATTTCTTCTTTTCCATTCAAACGGGACACTGGTCTGGCGGCGTTATAAATTGAGATTCATCTTTTGAAATGAGTTCGTGATCAGTTAACGAGCTTCAGGTGAGCCACAATTGTTGCTTTAATATTAATTAACTAAGCGCTTGCGGGGGGGTATCATATTATGATATATGTACGTATTTTTGTGTGTGTTGTGTCTAGGATAGTTAAGAGCACGTTGCCGACTTGCCTTTGCTTGTATGAAAATTAAATAGAACTTGCCGTTAGAATGTAAAGTAATAAAGATTTAAGGTTAAAGGTAATTTGAATTCTAAAAGTTGATAATTTAAAGAAAAATTGTGAGGAGTAATATTTATACTGACACTTAATTTTCGGAATGGAATTGTGACAGTGTGTGTCTGTGATCTGTGCTTACTGGGGCGAGAAAGAATTGTGTGATGGTATTGTTCCTGACGGCTACTTACAAATAAAATGTTTTCCAGGGTTCCCGCCTAGCCGGGAGGGAAAAGGGACAACGAAGATGGGGACAGAACATCAGTCTTCATCTGCAGAATATCGCAGCACCACCCCAATGCCGTCAGACCTCTAGAAATCCCCACACTGCCAGCCCAAAACGACTGCCCTAAGGATGAAATGAAGCACAGGATTTCGGAGACACCAGTGGTTGCACCATAGTCAGCATCATCGCGCATTCTGAGTAACAATAAATCTTCTAAACACAGGTGCGACTTTTACTATATTTTAATCCACAAAAAACAGCAACTTATTGGATTTAAAACATGAAATGAAAGACATCTTCATAAACAGTAATTTCAGATGTTCAATGACCAACTGTCTTTTATAGCATGTCCGATGGACATATAGTGACTAGTGTAATTAAAGAGTTAAAGAATCTACCTGTTGAAGAATGTCAATTACTATGCTGTATTTTATAGAACACCATTTGCCTTTTGCTAGCAAAATTTAAAACTGTTAGTTGGGCAGTTTAATTAACTGTTTCTTATGAAGATAAAATGTCATTAACAACTTGTACTTAACACATTGATAAATAACTATGGAGTGGTTCCTTCCTAAATCTTCTTATGTGAACAGGTCCGTATTAGGGGCTGTTACAGAATTGAGCCAGTATAATTCTTGTAGTATTACACCTTAAAATTTTTTCTTAAGCAGGCAACTGGTGTGTATAAGGCATAGTGATAGTATCAAGATATATATATCTTGAATATATATATTAGAACGATACTCTTAAACACTTACTTTTGCACATATTCTATTACTCATTTGTGCGCACTTACCCACGTGTCGAAGGTATACTCTTCTTCTGCAGTACTTACCTTGATGTTTCCCAGCTAGGTCGCAGGCTTTGTTAGTTGATTGAGGGTGGATAAGCACGTGAATATCGTTACAAGTAAAGAGTACAGAGGATTTAGTACTGGTTGTGGAATTAGTACGACTTTGTTAATAAAATTATATTCATTTTGTTTATTAATTAAAAATGCAAATTGTCATGTTATTAATTAGTGTGTGGTTAACTAATATTGAAACCCTTATATTCACTTATACGAATATTGTATAATTATAATGTGGAAAAATCTTATCTCTTATATTCTAAGACACGTTATACACAAAAATAAGACATATATGACCTGGAATATTTACACAGACATATAATACGTAACACATATATTTTTACAATGCGTGATTAACACGTATGAAATTGAATATTAATATTGTCTTAGCAAGTGTGGCTTTTATTATGTACCACTTAATTAAACAATTAAATAATTAAACATTTATAAAAATTCTAATAGAGACCTTCTATTACTTTAATTAACAATACTCCTAATGTCTCAATTAATTAAAAATCTACAATTAAAGTAACTTTCATACTTGATTTTACGTTACAGTTACTTGATTTTAATTATATAATAAAATATAAAAAAATATGGTTTCTATAATTACCATTTATTAATGAGATTAATAAGTTTTATATTCTTTGTTATAAATATTATTCTTTGAACTTTTATTAATTATTCATTATGAAAAATAAAAATATAATAAAGTTCATGTAAACTTGTATATGGAATCTAGAGCCTTCTTTTGGTAGACCTCAGGATCATTTATAAGATTAAATAAATGTCAGACTTCACCTGCATATTTCTCCAACCATTTAACTGTGTTGTTACCGTCACCTGGACTCTCGACTTTTGGATCCTCTTCCGGTATCACCTACTCTGTCTCTGCGTCGTTTGGAATTACTCTCTCCGTCTAATGGATGCTGAGTTCTGACGTGGACCTCTGGTCGTGATGATGTACGGGTGGATGTAGCTGCATGTGGCTGTCCCTGCATCCTCTAGTATATTGCTCTGGTTCCTTTCCTCTCCTTGTCTTTTCCCTCGTGGATGTCTCGAACTTCTACGTGGATTTATTGAAGTTCATCGACGACGTTTCGACTCCTCGTAGTTTACAGTATTATATTATAGTCTTTTAAATAAATCGTGTATATCACTATTACTTTCACCGACGTACTGCCGGTTCCATCGCACTTCAAGTTACGTAATACCGTTTAAAACATTACTTAACTTTGTAAAATTCGCGGTTGCGAGATGCGTGGATTTCTCGTACTGTCTGTTAATGATCTGAGAAAGCGTGTGTCGCTCGCTGGGGTTTTATACTCCTGCCGGCGTTCAATTCCTGTTGAAAACTGTTCGGACAAAGTTGAACAAGTCAGCGCGTCGATTTATTAACTAATTACAACCTACGCGTTATAACGATTCATAATAGCGTCCTATCTGAGCGTTATACGAAAGTGATAGACGGTACGAGTGTAGCGCCGTAAGCAAGAGAGAGAGAGAGAGCGTAAAATCGCAGCCATCTCGCTCTAACCACGTCACCGCGACATCAGAAACCAGTACAAACATGTAATTTTACTGAAAGCAAATTATCTGTTCAACCTGCGATAACTTCAAAAGTTATAAATATACGGCAATTCTGAAAACAGAATTGTATTCAGCAAGAAAAGCTTTATAAGTAGCCGCAATCTCAGTTAATATAATTAACAATTGAAGAAGTTATACAGATGACGCACGCCAACAGGAATAACGAGAGAATTATGCTACGTAGGAATTAGGTGTTTTCACACACACACAGATAAAGACCTAAGCAACAATATTCTGTGGTCAGATCTTTGAAAACACATTTGCAAATACCTGTAATCAATCGATTTGCAAACACAGGAAGTACGATTTTAACTAGAAATTCTCTACAGTTTGAAACCTGTCAAGGGGTGTTTAGTCGACGTGTTCGAGATTGTCGAGACTGGAAAAACGTATGATTTATTTGAACAACCAATCAGAAGCCCGTATTTAAAACAGACGCCAACTCAAACCGAGGGGTAGCGTTACTCTTCGATCGGATCTTCAATGCGCTAGTCGTATATAAATTACGTGCAGATAATTTTACAATCATGCAAAGTTGTATTTAAGTACAAAATTCGAGAAGTAGTCCGCAGTGAAGATGAACTAGTACCGTTCAACAACTCTCGCTGTGTAACACAACATTAATTAATTAAATTATTAATTAATTAATTAATAATCAGCCGTGAAGTGACCTGAGCAACAGAGAGCTACAGCATCTGTAATTGCCAGAGCATCTTTCTACCGAATTGATCAACATCATTTCTTCTGTGCTAAACCATCAAAAGGAGGACCCCTACGGATTCCTATCTTCAGTCAACGCATCAAACAGTAAGAAATAGATTCATTGATCAATGAAATAAGCACTAAATAAATAATAAAAGAAATAAACAATTTTTAAAAAGACACTAAGAATTGCACACTTTGTATTTTAATTATAAGATTAGCTCTAACATAGTATAGGAGTGTTGAATGGAAAGTGGGGTGTAGTATTGGACGTGCAAATTATTGCAGACCTGTTCTTTAGCACTGGTTTGGGAGATAGCAATCTCTTAATCAAACCAGATAAGAGCCATTGGTCGTTTGAAAGTCTTAATCGTTACTTTTCACACTCACTCAGTAATTATAAGTGTTAGGGTAGAAATAAGTCCTACCATTAGCCTAATCAAGTTTAAAAATAATTGATTAAAACGTTAATTAAAATAATCAAGAAAATATTAAAGTGTTATTTGTAACGATTCCCCTTGAAAACCACAATCACTGAACGAATCCTGAGAAAGAGTGTCTCCATGCGCTGAGCTAAGCTGAAACCGTGTCATTTGTATCTGGGATTTGTTCTGGCGCCCAGGTAAAGTAATATCACGGGTAAGTAACATTTTATCTAACATACAAAATATTAGATAATTGTGTTAGATGAAAAAGGAGGCGTCGTATAGATTTGGCGCCCCAACTAAGGGGCACAATTAAAGCACCAAATTTATAGATAGAAATAAGTTATGTATAAATTTGGCGCGGCCAATTAAGAAGCTCGATTAAACTCGAAATTTATTACAAAAGAAAGTTATATAATTTGGCGTTGCTTTTACCCAAGTGATTAGTTAAATTGTAATATTAATAAATTAGAAAAGAAAGTGGAATTCAAGGTTACAAATAACTGTTAAATAATTGTTAAATTAATTTGTTAAAAATAAATTTAAAAAAAAAAACGGCTAAATCATCAGCAGTAGATGTGGCAGCAATTGAGCAAATGTTTAAGCAGTTGACCACTAAAATGGATGAAAATAAGAATCAATTATCTAGTGAAATTGAAAAAACAAGTAGTCAATTAAATAGTGAAATAAAAGAAACTAATAATAAAATTGAAAGTACAAATAGTGAATTATCAAAGAAAATTGAAGAAAATAATAAAAGTTTAGAAGAAAGTAATAAAAAATTAATAACAGATGTTAATAATAAAATTGAACAAACTAATAAATATTTGTCTAGTGAAATGAAACAAATAAACGAAAACTTGTCTAGCCAAATAGAACAAAGTAGTCAAGAGGCTACATTTAAAATAGATGAAGAAATAGCAAATTTAGCTACTAATTTAGCTAGTAAAATAGATGAGAGTAATAGTAGGTTTGATACGCATACCGAAGAGGTTAAAACTACGTTAGAAGAGTTTAGAAAACAAATAAACACTAATTTTCGCCGTCAAGACGAAAAACTAAATAAGTTTAGAAACGAATTTCATGAAAGGTTAGAACAAAAAGTAACCCTCATTAATCAACAATTCAGTGAAGTAACAGCTGAATTAAAAACACAAACACTTCTAAATAAAGAAGAAATCCAGAATACTAGGGAAGAGTGTACACAACTGGGTGAGAATATTAAAGAAGTTAAGAAACAGGTAGAGAGTAAGGCTAACAGTGACGAAGTACATCAAAAGGTGGAACAGCAATTGAAGGTAATGCGGGAAGATCTGACTAAAGCAATGAAGTCACAGCAAACCAAAGTAGTGAGGTGTGGCGGCTATAAGGAAGAACCGGAAAACCTTGTATTTTCAGGAAACCCACATGAGAATCCTGTGGAATTCCTAAAGCTGTTTGAAGCTTATGTAACTCGTGTAAATCCACTGATGGACGACGAGGACAAGAAGGACATGTTAGGCCGATTTCTCAAGAATTGGGCAGGTACGTGGTGGAAAGTCATCTCGGACAGAGTCCAAACCTACTCAGATTTCAGAGAAAAATTCCTTGCTCAGTACTGGAACGTTCAGATACAAAGAAGGGTACGCGATCATCTAGAATTTGGTAAGTATCACCCGTCAATGAATATGACAACCACCAATTATGTGCTTAACGTATTGGCGCAAGTTAAACATCTAACACCACCAATAGAAGAGAGAGACCTAGTATATAAGCTAGCTCGTCATTTCTCAGAACGCACTAGAGTAGCAACCAGTACTAGAGGAGTGGATACTCTAGAAAAGTTCATAATGGTTGTAGATGAAGTGTCAAGATTTAGAGAGGGACCTACAGCGTGTATAGCCTCTCCTTCAGCACCAAATGTGTTGTTCATTGACCGCAAATAAACAGTTATTGCTTACATTAACTACCTACTCTATAGGGTGTGGTGAGTTCAGTTTAGTTGTATTCTGTGCGTGTACAGCGGTGGTAAAGTTTGCGGTACGGTACCGATAACATTTTATTGTAAAAAATTTACTCAGTTGTGAGGATTAACTGTTTACTTTTTTACTGTACAAACTTCTTAGTCTTTTACAGCCAGTTAAGTGACGTTAAGCGTGTGACGTGTACGTGTTAAGTGAAGTTACGCTTTCGTAAATTTCGTTTTTGCAGTCCGGAAGTAAAATGGAGAAGAAAGTGCGTAAACAAAGTGCCCTCTCTTTAGAAAAAAAGTTGAACTCCTCCAAGCTGTTAATGAGGGTATTCGAACTAAAACAGAAATCTGTAAAACATTCGGTATACCAAACTCGACGTTATCCACGATTATAAAAAATAGAGATAAACTTTAGAACTGTATGAGTCGGGCAAGTTTGAACCAGGCAGAAAACGTTTCCGTAAGGCAAACCACGAAAACTTAGAGGCTGCTCTTCTTGTTTGGTTTAAGCAAGCAAGATCACAAGATGCTCCTATTTCTGGACCACTACTGATGGAGAAAGCAAACGTTTTTGCTAAACAGATGAACTTAAATTTCACTCCAAATCCTGGCTGGCTAGAAAGGTTTAAAAAACGAAATGGCATAACCTTTAAAAACATCTGTGGCGAATAAAGACAGGTGTCACAAGAAATGACATCATCGTGGTTGTAATCTACGTTGCCTGCAATTTTAAAAGACTATCCACGTAAGGATATTTTCAACGCCGATGAAACAGGACTATTTTTCTGTTGTATGGCCGATAAAACACTTTCATTCAAAGGAGAGCAGTGCTCTGGTGGTAAAAAGTCTAAAGAGAGAGTGACAGTGATGGTAGGTTGCAGGGTTGAGGGGAAAAAAGATTTCTGTGTAAATGTTCTGGATGCTTGTAACTTGTTAAGAACAGCGTGGAACCTCGTGACGCCTACAACAATTCAAAATTGTTTCGCTCATGCTCGATTCATTTTGAATTCAGAAACTGAACAACCCGAAGAAAATGAAATTGACCCTATACTCTCTGAAATGTTTAATCGTGTGTCATCTGTATTAAATGTTTCAATTTCTCTAAATGAGTACGTGATTGTCGACGAGAACGTAACTACGGCTCCCGTATTAACAGATACCGATATCGTGGAAACAGTGCAAGTTGACAACTGTGAAGGTGATGATAGTGACGACGAACTTGACACGGAAAATGATAGTGAAAATAAATATCACTATAATATTGACGACTCGGAACACAAAGTTTTTTATAAGTAAAAACGTAAAGTTTTACCTTACAGCCTAAACCGGCTTTCACCTATAGAAGGCTTCATCAGAGGCTGTCGTTAGTAGCGCTGCTCGTCTTGTTGTTGGCGACGAGAAAGTGTTTCGAAAGATTGAAGCTGTGTGTGTGTGTGGTGAGATGTGTTCGAATAATGCGTGCGATTTGAATTGTGTCTGTTCGTTTAGGATGTCGTTTTTATTTGTTTTTGTGTGTTTGTATATTTCTAATTGTTCTAGAGTGTCTAGTTTTCGGCCTTTTGTGTGTACGTGTAGTATGTTCATGTTATTGTCGATGTTTTTATATGTGTGGTTTGCTTCAATGAGGTGGTTTGCGAAGGTAGATTCTGTAGTGGTGTGGTGTGTAGTTTGTGTGTTCAATGTATCTCTGTTTGAAGCTACGTCCTGTCTGGCCTATGTAGAATTTACTGCAATTTGAACAATTTAGTTTATATACACCAGGTAGATCGAATTTGTTTTGTGCTTTGGGCATGCGTTTTGATAGTGTGTGTTCTGTTTTGTTAGTAGTTTTGTAAGCGATTCTGTATCCTGCTTTTTTGAATTTGTGGGCAATTTTTTCTGTTTGTTTGTTGATGTATGTTAGTGTTATGAATTTGTTGTTTTCTGTTTTTGTCTGTTGTTTGTTTTGTGTTTTGAGGGAAAAGGCACACAAACACAACATCACATTTGTAAAAGCTGACAAAGGCAACACGACTGTAATTATCCCCACAGACAACCTACACAAAAAAGTACAAGACTTCATAGAACAGAACAACATCACAGAACTAAAACACGACCCCACCGACAGATACCAAAACTCAGTAAAACAAATAGTCAACAAAGCCAAACACATTATGACACATAAACAAAAGCCCTACATGAAACAAATCCGACCATCAGCACCTACACTCCAAGCGCTTCCCAAAATCCATAAAGAAGACATTCCGATCCGCCCCATTATCAACTACCGTAATGCCCCTGCACACAAACTGGCAAAATATCTAGACATAATTATTAGACAACACACACAAATAGACAACAACATTGCAGTAAAAAACAACACTGACCTAGTAACAAAAATAAAAGACATACACATCCCCCATAACGCCACATTAGCCTCCTTTGACATTAAAAACCTGTACACAAACATCCCCATCTCTGAAACAATCACCATCCTACAAAACAAACTCAAACAGAACAACCCACCAGACGAACTTATCAATGAAATAACAGAAACTCTGAACATTATCACAAAACAAAACTACTTTACTTATAACAATAAATACTACACACAGAACGATGGCCTACCCATGGGCTCCCCCATATCCAGCATTCTAGCAGAAGTCTTCCTCCAACACTTAAAAAAAACAAAAATACTCACAAACAATGACAGACACTCACATAAAATACTATATTGGCACAGATACGTTGATGACATTCTAATACTATACAGGGGAAACAAAAGACAATGTGAACAGTTACTAACGCACATAAACAAAATACATAAAAACATAACCTTCACTGCCGAATACGAACACAACAATACCATAAACTTCATCGTTTGCCATAGAAAATACCCTTGTTAAAAAAACGTTGTAGGTAAACTACCCCTTTCCCTTAACCGATCTTCACCAAAAACAACAGGTATTGAGGACTCTACAATTCAGGGCTGTATGCGAAACATTATTTGATTCTGTTTGAATTTGCGGCTGTTATCGTTTGCCAAAAAAAAAAAAAATTTCCCTTGATAAAAATAACCGTTGCAGGTAAACTACCCCTTCCCGTCAACCGATCTTCACCAAAAACAATAGGTCGCGAGTACTCTACAAATCAGGGCTGTATGCAAAAAATTATTTGATTCTGTTTGAATTTGCGGCTGTTATCGTTTGCCATAGAAAATACCCTTGTTAAAAAAACGTTGTAGGTAAACTACCCCTTTCCCTTAACCGATCTTCACCAAAAACAATAGGTCTTGAGAACTCTACAATTTAGGGCTGTATGCAAATAATCTTTTGATTCTGTTTGAATTTGCGGCTGTTATCGTTTGCCATAGGAAATACCCTTGTTAAAACATAAAACGTTACAGGTAAACTACCCCTTTCCCTTAACCGATCTTCACCAGAAACAATAGGTCTTGAGAACTCTACATTTCAGGGCTGTATGCGAAACATTATTTGATTCTGTTTGAATTTGCGGCTGTTATCGTTTGCCAAAAAAAAAATTTCCCTTGATAAAAAAAACCGTTGCAGGTAAACTACCCCTTTCCCTCAACCGATCTTCACCAAAAACAATAGATCGCGAGTCCTCTACAAATCAGGGCTGTATGCAAAACATTATTTGATTCTGTTTGAATTTGCGGCAGTTATCGTTTGCCATAGAAAACAAATCTACAGACACACACACAGACAGACACACACACAGACACACACACAGACACTTTTCGGAAAACGACTTTTTTTCATGTTTTGAGTGTAGTAGAATCAGAATCTGCAATAATCTCGAACACGATTTTTTTTGCCATCACCATACTTCCATTCCTTAAGGAATATGGAAGTAAAATATCGGTATG
Source organism: Magicicada septendecula (assembly GCA_034769895.1). Taxonomy (NCBI): domain Eukaryota; kingdom Metazoa; phylum Arthropoda; class Insecta; order Hemiptera; family Cicadidae; genus Magicicada; species Magicicada septendecula. Next base: position 323,269,631 of record CM068376.1, on the reverse strand, counting down.
GAGAACCATACATGACTTCCATATTCTAAGATTTATATTTAAAATCATTTTCACCCAAACAGCCAGGCTGTGTCTTACCTGCCTTTTTATTGCTGTATTAAATGAAAAATATTATATTACATTAAAATGAAAAAATTATAATTTTATTGCCTGGCAACAAAATTATTTTATTTTTAACAATTACCATTGTTTCAAAAAGTTTAAATAAATTTTCAAGTACTTTACTCTTGTTAAAACGTAAAAGGTTGCAGGTAAACTACCCCTTCTCCTTAACCGATCTTCACCAAAATCGAAAGTCATTGAGGCCTATACAATTGAGGGATGTATGCAAAAACTTAGTTGATTCTGTTTGAATTTGCGGCTGTTATCGTTTGCCATAGAAAATACGCTTGATAAAAAAACGTTGCAGGTAAACTACCCCTTCCCCTTAACCGATCTTCACCAAAAACAATAGGTCTTGAGTACTCTACAAATCAGGGCTGTATGCAAAACATTATTTGATTCTGTTTGAATTTGCGGCTGTTATCGTTTGCCATAGAAAATACCCTTGTTAAAAAAACGTTGGAGGTAAACTACCCCTTTCCCTCAACCGATCTTCACCAAAAACAATAGGTCTTGAGAACTCTACAATTTAGGGCTGTATGCAAATAATCTTTTGATTCTGTTTGAATTTGCGGCTGTTATCGTTTGCCATAGGAAATACCCTTGTTAAAACATAAAACGTTACAAGTAAACTACCCCTTTCCCTTAACCGATCTTCACCAAAATCAACAGATCTTGAGAACTCTACAATTCAGGGCTGTATGCGAAACACTATTTGATTCTGTTTGAATTTGCGGCTGTTATCGTTTGCCAAAAAAAAAATTTCCCTTGATAAAAAAAAACCGTTGCTGGTAAACTACCCCTTTCCCTCAACCGATCTTCACCAAAAACAACAGGTCGTGAGTACTCTACAAATCAGGGCTGTATGCAAAAAATTATTTGAATCTGTTTGAATTTTCGGCAGTTATCGTTTGCCATAGAAAAACAAGTACTTTACTCTTGTTAAAACGTAAAAGGTTGCAGGTAAACTACCCCTTCCCTTAACCGATCTTCACCAAAATCGAAAGTCATTGAGACCTCTATAATTCAGGGACGCATGCAAAACATTATTTGATTCTGTTTGAATTTGCGGCTGCTATCGTTTGCCATAGAAAATACGCTTGATAAAAAAACGTTGCAGGTAAACTACCCCTTTCCCTCAACCGATCTTCACCAAAAACAATAGGTCTTGAGAACTCTACAATTTAGGGCTGTATGCAAATAATCTTTTGATTCTGTTTGAATTTGCGGCTGTTATCGTTTGCCATAGGAAATACACTTGTTAAAACATAAAACGTTACAGGTAAACTACCCCTTTCCCTTAACCGATCTTCACCAAAAACAATACGTCTTGAGTACTCTACAAATCAGGGCTGTATGCAAAACATTATTTGATTCTGTTTGAATTTGCGGCTGTTATCGTTTGCCATAGAAAATACCCTTGTTAAAAAAACGTTGCAGGTAAACTACCCCTTTCCCTCAACCGATCTTCACCAAAAACAACAGGTCTTGAGAACTCAACAAGTTAGGGCTGTATGCAAATAATCTTTTGATTCTGTTTGAATTTGCGGCTGTTATCGTTTGCCATAGGAAATACCCTTGCTAAAACATAAAACGTTACAGGTAAACTACCCCTTTCCCTTAACCGATCTTCACCAAAATCAACAGACCTTGAGAACTCTACAATTCAGGGTTGTATGCGAAACATTATTTCATTCTGTATGAATTTGCGGCTGTTATCGTTTGCCAAACAAACAAAATTACCCTTGCTAAAAAAAAACCGTTGCAGGTAAACTACCCCTTTCCCTCAACCGATCTTCACCAAAAACAATAGGTCGCGAGTACTCAGCAAATCAGGACTGCATGCAAAAAATTATTTGATTCTGTTTGAATTTGCGGCAGTTATCGTTTGCCATAGAAAAAAAATCTACAGACAGACAGACACACAGACACACACACAGACACTTTTCGGAAAACGACTTTTTTTCATGTTTTGAGTGTAGTACAATCAGAATCTGCAATAATCTCGAACACGATTTTTTTTGCCATCACCATACTTCCATTCCTTAAGGAATATGGAAGTAAAATTACCCTTGATAAAAAAACCGTTGCAGGTAAACTACCCCTTTCCCTTAAACGATCTTCACCAAAAACGATAGGTCTTGATAACTCTACAATTCTGGCCTGTATGCAAAATATTATGTGATTTTTTTTGAATTTGCGGCTATTATCGTTTGCCATAAAAAATACCCTTGATAAAACAAAAAACGTGGCAGGTAAACTACCCCTTTCCCTTAAACAATCTTCACCAAAAACAAAAGGTCTTTAGTACTCAAGAAATCAGGGCTGTATGCAAAAACGTATTTGATTCTGTTTGAATTTGCGGCTCTTATCGTTTGCCATAGAAAATACCCTTTTCAAACATAAAATGTTGCAGGTAAACTACCCCTTCCCCTTAACCGATCTTCACCGAAAACAAAAGCTCTTGAGAACTCTATAATTCAGGGTAGTGTGCAAAAGATTATTTGATTATGTTTGAATTTGCGGCTGTTATCGTTTGCCATAGAAAATACCCTTGTTAAAACATAAAACGTTGCAGGTAAACTACCCCTTTCCCATAACCGATCTTTACCAAAATCAACAGACCTCTACAATTTAGGGCTGTATGCGAAACATTATTTGATTCTGTTTGAATTTGCGGCTGTTATCGTTTGCCAAACAAACAAAATTACCCTTGATAAAAAAAAACCGTTGCTAGTAAACTACCCCTTTCCTTCAACCGATCTTCACCAAAAACAATAGGTCGCGAGTACTCTACAAATCAGGGCTGTATGCAAAAACGTATTTGATTCTGTTTGAATTTGCGGCTCTTATCGTTTGCCATAGAAAATACCCTTTTCAAACATAAAATGTTGCAGGTAAACTACCCCTTCCCCTTAACCGATCTTCACCGAAAACAAAAGCTCTTGAGAACTCTATAATTCAGGGTAGTGTGCAAAAAATTATTTGATTATGTTTGAATTTGCGGCTGTTATCGTTTGCCATAGAAAATACCCTTGTTAAAACATAAAACGTTGCAGGTAAACTACCCCTTTCCCATAACCGATCTTTACCAAAATCAACAGACCTCTACAATTTAGGGCTGTATGCGAAACATTATTTGATTCTGTTTGAATTTGCGGCTGTTATCGTTTGCCAAACAAACAAAATTACCCTTGATAAAAAAAAAACCGTTGCTAGTAAACTACCCCTTTCCCTCAACCGATCTTCACCAAAAACAATAGGTCGCGAGTACTCTACAAATCAGGGCTGTATGCAAAAATCGTTTGATTCTGTTTGAATTTGCGGCTGTTATCGTTTGCCATAGGAAAAAAATCTACAGATAGATAGACAGACAGACACTTTTCGAAAACTGACTTTTTTTCATGTTTTGAGTGTAGTACAATCATATTCTGCAATAATCTCGAACACGATTTTTTTTGCCATCACCATACTTCCATTTCCTTAAGGATCATGGAAGTAATATCGGTATGGAGAACCATACATGACTTTCATGTTCTAAGATTTATATTTAAAATCATATTCGAAATGAAATATTTCCATAGAAACTACGTCTTTCTACTTATTGCTTCAGCATTAACCACAGTACTGTGGTCACTAACGTATACCACCTCACGTTTTCGTGGTCACTAACGTATACCACCTCACGTTTTCGCACTCGATTTTCACCGATGATGGCAGTCGATGGCACTGCCGAAAAGTCTGGTTTTGCAGAAAACATTGAACTACGGCTAAAGAGCCCGGGAAGCAATTTTAACAAAAAACTACTTCTTTGTTGCCGATAACGTAGTACACATAAAAAATTATGCCCTCCACCTTCAACTATAATTTTTAATAATAGAAAATTACCCCCACCCCGTTCACCTAACCTCTTCATTTATAGATATTTCATCTACGTTTCTACAGTGGATTACTATGAGCTTCTTATCAGGATACTTTTTTTATAAAAATTAAGTACTTTACTCTTGTTAAATCATAAAATGTTTCAGGTAAACTACCCCTTTCTCTTCACCGATCTTCTCCAAAATCAACAGACCTTCCGTTCTCTACAATTCAGTGAAGCATGCAAAAAATATTTGATTCTGTTTGAATGTGCGGCAGTTATCGTTCGTCATGGAAACATTTCTCTTGTTACAACATAAAATGTTCCAGGTAAACTACCCCTTTCCCTTAACTGATCTTCACCAAAATCAATAGACCTTGAGCTCTCTGCAACTCAGGAAAGAGTGCAAAAATTATTTGATTCTCATTGAATTTTCGGCAGTTATCGTTCGTCATAAAAAAAATTACCCTTTTTAAAACATAAAACGTTGCTGATAAACAACCCTTTCCCTTAACCGATCTTCAACAAAATCAACAGACCTTGAGTTCTCTTTAGTTCAAAAAGGTATGCAAAAACCTAGTTGATTCTGTTTGAATTTACGGTAGTTATCGTTCGTCATACAAAAAATTACCCTTGTTAAAACATAAAATGTTGCTGGTAAACTACCCCTTTCCATTAACCGATCTTCACCAACACCAATAGGTATTGAGAACTCTACAATACAAAGCAGTATGTAAAACATCATTTGCTTCTGTTTGAATTTGCGGTTGTTATCGTTTACTATGGAAATAATCTCGAACACGATTTTTTTTGCCATCACCATACTTCCATTCCTTAAGGAATATGGAAGTAAAAAATTACCCTTGAAAAAAACCGTTGCTGGTAAACTACCCCTTTCCCTTAACCGATCTTCACCAAAAACGACAGGTCTTGGGTACTCTACATTTCAGGCTTGTATGCAAACAATTATTTGATTCTGTTTGAATTTGCGGCTGTTATCGTTTGCCATAGAAAATACCCTTGATAAAACATAAAACGTTGCTGGTAAACTACCCTATTCCTTTAATCGATCTTCACCAATAACAATAGGTCTTGAGAACTCTACAATTCAGGGCTGTATGCAAAACATTAGTTGATTCTCTTTGACTTTACGGCAGTTATCGTTCGTCACAGAAAAAATACCCTTGTTAAAATATAAAACGTTGCAGGTAAACTACCCCTTTCCCTTAAACGATCTTCACCAAAAACAATAGGTCTTTAGTACTCAACAAAACAGGGCCGTATGCAAAAACGTATTTGATTCTGTTTGAATTTGCGGTTCTTATCGTTTGCCATAGAAAACACCCTTTTAAAACATAAAACGTTGGAGGTAAACTACCCCTTTCCCTTAACCGATCTTCACCAACACCAATAGGTATTGAGAACTCTACAATACAGGGCTGTATGCAAAACATCATTTGATTCTGTTTGAATTTGCGGCTGTTATCGTTTACCATAGAAAAAGTAAAAAATTATAATTTTATTGCCTGGCAACAAAATTATTTTATTTTTAACAATTACCATTGTTTCAAAAAGTTTAAATAAATTTTCAAGTACTTTACTCTTGTTAAAACGTAAAAGATTGCAGGTAAACTGCCCCTTCCCCTTATCCGATCTTCACCAAAATCGAAAGTCATTGAGACCTCTAAAATTCAGGGACGTATGCAAAAAATTATTTGATTCTGTTTGAATTTGCGGCTGTTATCGTTTGCCATAGAAAATACGCTTGATAAAAAAACGTTGCAGGTGAACTACCCCTTCCCCTTAACCGATCTTCACCAAAAACAATAGGTCTTGCGTACTCTACAAATCAGGGCTGTATGCAAAACATTATTTGATTCTGTTTGAATTTGCGGCTGTTATCGTTTGCCATAGAAAATACCCTTGTTATAAAAACGTTGCAGGTAAACTACCCCTTTCCCTCAACCGAACTTCACCAAAAACAATAGGTCTTGAGAACTCTACAATTTAGGGCTGTATGCAAATAATCTTTTGATTCTGTTTGAATTTGCGGCTGTTATCGTTTGCCATAGGAAATACCCTTGTTAAAACATAAAACGTTACAGGTAAACTACCCCTTTACCTTAACCGATCTTCACTAAAATCAACAGATCTTGAGAACTCTACAATCCAGGGCTGTATGCGAAACATTATTTGATTCTGTTTTAATTTGCGGCTGTTATCGTTTGCCAAACAAGCAAAATTTCCCTTGATAAAAATAACCGTTGCAGGTAAACTACCCCTTTCCCTCAACCGATCTTCACCAAAAACAATAGATCGCGAGTACTCTGCAAATCAGGGCTGCATGCAAAGAATTATTTGATTCTGTTTGAATTTGCGGCAGTTATCGTTTGCCATAGAAAAAAAATCTACAGACACACAGACAGACAGACAGACAGACAGACACACACACACACAGACACTTTTCGGAAAACGACTTTTTTTCATGTTTTGAGTGTAGTAGCATCAGAATCTGCAATAATCTCGAACACGATTTTTTTTGCCATCACCATACTTCCATTCCTTAAGGAATATGGAAGTAAATCACCACACTTCCATTCCTTAAGGAATATGGAAGTAAAATTACCCTTGATAAAAAACCGTTGCAGGTAAACTACCCCTTTTTCTTAACCGATCTTAACCAAAAACGATAGGTCTTAAGAACTCTGCAATTCAGGGCTGTATGCAAAATATTATATGATTTTGTTTGAATTTGCGGCTTTTATCGTTTGCCATACAAAATACCCTTGATAAAACAAAAAACGTGGCAGGTAAACTACCCCTTTCCCTTAAACGATCTTCACCAAAAACAATAGGTCTTTAGTACTCAAGAAATCAGGGCTGTATGCAAAAATGTATTTGATTATGTTTGAATTTGCGGCTGTTATCGTTTGCCATAGAAAATACCCTTGTTAAAACATAAAACGTTGCAGGTAAACTACCCCTTTCCCTCAACCGATCTTCACCAAAAACAATAGGTCGCGAGTACTCTGCAAATCAGATCTGTATGCAAAAAATTATTTGATTCTGTTTGAATTTTGCGGCTGTTATCGTTTGCCAAAAAAAAAAATCTACAGGCACACAGAGACACACACAAACACTTTTCGAAAAATGACTTTTTTCATGTTTTGAGTGTAGTACAATCAGAATCTGCAATAATCTCGGACACGATTTTTTTTGCCATCACCATACTTCCATTTCCTTAAGGAACATGGAAGTAAAATTAACCTTATCACATAAAACGTTGCCGGTAAACTATCCCTTTCCCTTAACCGATCTTCAACAAAATCAACAAACCTTGAGTTATCTATAATTGAGGAAGGTATGCACAAAATTATTTGATTCTGTTTAAATGTGCAGCAGTTATCGTTCGTCATAGAAACAATTACTATTATTAAAACATAAAATGTGGCAGGTAAGCTACCCCTTTCCCTTAACCGATCTTCACCAAAATCAACAGACTTTGATTTCTCTATAGCTCAGGAAGGTATGCAAAACATTATTTGATTCTGATTGAATTTAAGGCAGTTATCATGCGTCATAGAAAAATTAGCCATGTTAAAACATAAAACGTACCAGGTAAACAAACCCTTTCCCTTACCCATCTTTACCAAAAACAATCGGTCTTAAGAACTCTACAATTCAGGGTTGTATGCAAAAAATTATTTGATTCTGTTTGAATTAGCGGCTCTTATCGTTTGCCATAGGAAATACCCTTTTAAAATATAAAACGTTGCAGGTAAACTATCCCTTTCCCTTAACCGATCTTCAACAAAATCAACAGACCTTGAGTTCTGTATAATTCAAAAAGGTATGTAAAAGAGTAGTTGATTCTGTTTAAATATACGTCAGTTATCATTCGTTATAGAAAAAATTACCCTTGTTAAAACATAAAATGTTGCTGGTAAACTACCCTATTCCCTTAACCGATCTTCACCAACACCAATAGGTTTTGAGAACTCTACAATTTAGGGCTGTATGCAAAATATTATTTGATTATGTTTGAATTTACGGCTGTTGTCGTTTGCCATAGAAAATATCCTTGTTAAAACAAAAAGCGTGGCAGGTAAACTACCCCTTTCCATTAACCGATCTTCACCAACACCAATAGGTCTTGAGTACTCTACAAATCAGGGCTGTATGCAAAAAACTATTTGATTCTGTTTGAATTTGCGGCTGTTAACGTTTGCCATAGAAAAAAATCTACAGACACACACAGACACTTTTCGAAAAATGACTTTTTTACTTCCATGTTCCTTAAGGAGATGGAAGTATGGTGATGGCAAAAAAAATCGTGTTCGAGATTATTGCAGATTCTGATTGTACTACACTCAAAACATGAAAAAAAAGTCGTTTTCCGAAATGTGTGTGTGTGTGTGTGTGTGTGTGTGTGTGTGTGTGTGTGTGTGTGTGTGTGTGTGTGTGTGTGTGTGTGTGTAGATTTTTTCTATGGCAAACGATAACAACCGCAAGTTCAAACAAAATATAATTTTTTGCATACAGCCCTGATTTGTAGCGTACTCGCGACCTATTGTTTTTGGTGAAGATCGGTTGAGCGAAAGGGGTAGTTTACCGGCAACAGTTTTTTTTATCAAGGGTAATTTTGTTTGTTTGGCAAACGATAACAGCCGCAAATTCAAACAGAATCAAATAATGTTTCGCATACAGCCCTAAATTGTAGAGTTCTCAAGATCTGTTGATCTTGGTAAAGATCGGTTAAGGGAAAGGGGTAGTTTACCTGCAACGTTTTATGTTTTAACAAGGGTATTCTCTATGGGAAACGATAACAGCCGCAAATTCAAACATAATCAAATAATGTTGTGCATACAGCCCTGAATTGTAGTTCTCAAGACATATCGTTTTTGGTGAAGATCGGTTAAGGGAAAGGGGTAGCTTACCTGCAACGGTTTTTTATCAAGGGTAATTTTTTTTCTATAGTAAACGATAACAGCCGCAAATTCAAACAGAATCAATTTGATTTGAAAATCAAATATTTTTTTGCATACCTTCCTAAATTGTAGAGAGCTCAAGGCCTGTTGATTTTGGTGAAGATCGGTAAAGGGAAAGGGGTAGTTTATCTGAAACATGTTATGTTGTAACAAGAGAAATGTTTTCATGACGAACGATAACTGTCGCAAATTGAAACAGAATCAAATATTTTTTACATGCATCCCTGCATTGTAGAGGATTGAAGGTCTATTGATTTTGGTGAAGATCGGTTTAGAGAAACGGGTATTTTACCTGCAACGTTTTATGTTTTAACAAGAGTAAAGTACTTAATTTTGATAAATAAAGTATCCTGATAAGAAGCTCATAATAATCCACTGTAGAAACGTAGATGAAATATCTATAAATGAAGAGGTTAGGAGAACGGGGTGGGGGTAATTTTCTATAAATGAAAATTATAGTTGAAGGGGGAGGGCAGAATTTTGTATGTGTACTACGTTATCGGTAACAAAGAAGTAGTTCTTTGTTAAAATTCCTTCCCGGGCTGTTTAGCCGTAGTCCAATGTTTTCTGCAAAACCAAACTTTTCGGCAGTGCCATCGACTTTCATCTCAGTGCAAATCGAGTGAAAACGTGAGGTGGTATACGTTAGTGACCACAGTACTGTGGTTTAAGGCTGAAGCAATAAGTAGAAAGAAGTGGTTTCTATGGAAATAGTTCATATCGAATATGATTTTAAATATAAATCTTAGAACATGGAAGTCCTGTATGGTTCTCCATACCGATATTTTCATGTTTTGAGTGTAGTACAATCAGAATCTGCAATAATCTCGGACACGATTTTTTTGCCATCACCATACTTCCATTTCCTTAAAGAACATGGAAGTAAAAATTAACCTTATCACATAAAACATTGCAGGTAAACTACACCTTTCCCTTAACCGATCTTCAACAAAATCAACAAACCTTGAGTTATCTATAATTGAGGAAGGTATGCACAAAATTATTTGATTCTGTTTAAATGTGCGGCAGCTATCGTTCGTCATAGAAACAATTACTATTGTTAAAACATAAAATGTGGCAGGTAAACTACCCCTTCCCCTTAACCGAACTTCACCAAAAACAATAGGTCTTGAGAACTATATAATTCACGGCAGTATACAAAAAATTATTTGATTATGTTTGAATTTGCGGCTGTTATCGTTTGCCATAGAAAATACCCTCGTTAAAACATAAGATGTTGCAGGTAAACTACCCCTTTCCCTTAACCGATCTTCACCAACACGAACAGGTCTTGAGAACTCTACAATACAGGGCTGTATGCAAAAAATTATTTGATTCTGTTTGAATTTGCGGCTCTTATCGTTTGCCATAAGAAATACCCATTTAAAATATAAAACGTTTCAGGTAAACTACCCCTTTCCCTTAACCGATCTTCAACAAAATCTGTGCCGAACCTGTCGTTCAGCAATGTCAGTCATTTCACGATTGGAGAGTGGACCGATACCTAGCGGTAAGACGGAGCGAAAAGTTGGAATAGTCCGCTTGACGCTATTAGCAGTACACAATTAAAGCGGTAATTAGTGCTGCGCCCTACCTGTGGATAGGAAAAACTAATAGTTAAGACAACGGCGGTTGGGGGTCGACACTGCATAGTATGAACGTTCCTAGTGCTGCTTTCTGCCGAGAAGTTCGGTAGGTAAACCTAGATGAAGGCAGACTCCATCTTATGGTTCTTCCAACAAATACTTGGCACTTGACGGTCGCATATTTTTTCCCTTCGGTGGAGAGATGAATTTCCAACTACATCTTCATACAGCTATGGAGAGATAATTTGTAAACGACTGCGGTAAGTCTTGATTACTTTATATTAATTAAATACTATAGGTCACGGGAGAAAACGTTTTTTTTAGTAAGCCTGAGTAAGCGTGCCCACTTGTTGCATCGGGTTTGGTGAAATACGCAAATTGTTCGTAAAGTTTTTTTTAAAGCTAATAAAACTATATTATTTGAGTGTCAGAAGTTCGGCACTATAAAGACAAGCGTATTGAAAACAAAATATTTAAGTTTAAACTTTAATTAACACCGATGTAATGAGATACGTGTACGTTGCACCATGCGTCGTAGTAGGTGATGTAAGGTTTTGCTGCGTTTAACAGTAAAACCTTATACATATATATGGGAACTTACTCAGGCACGTTCTGAATGTAAATGATGTCCCATTCAAATTAATTTTATTATCAAGTTGTGTGTAGTAAAAAACTATGTGTTTTAAATAAATTCTTCACCACGTGGTATCCACAAATTCACTCTAAGTAATAAGTTTATAAGAGGTTACAGAGCCAAAATAAATTATTAGATTGGAAACAAGTAACTCACATTAGGTGAGGTGCAAATTATAAAGAATCATTGTTATACATTTTTTTGAATAAGGCATGTTGGCCAAATAAGTTTGATCCAGTTTAATTATGTAGCACATAACTAGGTGTTGTCTTTATATATGTATTTTGGAGGGTGTCCAAACAGTGGGGGCATTTGTGTGTGGTCTCTGACTAAAAATATAATGTGTAAGCAGGGTCCGCCGAACAGAGAAAAAAGTCCTGCTGCATGGCTGAACGATGTCCATCATAAGCTCCACACTCGCCACCGGGGAGAATTAGATCACCACAACAACACCTAAAACGCCAATCATGAGATCGCCACTTTACAAATAAAAGAGAATACCCTTCATGGACCCAAAATCAGGTGAAAAACAACCATTTAATATTTACGCATAGAGTCAACACGGCATCACACCCCGTGACCAGTTATACATAACCATCAGTTTCTACATTTCAAGTTAAACATTCATTTGGATCCCCAATTGATGGGACAGTTTAGTGTGTACACTGAGTAAAAAAAAAATTAATTGTAAAATTTCTAGTAGATTGTCAGTTCAGAGACTGATATGGTTACAAGACAGCATCCAACACAGATTTCCACTCATTTCATTATAGGGGTTTCTCTACAGATTTTAAGTCAGTTTTTGCTATTAGTAATTTCTCATGTTCAATTCCCTATGAAAATATATATATATTCTCTTATTTTTAAAATCAGTTTATTTCTTTTGTGTATAAAAAGATTACTGGGGAGGTAGGTGAATTTTTAACTAGTTTCAACCAAGCTATGCATGTCGAAACACCTTTCAACTTGTTTGTCGAGACAAGTTTGTTGAGACAAGTTTGTTGACACAAGCCGAAAGTTGAATGAACATGTCCGTCTCTGACCCAAGTGTAGTTTTTTTTATAAGGTGCTAATATTGTGCAATTTTTCTCTTTTCATTAATTGGCCCTATTTTAGTATATATAAATTCTTTATATTAATTGTGATAACTGGGGGGCGTTCATTATTTTAAACAATTTTTATTTCTCACCGTAATTAGGTACTTAGGCACTTAGCTACTTTGGCACTTACTTTTAAATTTTATTAGGTCCTGGGGACAATTGTATGCTATACATTATCGTACACCTGATGTGCAATTAACCCACACCATGTGGGTAAAAATTATAAAAGTAAATTTCTAATCCTAATTGGGATTCGTATAAAGAAAAGTTAGAATTTATATACACCAGAAGGGTAATATATAAAAAGGGCGTGGCAAGAGACCTTTATGTATTTTATGTATACTATTGTATAATGTATTTTTGTCTTGTGGAACATGTTATGTGTGTATATTTCTGTGTACATTTTGGGGGATAAAATATTATGCATTTACTGTACTTTTGGTGGGAACTTGGGATATAGGGATTTATTGTTCAATGTCTTGTTACAACAGAAAGTCAACACATGTAGTCATGTGGCTATATACTTTTCATTTATTTTAAAGGGAGGTATTCTATCTCAATAACCGTTGCTGATCATTTCTTTAAGGAAATAATTTATTTTATTTAACCTTATAACATGTATAGGAATTGTCACCTCTAAAATTTATTTAATTTGTTGAGTAATTTTTTTTATTATTAATAGTAACAAGGTATGGAATCATTTATCTTCATTAATTTATATGCAGCACTCTAAAGGGAACATATAAAATAAATTTTATATTTTATTAAATAGTTTAATGGGAGCTTTAGTTCAAGGTTAATTATTATTTTAAATTTCTATTCATTGATAGAGTGACATAGCTAATTATTTTCTTAGTTCAGTAAATATTTTTCAGGTGGCCTTGTTGAGAGAGTATACTTATTTATTTAACTATTTAAAGGGGAATTATAGATCACTGTTGTATTTATTTATTATTAAATTGTTATGAGATAGAATAATAAAAAGGGATTTGTTATTTGTTTAATTCTTGAGTTTTCATTGCAAGTCCCGTCTCACTGGATCCAGCGCAATTTTTAGCTTCTCTAGGCCTTAGCCTAGTTTTAATTAACTTGTGGCCCCTCTTTACAAAAAAAATTCTCAAAAATTTTCTCAAAAAAAAAAAAAAAAAATTCTTTTTTTAACTGCTCAAGATAAAGTGGGGTTACATTTGGTAGCACAGCGTGGTTACGATGAGGGTCAACCCGTGGGTCCTGTGGGTGTGACGGGGCTTGCAAACTTAGGAAATATTTTGGAACTTTCACAATGTTAAGTTCAAATAGAACTTAGAAAAATTTTAAAGGCCCTATATCCCCAGTTGAAAATATTTTTGTTAGCTTTAAGGTTTTGCCATATATGTATATGTACTTGCCCGCCTTGAATAGTGAATAGTGCCACGTGGTAGGAAATTTTAGAAGGGGAAATCCCTGGGCAAGACTTATCGCAGTTCGGTGTTTGGTTATTTTGAGTTTACCTTGCCCATGTTTGGGGAGGTGTTGCTGTTTTTTGTAATTATGCGGTATGGCCCGATCGGCAGTCGGTTTCTTCCGATAGATGGTAGCCGGATTAACATGAAATTGTTAAAATAAATTTTCGTTGGTCGGTGTTTTGTTTTTCGTGTTGTGTGTGTGTCGCGATCCTTTTGTCTGGTGTAATCGAGTGTGAGCAGTTCAGGTAGTGGGCTAGTTTCTCGCATCGGTAGGTGGACCCGCAGTCTACTCTTTGGAAGTACAGTACTTGGGTTTTTCATATTCTGGTATTATTTAGAATTAGTTTTTAAAGTTTCGTGTTAAGTGTGCCGACCGCGAAGTGAGGATGAGTTCAATAAATCCTGAGTTGTTTTTAAGGGAGGAAATTGAGTTCGAGCTCCGGGCCCGGGGTAAAGAACCCCGAGGCAATGTCCAGGCCTTACGGCGGCAGCTCCGTGAAGCGCTGGCCGCGGGTGATGCGCTCTCCAGGGTCACTATCACTGACCCCCAGAGTGGGTGGGAAGGGTGTACGGAAAGGTGGGGTGAGCTGCGGGAGTTGGCTCAATCCGTCGAAAGTTTGGAGGAGGGACCGGGATGCTCTCTCGGTGTCCGGCGGATCCGGCAACGTATGCAGCACGTAATTCACCGGCTGCAGAATTTACAGGCACAAGTCAGTGAACCGCCATATAATATACCAGACATAATACAAGAGATTACCTCGACCCTCCAGGAGTCACAACCAGTAAGAGCATCCACCCCGCTTCCGGTTGTTGAGGAGTCCGTGGTCTCAGCTGTGAACACTTCTTCATACAGAGAAGTAGAACCCGTACAAACTGGTTCGGGGGCGGCAACGTACAATAAACTGCCCAACCCACTTGCCCATATAATAAAACAACTTCCAGTCGTAGATGGACTGGAGGCAGACAAACTAATACCTTTTTTCAAAATAGTCTTTGAGTTGAAAGACTACCCGGGTATGCTGGAGCGTACGGTGCTCGAACTCATCTTCCCCTACTGTCGCGGTACCATGGCTGACAGGGTGGCGGAGGTAATGCGATGCAAAGAAGGTGTGGATGAGTTCCACCGGGTGGTGCTGAGGGCGTTCGTCCCTAGCAGATTGATGGAGCAATTGCGCCATCGTCATTTTTATAGAGTTCAGGCACGGGGCGAAACATTGGCCCAGTACGTGCTGCGAATACGTGAGGTAGCTCGTATTCTGGGAATGGGCATGTCGGAGGAAGAGGTAGTACAACACATTCTCGACGGCGTCTCTGCCGACGACCGTCTGCGATTAGTTTTTGCCCAGCGGCCGCTGTGGTTTGCCGACCTGGAGCGACTCTGTGTTATGACGGAGGCCATGCAGATGACCGACCATGCGAGAGGAGACAGTAGACGAGCCGAACCAAGACCTCAGACATCGGAAGGGACCAGAGAGCCTACCTTCCCCCGACAGGCCCAGCCAGCTCGAAATCGTCAGCAAACGAATTCTAATTCCGTGATTTGTTACAATTGTAACCGCCCGGGACACGTGGCGAGAAATTGTACGCGAGGGCGCGCGCGACCAGCACCACCTATGTCCTAGACCAGCGCCAAAAAACTAGGTAGACAGGGGAAGATATTTCGGAGGATGTCTTCCCCCCGCTTCAATTCTGTTCAACTTCCGCCGACATCCAGGCACTCGTTAAAAGCCCAATCTTCTAACATCAAGGTCCAGTCCGCTACCTCGCAACAACTTTCTGTATGCCCCTTTCTGTCGCTCGAGGTAAAGGGGGGTCAGCTCAGAGCCTTAGTTGACTCCGGTTCAGCCCGATCCATCATTTCATCTCGGGTACATGCGGACCTTGAATGACAGGGTTTAATTAAAAGGCCAGAACAGTCATCTGCAATATGCTGGACGGCATCCCGGGAAATCTTGCCTATCTCCCGGGTTACTTCCTTTAAGATCAAAATCGATGGGTTTTCTTGGGTGTGGTCTTTTCTGGTTTCTCCTGCTCTGGGAGTGGATTGTATCATTGGTGCCGATTTCATCGCAAAAAGTGGTCTCGTGCTGGACATCCAAACGCACCAATGTTTTTTTAAATTTAATCGGGAGGTTTTAATTCCGTTCCTTGGGTACCAGGGCGCTAAGCCGGGTATCCAAGAAGTAGCTTGTCCCGATTCTGCACGAGATCATCTCACTCCATCCCAGCAGACGGCCTTAGATCATTTGTGTGACGAATTTCCGAGGTGTTAACTCCTACTTTGGGACTCACACACCTGCTGGAATACAAAATCAGACTTACAGATTCGACAATAGTGAGGTCACACCCTTACAAGTTTGCTCCTCCAAAGATGACCATTCTGCGAGAGAAGGTTCAAGAATTATTGGACCAAGGGGTGATTGAACCTTCTCATTCCAGCTATGCCAGTCCAGCATTTTTAGTGCCAAAGCCTGGTGGCAAACAAAGGATGGTTATTGATTACCGGAAGTTGAACGCCAATATCGAGGTGGATTCTGTTCCCCTCCCGGATTTACATTCGGCCTTTGATTGGTTCAGTGGGGCCAGATTTTATACCATTATCGATCTGAACGCGGCCTATCATCAGATACCTCTTGCCAAAGAAAGTAAACCATATACGGCTTTTTGTGTACCCTGGAATTTGTACCAGTACACAAGGGTTCCCATGGGTTTGGCTGTGGGGGCCCAGACACTTACTCGCCTTCTCGACACTGTCTTTCACGACGTCAAATTCCGTTTCATCTATAATTATCTCGACGATCTTTTGGTATATAGCGAGACTTTCGAAGATCATCTGCGGCATTTAAGAGAGGTGTTGGGTCGCTTAAGAGAGGCTGGCCTCACTGTCAATCCCGAAAAGGTTCGTTTCGCCCAAGAGAATATTTCTTTCTTGGGCCATTTAATTTCACACAAGGGCGTGACGGTAGACCCAGAGAGGACACAGGGCATCCGTGACTTTCCTCCGCCTAGGGATGCGAAGGGCATAGCGAGATTCGTTGGTATGATAAATTTTTATAGGCGTTTCATACCGAACATCGCTGAAATTGCCGCTCCCTTGAATGAACTGAGGAAGAAGGGGGCAAAGTTTACATGGGGGGAAAACCAACAGAAGGCTTTCGCTACCTTAAAGGAAGCCATCATTTCCCCACCGGTGTTGCGGATGCCCGACTTTTCAAAGCCGTTCATTTTGCAGACGGACGCGAGTTCGGTTGCGCTCGGAGCGGTCCTTTCCCAAGTTATTGACGACGCTAGGCAGCCTGTGGCTTTTATCTCACGCACGTTGACCCAGCAAGAACGTAAATCATCAGTTTATGAGCTAGAGTGTTTAGCTGTTGTGTACGCTCTAGACAAGTTCAGGCGTTTCCTGGAACATGCTGAGTTCCTGCTCGAGACCAACAATCAGGCTCTCGCATGGCTTCTAGCTCATCCCCGGCAACTGGGTAAAATTGGTAGATGGGTGGTGAAAATCTCATCCTTTAAGTTCACCGTGCAACACATCAGGGGATCCCAGAATGTGGTTGCAGATGCCTTATCCCGCATGTTTTCCCAACCCAGTGATGCCCAAGCTGAGCAACCCTGTTCCGTTCTTCTAGATTTTCCATTAGCCTTCACTGATGTGTTACCCCATCAGTTAAACGACGAAGTGCTGGGTCAAGTCATCCAAAATATCAAGCAGGGTAACGTACAGGCCCCTTATTTCTTGTCCAAGGGAGTCCTTTGTTGTCGAGAGAGAAAAGGACGAGCACCTAAAATCGTGCTGCCTAGCAAATTAGTGCCCATGGTCTTCAGCTATTACCATGATTCCCCTATCGGAGGCCACAAGGGAATTTCGAAGACCATTTCCAGTATTAGGAAACATTTTATCTGGAAGGGCATGGATAGAGACATCGCGACGAGAGTTAAAAACTGTCATCTTTGTGGCTTGAGCAAGCCTGCCCAGAACACCAAACAAGGGTTGTTATCTTCTGAGGTGGCGAGCAGACCAATGGAAAAGTTGTTTATTGACTACGTGGGGCCGTTCTCCCGTAGCAAGTCAGGTAATGCTTACCTGCTTGTTTGTGTAGATGCTTTTTCAAAATTTGCCTGGCTACTGCCCTTATGGCAGGCAACCGCTCGTTTGACTATCAACGCTTTACAAAACCACGTTTTTCAGCATTTCGGTCTTCCGACCATCATTGTTTCGGACAATGGCCCGCAATTTATTTCAAACGAATTCAGGCGTATGTGTTTCGCCAGTGGCATCAAACACGTAACCACTTCCCTTTATTACCCACAACCGCCCATGCGGAGAGATTCAATCGGAATCTCCGGTCCGCCTTGATTGCTTATCATGCTGAGCAACAAACCACCTGGGATCAGAATTTGAAGTGGTTACAATTAGCTTTTAACACGGCCAGACACGACAGTCATCAGGCCGTGCCCTTTAAAATTTTGTTTGGATTCTCGCCCGCACTCCCGTTGACCAACCTGTGGGATGTCGAAGATCTTCTGCCGCGGGAGCCCAATAATAAAACTGCGGAGAGATGGAAAGTGGCTCGGAAGAATTTGCTGCGAGCGCACGAGCGGGTCCGTCGGCGTTATAATCAGGGGCGTATTCCAAACCCCTTCCGGATTGGTGACTGGGTCTATTGCCAAAGCCACCCACTCAGCTCAGCCGCTGACAAACGTACTGCGAAGCTATGCTACCGTTGGTCGGGGCCATACCGTATCATAGGATTTACGTCACCGGTGACGGCCCGGCTGGGCGTACCGGGAGACAAACAAAAAGTGGTGACAAGCCACATTTCCAAACTCAAACGTTGTCGAGGGCTATCGAAAACGTTCGAAGGGGGTTAGCCCCCGTAAAGATAGGACGGATGTCCTTGTTTAAGGTGGAAGTCGTGTTCGGGCGAAGGGGACGAGCCTCAGGAGATCGGAAGATCTACCATGGTAGGAATTTTTCTTTTGTCTTTTGCTCTCTCTCTCTTGTGCTGTATGCGGACTCTGATCAGGTCAGCATGCAGCACCCGCACACTTACATAATACATATCTTCTTTCGTCTCTTTCGTTTTCCTTTTTTGAATTCTGTTCTCCTGAGAGCAAGCTCAGCTGAGCCAACCCAACCACGACGTCCACCGGTTTCTTTTGGGGAGAGGTACACTGCAGGGTACCCTCCTGGCCTTTAACGTTGGGGCAACTATGTTGCCCTTTTGGGGTGAGGGTGTGCCGAACCTGTCGTTCAGCAATGTCAGTCATTTCACGATCGGAGAGTGGACCGATACCTAGCGGTAAGACGGAGCGAAAAGTCGGAATAGTCCGCTTGACGCTATTAGCAGTACACAATTAAAGCGGTAATTAGTGCTGCGCCCTACCCGTGGATAGGAAAAACTAATAGTTAAGACAACAGCGGTTGGGGGTCGACACTGCATAGTATGAACGTTCCTAGTGCTGCTTTCTGCCGAGAAGTTCGGTAGGTAAACCTAGACGAAGGCAGACTCCATCTTATGGTTCTTCCAACAAATACTTGGCACTTGACGGTCGCATATTTTTTCCCTCCGGTGGAGAGATGAATTTCCAACTACATCTTCATACAGCTATGGAGAGATAATTTGTAAACGACTGCGGTAAGTCTTGATTACTTTATATTAATTAAATACTATAGGTCACGGGAGAAAACGTTTTTTTTAGTAAGCCTGAGTAAGCGTGCCCACTTGTTGCATCGGGTTTGGTGAAATACGCAAATTGTTCGTAAAGTTTTTTTTAAAGCTAATAAAACTATATTATTTGAGTGTCAGAAGTTCGGCACTATAAAGACAAGCGTATTGAAAACAAAATATTTAAGTTTAAACTTTAATTAACACCGATGTAATGAGATACGTGTACGTTGCACCATGCGTCGTAGTAGGTGATGTAAGGTTTTGCTGCGTTTAACAGTAAAACCTTATACATATATATGGGAACATACTCAGGCACGTTCTGAATGTAAATGATGTCCCATTCAAATTAATTGTATTATCAAGTTGTGTGTAGTAAAAAACTATGTGTTTTAAATAAATTCTTCACCACGTGGTATCCACAAATTCACTCTAAGTAATAAATTTATAAGAGGTTACAGAGCCAAAATAAATTATTAGATTGGAAACAAGTAACTCACATTAGGTGAGGTGCAAATTATAAAGAATCATTGTTATACATTTTTTTGAATAAGGCATGTTGGCCAAATAAGTTTGATCCAGTTTAATTATGTAGCACATAACTAGGTGTTGTCTTTATATATGTATTTTGGAGGGTGTCCAAACAGTGGGGGCATTTGTGTGTGGTCTCTGACTAAAAATATAATGTGTAAGCAGGGTCCGCCGAACAGAGAAAAAAGTCCTGCTGCATGGCTGAACGATGTCCATCATAAGCTCCACACTCGCCACCGGGGAGAATTAGATCACCACAACAACACCTAAAACGCCAATCATGAGATCGCCACTTTACAAATAAAAGAGAATACCCTTCATGGACCCAAAATCAGGTGAAAAACAACCATTTAATATTTACACATAGAGTCAACACGGCATCACACCCCGTGACCAGTTATGCATAACCATCAGTTTCTACATTTCAAGTTAAACATTCATTTGGATCCCCAATTGATGGGACAGTTTAGTGTGTACACTGAGTAAAAAAAAAATTAATTGTAAAATTTCTAGTAGATTGTCAGTTCAGAGACTGATATGGTTACAAGACAGCATCCAACACAGATTTCCACTCATTTCATTATAGGGGTTTCTCTACAGATTTTAAGTCAGTTTTTGCTATTAGTAATTTCTCATGTTCAATTCCCTATGTATAAAAATATATATATATTCTTTTATTTTTAAAATCAGTTTATTTCTTTTGTGTATAAAAAGATTACTGGGGAGGTAGGTGAATTTTTAACTAGTTTCAACCAAGCTATGCATGTCGAAACACCTTTCAACTTGTTTGTCGAGACAAGTTTGTTGACACAAGCCGAAAGTTGAATGAACATGTCCGTCTCTGACCCAAGTGTAGTTTTTTTTATAAGGTGCTAATATTGTGCAATTTTTCTCTTTTCATTAATTGGCCCTATTTTAGTATATATAAATTCTTTATATTAATTGTGATAACTGGGGGGCGTTCATTATTTTAAACAATTTTTATTTCTCACCGTAATTAGGTACTTAGGCACTTAGCTACTTTGGCACTTACTTTTAAATTTTATTAGGTCCTGGGGACAATTGTATGCTATACATTATCGTACACCTGATGTGCAATTAACCCACACCATGTGGGTAAAAATTATAAAAGTAAATTTCTAATCCTAATTGGGATTCGTATAAAGAAAAGTTAGAATTTATATACACCAGAAGGGTAATATATAAAAAGGGCGTGGCAAGAGACCTTTATGTATTTTATGTATACTATTGTATAATGTATTTTTGTCTTGTGGAACATGTTATGTGTGTATATTTCTGTGTACATTTTGGGGGATAAAATATTATGCATTTACTGTACTTTTGGTGGGAACTTGGGATATAGGGATTTATTGTTCAATGTCTTGTTACAACAGAAAGTCAACACATGTAGTCATGTGGCTATATACTTTTCATTTATTTTAAAGGGAGGTATTCTATCTCAATAACCGTTGCTGATCATTTCTTTAAGGAAATAATTTATTTTATTTAACCTTATAACATGTATAGGAATTGTCACCTCTAAAATTTATTTAATTTGTTGAGTAATTATTTTTATTATTAATAGTAACAAGGTATGGAATCATTTATCTTCATTAATTTATATGCAGCACTCTAAAGGGAACATATAAAATAAATTTTATATTTTATTAAATAGTTTAATGGGAGCTTTAGTTCAAGGTTAATTATTATTTTAAATTTCTATTCATTGATAGAGTGACATAGCAAATTATTTTCTTAGTTCAGTAAATATTTTTCAGGTGGCCTTGTTGAGAGAGTATACTTATTTATTTAACTATTTAAAGGGGAATTATAGATCACTGTTGTATTTATTTATTATTAAATTGTTATGAGATAGAATAATAAAAAGGGATTTGTTATTTGTTTAATTCTTGAGTTTTCATTGCAAGTCCCGTCTCACTGGATCCAGCGCAATTTTTAGCTTCTCTAGGCCTTAGCCTAGTTTTAATTAACTTGTGGCCCCTCTTTACAAAAAAAATTCTCAAAAATTTTCTCAAAAAAAAAAAAAAAATTCTTTTTTTAACTGCTCAAGATAAAGTGGGGTTACATTTGGTAGCACAGCGTGGTTACGATGAGGGTCAACCCGTGGGTCCTGTGGGTGTGACGGGGCTTGCAAACTTAGGAGATATTTTGGAACTTTCACAATGTTAAGTTCAAATAGAACTTAGAAAAATTTTAAAGGCCCTATATCCCCAGTTGAAAATATTTTTGTTAGCTTTAAGGTTTTGCCATATATGTATATGTACTTGCCCGCCTTGAATAGTGAATAGTGCCACGTGGTAGGAAATTTTAGAAGGGGAAATCCCTGGGCAAGACTTATCGCAGTTCGGTGTTTGGTTATTTTGAGTTTACCTTGCCCATGTTTGGGGAGGTGTTGCTGTTTTTTGTAATTATGCGGTATGGCCTGATCGGCAGTCGGTTTCTTCCGATAGATGGTAGCCGGATTAACATGAAATTGTTAAAATAAATTTTCGTTGGTCGGTGTTTTGTTTTTCGTGTTGTGTGTGTGTCGCGTTCCTTTTGTCTGGTGTAATCGAGTGTGAGCAGTTCAGGTAGTGGGCTAGTTTCTCGCATCGGTAGGTGGACCCGCAGTCTACTCTTTGGAAGTACAGTACTTGGGTTTTTCATATTCTGGTATTATTTAGAATTAGTTTTTAAAGTTTCGTGTTAAGTGTGCCGACCGCGAAGTGAGGATGAGTTCAATAAATCCTGAGTTGTTAATTGAGTTCGAGCTCCGGGCCCGGAGTAAAGAACCCCGAGGCAATGTCCAGGCCTTACGGCGGCAGCTCCATGAAGCGCTGGCCGCGGGTGATGCGCTCTCCAGGGTCACTATCACTGACCCCCAGAGTGAGTGGGAAGGGTGTACGGAAAGGTGGGGTGAGCTGCGGGAGTTGGCTCAATCCGTCGAAAGTTTGGAGGAGGGACCGGGATGCTCTCTCGGTGTCCGGCGGATCCGGCAACGTATGCAGCACGTAATTCACCGGCTGCAGAATTTACAGGCACAAGTCAGTGAACCGCCATATAATATACCAGACATAATACAAGAGATTACCTCGACCCTCCAGGAGTCACAACCAGTAAGAGCATCCACCCCGCTTCCGGTTGTTGAGGAGTCCGTGGTCTCAGCTGTGAACACTTCTTCATACAGAGAAGTAGAACCCGTACAAACTGGTTCGGGGGCGGCAACGTACAATAAACTGCCCAACCCACTTGCCCATATAATAAAACAACTTCCAGTCGTAGATGGACTGGAGGCAGACAAACTAATACCTTTTTTCAAAATAGTCTTTGAGTTGAAAGACTACCCGGGTATGCTGGAGCGTACGGTGCTCGAACTCATCTTCCCCTACTGTCGCGGTACCATGGCTGACAGGGTGGCGGAGGTAATGCGACGCAAAGAAGGTGTGGATGAGTTCCACCGGGTGGTGCTGAGGGCGTTCGTCCCTAGCAGATTGATGGAGCAATTGCGCCATCGTCATTTTTATAGAGTTCAGGCACGGGGCGAAACATTGGCCCAGTACGTGCTGCGAATACGCGAGGTAGCTCGTATTCTGGGAATGGGCATGTCGGAGGAAGAGGTAGTACAACACATTCTCGACGGCGTCTCTGCCGACGACCGTCTGCGATTAGTTTTTGCCCAGCGGCCGCTGTGGTTTGCCGACCTGGAGCGACTCTGTGTTATGACGGAGGCCATGCAGATGACCGACCATGCGAGAGGAGACAGTAGACGAGCCGAACCAAGACCTCAGACATCGGAAGGGACCAGAGAGCCTACCTTCCCCCGACAGGCCCAGCCAGCTCGAAATCGTCAGCAAACGAATTCTAATTCCGTGATTTGTTACAATTGTAACCGCCCGGGACACGTGGCGAGAAATTGTACGCGAGGGCGCGCGCGACCAGCACCACCTATGTCCTAGACCAGCGCCAAAAAACTAGGTAGACAGGGGAAGATATTTCGGAGGATGTCTTCCCCCCGCTTCAATTCTGTTCAACTTCCGCCGACATCCAGGCACTCGTTAAAAGCCCAATCTTCTAACATCAAGGTCCAGTCCGCTACCTCGCAACAACTTTCTGTATGCCCCTTTCTGTCGCTCGAGGTAAAGGGGGGTCAGCTCAGAGCCTTAGTTGACTCCGGTTCAGCCCGATCCATCATTTCATCTCGGGTACATGCGGACCTTGAACGACAGGGTTTAATTAAAAGGCCAGAACAGTCATCTGCAATATGCTGGACGGCATCCCGGGAAATCTTGCCTATCTCCCGGGTTACTTCCTTTAAGATCAAAATCGATGGGTTTTCTTGGGTGTGGTCTTTTCTGGTTTCTCCTGCTCTGGGAGTGGATTGTATCATTGGTGCCGATTTCATCGCAAAAAGTGGTCTCGTGCTGGACATCCAAGCGCACCAATGTTTTTTTAAATTTAATCGGGAGGTTTTAATTCCGTTCCTTGGGTACCAGGGCGCTAAGCCGGGTATCCAAGAAGTAGCTTGTCCCGATTCTGCACGAGATCATCTCACTCCATCCCAGCAGACGGCCTTAGATCATTTGTGTGACGAATTTCCGAGGTGTTAACTCCTACTTTGGGACTCACACACCTGCTGGAATACAAATTCAGACTTACAGATTCGACAATAGTGAGGTCACACCCTTACAAGTTTGCTCCTCCAAAGATGACCATTCTGCGAGAGAAGGTTCAAGAATTATTGGACCAAGGGGTGATTGAACCTTCTCATTCCAGCTATGCCAGTCCAGCATTTTTAGTGCCAAAGCCTGGTGGCAAACAAAGGATGGTTATTGATTACCGGAAGTTGAACGCCAAAATCGAGGTGGATTCTGTTCCCCTCCCGGATTTACATTCGGCCTTTGATTGGTTCAGTGGGGCCAGATTTTATACCATTATCGATCTGAACGCGGCCTATCATCAGATACCTCTTGCCAAAGAAAGTAAACCATATACGGCTTTTTGTGTACCCTGGAATTTGTACCAGTACACAAGGGTTCCCATGGGTTTGGCTGTGGGGGCCCAGACACTTACTCGCCTTCTCGACACTGTCTTTCACGACGTCAAATTCCGTTTCATCTATAATTATCTCGACGATCTTTTGGTATATAGCGAGACTTTCGAAGATCATCTGCGGCATTTAAGAGAGGTGTTGGGTCGCTTAAGAGAGGCTGGCCTCACTGTCAATCCCGAAAAGGTTCGTTTCGCCCAAGAGAATATTTCTTTCTTGGGCCATTTAATTTCACACAAGGGCGTGACGGTAGACCCAGAGAGGACACAGGGCATCCGTGACTTTCCTCCGCCTAGGGATGCGAAGGGCATAGCGAGATTCGTTGGTATGATAAATTTTTATAGGCGTTTCATACCGAACATCGCTGAAATTGCCGCTCCCTTGAATGAACTGAGGAAGAAGGGGGCAAAGTTTACATGGGGGGAAAACCAACAGAAGGCTTTCGCTACCTTAAAGGAAGCCATCATTTCCCCACCGGTGTTGCGGATGCCCGACTTTTCAAAGCCGTTCATTTTGCAGACGGACGCGAGTTCGGTTGCGCTCGGAGCGGTCCTTTCCCAAGTTATTGACGACGCTAGGCAGCCTGTGGCTTTTATCTCACGCACGTTGACCCAGCAAGAACGTAAATCATCAGTTTATGAGCTAGAGTGTTTAGCTGTTGTGTACGATCTAGACAAGTTCAGGCGTTTCCTGGAACATGCTGAGTTCCTGCTCGAGACCAACAATCAGGCTCTCGCATGGCTTCTAGCTCATCCCCGGCAACTGGGTAAAATTGGTAGATGGGTGGTGAAAATCTCATCCTTTAAGTTCACCGTGCAACACATCAGGGGATCCCAGAATGTGGTTGCAGATGCCTTATCCCGCATGTTTTCCCAACCCAGTGATGCCCAAGCTGAGCAACCCTGTTCCGTTCTTCTAGATTTTCCATTAGCCTTCACTGATGTGTTACCCCATCAGTTAAACGACGAAGTGCTGGGTCAAGTCATCCAAAATATCAAGCAGGGTAACGTACAGGCCCCTTATTTCTTGTCCAAGGGAGTCCTTTGTTGTCGAGAGAGAAAAGGACGAGCACCTAAAATCGTGCTGCCTAGCAAATTAGTGCCCATGGTCTTCAGCTATTACCATGATTCCCCTATCGGAGGCCACAAGGGAATTTCGAAGACCATTTCCAGTATTAGGAAACATTTTATCTGGAAGGGCATGGATAGAGACATCGCGACGAGAGTTAAAAACTGTCATCTTTGTGGCTTGAGCAAGCCTGCCCAGAACACCAAACAAGGGTTGTTATCTTCTGAGGTGGCGAGCAGACCAATGGAAAAGTTGTTTATTGACTACGTGGGGCCGTTCTCCCGTAGCAAGTCAGGTAATGCTTACCTGCTTGTTTGTGTAGATGCTTTTTCAAAATTTGCCTGGCTACTGCCCTTATGGCAGGCAACCGCTCGTTTGACTATCAACGCTTTACAAAACCACGTTTTTCAGCATTTCGGTCTTCCGACCATCATTGTTTCGGACAATGGCCCGCAATTTATTTCAAACGAATTCAGGCGTATGTGTTTCGCCAGTGGCATCAAACACGTAACCACTTCCCTTTATTACCCACAACCGCCCATGCGGAGAGATTCAATCGGAATCTCCGGTCCGCCTTGATTGCTTATCACGCTGAGCAACAAACCACCTGGGATCAGAATTTGAAGTGGTTACAATTAGCTTTTAACACGGCCAGACACGACAGTCATCAGGCCGTGCCCTTTAAAATTTTGTTTGGATTCTCGCCCGCACTCCCGTTGACCAACCTGTGGGATGTCGAAGATCTTCTGCCGCGGGAGCCCAATAATAAAACTGCGGAGAGATGGAAAGTGGCTCGGAAGAATTTGCTGCGAGCGCACGAGCGGGTCCGTCGGCGTTATAATCAGGGGCGTATTCCAAACCCCTTCCGGATTGGTGACTGGGTCTATTGCCAAAGCCACCCACTCAGCTCAGCCGCTGACAAACGTACTGCGAAGCTATGCTACCGTTGGTCGGGGCCATACCGTATCATAGGATTTACGTCACCAGTGACGGCCCGGCTGGGCGTACCGGGAGACAAACAAAAAGTGGTGACAAGCCACATTTCCAAACTCAAACGTTGTCGAGGGCTATCGAAAACGTTCGAAGGGGGTTAGCCCCCGTAAAGATAGGACGGATGTCCTTGTTTAAGGTGGAAGTCGTGTTCGGGCGAAGGGGACGAGCCTCAGGAGATTGGAAGATCTACCATAGTAGGAATTTTTCTTTTGTCTTTTGCTCTCTCTCTCTTGTGCTGTATGCGGACTCTGATCAGGTCAGCATGGAGCACCCGCACACTTACATAATACATATCTTCTTTCGTCTCTTTCGT
Source organism: Magicicada septendecula (assembly GCA_034769895.1). NCBI lineage: Eukaryota > Metazoa > Arthropoda > Insecta > Hemiptera > Cicadidae > Magicicada > Magicicada septendecula. Next base: position 323,242,290 of record CM068376.1, on the reverse strand, counting down.
TTTCCTTTTTTGAATTCTGTTCTCCTGAGAGCAAGCTCAGCTGAGCCAACCCAACCACGACGTCCACCGGTTTCTTTTGGGGAGAGGTACACTGCAGGGTACCCTCCTGGCCTTTAACGTTGGGGCAACTATGTTGCCCTTTTGGGGTGAGGGTGTGCCGAACCTGTCGTTCAGCAATGTCAGTCATTTCACGATCGGAGAGTGGACCGATACCTAGCGGTAAGACGGAGCGAAAAGTCGGAATAGTCCGCTTGACGCTATTAGCAGTACACAATTAAAGCGGTAATTAGTGCTGCGCCCTACCCGTGGATAGGAAAAACTAATAGTTAAGACAACGGCGGTTGGGGGTCGACACTGCATAGTATGAACGTTCCTAGTGCTGCTTTCTGCCGAGAAGTTCGGTAGGTAAACCTAGACGAAGGCAGACTCCATCTTATGGTTCTTCCAACAAATACTTGGCACTTGACGGTCGCATATTTTTTCCCTCCGGTGGAGAGATGAATTTCCAACTACATCTTCATACAGCTATGGAGAGATAATTTGTAAACGACTGCGGTAAGTCTTGATTACTTTATATTAATTAAATACTATAGGTCACGGGAGAAAACGTTTTTTTTAGTAAGCCTGAGTAAGCGTGCCCACTTGTTGCATCGGGTTTGGTGAAATACGCAAATTGTTCGTAAAGTTTTTTTTAAAGCTAATAAAACTATATTATTTGAGTGTCAGAAGTTCGGCACTATAAAGACAAGCGTATTGAAAATAAAATATTTAAGTTTAAACTTTAATTAACACCGATGTAATGAGATACGTGTACGTTGCACCATGCGTCGTAGTAGGTGATGTAAGGTTTTGCTGCGTTTAACAGTAAAACCTTATACATATATATGGGAACATACTCAGGCACGTTCTGAATGTAAATGATGTCCCATTCAAATTAATTGTATTATCAAGTTGTGTGTAGTAAAAAACTATGTGTTTTAAATAAATTCTTCACCACGTGGTATCCACAAATTCACTCTAAGTAATAAATTTATAAGAGGTTACAGAGCCAAAATAAATTATTAGATTGGAAACAAGTAACTCACATTAGGTGAGGTGCAAATTATAAAGAATCATTGTTATACATTTTTTTGAATAAGGCATGTTGGCCAAATAAGTTTGATCCAGTTTAATTATGTAGCACATAACTAGGTGTTGTCTTTATATATGTATTTTGGAGGGTGTCCAAACAGTGGGGGCATTTGTGTGTGGTCTCTGACTAAAAATATAATGTGTAAGCAGGGTCCGCCGAACAGAGAAAAAAGTCCTGCTGCATGGCTGAACGATGTCCATCATAAGCTCCACACTCGCCACCGGGGAGAATTAGATCACCACAACAACACCTAAAACGCCAATCATGAGATCGCCACTTTACAAATAAAAGAGAATACCCTTCATGGACCCAAAATCAGGTGAAAAACAACCATTTAATATTTACACATAGAGTCAACACGGCATCACACCCCGTGACCAGTTATGCATAACCATCAGTTTCTACATTTCAAGTTAAACATTCATTTGGATCCCCAATTGATGGGACAGTTTAGTGTGTACACTGAGTAAAAAAAAAATTAATTGTAAAATTTCTAGTAGATTGTCAGTTCAGAGACTGATATGGTTACAAGACAGCATCCAACACAGATTTCCACTCATTTCATTATAGGGGTTTCTCTACAGATTTTAAGTCAGTTTTTGCTATTAGTAATTTCTCATGTTCAATTCCCTATGTATAAAAATATATATATATTCTCTTATTTTTAAAATCAGTTTATTTCTTTTGTGTATAAAAAGATTACTGGGGAGGTAGGTGAATTTTTAACTAGTTTCAACCAAGCTATGCATGTCGAAACACCTTTCAACTTGTTTGTCGAGACAAGTTTGTTGAGACAAGTTTGTTGACACAAGCCGAAAGTTGAATGAACATGTCCGTCTCTGACCCAAGTGTAGTTTTTTTATAAGGTGCTAATATTGTGCAATTTTTCTCTTTTCATTAATTGGCCCTATTTTAGTATATATAAATTCTTTATATTAATTGTGATAACTGGGGGGCGTTCATTATTTTAAACAATTTTTATTTCTCACCGTAATTAGGTACTTAGGCACTTAGCTACTTTGGCACTTACTTTTAAATTTTATTAGGTCCTGGGGACAATTGTATGCTATACATTATCGTACACCTGATGTGCAATTAACCCACACCATGTGGGTAAAAATTATAAAAGTAAATTTCTAATCCTAATTGGGATTCGTATAAAGAAAAGTTAGAATTTATATACACCAGAAGGGTAATATATAAAAAGGGCGTGGCAAGAGACCTTTATGTATTTTATGTATACTATTGTATAATGTATTTTTGTCTTGTGGAACATGTTATGTGTGTATATTTCTGTGTACATTTTGGGGGATAAAATATTATGCATTTACTGTACTTTTGGTGGGAACTTGGGATATAGGGATTTATTGTTCAATGTCTTGTTACAACAGAAAGTTAACACATGTAGTCATGTGGCTATATACTTTTCATTTATTTTAAAGGGAGGTATTCTATCTCAATAACCGTTGCTGATCATTTCTTTAAGGAAATAATTTATTTTATTTAACCTTATAACATGTATAGGAATTGTCACCTCTAAAATTTATTTAATTTGTTGAGTAATTATTTTTATTATTAATAGTAACAAGGTATGGAATCATTTATCTTCATTAATTTATATGCAGCACTCTAAAGGGAACATATAAAATAAATTTTATATTTTATTAAATAGTTTAATGGGAGCTTTAGTTCAAGGTTAATTATTATTTTAAATTTCTATTCATTGATAGAGTGACATAGCAAATTATTTTCTTAGTTTCAGTAAATATTTTTCAGGTGGCCTTGTTGAGAGAGTATTCTTATTTATTTAACTATTTAAAGGGGAATTATAGATCACTGTTGTATTTATTTATTATTAAATTGTTATGAGATAGAATAATAAAAAGGGATTTGTTATTTGTTTAATTCTTGAGTTTTCATTGCAAGTCCCGTCTCACTGGATCCAGCGCAATTTTTAGCTTCTCTAGGCCTTAGCCTAGTTTTAATTAACTTGTGGCCCCTCTTTACAAAAAAAATTCTCAAAAATTTTCTCAAAAAAAAAAAAAACAAAAAAAAAAAATTCTTTTTTTAACTGCTCAAGATAAAGTGGGGTTACAAATCAACAGACCTTGAGTTCTGTACAATTCAAAAAGGTATGCAAAAGAGTAGTTGATTCTGTTTAAATTTACGTCAGTTATCATTCGTCATAGAAAAAATTACCCTTGTTAAAACATAAAATGTTGCTGGTAAACTACCCTATTCCCTTAACCGATCTTCACCAAAACCAAAAGGTCTTGAGAATAATACACTTCAGAGCTGTATGCAAAACATTATTTGTTTCTGTTTGAATTTGCGGCTCTTATCGTTTGCCAAACAAAAAAATTACCCTTGATAAAAAAACGTTGCAGGTAAACTACCCCCTTCCCTCAACAGAGCTTCACCAAAAACAATAGGTCGTGAGTACTCTACAAATCAGTGCTGTATGCAAAAAATTATTTGATTCAGTCCGAATTTGCGGCTGTTATCGTTTGCCATAAAAAAAAACGTGAGTACTCAACAAATCAGGGCTGTATGCAAAACATTATTTGATTCTGTCCGAATTTGCGGCTGTTATCGTTTGCCATAAAAAAAATCTACAGACACACACACACACACACTTTTTGTAAAATGACTTTTTTTCATGTTTTGAGTGTAGTACAATCAGAATCTGGAATAATCTCGAACACGATTTTTTTTGCCATCACCATACTTCCATTTCCTTAAGGAACATGGAAGTAAAATATCGGTATGGAGGACCATACATGACTTCCATGTTCTAAGATTTATATTTAAAATCATATTCGAAATGAAATATTTCCATAGAAACTACGTCTTTCTACTTATTGCTTCAGCATTAACCACAGTACTGTGGTCACTAACGTATATCACCTCACGTTTTCGCACTCGATTTTCACCGATGATGGCAGTCAATGGCACTGCCGAAAAGTCTGGTTTTGCAGAAAACATTGGACTACGGCTAAAGAGCCCGGGAAGCAATTTTAACAAAAAACTACTTCTTTGTTGCCAATAACGTAGTACACATATAAAAAATTCTCCCCTCCACCATCAACTATAATTTTTAATAATAGAAAATTACCCCCACCCCGATCACTTAACCTCTTCATTTATAGATATTTCATCTACGTTTCTACAGTGGATTACTATGAGCTTCTTATCAGGATACTTTATTTATAAAAATTAAGTATTTTACTCTTGTTAAATCATAAAATGTTGCTGGTAAACTACCCCTTTCCCCTAATTTATCTTCACCAAAATCAATAGACCTTGAGCTCTCTGCAACACAGGAAAGGGTGCAAAAAAGTATTTGATTCTCATTGAATTTTCGGCAGTTATCGTTCGTCATAAAAAAAATTACCCTTTTTAAAACATAAAACGTTGCTGATAAACTACCCCTTCCCTTAACCGATCTTCAAGAAAATCAACAGACCTTGAGTTCTCTTTAGTTCAAAAAGGTTTGCAAAAACCTAGTTGATTCTGTTTTAATTTACGGCAGTTATCGTTCGTCATATAAAAAATTACCCTTGTTAAACATAAAATATTGCTGGTAAACTACCCCTTTCCCTTAACCGATCTTCACCAACACCAATAGGTATTGAGAACTTTACAATACAGGGCTGTATGCAAAACATCATTTGATTCTGTTTGAATTTGCGGCTGTTATCGTTTACTATAGAAAAAAATTACCCTTGATAAAAAACGTTGCAGGTAAGCTACCCCTTTCCCTTGACCGATCTTCACCAAAAACGACAGGTCTTGGGTACTCTACAATTCAGGCCTGTATGCAAACAATTATTTGATTCTGTTTGAACTTGCGGCTGTTATCGTTTGCCATAGAAAACACCCTTGATAAAACATAAAACGTTGCTGGTAAACTACCCTATTCCATTAACAGATCTTCACAAAAAACAATAGGTCTTGAGAACTCTACAATTCAGGGCTGTATGCAAAACATTAGTTGATTCTCTTTGAATTTACGGCAGTTATCGTTCGTCATAGAAAAAATACCCTTGTTAAAACATAAAACGTTGCTGGTAAACTACCCCTTTCCCTTAACCGATCTTCAACAAAATCGACAGACCTTGAGTTCTGTATAATTCAAAAAGGTATGCAGAAAAGTAGTTGATTCTGTTTTAATGTATAGCAGTTATCGTTCGTAAAAAAAAAATTACCCTTGATAAAACATAAAATGTAGCTGGTAAACAACCCTATTCCCTTAACCGATCTTCACCAAAACCAACAGGTCTTGAGAACTCTACATTTCAGGGCTGTATGCAAAATATTATATGATTCTGTTTAAATTTGCGACTGTTATCGTTTGCCATATAAAATACCCTTGATAAAACAAAAAACGTGTCTGGTAAACTACCCCTTTCCCATAACCGATCTTCACCAAAAACAATAGGTCTTTAGTACTCAACAAAACAGGGCTGTATGCAAAAACGTATTTGATTCTGTTTGAATTTGCGGCTCTTATCGTTTGCCATAGAAAATACCCTTTTAAAACATAAAACGTTGCAGGTACACTACCCCTTTCCCATAACCGATCTTCACCAACACCAATAGGTATTGAGAACTCTACAATACAGGGCTGTATGCAAAACATCATTTGATTCTGTTTGAATTTGCGGCTGTTATCGTTTACCATAGAAAAAATTAACCCTTGATAAAAAAACCGTTGCAGGTAAACTACCCCTTTCCCTTAACCGATCTTCACCAAAAACGATAGGTCTTGATAACTCTACTATTCTGGCCTGTATGCAAAATATTATGTGATTTTGTTTGAATTTGCGGCTGTTATCGTTTTCCATATAAAAATACCCTTGATAAAACAAAAAACGTGGCAAACGTGGTAAACTACTTAATTTAAACATTTTTCTTGCCTCCAGAAACGATTAAGACTATAAAATAGGTTATTTACTTTCTGTCGACGTTTCTTAAAATCCTTTTAGGATGACTCGAGTTTCGACACCATTTGGTGTCATCATCAGATCGGAATATGAATTAGGTTAAAGCATTTCGATGCATATGCATCTCGTCAGATATTTAAAAGAATAAAAACAACAAATAACATTATATAAAACAATAAATAAACTATATCACAATAAAATAACATTAATAAAAGAATATAAAAACAATATAAAAACAACGCGGCCGCAAACGAACCCATACAGGAACGCACCCCACGGTAAGATTAATCAAAGCTTTAGTGACTTTTTACATTTATGTAGGATATCTAAATTATGATTGATATTTTTTATATTATGGTTATATGAGCTCAAATGTTCTGCAAATGTAGATCTTGTTACATTTGACTTGGAGCTTGGGATATGTTCTTTATAGCGTAATTTGAAAGAACGACCTGTTTGTCCTATATAGAACTGTGTCCAATCAGAACAATTAAGTCTATATACACCAGTACCATCAAATATATCGGAGGGTATATTTTTGTTAGTAAAAGTGAGTTTTTTCTCAAGTTTATTACTTGCCTTTGAGGCCAATGTAATATTATGCTTTTTTAATAGGTTTTTTAAAGTATGGTATAGATTTTCACCATATTCTATAGCAATGTATTTGTTTTCTTTGGATACATCAATATTTATTGGTTTGTTTTGTTTTTTATTAATTAATCTATCTACTATATGACTTTTGTATCCATTGGCCAATGCTATGTGCTTGATAATGTTTAGTTCACTGTTATAATCATCTGTAGATAAGGGCAATGCCAGCAATCTATGAATCATGCAGTTAAAAAAAGCCATTTTATGTGACATAGGGTGATACGATGAGGCGTGAATAGCATGATCTGTGATTGTTGGTTTTCTGTAAATATTATAGCTAATTTTATTATTTATTTTAGTTAAAGTTAAATCTAAAAAATTAATTTTGTTATTCATTTCAGTTTCTAATGTGAATTGTAAATTATTTGTAATAGTATTCAAATATTTTTTAAGCATTTCTAATTGTCTGCAATTGCCATTGTAAATCATTATTGTTTCATCCACATATCGTCGGTAAAATAAGATTTTTTATAATGTTTGTTTTTAGTCGATAAAATTTCGTTTGTTTCAATATGATTTAGGTAAATTTCAGCCAGGATGCCTGACAATGGGGATCCCATAGCTAAACCATCCCGTTGTAAATAATATTTGTTTTCGAAAGTAAAGTAATTTTGTTCTAATATTACTTTTGTCAAATTGATTAACTCATCAACTGCTTCATAATTTAATGTGGATTTAGATAGTAATAAATTTTTAGCTATTTCTAACGTTTCGGTAATAGGTATGTTCGTGTATAGATTTACTATGTCGAATGAGGCGAGAGTGCGTCTCAGTTCGATTGTAATAGTTTTTGTAAGTTCGACCAGTTCTAAGCTGTTTTTTAAACTATAATTTTTATTAAACGTTATGTGTTGTCTAAAACTTTTTTCAAGTTTTTTGGCAATTTTATATGAAGGTGCAGACATAAAATTAACTAAAGGACGGATAGGCATATTATTTTTATGTATTTTTGGAAGGCCCTTAAGTCTAGGGGCCTTGGGGTCTATCATTTTTAGGTGTTTTTTCTCATCATGCGTAATGACATATTTTGATTTATTCAATATTGATTTCACTTTATTGTTAAATGTAAGAGTGGGATCGCTATGAATCTCAATAATGTTATTGTTTTTAATGAAGTCCAGTATCTTATTTTTATAATCATCATAAGTTAAAATTACGAGAGTTTGACCTTTGTCCGCTTTGGTGACGATTGCGTTATGGTCTATTAATTTCGTCTTTATCTCGTTAAACACCCTTGTTTCGCTATGGTAGATAGTTTTTGTATTCTTTATGTTTTCGGCTTTTAAAACGTTTTTTATTTTATTGTCAATTGCATGTCTTATTACTGTTTTCGTTTCTTCATCGGGTATGGAATTTATTGCGGTTTCAGCGTTCAATATTTCGTTACAGAGTGATTGTTTGGAACTATTGTTTTTAAGATTGTATTTTAAGCCTTTATTCAATAAGTTGGTTTCTTCGTTGTTGAACTGTATTCCAGTAAGATTAACAATACGTGGGTAAAACTGGTGATTTATTACATTGTTCTCTTGCGTGTCGTTCTGTTTTTTCAATAAATTACGAATTTTTTTACTTTGTGTCTTCTTTTTCTTTATAATGGTACTATTTATTTGTCTTTCAATCAAATATGTTACATTGTGGACTTGTGAGGCATGTAGGTTTTGTAAAAGTTCGAGATGTTTTTTCAAGAGCATCGTATTGAGTAAGTTCTTTTTACTATGCAAATGTTTTATTTCGTTCTTTATCCATAATTTAGTGGCCATTTCTTTAGTTTTTTTAGCGCTATAAGAACTAGATTTTATTTTTATTTGGACATAACTCGGCACGATTTGCAAACTTAAACATGTTTTGTTATACCTAATATTTAGTGCCGTTTTTAGTAGTTTTAACCTTAAATTCATATATTGATATGGAATTTTTACCTGACTGGCATTCAATTTAAACATTTTTCTTGCCTCCAGAAACGATTAAGACTATAAAATAGGTTATTTACCTTCTGTTGACGTTTCTTAAAATCCTTTTAGGATGACTCGAGTTTCGACACCATTTGGTGTCATCATCAGATCGGAATATGAATTAGGTTAAAGCATTTTGATGCATAAGCATCTCGTCAGATATTTAAAAGATTAAAAACAACACATAACATTATATAAAACAATAAATAAACTATATCACAATAAAATAACATTAATAAAAGAATATAAAAACAATATAAAAACAACGCGGCCGCAAACGAACCCGTACAGGAACGCACCCCACGGTAAGATTAATCAATGCCGGTTTGACCACGGTTCAATTTTATCGATCTGATATAGCCAATCTCTCGTTCCATAAGATCGATTCTATTAAATAAAACATTATTGTTATGTATTGCTTTTTCATTTAGGACACGATTGTGATCCTTCTTTATGGCTTTGTATATCTCGAATCTTTCAAGGGTGTCCAGCTGTAGTGACTTTTTACATTTATGTAGGATATCTAAATTATCATTGATATTTTTTATATTATGGTTATATGAGCTCAAATGTTCTGCAAATGTAGATCTTGTTACATTTGACTTGCAGCTTGGGATATGTTCTTTATAGCGTAATTTGAAAGAACGACCTGTTTGTCCTATATAGAACTGTGTCCAATCAGAACAATTAAGTCTATATACACCAGTACCATCAAATATATCGGAGGGTATATTTTTGTTAGTAAAAGTGAGTTTTTTCACAAGTTTATTACTTGCCTTTGAGGCCAATGTAATATTATGCTTTTTTAATAGGTTTTTTAAAGTATGGTATAGATTTTCACCATATTCTATAGCAATGTATTTGTTTTCTTTGGATACATCAATATTTATTGGTTTGTTTTGTTTTTTATTAATTAATCTATCTACTATATGACTTTTGTATCCATTGGCCAATGCTATGTGCTTGATAATGTTTAGTTCACTGTTATAATCATCTGTAGATAAGGGCAATGCCAGCAATCTATGAATCATGCAGTTAAAAAAAGCCATTTTATGTGACATAGGGTGATACGATGAGGCGTGAATAGCATGATCTGTGATTGTTGGTTTTCTGTAAATATTATAGCTAATTTTATTATTTATTTTAGTTAAAGTTAAATCTAAAAAATTAATTTTGTTATTCATTTCAGATTCTAATGTGAATTGTAAATTATTTGTAATAGTATTCAAATATTTTTTAAGCATTTCTAATTGTCTGCAATTGCCATTGTAAAACATTATTGTTTCATCCACATATCGTCGGTAAAATAAGATTTTTTATAATGTTTGTTTTTAGTCGATAAAATTTCGTTTGTTTCAATATGATTTAGGTAAATTTCAGCCAGGATGCCTGACAATGGGGATCCCATAGCTAAACCATCCCGTTGTAAATAATATTTGTTTTCGAAAGTAAAGTAATTTTGTTCTAATATTACTTTTGTCACATTGATTAACTCATCAACTGCTTCATAATTTAATGTGGATTTAGATAGTAATAAATTTTTAGCTATTTCTAACGTTTCGGTAATAGGTATGTTCGTGTATAGATTTACTATGTCGAATGAGGCGAGAGTGTGTCTCGGTTCGATTGTAATAGTTTTTGTAAGTTCGACCAGTTCTAAGCTGTTTTTTAAACTATAATTTTTATTAAACGTTATGTGTTGTCTAAAACTTTTTTCAAGTTTTTTGGCAATTTTATATGAAGGTGCAGACATAAAATTAACTAAAGGACGGATAGGCATATTATTTTTATGTATTTTTGGAAGGCCCTTAAGTCTAGGGGCCTTGGGGTCTATCATTTTTAGGTGTTTTTTCTCATCATGCGTAATGACATATTTTGATTTATTCAATATTGATTTCACTTTATTGTTAAATGTAAGAGTGGGATCGCTATGAATCTCAATAATGTTATTGTTTTTAATGAAGTCCAGTATCTTATTTTTATAATCATCATAAGTTAAAATTACGAGAGTTTGACCTTTGTCCGCTTTGGTGACGATTGCGTTATGGTCTATTAATTTCGTCTTTATCTCGTTAAACACCCTTGTTTCGCTATGGTAGATAGTTTTTGTATTCTTTATGTTTTCGGCTTTTAAAACGTTTTTTATTTTATTGTCAATTGCATGTCTTATTACTGTTTTCGTTTCTTCATCGGGTATGGAATTTATTGCGGTTTCAGCGTTCAATATTTCGTTACAGAGTGATTGTTTGGAACTATTGTTTTTAAGATTGTATTTTAAGCCTTTATTCAATAAGTTGGTTTCTTCGTTGTTGAACTGTATTCCAGTAAGATTAACAATACGTGGGTAAAACTGGTGATTTATTACATTGTTCTCTTGCGTGTCGTTCTGTTTTTTCAATAAATTACGAATTTTTTTACTTTGTGTCTTCTTTTTCTTTATAATGGTACTATTTATTTGTCTTTCAATCAAATATGTTACATTGTGGACTTGTGAGGCATGTAGGTTTTGTAAAAGTTCGAGATGTTTTTTCAAGAGCATCGTATTGAGTAAGTTCTTTTTACTATGCAAATGTTTTATTTCGTTCTTTATCCATAATTTAGTGGCCATTTCTTTAGTTTTTTTAGCGCTATAAGAACTAGATTTTATTTTTATTTGGACATAACTCGGCACGATTTGCAAACTTAAACATGTTTTGTTATACCTAATATTTAGTGCCGTTTTTAGTAGTTTCAACCTTAAATTCATATATTGATAGGCAATTTTTACCTGACTGACATTCAATTTAAATATTTTTCTTGCCTCCAGAAACGATTAAGACTATAAAATAGGTTATTTACCTTCTGTCGACGTTTCTTAAAATCCTTTTAGGATGACTCGAGTTTCGACACCATTTGGTGTCATCATCAGATCGGAATATGAATTAGGTTAAAGCATTTCGATGCATATGCATCTCGTCAGATATTTAAAAGATTAAAAACAACACATAACATTATATAAAACAATAAATAAACTATATCACAATAAAATAACATTAATAAAAGAATATAAAAACAATGCGGCCGCTAACGAACCCGTACAGGAACGCACCCCACGGTAAGATTAATCAATGCCGGTTTGACCACGGTTCAATTTTATCGATCTGATATAGCCAATCTCTCGTTCCATAAGATCGATTCTATTAAATAAAACATTATTGTTATGTATTGCTTTTTCATTTAGGACACGATTGTGATCCTTCTTTATGGCTTTGTATATCTCGAATCTTTCAAGGGTGTCCAGCTTTAGTGACTTTTTACATTTATGTAGGATATCTAAATTATCATTGATATTTTTTATATTATGGTTATATGAGCTCAAATGTTCTGCAAATGTAGATCTTGTTACATTTGACTTGGAGCTTGGGATATGTTCTTTATAGCGTAATTTGAAAGAACGACCTGTTTGTCCTATATAGAACTGTGTCCAATCAGAACAATTAAGTCTATATACACCAGTACCATCAAATATATCGGAGGGTATATTTTTGTTAGTAAAAGTGATTTTTTTCTCAAGTTTATTACTTGCCTTTGAGGCCAATGTAATATTATGCTTTTTTAATAGGTTTTTTAAAGTATGGTATAGATTTTCACCATATTCTATAGCAATGTATTTGTTTTCTTTGGATACATCAATATTTATTGGTTTGTTTTGTTTTTTATTAATTAATCTATCTACTATATGACTTTTGTATCCATTGGCCAATGCTATGTGCTTGATAATGTTTAGTTCACTGTTATAATCATCTGTAGATAAGGGCAATGCCAGCAATCTATGAATCATGCAGTTAAAAAAAGCCATTTTATGTGACATAGGGTGATACGATGAGGCGTGAATAGCATGATCTGTGATTGTTGGTTTTCTGTAAATATTATAGCTAATTTTATTATTTATTTTAGTTAAAGTTAAATCTAAAAAATTAATTTTGTTATTCATTTCAGTTTCTAATGTGAATTGTAAATTATTTGTAATAGTATTCAAATATTTTTTAAGCATTTCTAATTGTCTGCAATTGCAATTGTAAATCATTATTGTGTCAGCCACATATCGTCGGTAAAATAAGATTTTTGTATAATGTTTGTTTTTAGTCGATAAAATTTCGTTTGTTTCAATATGATTTAGGTAAATTTCATATAGGATGCCTGACAATGGGGATCCCATAGCTAAACCATCCCGTTGTAAATAATATTTGTTTTCGAAAGTAAAGTAATTTTGTTCTAATATTACTTTTGTCAAATTGATTAACTCATCAACTGCTTCATAATTTAATGTGGATTTAGATAGTAATAATTTTTTAGCTATTTCTAACGTTTCGGTAATAGGTATGTTCGTGTATAGATTTACTATGTCGAATGAGGCGAGAGTGTGTCTCGGTTCGATTATGCTTTTTTAATAGGTTTTTTAAAGTATGGTATAGTGTCGTAACTCGACACTATACTTTTTAAAGTATGGTGTCGAAACTCGAGTCATCCTAAAAGGATTTTAAGAAACGTCGACAGAAGGTAAATAACCTATTTTATAGTCTTAATCGTTTCTGGAGGCAAGAAAAATGTTTAAATTGAATGCCAGTCAGGTAAAAATTGCCTATCAATATATGAATTTAAGGTTAAAACTACTAAAAACGGCACTAAATATTAGGTATAACAAAACATGTTTAAGTTTGCAAATCGTGCCGAGTTATGTCCAAATAAAAATAAAATCTAGTTTTTATAGCGCTAAAAAAACTAAAGAAATGGCCACTAAATTATGGATAAAGAACGAAATAAAACATTTGCATAGTAAAAAGAACTTACTCAATACGATGCTCTTGAAAAAACATCTCGAACTTTTACAAAACCTACATGCCTCACAAGTCCACAATGTAACATATTTGATTGAAAGACAAATAAATAGTACCACTATAAAGAAAAAGAAGACACAAAGTAAAAAAATTCGTAATTTATTGAAAAAACAGAACGACACGCAAGAGAACAATGTAATAAATCACCAGTTTTACCCACGTATTGTTAATCTTACTGGAATACAGTTCAACAACGAAGAAACCAACTTATTGAATAAAGGCTTAAAATACAATCTTAAAAACAATAGTTCCAAACAATCACTCTGTAACGAAATATTGAACGCTGAAACCGCAATATATTCCATACCCGATGAAGAAACAAAAACAGTAATAAGACATGCAATTGACAATAAAATAAAAAACGTTTTAAAAGCCGAAAACATAAAGAATACAAAAACTATCTACCATAGCGAAACAAGGGAGTTTAACGAGATAAAGACGAAATTAATAGACCATAACGCAATCGTCACCAAAGCGGACAAAGGTCAAACTCTCGTAATTTTAACTTATGATGATTATAAAAATAAGATACTGGACTTCATTAAAAACAATAACATTATTGAGATTCATAGCGATCCCACTCCTACATTTAACAATAAAGTGAAATCAATATTGAATAAATCAAAATATGTCATTACGCATGATGAGAAAAAACACCTAAAAATGATAGACCCCAAGGCCCCTAGACTTAAGGGCCTTCCAAAAATACATAAAAATAATATGCCTATCCGTCCTTTAGTTAATTTTATGTCTGCACCTTCATATAAAATTGCCAAAAAACTTGAAAAAAGTTTTAGACAACACATAACGTTTAATAAAAATTATAGTTTAAAAAACAGTTTAGAACTGGTCGAACTTACAAAAACTATTACAATCGAACCGAGACACACTCTCGCCTCATTCGACATAGTAAATCTATACACGAACATACCTATTACCGAAACGTTAGAAATAGCTAAAAATTTATTACTATCTAAATCCACATTAAATTATGAAGCAGTTGATGAGTTAATCAATTTGACAAAAGTAATATTAGAACAAAATTACTTTACTTTCGAAAACAAATATTATTTACAACGGGATGGTTTAGCTATGGGATCCCCATTGTCAGGCATCCTATATGAAATTTACCTAAATCATATTGAAACAAACAAAATTTTATCGACTAAAAACAAACATTATACAAAAATCTTATTTTACCGACGATATGTGGATGACACAATAATGATTTACAATGGCAATTGCAGACAATTAGAAATGCTAAAAAAATATTTGAATACTATTACAAATAATTTACAATTCACATTAGAAACTGAAATGAATAACAAAATTAATTTTTTAGATTTAACTTTAACTAAAATAAATAATAAAATTAGCTATAATATTTACAGAAAACCAACAATCACAGATCATGCTATTCACGCCTCATCGTATCACCCTATGTCACATAAAATGGCTTTTTTTAACTGCATGATTCATAGATTGCTGGCATTGCCCTTATCTACAGATGATTATAACAGTGAACTAAACATTATCAAGCACATAGCATTGGCCAATGGATACAAAAGTCATATAGTAGATAGATTAATTAATAAAAAACAAAACAAACCAATAAATATTGATGTATCCAAAGAAAACAAATACATTGCTATAGAATATGGTGAAAATCTATACCATACTTTAAAAAACCTATTAAAAAAGCATAATATTACATTGGCCTCAAAGGCAAGTAATAAACTTGAGAAAAAACTCACTTTAACTAACAAAATTATACCCTTTGATATATTTGATGGTACTGGTGTATATAGACTT
This sequence comes from Magicicada septendecula, assembly GCA_034769895.1. Taxonomy (NCBI): domain Eukaryota; kingdom Metazoa; phylum Arthropoda; class Insecta; order Hemiptera; family Cicadidae; genus Magicicada; species Magicicada septendecula. The sequence continues at coordinate 323,226,920 of CM068376.1, read as the reverse complement.
AATTGTTCTGATTGCACACAGTTCTATATAGGACAAACAGGTCGTTCTTTCAAATTACGCTATAAAGAACATATCCCAAGCTCCAAGTCAAATGTAACAAGATCTACATTTGCAGAACATTTGAGCTCATATAACCATAATATAAAAAATATCAATGATAATAAGATATCCTACATAAATGTAAAAAGTCACTAAAGCTGGACACCCTTGAAAGATTCGAGATATACAAAGCCATAAAGAAGGATCACAATCGTGTCCTAAATGAAAAAGCAATACATACAATAATGTTTTATTTAATAGAATCGATCTTATGGAACGAGAGATTGGCTATATCAGATCGATAAAATTGAACCGAGGTCAAACCGGCATTGATTAAGCTTACCGTGGGGTGCGTTCCCGTACGGGTTCGTTTGCGGCCGCGTTGTTTTTATATTCTTTTATTAATGTTATTTTATTGTGATATAGTTTATTTATTGTTTTATATAATGTTATGTGTTGTTTTTAATCTTTTAAATATCTGACGAGATGCATATGCATCGAAATGTTTTAACCTAATTCATATTCCGATCTGATGATGACACCAAATGGTGTCGAAACTCGAGTCATCCTAAAAGGATTTTAAGAAACGTCGACAGAAGGTAAATAACCTATTTTATAGTCTTAATCGTTTCTGGAGGCAAGAAAAATGTTTAAATTGAATGCCAGTCAGGTAAAAATTGCCTATCAATATATGAATTTAAGGTTAAAACTACTAAAAACGGCACTAAATATTAGGTATAACAAAACATGTTTAAGTTTGCAAATCGTGCCGAGTTATGTCCAAATAAAAATAAAATCTAGTTCTTATAGCGCTAAAAAAACTAAAGAAATGGCCACTAAATTATGGATAAAGAACGAAATAAAACATTTGCATAGTAAAAAGAACTTACTCAATACGATGCTCTTGAAAAAACATCTCGAACTTTTACAAAACCTACATGCCTCACAAGTCCACAATGTAACATATTTGATTGAAAGACAAATAAATAGTACCACTATAAAGAAAAAGAAGACACAAAGTAAAAAAATTCGTAATTTATTGAAAAAACAGAACGACACGCAAGAGAACAATGTAATAAATCACCAGTTTTACCCACGTATTGTTAATCTTACTGGAATACAGTTCAACAACGAAGAAACCAACTTATTGAATAAAGGCTTAAAATACAATCTTAAAAACAATAGTTCCAAACAATCACTCTGTAACGAAATATTGAACGCTGAAACCGCAATATATTCCATACCCGATGAAGAAACAAAAACAGTAATAAGACATGCAATTGACAATAAAATAAAAAACGTTTTAAAAGCCGAAAACATAAAGAATACAAAAACTATCTACCATAGCGAAACAAGGGTGTTTAACGAGATAAAGACGAAATTAATAGACCATAACGCAATCGTCACCAAAGCGGACAAAGGTCAAACTCTCGTAATTTTAACTTATGATGATTATAAAAATAAGATACTGGACTTCATTAAAAACAATAACATTATTGAGATTCATAGCGATCCCACTCCTACATTTAACAATAAAGTGAAATCAATATTGAATAAATCAAAATATGTCATTACGCATGATGAGAAAAAACACCTAAAAATGATAGACCCCAAGGCCCCTAGACTTAAGGGCCTTCCAAAAATACATAAAAATAATATGCCTATCCGTCCTTTAGTTAATTTTATGTCTGCACCTTCATATAAAATTGCCAAAAAACTTGAAAAAAGTTTTAGACAACACATAACGTTTAATAAAAATTATAGTTTAAAAAACAGTTTAGAACTGGTCGAACTTACAAAAACTATTACAATCGAACCGAGACACACTCTCGCCTCATTCGACATAGTAAATCTATACACGAACATACCTATTACCGAAACGTTAGAAATAGCTAAAAATTTATTACTATCTAAATCCACATTAAATTATGAAGCAGTTGATGAGTTAATCAATTTGACAAAAGTAATATTAGAACAAAATTACTTTACTTTCGAAAACAAATATTATTTACAACGGGATGGTTTAGCTATGGGATCCCCATTGTCAGGCATCCTATATGAAATTTACCTAAATCATATTGAAACAAACAAAATTTTATCGACTAAAAACAAACATTATACAAAAATCTTATTTTACCGACGATATGTGGATGACACAATAATGATTTACAATGGCAATTGCAGACAATTAGAAATGCTAAAAAAATATTTGAATACTATTACAAATAATTTACAATTCACATTAGAAACTGAAATGAATAACAAAATTAATTTTTTAGATTTAACTTTAACTAAAATAAATAATAAAATTAGCTATAATATTTACAGAAAACCAACAATCACAGATCATGCTATTCACGCCTCATCGTATCACCCTATGTCACATAAAATGGCTTTTTTTAACTGCATGATTCATAGATTGCTGGCATTGCCCTTATCTACAGATGATTATAACAGTGAACTAAACATTATCAAGCACATAGCATTGGCCAATGGATACAAAAGTCATATAGTAGATAGATTAATTAATAAAAAACAAAACAAACCAATAAATATTGATGTATCCAAAGAAAACAAATACATTGCTATAGAATATGGTGAAAATCTATACCATACTTTAAAAAACCTATTAAAAAAGCATAATATTACATTGGCCTCAAAGGCAAGTAATAAACTTGAGAAAAAACTCACTTTAACTAACAAAATTATACCCTTTGATATATTTGATCGTACTGGTGTATATAGACTTAATTGTTCTGATTGCACACAGTTCTATATAGGACAAACAGGTCGTTCTTTCAAATTACGCTATAAAGAACATATCCCAAGCTCCAAGTCAAATGTAACAAGATCTACATTTGCAGAACATTTGAGCTCATATAACCATAATATAAAAAATATCAATGATAATAAGATATCCTACATAAATGTAAAAAGTCACTAAAGCTGGACACCCTTGAAAGATTCGAGATATACAAAGCCATAAAGAAGGATCACAATCGTGTCCTAAATGAAAAAGCAATACATACAATAATGTTTTATTTAATAGAATCGATCTTATGGAACGAGAGATTGGCTATATCAGATCGATAAAATTGAACCGAGGTCAAACCGGCATTGATTAAGCTTACCGTGGGGTGCGTTCCCGTACGGGTTCGTTTGCGGCCGCGTTGTTTTTATATTCTTTTATTAATGTTATTTTATTGTGATATAGTTTATTTATTGTTTTATATAATGTTATGTGTTGTTTTTAATCTTTTAAATATCTGACGAGATGCATATGCATCGAAATGTTTTAACCTAATTCATATTCCGATCTGATGATGACACCAAATGGTGTCGAAACTCGAGTCATCCTAAAAGGATTTTAAGAAACGTCGACAGAAGGTAAATAACCTATTTTATAGTCTTAATCGTTTCTGGAGGCAAGAAAAATGTTTAAATTGAATGCCAGTCAGGTAAAAATTGCCTATCAATATATGAATTTAAGGTTAAAACTACTAAAAACGGCACTAAATATTAGGTATAACAAAACATGTTTAAGTTTGCAAATCGTGCCGAGTTATGTCCAAATAAAAATAAAATCTAGTTCTTATAGCGCTAAAAAAACTAAAGAAATGGCCACTAAATTATGGATAAAGAACGAAATAAAACATTTGCATAGTAAAAAGAACTTACTCAATACGATGCTCTTGAAAAAACATCTCGAACTTTTACAAAACCTACATGCCTCACAAGTCCACAATGTAACATATTTGATTGAAAGACAAATAAATAGTACCACTATAAAGAAAAAGAAGACACAAAGTAAAAAAATTCGTAATTTATTGAAAAAACAGAACGACACGCAAGAGAACAATGTAATAAATCACCAGTTTTACCCACGTATTGTTAATCTTACTGGAATACAGTTCAACAACGAAGAAACCAACTTATTGAATAAAGGCTTAAAATACAATCTTAAAAACAATAGTTCCAAACAATCACTCTGTAACGAAATATTGAACGCTGAAACCGCAATATATTCCATACCCGATGAAGAAACAAAAACAGTAATAAGACATGCAATTGACAATAAAATAAAAAACGTTTTAAAAGCCGAAAACATAAAGAATACAAAAACTATCTACCATAGCGAAACAAGGGTGTTTAACGAGATAAAGACGAAATTAATAGACCATAACGCAATCGTCACCAAAGCGGACAAAGGTCAAACTCTCGTAATTTTAACTTATGATGATTATAAAAATAAGATACTGGACTTCATTAAAAACAATAACATTATTGAGATTCATAGCGATCCCACTCCTACATTTAACAATAAAGTGAAATCAATATTGAATAAATCAAAATATGTCATTACGCATGATGAGAAAAAACACCTAAAAATGATAGACCCCAAGGCCCCTAGACTTAAGGGCCTTCCAAAAATACATAAAAATAATATGCCTATCCGTCCTTTAGTTAATTTTATGTCTGCACCTTCATATAAAATTGCCAAAAAACTTGAAAAAAGTTTTAGACAACACATAACGTTTAATAAAAATTATAGTTTAAAAAACAGTTTAGAACTGGTCGAACTTACAAAAACTATTACAATCGAACCGAGACACACTCTCGCCTCATTCGACATAGTAAATCTATACACGAACATACCTATTACCGAAACGTTAGAAATAGCTAAAAATTTATTACTATCTAAATCCACATTAAATTATGAAGCAGTTGATGAGTTAATCAATTTGACAAAAGTAATATTAGAACAAAATTACTTTACTTTCGAAAACAAATATTATTTACAACGGGATGGTTTAGCTATGGGATCCCCATTGTCAGGCATCCTATATGAAATTTACCTAAATCATATTGAAACAAACAAAATTTTATCGACTAAAAACAAACATTATACAAAAATCTTATTTTACCGACGATATGTGGATGACACAATAATGATTTACAATGGCAATTGCAGACAATTAGAAATGCTAAAAAAATATTTGAATACTATTACAAATAATTTACAATTCACATTAGAAACTGAAATGAATAACAAAATTAATTTTTTAGATTTAACTTTAACTAAAATAAATAATAAAATTAGCTATAATATTTACAGAAAACCAACAATCACAGATCATGCTATTCACGCCTCATCGTATCACCCTATGTCACATAAAATGGCTTTTTTTAACTGCATGATTCATAGATTGCTGGCATTGCCCTTATCTACAGATGATTATAACAGTGAACTAAACATTATCAAGCACATAGCATTGGCCAATGGATACAAAAGTCATATAGTAGATAGATTAATTAATAAAAAACAAAACAAACCAATAAATATTGATGTATCCAAAGAAAACAAATACATTGCTATAGAATATGGTGAAAATCTATACCATACTTTAAAAAACCTATTAAAAAAGCATAATATTACATTGGCCTCAAAGGCAAGTAATAAACTTGAGAAAAAACTCACTTTAACTAACAAAATTATACCCTTTGATATATTTGATGGTACTGGTGTATATAGACTTAATTGTTCTGATTGCACACAGTTCTATATAGGACAAACAGGTCGTTCTTTCAAATTACGCTATAAAGAACATATCCCAAGCTCCAAGTCAAATGTAACAAGATCTACATTTGCAGAACATTTGAGCTCATATAACCATAATATAAAAAATATCAATGATAATAAGATATCCTACATAAATGTAAAAAGTCACTAAAGCTGGACACCCTTGAAAGATTCGAGATATACAAAGCCATAAAGAAGGATCACAATCGTGTCCTAAATGAAAAAGCAATACATACAATAATGTTTTATTTAATAGAATCGATCTTATGGAACGAGAGATTGGCTATATCAGATCGATAAAATTGAACCGAGGTCAAACCGGCATTGATTAAGCTTACCGTGGGGTGCGTTCCCGTACGGGTTCGTTTGCGGCCGCGTTGTTTTTATATTCTTTTATTAATGTTATTTTATTGTGATATAGTTTATTTATTGTTTTATATAATGTTATGTGTTGTTTTTAATCTTTTAAATATCTGACGAGATGCATATGCATCGAAATGTTTTAACCTAATTCATATTCCGATCTGATGATGACACCAAATGGTGTCGAAACTCGAGTCATCCTAAAAGGATTTTAAGAAACGTCGACAGAAGGTAAATAACCTATTTTATAGTCTTAATCGTTTCTGGAGGCAAGAAAAATGTTTAAATTGAATGCCAGTCAGGTAAAAATTGCCTATCAATATATGAATTTGAGGTTAAAACTACTAAAAACGGCACTAAATATTAGGTATAACAAAACATGTTTAAGTTTGCAAATCGTGCCGAGTTATGTCCAAATAAAAATAAAATCTAGTTCTTATAGCGCTAAAAAAACTAAAGAAATGGCCACTAAATTATGGATAAAGAACGAAATAAAACATTTGCATAGTAAAAAGAACTTACTCAATACGATGCTCTTGAAAAAACATCTCGAACTTTTACAAAACCTACATGCCTCACAAGTCCACAATGTAACATATTTGATTGAAAGACAAATAAATAGTACCACTATAAAGAAAAAGAAGACACAAAGTAAAAAAATTCGTAATTTATTGAAAAAACAGAACGACACGCAAGAGAACAATGTAATAAATCACCAGTTTTACCCACGTATTGTTAATCTTACTGGAATACAGTTCAACAACGAAGAAACCAACTTATTGAATAAAGGCTTAAAATACAATCTTAAAAACAATAGTTCCAAACAATCACTCTGTAACGAAATATTGAACGCTGAAACCGCAATATATTCCATACCCGATGAAGAAACAAAAACAGTAATAAGACATGCAATTGACAATAAAATAAAAAACGTTTTAAAAGCCGAAAACATAAAGAATACAAAAACTATCTACCATAGCGAAACAAGGGTGTTTAACGAGATAAAGACGAAATTAATAGACCATAACGCAATCGTCACCAAAGCGGACAAAGGTCAAACTCTCGTAATTTTAACTTATGATGATTATAAAAATAAGATACTGGACTTCATTAAAAACAATAACATTATTGAGATTCATAGCGATCCCACTCCTACATTTAACAATAAAGTGAAATCAATATTGAATAAATCAAAATATGTCATTACGCATGATGAGAAAAAACACCTAAAAATGATAGACCCCAAGGCCCCTAGACTTAAGGGCCTTCCAAAAATACATAAAAATAATATGCCTATCCGTCCTTTAGTTAATTTTATGTCTGCACCTTCATATAAAATTGCCAAAAAACTTGAAAAAAGTTTTAGACAACACATAACGTTTAATAAAAATTATAGTTTAAAAAACAGTTTAGAACTGGTCGAACTTACAAAAACTATTACAATCGAACCGAGACACACTCTCGCCTCATTCGACATAGTAAATCTATACACGAACATACCTATTACCGAAACGTTAGAAATAGCTAAAAATTTATTACTATCTAAATCCACATTAAATTATGAAGCAGTTGATGAGTTAATCAATTTGACAAAAGTAATATTAGAACAAAATTACTTTACTTTCGAAAACAAATATTATTTACAACGGGATGGTTTAGCTATGGGATCCCCATTGTCAGGCATCCTATATGAAATTTACCTAAATCATATTGAAACAAACAAAATTTTATCGACTAAAAACAAACATTATACAAAAATCTTATTTTACCGACGATATGTGGATGACACAATAATGATTTACAATGGCAATTGCAGACAATTAGAAATGCTAAAAAAATATTTGAATACTATTACAAATAATTTACAATTCACATTAGAAACTGAAATGAATAACAAAATTAATTTTTTAGATTTAACTTTAACTAAAATAAATAATAAAATTAGCTATAATATTTACAGAAAACCAACAATCACAGATCATGCTATTCACGCCTCATCGTATCACCCTATGTCACATAAAATGGCTTTTTTTAACTGCATGATTCATAGATTGCTGGCATTGCCCTTATCTACAGATGATTATAACAGTGAACTAAACATTATCAAGCACATAGCATTGGCCAATGGATACAAAAGTCATATAGTAGATAGATTAATTAATAAAAAACAAAACAAACCAATAAATATTGATGTATCCAAAGAAAACAAATACATTGCTATAGAATATGGTGAAAATCTATACCATACTTTAAAAAACCTATTAAAAAAGCATAATATTACATTGGCCTCAAAGGCAAGTAATAAACTTGAGAAAAAACTCACTTTAACTAACAAAATTATACCCTTTGATATATTTGATGGTACTGGTGTATATAGACTTAATTGTTCTGATTGCACACAGTTCTATATAGGACAAACAGGTCGTTCTTTCAAATTACGCTATAAAGAACATATCCCAAGCTCCAAGTCAAATGTAACAAGATCTACATTTGCAGAACATTTGAGCTCATATAACCATAATATAAAAAATATCAATGATAATAAGATATCCTACATAAATGTAAAAAGTCACTAAAGCTGGACACCCTTGAAAGATTCGAGATATACAAAGCCATAAAGAAGGATCACAATCGTGTCCTAAATGAAAAAGCAATACATACAATAATGTTTTATTTAATAGAATCGATCTTATGGAACGAGAGATTGGCTATATCAGATCGATAAAATTGAACCGAGGTCAAACCGGCATTGATTAAGCTTACCGTGGGGTGCGTTCCCGTACGGGTTCGTTTGCGGCCGCGTTGTTTTTATATTCTTTTATTAATGTTATTTTATTGTGATATAGTTTATTTATTGTTTTATATAATGTTATGTGTTGTTTTTAATCTTTTAAATATCTGACGAGATGCATATGCATCGAAATGTTTTAACCTAATTCATATTCCGATCTGATGATGACACCAAATGGTGTCGAAACTCGAGTCATCCTAAAAGGATTTTAAGAAACGTCGACAGAAGGTAAATAACCTATTTTATAGTCTTAATCGTTTCTGGAGGCAAGAAAAATGTTTAAATTGAATGCCAGTCAGGTAAAAATTGCCTATCAATATATGAATTTAAGGTTAAAACTACTAAAAACGGCACTAAATATTAGGTATAACAAAACATGTTTAAGTTTGCAAATCGTGCCGAGTTATGTCCAAATAAAAATAAAATCTAGTTCTTATAGCGCTAAAAAAACTAAAGAAATGGCCACTAAATTATGGATAAAGAACGAAATAAAACATTTGCATAGTAAAAAGAACTTACTCAATACGATGCTCTTGAAAAAACATCTCGAACTTTTACAAAACCTACATGCCTCACAAGTCCACAATGTAACATATTTGATTGAAAGACAAATAAATAGTACCACTATAAAGAAAAAGAAGACACAAAGTAAAAAAATTCGTAATTTATTGAAAAAACAGAACGACACGCAAGAGAACAATGTAATAAATCACCAGTTTTACCCACGTATTGTTAATCTTACTGGAATACAGTTCAACAACGAAGAAACCAACTTATTGAATAAAGGCTTAAAATACAATCTTAAAAACAATAGTTCCAAACAATCACTCTGTAACGAAATATTGAACGCTGAAACCGCAATATATTCCATACCCGATGAAGAAACAAAAACAGTAATAAGACATGCAATTGACAATAAAATAAAAAACGTTTTAAAAGCCGAAAACATAAAGAATACAAAAACTATCTACCATAGCGAAACAAGGGTGTTTAACGAGATAAAGACGAAATTAATAGACCATAACGCAATCGTCACCAAAGCGGACAAAGGTCAAACTCTCGTAATTTTAACTTATGATGATTATAAAAATAAGATACTGGACTTCATTAAAAACAATAACATTATTGAGATTCATAGCGATCCCACTCCTACATTTAACAATAAAGTGAAATCAATATTGAATAAATCAAAATATGTCATTACGCATGATGAGAAAAAACACCTAAAAATGATAGACCCCAAGGCCCCTAGACTTAAGGGCCTTCCAAAAATACATAAAAATAATATGCCTATCCGTCCTTTAGTTAATTTTATGTCTGCACCTTCATATAAAATTGCCAAAAAACTTGAAAAAAGTTTTAGACAACACATAACGTTTAATAAAAATTATAGTTTAAAAAACAGTTTAGAACTGGTCGAACTTACAAAAACTATTACAATCGAACCGAGACACACTCTCGCCTCATTCGACATAGTAAATCTATACACGAACATACCTATTACCGAAACGTTAGAAATAGCTAAAAATTTATTACTATCTAAATCCACATTAAATTATGAAGCAGTTGATGAGTTAATCAATTTGACAAAAGTAATATTAGAACAAAATTACTTTACTTTCGAAAACAAATATTATTTACAACGGGATGGTTTAGCTATGGGATCCCCATTGTCAGGCATCCTATATGAAATTTACCTAAATCATATTGAAACAAACAAAATTTTATCGACTAAAAACAAACATTATACAAAAATCTTATTTTACCGACGATATGTGGATGACACAATAATGATTTACAATGGCAATTGCAGACAATTAGAAATGCTAAAAAAATATTTGAATACTATTACAAATAATTTACAATTCACATTAGAAACTGAAATGAATAACAAAATTAATTTTTTAGATTTAACTTTAACTAAAATAAATAATAAAATTAGCTATAATATTTACAGAAAACCAACAATCACAGATCATGCTATTCACGCCTCATCGTATCACCCTATGTCACATAAAATGGCTTTTTTTAACTGCATGATTCATAGATTGCTGGCATTGCCCTTATCTACAGATGATTATAACAGTGAACTAAACATTATCAAGCACATAGCATTGGCCAATGGATACAAAAGTCATATAGTAGATAGATTAATTAATAAAAAACAAAACAAACCAATAAATATTGATGTATCCAAAGAAAACAAATACATTGCTATAGAATATGGTGAAAATCTATACCATACTTTAAAAAACCTATTAAAAAAGCATAATATTACATTGGCCTCAAAGGCAAGTAATAAACTTGAGAGAAAACTCACTTTAACTAACAAAATTATACCCTTTGATATATTTGATGGTACTGGTGTATATAGACTTAATTGTTCTGATTGCACACAGTTCTATATAGGACAAACAGGTCGTTCTTTCAAATTACGCTATAAAGAACATATCCCAAGCTCCAAGTCAAATGTAACAAGATCTACATTTGCAGAACATTTGAGCTCATATAACCATAATATAAAAAATATCAATGATAATAAGATATCCTACATAAATGTAAAAAGTCACTAAAGCTGGACACCCTTGAAAGATTCGAGATATACAAAGCCATAAAGAAGGATCACAATCGTGTCCTAAATGAAAAAGCAATACATACAATAATGTTTTATTTAATAGAATCGATCTTATGGAACGAGAGATTGGCTATATCAGATCGATAAAATTGAACCGAGGTCAAACCGGCATTGATTAAGCTTACCGTGGGGTGCGTTCCCGTACGGGTTCGTTTGCGGCCGCGTTGTTTTTATATTCTTTTATTAATGTTATTTTATTGTGATATAGTTTATTTATTGTTTTATATAATGTTATGTGTTGTTTTTAATCTTTTAAATATCTGACGAGATGCATATGCATCGAAATGTTTTAACCTAATTCATATTCCGATCTGATGATGACACCAAATGGTGTCGAAACTCGAGTCATCCTAAAAGGATTTTAAGAAACGTCGACAGAAGGTAAATAACCTATTTTATAGTCTTAATCGTTTCTGGAGGCAAGAAAAATGTTTAAATTGAATGCCAGTCAGGTAAAAATTGCCTATCAATATATGAATTTAAGGTTAAAACTACTAAAAACGGCACTAAATATTAGGTATAACAAAACATGTTTAAGTTTGCAAATCGTGCCGAGTTATGTCCAAATAAAAATAAAATCTAGTTCTTATAGCGCTAAAAAAACTAAAGAAATGGCCACTAAATTATGGATAAAGAACGAAATAAAACATTTGCATAGTAAAAAGAACTTACTCAATACGATGCTCTTGAAAAAACATCTCGAACTTTTACAAAACCTACATGCCTCACAAGTCCACAATGTAACATATTTGATTGAAAGACAAATAAATAGTACCACTATAAAGAAAAAGAAGACACAAAGTAAAAAAATTCGTAATTTATTGAAAAAACAGAACGACACGCAAGAGAACAATGTAATAAATCACCAGTTTTACCCACGTATTGTTAATCTTACTGGAATACAGTTCAACAACGAAGAAACCAACTTATTGAATAAAGGCTTAAAATACAATCTTAAAAACAATAGTTCCAAACAATCACTCTGTAACGAAATATTGAACGCTGAAACCGCAATATATTCCATACCCGATGAAGAAACAAAAACAGTAATAAGACATGCAATTGACAATAAAATAAAAAACGTTTTAAAAGCCGAAAACATAAAGAATACAAAAACTATCTACCATAGCGAAACAAGGGTGTTTAACGAGATAAAGACGAAATTAATAGACCATAACGCAATCGTCACCAAAGCGGACAAAGGTCAAACTCTCGTAATTTTAACTTATGATGATTATAAAAATAAGATACTGGACTTCATTAAAAACAATAACATTATTGAGATTCATAGCGATCCCACTCCTACATTTAACAATAAAGTGAAATCAATATTGAATAAATCAAAATATGTCATTACGCATGATGAGAAAAAACACCTAAAAATGATAGACCCCAAGGCCCCTAGACTTAAGGGCCTTCCAAAAATACATAAAAATAATATGCCTATCCGTCCTTTAGTTAATTTTATGTCTGCACCTTCATATAAAATTGCCAAAAAACTTGAAAAAAGTTTTAGACAACACATAACGTTTAATAAAAATTATAGTTTAAAAAACAGTTTAGAACTGGTCAAACTTACAAAAACTATTACAATCGAACCGAGACACACTCTCGCCTCATTCGACATAGTAAATCTATACACGAACATACCTATTACCGAAACGTTAGAAATAGCTAAAAATTTATTACTATCTAAATCCACATTAAATTATGAAGCAGTTGATGAGTTAATCAATTTGACAAAAGTAATATTAGAACAAAATTACTTTACTTTCGAAAACAAATATTATTTACAACGGGATGGTTTAGCTATGGGATCCCCATTGTCAGGCATCCTATATGAAATTTACCTAAATCATATTGAAACAAACAAAATTTTATCGACTAAAAACAAACATTATACAAAAATCTTATTTTACCGACGATATGTGGATGACACAATAATGATTTACAATGGCAATTGCAGACAATTAGAAATGCTAAAAAAATATTTGAATACTATTACAAATAATTTACAATTCACATTAGAAACTGAAATGAATAACAAAATTAATTTTTTAGATTTAACTTTAACTAAAATAAATAATAAAATTAGCTATAATATTTACAGAAAACCAACAATCACAGATCATGCTATTCACGCCTCATCGTATCACCCTATGTCACATAAAATGGCTTTTTTTAACTGCATGATTCATAGATTGCTGGCATTGCCCTTATCTACAGATGATTATAACAGTGAACTAAACATTATCAAGCACATAGCATTGGCCAATGGATACAAAAGTCATATAGTAGATAGATTAATTAATAAAAAACAAAACAAACCAATAAATATTGATGTATCCAAAGAAAACAAATACATTGCTATAGAATATGGTGAAAATCTATACCATACTTTAAAAAACCTATTAAAAAAGCATAATATTACATTGGCCTCAAAGGCAAGTAATAAACTTGAGAAAAAACTCACTTTAACTAACAAAATTATACCCTTTGATATATTTGATGGTACTGGTGTATATAGACTTAATTGTTCTGATTGCACACAGTTCTATATAGGACAAACAGGTCGTTCTTTCAAATTACGCTATAAAGAACATATCCCAAGCTCCAAGTCAAATGTAACAAGATCTACATTTGCAGAACATTTGAGCTCATATAACCATAATATAAAAAATATCAATGATAATAAGATATCCTACATAAATGTAAAAAGTCACTAAAGCTGGACACCCTTGAAAGATTCGAGATATACAAAGCCATAAAGAAGGATCACAATCGTGTCCTAAATGAAAAAGCAATACATACAATAATGTTTTATTTAATAGAATCGATCTTATGGAACGAGAGATTGGCTATATCAGATCGATAAAATTGAACCGAGGTCAAACCGGCATTGATTAAGCTTACCGTGGGGTGCGTTCCCGTACGGGTTCGTTTGCGGCCGCGTTGTTTTTATATTCTTTTATTAATGTTATTTTATTGTGATATAGTTTATTTATTGTTTTATATAATGTTATGTGTTGTTTTTAATCTTTTAAATATCTGACGAGATGCATATGCATCGAAATGTTTTAACCTAATTCATATTCCGATCTGATGATGACACCAAATGGTGTCGAAACTCGAGTCATCCTAAAAGGATTTTAAGAAACGTCGACAGAAGGTAAATAACCTATTTTATAGTCTTAATCGTTTCTGGAGGCAAGAAAAATGTTTAAATTGAATGCCAGTCAGGTAAAAATTGCCTATCAATATATGAATTTAAGGTTAAAACTACTAAAAACGGCACTAAATATTAGGTATAACAAAACATGTTTAAGTTTGCAAATCGTGCCGAGTTATGTCCAAATAAAAATAAAATCTAGTTCTTATAGCGCTAAAAAAACTAAAGAAATGGCCACTAAATTATGGATAAAGAACGAAATAAAACATTTGCATAGTAAAAAGAACTTACTCAATACGATGCTCTTGAAAAAACATCTCGAACTTTTACAAAACCTACATGCCTCACAAGTCCACAATGTAACATATTTGATTGAAAGACAAATAAATAGTACCACTATAAAGAAAAAGAAGACACAAAGTAAAAAAATTCGTAATTTATTGAAAAAACAGAACGACACGCAAGAGAACAATGTAATAAATCACCAGTTTTACCCACGTATTGTTAATCTTACTGGAATACAGTTCAACAACGAAGAAACCAACTTATTGAATAAAGGCTTAAAATACAATCTTAAAAACAATAGTTCCAAACAATCACTCTGTAACGAAATATTGAACGCTGAAACCGCAATATATTCCATACCCGATGAAGAAACAAAAACAGTAATAAGACATGCAATTGACAATAAAATAAAAAACGTTTTAAAAGCCGAAAACATAAAGAATACAAAAACTATCTACCATAGCGAAACAAGGGTGTTTAACGAGATAAAGACGAAATTAATAGACCATAACGCAATCGTCACCAAAGCGGACAAAGGTCAAACTCTCGTAATTTTAACTTATGATGATTATAAAAATAAGATACTGGACTTCATTAAAAACAATAACATTATTGAGATTCATAGCGATCCCACTCCTACATTTAACAATAAAGTGAAATCAATATTGAATAAATCAAAATATGTCATTACGCATGATGAGAAAAAACACCTAAAAATGATAGACCCCAAGGCCCCTAGACTTAAGGGCCTTCCAAAAATACATAAAAATAATATGCCTATCCGTCCTTTAGTTAATTTTATGTCTGCACCTTCATATAAAATTGCCAAAAAACTTGAAAAAAGTTTTAGACAACACATAACGTTTAATAAAAATTATAGTTTAAAAAACAGTTTAGAACTGGTCGAACTTACAAAAACTATTACAATCGAACCGAGACACACTCTCGCCTCATTCGACATAGTAAATCTATACACGAACATACCTATTACCGAAACGTTAGAAATAGCTAAAAATTTATTACTATCTAAATCCACATTAAATTATGAAGCAGTTGATGAGTTAATCAATTTGACAAAAGTAATATTAGAACAAAATTACTTTACTTTCGAAAACAAATATTATTTACAACGGGATGGTTTAGCTATGGGATCCCCATTGTCAGGCATCCTATATGAAATTTACCTAAATCATATTGAAACAAACAAAATTTTATCGACTAAAAACAAACATTATACAAAAATCTTATTTTACCGACGATATGTGGATGACACAATAATGATTTACAATGGCAATTGCAGACAATTAGAAATGCTAAAAAAATATTTGAATACTATTACAAATAATTTACAATTCACATTAGAAACTGAAATGAATAACAAAATTAATTTTTTAGATTTAACTTTAACTAAAATAAATAATAAAATTAGCTATAATATTTACAGAAAACCAACAATCACAGATCATGCTATTCACGCCTCATCGTATCACCCTATGTCACATAAAATGGCTTTTTTTAACTGCATGATTCATAGATTGCTGGCATTGCCCTTATCTACAGATGATTATAACAGTGAACTAAACATTATCAAGCACATAGCATTGGCCAATGGATACAAAAGTCATATAGTAGATAGATTAATTAATAAAAAACAAAACAAACCAATAAATATTGATGTATCCAAAGAAAACAAATACATTGCTATAGAATATGGTGAAAATCTATACCATACTTTAAAAAACCTATTAAAAAAGCATAATATTACATTGGCCTCAAAGGCAAGTAATAAACTTGAGAAAAAACTCACTTTAACTAACAAAATTATACCCTTTGATATATTTGATGGTACTGGTGTATATAGACTTAATTGTTCTGATTGCACACAGTTCTATATAGGACAAACAGGTCGTTCTTTCAAATTACGCTATAAAGAACATATCCCAAGCTCCAAGTCAAATGTAACAAGATCTACATTTGCAGAACATTTGAGCTCATATAACCATAATATAAAAAATATCAATGATAATAAGATATCCTACATAAATGTAAAAAGTCACTAAAGCTGGACACCCTTGAAAGATTCGAGATATACAAAGCCATAAAGAAGGATCACAATCGTGTCCTAAATGAAAAAGCAATACATACAATAATGTTTTATTTAATAGAATCGATCTTATGGAACGAGAGATTGGCTATATCAGATCGATAAAATTGAACCGAGGTCAAACCGGCATTGATTAAGCTTACCGTGGGGTGCGTTCCCGTACGGGTTCGTTTGCGGCCGCGTTGTTTTTATATTCTTTTATTAATGTTATTTTATTGTGATATAGTTTATTTATTGTTTTATATAATGTTATGTGTTGTTTTTAATCTTTTAAATATCTGACGAGATGCATATGCATCGAAATGTTTTAACCTAATTCATATTCCGATCTGATGATGACACCAAATGGTGTCGAAACTCGAGTCATCCTAAAAGGATTTTAAGAAACGTCGACAGAAGGTAAATAACCTATTTTATAGTCTTAATCGTTTCTGGAGGCAAGAAAAATGTTTAAATTGAATGCCAGTCAGGTAAAAATTGCCTATCAATATATGAATTTAAGGTTAAAACTACTAAAAACGGCACTAAATATTAGGTATAACAAAACATGTTTAAGTTTGCAAATCGTGCCGAGTTATGTCCAAATAAAAATAAAATCTAGTTCTTATAGCGCTAAAAAAACTAAAGAAATGGCCACTAAATTATGGATAAAGAACGAAATAAAACATTTGCATAGTAAAAAGAACTTACTCAATACGATGCTCTTGAAAAAACATCTCGAACTTTTACAAAACCTACATGCCTCACAAGTCCACAATGTAACATATTTGATTGAAAGACAAATAAATAGTACCACTATAAAGAAAAAGAAGACACAAAGTAAAAAAATTCGTAATTTATTGAAAAAACAGAACGACACGCAAGAGAACAATGTAATAAATCACCAGTTTTACCCACGTATTGTTAATCTTACTGGAATACAGTTCAACAACGAAGAAACCAACTTATTGAATAAAGGCTTAAAATACAATCTTAAAAACAATAGTTCCAAACAATCACTCTGTAACGAAATATTGAACGCTGAAACCGCAATATATTCCATACCCGATGAAGAAACAAAAACAGTAATAAGACATGCAATTGACAATAAAATAAAAAACGTTTTAAAAGCCGAAAACATAAAGAATACAAAAACTATCTACCATAGCGAAACAAGGGTGTTTAACGAGATAAAGACGAAATTAATAGACCATAACGCAATCGTCACCAAAGCGGACAAAGGTCAAACTCTCGTAATTTTAACTTATGATGATTATAAAAATAAGATACTGGACTTCATTAAAAACAATAACATTATTGAGATTCATAGCGATCCCACTCCTACATTTAACAATAAAGTGAAATCAATATTGAATAAATCAAAATATGTCATTACGCATGATGAGAAAAAACACCTAAAAATGATAGACCCCAAGGCCCCTAGACTTAAGGGCCTTCCAAAAATACATAAAAATAATATGCCTATCCGTCCTTTAGTTAATTTTATGTCTGCACCTTCATATAAAATTGCCAAAAAACTTGAAAAAAGTTTTAGACAACACATAACGTTTAATAAAAATTATAGTTTAAAAAACAGTTTAGAACTGGTCGAACTTACAAAAACTATTACAATCGAACCGAGACACACTCTCGCCTCATTCGACATAGTAAATCTATACACGAACATACCTATTACCGAAACGTTAGAAATAGCTAAAAATTTATTACTATCTAAATCCACATTAAATTATGAAGCAGTTGATGAGTTAATCAATTTGACAAAAGTAATATTAGAACAAAATTACTTTACTTTCGAAAACAAATATTATTTACAACGGGATGGTTTAGCTATGGGATCCCCATTGTCAGGCATCCTATATGAAATTTACCTAAATCATATTGAAACAAACAAAATTTTATCGACTAAAAACAAACATTATACAAAAATCTTATTTTACCGACGATATGTGGATGACACAATAATGATTTACAATGGCAATTGCAGACAATTAGAAATGCTAAAAAAATATTTGAATACTATTACAAATAATTTACAATTCACATTAGAAACTGAAATGAATAACAAAATTAATTTTTTAGATTTAACTTTAACTAAAATAAATAATAAAATTAGCTATAATATTTACAGAAAACCAACAATCACAGATCATGCTATTCACGCCTCATCGTATCACCCTATGTCACATAAAATGGCTTTTTTTAACTGCATGATTCATAGATTGCTGGCATTGCCCTTATCTACAGATGATTATAACAGTGAACTAAACATTATCAAGCACATAGCATTGGCCAATGGATACAAAAGTCATATAGTAGATAGATTAATTAATAAAAAACAAAACAAACCAATAAATATTGATGTATCCAAAGAAAACAAATACATTGCTATAGAATATGGTGAAAATCTATACCATACTTTAAAAAACCTATTAAAAAAGCATAATATTACATTGGCCTCAAAGGCAAGTAATAAACTTGAGAAAAAACTCACTTTAACTAACAAAATTATACCCTTTGATATATTTGATGGTACTGGTGTATATAGACTTAATTGTTCTGATTGCACACAGTTCTATATAGGACAAACAGGTCGTTCTTTCAAATTACGCTATAAAGAACATATCCCAAGCTCCAAGTCAAATGTAACAAGATCTACATTTGCAGAACATTTGAGCTCATATAACCATAATATAAAAAATATCAATGATAATAAGATATCCTACATAAATGTAAAAAGTCACTAAAGCTGGACACCCTTGAAAGATTCGAGATATACAAAGCCATAAAGAAGGATCACAATCGTGTCCTAAATGAAAAAGCAATACATACAATAATGTTTTATTTAATAGAATCGATCTTATGGAACGAGAGATTGGCTATATCAGATCGATAAAATTGAACCGAGGTCAAACCGGCATTGATTAAGCTTACCGTGGGGTGCGTTCCCGTACGGGTTCGTTTGCGGCCGCGTTGTTTTTATATTCTTTTATTAATGTTATTTTATTGTGATATAGTTTATTTATTGTTTTATATAATGTTATGTATTGTTTTTAATCTTTTAAATATCTGACGAGATGCATATGCATCGAAATGTTTTAACCTAATTCATATTCCGATCTGATGATGACACCAAATGGTGTCGAAACTCGAGTCATCCTAAAAGGATTTTAAGAAACGTCGACAGAAGGTAAATAACCTATTTTATAGTCTTAATCGTTTCTGGAGGCAAGAAAAATGTTTAAATTGAATGCCAGTCAGGTAAAAATTGCCTATCAATATATGAATTTAAGGTTAAAACTACTAAAAACGGCACTAAATATTAGGTATAACAAAACATGTTTAAGTTTGCAAATCGTGCCGAGTTATGTCCAAATAAAAATAAAATCTAGTTCTTATAGCGCTAAAAAAACTAAAGAAATGGCCACTAAATTATGGATAAAGAACGAAATAAAACATTTGCATAGTAAAAAGAACTTACTCAATACGATGCTCTTGAAAAAACATCTCGAACTTTTACAAAACCTACATGCCTCACAAGTCCACAATGTAACATATTTGATTGAAAGACAAATAAATAGTACCACTATAAAGAAAAAGAAGACACAAAGTAAAAAAATTCGTAATTTATTGAAAAAACAGAACGACACGCAAGAGAACAATGTAATAAATCACCAGTTTTACCCACGTATTGTTAATCTTACTGGAATACAGTTCAACAACGAAGAAACCAACTTATTGAATAAAGGCTTAAAATACAATCTTAAAAACAATAGTTCCAAACAATCACTCTGTAACGAAATATTGAACGCTGAAACCGCAATATATTCCATACCCGATGAAGAAACAAAAACAGTAATAAGACATGCAATTGACAATAAAATAAAAAACGTTTTAAAAGCCGAAAACATAAAGAATACAAAAACTATCTACCATAGCGAAACAAGGGTGTTTAACGAGATAAAGACGAAATTAATAGACCATAACGCAATCGTCACCAAAGCGGACAAAGGTCAAACTCTCGTAATTTTAACTTATGATGATTATAAAAATAAGATACTGGACTTCATTAAAAACAATAACATTATTGAGATTCATAGCGATCCCACTCCTACATTTAACAATAAAGTGAAATCAATATTGAATAAATCAAAATATGTCATTACGCATGATGAGAAAAAACACCTAAAAATGATAGACCCCAAGGCCCCTAGACTTAAGGGCCTTCCAAAAATACATAAAAATAATATGCCTATCCGTCCTTTAGTTAATTTTATGTCTGCACCTTCATATAAAATTGCCAAAAAACTTGAAAAAAGTTTTAGACAACACATAACGTTTAATAAAAATTATAGTTTAAAAAACAGTTTAGAACTGGTCGAACTTACAAAAACTATTACAATCGAACCGAGACACACTCTCGCCTCATTCGACATAGTAAATCTATACACGAACATACCTATTACCGAAACGTTAGAAATAGCTAAAAATTTATTACTATCTAAATCCACATTAAATTATGAAGCAGTTGATGAGTTAATCAATTTGACAAAAGTAATATTAGAACAAAATTACTTTACTTTCGAAAACAAATATTATTTACAACGGGATGGTTTAGCTATGGGATCCCCATTGTCAGGCATCCTATATGAAATTTACCTAAATCATATTGAAACAAACAAAATTTTATCGACTAAAAACAAACATTATACAAAAATCTTATTTTACCGACGATATGTGGATGACACAATAATGATTTACAATGGCAATTGCAGACAATTAGAAATGCTAAAAAAATATTTGAATACTATTACAAATAATTTACAATTCACATTAGAAACTGAAATGAATAACAAAATTAATTTTTTAGATTTAACTTTAACTAAAATAAATAATAAAATTAGCTATAATATTTACAGAAAACCAACAATCACAGATCATGCTATTCACGCCTCATCGTATCACCCTATGTCACATAAAATGGCTTTTTTTAACTGCATGATTCATAGATTGCTGGCATTGCCCTTATCTACAGATGATTATAACAGTGAACTAAACATTATCAAGCACATAGCATTGGCCAATGGATACAAAAGTCATATAGTAGATAGATTAATTAATAAAAAACAAAACAAACCAATAAATATTGATGTATCCAAAGAAAACAAATACATTGCTATAGAATATGGTGAAAATCTATACCATACTTTAAAAAACCTATTAAAAAAGCATAATATTACATTGGCCTCAAAGGCAAGTAATAAACTTGAGAAAAAACTCACTTTAACTAACAAAATTATACCCTTTGATATATTTGATGGTACTGGTGTATATAGACTTAATTGTTCTGATTGCACACAGTTCTATATAGGACAAACAGGTCGTTCTTTCAAATTACGCTATAAAGAACATATCCCAAGCTCCAAGTCAAATGTAACAAGATCTACATTTGCAGAACATTTGAGCTCATATAACCATAATATAAAAAATATCAATGATAATAAGATATCCTACATAAATGTAAAAAGTCACTAAAGCTGGACACCCTTGAAAGATTCGAGATATACAAAGCCATAAAGAAGGATCACAATCGTGTCCTAAATGAAAAAGCAATACATACAATAATGTTTTATTTAATAGAATCGATCTTATGGAACGAGAGATTGGCTATATCAGATCGATAAAATTGAACCGAGGTCAAACCGGCATTGATTAAGCTTACCGTGGGGTGCGTTCCCGTACGGGTTCGTTTGCGGCCGCGTTGTTTTTATATTCTTTTATTAATGTTATTTTATTGTGATATAGTTTATTTATTGTTTTATATAATGTTATGTGTTGTTTTTAATCTTTTAAATATCTGACGAGATGCATATGCATCGAAATGTTTTAACCTAATTCATATTCCGATCTGATGATGACACCAAATGGTGTCGAAACTCGAGTCATCCTAAAAGGATTTTAAGAAACGTCGACAGAAGGTAAATAACCTATTTTATAGTCTTAATCGTTTCTGGAGGCAAGAAAAATGTTTAAATTGAATGCCAGTCAGGTAAAAATTGCCTATCAATATATGAATTTAAGGTTAAAACTACTAAAAACGGCACTAAATATTAGGTATAACAAAACATGTTTAAGTTTGCAAATCGTGCCGAGTTATGTCCAAATAAAAATAAAATCTAGTTCTTATAGCGCTAAAAAAACTAAAGAAATGGCCACTAAATTATGGATAAAGAACGAAATAAAACATTTGCATAGTAAAAAGAACTTACTCAATACGATGCTCTTGAAAAAACATCTCGAACTTTTACAAAACCTACATGCCTCACAAGTCCACAATGTAACATATTTGATTGAAAGACAAATAAATAGTACCACTATAAAGAAAAAGAAGACACAAAGTAAAAAAATTCGTAATTTATTGAAAAAACAGAACGACACGCAAGAGAACAATGTAATAAATCACCAGTTTTACCCACGTATTGTTAATCTTACTGGAATACAGTTCAACAACGAAGAAACCAACTTATTGAATAAAGGCTTAAAATACAATCTTAAAAACAATAGTTCCAAACAATCACTCTGTAACGAAATATTGAACGCTGAAACCGCAATATATTCCATACCCGATGAAGAAACAAAAACAGTAATAAGACATGCAATTGACAATAAAATAAAAAACGTTTTAAAAGCCGAAAACATAAAGAATACAAAAACTATCTACCATAGCGAAACAAGGGTGTTTAACGAGATAAAGACGAAATTAATAGACCATAACGCAATCGTCACCAAAGCGGACAAAGGTCAAACTCTCGTAATTTTAACTTATGATGATTATAAAAATAAGATACTGGACTTCATTAAAAACAATAACATTATTGAGATTCATAGCGATCCCACTCCTACATTTAACAATAAAGTGAAATCAATATTGAATAAATCAAAATATGTCATTACGCATGATGAGAAAAAACACCTAAAAATGATAGACCCCAAGGCCCCTAGACTTAAGGGCCTTCCAAAAATACATAAAAATAATATGCCTATCCGTCCTTTAGTTAATTTTATGTCTGCACCTTCATATAAAATTGCCAAAAAACTTGAAAAAAGTTTTAGACAACACATAACGTTTAATAAAAATTATAGTTTAAAAAACAGTTTAGAACTGGTCGAACTTACAAAAACTATTACAATCGAACCGAGACACACTCTCGCCTCATTCGACATAGTAAATCTATACACGAACATACCTATTACCGAAACGTTAGAAATAGCTAAAAATTTATTACTATCTAAATCCACATTAAATTATGAAGCAGTTGATGAGTTAATCAATTTGACAAAAGTAATATTAGAACAAAATTACTTTACTTTCGAAAACAAATATTATTTACAACGGGATGGTTTAGCTATGGGATCCCCATTGTCAGGCATCCTATATGAAATTTACCTAAATCATATTGAAACAAACAAAATTTTATCGACTAAAAACAAACATTATACAAAAATCTTATTTTACCGACGATATGTGGATGACACAATAATGATTTACAATGGCAATTGCAGACAATTAGAAATGCTAAAAAAATATTTGAATACTATTACAAATAATTTACAATTCACATTAGAAACTGAAATGAATAACAAAATTAATTTTTTAGATTTAACTTTAACTAAAATAAATAATAAAATTAGCTATAATATTTACAGAAAACCAACAATCACAGATCATGCTATTCACGCCTCATCGTATCACCCTATGTCACATAAAATGGCTTTTTTTAACTGCATGATTCATAGATTGCTGGCATTGCCCTTATCTACAGATGATTATAACAGTGAACTAAACATTATCAAGCACATAGCATTGGCCAATGGATACAAAAGTCATATAGTAGATAGATTAATTAATAAAAAACAAAACAAACCAATAAATATTGATGTATCCAAAGAAAACAAATACATTGCTATAGAATATGGTGAAAATCTATACCATACTTTAAAAAACCTATTAAAAAAGCATAATATTACATTGGCCTCAAAGGCAAGTAATAAACTTGAGAAAAAACTCACTTTAACTAACAAAATTATACCCTTTGATATATTTGATGGTACTGGTGTATATAGACTTAATTGTTCTGATTGCACACAGTTCTATATAGGACAAACAGGTCGTTCTTTCAAATTACGCTATAAAGAACATATCCCAAGCTCCAAGTCAAATGTAACAAGATCTACATTTGCAGAACATTTGAGCTCATATAACCATAATATAAAAAATATCAATGATAATAAGATATCCTACATAAATGTAAAAAGTCACTAAAGCTGGACACCCTTGAAAGATTCGAGATATACAAAGCCATAAAGAAGGATCACAATCGTGTCCTAAATGAAAAAGCAATACATACAATAATGTTTTATTTAATAGAATCGATCTTATGGAACGAGAGATTGGCTATATCAGATCGATAAAATTGAACCGAGGTCAAACCGGCATTGATTAAGCTTACCGTGGGGTGCGTTCCCGTACGGGTTCGTTTGCGGCCGCGTTGTTTTTATATTCTTTTATTAATGTTATTTTATTGTGATATAGTTTATTTATTGTTTTATATAATGTTATGTGTTGTTTTTAATCTTTTAAATATCTGACGAGATGCATATGCATCGAAATGTTTTAACCTAATTCATATTCCGATCTGATGATGACACCAAATGGTGTCGAAACTCGAGTCATCCTAAAAGGATTTTAAGAAACGTCGACAGAAGGTAAATAACCTATTTTATAGTCTTAATCGTTTCTGGAGGCAAGAAAAATGTTTAAATTGAATGCCAGTCAGGTAAAAATTGCCTATCAATATATGAATTTAAGGTTAAAACTACTAAAAACGGCACTAAATATTAGGTATAACAAAACATGTTTAAGTTTGCAAATCGTGCCGAGTTATGTCCAAATAAAAATAAAATCTAGTTCTTATAGCGCTAAAAAAACTAAAGAAATGGCCACTAAATTATGGATAAAGAACGAAATAAAACATTTGCATAGTAAAAAGAACTTACTCAATACGATGCTCTTGAAAAAACATCTCGAACTTTTACAAAACCTACATGCCTCACAAGTCCACAATGTAACATATTTGATTGAAAGACAAATAAATAGTACCACTATAAAGAAAAAGAAGACACAAAGTAAAAAAATTCGTAATTTATTGAAAAAACAGAACGACACGCAAGAGAACAATGTAATAAATCACCAGTTTTACCCACGTATTGTTAATCTTACTGGAATACAGTTCAACAACGAAGAAACCAACTTATTGAATAAAGGCTTAAAATACAATCTTAAAAACAATAGTTCCAAACAATCACTCTGTAACGAAATATTGAACGCTGAAACCGCAATATATTCCATACCCGATGAAGAAACAAAAACAGTAATAAGACATGCAATTGACAATAAAATAAAAAACGTTTTAAAAGCCGAAAACATAAAGAATACAAAAACTATCTACCATAGCGAAACAAGGGTGTTTAACGAGATAAAGACGAAATTAATAGACCATAACGCAATCGTCACCAAAGCGGACAAAGGTCAAACTCTCGTAATTTTAACTTATGATGATTATAAAAATAAGATACTGGACTTCATTAAAAACAATAACATTATTGAGATTCATAGCGATCCCACTCCTACATTTAACAATAAAGTGAAATCAATATTGAATAAATCAAAATATGTCATTACGCATGATGAGAAAAAACACCTAAAAATGATAGACCCCAAGGCCCCTAGACTTAAGGGCCTTCCAAAAATACATAAAAATAATATGCCTATCCGTCCTTTAGTTAATTTTATGTCTGCACCTTCATATAAAATTGCCAAAAAACTTGAAAAAAGTTTTAGACAACACATAACGTTTAATAAAAATTATAGTTTAAAAAACAGTTTAGAACTGGTCGAACTTACAAAAACTATTACAATCGAACCGAGACACACTCTCGCCTCATTCGACATAGTAAATCTATACACGAACATACCTATTACCGAAACGTTAGAAATAGCTAAAAATTTATTACTATCTAAATCCACATTAAATTATGAAGCAGTTGATGAGTTAATCAATTTGACAAAAGTAATATTAGAACAAAATTACTTTACTTTCGAAAACAAATATTATTTACAACGGGATGGTTTAGCTATGGGATCCCCATTGTCAGGCATCCTATATGAAATTTACCTAAATCATATTGAAACAAACAAAATTTTATCGACTAAAAACAAACATTATACAAAAATCTTATTTTACCGACGATATGTGGATGACACAATAATGATTTACAATGGCAATTGCAGACAATTAGAAATGCTAAAAAAATATTTGAATACTATTACAAATAATTTACAATTCACATTAGAAACTGAAATGAATAACAAAATTAATTTTTTAGATTTAACTTTAACTAAAATAAATAATAAAATTAGCTATAATATTTACAGAAAACCAACAATCACAGATCATGCTATTCACGCCTCATCGTATCACCCTATGTCACATAAAATGGCTTTTTTTAACTGCATGATTCATAGATTGCTGGCATTGCCCTTATCTACAGATGATTATAACAGTGAACTAAACATTATCAAGCACATAGCATTGGCCAATGGATACAAAAGTCATATAGTAGATAGATTAATTAATAAAAAACAAAACAAACCAATAAATATTGATGTATCCAAAGAAAACAAATACATTGCTATAGAATATGGTGAAAATCTATACCATACTTTAAAAAACCTATTAAAAAAGCATAATATTACATTGGCCTCAAAGGCAAGTAATAAACTTGAGAAAAAACTCACTTTAACTAACAAAATTATACCCTTTGATATATTTGATGGTACTGGTGTATATAGACTTAATTGTTCTGATTGCACACAGTTCTATATAGGACAAACAGGTCGTTCTTTCAAATTACGCTATAAAGAACATATCCCAAGCTCCAAGTCAAATGTAACAAGATCTACATTTGCAGAACATTTGAGCTCATATAACCATAATATAAAAAATATCAATGATAATAAGATATCCTACATAAATGTAAAAAGTCACTAAAGCTGGACACCCTTGAAAGATTCGAGATATACAAAGCCATAAAGAAGGATCACAATCGTGTCCTAAATGAAAAAGCAATACATACAATAATGTTTTATTTAATAGAATCGATCTTATGGAACGAGAGATTGGCTATATCAGATCGATAAAATTGAACCGAGGTCAAACCGGCATTGATTAAGCTTACCGTGGGGTGCGTTCCCGTACGGGTTCGTTTGCGGCCGCGTTGTTTTTATATTCTTTTATTAATGTTATTTTATTGTGATATAGTTTATTTATTGTTTTATATAATGTTATGTATTGTTTTTAATCTTTTAAATATCTGACGAGATGCATATGCATCGAAATGTTTTAACCTAATTCATATTCCGATCTGATGATGACACCAAATGGTGTCAAAACTCGAGTCATCCTAAAAGGATTTTAAGAAACGTCGACAGAAGGTAAATAACCTATTTTATAGTCTTAATCGTTTCTGGAGGCAAGAAAAATGTTTAAATTGAATGCCAGTCAGGTAAAAATTGCTTATCAATATATGAATTTAAGGTTAAAACTACTAAAAACGGCACTAAATATTAGGTATAACAAAACATGTTTAAGTTTGCAAATCGTGCCGAGTTATGTCCAAATAAAAATAAAATCTAGTTCTTATAGCGCTAAAAAAACTAAAGAAATGGCCACTAAATTATGGATAAAGAACGAAATAAAACATTTGCATAGTAAAAAGAACTTACTCAATACGATGCTCTTGAAAAAACATCTCGAACTTTTACAAAACCTACATGCCTCACAAGTCCACAATGTAACATATTTGATTGAAAGACAAATAAATAGTACCACTATAAAGAAAAAGAAGACACAAAGTAAAAAAATTCGTAATTTATTGAAAAAACAGAACGACACGCAAGAGAACAATGTAATAAATCACCAGTTTTACCCACGTATTGTTAATCTTACTGGAATACAGTTCAACAACGAAGAAACCAACTTATTGAATAAAGGCTTAAAATACAATCTTAAAAACAATAGTTCCAAACAATCACTCTGTAACGAAATATTGAACGCTGAAACCGCAATAAATTCCATACCCGATGAAGAAACGAAAACAGTAATAAGACATGCAATTGACAATAAAATAAAAAACGTTTTAAAAGCCGAAAACATAAAGAATACAAAAACTATCTACCATAGCGAAACAAGGGTGTTTAACGAGATAAAGACGAAATTAATAGACCATAACGCGATCGTCACCAAAGCGGACAAAGGTCAAACTCTCGTAATTTTAACTTATGATGATTATAAAAATAAGATACTGGACTTCATTAAAAACAATAACATTATTGAGATTCATAGCGATCCCACTCTAACATTTAACAATAAAGGGAAATCAATATTGAATAAATCAAAATATGTCATTACGCATGATGAGAAAAAACACCTAAAAATGATAGACCCCAAGGCCCCTAGACTTAAGGGCCTTCCAAAAATACATAAAAATAATATGCCTATCCGTCCTTTAGTTAATTTTATGTCTGCACCTTCATATAAAATTGCCAAAAAACTTGAAAAAAGTTTTAGACAACACATAACGTTTAATAAAAATTATAGTTTAAAAAACAGCTTAGAACTGGTCGAACTTACAAAAACTATTACAATCGAACCGAGACACACTCTCGCCTCTTTCGACATAGTAAATCTATACACGAACATACCTATTACCGAAACGTTAGAAATAGCTAAAAATTTATTACTATCTAAATCCACATTAAATTATGAAGCAGTTGATGAGTTAATCAATTTGACAAAAGTAATATTAGAACAAAATTACTTTACTTTCAAAAACAAATATTATTTACAACGGGATGGTTTAGCTATGGGATCCCCATTGTCAGGCATCCTATATGAAATTTACCTAAATCATATTGAAACAAACGAAATTTTATCGACTAAAAACAAACATTATACAAAAATCTTATTTTACCGACGATATGTGGATGACACAATAATGATTTACAATGGCAATTGCAGACAATTAGAAATGCTTAAAAAATATTTGAATACTATTACAAATAATTTACAATTCACATTAGAAACTGAAATGAATAACAAAATTAATTTTTTAGATTTAACTTTAACTAAAATAAATAATAAAATTAGCTATAATATTTACAGAAAACCAACAATCACAGATCATGCTATTCACGCCTCATCGTATCACCCTATGTCACATAAGATGGCTTTTTTTAACTGCATGATTCATAGATTGCTGGCATTGCCCTTATCTACAGATGATTATAACAGTGAACTAAACATTATCAAGCACATAGCATTGGCCAATGGATACAAAAGTCATATAGTAGATAGATTAATTAATAAAAAACAAAACAAACCAATAAATATTGATGTATCCAAAGAAAACAAATACATTGCTATAGAATATGGTGAAAATCTATACCATACTTTAAAAAACCTATTAAAAAAGCATAATATTACATTGGCCTCAAAGGCAAGTAATAAACTTGAGAAAAAACTCACTTTTACTAACAAAAATATACCCTCCGATATATTTGATGGTACTGGTGTATATAGACTTAATTGTTCTGATTGCACACAGTTCTATATAGGACAAACAGGTCGTTCTTTCAAATTACGCTATAAAGAACATATCCCAAGCTCCAAGTCAAATGTAACAAGATCTACATTTGCAGAACATTTGAGCTCATATAACCATAATATAAAAAATATCAATGATAATTTAGATATCCTACATAAATGTAAAAAGTCACTAAAGCTGGACACCCTTGAAAGATTCGAGATATACAAAGCCATAAAGAAGGATCACAATCGTGTCCTAAATGAAAAAGCAATACATAACAATAATGTTTTATTTAATAGAATCGATCTTATGGAACGAGAGATTGGCTATATCAGATCGATAAAATTGAACCGAGGTCAAACCGGCATTGATTAATCTTACCGTGGGGTGCGTTCCTGTACGGGTTCGTTTGCGGCCGCGTTGTTTTTATATTCTTTTATTAATGTTATTTTATTGTGATATAGTTTATTTATTGTTTTATATAATGTTATGTATTGTTTTTAATCTTTTAAATATCTGACGAGATGCATATGCATCGAAATGTTTTAACCTAATTCATATTCCGATCTGATGATGACACCAAATGGTGTCAAAACTCGAGTCATCCTAAAAGGATTTTAAGAAACGTCGACAGAAGGTAAATAACCTATTTTATAGTCTTAATCGTTTCTGGAGGCAAGAAAAATGTTTAAATTGAATGCCAGTCAGGTAAAAATTGCTTATCAATATATGAATTTAAGGTTAAAACTACTAAAAACGGCACTAAATATTAGGTATAACAAAACATGTTTAAGTTTGCAAATCGTGCCGAGTTATGTCCAAATAAAAATAAAATCTAGTTCTTATAGCGCTAAAAAAACTAAAGAAATGGCCACTAAATTATGGATAAAGAACGAAATAAAACATTTGCATAGTAAAAAGAACTTACTCAATACGATGCTCTTGAAAAAACATCTCGAACTTTTACAAAACCTACATGCCTCACAAGTCCACAATGTAACATATTTGATTGAAAGACAAATAAATAGTACCACTATAAAGAAAAAGAAGACACAAAGTAAAAAAATTCGTAATTTATTGAAAAAACAGAACGACACGCAAGAGAACAATGTAATAAATCACCAGTTTTACCCACGTATTGTTAATCTTACTGGAATACAGTTCAACAACGAAGAAACCAACTTATTGAATAAAGGCTTAAAATACAATCTTAAAAACAATAGTTCCAAACAATCACTCTGTAACGAAATATTGAACGCTGAAACCGCAATAAATTCCATACCCGATGAAGAAACGAAAACAGTAATAAGACATGCAATTGACAATAAAATAAAAAACGTTTTAAAAGCCGAAAACATAAAGAATACAAAAACTATCTACCATAGCGAAACAAGGGTGTTTAACGAGATAAAGACGAAATTAATAGACCATAACGCGATCGTCACCAAAGCGGACAAAGGTCAAACTCTCGTAATTTTAACTTATGATGATTATAAAAATAAGATACTGGACTTCATTAAAAACAATAACATTATTGAGATTCATAGCGATCCCACTCTAACATTTAACAATAAAGGGAAATCAATATTGAATAAATCAAAATATGTCATTACGCATGATGAGAAAAAACACCTAAAAATGATAGACCCCAAGGCCCCTAGACTTAAGGGCCTTCCAAAAATACATAAAAATAATATGCCTATCCGTCCTTTAGTTAATTTTATGTCTGCACCTTCATATAAAATTGCCAAAAAACTTGAAAAAAGTTTTAGACAACACATAACGTTTAATAAAAATTATAGTTTAAAAAACAGCTTAGAACTGGTCGAACTTACAAAAACTATTACAATCGAACCGAGACACACTCTCGCCTCTTTCGACATAGTAAATCTATACACGAACATACCTATTACCGAAACGTTAGAAATAGCTAAAAATTTATTACTATCTAAATCCACATTAAATTATGAAGCAGTTGATGAGTTAATCAATTTGACAAAAGTAATATTAGAACAAAATTACTTTACTTTCAAAAACAAATATTATTTACAACGGGATGGTTTAGCTATGGGATCCCCATTGTCAGGCATCCTATATGAAATTTACCTAAATCATATTGAAACAAACGAAATTTTATCGACTAAAAACAAACATTATACAAAAATCTTATTTTACCGACGATATGTGGATGACACAATAATGATTTACAATGGCAATTGCAGACAATTAGAAATGCTTAAAAAATATTTGAATACTATTACAAATAATTTACAATTCACATTAGAAACTGAAATGAATAACAAAATTAATTTTTTAGATTTAACTTTAACTAAAATAAATAATAAAATTAGCTATAATATTTACAGAAAACCAACAATCACAGATCATGCTATTCACGCCTCATCGTATCACCCTATGTCACATAAGATGGCTTTTTTTAACTGCATGATTCATAGATTGCTGGCATTGCCCTTATCTACAGATGATTATAACAGTGAACTAAACATTATCAAGCACATAGCATTGGCCAATGGATACAAAAGTCATATAGTAGATAGATTAATTAATAAAAAACAAAACAAACCAATAAATATTGATGTATCCAAAGAAAACAAATACATTGCTATAGAATATGGTGAAAATCTATACCATACTTTAAAAAACCTATTAAAAAAGCATAATATTACATTGGCCTCAAAGGCAAGTAATAAACTTGAGAAAAAACTCACTTTTACTAACAAAAATATACCCTCCGATATATTTGATGGTACTGGTGTATATAGACTTAATTGTTCTGATTGCACACAGTTCTATATAGGACAAACAGGTCGTTCTTTCAAATTACGCTATAAAGAACATATCCCAAGCTCCAAGTCAAATGTAACAAGATCTACATTTGCAGAACATTTGAGCTCATATAACCATAATATAAAAAATATCAATGATAATTTAGATATCCTACATAAATGTAAAAAGTCACTAAAGCTGGACACCCTTGAAAGATTCGAGATATACAAAGCCATAAAGAAGGATCACAATCGTGTCCTAAATGAAAAAGCAATACATAACAATAATGTTTTATTTAATAGAATCGATCTTATGGAACGAGAGATTGGCTATATCAGATCGATAAAATTGAACCGAGGTCAAACCGGCATTGATTAATCTTACCGTGGGGTGCGTTCCTGTACGGGTTCGTTTGCGGCCGCGTTGTTTTTATATTCTTTTATTAATGTTATTTTATTGTGATATAGTTTATTTATTGTTTTATATAATGTTATGTATTGTTTTTAATCTTTTAAATATCTGACGAGATGCATATGCATCGAAATGTTTTAACCTAATTCATATTCCGATCTGATGATGACACCAAATGGTGTCGAAACTCGAGTCATCCTAAAAGGATTTTAAGAAACGTCGACAGAAGGTAAATAACCTATTTTATAGTCTTAATCGTTTCTGGAGGCAAGAAAAATGTTTAAATTGAATGCCAGTCAGGTAAAAATTGCTTATCAATATATGAATTTAAGGTTAAAACTACTAAAAACGGCACTAAATATTAGGTATAACAAAACATGTTTAAGTTTGCAAATCGTGCCGAGTTATGTCCAAATAAAAATAAAATCTAGTTCTTATAGCGCTAAAAAAACTAAAGAAATGGCCACTAAATTATGGATAAAGAACGAAATAAAACATTTGCATAGTAAAAAGAACTTACTCAATACGATGCTCTTGAAAAAACATCTCGAACTTTTACAAAACCTACATGCCTCACAAGTCCACAATGTAACATATTTGATTGAAAGACAAATAAATAGTACCACTATAAAGAAAAAGAAGACACAAAGTAAAAAAATTCGTAATTTATTGAAAAAACAGAACGACACGCAAGAGAACAATGTAATAAATCACCAGTTTTACCCACGTATTGTTAATCTTACTGGAATACAGTTCAACAACGAAGAAACCAACTTATTGAATAAAGGCTTAAAATACAATCTTAAAAACAATAGTTCCAAACAATCACTCTGTAACGAAATATTGAACGCTGAAACCGCAATAAATTCCATACCCGATGAAGAAACGAAAACAGTAATAAGACATGCAATTGACAATAAAATAAAAAACGTTTTAAAAGCCGAAAACATAAAGAATACAAAAACTATCTACCATAGCGAAACAAGGGTGTTTAACGAGATAAAGACGAAATTAATAGACCATAACGCAATCGTCACCAAAGCGGACAAAGGTCAAACTCTCGTAATTTTAACTTATGATGATTATAAAAATAAGATACTGGACTTCATTAAAAACAATAACATTATTGAGATTCATAGCGATCCCACTCTTACATTTAACAATAAAGGGAAATCAATATTGAATAAATCAAAATATGTCATTACGCATGATGAGAAAAAACACCTAAAAATGATAGACCCCAAGGCCCCTAGACTTAAGGGCCTTCCAAAAATACATAAAAATAATATGCCTATCCGTCCTTTAGTTAATTTTATGTCTGCACCTTCATATAAAATTGCCAAAAAACTTGAAAAAAGTTTTAGACAACACATAACGTTTAATAAAAATTATAGTTTAAAAAACAGCTTAGAACTGGTCGAACTTACAAAAACTATTACAATCGAACCGAGACACACTCTCGCCTCTTTCGACATAGTAAATCTATACACGAACATACCTATTACCGAAACGTTAGAAATAGCTAAAAATTTATTACTATCTAAATCCACATTAAATTATGAAGCAGTTGATGAGTTAATCAATTTGACAAAAGTAATATTAGAACAAAATTACTTTACTTTCGAAAACAAATATTATTTACAACGGGATGGTTTAGCTATGGGATCCCCATTGTCAGGCATCCTATATGAAATTTACCTAAATCATATTGAAACAAACGAAATTTTATCGACTAAAAACAAACATTATACAAAAATCTTATTTTACCGACGATATGTGGATGACACAATAATGATTTACAATGGCAATTGCAGACAATTAGAAATGCTTAAAAAATATTTGAATACTATTACAAATAATTTACAATTCACATTAGAAACTGAAATGAATAACAAAATTAATTTTTTAGATTTAACTTTAACTAAAATAAATAATAAAATTAGCTATAATATTTACAGAAAACCAACAATCACAGATCATGCTATTCACGCCTCATCGTATCACCCTATGTCACATAAGATGGCTTTTTTTAACTGCATGATTCATAGATTGCTGGCATTGCCCTTATCTACAGATGATTATAACAGTGAACTAAACATTATCAAGCACATAGCATTGGCCAATGGATACAAAAGTCATATAGTAGATAGATTAATTAATAAAAAACAAAACAAACCAATAAATATTGATGTATCCAAAGAAAACAAATACATTGCTATAGAATATGGTGAAAATCTATACCATACTTTAAAAAACCTATTAAAAAAGCATAATATTACATTGGCCTCAAAGGCAAGTAATAAACTTGAGAAAAAACTCACTTTTACTAACAAAAATATACCCTCCGATATATTTGATGGTACTGGTGTATATAGACTTAATTGTTCTGATTGCACACAGTTCTATATAGGACAAACAGGTCGTTCTTTCAAATTACGCTATAAAGAACATATCCCAAGCTCCAAGTCAAATGTAACAAGATCTACATTTGCAGAACATTTGAGCTCATATAACCATAATATAAAAAATATCAATGATAATTTAGATATCCTACATAAATGTAAAAAGTCACTAAAGCTGGACACCCTTGAAAGATTCGAGATATACAAAGCCATAAAGAAGGATCACAATCGTGTCCTAAATGAAAAAGCAATACATAACAATAATGTTTTATTTAATAGAATCGATCTTATGGAACGAGAGATTGGCTATATCAGATCGATAAAATTGAACCGAGGTCAAACCGGCATTGATTAATCTTACCGTGGGGTGCGTTCCTGTACGGGTTCGTTTGCGGCCGCGTTGTTTTTATATTCTTTTATTAATGTTATTTTATTGTGATATAGTTTATTTATTGTTTTATATAATGTTATGTATTGTTTTTAATCTTTTAAATATCTGACGAGATGCATATGCATCGAAATGTTTTAACCTAATTCATATTCCGATCTGATGATGACACCAAATGGTGTCAAAACTCGAGTCATCCTAAAAGGATTTTAAGAAACGTCGACAGAAGGTAAATAACCTATTTTATAGTCTTAATCGTTTCTGGAGGCAAGAAAAATGTTTAAATTGAATGCCAGTCAGGTAAAAATTGCTTATCAATATATGAATTTAAGGTTAAAACTACTAAAAACGGCACTAAATATTAGGTATAACAAAACATGTTTAAGTTTGCAAATCGTGCCGAGTTATGTCCAAATAAAAATAAAATCTAGTTCTTATAGCGCTAAAAAAACTAAAGAAATGGCCACTAAATTATGGATAAAGAACGAAATAAAACATTTGCATAGTAAAAAGAACTTACTCAATACGATGCTCTTGAAAAAACATCTCGAACTTTTACAAAACCTACATGCCTCACAAGTCCACAATGTAACATATTTGATTGAAAGACAAATAAATAGTACCACTATAAAGAAAAAGAAGACACAAAGTAAAAAAATTCGTAATTTATTGAAAAAACAGAACGACACGCAAGAGAACAATGTAATAAATCACCAGTTTTACCCACGTATTGTTAATCTTACTGGAATACAGTTCAACAACGAAGAAACCAACTTATTGAATAAAGGCTTAAAATACAATCTTAAAAACAATAGTTCCAAACAATCACTCTGTAACGAAATATTGAACGCTGAAACCGCAATAAATTCCATACCCGATGAAGAAACGAAAACAGTAATAAGACATGCAATTGACAATAAAATAAAAAACGTTTTAAAAGCCGAAAACATAAAGAATACAAAAACTATCTACCATAGCGAAACAAGGGTGTTTAACGAGATAAAGACGAAATTAATAGACCATAACGCAATCGTCACCAAAGCGGACAAAGGTCAAACTCTCGTAATTTTAACTTATGATGATTATAAAAATAAGATACTGGACTTCATTAAAAACAATAACATTATTGAGATTCATAGCGATCCCACTCTTACATTTAACAATAAAGGGAAATCAATATTGAATAAATCAAAATATGTCATTACGCATGATGAGAAAAAACACCTAAAAATGATAGACCCCAAGGCCCCTAGACTTAAGGGCCTTCCAAAAATACATAAAAATAATATGCCTATCCGTCCTTTAGTTAATTTTATGTCTGCACCTTCATATAAAATTGCCAAAAAACTTGAAAAAAGTTTTAGACAACACATAACGTTTAATAAAAATTATAGTTTAAAAAACAGCTTAGAACTGGTCGAACTTACAAAAACTATTACAATCGAACCGAGACACACTCTCGCCTCTTTCGACATAGTAAATCTATACACGAACATACCTATTACCGAAACGTTAGAAATAGCTAAAA
The DNA here is from genome assembly GCA_034769895.1 of Magicicada septendecula. Taxonomy (NCBI): domain Eukaryota; kingdom Metazoa; phylum Arthropoda; class Insecta; order Hemiptera; family Cicadidae; genus Magicicada; species Magicicada septendecula. Next base: position 323,188,733 of record CM068376.1, on the reverse strand, counting down.
ATTTATTACTATCTAAATCCACATTAAATTATGAAGCAGTTGATGAGTTAATCAATTTGACAAAAGTAATATTAGAACAAAATTACTTTACTTTCGAAAACAAATATTATTTACAACGGGATGGTTTAGCTATGGGATCCCCATTGTCAGGCATCCTATATGAAATTTACCTAAATCATATTGAAACAAACGAAATTTTATCGACTAAAAACAAACATTATACAAAAATCTTATTTTACCGACGATATGTGGATGACACAATAATGATTTACAATGGCAATTGCAGACAATTAGAAATGCTTAAAAAATATTTGAATACTATTACAAATAATTTACAATTCACATTAGAAACTGAAATGAATAACAAAATTAATTTTTTAGATTTAACTTTAACTAAAATAAATAATAAAATTAGCTATAATATTTACAGAAAACCAACAATCACAGATCATGCTATTCACGCCTCATCGTATCACCCTATGTCACATAAAATGGCTTTTTTTAACTGCATGATTCATAGATTGCTGGCATTGCCCTTATCTACAGATGATTATAACAGTGAACTAAACATTATCAAGCACATAGCATTGGCCAATGGATACAAAAGTCATATAGTAGATAGATTAATTAATAAAAAACAAAACAAACCAATAAATATTGATGTATCCAAAGAAAACAAATACATTGCTATAGAATATGGTGAAAATCTATACCATACTTTAAAAAACCTATTAAAAAAGCATAATATTACATTGGCCTCAAAGGCAAGTAATAAACTTGAGAAAAAACTCACTTTAACTAACAAAATTATACCCTTTGATATATTTGATGGTACTGGTGTATATAGACTTAATTGTTCTGATTGCACACAGTTCTATATAGGACAAACAGGTCGTTCTTTCAAATTACGCTATAAAGAACATATCCCAAGCTCCAAGTCAAATGTAACAAGATCTACATTTGCAGAACATTTGAGCTCATATAACCATAATATAAAAAATATCAATGATAATTTAGATATCCTACATAAATGTAAAAAGTCACTAAAGCTGGACACCCTTGAAAGATTCGAGATATACAAAGCCATAAAGAAGGATCACAATCGTGTCCTAAATGAAAAAGCAATACATAACAATAATGTTTTATTTAATAGAATCGATCTTATGGAACGAGAGATTGGCTATATCAGATCGATAAAATTGAACCGAGGTCAAACCGGCATTGATTAATCTTACCGTGGGGTGCGTTCCTGTACGGGTTCGTTTGCGGCCGCGTTGTTTTTATATTCTTTTATTAATGTTATTTTATTGTGATATAGTTTATTTATTGTTTTATATAATGTTATGTATTGTTTTTAATCTTTTAAATATCTGACGAGATGCATATGCATCGAAATGTTTTAACCTAATTCATATTCCGATCTGATGATGACACCAAATGGTGTCGAAACTCGAGTCATCCTAAAAGGATTTTAAGAAACGTCGACAGAAGGTAAATAACCTATTTTATAGTCTTAATCGTTTCTGGAGGCAAGAAAAATGTTTAAATTGAATGCCAGTCAGGTAAAAATTGCTTATCAATATATGAATTTAAGGTTAAACTACTAAAAACGGCACTAAATATTAGGTATAACAAAACATGTTTAAGTTTGCAAATCGTGCCGAGTTATGTCCAAATAAAAATAAAATCTAGTTCTTATAGCGCTAAAAAAACTAAAGAAATGGCCACTAAATTATGGATAAAGAACGAAATAAAACATTTGCATAGTAAAAAGAACTTACTCAATACGATGCTCTTGAAAAAACATCTCGAACTTTTACAAAACCTACATGCCTCACAAGTCCACAATGTAACATATTTGATTGAAAGACAAATAAATAGTACCACTATAAAGAAAAAGAAGACACAAAGTAAAAAAATTCGTAATTTATTGAAAAAACAGAACGACACGCAAGAGAACAATGTAATAAATCACCAGTTTTACCCACGTATTGTTAATCTTACTGGAATACAGTTCAACAACGAAGAAACCAACTTATTGAATAAAGGCTTAAAATACAATCTTAAAAACAATAGTTCCAAACAATCACTCTGTAACGAAATATTGAACGCTGAAACCGCAATAAATTCCATACCCGATGAAGAAACGAAAACAGTAATAAGACATGCAATTGACAATAAAATAAAAAACGTTTTAAAAGCCGAAAACATAAAGAATACAAAAACTATCTACCATAGCGAAACAAGGGTGTTTAACGAGATAAAGACGAAATTAATAGACCATAACGCAATCGTCACCAAAGCGGACAAAGGTCAAACTCTCGTAATTTTAACTTATGATGATTATAAAAATAAGATACTGGACTTCATTAAAAACAATAACATTATTGAGATTCATAGCGATCCCACTCTTACATTTAACAATAAAGGGAAATCAATATTGAATAAATCAAAATATGTCATTACGCATGATGAGAAAAAACACCTAAAAATGATAGACCCCAAGGCCCCTAGACTTAAGGGCCTTCCAAAAATACATAAAAATAATATGCCTATCCGTCCTTTAGTTAATTTTATGTCTGCACCTTCATATAAAATTGCCAAAAAACTTGAAAAAAGTTTTAGACAACACATAACGTTTAATAAAAATTATAGTTTAAAAAACAGCTTAGAACTGGTCGAACTTACAAAAACTATTACAATCGAACCGAGACACACTCTCGCCTCTTTCGACATAGTAAATCTATACACGAACATACCTATTACCGAAACGTTAGAAATAGCTAAAAATTTATTACTATCTAAATCCACATTAAATTATGAAGCAGTTGATGAGTTAATCAATTTGACAAAAGTAATATTAGAACAAAATTACTTTACTTTCGAAAACAAATATTATTTACAACGGGATGGTTTAGCTATGGGATCCCCATTGTCAGGCATCCTATATGAAATTTACCTAAATCATATTGAAACAAACGAAATTTTATCGACTAAAAACAAACATTATACAAAAATCTTATTTTACCGACGATATGTGGATGACACAATAATGATTTACAATGGCAATTGCAGACAATTAGAAATGCTTAAAAAATATTTGAATACTATTACAAATAATTTACAATTCACATTAGAAACTGAAATGAATAACAAAATTAATTTTTTAGATTTAACTTTAACTAAAATAAATAATAAAATTAGCTATAATATTTACAGAAAACCAACAATCACAGATCATGCTATTCACGCCTCATCGTATCACCCTATGTCACATAAGATGGCTTTTTTTAACTGCATGATTCATAGATTGCTGGCATTGCCCTTATCTACAGATGATTATAACAGTGAACTAAACATTATCAAGCACATAGCATTGGCCAATGGATACAAAAGTCATATAGTAGATAGATTAATTAATAAAAAACAAAACAAACCAATAAATATTGATGTATCCAAAGAAAACAAATACATTGCTATAGAATATGGTGAAAATCTATACCATACTTTAAAAAACCTATTAAAAAAGCATAATATTACATTGGCCTCAAAGGCAAGTAATAAACTTGAGAAAAAACTCACTTTTACTAACAAAAATATACCCTCCGATATATTTGATGGTACTGGTGTATATAGACTTAATTGTTCTGATTGCACACAGTTCTATATAGGACAAACAGGTCGTTCTTTCAAATTACGCTATAAAGAACATATCCCAAGCTCCAAGTCAAATGTAACAAGATCTACATTTGCAGAACATTTGAGCTCATATAACCATAATATAAAAAATATCAATGATAATTTAGATATCCTACATAAATGTAAAAAGTCACTAAAGCTGGACACCCTTGAAAGATTCGAGATATACAAAGCCATAAAGAAGGATCACAATCGTGTCCTAAATGAAAAAGCAATACATAACAATAATGTTTTATTTAATAGAATCGATCTTATGGAACGAGAGATTGGCTATATCAGATCGATAAAATTGAACCGAGGTCAAACCGGCATTGATTAATCTTACCGTGGGGTGCGTTCCTGTACGGGTTCGTTTGCGGCCGCGTTGTTTTTATATTCTTTTATTAATGTTATTTTATTGTGATATAGTTTATTTATTGTTTTATATAATGTTATGTATTGTTTTTAATCTTTTAAATATCTGACGAGATGCATATGCATCGAAATGTTTTAACCTAATTCATATTCCGATCTGATGATGACACCAAATGGTGTCGAAACTCGAGTCATCCTAAAAGGATTTTAAGAAACGTCGACAGAAGGTAAATAACCTATTTTATAGTCTTAATCGTTTCTGGAGGCAAGAAAAATGTTTAAATTGAATGCCAGTCAGGTAAAAATTGCTTATCAATATATGAATTTAAGGTTAAAACTACTAAAAACGGCACTAAATATTAGGTATAACAAAACATGTTTAAGTTTGCAAATCGTGCCGAGTTATGTCCAAATAAAAATAAAATCTAGTTCTTATAGCGCTAAAAAAACTAAAGAAATGGCCACTAAATTATGGATAAAGAACGAAATAAAACATTTGCATAGTAAAAAGAACTTACTCAATACGATGCTCTTGAAAAAACATCTCGAACTTTTACAAAACCTACATGCCTCACAAGTCCACAATGTAACATATTTGATTGAAAGACAAATAAATAGTACCACTATAAAGAAAAAGAAGACACAAAGTAAAAAAATTCGTAATTTATTGAAAAAACAGAACGACACGCAAGAGAACAATGTAATAAATCACAAGTTTTACCCACGTATTGTTAATCTTACTGGAATACAGTTCAACAACGAAGAAACCAACTTATTGAATAAAGGCTTAAAATACAATCTTAAAAACAATAGTTCCAAACAATCACTCTGTAACGAAATATTGAACGCTGAAACCGCAATAAATTCCATACCCGATGAAGAAACGAAAACAGTAATAAGACATGCAATTGACAATAAAATAAAAAACGTTTTAAAAGCCGAAAACATAAAGAATACAAAAACTATCTACCATAGCGAAACACGGGTGTTTAACGAGATAAAGACGAAATTAATAGACCATAACGCAATCGTCACCAAAGCGGACAAAGGTCAAACTCTCGTAATTTTAACTTATGATGATTATAAAAATAAGATACTGGACTTCATTAAAAACAATAACATTATTGAGATTCATAGCGATCCCACTCTTACATTTAACAATAAAGTGAAATCAATATTGAATAAATCAGAATATGTCATTACGCATGATGAAAAAAAACACCTAAAAATGATAGACCCCAAGGCCCCTAGACTTAAGGGCCTTCCAAAAATACATAAAAATAATATGCCTATCCGTCCTTTAGTTAATTTTATGTCTGCACCTTCATATAAAATTGCCAAAAAACTTGAAAAAAGTTTTAGACAACACATAACGTTTAATAAAAATTATAGTTTAAAAAACAGCTTAGAACTGGTCGAACTTACAAAAACTATTACAATCGAACCGAGACACACTCTCGCCTCTTTCGACATAGTAAATCTATACACGAACATACCTATTACCGAAACGTTAGAAATAGCTAAAAATTTATTACTATCTAAATCCACATTAAATTATGAAGCAGTTGATGAGTTAATCAATTTGACAAAAGTAATATTAGAAGAAAATTATTTCGAAAACAAATATTATTTACAACGGGATGGTTAGCTATGGGATCCCCATTGTCAGGCATCCTATATGAAATTTACCTAAATCATATTGAAACAAACGAAATTTTATCGACTAAAAACAAACATTATACAAAAATCTTATTTTACCGACGATATGTGGATGACACAATAATGATTTACAATGGCAATTGCAGACAATTAGAAATGCTTAAAAAATATTTGAATACTATTACAAATAATTTACAATTCACATTAGAAACTGAAATGAATAACAAAATTAATTTTTTAGATTTAACTTTAACTAAAATAAATAATAAAATTAGCTATAATATTTACAGAAAACCAACAATCACAGATCATGCTATTCACGCCTCATCGTATCACCCTATGTCACATAAGATGGCTTTTTTTAACTGCATGATTCATAGATTGCTGGCATTGCCCTTATCTACAGATGATTATAACAGTGAACTAAACATTATCAAGCACATAGCATTGGCCAATGGATACAAAAGTCATATAGTAGATAGATTAATTAATAAAAAACAAAACAAACCAATAAATATTGATGTATCCAAAGAAAACAAATACATTGCTATAGAATATGGTGAAAATCTATACCATACTTTAAAAAACCTATTAAAAAAGCATAATATTACATTGGCCTCAAAGGCAAGTAATAAACTTGAGAAAAAACTCACTTTTACTAACAAAAATATACCCTCCGATATATTTGATGGTACTGGTGTATATAGACTTAATTGTTCTGATTGCACACAGTTCTATATAGGACAAACAGGTCGTTCTTTCAAATTACGCTATAAAGAACATATCCCAAGCTCCAAGTCAAATGTAACAAGATCTACATTTGCAGAACATTTGAGCTCATATAACCATAATATAAAAAATATCAATGATAATTTAGATATCCTACATAAATGTAAAAAGTCACTAAAGCTGGACACCCTTGAAAGATTCGAGATATACAAAGCCATAAAGAAGGATCACAATCGTGTCCTAAATGAAAAAGCAATACATAACAATAATGTTTTATTTAATAGAATCGATCTTATGGAACGAGAGATTGGCTATATCAGATCGATAAAATTGAACCGAGGTCAAACCGGCATTGATTAATCTTACCGTGGGGTGCGTTCCTGTACGGGTTCGTTTGCGGCCGCGTTGTTTTTATATTCTTTTATTAATGTTATTTTATTGTGATATAGTTTATTTATTGTTTTATATAATGTTATGTATTGTTTTTAATCTTTTAAATATCTGACGAGATGCATATGCATCGAAATGTTTTAACCTAATTCATATTCCGATCTGATGATGACACCAAATGGTGTCGAAACTCGAGTCATCCTAAAAGGATTTTAAGAAACGTCGACAGAAGGTAAATAACCTATTTTATAGTCTTAATCGTTTCTGGAGGCAAGAAAAATGTTTAAATTGAATGCCAGTCAGGTAAAAATTGCTTATCAATATATGAATTTAAGGTTAAAACTACTAAAAACGGCACTAAATATTAGGTATAACAAAACATGTTTAAGTTTGCAAATCGTGCCGAGTTATGTCCAAATAAAAATAAAATCTAGTTCTTATAGCGCTAAAAAAACTAAAGAAATGGCCACTAAATTATGGATAAAGAACGAAATAAAACATTTGCATAGTAAAAAGAACTTACTCAATACGATGCTCTTGAAAAAACATCTCGAACTTTTACAAAACCTACATGCCTCACAAGTCCACAATGTAACATATTTGATTGAAAGACAAATAAATAGTACCACTATAAAGAAAAAGAAGACACAAAGTAAAAAAATTCGTAATTTATTGAAAAAACAGAACGACACGCAAGAGAACAATGTAATAAATCACAAGTTTTACCCACGTATTGTTAATCTTACTGGAATACAGTTCAACAACGAAGAAACCAACTTATTGAATAAAGGCTTAAAATACAATCTTAAAAACAATAGTTCCAAACAATCACTCTGTAACGAAATATTGAACGCTGAAACCGCAATAAATTCCATACCCGATGAAGAAACGAAAACAGTAATAAGACATGCAATTGACAATAAAATAAAAAACGTTTTAAAAGCCGAAAACATAAAGAATACAAAAACTATCTACCATAGCGAAACACGGGTGTTTAACGAGATAAAGACGAAATTAATAGACCATAACGCAATCGTCACCAAAGCGGACAAAGGTCAAACTCTCGTAATTTTAACTTATGATGATTATAAAAATAAGATACTGGACTTCATTAAAAACAATAACATTATTGAGATTCATAGCGATCCCACTCTTACATTTAACAATAAAGTGAAATCAATATTGAATAAATCAGAATATGTCATTACGCATGATGAAAAAAAACACCTAAAAATGATAGACCCCAAGGCCCCTAGACTTAAGGGCCTTCCAAAAATACATAAAAATAATATGCCTATCCGTCCTTTAGTTAATTTTATGTCTGCACCTTCATATAAAATTGCCAAAAAACTTGAAAAAAGTTTTAGACAACACATAACGTTTAATAAAAATTATAGTTTAAAAAACAGCTTAGAACTGGTCGAACTTACAAAAACTATTACAATCGAACCGAGACACACTCTCGCCTCTTTCGACATAGTAAATCTATACACGAACATACCTATTACCGAAACGTTAGAAATAGCTAAAAATTTATTACTATCTAAATCCACATTAAATTATGAAGCAGTTGATGAGTTAATCAATTTGACAAAAGTAATATTAGAAGAAAATTATTTCGAAAACAAATATTATTTACAACGGGATGGTTAGCTATGGGATCCCCATTGTCAGGCATCCTATATGAAATTTACCTAAATCATATTGAAACAAACGAAATTTTATCGACTAAAAACAAACATTATACAAAAATCTTATTTTACCGACGATATGTGGATGACACAATAATGATTTACAATGGCAATTGCAGACAATTAGAAATGCTTAAAAAATATTTGAATACTATTACAAATAATTTACAATTCACATTAGAAACTGAAATGAATAACAAAATTAATTTTTTAGATTTAACTTTAACTAAAATAAATAATAAAATTAGCTATAATATTTACAGAAAACCAACAATCACAGATCATGCTATTCACGCCTCATCGTATCACCCTATGTCACATAAGATGGCTTTTTTTAACTGCATGATTCATAGATTGCTGGCATTGCCCTTATCTACAGATGATTATAACAGTGAACTAAACATTATCAAGCACATAGCATTGGCCAATGGATACAAAAGTCATATAGTAGATAGATTAATTAATAAAAAACAAAACAAACCAATAAATATTGATGTATCCAAAGAAAACAAATACATTGCTATAGAATATGGTGAAAATCTATACCATACTTTAAAAAACCTATTAAAAAAGCATAATATTACATTGGCCTCAAAGGCAAGTAATAAACTTGAGAAAAAACTCACTTTTACTAACAAAAATATACCCTCCGATATATTTGATGGTACTGGTGTATATAGACTTAATTGTTCTGATTGCACACAGTTCTATATAGGACAAACAGGTCGTTCTTTCAAATTACGCTATAAAGAACATATCCCAAGCTCCAAGTCAAATGTAACAAGATCTACATTTGCAGAACATTTGAGCTCATATAACCATAATATAAAAAATATCAATGATAATTTAGATATCCTACATAAATGTAAAAAGTCACTAAAGCTGGACACCCTTGAAAGATTCGAGATATACAAAGCCATAAAGAAGGATCACAATCGTGTCCTAAATGAAAAAGCAATACATAACAATAATGTTTTATTTAATAGAATCGATCTTATGGAACGAGAGATTGGCTATATCAGATCGATAAAATTGAACCGAGGTCAAACCGGCATTGATTAATCTTACCGTGGGGTGCGTTCCTGTACGGGTTCGTTTGCGGCCGCGTTGTTTTTATATTCTTTTATTAATGTTATTTTATTGTGATATAGTTTATTTATTGTTTTATATAATGTTATGTATTGTTTTTAATCTTTTAAATATCTGACGAGATGCATATGCATCGAAATGTTTTAACCTAATTCATATTCCGATCTGATGATGACACCAAATGGTGTCGAAACTCGAGTCATCCTAAAAGGATTTTAAGAAACGTCGACAGAAGGTAAATAACCTATTTTATAGTCTTAATCGTTTCTGGAGGCAAGAAAAATGTTTAAATTGAATGCCAGTCAGGTAAAAATTGCTTATCAATATATGAATTTAAGGTTAAAACTACTAAAAACGGCACTAAATATTAGGTATAACAAAACATGTTTAAGTTTGCAAATCGTGCCGAGTTATGTCCAAATAAAAATAAAATCTAGTTCTTATAGCGCTAAAAAAACTAAAGAAATGGCCACTAAATTATGGATAAAGAACGAAATAAAACATTTGCATAGTAAAAAGAACTTACTCAATACGATGCTCTTGAAAAAACATCTCGAACTTTTACAAAACCTACATGCCTCACAAGTCCACAATGTAACATATTTGATTGAAAGACAAATAAATAGTACCACTATAAAGAAAAAGAAGACACAAAGTAAAAAAATTCGTAATTTATTGAAAAAACAGAACGACACGCAAGAGAACAATGTAATAAATCACCAGTTTTACCCACGTATTGTTAATCTTACTGGAATACAGTTCAACAACGAAGAAACCAACTTATTGAATAAAGGCTTAAAATACAATCTTAAAAACAATAGTTCCAAACAATCACTCTGTAACGAAATATTGAACGCTGAAACCGCAATAAATTCCATACCCGATGAAGAAACGAAAACAGTAATAAGACATGCAATTGACAATAAAATAAAAAACGTTTTAAAAGCCGAAAACATAAAGAATACAAAAACTATCTACCATAGCGAAACAAGGGTGTTTAACGAGATAAAGACGAAATTAATAGACCATAACGCAATCGTCACCAAAGCGGACAAAGGTCAAACTCTCGTAATTTTAACTTATGATGATTATAAAAATAAGATACTGGACTTCATTAAAAACAATAACATTATTGAGATTCATAGCGATCCCACTCTTACATTTAACAATAAAGGGAAATCAATATTGAATAAATCAAAATATGTCATTACGCATGATGAGAAAAAACACCTAAAAATGATAGACCCCAAGGCCCCTAGACTTAAGGGCCTTCCAAAAATACATAAAAATAATATGCCTATCCGTCCTTTAGTTAATTTTATGTCTGCACCTTCATATAAAATTGCCAAAAAACTTGAAAAAAGTTTTAGACAACACATAACGTTTAATAAAAATTATAGTTTAAAAAACAGCTTAGAACTGGTCGAACTTACAAAAACTATTACAATCGAACCGAGACACACTCTCGCCTCTTTCGACATAGTAAATCTATACACGAACATACCTATTACCGAAACGTTAGAAATAGCTAAAAATTTATTACTATCTAAATCCACATTAAATTATGAAGCAGTTGATGAGTTAATCAATTTGACAAAAGTAATATTAGAACAAAATTACTTTACTTTCGAAAACAAATATTATTTACAACGGGATGGTTAGCTATGGGATCCCCATTGTCAGGCATCCTATATGAAATTTACCTAAATCATATTGAAACAAACGAAATTTTATCGACTAAAAACAAACATTATACAAAAATCTTATTTTACCGACGATATGTGGATGACACAATAATGATTTACAATGGCAATTGCAGACAATTAGAAATGCTTAAAAAATATTTGAATACTATTACAAATAATTTACAATTCACATTAGAAACTGAAATGAATAACAAAATTAATTTTTTAGATTTAACTTTAACTAAAATAAATAATAAAATTAGCTATAATATTTACAGAAAACCAACAATCACAGATCATGCTATTCACGCCTCATCGTATCACCCTATCTCACATAAGATGGCTTTTTTTAACTGCATGATTCATAGATTGCTGGCATTGCCCTTATCTACAGATGATTATAACAGTGAACTAAACATTATCAAGCACATAGCATTGGCCAATGGATACAAAAGTCATATAGTAGATAGATTAATTAATAAAAAACAAAACAAACCAATAAATATTGATGTATCCAAAGAAAACAAATACATTGCTATAGAATATGGTGAAAATCTATACCATACTTTAAAAAACCTATTAAAAAAGCATAATATTACATTGGCCTCAAAGGCAAGTAATAAACTTGAGAAAAAACTCACTTTTACTAACAAAAATATACCCTCCGATATATTTGATGGTACTGGTGTATATAGACTTAATTGTTCTGATTGCACACAGTTCTATATAGGACAAACAGGTCGTTCTTTCAAATTACGCTATAAAGAACATATCCCAAGCTCCAAGTCAAATGTAACAAGATCTACATTTGCAGAACATTTGAGCTCATATAACCATAATATAAAAAATATCAATGATAATTTAGATATCCTACATAAATGTAAAAAGTCACTAAAGCTGGACACCCTTGAAAGATTCGAGATATACAAAGCCATAAAGAAGGATCACAATCGTGTCCTAAATGAAAAAGCAATACATAACAATAATGTTTTATTTAATAGAATCGATCTTATGGAACGAGAGATTGGCTATATCAGATCGATAAAATTGAACCGAGGTCAAACCGGCATTGATTAATCTTACCGTGGGGTGCGTTCCTGTACGGGTTCGTTTGCGGCCGCGTTGTTTTTATATTCTTTTATTAATGTTATTTTATTGTGATATAGTTTATTTATTGTTTTATATAATGTTATGTATTGTTTTTAATCTTTTAAATATCTGACGAGATGCATATGCATCGAAATGTTTTAACCTAATTCATATTCCGATCTGATGATGACACCAAATGGTGTCGAAACTCGAGTCATCCTAAAAGGATTTTAAGAAACGTCGACAGAAGGTAAATAACCTATTTTATAGTCTTAATCGTTTCTGGAGGCAAGAAAAATGTTTAAATTGAATGCCAGTCAGGTAAAAATTGCTTATCAATATATGAATTTAAGGTTAAAACTACTAAAAACGGCACTAAATATTAGGTATAACAAAACATGTTTAAGTTTGCAAATCGTGCCGAGTTATGTCCAAATAAAAATAAAATCTAGTTCTTATAGCGCTAAAAAAACTAAAGAAATGGCCACTAAATTATGGATAAAGAACGAAATAAAACATTTGCATAGTAAAAAGAACTTACTCAATACGATGCTCTTGAAAAAACATCTCGAACTTTTACAAAACCTACATGCCTCACAAGTCCACAATGTAACATATTTGATTGAAAGACAAATAAATAGTACCACTATAAAGAAAAAGAAGACACAAAGTAAAAAAATTCGTAATTTATTGAAAAAACAGAACGACACGCAAGAGAACAATGTAATAAATCACCAGTTTTACCCACGTATTGTTAATCTTACTGGAATACAGTTCAACAACGAAGAAACCAACTTATTGAATAAAGGCTTAAAATACAATCTTAAAAACAATAGTTCCAAACAATCACTCTGTAACGAAATATTGAACGCTGAAACCGCAATAAATTCCATACCCGATGAAGAAACGAAAACAGTAATAAGACATGCAATTGACAATAAAATAAAAAACGTTTTAAAAGCCGAAAACATAAAGAATACAAAAACTATCTACCATAGCGAAACAAGGGTGTTTAACGAGATAAAGACGAAATTAATAGACCATAACGCAATCGTCACCAAAGCGGACAAAGGTCAAACTCTCGTAATATTAACTTATGATGATTATAAAAATAAGATACTGGACTTCATTAAAAACAATAACATTATTGAGATTCATAGAGATCCCACTCTTACATTTAACAATAAAGTGAAATCAATATTGAATAAATCAGAATATGTCATTACGCATGATGAGAAAAAACACCTAAAAATGATAGACCCCAAGGCCCCTAGACTTAAGGGCCTTCCAAAAATACATAAAAATAATATGCCTATCCGTCCTTTAGTTAATTTTATGTCTGCACCTTCATATAAAATTGCCAAAAAACTTGAAAAAAGTTTTAGACAACACATAACGTTTAATAAAAATTATAGTTTAAAAAACAGCTTAGAACTGGTCGAACTTACAAAAACTATTACAATCGAACCGAGACACACTCTCGCCTCTTTCGACATAGTAAATCTATACACGAACATACCTATTACCGAAACGTTAGAAATAGCTAAAAATTTATTACTATCTAAATCCACATTAAATTATGAAGCAGTTGATGAGTTAATCAATTTGACAAAAGTAATATTAGAACAAAATTACTTTACTTTCGAAAACAAATATTATTTACAACGGGATGGTTTAGCTATGGGATCCCCATTGTCAGGCATCCTATATGAAATTTACCTAAATCATATTGAAACAAACGAAATTTTATCGACTAAAAACAAACATTATACAAAAATCTTATTTTACCGACGATATGTGGATGACACAATAATGATTTACAATGGCAATTGCAGACAATTAGAAATGCTTAAAAAATATTTGAATACTATTACAAATAATTTACAATTCACATTAGAAACTGAAATGAATAACAAAATTAATTTTTTAGATTTAACTTTAACTAAAATAAATAATAAAATTAGCTATAATATTTACAGAAAACCAACAATCACAGATCATGCTATTCACGCCTCATCGTATCACCCTATCTCACATAAGATGGCTTTTTTTAACTGCATGATTCATAGATTGCTGGCATTGCCCTTATCTACAGATGATTATAACAGTGAACTAAACATTATCAAGCACATAGCATTGGCCAATGGATACAAAAGTCATATAGTAGATAGATTAATTAATAAAAAACAAAACAAACCAATAAATATTGATGTATCCAAAGAAAACAAATACATTGCTATAGAATATGGTGAAAATCTATACCATACTTTAAAAAACCTATTAAAAAAGCATAATATTACATTGGCCTCAAAGGCAAGTAATAAACTTGAGAAAAAACTCACTTTAACTAACAAAATTATACCCTTTGATATATTTGATGGTACTGGTGTATATAGACTTAATTGTTCTGATTGCACACAGTTCTATATAGGACAAACAGGTCGTTCTTTCAAATTACGCTATAAAGAACATATCCCAAGGTCCAAGTCAAATGTAACAAGATCTACATTTGCAGAACATTTGAGCTCATATAACCATAATATAAAAAATATCAATGATAATAAGATATCCTACATAAATGTAAAAAGTCACTAAAGCTGGACACCCTTGAAAGATTCGAGATATACAAAGCCATAAAGAAGGATCACACTCGTGTCCTAAATGAAAAAGCAATACATAACAATAATGTTTTATTTAATAGAATCGATCTTATGGAACGAGAGATTGGCTATATCAGATCGATAAAATTGAACCGAGGTCAAACCGGCATTGATTAATCTTACCGTGGGGTGCGTTCCTGTACGGGTTCGTTTGCGGCCGCGTTGTTTTTATATTCTTTTATTAATGTTATTTTATTGTGATATAGTTTATTTATTGTTTTATATAATGTTATCTGTTGTTTTTAATCTTTTAAATATCTGACGAGATGCATATGCATCGAAATGTTTTAACCTAATTCATATTCCGATCTGATGATGACACCAAATGGTGTCGAAACTCGAGTCATCCTAAAAGGATTTTAAGAAATGTCGACAGAAGGTAAATAACCTATTTTATAGTCTTAATCATTTCTGGAGGCAAGAAAAATGTTTAAATTGAATGCCAGTCAGGTAAAAATTGCCTATCAATATATGAATTTAAGGTTAAAACTACTAAAAACGGCACTAAATATTAGGTATAACAAAACATGTTTAAGTTTGCAAATCGTGCCGAGATATGTCCAAATAAAAATAAAATCTAGTTCTTATAGCGCTAAAAAAACTAAAGAAATGGCCACTAAATTATGGATAAAGAACGAAATAAAACATTTGCATAGTAAAAAGAACTTACTCAATACGATGCTCTTGAAAAAACAGCTCGAACTTTTACAAAACCTACATGCCTCACAAGTCCACAATGTAACATATTTGATTGAAAGACAAATAAATAGTACCACTATAAAGAAAAAGAAGACACAAAGTAAAAAAGTTCGTAATTTATTGAAAAAACAGAACGACACGCAAGAGAACAATGTAATAAATCACCAGTTTTACCCACGTATTGTTAATCTTACTGGAATACAGTTCAACAACGAAGAAACCAACTTATTGAATAAAGGCTTAAAATACAATCTTAAAAACAATAGTTCCAAACAATCACTCTGTAACGAAATATTGAACGCTGAAACCGCAATAAATTCCATACCCGATGAAGAAACGAAAACAGTAATAAGACATGCAATTGACAATAAAATAAAAAACGTTTTAAAAGCCGAAAACATAAAGAATACAAAAACTATCTACCATAGCGAAACAAGGGTGTTTAACGAGATAAAGACGAAATTAATAGACCATAACGCAATCGTCACCAAAGCGGACAAAGGTCAAACTCTCGTAATTTTAACTTATGATGATTATAAAAATAAGATACTGGACTTCATTAAAAACAATAACATTATTGAGATTCATAGCGATCCCACTCTTACATTTAACAATAAAGGGAAATCAATATTGAATAAATCAAAATATGTCATTACGCATGATGAGAAAAAACACCTAAAAATGATAGACCCCAAGGCCCCTAGACTTAAGGGCCTTCCAAAAATACATAAAAATAATATGCCTATCCGTCCTTTAGTTAATTTTATGTCTGCACCTTCATATAAAATTGCCAAAAAACTTGAAAAAAGTTTTAGACAACACATAACGTTTAATAAAAATTATAGTTTAAAAAACAGCTTAGAACTGGTCGAACTTACAAAAACTATTACAATCGAACCGAGACACACTCTCGCCTCTTTCGACATAGTAAATCTATACACGAACATACCTATTACCGAAACGTTAGAAATAGCTAAAAATTTATTACTATCTAAATCCACATTAAATTATGAAGCAGTTGATGAGTTAATCAATTTGACAAAAGTAATATTAGAACAAAATTACTTTACTTTCGAAAACAAATATTATTTACAACGGGATGGTTTAGCTATGGGATCACCATTGTCAGGCATCCTATATGAAATTTACCTAAATCATATTGAAACAAACGAAATTTTATCGACTAAAAACAAACATTATACAAAAATCTTATTTTACCGACGATATGTGGATGACACAATAATGATTTACAATGGCAATTGCAGACAATTAGAAATGCTTAAAAAATATTTGAATACTATTACAAATAATTTACAATTCACATTAGAAACTGAAATGAATAACAAAATTAATTATTTAGATTTAACTTTAACTAAAATAAATAATAAAATTAGCTATAATATTTACAGAAAACCAACAATCACAGATCATGCTATTCACGCCTCATCGTATCACCCTATCTCACATAAGATGGCTTTTTTTAACTGCATGATTCATAGATTGCTGGCATTGCCCTTATCTACAGATGATTATAACAGTGAACTAAACATTATCAAGCACATAGCATTGGCCAATGGATACAAAAGTCATATAGTAGATAGATTAATTAATAAAAAACAAAACAAACCAATAAATATTGATGTATCCAAAGAAAACAAATACATTGCTATAGAATATGGTGAAAATCTATACCATACTTTAAAAAACCTATTAAAAAAGCATAATATTACATTGGCCTCAAAGGCAAGTAATAAACTTGAGAAAAAACTCACTTTTACTAACAAAAATATACCCTCCGATATATTTGATGGTACTGGTGTATATAGACTTAATTGTTCTGATTGCACACAGTTCTATATAGGACAAACAGGTCGTTCTTTCAAATTACGCTATAAAGAACATATCCCAAACTCCAAGTCAAATGTAACAAGATCTACATTTGCAGAACATTTGAGCTCATATAACCATAATATAAAAAATATCAATGATAATTTAGATATCCTACATAAATGTAAAAAGTCACTAAAGCTGGACACCCTTGAAAGATTCGAGATATACAAAGCCATAAAGAAGGATCACAATCGTGTCCTAAATGAAAAAGCAATACATAACAATAATGTTTTATTTAATAGAATCGATCTTATGGAACGAGAGATTGGCTATATCAGATCGATAAAATTGAACCGAGGTCAAACCGGCATTGATTAATCTTACCGTGGGGTGCGTTCCTGTACGGGTTCGTTTGCGGCCGCGTTGTTTTTATATTCTTTTATTAATGTTATTTTATTGTGATATAGTTTATTTATTGTTTTATATAATGTTATGTATTGTTTTTAATCTTTTAAATATCTGACGAGATGCATATGCATCGAAATGTTTTAACCTAATTCATATTCCGATCTGATGATGACACCAAATGGTGTCGAAACTCGAGTCATCCTAAAAGGATTTTAAGAAACGTCGACAGAAGGTAAATAACCTATTTTATAGTCTTAATCGTTTCTGGAGGCAAGAAAAATGTTTAAATTGAATGCCAGTCAGGTAAAAATTGCTTATCAATATATGAATTTAAGGTTAAAACTACTAAAAACGGCACTAAATATTAGGTATAACAAAACATGTTTAAGTTTGCAAATCGTGCCGAGTTATGTCCAAATAAAAATAAAATCTAGTTCTTATAGCGCTAAAAAAACTAAAGAAATGGCCACTAAATTATGGATAAAGAACGAAATAAAACATTTGCATAGTAAAAAGAACTTACTCAATACGATGCTCTTGAAAAAACATCTCGAACTTTTACAAAACCTACATGCCTCACAAGTCCACAATGTAACATATTTGATTGAAAGACAAATAAATAGTACCACTATAAAGAAAAAGAAGACACAAAGTAAAAAAATTCGTAATTTATTGAAAAAACAGAACGACACGCAAGAGAACAATGTAATAAATCACCAGTTTTACCCACGTATTGTTAATCTTACTGGAATACAGTTCAACAACGAAGAAACCAACTTATTGAATAAAGGCTTAAAATACAATCTTAAAAACAATAGTTCCAAACAATCACTCTGTAACGAAATATTGAACGCTGAAACCGCAATAAATTCCATACCCGATGAAGAAACGAAAACAGTAATAAGACATGCAATTGACAATAAAATAAAAAACGTTTTAAAAGCCGAAAACATAAAGAATACAAAAACTATCTACCATAGCGAAACAAGGGTGTTTAACGAGATAAAGACGAAATTAATAGACCATAACGCAATCGTCACCAAAGCGGACAAAGGTCAAACTCTCGTAATTTTAACTTATGATGATTATAAAAATAAGATACTGGACTTCATTAAAAACAATAACATTATTGAGATTCATAGAGATCCCACTCTTACATTTAACAATAAAGTGAAATCAATATTGAATAAATCAGAATATGTCATTACGCATGATGAGAAAAAACACCTAAAAATGATAGACCCCAAGGCCCCTAGACTTAAGGGCCTTCCAAAAATACATAAAAATAATATGCCTATCCGTCCTTTAGTTAATTTTATGTCTGTCTGCACCTTCATATAAAATTGCCAAAAAACTTGAAAAAAGTTTTAGACAACACATAACGTTTAATAAAAATTATAGTTTAAAAAACAGCTTAGAACTGGTCGAACTTACAAAAACTATTACAATCGAACCGAGACACACTCTCGCCTCTTTCGACATAGTAAATCTATACACGAACATACCTATTACCGAAACGTTAGAAATAGCTAAAAATTTATTACTATCTAAATCCACATTAAATTATGAAGCAGTTGATGAGTTAATCAATTTGACAAAAGTAATATTAGAACAAAATTACTTTAGTTTCGAAAACAAATATTATTTACAACGGGATGGTTTAGCTATGGGATCCCCATTGTCAGGCATCCTATATGAAATTTACCTAAATCATATTGAAACAAACGAAATTTTATCGACTAAAAACAAACATTATACAAAAATCTTATTTTACCGACGATATGTGGATGACACAATAATGATTTACAATGGCAATTGCAGACAATTAGAAATGCTTAAAAAATATTTGAATACTATTACAAATAATTTACAATTCACATTAGAAACTGAAATGAATAACAAAATTAATTTTTTAGATTTAACTTTAACTAAAATAAATAATAAAATTAGCTATAATATTTACAGAAAACCAACAATCACAGATCATGCTATTCACGCCTCATCGTATCACCCTATGTCACATAAAATGGCTTTTTTTAACTGCATGATTCATAGATTGCTGGCATTGCCCTTATCTACAGATGATTATAACAGTGAACTAAACATTATCAAGCACATAGTATTGGCCAATGGATACAAAAGTCATATAGTAGATAGATTAATTAATAAAAAACAAAACAAACCAATAAATATTGATGTATCCAAAGAAAACAAATACATTGCTATAGAATATGGTGAAAATCTATACCATACTTTAAAAAACCTATTAAAAAAGCATAATATTACATTGGCCTCAAAGGCAAGTAATAAACTTGAGAAAAAACTCACTTTAACTAACAAAATTATACCCTTTGATATATTTGATGGTACTGGTGTATATAGACTTAATTGTTCTGATTGCACACAGTTCTATATAGGACAAACAGGTCGTTCTTTCAAATTACGCTATAAAGGACATATCCCAAGCTCCAAGTCAAATGTAACAAGATCTACATTTGCAGAACATTTGAGCTCATATAACCATAATATAAAAAATATCAATGATAATTTAGATATCCTACATAAATGTAAAAAGTCACTAAAGCTGGACACCCTTGAAAGATTCGAGATATACAAAGCCATAAAGAAGGATCACAATCGTGTCCTAAATGAAAAAGCAATACATAACAATAATGTTTTATTTAATAGAATCGATCTTATGGAACGAGAGATTGGCTATATCAGATCGATAAAATTGAACCGAGGTCAAACCGGCATTGATTAATCTTACCGTGGGGTGCGTTCCTGTACGGGTTCGTTTGCGGCCGCGTTGTTTTTATATTCTTTTATTAATGTTATTTTATTGTGATATAGTTTATTTATTGTTTTATATAATGTTATGTATTGTTTTTAATCTTTTAAATATCTGACGAGATGCATATGCATCGAAATGTTTTAACCTAATTCATATTCCGATCTGATGATGACACCAAATGGTGTCGAAACTCGAGTCATCCTAAAAGGATTTTAAGAAACGTCGACAGAAGGTAAATAACCTATTTTATAGTCTTAATCGTTTCTGGAGGCAAGAAAAATGTTTAAATTGAATGCCAGTCAGGTAAAAATTGCTTATCAATATATGAATTTAAGGTTAAAACTACTAAAAACGGCACTAAATATTAGGTATAACAAAACATGTTTAAGTTTGCAAATCGTGCCGAGTTATGTCCAAATAAAAATAAAATCTAGTTCTTATAGCGCTAAAAAAACTAAAGAAATGGCCACTAAATTATGGATAAAGAACGAAATAAAACATTTGCATAGTAAAAAGAACTTACTCAATACGATGCTCTTGAAAAAACATCTCGAACTTTTACAAAACCTACATGCCTCACAAGTCCACAATGTAACATATTTGATTGAAAGACAAATAAATAGTACCACTATAAAGAAAAAGAAGACACAAAGTAAAAAAATTCGTAATTTATTGAAAAAACAGAACGACACGCAAGAGAACAATGTAATAAATCACCAGTTTTACCCACGTATTGTTAATCTTACTGGAATACAGTTCAACAACGAAGAAACCAACTTATTGAATAAAGGCTTAAAATACAATCTTAAAAACAATAGTTCCAAACAATCACTCTGTAACGAAATATTGAACGCTGAAACCGCAATAAATTCCATACCCGATGAAGAAACGAAAACAGTAATAAGACATGCAATTGACAATAAAATAAAAAACGTTTTAAAAGCCGAAAACATAAAGAATACAAAAACTATCTACCATAGCGAAACAAGGGTGTTTAACGAGATAAAGACGAAATTAATAGACCATAACGCAATCGTCACCAAAGCGGACAAAGGTCAAACTCTCGTAATTTTAACTTATGATGATTATAAAAATAAGATACTGGACTTCATTAAAAACAATAACATTATTGAGATTCATAGAGATCCCACTCTTACATTTAACAATAAAGTGAAATCAATATTGAATAAATCAGAATATGTCATTACGCATGATGAGAAAAAACACCTAAAAATGATAGACCCCAAGGCCCCTAGACTTAAGGGCCTTCCAAAAATACATAAAAATAATATGCCTATCCGTCCTTTAGTTAATTTTATGTCTGTCTGCACCTTCATATAAAATTGCCAAAAAACTTGAAAAAAGTTTTAGACAACACATAACGTTTAATAAAAATTATAGTTTAAAAAACAGCTTAGAACTGGTCGAACTTACAAAAACTATTACAATCGAACCGAGACACACTCTCGCCTCTTTCGACATAGTAAATCTATACACGAACATACCTATTACCGAAACGTTAGAAATAGCTAAAAATTTATTACTATCTAAATCCACATTAAATTATGAAGCAGTTGATGAGTTAATCAATTTGACAAAAGTAATATTAGAACAAAATTACTTTAGTTTCGAAAACAAATATTATTTACAACGGGATGGTTTAGCTATGGGATCCCCATTGTCAGGCATCCTATATGAAATTTACCTAAATCATATTGAAACAAACGAAATTTTATCGACTAAAAACAAACATTATACAAAAATCTTATTTTACCGACGATATGTGGATGACACAATAATGATTTACAATGGCAATTGCAGACAATTAGAAATGCTTAAAAAATATTTGAATACTATTACAAATAATTTACAATTCACATTAGAAACTGAAATGAATAACAAAATTAATTTTTTAGATTTAACTTTAACTAAAATAAATAATAAAATTAGCTATAATATTTACAGAAAACCAACAATCACAGATCATGCTATTCACGCCTCATCGTATCACCCTATGTCACATAAAATGGCTTTTTTTAACTGCATGATTCATAGATTGCTGGCATTGCCCTTATCTACAGATGATTATAACAGTGAACTAAACATTATCAAGCACATAGCATTGGCCAATGGATACAAAAGTCATATAGTAGATAGATTAATTAATAAAAAACAAAACAAACCAATAAATATTGATGTATCCAAAGAAAACAAATACATTGCTATAGAATATGGTGAAAATCTATACCATACTTTAAAAAACCTATTAAAAAAGCATAATATTACATTGGCCTCAAAGGCAAGTAATAAACTTGAGAAAAAACTCACTTTAACTAACAAAATTATACCCTTTGATATATTTGATGGTACTGGTGTATATAGACTTAATTGTTCTGATTGCACACAGTTCTATATAGGACAAACAGGTCGTTCTTTCAAATTACGCTATAAAGAACATATCCCAAGCTCCAAGTCAAATGTAACAAGATCTACATTTGCAGAACATTTGAGCTCATATAACCATAATATAAAAAATATCAATGATAATAAGATATCCTACATAAATGTAAAAAGTCACTAAAGCTGGACACCCTTGAAAGATTCGAGATATACAAAGCCATAAAGAAGGATCACACTCGTGTCCTAAATGAAAAAGCAATACATAACAATAATGTTTTATTTAATAGAATCGATCTTATGGAACGAGAGATTGGCTATATCAGATCGATAAAATTGAACCGAGGTCAAACCGGCATTGATTAATCTTACCGTGGGGTGCGTTCCTGTACGGGTTCGTTTGCGGCCGCGTTGTTTTTATATTCTTTTATTAATGTTATTTTATTGTGATATAGTTTATTTATTGTTTTATATAATGTTATCTGTTGTTTTTAATCTTTTAAATATCTGACGAGATGCATATGCATCGAAATGTTTTAACCTAATTCATATTCCGATCTGATGATGACACCAAATGGTGTCGAAACTCGAGTCATCCTAAAAGGATTTTAAGAAACGTCGACAGAAGGTAAATAACCTATTTTATAGTCTTAATCATTTCTGGAGGCAAGAAAAATGTTTAAATTGAATGCCAGTCAGGTAAAAATTGCCTATCAATATATGAATTTAAGGTTAAAACTACTAAAAACGGCACTAAATATTAGGTATAACAAAACATGTTTAAGTTTGCAAATCGTGCCGAGATATGTCCAAATAAAAATAAAATCTAGTTCTTATAGCGCTAAAAAAACTAAAGAAATGGCCACTAAATTATGGATAAAGAACGAAATAAAACATTTGCATAGTAAAAAGAACTTACTCAATACGATGCTCTTGAAAAAACAGCTCGAACTTTTACAAAACCTACATGCCTCACAAGTCCACAATGTAACATATTTGATTGAAAGACAAATAAATAGTACCACTATAAAGAAAAAGAAGACACAAAGTAAAAAAGTTCGTAATTTATTGAAAAAACAGAACGACACGCAAGAGAACAATGTAATAAATCACCAGTTTTACCCACGTATTGTTAATCTTACTGGAATACAGTTCAACAACGAAGAAACCAACTTATTGAATAAACGCTTAAAATACAATCTTAAAAACAATAGTTCCAAACAATCACTCTGTAACGAAATATTGAACGCTGAAACCGCAATAAATTCCATACCCGATGAAGAAACGAAAACAGTAATAAGACATGCAATTGACAATAAAATAAAAAACGTTTTAAAAGCCGAAAACATAAAGAATACAAAAACTATCTACCATAGCGAAACAAGGGTGTTTAACGAGATAAAGACGAAATTAATAGACCATAACGCAATCGTCACCAAAGCGGACAAAGGTCAAACTCTCGTAATTTTAACTTATGATGATTATAAAAATAAGATACTGGACTTCATTAAAAACAATAACATTATTGAGGTTCATAGCGATCCCACTCTTACATTTAACAATAAAGTGAAATCAATATTGAATAAATCAGAATATGTCATTACGCATGATGAGAAAAAACACCTAAAAATGATAGACCCCAAGGCCCCTAGACTTAAGGGCCTTCCAAAAATACATAAAAATAATATGCCTATCCGTCCTTTAGTTAATTTTATGTCTGCACCTTCATATAAAATTGCCAAAAAACTTGAAAAAAGTTTTAGACAACACATAACGTTTAATAAAAATTATAGTTTAAAAAACAGCTTAGAACTGGTCGAACTTACAAAAACTATTACAATCGAACCGAGACACACTCTCGCCTCTTTCGACATAGTAAATCTATACACGAACATACCTATTACCGAAACGTTAGAAATAGCTAAAAATTTATTACTATCTAAATCCACATTAAATTATGAAGCAGTTGATGAGTTAATCAATTTGACAAAAGTAATATTAGAACAAAATTACTTTACTTTCGAAAACAAATATTATTTACAACGGGATGGTTTAGCTATGGGATCCCCATTGTCAGGCATCCTATATGAAATTTACCTAAATCATATTGAAACAAACGAAATTTTATCGACTAAAAACAAACATTATACAAAAATCTTATTTTACCGACGATATGTGGATGACACAATAATGATTTACAATGGCAATTGCAGACAATTAGAAATGCTTAAAAAATATTTGAATACTATTACAAATAATTTACAATTCACATTAGAAACTGAAATGAATAACAAAATTAATTTTTTAGATTTAACTTTAACTAAAATAAATAATAAAATTAGTTATAATATTTACAGAAAACCAACAATCACAGATCATGCTATTCTCGCCTCATCGTATCACCCTATGTCACATAAAATGGCTTTTTTTAACTGCATGATTCATAGATTGCTGGCATTGCCCTTATCTACAGATGATTATAACAGTGAACTAAACATTATCAAGCACATAGCATTGGCCAATGGATACAAAAGTCATATAGTAGATAGATTAATTAATAAAAAACAAAACAAACCAATAAATATTGATGTATCCAAAGAAAACAAATACATTGCTATAGAATATGGTGAAAATCTATACCATACTTTAAAAAACCTATTAAAAAAGCATAATATTACATTGGCCTCAAAGGCAAGTAATAAACTTGAGAAAAAACTCACTTTTACTAACAAAATTATACCCTTTGATATATTTGATGGTACTGGTGTATATAGACTTAATTGTTCTGATTGCACACAGTTCTATATAGGACAAACAGGTCGTTCTTTCAAATTACGCTATAAAGAACATATCCCAAGCTCCAAGTCAAATGTAACAAGATCTACATTTGCAGAACATTTGAGCTCATATAACCATAATATAAAAAATATCAATGATAATAAGATATCCTACATAAATGTAAAAAGTCTCTAAAGCTGGACACCCTTGAAAGATTCGAGATATACAAAGCCACAAAGAAGGATCACACTCGTGTCCTAAATGAAAAAGCAATACATAACAATAATGTTTTATTTAATAGAATCGATCTTATGGAACGAGAGATTGGCTATATCAGATCGATAAAATTGAACCGAGGTCAAACCGGCATTGATTAATCTTACCGTGGGGTGCGTTCCTGTACGGGTTCGTTTGCGGCCGCGTTGTTTTTATATTCTTTTATTAATGTTATTTTATTGTGATATAGTTTATTTATTGTTTTATATAATGTTATGTGTTGTTTTTAATCTTTTAAATATCTGACGAGATGCATATGCATCGAAATGTTTTAACCTAATTCATATTCCGATCTGATGATGACACCAAATGGTGACGAAACTCGAGTCATCCTAAAAGGATTTTAAGAAACGTCGACAGAAGGTAAATAACCTATTTTATAGTCTTAATCGTTTCTGGAGGCAAGAAAAATGTTTAAATTGAATGCCAGTCAGGTAAAAATTGCCTATCAATATATGAATTTAAGGTTAAAACTACTAAAAACGGCACTAAATATTAGGTATAACAAAACATGTTTAAGTTTGCAAATCGTGCCGAGATATGTCCAAATAAAAATAAAATCTAGTTCTTATAGCGCTAAAAAAACTAAAGAAATGGCCACTAAATTATGGATAAAGAATGAAATAAAACATTTGCATAGTAAAAAGAACTTACTCAATACGATGCTCTTGAAAAAACATCTCGAACTTTTACAAAACCTACATGCCTCACAAGTCCACAATGTAACATATTTGATTGAAAGACAAATAAATAGTACCACTATAAAGAAAAAGAAGACACAAAGTAAAAAAGTTCGTAATTTATTGAAAAAACAGAACGACACGCAAGAGAACAATGTAATAAATCACCAGTTTTACCCACGTATTGTTAATCTTACTGGAATACAGTTCAACAACGAAGAAACCTACTTATTGAATAAAGGCTTAAAATACAATCTTAAAAACAATAGTTCCAAACAATCACTCTGTAACGAAATATTGAACGCTGAAACCGCAATAAATTCCATACCCGATGAAGAAACGAAAACAGTAATAAGACATGCAATTGACAATAAAATAAAAAACGTTTTAAAAGCCGAAAACATAAAGAATACAAAAACTATCTACCATAGCGAAACAAGGGTGTTTAACGAGATAAAGACGAAATTAATAGACCATAACGCAATCGTCACCAAAGCGGACAAAGGTCAAACTCTCGTAATTTTAACTTATGATGATTATAAAAATAAGATACTGGACTTCATTAAAAACAATAACATTATTGAGATTCATAGCGATCCCACTCTTACATTTAACAATAAAGGGAAATCAATATTGAATAAATCAAAATATGTCATTACGCATGATGAGAAAAAACACCTAAAAATGATAGACCCCAAGGCCCCTAGACTTAAGGGCCTTCCAAAAATACATAAAAATAATATGCCTATCCGTCCTTTAGTTAATTTTATGTCTGCACCTTCATATAAAATTGCCAAAAAACTTGAAAAAAGTTTTAGACAACACATAACGTTTAATAAAAATTATAGTTTAAAAAACAGCTTAGAACTGGTCGAACTTACAAAAACTATTACAATCGAACCGAGACACACTCTCGCCTCTTTCGACATAGTAAATCTATACACGAACATACCTATTACCGAAACGTTAGAAATAGCTAAAAATTTATTACTATCTAAATCCACATTAAATTATGAAGCAGTTGATGAGTTAATCAATTTGACAAAAGTAATATTAGAACAAAATTACTTTACTTTCGAAAACAAATATTATTTACAACGGGATGGTTTAGCTATGGGATCCCCATTGTCAGGCATCCTATATGAAATTTACCTAAATCATATTGAAACAAACGAAATTTTATCGACTAAAAACAAACATTATACAAAAATCTTATTTTACCGACGATATGTGGATGACACAATAATGATTTACAATGGCAATTGCAGACAATTAGAAATGCTTAAAAAATATTTGAATACTATTACAAATAATTTACAATTCACATTAGAAACTGAAATGAATAACAAAATTAATTATTTAGATTTAACTTTAACTAAAATAAATAATAAAATTAGCTATAATATTTACAGAAAACCAACAATCACAGATCATGCTATTCACGCCTCATCGTATCACCCTATGTCACATAAAATGGCTTTTTTTAACTGCATGATTCATAGATTGCTGGCATTGCCCTTATCTACAGATGATTATAACAGTGAACTAAACATTATCAAGCACATAGCATTGGCCAATGGATACAAAAGTCATATAGTAGATAGATTAATTAATAAAAAACAAAACAAACCAATAAATATTGATGTATCCAAAGGAAACAAATACATTGCTATAGAATATGGTGAAAATCTATACCATACTTTAAAAAACCTATTAAAAAAGCATAATATTACATTGGCCTCAAAGGCAAGTAATAAACTTGAGAAAAAACTCACTTTTACTAACAAAATTATACCCTTTGATATATTTGATGGTACTGGTGTATATAGACTTAATTGTTCTGATTGCACACAGTTCTATATAGGACAAACAGGTCGTTCTTTCAAATTACGCTATAAAGAACATATCCCAAGCTCCAAGTCAAATGTAACAAGATCTACATTTGCAGAACATTTGAGCTCATATAACCATAATATAAAAAATATCAATGATAATTTAGATATCCTACATAAATGTAAAAAGTCACTAAAGCTGGACACCCTTGAAAGATTCGAGATATACAAAGCCATAAAGAAGGATCACACTCGTGTCCTAAATGAAAAAGCAATACATAACAATAATGTTTTATTTAATAGAATCGATCTTATGGAACGAGAGATTGGCTATATCAGATCGATAAAATTGAACCGAGGTCAAACCGGCATTGATTAATCTTACCGTGGGGTGCGTTCCTGTACGGGTTCGTTTGCGGCCGCGTTGTTTTTATATTCTTTTATTAATGTTATTTTATTGTGATATTGTTTATTTATTGTTTTATATAATGTTATGTGTTGTTTTTAATCTTTTAAATATCTTACGAGATGCATATGCATCGAAATGTTTTAACCTAATTCATATTCCGATCTGATGATGACACCAAATGGTGTCGAAACTCGAGTCATCCTAAAAGGATTTTAAGAAACGTCGACAGAAGGTAAATAACCTATTTTATAGTCTTAATCGTTTCTGGAGGCAAGAAAAATGTTTAAATTGAATGCCAGTCAGGTAAAAATTGCCTATCAATATATGAATTTAAGGTTAAAACTACTAAAAATGGCAATAAATATTAGGTATAACAAAACATGTTTAAGTTTGCAAATCGTGCCGAGATATGTCCAAATAAAAATAAAATCTAGTTCTTATAGCGCTAAAAAAACTAATGAAATGGCCACTAAATTATGGATAAAGAACGGAATAAAACATTTGCATAGTAAAAAGAACTTACTCAATACGATGCTCTTGAAAGAACATCTCGAACTTTTACAAAACCTACATGCCTCACAAGTCCACAATGTAACATATTTGATTGAAAGACAAATAAATAGTACCATTATAAAGAAAAAGAAGACACAAAGTAAAAAAATTCGTAATTTATTGAAAAAACAGAACGACAGGCAAGAGAACAATGTAATAAATCACCAGTTTTACCCACGTATTGTTAATCTTACTGGAATACAGTTCAACAACGAAGAAATCAACTTATTGAATAAAGGCTTAAAATACAATCTTAAAAACAATAGTTCCAAACAATCACTCTGTAACGAAATATTGAACGCTGAAACCGCAATAAATTCCATACCCGATGAAGAAACGAAAACAGTAATAAGACATGCAATTGACAATAAAATAAAAAACGTTTTAAAAGCCGAAAACATAAAGAATACAAAAACTATCTACCATAGCGAAACAAGGGTGTTTAACGAGATAAAGACGAAATTAATAGACCATAACGCAATCGTCACCAAAGCGGACAAAGGTCAAACTCTCGTAATTTTAACTTATGATGATTATAAAAATAAGATACTGGACTTCATTAAAAACAATAACATTATTGAGATTCATAGCGATCCCACTCTTACATTTAACAATAAAGTGAAATCAATATTGAATAAATCAAAATATGTCATTACGCATGATGAGAAAAAACACCTAAAAATGATAGACCCCAAGGCCCCTAGACTTAAGGGCCTTCCAAAAATACATAAAAATAATATGCCTATCCGTCCTTTAGTTAATTTTATGTCTGCACCTTCATATAAAATTGCCAAAAAACTTGAAAAAAGTTTTAGACAACACATAACGTTTAATAAAAATTATAGTTTAAAAAACAGCTTAGAACTGGTCGAACTTACAAAAACTATTACAATCGAACCGAGACACACTCTCGCCTCTTTCGACATAGTAAATCTATACACGAACATACCTATTACCGAAACGTTAGAAATAGCTAAAAATTTATTACTATCTAAATCCACATTAAATTATGAAGCAGTTGATGAGTTAATCAATTTGACAAAAGTAATATTAGAACAAAATTACTTTACTTTCGAAAACAAATATTATTTACAACGGGATGGTTTAGCTATGGGATCCCCATTGTCAGGCATCCTATATGAAATTTACCTAAATCATATTGAAACAAACGAAATTTTATTGACTAAAAACAAACATTATACAAAAATCTTATTTTACCGACGATATGTGGATGACACAATAATGATTTACAATGGCAATTGCAGACAATTAGAAATGCTTAAAAAATATTTGAATACTATTACAAATAATTTACAATTCACATTAGAAACTGAAATGAATAACAAAATTAATTATTTAGATTTAACTTTAACTAAAATAAATAATAAAATTAGCTATAATATTTACAGAAAACCAACAATCACAGATCATGCTATTCACGCCTCATCGTATCACCCTATGTCACATAAAATGGCTTTTTTTAACTGCATGATTCATAGATTGCTGGCATTGCCCTTATCTACAGATGATTATAACAGTGAACTAAACATTATCAAGCACATAGCATTGGCCAATGGATACAAAAGTCATATAGTAGATAGATTAATTAATAAAAAACAAAACAAACCAATAAATATTGATGTATCCAAAGAAAACAAATACATTGCTATAGAATATGGTGAAAATCTATACCATACTTTAAAAAACCTATTAAAAAAGCATAATATTACATTGGCCTCAAAGGCAAGTAATAAACTTGAGAGAAAACTCACTTTTACTAACAAAATTATACCCTTTGATATATTTGATGGTACTGGTGTATATAGACTTAATTGTTCTGATTGCACACAGTTCTATATAGGACAAACAGGTCGTTCTTTCAAATTACGCTATAAAGAACATATCCCAAGCTCCAAGTCAAATGTAACAAGATCTACATTTGCAGAACATTTGAGCTCATATAACCATAATATAAAAAATATCAATGATAATAAGATATCCTACATAAATGTAAAAAGTCACTAAAGCTGGACACCCTTGAAAGATTCGAGATATACAAAGCCATAAAGAAGGATCACAATCGTGTCCTAAATGAAAAAGCAATACATAACAATAATGTTTTATTTAATAGAATCGATCTTATGGAACGAGAGATTGGCTATATCAGATCGATAAAATTGAACCGAGGTCAAACCGGCATTGATTAATCTTACCGTGGGGTGCGTTCCTGTACGGGTTCGTTTGCGGCCGCGTTGTTTTTATATTCTTTTATTAATGTTATTTTATTGTGATATAGTTTATTTATTGTTTTATATAATGTTATGTGTTGTTTTTAATCTTTTAAATATCTTACGAGATGCATATGCATAGAAATGTTTTAACCTAATTCATATTCCGATCTGATGATGACACCAAATGGTGTCGAAACTCGAGTCATCCTAAAAGGATTTTAAGAAACATCGACAGAAGGTAAATAACCTATTTTATAGGTAAACTACCCCTTTCCCTTAAACGATCTTCACCAAAAACAATAGGTCTTTAGTACTCAAGAAATCAGGGCTGGATGCAAAAACTTATTTGATTCTGTTTGAATTTGCGGCTCTTATCGTTTGCCAGAGAAAATACCCTTTTCAAACATAAAACGTTGCAGGTAAACTACCCCTTCCCCTTAACCAATCTTCACCAAAAATAAAACGTCGTGAGAACTCTATAATTCAGGGTAGTATGCAAAAAATTATTTGATTATGTTTGAATTTGCGGCTGTTATCGTTTGCCATAGAAAATACCCTTGTTAAAACATAAAACGTTGCAGGTAAACTACCCCTTTCCCATAACCGATCTTTACCAAAATCAACAGATCTTGAGAACTCTACAATTTAGGGCTGTATGCGAAACATTATTTGATTCTGTTTGAATTTGCGGCTGTTATCGTTTGCCAAACAAACAAAATTACCCTTGATAAAAAAAAAAACCGTTGCTGGTAAACTACCCCTTTCCCTCAACCGATCTTCACCAAAAACAATAGGTCGCGAGTACTCTACAAATCAGGACTGTATGCAAAAATTGTTTGATTCTGTTTGAATTTGCGGCTGTTATCGTTTGCCATAGAAAAAAATCTATAGACAGACAGACAGACACAAAGACAGACACTTTTCGAAAAATGACTTTTTTTCATGTTTTGAGTGTAGTACAATCATATTCTGCAATAACCTCGAATACGTTTTTTTTTGCCATCACCATACTACATTTTCCTTAAGGAACATGGAAGTAATATCGGTATGGAGAACCATACATGACTTCCATGTTCTAAGATTTATATTTAAAATCATATTCGAAATGAAATATTTCCATAGAAACAACGTCTTTCTACTTATTGCTTCAGCATTAACCACAGTACTGTGGTCACTAACGTATACCACCTCACGTTTTCGTGGTCACTAACGTATACCACCTCACGTTTTCGCACTCGATTTTCACCGATGATGGCAGTCGATGGCACTGCCGAAAAGTCTGGTTTTGAAGAAAACATTGAACTACGGCTAAAGAGCCCGGGAAGCAATTTCAACAAAAAACTACTTCTTTGTTGCCGATAACGTAGTAAACATATAAAAATTCTGCCCTCCATCTTCAACTATAATTTTTAATAATAGAAAATTACCCCCACCCCGTTCACCTAACCTCTTCATTTATAGATATTTCATCTACGTTTCTACAGTGGATTACTATGAGCTTCTTATCAGGATACTTTATTTATAAAAATTAAGTACTTTACTCTTGTTAAATCATAAAATGTTTCAGGTAAACTACCCCTTTCTCTTAACCGATCTTCTCCAAAATCAACAGACCTTCCGTCCTCTACAATTCAGGGAAGCATGCAAAAAAAAATTTGATTCTGTTTGAATGTGCGGCAGTTATCGTTCGTCATGGAAACATTTCTCTTGTTACAACATAAAATGTTGCAGGTAAACTACCCCTTTCCCTTAACTGATCTTCACCAAAATCAACAGACCTTGAGCTCTCTGCAACCCATGAAAGAGTGCAAAAAATTATTTGATTCTCATTGAATTTTCGGCAGTTATCGTTCGTCATAAAAAAAATTACCCTTTTTAAAACATAAAACGTTGCTGATAAACTACCCCTTCCCTTAACCGATCTTCAACAAAATCAACAGACCTTGAGTTCTCTTTAGTTCAAAAAGGTATGCAAAAACCTAGTTGATTCTGTTTGAATTTACGGCAGTTATCGTTCGTCATACATAAAATGTTGCTGGTAAACTATCCCTTTCCCTTAACCGATCTTCACCAAAACCAATAGGTAATGAGAACTCTACAATACAAAGCTGTATGTAAAACATCATTTGATTCTGTTTGAATTTGCGGCTGTTATCGTTTACTATGGAAAAAAATTACCATTGAAAAAAACCGTTCCTGGTAAATTACCCCTTTCCCTTAACCGATCTTCACCAAAAACGAAGGGTCTTGGGTACTCTACATTTCAGGCTTGTATGCAAACAATTATTTGATTCTGTTTGATTTTGCGGCTGTTATCGTTTGCCATAGAAAACACCTTTGATAAAACATAAAACGTTGCTGGTAAACTACCCTATTCCATTAATCGATCTTCACCAATAACAATAGGTCTTGAGAACTCTACAATTCAGGGCTGTATGCAAAACATTAGTTGATTCTCTTTGAATTTACGGCAGTTATCGTTCGTCACAGAAAAAATACCCTTGTTAAAAAATAAAACGTTGCAGGT
This sequence comes from Magicicada septendecula, assembly GCA_034769895.1. Taxonomy (NCBI): domain Eukaryota; kingdom Metazoa; phylum Arthropoda; class Insecta; order Hemiptera; family Cicadidae; genus Magicicada; species Magicicada septendecula. The sequence continues at coordinate 323,154,275 of CM068376.1, read as the reverse complement.
AAACTACCCCTTTCCCTTAACCGATCTTCACCAAAAACAATAGGTCTGTAGTACTCAACAAAACAGGGCCTTATGTAAAAATCTATTTGATTCTGTTTGAATTTGCGGCTCTTATCGTTTACCATAGAAAACACCCTTTTAAAACATAAAACGTTGCAGGTAAACTACCCCTTCCCCTTAACCGATCTTCACCAACACCAATAGGTATTGAGAACTCTACAATACGGGGCTGTATGCAAAACATCATTTGATTCTGTTTGAATTTGCGGCTGTTATCGTTTACCATAGAAAAAGTAAAAAATTACCCTTGATAAAAAACCGTTGCAGGTAAACTACCCCTTTCCCTTAACCGATCTTCACCAAAAACAGCAGGTCGCGAGTACTCTGCAAATCAGGGCTGTGTGCAAAAAATTATTTGATTCTGTTTGAATTTGCGGCTGGTATCGTTTGCCATAGAAAAAATCTACACACACACACACACACACACACATTTCGAAAAATGACTTTTTTTTCATGTTTTGAGTGTAGTACAATCAGAATCTGCAATAATCTCGAACACGATTTTTTTTGCCATCACCATACTTCCATTTCCTTAAGGAACATGGAAGTAAAATTAACCTTATCACATAAAACGTTGCAGGTAAACTATCCCTTTCCCTTAACCGATCTTCAACAAAATCAACAAACCTTGAGTTATCTATAATTGAGGAAGGTATGCACAAAATTATTTGATTCTGTTTAAATGTGCGGCAGTTATCGTTCGTCATAGAAACAATTACTATTGTTAAAACATAAAATGTGGCAGGTAAACAACCCCTTTCCTTTACCCATCTTTACCAAAAACAATAGGTCTTAAGAACTCTACAATTAAGGCTTTATGCAAAAAATTATTTGATTCTGTTTGAATTTGAGGCTCTTATCGTTTGCCATAGGAAATACCCTTTTAAAATATAAAACGTTGCAGGTAAACTACCCCTTTCCCTTAACCGATCTTCAACAAAATCAACAGACCTTGAGTACTGTACAATTCAAAAAGGTATGCAAAAGAGTAGTTGATTCTGTTTAAATTTACGTCAGTTATCATTCGTCATAGAAAAAATTACCCTTGCTAAAACATAAAATCTTCCTGGTAAACTACCCTATTCCCTTAACCGATCTTCACCAACACCAATAGGTCTTGAGAACTCTACAATTTAGGGCTGTATGCAAAATATTATTTGATTATGTTTGAATTTACGGCTGTTATCGTTTGCCATAGAAAATACCCTTGTTAAAACAAAAAGCGTGGCAGGTAAACTACCCCTTTCCCTTAACCGATCTTCACCAACACCAATAGGTCTTGAGTACTCTACAAATCAGGGCTGTATGCAAAAAACTATTTGATTCTGTTTGAATTTGCGGCTGTTATCGTTTGCCATAGAAAAAAATCTACAGACACACACAGACTCTTTTCGAAAAATGACTTTTTTACTTCCATGTTCCTTAAGGAAATGGAAGTATGGTGATGGCAAAAAAAAATCGTGTTCGAGATTATTGCAGAATATGATTGTACTACACTCAAAACATGAAAAAAAGTCATTTTTCGAAAAGTGTCTGTGTGTGTGTCTGTCTGTGTGTGTGTCTGTCTGTAAATTTTTTCTCTATGGCAAACGATAACTGCCGCAAATTCAAACAGAATCAAATAATTTTTTGCATACCGCCCTGATTTGTAGAGTACTCGCGACCTACAGTTTTTGGTGAAGATCGGTTGAGGAAAAGGGGTAGTTTACCTGCAACGGTTTTTTTTTATCAAGGGAAATTTTTTTTTTTTTGCAAACCATAACAGCCGCAAATTCAAACAGAATCAAATAATGTTTCGCATACAGCCCTGAATTATAGATTTCTCAAAACCTATTGTTTTTTGTGAAGATCGGTTAAGGGAAAGGGGTAGTTTACCTGTAACGTTTTATGTTTTAACAAGGGTATTTCCTATGGCAAACGATAACAGCCGCAAATTCAAACAGAATCAAAAGATTATCTGCATACAGCCCTAAATTGTAGAGTTCTCAAGACCTATTGTTTTTGGTGAAAATCGGTTAAGGGAAAGGGGTAGTGTACCTACAACGTTTTTTTAACAAGGGTATTTTCTATGGCAAACGATAACAGCCGCAAGTTCAAACAGAATCAAATAATTTTTTGCATACAGCCCTGAATTGTAGAGTACTCAAGACCTATTGTTTTTGGTGAAGATCGGTTAAGGGGAAGGGGTAGTTTACCTGCAACGTTTTTTTATCAAGCGTATTTTCTATGGCAAACGATAACAGCCGCAAATTCAAACAGAATCAAATAATTTTTTGCATAAAGCCCTGATTTGTAGAGTACTCACGACGTATTGGTTTTGGTGAAGATCGGTTGAGGGAAAGGGGTAGTTTACCTGCAACGGTTTTTTTTTATCAAGGGTAATTTTGTTTGTTTGGCAAACGATAACAGCCGCAAATTCAAACAGAATCAAATAATGTTTCGCATACAGCCCTGAATTGTAGAGTTCTCACGATCTGTTGATTTTGGTAAAGATCGGTTAAGGGAAAGGGGTAGTTTACCGGTACCGTTTTATGTTTTAACAATGGTATTTACTTTGGCAAACGATAACAGTCGCAAATTCAAACATAATCAAATAATGTTTTGCATACTGCCCTAAATTGTAGAGTTCTCAAGACCTTTTGTTTTTGGTGAAGATCGGTTAAGGAAAAGGAGTAGTTTACCTGCAACGTTTTATGTTTTTAAGGGTATTTTTTATGGCAAACGATAAGAGCCGCAAATTCAAACAGAATCAAATACGTGTTTGCATACAGCCCTGATTTCTTGAGTACTAAAGACCTATTGTTTTTGGTGAAGATCGTTTGAGGGAAAGGGGTAGTTTACCAGCCACGTTTTTTGTTTTATCAAGGGTATTTTTTATGGCAAACGATAACAGCCGCAAATTCACACAAAATCATATAATATTTTGCATACAACCCTAAATTGTAGAGTTCTCAAGACCTGTCGTTTTTGGTGAAGATCGGTTAAGGGAAAGGGGTAGTTTACCTGCAACGGTTTTTTATCAAGGGTAATTTTTTTTTTGCAAACGGTAACAGCCGCAAATTCAAACAGAATTAAATAATGTTTCGTATACAGCCCTGAATTGTAGAGTTCTCAAGACCTATTGTTTTTGGTGAAGATCGGTTAAGGGAAAGGGGTAGTTTATTTCTAGGGGTTTTACTTCCATATTCCTTAAGGAATGGAAGTATGGTGATGGCAAAAAAAATCGTGTTCGAGATTATTGCAGATTCTGATTCTACTACGCTCAAAACATGAAAAAAAGTCGTTTTCCGAAAAGTGTGTGTGTGTGTGTGTGTGTGTGTGTGTGTGTGTGTGTGTGTGTGTGTGTGTGTGTGTAGATTGTTTTTCTATGGGAAACGATAACTGCCGCAAATTCAAACAGAATCAAATAATTTTTTGCATACAGCCCTGATTTGTAGAGTACTCACGACCTATTGTTTTTGGTGAAGATCGGTTGAGGGAAAGGGGTAGTTTACTGGCAACGGTTTTTTTTATCAAGGGAAGCTTTTTTTTTTGGCAAACGATAACAGCCGCAAATTCAAACAGAATCAAATAATGTTTCTCATACAGCCCTGAATTATAGAGTTCTCAAAACCTATTGTTTTTGGTGAAGATCGGGTAAGGGAAAAATGGGTAGTTTATCTGTAACGTTTTATGTTTTAACAAGGGTATTTCCTATGGCAAACGATAACAACCGCAAATTCAAACAGAATCAAAAGATTATTTGTATACAGCCCTAGATTGTAGAGTTCTCAAGACCTATTGTTTTTGGTGAAGATCGGTTAAGGGAAAGGGGTAGTTTACCTGTAACGTTTTGTTTTAACAAGGGTATTTCCTATGGCAAACGATAACAGCTGCAAATTCAAACAGAATCAAACGATTATTTGCATACAGCCCTGATTTGTAGAGTACTCAAGACCTGTTGTTTTTGGTGATGATCGGTTAAGGGGAAGGGGTAGTTTACCTGCAACATTTTTTTGTCAAGCGTATTTTCTATGGCAAACGATAACAGCCGGAAAGTCAAACAGAATCAAATAATTTTTTGCATATGTCCCTGAATTGTAGAGGTCTCAAGGTCTTTCGATTTTAGTGAAGATCGGTTAAGGGGAAGGGGTTGTTTACCTGCAACCTTTTACGTTTTAACAAGAGTAAAGTACTAGAAAATTTATTTAAACTTTTTGAAACAATGGTAATTGTTGAAAATAAAATAATTTTGTTGCCAGGCAATAAAATTATATTTTTTTCATTTTAATGTAAATCATGTATAAGAGAAAATATATCGCGCTTGGCAGGCGATATTAAGATTTAAATATAAATCTTAGAATATGGAAGTCATTTATGGTTCTCCATACCTATATTTTACTTCCATATTCCTTAAGGAATGGAAGTATGGTGATGGCAAAAAAAATCGTGTTCGAGATTATTGCAGATTCTGATTCTACTACACTCAAAACATGAAAAAAAGTCGTTTTCCGAAAAGTGTCTGTGTGTGTGTCTGTCTGTCTGTCTATGTGTCTGTAGATTTTTTTCTATGGCAAACGATAACTGCCGCAAATTCAAACAGAATCAAATAATTTTTTGCATGCAGCCCTGATTTGCAGAGTACTCGCGACCTATTGTTTTTGGTGAAGATCGGTTGAGGGAAAGGGGTAGTTTACCTGCAACGGTTTTTTTTTAGCAAGGGTAATTTTGTTTGTTTGGCAAACGATAACAGCCGCAAATTCAAACAGGATGAAAGAATGTTTCGCATACAGCCCTGAATTGTAGAGTTCTCAAGATCTGTTGATTTTGGTGAAGATCGGTTAAGGGAAAGGGGTAGTTTACCTGTAACGTTTTATGTTTTAACAAGGGTATTTCCTATGGCAAACGATAACAGCCGCAAATTCACACAGAATCAAAAGATTATTTGCATACAGCCCTGAATTGTAGAGGTCTCAATGACTTTCGATTTTGGTGAAGATCGGTTAAGGGGAAGGGGTAGTTTACCTGCAACCTTTTACGTTTTAACAAGAGTAAAGTACTTGAAAATTTATTTAAACTTTTTGAAACAATGGTAATTGTTAAAAATAAAATAATTTTGTTGCCAGGCAATAAAATTATAATTTTTTCATTTTAATGTAATATAATATTTTTCATTTAATACAGCAATAAAAAGGCAGGTAAGACACAGCCTGGCTGTTTGGCTGAAAATGATTTTAAATATAAATCTTAGAATATGGAAGTCATGTATCGTTCTCCATACCGATATTTTCTATGGTAAACGATAACAGCCGCAAATTCAAACAGAATCAAATGATGTTTTGCATACAGCCCTGTATTGTAGAGTTCTCAATACCTATTGGTGTTGGTGAAGATCGGTTAAGGGAAAGGGGTAGTTTGTGAATTAACAAACTTCTAATAATTTACTAATAATATTACAATATAAATGTATTTATATTTGTTTTTAACAATACTACCTTTGTCAATAAACTTTAAATACATAAATAAGGTTATCTTACCCATAATAATAATTTATCAAGTCCCAGTGAGGGCGACAATTGTGCATACACAAACTTATAATCACTGTGAGGGCGGCAATTGTGAATACACTCACTCTTATCAATAATATTAGCACATATATTTAGTAAGGTATAGATAACAAATACCATAATTCGGTATTAATGATACTCACCAATTTCATTATTTGCCGGGCTCGTTTTCTTCCTTTATAACTTGTTTTCTACCTAAGGGGTACCAGGGTTCGGGTACAGGAAGATTTTGAAACACAGTTGACGACACAAATGATAACCAGATATTCTTGAAATTAACCATCAAATTTAATTCAATCTAAGGTAGTACACATACAACCATGCGGTCAAAATAGTGACGTCATATGATATGACACAAAACAAAATGGTGGCTAACTTTCCTATCTCTTTTGATTCTCTCTATTTCTTTATCTGTTGAATTAATATCAATGTACACTTTATAGCTGCAGCTTTAAATCATTTATTAATAGTTAATTAGTTACTGCACAAACCAATGCCTTCGGCTTATGTGTTATGGCCATACATTCACGCATTCATTCTCACACATTCAACTTCAGACCCGTACATTCTTTTTTATTATCGATTTGATATTAATGAGCTCATTAACTATAAAAATGACAAAAGGAACTTCTCTGCTTGTTAGGTGGTGGTGTCCATCCGTTGTTGGTGTGAGACTCCCATGGTGATGGTCGGTGTTCGCCTTTAATTCCGCTGAGTTTAATTAGATAGATGTGTGCACTGAATTTACATTCTTTATATATTTATACTGTAAACAAGATGAGCCTTTATTGCTCCACTACTGTTGGTAACATTTTTGTTAGTTGAATTAAAGTATTGTTAAAAAGTTATACACACAACGATACATCGCTGTGGCTCCTCTGAAGAATGGCGTTGGAATGAGAGCGAGGCAAGTGTAATTTCTTGCTTGTGTGTGTGTAGTTCTTACGTCATCCCGCTTTGTCTTGCTGGACAACGCCTCGTTGCACACATTGTACTCAGTGCGTCATTGTTCTTAGCGATGACGGACTAGTGTTATAGCCCAATCATAATGCATATTGTGGTACTTCGTCATAAACACCGCCATGGTAGATTTTGCTGTTTTCACGTCCACCGGAGACCTTGGTGTTTTACTCTGGCCGAATTTACGTTGTTCCGTTTTCCAGAGGGACAATGTACCTAACCATTCTGTATGTTTAAAAAATACATAATAAAACAATGAAAATACCCATAATTCCCATAATTCTGGTACTGGGTCAGTCTGTACTGTTACAAGTTTACCAGCAACGTTTTATGTTTTAAAAGGGTATTTTTTATGGCAAACGATAAGAGCCGGAAATTCAAACAGAATCAAATACATTTTTGCATACAGCCCTGTTTTGTTGACTACTAAAGACCTATTGTTTTTGGTGAAGATCAGTTAAGGGAGAGGGGTAGTTTACCTGACAAGTTTTTTGTTTTATCAAGGGTATTTTATATGGCAAACGATAACAGCCGCAAATTCAAACAGAATAACATAATATTTTGCATACAACTCTGAAATGTAGAGTTCTCAAGACCTGTTGGTTTTGGTGAAGATCGGTTAAGGGAATAGGGTTGTTTACCAGCAACATTTTATGTTTTATCAAGGGTAATTTTTTTTTGACAAACGATAACTGCCGTACAATAAAACAGAATCAACTACTCTTCTGCATAATTTTTTGAATTATACGGAACTCAAGGTCTGTTGATTTTGTTGAAGATCGGTTAAGGGAAAGGGGTATTTTACCTGTAACGTTTTATGTTTTAACTATGGTATTTTTTCTATGATGAACGATAACTGCCCTAAATTCAAAGAAAATCAACTAATGTTTTGCATACAGCCCTGAATTGTAGAGTTCTCAAGACCTATTGTTATTGGTGAAGATCGGTTAATGGAATAGGGTAGTTTACCAGCAACGTTTTATGTTTTATCAAGCGTGTTTTTTATGGCAAACTATAACAGCCGCAATTTCAAACAGAATCAAATAATTGTTTGCATACAGGCCTAAATTGTAGAGTACCCAAGACCTGACGTTTTTGGTGAAGATCGGTTAAGGGGAAGGGGTAGTTTACTAGCAACGATTTTTTATCAAGGGTAATTTTTTTCTATTGTAAACGATAACAGCCGCAAATTCAAACAGAATCAAATGATGTTTTGCATACAGCCCTGTATTATAGAGTTCTCAATACCTATTGGTGCTGGTGAAGATCGGTTAAGGGAAAGGGGTAGCTCACCAGCAACATTTTATGTTTTAACAAGGGTAATTTTTTATATGACGAACGATAACTGCTGTAAATTCAAACAGAATCAACTAGGTTTTTGCATACCTTTTTGAACTAAAGAGAACTCAAGGTCTGTTGATTTTGTTGAAGATCAGTTAAGGGAAGGGGTAGTTTATCAGCAACGTTTTATGTTTTAAAAAGGGTAATTTTTATTATGACGAACGATAACTGCCGAAAATTCAATGAGAATCAAATAATTTTTTGCACCCTTTCCTCAGTTGCAGAGAGCTCAAGGTCTATTGATTTTGGTGAACATCGGTTAATGGAAAGGGGTAGTTTACCAGCAACATTTTATGTTGTAACAAGAGAAATGTTTCCATGACGAACGATAACTGCCGCACATTCAAACAGAATCAAATATATTTTTACATGCTTCCCTGAATTGTAGAGGACGGAAGGTCTGTTGATTTTGGAGAAGATCGGTTAAGAGAAAGGGGTAGTTTACCTGAAACATTTTATGATTTAACAAGAGTAAAGTACTTAATTTTTATAAATAAATTATCCTGATAAGAAGCTCATAGTAATCCACTGTAGAAACGTAGATGAAATATCTATAAATGAAGAATTTAGGTGAACGGGGTGGGGGAAATTTTCTATTATTAAAAATTATAGTTGAAGGTGTAGTGGAGAATTTTTTATGTGTACTACGTTATCGGCAACAAAGAAGTATTTTTTTGTTAAAATTGCTTCCCGGGCTCTTTAGCCGTAGTCCAATGTTTTCTGCAAAACCAGACTTTTCGGCAGTGCCATCGACTGCCATCATCGGTGAAAATCGAGTGCGAAAACGTGAGGTGGTATACGTTAGTGACCACAATACTGTGGTTAATGCTGAAGCAATAAGTAGAAAGACGTAGTTTCTATGGAAATATTTCATTTCGAATATGAATTTAAATATAAATCTTAGAACATGGAAGTCATGTATGGTTCTCCATACCGATATTTACCTCCATGTTCCTTAAGGAAATGGAAGTGTGGTGATGGCAAAAAAAATCATGTTCGAGATTATTGCAGATTCTGATTGTACTACACTCAAAACATGAAAAAAAGTCGTTTTTCGAAAAGTGTCTGTCTGTGTGTGTGTGTGTGTGTGTGTGTGTGTGTGTGTGTGTGTGTGTGTGTGTGTGTGTGTGTGTGTGTGTGTGTGTGTGTGTGTGTGTGTGTGTGTGTGTGTGTAGATTTTTTTCTATGGCAAACGATAACAGCCGCTAATTCAAACAAAATCAAATAATTTTTTGCATACAGCCCTGATATGTAGAGTACTCGCGACCTATTGTTTTTGGTGAAGATCGGTTGAGGGAAAGGGGTAGTTTACCAGCAACGGTTTTTTTTTTATCAAGGGTAATTTTGTTTGTTTGGCAAACGATAACAGCCGCAAATTCATACAGAATCAAATAATGTTTCGCATACAGCCCTAAATTATAGAGTTCTCAAGATCTGTTGTTTTTGGTAAAGATCAGTTAAGGGAAAGGGGTAGTTTACCGGCAACGTTTTATGTTTTAACAAGGGTATTTTCTATGAGAAACGATAACAGCCGCAAATTCAAACATAATCAAATAATGTTGTGCATACTGCCATGAATTGTTGAGTTCTCCAAGACCTTTTGTTTTTGGTGAAGATCGGTTAAGGGAGAGAGGTAGTTTACCGGCAACGTTTTATGTTTTAAAAGGGTATTTTCTATGGCAAACGATAAAAGCCGCAAATTCAAACAGAATCAAATAAGTTTTTGCATACAGCCCTGCTATCTTGAGTACTAAAGACCTATTATTTTTGGTGAAGATCGTTTAAGGGAAAGGGGTAGTTTACCAGCCAGGTTTTTTTGTTTTATCAAGGGTATTTTGTATGGCAAACGATAATAGCCGCAAATTCAAAAAAAATCATATAATATTTTGCATACAGCCCTGAATTGTAGAGTTCTCAAGACCTATCATTTTTGGTGAAGATCGGTCAAGGGAAAGGGGTAGTTTACCTGCTACAATTTTTTATCAAGGGTAATTTTACTTCCATATTCCTTAAGGAATGGAAGTATGGTGATGGCAAAAAAAATCGTGTTCGAGATTATTGCAGATTCTGATTCTACTACACTCAAAACATGAAAAAAAGTCGTTTTCCGAAAAGTGTCTGTGTGTGTGTCTGTCTGTCTGTCTATGTGTCTGTAGATTTTTTTCTATGGCAAACGATAACTGCCGCAAATTCAAACAGAATCAAATAATTTTTTGCATGCAGCCCTGATTTGCAGAGTACTCGCGACCTATTGTTTTTGGTGAAGATCGGTTGAGGGAAAGGGGTAGTTTACCTGCAACGGTTTTTTTTTAGCAAGGGTAATTTTGTTTGTTTGGCAAACGATAACAGCCGCAAATTCAAACAGGATGAAAGAATGTTTCGCATACAGCCCTGAATTGTAGAGTTCTCAAGATCTGTTGATTTTGGTGAAGATCGGTTAAGGGAAAGGGGTAGTTTACCTGTAACGTTTTATGTTTTAACAAGGGTATTTCCTATGGCAAACGATAACAGCCGCAAATTCACACAGAATCAAAAGATTATTTGCATACAGCCCTGAATTGTAGAGGTCTCAATGACTTTCGATTTTGGTGAAGATCGGTTAAGGGGAAGGGGTAGTTTACCTGCAACCTTTTACGTTTTAACAAGAGTAAAGTACTTGAAAATTTATTTAAACTTTTTGAAACAATGGTAATTGTTAAAAATAAAATAATTTTGTTGCCAGGCAATAAAATTATAATTTTTTCATTTTAATGTAATATAATATTTTTCATTTAATACAGCAATAAAAAGGCAGGTAAGACACAGCCTGGCTGTTTGGCTGAAAATGATTTTAAATATAAATCTTAGAATATGGAAGTCATGTATCGTTCTCCATACCGATATTTTCTATGGTAAACGATAACAGCCGCAAATTCAAACAGAATCAAATGATGTTTTGCATACAGCCCTGTATTGTAGAGTTCTCAATACCTATTGGTGTTGGTGAAGATCGGTTAAGGGAAAGGGGTAGTTTGTGAATTAACAAACTTCTAATAATTTACTAATAATATTACAATATAAATGTATTTATATTTGTTTTTAACAATACTACCTTTGTCAATAAACTTTAAATACATAAATAAGGTTATCTTACCCATAATAATAATTTATCAAGTCCCAGTGAGGGCGACAATTGTGCATACACAAACTTATAATCACTGTGAGGGCGGCAATTGTGAATACACTCACTCTTATCAATAATATTAGCACATATATTTAGTAAGGTATAGATAACAAATACCATAATTCGGTATTAATGATACTCACCAATTTCATTATTTGCCGGGCTCGTTTTCTTCCTTTATAACTTGTTTTCTACCTAAGGGGTACCAGGGTTCGGGTACAGGAAGATTTTGAAACACAGTTGACGACACAAATGATAACCAGATATTCTTGAAATTAACCATCAAATTTAATTCAATCTAAGGTAGTACACATACAACCATGCGGTCAAAATAGTGACGTCATATGATATGACACAAAACAAAATGGTGGCTAACTTTCCTATCTCTTTTGATTCTCTCTATTTCTTTATCTGTTGAATTAATATCAATGTACACTTTATAGCTGCAGCTTTAAATCATTTATTAATAGTTAATTAGTTACTGCACAAACCAATGCCTTCGGCTTATGTGTTATGGCCATACATTCACGCATTCATTCTCACACATTCAACTTCAGACCCGTACATTCTTTTTTATTATCGATTTGATATTAATGAGCTCATTAACTATAAAAATGACAAAAGGAACTTCTCTGCTTGTTAGGTGGTGGTGTCCATCCGTTGTTGGTGTGAGACTCCCATGGTGATGGTCGGTGTTCGCCTTTAATTCCGCTGAGTTTAATTAGATAGATGTGTGCACTGAATTTACATTCTTTATATATTTATACTGTAAACAAGATGAGCCTTTATTGCTCCACTACTGTTGGTAACATTTTTGTTAGTTGAATTAAAGTATTGTTAAAAAGTTATACACACAACGATACATCGCTGTGGCTCCTCTGAAGAATGGCGTTGGAATGAGAGCGAGGCAAGTGTAATTTCTTGCTTGTGTGTGTGTAGTTCTTACGTCATCCCGCTTTGTCTTGCTGGACAACGCCTCGTTGCACACATTGTACTCAGTGCGTCATTGTTCTTAGCGATGACGGACTAGTGTTATAGCCCAATCATAATGCATATTGTGGTACTTCGTCATAAACACCGCCATGGTAGATTTTGCTGTTTTCACGTCCACCGGAGACCTTGGTGTTTTACTCTGGCCGAATTTACGTTGTTCCGTTTTCCAGAGGGACAATGTACCTAACCATTCTGTATGTTTAAAAAATACATAATAAAACAATGAAAATACCCATAATTCCCATAATTCTGGTACTGGGTCAGTCTGTACTGTTACAAGTTTACCAGCAACGTTTTATGTTTTAAAAGGGTATTTTTTATGGCAAACGATAAGAGCCGGAAATTCAAACAGAATCAAATACATTTTTGCATACAGCCCTGTTTTGTTGAGTACTAAAGACCTATTGTTTTTGGTGAAGATCAGTTAAGGGAGAGGGGTAGTTTACCTGACAAGTTTTTTGTTTTATCAAGGGTATTTTATATGGCAAACGATAACAGCCGCAAATTCAAACAGAATAACATAATATTTTGCATACAACTCTGAAATGTAGAGTTCTCAAGACCTGTTGGTTTTGGTGAAGATCGGTTAAGGGAATAGGGTTGTTTACCAGCAACATTTTATGTTTTATCAAGGGTAATTTTTTTTTGACAAACGATAACTGCCGTACAATAAAACAGAATCAACTACTCTTCTGCATAATTTTTTGAATTATACGGAACTCAAGGTCTGTTGATTTTGTTGAAGATCGGTTAAGGGAAAGGGGTATTTTACCTGTAACGTTTTATGTTTTAACTAGGGTATTTTTTCTATGACGAACGATAACTGCCCTAAATTCAAAGAAAATCAACTAATGTTTTGCATACAGCCCTGAATTGTAGAGTTCTCAAGACCTATTGTTATTGGTGAAGATCGGTTAATGGAATAGGGTAGTTTACCAGCAACGTTTTATGTTTTATCAAGCGTGTTTTTTATGGCAAACTATAACAGCCGCAATTTCAAACAGAATCAAATAATTGTTTGCATACAGGCCTAAATTGTAGAGTACCCAAGACCTGACGTTTTTGGTGAAGATCGGTTAAGGGGAAGGGGTAGTTTACTAGCAACGATTTTTTATAAAGGGTAATTTTTTTCTATTGTAAACGATAACAGCCGCAAATTCAAACAGAATCAAATGATGTTTTGCATACAGCCCTGTATTATAGAGTTCTCAATACCTATTGGTGCTGGTGAAGATCGGTTAAGGGAAAGGGGTAGCTCACCAGCAACATTTTATGTTTTAACAAGGGTAATTTTTTATATGACGAACGATAACTGCTGTAAATTCAAACAGAATCAACTAGGTTTTTGCATACCTTTTTGAACTAAAGAGAACTCAAGGTCTGTTGATTTTGTTGAAGATCAGTTAAGGGAAGGGGTAGTTTATCAGCAACGTTTTATGTTTTAAAAAGGGTAATTTTTATTATGACGAACGATAACTGCCGAAAATTCAATGAGAATCAAATAATTTTTTGCACCCTTTCCTCAGTTGCAGAGAGCTCAAGGTCTATTGATTTTGGTGAACATCGGTTAATGGAAAGGGGTAGTTTACCAGCAACATTTTATGTTGTAACAAGAGAAATGTTTCCATGACGAACGATAACTGCCGCACATTCAAACAGAATCAAATATATTTTTACATGCTTCCCTGAATTGTAGAGGACGGAAGGTCTGTTGATTTTGGAGAAGATCGGTTAAGAGAAAGGGGTAGTTTACCTGAAAGATTTTATGATTTAACAAGAGTAAAGTACTTAATTTTTATAAATAAATTATCCTGATAAGAAGCTCATAGTAATCCACTGTAGAAACGTAGATGAAATATCTATAAATGAAGAATTTAGGTGAACGGGGTGGGGAAATTTTCTATTATTAAAAATTATAGTTGAAGGTGTAGTGGAGAATTTTTTATGTGTACTACGTTATCGGCAACAAAGAAGTATTTTTTTGTTAAAATTGCTTCCCGGGCTCTTTAGCCGTAGTCCAATGTTTTCTGCAAAACCAGACTTTTCGGCAGTGCCATCGACTGCCATCATCGGTGAAAATCGAGTGCGAAAACGTGAGGTGGTATACGTTAGTGACCACAATACTGTGGTTAATGCTGAAGCAATAAGTAGAAAGACGTAGTTTCTATGGAAATATTTCATTTCGAATATGAATTTAAATATAAATCTTAGAACATGGAAGTCATGTATGGTTCTCCATACCGATATTTACCTCCATGTTCCTTAAGGAAATGGAAGTGTGGTGATGGCAAAAAAAATCGTGTTCGAGATTATTGCAGATTCTGATTGTACTACACTCAAAACATGAAAAAAAGTCGTTTTTCGAAAAGTGTCTCTGTGTGTGTGTGTGTGTGTGTGTGTGTGTGTGTGTGTGTGTGTGTGTGTGTGTGTGTGTGTGTGTGTGTGTGTGTGTGTGTGTGTGTGTGTGTGTAGATTTTTTTCTATGGCAAACGATAACAGCCGCTAATTCAAACAAAATCAAATAATTTTTTGCATACAGCCCTGATATGTAGAGTACTCGCGACCTATTGTTTTTGGTGAAGATCGGTTGAGGGAAAGGGGTAGTTTACCAGCAATGGTTTTTTTTTTATCAAGGGTAATTTTGTTTGTTTGGCAAACGATAACAGCCGCAAATTCATACAGAATCAAATAATGTTTCGCATACAGCCCTAAATTATAGAGTTCTCAAGATCTGTTGTTTTTGGTAAAGATCAGTTAAGGGAAAGGGGTAGTTTACCGGCAACGTTTTGTGTTTTAACAAGGGTATTTTCTATGAGAAACGATAACAGCCGCAAATTCAAACATAATCAAATAATGTTGTGCATACTGCCATGAATTGTTGAGTTCTCCAAGACCTTTTGTTTTTGGTGAAGATCGGTTAAGGGAGAGAGGTAGTTTACCGGCAACGTTTTATGTTTTAAAAGGGTATTTTCTATGGCAAACGATAAAAGCCGCAAATTCAAACAGAATCAAATAAGTTTTTGCATACAGCCCTGCTATCTTGAGTACTAAAGACCTATTATTTTTGGTGAAGATCGTTTAAGGGAAAGGGGTAGTTTACCAGCCAGGTTTTTTTGTTTTATCAAGGGTATTTTGTATGGCAAACGATAATAGCCGCAAATTCAAAAAAAATCATATAATATTTTGCATACAGCCCTGAATTGTAGAGTTCTCAAGACCTATCGTTTTTGGTGAAGATCGGTTAAGGGAAAGGGGTAGTTTACCTGCAACGATTTTTTATCAAGGGTAATTTTACTTCCATATTCCTTAAGGAATGGAAGTATGGTGATGGCAAAAAAAATCGTGTTCGAGATTATTGCAGATTCTGATTCTACTACACTCAAAACATGAAAAAAAGTCGTTTTCCGAAAAGTGTCTGTGTGTCTATCTGTCTGTCTGTCTGTGTGTCTGTAGATTTTTTTCTATGGCAAACGATAACTGCCGCAAATTCAAACAGAATCAAATAATGTTTTGCATACAGCCCTGATTTGCAGAGTACTCGCGACCTATTGTTTTTGGTGAAGATCGGTTGAGGGAAAGGGGTAGTTTACCTGCAACGGTTTTTTTTTAGCAAGGGTAATTTTGTTTGTTTGGCAAACGATAACAGCCGCAAATTCAAACAGAATCAAATAATGTTTCGCATACAGCCCTGAATTATAGAGTTCTCAAGATCTGTTGATTTTGGTGAAGATCGGTTAAGGGAAAGGGGTAGTTTACCTGTAACGTTTTATGTTTTAACAAGGGTATTTCCTATGGCAAACGATAACAGCCGCAAATTCAAACAGAATCAAAAGATTATTTGCATACATCCCTAAATTGTAGAGTTCTCAAGACCTATTGTTTTTGGTGAAGATCGGTTGAGGGAAAGGGGTAGTTTACCTGCAACGTTTTTTTAACAAGGGTATTTTTTATGGCAAACGATAACAGCCGCAAATTCAAACAGAATCAAACAATGTTTTGCATACAGCCCTGATTTGTAGAGTATTCAAGACCTATTGTTTTTGGTGAAGATCGGTTAAGGGGAAGGGGTAGTTTACCGTCAACGTTTTTTTATCAAGCGTATTTTCTTTGGAAAACGATAACAGCCGCAAATTCAAACAGAATCAAACAATTTTTTGCATACGTCCCTGAATTGTAGAGGTCTCAATGACGTTCGATTTTGGTGAAGATCGGTTAAGTGGAAGGGGTAGTTTACCTGCAACCTTTTACGTTTTATTTTATATGGCAAACGATAACAGCCGCAAATTCAAACAGAATCAAATAATGTTTTGCATACAGCCCTGATTTGTAGAGTACTCAAGACCTATTGTTTTTGGTGAAGATCGGTTAAGGGGAAGGGGTAGTTTACCTGCAACGTTTTTTTATCAAGCGTATTTTCTATGGCAAACGATAACAGCCGCAAATTCAAACAGAATGAAATAATTTTTTGCTTACGTCCCTGAATTGTAGAGGTCTCAATGACTTTCGATTTTGGTGAAGATCGGTTAAGGGGAAGGGGTAGTTTACTTGCAACCTTTTACGTTTTAGCAAGAGTAAAGTACTTGAAAATTTATTTAAACTTTTTGAAACAATGGTAATTGTTAAAAATAAAATAATTTTGTTGCCAGGCAATAAAATTATAATTTTTTCATTTTAATGTAATATAATATTTTTCATTTAATACAGCAATAAAAAGGCAGGTAAGACACAGCCTGGCTGTTTGGCTGAAAATGATTTTAAATATAAATCTTAGAATATGGAAGTCATGTATGGTTCTCCATACCGATATTTACTTCCATATTCCTTAAGGAATGGAAGTATGGTGATGGCAAAATATCGGTATGGAGAACCATACATGACTTCCATATTCTAAGATTTATATTTAAATCTTAATATCGCCTGCCAAGCGCGATATATTTTCTCTTATACATGATGTACATTAAAATGAAAAAATTTTAATTTTATTGCCTGGCAACAAAATTATTTTATTTTTAACAATTACCATTGTTTCAAAAAGTTTAAATAAATTTTCAAGTACTTTACTCTTGTTAAAACGTATAAGGTTGCAGGTAAACTACCCCTTCCCCTTAACCGATCTTCACCAAAATCGAAAGTCATTGAGACCTCTACAATTCAGGGACGTATGCAAAAAATTATTTGATTCTGTTTGAATTTGCGGCTGTTATCGTTTGCCATAGAAAATACGCTTGATAAAAAAACGTTGCAGGTAAACTACCCCTTCCCCTTAACCGATCTTCACCAAAAACAATAGGTCTTGAGTACTCTACAAATCAGGTCTGTATCCAAAACATTATTTGATTCTGTTTGAATTTGCGGCTGTTATCGTTTGCCAAAAAAAAAAAATTTCCCTTGATAAAAAAAACCGTTGCAGGTAAACTACCCCTTCCCCTCAACCGATCTTCACCAAAAACAATAGGTCGCGAGTACTCTACAAATCAGGGCTGTCTGCAAAAAATTATTTGATTCTGTTTGAATTTGCGGCAGTTGTCGTTTGCCATAGAAAATACGCATGATAAAAAACGTTGCTGGTAAACTACCCCATCCCCTCAACCGATCTTCACCAAAAACAATAGGTCTTGAGTACTCTACAAATCAGGGCTGTATGCAGAAAATTATTTGATTCTGTTTGAATTTGCGGCTGTTATCGTTTGCCATAGACAATACCCTTGTTAAAAAAACGTTGTAGGTAAACTACCCCTTTCCCTTAACCGATCTTCACCAAAAACAAAAGGTATTGAGAACTCTACAATTTAGGGCTGTATGCAAATAATCTTTTCATTCTGTTTGAATTTGCGGCTGTTATCGTTTGCCATAGGAAATACCCTTGTTAAAACATAAAACGTTACAGGTAAACTACCCCTTTCCCTTAACCGATCTTCACCAAAAACAATAGGTCTTGAGAACTCTACAATTCAGGGCTGTATGCGAAACATTATTTGATTCTGTTTGAATTTGCGGCTGTTATCGTTTGCCAAACAAACAAAATTACCCTTGCTAAAACAAAACCGTTGCAGGTAAACTACCCCTTTCCCTCAACCGATCTTCACCAAAAACAATAGGTCGCGAGAACTCTGCAAAACCGGGCTGTATGCAAAAAATTATTTGATTCTGTTTGAATTTGCGGCAGTTATCGTTTGCCATAGAAAAAAAATCTACAGACAGACAGACAGACAGACACACAGACACTTTTCGGAAAACGACTTTTTTTCATGTTTTGAGTGTAGTAGAATCAGAATCTGCAATAATCTCGAACACGATTTTTTTTGCCATCACCATACTTCCATTCCTTAAGGAATATGGAAGTAAAAAAATCGTGTTCGAGATTATTGCAGATTCTGATTCTACTACACTCAAAACATGAAAAAAAGTCGTTTTCCGAAAAGTGTCTGTGTGTGTGTCTGTCTGTCTGTCTGTCTGTGTGTCTGTCTGTAGATTTTTTTCTATGGCAAACGATAACTGCCGCAAATTCAAACAGAATCAAATAATTTTTTGCATGCAGCCCTGATTTGCAGAGTACTCACGACCTATTGTTTTTGGTGAAGATCGGTTGAGGGAAAGGGGTAGTTTACCTGCAACGGTTTTTTTTCAGCAAGGGTAATTTTGTTTGTTTGGCAAACGATAACAGCCGCAAATTCAAACAGAATCAAATAATGTTTCGCATACAGCCTTGAATTTTAGAGTTCTCAAGATCTGCTGTTTTTGGTGAAGATCGGTTAAGGGAAAGGGGTAGTTTACCTGTAACGTTTTATGTTTTAACAAGGGTATTTCCTATGGCAAACGATAACAGCCGCAAATTCGAACAGAATCAAAAGATTATTTGCATACAACCCTGAATTGTAGATTTCTCAAGACCTATTGTTTTTGGTGAAGTTCGGTTGAGGGAAAGGGGTAGTTTACCTGCAACGTTTTTTTAACAAGGGTATTTTCTATGGCAAACGATAACAGCCGCAAATTCAAACAGAATCAAATAATGTTTTGCATACAGCCCTGATTTGTAGAGTACTCAAGACCTATTGTTTTGGGTGAAGATCGGTTAAGGGAAAGGGGTAGTTTACCTGTAACGTTTTATGTTTTAACAAGGGTATTTCCTATGGCAAACGATAACAGCCGCAAATTCAAACAGAATCTAAAGATTATTTGCATACAGCCCTAAATTGTAGAGTTCTCAAGACCTATTGTTTTTGGTGAAGATCGGTTGAGGGAAAGGGGTAGTTTACCTGCAACGTTTTTTTAACAAGGGTATTTTTTTTCTATGGCAAACGATAACTGCCGCAAATTCAAACAGAATCAAATAACTTTTTGCATACAGCCCTGATTTGTAGAGTACTCACGACCTATTGTTTTTGGTGAAGATCGGTTGAGGGAAAGGGGTAGTTTACCTGCAACGGTTTTTTTTTATCAAGGGAAATTTTTTTTTTTTGCCAAACGATAACAGCCGCAATTCAAACTGAATCAAATAATGTTTCGCATACAGCCCTGAATTGTAGAGTTCTCAAGACCTATTGGTTTTTGGTGACGATCGGTTAAGGGAAAGGGGTAGTTTACCTGTAACGTTTTATGTTCTAACAAGTGTATTTCCTATGGCAAACGATAACAGCCGCAAATTCAAACAGAATCAAAAGATTATTTGTATACAGCCCTAAATTGTAGAGTTCTGAAGACCTATTGTTTTTGGTTAAGATCGGTTAAGGGAAAGGGGTAGTTTACCTACAACGTTTTTTTAACAAGGTTATTTTCTATGGCAAACGATAACAGCCGCAAATTCAAACATAATCAAATAATTTTCTGCATACAGCCCTGGTTTGTAGAGTACTCAAGACGTACTGTTTTTGGTTAAGATCGGTTAAGGGATAGGGGTAGTTTACCTACAACGTTCTTTTAACAAGTTTATTTTCTATGGCAAACGATAACAGCCGCAAATTCAAACATAATCAAATAATTTTCTGCATACAGCCCTGGCTTGGTGAGTACTCAAGACCTATTGTTTTTGTTGAAGATCGGTTGAGGGGAAGGGGTAGTTTACCTGCAACGTTTGTTATAAAGCGTATTTTCTATGGCAAACGATAACTGCCGCAAATTCAAACAGAATCAAATAATTTTTTGCATACATAAGTGAATTGTAGAGGACTCAAGGCCATTAGATTTTGGTGAAGATCGGTTAATGGGAAGGGGTAGTTTACCAGCAACATTTTACGTTTTAAGAAGAGTAAAGTACTTGAAAATTCATTTAAAATTTTCAAACAATGGTAATTGTTAAAAATAAAATAATTTTGTTGCCAGGCAATAAAATTATAATTTTTTCATTTTAATGTAAATTATGTATATATTACAAAATATATCGTGCTTGGCAGGCAAGCATATTTCAGATTATAAGTCTTAGAATATGGAAGTCATGTATGGTTCTCCATACCGATATTTTTCTATGGTAAACGATATCAGCCGCAAATTCAAACAGAATCAAATGATGTTTTGCATACAGCCCTGTATTGTAGAGTTCTCAATACCTATTGGTGTTGGTGAAGATCGGTTAAGGGAAAGGGGTAGTTTACCTGCAACGTTTTATGTTTTAAAAGGGTATTTTCTATGGCAAACGATAACAGCCGCAAGTTCAAAAAAAATCATATAATATTTTGCATACAGCCCTGAATTGTAGAGTTCTCAAGACCTATCGTTTTTGGTGAAGATCGGTTAAGGGAAAGGGGTAGTTTACCAGCAACGTTTTTTTATCAAGCGTAATATTTCTTCTATGGCAAACGATAACAGCCGCAAATTCAAACAGAATCAAATAATGTTTTGCATACAGCTCTGACTTGTAGAGGACTGATGGCCTGTTGATTTTGGTGAAGATCGGTTTAGAGAAAGGGGTAGTTTACCTGCAACGTTTTATGTTTTAACAAGGGCAATTTTTTCTATGACGAACAATGACTGCCGTAAATTAAAATAAAATCAAATATTTTTTTGCATACCTTCCTAAATTGTAGAGAGATCAAGGCCTGTTGATTTTGGTGAAGATCGGTAAAGGGAAAGGGGTAGTTTATCTGAAACATGTTATGTTGTAAGAAGAGAAATGTTTTCATGACGAACGATAACTGTCGCAAATTGAAACAGAATCAAATATTTTTTTACATGCATCCCTGCATTGTAGAGGATTGAAGGTCTATTGATTTTGGTGAAGATCGGTTTAGAGAAACGGGTATTTTACCTGCAAAGTTTTATGTTTAACAAGAGTAAAGTACTTAATTTTGATAAATAAAGTATCTTGATAAGAAGCTCATAATAATCCACTGTAGAAACGTAGATGAAATATCTATAAATGAAGAGGTTAGGTGAACGGGGCCTATAAATGAAAATTATAGTTGAAGGGGGAGGGCAGAATTTTGTATGTGTACTACGTTGTCGGTAACAAAGAAGTAGTTCTTTGTTAAAATTCCTTCCCGGGCTGTTTAGCCGTAGTCCAATGTTTTCTGCAAAACCAAACTTTTCGGCAGTGCCATCGACTTTCATCTCAGTGCAAATCGAGTGAAAACGTGAGGTGGTATACGTTAGTGACCACAGTACTGTGGTTTAAGGCTGAAGCAATAAGTAGAAAGAAGTGGTTTCTATGGAAATATTTCATATCGAATATGATTTTAAATATAAATCTTAGAACATGGAAGTCCTGTATGGTTCTCCATACCGATATTTTCATGTTTTGAGTGTAGTACAATCAGAATCTGCAATAATCTCGGACACGATTTTTTTTGCCATCACCATACTTCCATTTCCTTAAAGAACATGGAAGTAAATATCGGTATGGAGAACCATACATGACTTCCATATTCTAAGATTTATATTTAAATCTTAATATCGCCTGCCAAGCGCGATATATTTTTTCTTATACATGATTTACATTAAAATGAAAAAATTTTAATTTTATTGCTTGGCAATAAACCAACCATTGTTTGAAAAAGTTTAAATAAATTTTCAAGTACTTTACTCTTGTTAAAACGTAAAAGGTCGCAGGTAAACTACCCCTTCCCCTTAACCGATCTTCACCAAAATCTAAAGTCCTTGAGACCTCTACAATTGAGGGACGTATGCAAAAAATTGTTTGATTCTGTTTCAATTTGCGGCTGTTATCGTTTGCCATAGAAAAAACGCTTGATAAAAAACGTTGCAGGTAAACTACCCCTTCCCCTCAACTGATCTTCACCACAAACAATAGGTCTTGAGAACTCTAAAATTTAGGGCTGTATGCAAATAATCTTTTGATTCTGTTTGAATTTGCGGCTGTTATCGTTTGCCATAGGAAATACCCTTGTTAAAACATAAAACGTTACAAGTAAACTACCCCTTTCCCTTAACCGATCTTCACCAAAAACAAAAGGTCTTGAGAACTCTACAATTCAGGTCTGTATACGAAACATTATTTAAGTCTGTTTGAATTTGCGGCTGTTATTGTTTGCCAAAAAAAATTTCCCTTGATAAAAAAAACCGTGCGGGTAAACTACCCCTTCCCCTCAACCGATCTTCACCAAAAACAAAAGGTTGCGAGTACTCTACAAATCAGGGCTGTATGCAAAAAATTATTTGATTCTGTTTGAATTTGCGGCAGTTATCGTTTGCCATAGAAAATACGCTTGATAAAAAACGTTGCAGGTAAACTACCCCTTCCCCTCAACTGATCATCACCAAAAAGAAAAGGTCTTGAGTACTCTACAAATCAGGGCTGTATGCAGAAAATTATTTGATTCTGTTTGAATTTGCGGCTGTTATCGTTTGCCATAGAAAATACCCTTGTTAAAAAAACGTTGTAGGTAAACTACCCCTTTCCCTTAACCGATCTTCACCAAAAACAATAGGTCTTGAGAACTCTACAATTTAGGGCTGTATGCAAATAATCTTTTGATTCTGTTTGAATTTGCGGCTGTTATCGTTTGCCAAAAAAAAAATTTCCCTTGATAAAAAAAAACCGTTGCAGGTAAACTACCCCTTTCCCTCAACCGATCTTCACCAAAAACAACACGTCTTGAGAACTCTACACTTCAGGGCTGTATGCGAAACATTATTTGATTCTGTTTGAATTTGCGGCAGTTATCGTTTGCCATAGAAAAAAAATCTACAGACAGACAGACACGCACACAGACAGACACACACACAGACACTTTTCGGAAAACGACTTTTTTTCATGTTTTGAGTGTAGTACAATCATATTCTGCAATAATCTCGAACACGATTTTTTTTGCCATCACCATACTTCCATTTCCTTAAGGAACATGGAAGTAATATCGGTATGGAGAACCATACATGACTTCCATATTCTAAGATTTATATTTAAAATCATTTTCAGCCAAACAGCCAGGCTGTGTCTTACCTGCCTTTTTATTGCTATATTAAATGAAAAATATTATATTACATTAAAATGAAAAAATTATAATTTTATTGCCTGGCAACAAAATTATTTTATTTTTAACAATTACCATTGTTTGAAAAAGTTTAAATAAATTTTCAAGTACTTACTCTTGTTAAAACGTAAAAGGTTGCAGGTAAACTACCCCTACCCCTTAACCGATCTTCACCAAAATCGAAAGTCATTGAGACCTCTACAATTCAAAGACGTATGCAAAAAATTATTTGATTTTGTTTCAATTTGCGGCTGTTATCGTTTGCCATAGAAAACACGCTTGATAAAGAACGTTGCAGGTAAACTACCCCTTCCCCTCAACCGATCTTCACCAAAAACAATAGGTCTTGAGTACTCTACAAATCAGGGCTGTATGCAAAACATTATTTGATTCTGCTTGAATTTACGGCTGTTATCGTTTGCCATAGAAAATACCCTTGTTAAAAAAACGTTACAGGTAAAATACCCCTTTCCCTCAACCGATCTTCACCAAAAACAATAGGTCTTGAGAACTCTACAACTTAGGGCTGTTTGCAAATAATCGTTTGATTCTGTTTGAATTTGCGGCTGTTATCGTTTGCCATAGGAAATACCCTTGTTAAAACATAAAACGTTACAGGTAAACTACCCCTTTCCCTTAACCGATCTTCACCAAAAACAATAGATCTTGAGAACTCTACAATTCAGGGCTGTATGCGAAATATTATTTGATTCTGTTTGAATTTGCGACTGTTATCGTTTGCCAAAAAAAAAAATTTCCATTGATAAAAAAAAACTGTTGCAGGTAAACTACCCCTTTCCCTCAACCGATCTTCACCAAAAACAATAGGTCTTGAGTACTCTACAAATCAGGGCTGTATGCAAAAAATTATTTGATTCTGTTTGAATTTGCGGCAGTTATCGTTTGCCATAGAAAAAAATCTACAGACAGACACACAGACAGACAGACAGACAGACAGACAGACACTTTTCGGAAAACGACTTTTTTTCATGTTTTGAGTGTAGTAGAATCAGAATCTGCAATAATCTCGAACACGATTTTTTTTGCCATCACCATACTTCCATTCCTTAAGGAATATGGAAGTAAAATATCGGTATGGAGAACCATACATGACTTCCATATTCTAAGATTTATATTTAAAATCATTTTCAGCCAAACAACCAGGCTGTGTCTTACCTGCCTTTTTATTGCTGTATTAAATGAAAAATATTATATTACATTAAAATGAAAAAATTATAATTTTATTGCCTGGCAACAAAATTATTTTATTTTTAACAATTACCATTGTTTCAAAAAGTTTAAATAAATTTTCAAGTACTTTACTCTTGTTAAAACGTAAAAGGTTGCAGGTAAACTACCCCTTCCCCTTAACCGATCTTCACCAAAATCGAAAGTCATTGAGACCTCTACAATTCAGGGACGTATGCAAAAAATTATTTCATTCTGTTTGAATTTGCGGCTGTTATCGTTTGCCATAGAAAATACGCTTGATAAAAAAACGTTGCAGGTAAACTACCCCTTCCCCCTAACCGATATTCACCAAAAACAATAGGTCTTGAGTACTCTACAAATCAGGACTGTATGCAAAACATTATTTGATTCTGTTTGAATTTGCGGCTGTTATCGTTTGCCATATAAAATACCCTTGTTAAAAAAACGTTGCAGGTAAACTACCCCTTTCCCTCAACCGATCTTCACCAAAAACAATAGGTCTTGAGAAATCTACAATTCAGGGCTGCTTGCGAAACATTATTTGATTCTGTTTGAATTTGCGGCTGTTATCGTTTGCCAAAAAAAAAAAAAATTTCCCTTGATAAAAAAAACCGTTGCAGGTAAACTACCCCTTCCCCTCAACCGATCTTCACCAAAAACAATAGGTCGCGAGTACTCTACAAATCAGGGCTGTATGCAAAAAATTATTTGATTCTGTTTGAATTTGCGGCAGTTGTCGTTTGCCATAGAAAATACGCATGATAAAAAACGTTGCTGGTAAACTACCCCTTCCCCTCAACCGATCTTCACCAAAAACAATAGGTCTTGAGTACTCTACAAATCAGGGCTGTATGCAGAAAATTATTTGATTCTGTTTGAATTTGCGGCTGTTATCGTTTGCCATAGAAAATACCCTTGTTAAAAAAACGTTGTAGGTAAACTACCCCTTTCCCTTAACCGATCTTCACCAAAAACAAAAGGTATTGAGAACTCTACAATTTAGGGCTGTATGCAAATAATCTTTTCATTCTGTTTGAATTTGCGGCTGTTATCGTGTGCCATAGGAAATACCCTTGTTAAAACATAAAACGTTACAGGTAAACTACCCCTTTCCCTTAACCGATCTTCACCAAAAACAATAGGTCTTGAGAACTCTACAATTCAGGGCTGTATGCGAAACATTATTTGATTCTGTTTGAATTTGCGGCTGTTATCGTTTGCCAAACAAACAAAATTTCCCTTGCTAAAAAAAAACCGTTGCAGGTAAACTACCCCTTTCCCTCAACCGATCTTCACCAAAAACAATAGGTCGCGAGAACTCTGCAAAACCGGGCTGTATGCAAAAAATTATTTGATTCTGTTTGAATTTGCGGCAGTTATCGTTTGCCATAGAAAAAAAATCTACAGACACACAGACAGACAGACAGACAGACACACAGACACTTTTCGGAAAACGACTTTTTTTCATGTTTTGAGTGTAGTAGAATCAGAATCTGCAATAATCTCGAACACGATTTTTTTTGCCATCACCATACTTCCATTCCTTAAGGAATATGGAAGTAAAATTAACCTTATCACATAAAACATTGCAGGTAAACTACCCCTTTCCCTTAACCGATCTTCAACAAAATCAACAAACCTTGAGTTATCTATAATTGAGGAAGGTATGCACAAAATTATTTGATTCTGTTTAAATGTGCGGCAGTTATCGTTCGTCATAGAAACAATTACTATTGTTAAAACATAAAATTTGGCAGGTAAACTACCCCTTTCCCTTAACCGATCTTCACCAAAAACAATAGGTCTTGAGAACTATATAATTCACGGCAGTATGCAAAACATTATTTGATTATGTTTGAATTTGCGGCTGTTATCGTTTGCCATAGAAAATACCCTTGTTAAAACATAAAACGTTGCAGATAAACTACCCCTTCCCCTCAAACCGATCTTCACCAAAAACAATAGGTCTTGAGAACTCTACAATTTAGGGCTGTATGCAAATAATCTTTTGATTCTGTTTGAATTTGCGGCTGTTATCGTTTGCCATAGGAAATACCCTTGTTAAAACATAAAACGTTACAGGTAAACTACCCCTTTCCCTTAACCGATCTTCACCAAAAACAATAGGTCTTGAGTACTCTACAAATCGGGGCTGTATGCAAAACATTATTTGATTCTGTTTGAATTTGCGGCTGTTATCGTTTGCCATATAAAATACCCTTGTTAAAAAAACGTTGCAGGTAAACTACCCCTTTCCCTCAACCGAACTTCACCAAAAACAATAGGTCTTGAGAACTCTACAATTTAGGGCTGTATGCAAATAATCTTTTGATTCTGTTTGAATTTGCGGCTGTTATCGTTTGCCATAGGAAATACCCTTGTTAAAACATAAAACGTTACAGGTAAACTACCCCTTTCCCTTAACCGATCTTCACCAAAATCAACAGATCTTGAGAACTCTACAATTCAGGGCTGTATGCGAAACATTATTTGATTCTGTTTGAATTTGCGGCTGTTATCGTTTGCCAAACAAACAAAAATACCCTTGCTAAAAAAAAACCGTTGCAGGTAAACTACCCCTTTCCCTCAACCGATCTTCACCAAAAACAATAGGTCGCGAATACTCTCCAAATCAGGGCTGCATGCAAAAAATTATTTGATTCTGTTTGAATTTGCGGCAGTTATCGTTTGCCATAGAAAAAAAATCTACAGACATACAGATAGACAGACAGACACTTTTCGGAAAACGACTTTTTTTCATGTTTTGAGTGTAGTAGAATCAGAATCTGCAATAATCTCGAACACGATTTTTTTTGCCATCACCATACTTCCATTCCTTAAGGAATATGGAAGTAAAAAATTCTCCCCTCCCCAATCAACAATAATTTTCATTAATAGAAAATTACCCCCACCCCGTTCACGTAACCTCTTCATTTATAGATATTTCATCTACGTTTCTACAGTGGATTATTTTGAGTTTCTTATTAGGATACATTATTTATCAAAATTAAGTACTTTACTCTTGTTAAAATATAAAACGTTGCAGGTAAACTACCCCTTTCTCTTAACCGATCTTCAACAAAATCAACAGACCTTGAGTTCTCTTTAATTCAAAAAGGTATGCAAAAACGTAGTCGATTCTGTTTGAATTTGCGGCAGTTATCGTTCGTCATATAAAAATTTACCCTCGTTAAAACATAAAATGTTGCAGGTAAACTACCCCTTTCCCTTAACCGATCTTCACCAAAAACAATACGTCTTGAGTACTCTACAATTCAGGGCTGTATGCAAAAAATTATTTGATTCTGTTTGAATTTGCGGCTCTTATCGTTTGCCATAAGAAATACCCATTTAAAATATAAAACGTTGCAGGTAAACTACCCCTTTCCCTTAACCGATCTTCAACAAAATCAACAGACCTTGAGCTCTGTACAATTCAAAAAGGTATGCAAAAGAGTAGTTGATTCTGTTTCAATTTACGTCAGTTATCATTCGTCATAGAAAAAATTACCCTTGTTAAAACATAAAATGTTGCTGGTAAACTACCCTATTCCCTTAACCGATCTTCACCAAAACCAAAAGGTCTTGAGAACAATACACTTCAGAGCTGTATGCAAAACATTATTTGTTTCTGTTTGAATTTGCGGCTGTTATCGTTTGCCAAACAAAAATATCGGTATGGAGAACCATACATGACTTCCATATTCTAAGATTTATATTTAAAATCATTTTCGAAATGAAATATTACCATAGAAACTACTTCTTTCTACTTACTGCTTCAGCCTTAACCACAGTACTGTGGTCACTAACGTATACCACCTCACGTTATCGCACTCGATTTTCACTGATGATGGAAGTCGATGGCATTGCCGAAACGTCTGGTTTTGTAGAAAACATTGTACTACGGCCAAATATTCCGGGAAGGAATTTTAACAAAAACTACTTCTTTGTTGCCGATAACGTTGTACACATATATATAAAAAATATGCATAAAATTAATGGCTTGTATAAGTTAATGATTGATCTCCATTAAGTAGTGCTCAAGTTTCCAAAGTTTTAATATTATGATGTCCATAATTAAAACATCAGAGCAGGTTTAGTGTGAATGAGGGTACACTGTGGACAAAAATTTTCAACATTTCCTATTGAGTGTTGCATAGAGTAAAGCTGCGAATCTACAGTGTATGTTTCACAGAACAAACACGCGAAAAAGAAGGAGCGCTCCGAAGTCACTCATGGACCCTCAGCATCTTGCAGAGGGTTGATTCCCTAAAGACGAAAAGTCTGTCTATGAATCGTTCCTCTGTAAACACGTGCAGTTACACTGCGCAGCGATCCAAAGGAAGCAAATTGATGTCCATTTTTTTGGCTTGCACGCGTTATGTTGGTGTGGGTTTCGGCACTTTCCATTTAAAAAGCGTGCAAATGTAAGAAAATAAACATGAGTGAGGCCAGAAATAACGTGAATTGTGTGTGTGTGTGTGTGTGTGTGTGTGTATGTGTGAGTGTCTTACCTGCCTTTTTATTGCTGTAGGCATAATAATAAAATGGAAACGTAAACATTACATAACTGAGATATGCTTACCTGCCACGAACGATATATTATTTTATACCTGGAGGAGTTCAGTGACATACACACGTACAGAAAATTATATATATAAAGATATTAACTCATACATAATTTACATTAAAATGAAAAAATTATAATTTTATTCCCTGGGAACTAAATTATTTTATTTTTAACAATTACCTTTGTTTGAAAAAGTTTAAATGAATTTTCAAGTACTTTACTGTTGTTAAAACGTAAAAGGTTGCAGGTAAACTACCCCTTCCCCTTAACCGATCTTCACCAAAATGAAAAGTCCTTGAGGTCTCTACAATTCAGGGATGTATGCAAAAAATTATTTGATTCTGTTTGAATTTGCGGCTGTTATCATTTGCCATAGAAAATACGCTTGATAAAAAAACGTTGCTGGTAAACTACCCCTTCCCCTTAACCGATCTTCACCAAAAACAATAGGTCTTGAGTACTCTACAAATCAGGGCTGTATGCAAAACATTATTTGATTCTGTTTGAATTTGCGGCTGTTATCGTTTGCCATAGAAAATACCCTTGATAAAACAAAAAACATGGCTGGTAAACTACCCCTTTCCCTTAAACGATCTTCACCAAAAACAATAGGTCTTTAGTACTCAAGAAATCAGGGCTGTATGCAAAAACTTATTTGATTCCGTTAGAATTTGCGGTTATCGTTTACTATAGAAAAAAATTACCCTTGATAAAAAACCGGTTCAGGTAAACTACCCCCTTCCCTTAACCGATCTTCACCAAAAACGACATGTCTTAAGTACTCTACAATTCAGGTTTGCATGCAAAGAATTATTTGATTTAGTTTGAATTTGCGGCTGTTATCGTTTGCCATAGAAAACACCCTTGATAAAACATAAAACGTTGCTGGTAAACTACCCTATTCCATTAACCGATCTTCACCAAAAACAATAGGTCTTGAGAACTCTAAAATTCAGGGCTGTATGCAAAACATTAGTTGATTCTTTTTGAATTTACGGCAGTTATCGTTCATAAAAAAAAAATACCCTTGTTAAAACATAAAACGTTGCAGGTAAACTACCCCTTTCCCTTAACCGATCTTCAACAAAATCAACAGACCTTGAGTTCTGTATAATTCAAAAAGGTATGCAGAAGAGTAGTTGATTCTGTTTTCATGTACGGCAGTTATCGTTCGTCAAAAAAAAAATTACCCTTGATAAAACATAAAATGTTGCTGGTAAACAACCCTATTCCCTTAACCGATCTTCACCAAACCAACAGGTCTTGAGAACTGTACATTTCAGGGCTGTATGCAAAATATTATAAGATTCTGTTTGAATTTGCGGCTGTTATCATTTGCCATATAAAATACCCTTGATAAAACAAAAAACGTGTCAGGTAAACTACCCCTTTCCCTTAACCGATCTTCACCAAAAGCAATAGGTCTTTAGTACTCAACAAAACAGGGCTGTATGCAAAAACATATTTGATTCTGTTTGAATTTGCGGCTCTTATCGTTTGCCATAGAAAATACCCTTATAAAACATAAAACGTTGCAGGTAAACTACCCCTTTCCCTTAAACGATCTTCACCAACACCAATAGGTATTGAGAACTCTACAATACAGGGCTGTATGCAAAAAATTATTTGATTCTGTTTGAATTTGTGGCTGTTATCGTTTACCATAGAAAAAATATCGGTATGGAGAACCATACATGACTTCCATATTCTAAGATTTATATTTAAAATCATTTTCAGCCAAACAGCCAGGCTGTGTCTTACCTGCCTTTTTATTGCTGTATTAAATGAAAAATATTATATTACATTAAAATGAAAAAATTATAATTTTATTGCCTGGCAACAAAATTATTTTATTTTTAACAATTACCATTGTTTCAAAAAGTTTAAATAAATTTTCAAGTACTTTACTCTTGTTAAAACGTAAAAGGTTGCAGGTAAACTACCCCTTCCCCTTAACCGATCTTCACCAAAATGGAAAGTCATTGAGACCTCTACAATTCAGGGACGTATGCAAAAAATTATTTGATTCTGTTTGAATTTGCGGCTGTTATCGTTTGCCATACAAAATACGCTTGATAAAAAAACGTTGCAGGTAAACTACCCCTTCCCCTTAAACGATCTTCACCAAAAACAATAGGTCTTGAGTACTCTACAAATCAGGGCTGTATGCAAAACATTATTTGATTCTGTTTGAATTTGCGGCTGTTATCGTTTGCCATAGAAAATACCCTTGTTAAAAAAACGTTGCAGGTAAACTACCCCTTTCCCTCAACCGATCTTCCCCAAAAACAACAGGTCTTGAGAACTCTACAATTCAGGGCTGTATGCAAATAATCTTTTGATTCTGTTTGAATTTGCGGCTGTTATCGTTTGCCATAGGAAATACCCTTGTTAAAACATAAAACGTTACAGGTAAACTACCCCTTTCCCTTAACCGATCTTCACCAAAATCAACAGATCTTGAGAACTCTACAGTTCAGGGCAGTATGCAAAACATTATTTGATTCTGTTTGAATTTGCGGCTGTTATCGTTTGCCAAACAAACAAAATTACCCTTGATAAAAAAAAACCGTTGCAGGTAAACTACCCCTTTCGCTTAACCGATCTTCACCAAAAACAATAGGTCGCGAGAACTCTGCAAATCAGGGCTGCATGCAAAAAATTATTTGATTCTGTTTGAATGTGCGGCAGTTATCGTTTGCCATAGAAAATATCGGTATGGAGAACCATACATGACTTCCATATTCTAAGATTTATATTTAAAATCATTTTCAGCCAAACAACCAGGCTGTGTCTTACCTGCCTTTTTATTGCTGTATTAAATGAAAAATATTATATTACATTAAAATGAAAAAATTATAATTTTATTGCCTGGCAACAAAATTATTTTATTTTTAACAATTACCATTGTTTCAAAAAGTTTAAATAAATTTTCAAGTACTTTACTCTTGTTAAAACGTAAAAGGTTGCAGGTAAACTACCCCTTCCCCTTAACCGATCTTCACCAAAATCGAAAGTCATTGAGACCTCTACAATTCAGGGACGTATGCAAAAAATTATTTGATTCTGTTTGAATTTGCGGCTGTTATCGTTTGCCATAGAAAATACGCTTGATAAAAAAACGTTGCAGGTAAACTACCCCTTCCCCTTAACCGATCTTCACCAAAAACAATAGGTCTTGAGTACTCTACAAATCAGGGCTGTATGCAAAACATTATTTGATTCTGTTTGAATTTGCGGCTGTTATCGTTTGCCATAGAAAATAAAACGTAAAAGGTTGCAGGTAAACTACCCCTTCCCCTTAACCGATCTTCACCAAAAACAATAGGTCTTGAGTACTCTACAAATCAGGACTGTATGCAAAACATTATTTGATTCTGTTTGAATTTGCGGCTGTTATCGTTTGCCATATAAAATACCCTTGTTAAAAAAACGTTGCAGGTAAACTACCCCTTTCCCTCAACCGATCTTCACCAAAAACAATAGGTCTTGAGAAATCTACAATTCAGGGCTGTATGCGAAACATTATTTGATTCTGTTTGAATTTGCGGCTGTTATCGTTTGCCAAAAAAAAAAAAAATTTCCCTTGATAAAAAAAACCGTTGCAGGTAAACTACCCCTTCCCCTCAACCGATCTTCACCAAAAACAAT
This sequence comes from Magicicada septendecula, assembly GCA_034769895.1. NCBI lineage: Eukaryota > Metazoa > Arthropoda > Insecta > Hemiptera > Cicadidae > Magicicada > Magicicada septendecula. Next base: position 323,121,356 of record CM068376.1, on the reverse strand, counting down.
AGGTCGCGAGTACTCTACAAATCAGGGCTGTATGCAGAAAATTATTTGATTCTGTTTGAATTTGCGGCTGTTATCGTTTGCCATAGAAAATACCCTTGTTAAAAAAACGTTGTAGGTAAACTACCCCTTTCCCTTAACCGATCTTCACCAAAAACAAAAGGTATTGAGAACTCTACAATTTAGGGCTGTATGCAAATAATCTTTTCATTCTGTTTGAATTTGCGGCTGTTATCGTTTGCCATAGGAAATACCCTTGTTAAAACATAAAACGTTACAGGTAAACTACCCCTTTCCCTTAACCGATCTTCACCAAAAACAATAGGTCTTGAGAACTCTACAATTCAGGGCTGTATGCGAAACATTATTTGATTCTGTTTGAATTTGCGGCTGTTATCGTTTGCCAAACAAACAAAATTTCCCTTGCTAAAAAAAAACCGTTGCAGGTAAACTACCCCTTTCCCTCAACCGATCTTCACCAAAAACAATAGGTCGCGAGAACTCTGCAAAACCGGGCTGTATGCAAAAAATTATTTGATTCTGTTTGAATTTGCGGCAGTTATCGTTTGCCATAGAAAAAAAATCTACAGACAGACAGACACACAGACAGACAGACACACAGACAGACAGACAGACACACAGACACTTTTCGGAAAACGACTTTTTTTCATGTTTTGAGTGTAGTAGAATCAGAATCTGCAATAATCTCGAACACGATTTTTTTTGCCATCACCATACTTCCATTCCTTAAGGAATATGGAAGTAAAAAATCTACAGACACACACAGACACTTTTCGGAAAACGACTTTTTACTTCCATATTCCTTAAGGAATGGAAGTATGGTGATGGCAAAAAAAATCGTGTTCGAGATTATTGCAGATTCTGATTCTACTACACTCAAAACATGAAAAAAAGTCGTTTTCCGAAAAGTGTCTGTGTGTCTGTCTGTGTGTCTGTCTGTCTGTCTGTCTGTCTGTAGATTTTTTTTCTATGGCAAACGATAACTGCCGCAAATTCAAACAGAATCAAATAATTTTTTGCATACAGCTCGGTTTTGCAGAGTTCTCGCGACCTATTGTTTTTGGTGAAGATCGGTTGAGGGAAAGGGGTAGTTTACCTGCAACGGTTTTTTTTTTAGCAAGGGTAATTTTGTTTGTTTGGCAAACGATAACAGCCGCAAATTCAAACAGAATCAAATAATGTTTCGCATACAGCCCTGATTTGTAGAGTACTCGCGACCTATTGTTTTTGGTGAAGATCGGTTAAGGGAAAGGGGTAGTTTACCTGTAACGTTTTATGTTTTAACAAGGGTATTTCCTATGGCAAACGATAACAGCCGCAAATTCAAACAGAATGAAAAGATTATTTGCATACAGCCCTAAATTGTAGAGTTCTCAAGACCTTTTGTTTTTGGTGAAGATCGGTTAAGGGAAAGGGGTAGTTTACCTACAACGTTTTTTTAACAAGGGTATTTTCTATGGCAAACGATAACAGCCGCAAATTCAAACAGAATCAAATAATTTTCAGCATACAGCCCTGATTTGTAGAGTACTCAAGACCTATTGTTTTTGGTGAAGATCGGTTGAGGGGAAGGGGTAGTTTACCAGCAACGTTTTTTATCATGCGTATTTTCTATGGCAAACGACAACTGCCGCAAATTCAAACAGAATCAAATAATTTTTTGCATACAGCCCTGATTTGTAGAGTACTCGCGACCTATTGTTTTTGGTGAAGATCGGTTGAGGGGAAGGGGTAGTTTACCTGCAACGGTTTTTTTTATCAAGGGAAATTTTTTTTTTTGGCAAACGATAACAGCCGCAAATTCAAACAGAATCAAATAATGTTTCGCATACAGCCCTGAATTGTAGATTTCTCAAGACCTATTGTTTTTGGTAAAGATCGGTTGAGGGAAAGGGGTAGTTTACCAGCAACGTTTTTTTAACAAGGGTATTTTCTATGGCAAACGATAACAGCCGCAAATTCAAACAGAATCAAATAATGTTTTGCATACAGCCCTGATTTGTAGAGTACTCAAGACCTATTGTTTTTGGTGAATATCGGTTAAGGGGAAGGGGTAGTTTACCTGCAACGTTTTTTTATCAAGCGTATTTTCTATGGCAAACGATAACAGCCGCAAATTCAAACAGAATGAAATAATTTTTTGCATACGTCATTGAATTGTAGAGGTCTCAATGACTTTCGATTTTGGTGAAGATCGGTTAAGGGGAAGGGGTAGTTTACCTGTAACGTTTTATGTTTTAACAAGGGTATTTCCTATGGCAAACGATAACAGCCGCAAATTCAAACAGAATGAAAAGATTATTTGCATACAGCCCTAAATTGTAGAGTTCTCAATACCTTTTGTTTTTGGTGAAGATCGGTTAAGGGAAAGGGGTAGTTTACCTACAACGTTTTTTTAACAAGGGTATTTTCTATGGCAAACGATAACAGCCGCAAATTCAAACAGAATCAAATAATTTTCTGCATACAGCCCTGATTTGTAGAGTACTCAAGACCTATTGTTTTTGGTGAAGATCGGTTAAGGGGAAGGGGTAGTTTACCTGCAACGTTTTTTTATCAAGCGTATTTTCTATGGCAAACGATAACAGCCGCAAATTCAAACAGAATCAAATAATGTTTCGCATACAGCCCTGATTTGTAGAGTACTCGCGACCTATTGTTTTTGGTGAAGATCGGTTAAGGGAAAGGGGTAGTTTACCTGTAACGTTTTATGTTTTAACAAGGGTATTTTCTATGGCAAACGATAAGAGCCGCAAATTCAAACAGAATGAAAAGATTATTTGCATACAGCCCTAAATTGTAGAGTTCTCAAGACCTTTTGTTTTTGGTGAAGATCGGTTAAGGGAAAGGGGTAGTTTACCTACAACGTTTTTTTAACAAGGGTATTTTCTATGGCAAACGATAACAGCCGCAAATTCAAACAGAATCAAATAATTTTCTGCATACAGCCCTGATTTGTAGAGTACTCAAGACCTATTGTTTTTGGTGAAGATCGGTTGAGTGGAAGGGGTAGTTTACCAGCAACGTTTTTTATCATGCGTATTTTCTATGGCAAACGACAACTGCCGCAAATTCAAACAGAATCAAATAATTTTTTGCATACAGACCTGATTTGTAGAGTACTCGCGACCTATTGTTTTTGGTGAAGATCGGTTGAGGGGAAGGGGTAGTTTACCTGCAACGGTTTTTTTTATCAAGGGAAATTTTTTTTTTTGGCAAACGATAACAGCCGCAAATTCAAACAGAATCAAATAATGTTTCGCATACAGCCCTGAATTGTAGATTTCTCAAGACCTATTGTTTTTGGTAAAGATCGGTTGAGGGAAAGGGGTAGTTTACCTGCAACGTTTTTTTAACAAGGGTATTTTCTATGGCAAACGATAACAGCCGCAAATTCAAACAGAATCAAATAATGTTTTGCATACAGCCCTGATTTGTAGAGTACTCAAGACCTATTGTTTTTGGTGAATATCGGTTAAGGGGAAGGGGTAGTTTACCTGCAACGTTTTTTTATCAAGCGTATTTTCTATGGCAAACGATAACAGCCGCAAATTCAAACAGAATGAAATAATTTTTTGCATACGTCCCTGAATTGTAGAGGTCTCAATGACTTTCGATTTTGGTGAAGATCGGTTAAGGGGAAGGGGTAGTTTACCTGTAACGTTTTATGTTTTAACAAGGGTATTTCCTATGGCAAACGATAACAGCCGCAAATTCAAACAGAATGAAAAGATTATTTGCATACAGCCCTAAATTGTAGAGTTCTCAATACCTTTTGTTTTTGGTGAAGATCGGTTAAGGGAAAGGGGTAGTTTACCTACAACGTTTTTTTAACAAGGGTATTTTCTATGGCAAACGATAACAGCCGCAAATTCAAACAGAATCAAATAATTTTCTGCATACAGCCCTGATTTGTAGAGTACTCAAGACCTATTGTTTTTGGTGAAGATCGGTTAAGGGGAAGGGGTAGTTTACCTGCAACGTTTTTTTATCAAGCGTATTTTCTATGGCAAACGATAACAGCCGCAAATTCAAACAGAATCAAATAATGTTTTGCATACAGTCCTGATTTGTAGAGTACTCAAGACCTATTGTTTTTGGTGAAGATCGGTTAAGGGGAAGGGGTAGTTTACCTGCAACGTTTTTTTATCAAGCGTATTTTCTATGGCAAACGATAACAGCCGCAAATTCAAACAGAATCAAATAATTTTTTGCATACGTCCCTGAATTGTAGAGGTCTCAATGACTTTCGATTTTGGTGAAGATCGGTTAAGGGGAAGGGGTAGTTTACCTGCAACCTTTTACGTTTTAACAAGAGTAAAGTACTTGAAAATTTATTTAAACTTTTTGAAACAATGGTAATTGTTAAAAATAAAATAATTTTGTTGCCAGGCAATAAAATTATAATTTTTTCATTTTAATGTAATATAATATTTTTCATTTAATACAGCAATAAAAAGGCAGGTAAGACACAGCCTGGCTGTTTGGCTGAAAATGATTTTAAATATAAATCTTAGAATATGGAAGTCATGTATGGTTCTCCATACCGATATTTTACTTCCATATTCCTTAAGGAATGGAAGTATGGTGATGGCAAAAAAAATCGTGTTCGAGATTATTGCAGATTCTGATTGTACTACACTCAAAACATGAAAAAAAGTCGTTTTCCGAAAAGTGTCTGTGTGTCTGTCTGTCTGTGTGTCTATCTGTAGATTTTTTTTCTATGGCAAACGATAACTGCCGCAAATTCAAACAGAATCAAATAATTTTTTGCATGCAGCCCTGATTTGCAGAGTACTCGCGACCTATTGTTTCTGGTGAAGATCGGTTGAGGGAAAGGGGTAGTTTACCTGCAACAGTTTTTTTTTAGCAAGGGTAATTTTGTTTGTTTGGCAAACGATAACAGCCGCAAATTCATACAGAATGAAATAATGTTTCGCATACAGCCCTGAATTGTAGAGTTCTCAAGGTCTTTTGATTTTGGTGAAGATCGGTAAAGGGAAAGGGGTAGTTTACCTGTAACGTTTTATGTTTTAACAAGGGTATTTCTTATGGCAAACGATAACAGCCGCAAATTCAAACAGAATCAAAAGATTATTTGCATACAGCCCTAAATTGTAGAGTTCTCAAGACCTATTGTTTTTGGTGAAGATCGGTTGAGGGAAAGGGGTAGTTTACCTGCAACGTTTTTTTAAAAAGGGTATTTTCTATGGCAAACGATAACAGCCGCAAATTCAAACAGAATCAAATAATGTTTTGTGTACAGCCCTGATTTGTAGAGTACTCAAGACCTATTGTTTCTGGTGAAGATCGGTTAAGGGAAAGGGGTAGTTTACCTGTAACGTTTTATGTTTTAACAAGGGTATTTCCTATGGCAAACGATAACAGCCGCAAATTCAAACAGAATCAAAAGATTATTTGCATACAGCCCTAAATTGTAGAGTTCTCAAGACCTATTGTTTTTGGTGAAGATCGGTTGAGGTAAAGGGGTAGTTTACCTGCAACGTTATTTTAACAAGGGTATTTTCTATGGCAAACGATAACAGCCGCAAATTCAAACAGAATCAAATAATGTTTTGCATACAGCTCTGATTTGTAGAGTACTCAAGACCTATTGTTTTTGGTGAAGATCGGTTAAGGGGAAGGGGTAGTTTACCTGCAACGTTTTTTTATCAAGCGTATTTTCTATGGCAAACGATAGCAGCCGCAAATTCAAACAGAATCAAATAATTTTTAGCATACGTCCCTGAATTGTAGAGGTCTCAATGACTTTCGATTTTGGTGAAGATCGGTTAAGGGAAGGGTAGTTTACCAGCAACCTTTTACGTTTAACAAGAGTAAAGTACTTGAAAATTTATTTAAACTTTTTGAAACAATGGTAATTGTTAAAAATAAAATTAATTTTGTTGCCAGGCAATAAAATTATAATTTTTTCATTTTAATGTAATATAATATTTTTCATTTAATACAGCAATAAAAAGGCAGGTAAGACACAGCCTGGCTGTTTGGGTGAAAATGATTTTAAATATAAATCTTAGAATATGGAAGTCATGTATGGTTCTCATACCGATATTTTCATGTTTTGAGTGTAGTAGAATCAGAATCTGCAATAATCTCGAACACGATTTTTTTTGCCATCACCATACTTCCATTCCTTAAGGAATGTGGAAGTAAAAATATCGGTATGGAGAACCATACATGACTTCCATATTCTAAGATTTATATTTAAAATCATTTTCAGCCAAACAGCCAGGCTGTGTCTTACCTGCCTTTTTATTGCTGTATTAAATGAAAAATATTATATTACATTAAAATGAAAAAATTATAATTTTATTGCCTGGCAACAAATTATTTTATTTTTACTTCCATATTCCTTAAGGAATGGAAGTATGGTGATGGCAAAAAAAATCGTGTTCGAGATTATTGCAGATTCTGATTCTACTACACTCAAAACATGAAAAAAAGTCGTTTTTCCGAAAAGTGTCTGTGTGTGTGTCTGTCTGTCTGTCTGTCTGTAGATTTTTTTTCTATGGCAAACGATAAATGCCGCAAATTCAAACAGAATCAAATAATTTTTTGCATGCAGCCCTGATTTGCAGAGTACTCGCGACCTATTGTTTTTGGTGAAGATGGTTAACGGAAAGGGGTAGTTTACCTGCAACGGTTTTTTTTTAGCAAGGGTAATTTTGTTTGTTTGGCAAACGATAACAGCCGCAAATTCAAACAGAATCAAATAATGTTTCGCATACGGCCCTGAATTGTAGAGTTCTCAAGATCTGTTGATTTTGGTGAAGATCGGTTAAGGGAAAGGGGTAGTTTACCTGTAACGTTTTATGCTTTTAACAAGGGTATTTCCTATGGCAAACGATAACAGCCGCAAATTCAAACAGAATCAAAAGATTATTTGCATACAGCCCTAAATTGTAGAGTTCTCAAGACCTATTGTTTTTGGTGAAGTTCGGTTGAGGGAAACGGGTAGTTTACCAGTTAACGTTTTTTTAACAAGGGTATTTTCTATGGCAAACGATAACAGCCGCAAAGTCAAACAAAATCAAATAATGTTTTGTATACACCCCTGATTTGTAGAGTACTCAAGACCTGTTGTATTTGGTGAAGATCGGTTAAGGGGAAGGGGTAGTTTACCGGCAACGTTTTTTTATCAAGCGTATTTTCTATGGCAAACGATAACAGCCGCAAATTCAAACAGAATCAAATAATTTTTTGCATACGTCCCTGTACTGTAGAGGTCTCAAAGACTTTCGATTTTGGTGAAGATCGGTTAAGGGGAAGGGGTAGTTTACCTGCAACCTTTTACGTTTTAACAAGAGTAAAGTACTTGAAAATTTATTTAAACTTTTTGAAACAATGGTAATTGTTAAAAATAAAATAATTTTGTTGCCAGGCAATAAAATTATAATTTTTTCATTTTAATGTAATATAATATTTTTCATTTAATACAGCAATAAAAAGGCAGGTAAGACACAGCCTGGCTGTTTGGCTGAAAATGATTTTAAAAATAAATCTTAGAATATGGAAGTCATGTATGGTTCTCCATACCGATATTTAACAATTGCCATTGTTTCAAAAAATTTAAATAAATTTTCAAGTACTTTACTCTTGTTAAAACGTAAAAGGTTGCAGGTAAACTACCCCTTCCCCTTAACCGATCTTCACCAAAATCGAAAGTCATTGAGACCTCTACAATTCAGGGACGTATGCAAAAAATTATTTGATTCTGTTTGAATTTGCGGCTGTTATCGTTTGCCATAGAAAATACCCTTGTTAAAACAACGTTGCTGGTAAACTACCCCTTTCCCTTAACCGATCTTCACCAAAAACAATAGGTCTTGAGAACTCTACAATTTAGGGCTGTATGCAAATAATCTTTTGATTATGTTTGAATTTGCGGCTGTTATCGTTTGCCATAGTAAATACCCTTGTTAAAACACAAAACGTTGCAGGTAAACTACCCCTTTCCCTTAACCGATCTTCACCAAAAACAATAGGTCTTGAGTACTATACAAATCAGGGCTGTATGGAAAACATTATTTGATTCTGTTTGAATTTGCGGCTGTTATCGTTTGCCATAGAAAATACCCTTGTTAAAAAAACGTTGCAGGTAAACTACCCCTTTCCCTTAACCGATCTTCACCAAAAACAATAGGTCTTGAGAACTCTACAATTTAGGGCTGTATGCAAATAATCTTTTGATTCTGTTTGAATTTGCGGCTGTTATCGTTTGCCATAGGAAATACCCTTGTTAAAACATAAAACGTTACAGGTAAACTACCCCTTTCCCTTAACCGATCTTCACCCAAATCAACAGATCTTGAGAACTCTACAATTCAGGGCTGTATGCGAAACATTATTTGATTCTGTTTGAATTTGCGTCTGTTATCGTTTGCCAAACAAACAAAATTACCCTTGCTAAAAAAAAACCGTTGCAGGTAAACTACCCCTTTCCCTCAACCGATCTTCACCAAAAACAATAGGTCGCGAGTACTCTGGAAATCAGGGCTGCATGCAAAAAATTATTTGATTCTCTTTGAATTTGCGGCAGTTATCGTTTGCCATAGAAAAAAAATCTACAGACACACACACAGACAGACAGACACACAGACAGACAGAGACACACACAGACACTTTTCGGACAACGACTTTTTTTCATGTTTTGAGTGTAGTAGAATCAGAATCTGCAATAATCTCGAACACGATTTTTTTTACCATCACCATACTTCCATTCCTTAAGGAATATGGAAGTAAATATCGGTATGGAGAACCATACTTGACTTCCATATTCTAAGATTTATATTTAAAATCATTTTCACCCAAACAGCCAGGCTGTGTCTTACCTGCCTTTTTATTGCTGTATTAAATGAAAAATATTATATTACATTAAAATGAAAAAATTATAATTTTATTGCCTGGCAACAAAACTATTTTATTTTTAACAATTACCATTGTTTCAAAAAGTTTAAATAAATTTTCAAGTACTTTACTCTTGTTAAAATGTAAAAGGTTGCAGGTAAACTACCCCTTCCCCTTAACCGATCTTCACCAAAATCGAAAGTCATTGAGACCTCTACAATTCAGGGACGTATGCAAAAAATTATTTGATTCTGTTTGAATTTGCGGCTGTTATCGTTTGCCATAGAAAATACGCTTGATAAAAAAACGTTGCAGGTAAACTACCCCTTCCCCTTAACCGATCTTCACCAAAATCGAAAGTCATTGAGACCTCTACAATTCAGGGACGTATGCAAAAAATTATTTGATTCTGTTTGAATTTGCGGCTGTTATCGTTTGCCATAGAAAATACGCTTGATAAAAAAACGTTGCAGGTAAACTACCCCTTCCCCTTAACCGATCTTCACCAAAAACAATAGGTATTGAGTACTCTACAAATCAGGGCTGTATGCAAAACATTATTTGATTCTGTTTGCATTGCGGCTGTTATCGTTTGCCATAGTAAATACCCTTGTTAAAAAAACGTTGCAGGTAAACTACCCCTTTCCCTCAACCGATCTTCACCAAAAACAATAGGTCTTGAGAACTCTACAATTTAGGGCTGTATGCAGATAATCTTTTGATTCTGTTTGAATTTGCGGCTGTTATCGTTTGCCATAGGAAATACCCTTGTTAAAACATAAAACGTTGCAGGTAAACTACCCCTTTCCCTTAACCGATCTTCACCAAAAACAATAGGTTTTGAGTACTATACAAATCAGGGCTGTATGGAAAACATTATTTGATTCTGTTTGAATTTGCGGCTGTTATCGTTTGCCATAGAAAATACCCTTGTTAAAAAAACGTTGCAGGTAAACTACCCCTTTCCCTCAACCGATCTTCACCAAAAACAATAGGTCTTGAGAACTCTACAATTTAGGGCTGTATGCAAATAATCTTTTGATTCTGTTTGAATTTGCGGCTGTTATCGTTTGCCATAGGAAATACCCTTGTTAAAACATAAAACGTTACAGGTAAACTACCCCTTTCCCTTAACCGATCTTCACCAAAATCTACAGATCTTGAGAACTCTACAATTCAGGGCTGTATGCGAAACATTATTTGATTCTGTTTGAATTTGCGGCTGTTATCGTTTGCCAAACAAACAAAATTACCCTTGCTAAAAAAAAACCGTTGCAGGTAAACTACCCCTTTTCCTCAACCGATCTTCACCAAAAACAATAGGTCGCGAGTACTCTGCAAATCAGGGCTGCATGGAAAAAATTATTTGATTCTGTTTGAATTTGCGGCAGTTATCGTTTGCCATAGAAAAAAAATCTACAGACAGACACACAGACAGACAGACACACACACAGACACTTTTCGGAAAACGACTTTTTTTCATGTTTTGAGTGTAGTAGAATCAGAATCTGCAATAATCTCGAACACGATTTTTTTTGCCATCACCATACTTCCATTCCTTAAGGAATATGGAAGTAAAATTACACTTGATAAAAAAACGTTGCAGGTAAACTACCCCTTTCCCTCAACCGATCTTCACCAAAAACAATAGGTCGTGAGCACTCTACAAATCAGGGCTGTATGCAAAAAATTATTTGATTCTGTCCGAATTTGCGGCTGTTATCGTTTGCCATAAAAAAAAATCTAGACACACACACACTTTTCGTAAAATGATTTTACTTCCATATTCCTTAAGGAATGGAAGTATGGTGATGGCAAAAATTTTTTCATGTTTTGAGTGTAGTACAATCAGAATCTGCAATAATCTCGAACACGATTTTTTTTGCCATCACAATACTTCCATTTCCTTAAGGAACATGGAAGTAAAAATTAACCTTATCACATAAAACGTTGCAGGTAAACTATCCCTTTCCCTTAACCGATCTTCAACAAAATCAACAAACCTTGAGTTATCTATAATTGAGGACACAATTATTTGATTCTGGTTAAATGTGCGGCAGTTATCGTTCGTCATAGAAACAATTACTATTGTTAAAACATAAAATGTGGCAGGTAAACTAGCGCTTTCCCTTAACCGATCTTCACCAAAATCAACAGACTTTGAGTTCTCTATAGCTCAGGAAGGTATGCAGAACATTATTTGATTCTGATTGAATTTAAGGCAGTTATCATTCGTCATAGAAAAATTAGCCATGTAAAAACATAAAACGTAGCAGGTAAACAACCCCTTTCCCTTACCCGATCTTTACCAAAAACAACAGGTCTTAAGAACTCTACAATTCAGGGCTGTATGCAAAAAATTATTTGATTATGTTTGAATTTGTGGCTGTTATCGTTCGTCATAGAACAAATTAAACTTGTTATCACATAAAACGTTGCAGGTAAACTACCCCTTTCTCTTAACTGATCTTCACCAAAATCAATAGGTCTTGAGTCCTCTCCAATTCAGGGATGCATGCAAAACATTATTTGATTCTGTTTTAATGTGCGGCAGTTACCGTTCGTCATAGAAACAATTACTCTTGTTAAAACATTAAAAGTGGCAGGTAAACTACCCCTTTCCCTTAACCGATCTTCACCAAAATCTATAGGCCATGAGTCCTCTACAACTCAGGCACATATGTAAAAAATTATTTGATTCTGTTTGAATTTATGGCAGTTATCGTTCTTCAATGAAAACGTTCTCTTGTTACAACATAAAATGTTGCAGGTAAACTACCCATTTCCCTTAACCGATCTTCAACAAAATCAACAGACCTTGAGTTATCTACAATTGAGGAAGGTGTGCACAAAATTATTTGATTTTGTTTAAATGTGCGGCAGTTATCGTTCGTTATAGAAACAATTATTTTGTTAAAACATAAAATGTGGCTGGTAAACTACCCCTTTCCCTTAACCGATCTTCACCAAAATCAACAGGCCTTCAGTCTTTTACAATTGATGAACGTATGCAAAACGTTATTTCATTCTGATTGAATTTACGGCAGTTATCATTCGTCATAGGAAAAATTACCCACGTTAAAACATAAAACGTTTCCGGTAAACTACCCCTTTCCCTTAACCGATCTTCACCAAAAACAATAGGCCTTGGGAACTCTACAATTCAGGGCTGTATGCGAAACATTATTTGATTCTGTTTGAATTTGCGGCTGTTATCGTTTGCCATAGAAAAATATCGGTATGGAGAACCATACATGACTTCCATGTTCTAAGATTTATATTTAAAATCATATTCGAAATGAAATATTTCCATAGAAACTACGTCTTTCTACTTATTGCTTCAGCATTAACCACAGTACTGTGCTCACTAACGTATACCATCACCACCTCACGTTTTCGCACTCGATTTTCACCGATGATGGCAGTCGATTCCACTGCCGAAAAGTCTGGTTTTGCAGAAAACATTGGACTATGGCTAAAGAGCCCGGGAAGCAATTTTAACAAAAAACTACTTCTTTGTTGCCGATAACGTAGTACACATATAAAAAATTCTCCCCTCCACCTTCAACTATAATTTTTAATAATAGAAAATTACCCCCACCCCGTTCACCTAACTTCTTCATTTATAGATATTTCATCTACGTTTCTACAGTGGATTACTATGAGCTTCTTATCAGGATACTTTATTTATATCAATTAAGTACTTTACTATTGTTAAATCATAAAATGTTTCAGGTAAACTACCCCTTTGTCTTAACCGATCTTCTCCAAAATCAACAGACCTTCCGTCCTCTACAAAACAGGGAAGCATGCAAAAAAATATTTGATTCTGTTTGAATGTGCGGCAGTTATCGTTCGTCATGGAAACATTTCTCTTGTTACAACATAAAATGTTGCAGGTAAACTACCCCTTTCCCTTAACCGATCTTCACAAAAATCAATAGACCTTGAGCTCTCTGCAACTCAGGGGGTGCAAAAAATTATTTCATTCTCATTGAATTTTCGGCAGTTATCGTTCGTCATAAAAAATTACCCTTTTTAAAACATAAAACGTTGCTGATAAACTACCCCTTCCCTTAACCGATCTTCAACAAAATCAACAGACCTTGAGTTCTCTTTAGTTCAAAAAGGTATGCAAAAACCTAGTTGATTCTGTATGAATTTACGGCAGTTATCGTTCGTCATATAAAAAATTACCCTGGTTAAAACATAAAATGTTGCTGGTGAGCTACCCCTTTCCCTTAACCGATCTTCACCAGCACCAATAGGTATTGAGAACTCTACAATATAGGGCTGTATGCAAAACATCATTTGATTCTGTTTGAATTTGCGGCTGTTATCGTTTACTATAGAAAATAAAAGGTTGCAGGTAAACTACCCCTTCCCCTTAACCGATCTTCACCAAAATCGAAAGTCATTGAGACCTCTACAATTCAGGGACGTATGCAAAAAATTATTTGATTCTGTTTGAATTTGCGGCTGTTATCGTTTGCCATAGAAAATACGCTTGATAAAAAAACGTTGCAGGTAAACTACCCCTTCCCCTTAACCGATCTTCACCAAAAACAATAGGTCTTGAGTAATCTACAAATCAGGGCTGTATGCAAAACATTATTTGATTCTGTTTGAATTTGCGGCTGTTATCGTTTGCCATAGAAATACCCTTGTTAAAAAAACGTTGCAGGTAAACTACCCCTTTCCCTCAACCGATCTTCACCAAAAACAACAGGTCATGAGAACTCTACAATTTAGGGCTGTATGCAAATAATCTTTTGATTCTGTTTGAATTTGCGGCTGTTATCGTTTGCCATATGAAATACCCTTGTTAAAACATAAAACGTTACAGGTAAACTACCCCTTTCCCTTAACCGATCTTCACCAAAATCAGCAGATCTTGAGAACTCTACAATTCAGGGCTGTATGCGAAACATTATTTGATTCTGTTTGAATTTGCGGCTGTTATCGTTTGCCAAACAAACAAAATTACCCTTGCTAAAAAAAAACCGTTGCAGGTAAACTACCCCTTTCCCTCAACCGATCTTCACCAAAAACAACAGGTCGCGAGTACTCTACAAATCAGGGCTGTATGCAAAAACATAATTGATTCTGTTTGAATTTGCGGCAGTTATCGTTTGCCATAGAAAAAAAATCTACAGACAGACAGACAGACAGACACACACACAGACACTTTTCGAAAAACGACTTTTTTTCATGTTTTGAGTGTAGTAGAATCAGAATCTGCAATAATCTCGAACACGATTTTTTTTGCCATCACCATACTTCCATTCCTTAAGGAATATGGAAGTAAATAAACTACCCCTTCCCCTTAACCGATCTTCACCAAAATCGAAAGTCATTGAGACCTCTACAATTCAGGGACGTATGCAAAAAATTATTTGATTCTGTTTGAATTTGCGGCTGTTATCGTTTGCCATAGAAAATACGCTTGATAAAAAAACGTTGCAGGTAAACTACCCCTTCCCCTTAACCGATCTTCACCAAAAACAACAGGTCTTGAGTACTCTACAAATCAGGGCGGTATGCAAAACATTATTTGATTCCGTTTGAATTTGCAGCTGTTATCGTTTGCCATATAAAATACCCTTGTTAAAAAAACGTTGCAGGTAAACTACCCCTTTCCCTCAACCGATCTTCACCAAAAACAGTAGGTCTTGAAAACTCTACAATTTAGGGCTGTATGCAAATAATCTTTTGATTCTGTTTGAATTTGCGGCTGTTATCGTTTGCCATATGAAATACCCTTGTTAAAACATAAAACGTTACAGGTAAACTACCCCTTTCCCTTAACCGATCTTCACCAAAAACAATAGGTCTTGAGTACTCTACAAATCAGGGCTGTATACAAAACAGTATTTGATTCTGTTTGAATTTGCGGCTGTTATCGTTTGCCATAGAAAATACCCTTGATAAAACAAAAAACGTGGCAGGTAAACTACCCCTTTCCCTCAACCGAACTTCACCAAAAACAATAGGTCTTGAGAACTCTACAATTTAGGGCTGTATGCAAATAATCTTTTGATTCTGTTTGAATTTGCGGCTGTTATCGTTTGCCATAGGAAATACCCTTGTTAAAACATAAAACGTTACAGGTAAACTACCCCTTTCCCTTAACCGATCTTCACCAAAATCAACAGATCTTGAGAACTCTACAATTCAGGGCTGTATGCGAAACATTATTTGATTCTGTTTGAATTTGCGGCTGTTATCGTTTGCCAAACAAACAAAATTACCCTTGCTAAAAAAAAAACCGTTGCAGGTAAACTACCCCTTTCCCTCAACCGATCTTCACCAAAAACAATAGGTCGCGAGTACTCTCCAAATCAGGGCTGTATGCAAAAAATTATTTGATTCTGTTTGAATTTTCGGCAGTTATCGTTTGCCATAGAAAAAAATCTACAGACAGACACACACACACACACAGACAGACAGACAGACACACAGACACTTTTCGGAAAACGACTTTTTTTCACGTTTTGAGTGTAGTAGAATCAGAATCTGCAATAATCTCGAACACGATTTTTTTTGCCATCACCATACTTCCATTCCTTAAGGAATATGGAAGTAACCAGCCCGTTCAACTAGCCTCTTCATTTATAGATATTTCATCTACGTTTCTACAGTGGATTATTAAGATCTTATCAGGATACTTTATCAAAATTAAGTACTTTACTCATGTTACAACAAAAAATGTTTCAGGTAAACTGCCCTTTCCCCGTAACCGATCTTCACCAAAATCAACAGACATTGAGTTCTCTATAGCTCAGGCACATATGTAAAAAATCAGGACTGTATGCAAAACTTTATTTGATTCTGTTTGAATTTGCGGCTGTTATCGTTTGCCATAGAAAATACCCTTGTTAAAAAAACGTTGCAGGTAAACTACCCCTTTCCCTCAACCGAACTTCACCAAAAACAATAGGTCTTGAGAACTCTACAATTTAGGGCTGTATGCAAATAATCTTTTGATTCTGTTTGAATTTGCGGCTGTTATCGTTTGCCATAGGAAATACCCTTGTTAAAACATAAAACGTTACAGGTAAACTACCCCTTTCCCTTAACCGATCTTCACCAAAATCAACAGATCTTGAGAACTCTACAATTCAGGGCTGTATGCGAAACATTATTTGATTCTGTTTGAATTTGCGGCTGTTATCGTTTGCCAAACAAACAAAATTACCCTTGCTAAAAAAAAACCGTTGCAGGTAAACTACCCCTTTCCCTCAACCGATCTTCACCAAAAACAATAGGTCGCGAGTACTCTCCAAATCAGGGCTGTATGCAAAAAATTATTTGATTCTGTTTGAATTTTCGGCAGTTATCGTTTGCCATAGAAAAAAATCTACAGACAGACACACACACACACACAGACAGACAGACAGACACACAGACACTTTTCGGAAAACGACTTTTTTTCACGTTTTGAGTGTAGTAGAATCAGAATCTGCCATAATCTCGAACACGATTTTTTTTGCCATCACCATACTTCCATTCCTTAAGGAATATGGAAGTAACCAGCCCGTTCAACTAGCCTCTTCATTTATAGATATTTCATCTACGTTTCTACAGTGGATTATTAAGATCTTATCAGGATACTTTATCAAAATTAAGTACTTTACTCATGTTACAACAAAAAATGTTTCAGGTAAACTGCCCTTTCCCCGTAACCGATCTTCACCAAAATCAACAGACATTGAGTTCTCTATAGCTCAGGCACATATGTAAAAAATCAGGACTGTATGCAAAACTTTATTTGATTCTGTTTGAATTTGCGGCTGTTATCGTTTGCCATAGAAAATACCCTTGTTAAAAAAACGTTGCAGGTAAACTACCCCTTTCCCTCAACCGAACTTCACCAAAAACAATAGGTCTTGAGAACTCTACAATTTAGGGCTGTATGCAAATAATCTTTTGATTCTGTTTGAATTTGCGGCTGTTATCGTTTGCCATAGGAAATACCCTTGTTAAAACATAAAACGTTACAGGTAAACTACCCCTTTCCCTTAACCGATCTTCACCAAAATCAACAGATCTTGAGAACTCTACAATTCAGGGCTGTATGCGAAACATTATTTGATTCTGTTTGAATTTGCGGCTGTTATCGTTTGCCAAACAAACAAAATTACCCTTGCTAAAAAAAAACCGTTGCAGGTAAACTACCCCTTTCCCTCAACCGATCTTCACCAAAAACAATAGGTCGCGAGTACTCTGCAAATCCGGGCTGCATGCAAAAAATTATTTGATTCTGTTTGAATTTGCGGCAGTTATCGTTTGCCATAGAAAAAAAATCTACAGACAGACAGACAGACAGACAGACACACAGACAGACACACAGACACTTTTCGGAAAACGACTTTTTTTCATGTTTTGAGTGTAGTAGAATCAGAATCTGCAATAATCTCGAACACGATTTTTTTTGCCATCACCATACTTCCATTCCTTAAGGAATATGGAAGTAAAAATTAGTTGATTCTGTTTGTATTTATGGCAGTTATGGTTCGTCATATAAAAAATTACCCAGGTTAAAACATAAAACATGAGATTTATAAAACATATCTAAGATTTATATTTAAAATCATTTTTAAAATAAAATATTTTCATAGAACCTACTAACGCTGGGGAAATCTGAAGAGCCAATCAGAGTTGGGCCTACCTGTCACTCTGCTGAATTTGGTGGAAAGCCCTGTCACTGTCGTCAAAGTATCAGCCTTGACAGGGTCCTCTTTTTCTGCAAAATGGGAGAGGCTTGAGATGGAGTGAGTGACATGGTCCCCACCTCAATGAAGAACCCATTGTTTTATAAAAATATATTTAAATTTTGAAAACTGAAAATTCTTTTCTTGTTGTAAATATTGATATTTTATAATCAAAAAATTACCCTTGATAAAAAACCATTGCTGGTAAACTACCACTTTCCCTTAACCGATCTTCACCAAAAACGATAGATGTTAGGTACTCTACAATTCAGGCCAGTATGCAAACAATTATTTGATTCTGTTTGAATTTGCGGCTGTTATCGTTTGCCATAGAAAACACCCTTGATAAAACATAAAACGTTGCTGGTAAACTACCCTATTCCATTAACCGATCTTCACCAAAAACAATAGGTCTTGAGAACTCTACAATTTAGGGCTGTATGCAAATAATCTTTTGATTCTGTTTGAATTTGCGGCTGTTATCGTTTGCCAAAAAAAGAAAAAATTCCCTTGATAAAAAAAACCGTTGCAGGTAAACTACCCCATGCCCTCAACCGATCTTCACCAAAAACAATAGGTCGCGAGCACTCTACAAATCAGGGCTGTATGCAGAAAATTATTTGATTCTGTTTGAACTTGCGGCAGTTATCGTTTGCCATAGAAAATACGCTTGATAAAAAACGTTGCTGGTAAACTACCCCTTTCCCCCCACCGATCTTCACCAAAAACAATAGGTCTTGAGTACTCTACAAATCAGGGCTGTATGCAGAAAATTATTTGATTCTGTTTGAATTTGCGGCTGTTATCGTTTGCCATAGAAAATACCCTTGTTAAAAAAACGTTGTAGGTAAACTACCCCTTTCCCTTAACCGATCTTCACCAAAAACAATAGGTCTTGAGTACTCTACAAATCAGGGCTGTATGCAGAAAATTATTTGATTCTGTTTGAATTTGCGGCTGTTATCGTTTGCCATAGAAAATACCCTTGTTAAAAAAACGTTGTAGGTAAACTACCCCATTCCCTTAACCTATCTTCACCAACAACAATAGGTATTGAGAACTCTACAATACAGGGCTGTATGCAAAACATCATTTGATTCTGTTTGAATTTGCGGCTGATATCGTTTGCCATAGAAAATACGCTTGATAAAAAAACGTTGCTGGTAAACTACCCCTTCCCCTTAACCGATCTTCACCAAAAACAATAGGTCTTGAGTACTCTACAATTCAGGGCTGTACGCAAAAAATTATTTGATTCTGTTTGAACTTGCGGCTGTTATCGTTTGCCATAGAAAATACCCTTGTTAAAAAAACGTTGTAGGTAAACTACCCCTTTCCCTTAACCGATCTTCACCAAAAGCAACAGGTCTTGAGAACTCTACAATTTAGGGCTGTATGCAAATAATCTTTTGATTCTGTTTTAATTTGCGGCTGTTATCGTTTGCCATAGGAAATACCCTTGTTAAAACATAAAACGTTACCGGTAAACTACCCCTTTGCCTTAACCGATCTTCACCAAAAACAACAGGTTTTGAGAACTCTATAATTCAGGGCTGTATGCGAAACATTGTTTGATTCTGTTTGAATTTGCGGCTGTTATCGTTTGCCAAAAAAAAAATTTTTCCTTGATAAAAAAAACCGTTGCAGGTAAACTACCCCTTTTCCTCAACCGATCTTCACCAAAAACAATAGGTCGCGAGTACTCTACAAATCAGGGCTGTATGCAAAAAATTATTTGATTCTGTTTGAATTTGCGGCAGTTATCGTTTGCCATAGAAAAAAAATCTACAGACAGACACACACATAGACAGACACACACACACACATTTCGAAAAATGACTTTTTTTCATGTTTTGAGTGTAGTACAATCATATTCTGCAATAATCTCGAACACGATTTTTTTTGCCATCACCATACTTCCATTTCCTTAAGGAACATGGAAGTAAAAATTACCCTTGATAAAAAAAAAACGTTGCAGGTAAACTACCCCTTTCCCTTAACCGATCTTCACCAAAACCAATAGGTCTTGAGTACTCTACAAATCATGGCTGAATGCAAAAAATTATTTGATTCTGTGTGAATTTGCGGCTGTTATCGTTTGCCATAGAAAAAAAATCTACACACACAGACACTTTTCGAAAAATGACTTATTTTCATGTTTGGGGGTAGTACAATCAGAATCTGCAATAATCTCGAACACGATTTTTTTTGCCATCACCATAAAATATTTGCCAGTAAAAATATTACTCACAGTTTTAACATAAAGATACATATTGTAACCACAGGTACTGAAAAGTAATCGCAAATCTAGCATTTTCTTGTGATCAGTTATTATTATTATTCAGCTGTTTCTATTAAACCCACATTGGCTTCAAGTGATGACAATAAGCAACATTACTGTATCGGTTTGTAGTCAGCAGTGTAGATTCCACATGATTTGAAATTTATATAAATGAATTCTGACAAACACATGAATGTAGTTCCAACCGTAAGGAAATACAGAATATACAGGGTGGGGCGTGGGAACTTCTTTTTTTGACAATGACGCGGTGAAGTTATGTGGGGGTCACAGAGTGGTGGGGAGGTCTCAATTGAAGAGGCAGGGTGGGAGGTTTGTGTCCCCACCCGTTTCAGTCGCAACAATGCTTTGCTCGAGGCAGCATCGCGCTTTTGCCGTAGAGGCGTATTTTTCTAACAGCCGCTCGGTCATCGCGGTGCAACGTGCCTTTCGTCGTCACTTCGAAATTCCCCCACGAGGCCATGTTCCTGATCGGAAATCGATTTTATTGTGGGTGGACGCCTTCAGGGAAACGGGGAATGTGTCCAAAAGAAATGGATCGTGTCACGGTATGGTGTGCAATTTCAAGAGTAGGGATCATTGGCCCTTACTTTTTTCAAGAAACGGTGGTGCTGTTTCCGTGAATTCAGACCGTTATTTGACAATGATCCAAGAGTTTTTTTTGCCTGCTCTCGAAGCAATGGAACTGGATAATGTGTGGTTTCAGCAAGATGGGGCCACAGCCCACACAGCCAGGGTTTCAATGGATTGTTTGAGAGAAGCCTTCCCCGGGCGGCTGATCTCCCTGAGAGGGGACGTAAACTGGCCTGCGCGTTCGCCTGATTTAGCTCCCCGTGATTATTTCCTGTGGGGTTATCTCAAATCCCTGGTGTATAACGATCGTCCACACACCCTGGAACACCTACAGAACAATATACCGGTCCACATGCTTGAAAGAGTGGACCGAAACTTCCGAATTCGATTGAATCCGTATTGACAATGGAGGGCGACAATTAAAAGATATTCTTTTTAAAACAGCGTAAAATCAAATCTCTCATGTTGTGTGACAGGTGAAAAATATGAATAACGAGTTTTGAAACGTGTACAGTTTTTTATTTCATTTTCAAAAAAGGAAGTTCCCACGCCCCACCCAATCTTTTACAACAGCAGACACAGAGAATAGCTTGTACTTTGCTTTTTATATGTGTATGTGTATATCTTTTTTAGTCCGGTCAGTATTATAATTACCAACTCATAACTGTTGAATATGCCCTTTAACTGTCGACTGTTGAATTACTTTTACTGCCCTTTAACTGTTGAATTGTTTTTGAACTGCCGACAAAGCCATATTGTGGGACACAGTGACTTGATCTTAGCAATGTTACGAGTAAGACCCTCGACTACATTTTCTTGGATATGCATAAACACAGATTTTGCTTTAGTGTTTCAAAACAAAATTCTGAATTGATGGGCCCATTCCATAGCATTTCATACTGTTCTGGAAGATTCCTTTCGTGATTAAATTACAGCAATGAGCACCATAGTCCACATAACCAAACCCAGGCTGCTTCTGGATTATGATGGCCTGCACGCCTTTATTGATGCTATTCATATTCCCAGCTCCATCACAGGTCTGTAATTTCAAATGAATGATGCTATGCCTGACCCATATGCCAGTTTTATAGAAACCCAGGTAATCACCACACCAACAAACACAGATACTCTCTTGTTCATCTCCTGAAATATCTTGTACACCAACACAAGTCACTGAATAAATTAAACAATTTGTTAGTGTGTATTTTTTAGTGACATAAGCAACAATTTCATTTCCTAGGATCTGGATTATTTCATTTTGTAGGACAGGGTGTGCAGTGGGATATTTAGAATTTGGTCTGGGGGGGGGTCTGATCAATTCGGTATCATACAAATGAAAAAAAAGTCAAGACTAATCAATATTACTCTCTTTAAAGTGGTTGAAAACGTGTGATAACATCCTGAAAATAAATCCCATTAAAGAAAAACAATAATAATAGTATAAAAATACGCGTTACTGAAACACTGTTTAGAAGATACTGACTGAATTGCTTATCCTATATTCCAAATGTATATGCAAATGATGTGTAATATCCTTTTTTATATATTCAAAAAAGAGTTACTACTATATTAACGTATGTAGGCAGTAAAACGATAATAAAGTAGACTAAAAATTAAGTGACTAACAAAATTCTTCCACTCTTTTTGACTCTCAGTGGGTGGGGGGTGCCAGTCCCGTTCGTCCTCCCCCGTAAATACGCCCCTGAGGGTGTCATTTTGAGTTTCCTTCAAAATTTATATTACCTCTAATAGCCAGTGTCTGTCAACGAGATATTTAAGAGAAATTACTAAAAGCATTAATGACTCTAAAACTACCTTTTGCTCCTCAGATTTAATTTTTCACAACTGTATTTCATTAGGGGCTTTCTGTTGAGAATGGCTACATACAGCTTAGTTATAAGCAGCATTTTAAACCTTTCAATTGCCTCTATCCAGTTTTTGAATCCTTTCCTACTAGAAGCCAAGTCTGCTTTGGTTGCAAGTGTTTTATCTGGACATAATTGAACATATTTTGTACAGTAATAACAGCAGAAACACGCTGAATCAGAAACTTTGTGTACTGCTACAAATTTTCCTGAAAACATAATACTTGTCCTGTAAGACACTGATGAATTGAAATACAATTTCAGGCTGGTATGGATGACACGCTGATTCAGTTTCGGTTGCAACTAGATCACATGCTACAGCCACTGGTGATAGTAAGTTTTCAGGAAATTTCAAAACTCAAGATTCTTCGATAGGAGCTGGAAATTTTTCATGTGATGGCCCAGAATCTGGAAATAAAAGATATTGTATTTGTGGGATCAAGAATATAAATCTAATTAGGAATAAATATAATGACGGCTATTTGAAATCAATCTCCTACTGGTTCACAAGATAATGCAACAAGTTACGTTACCATACGACGATCTACAATATCTATTAGTTGAAAATTCCTTAATATAACTTTGTATAACAGATGGAAATCAAGGACAAAACATCGGACAAGCATATCTGTTTTTTCTAGCCAAGGGATGGAAGGAAATGGACTATATGATGAAAATAAAAAGGACTATCGCAAATATACATGGTCCGGCATAAAGACCTCCTCTATTGAAATAGGTAATTACAAACAAACAGAGAAAGATACAGAAAAAATATTTTTATTTATGAATAACATACACTATGCCATTTTACATTAATGTTTTTTAAAAATTATGTCCATTAAATGGCGGCCTCCATTATCGACACACTGACGAAGCCGTTCCCGAAAGTTTTCCATAGCTCTTCGTGTCATTTCTGGCAGAATGTTAGCAACTTCCTGGGTGATTACCTCCTTAAGAGCTTCCATGGTCCTAGGGCGATGTTTGTACACTTGTGCCTTTAAATATCCCCAAAGGAAATAATCACAAGGCATCAAATCTGGCGACCTTGGGGGCCAGGCAATGTCACCGTGCAAGGAGAGCAGACGCCCAGGAAACAATTCTCTCAGAATTTCTCAAGAACGCCGAGCAGTGTGGGCTGTAGCTCCGTCTTGTTGGAACCAGACTTCTCCTTCATGGTCGTCAATGAATTGGTTAAACTTGGGCCGGAGGAAAGTTGCGATTGAAATTAACCGATACTGCCTGGCCATCTTCTTCAAAAAAGTACGGACCCCACACACCAAATTCGGCAACACCACACCAAACAGTAACATGAGGGCTGTGAAGTGGTCGCTGGTGAAGTTCTCGAGGCTTACCTTCAGCCCAGTACCGAAAATTTTGCTTATTTACAGTGCCTGCCAAGTGGAAGTGAGCCTCATCAGAAAAAATCACAACAGCTGTAGGGTAAATTATAGTAAAAAATAAAACCATAAAATAGTTAGTGATTTTCACTCGTCAATTTATTAAAATTATAAATCCATGACAGCTGTTTCGGCAGCACAGTGCCTTCATCAGATGGTGTAAGCTGGTGTCAGCTGTAGGGGGAATGTTCTGAAGAATGTCTTCACACAAAGCTCTGCGAGTTTCAAAATCTCTTATGCTTAGTTCTTGTGTAACCATCATTTTGTAGGGATGCTTGTTGAGATTGCTGTGCAGGATTCTTCTTACACTCCGATCAGACAGGCCCAGGAAAGCTGCGTGTTTCACTGCTGAACGCTTTGGAGATTGCAGGACGGAAGCTCTCACACGTGCCACATTGTCCGGCGTTGTTACGGTCCGAGGTCGGCCAGGAGATTTTCTTTTTAATGCTGAACCTGTTGCTCTAAAGTTCGATACCCAAACATGAATTGATTTTCTATCTGCAACAGACTCATGACGGCCAAGTGCGAACCGAATATAAAATGCACGCTGTGTAGTAATCAGAGAACCACCATTACAAATAAATTCCTCCACAACAAAAGCGCGATGCTCACCAAGCCAAGCCATTGCGCTCAGTGAAAACGGCACGTACACTATAACCTCTTCTCTTGTGTTATAACTTAGGGAACCTGCAATAATTGGATCTGCCAATTATACAGGCTGCCTTAGTTGTGACGAGCTGAAAATAATCACAACAAATAAAACAATTCTTATAGCAGGATATTAGGAAGGGGAGACTGTTGATTTATGCACTCAGTTTACTCGGTACTCAGATGACATCTCTTTATTACATTTGTTATGTGATTAAGTTCTCTATTGAAAGTTCTCAAACAATATAGTTTACTATATGATTATATATAGATATTACTTCTTTACAAAGGGCCCTCAAAATATGATGTACAATCTATTTTATTTATTCCACGGATCCGGGATTGAATATATATAACGACTAATGGTCATATACAATACTGAAAATTTAACCATTTGAAGAATGGTTTTCATTAATCTTTTAAAACAACAAAACTTTTAGTTTAAACTTTTACTCTTTTGCTATAACCAGTGTTATTAGATTTTTGACTACACGTTACATATAATGTCTGTCTTTTAAAGTCTTTAATGTTATTACATTTCAAACAGAAGTTTTAAAGTCTTTAATATGATAAGTTAAATTGTCTTTTGTGGACTATAATTTTTGTAACTCTTAACCATGGAAGACAAGCCTCCATGTCACCTGTGTGTTTCCTGAAGTTGCTGCAGAATTGGTTCTTCGGTCCTCCAGGTGTTTCTTGAAGCTCTGTCGTTACCTTATTATACTGTGACGGTGAAGTTCTTGGAGTAAGTCAAATCATTCCGGGTGTGGTACACTCATCTCAGGCGACTGTAGTAACTCTTAGTAATTCTTGTAGTTAGAATACATTAATAGAAAGTTCGTTTCACTGTTATACACTTCACATGATTATAGATTAGTTGACTATCACCTTCTTGTTTGTAATACTGTATAAATTACATAGTTTGTTATTTTATAATAGAGAGAGATGTCATCACCACACAAATTTACTTATTTAAATAGTCATTGAAACAAGCCTTTCACATTTTATACATATACGTAGCGAAACAACGCTTTACGCTGCTTACGGCGTGAGCGCTCCATTGCAAGTGGCAGAAATAGTTAAGGGGGAGAGTAGTAATCTCAAGACAATTACTAGGCAACATAAAAGTAGTTCCGTGTTTCTAATTTTAATTAAAGGACTACGGTTTGATTAAATAAATAAATAGAGATATTCTTAGTTACAGAAGTTATCAAAGTACGTAACAATGGTCTTATTTAATTATTTAAATAATAACAAATTTACAATAATACTTAGTTTATTTAGGGGTCAGAAAACAAGTTAATTCTGGTCAACGCCTGTTTATGCAGGATAAATTAATGAGCTTTACCCTTTTGGTACAATTCCATTCCCTTTTAATTTTATTATTAGACTTTATATTAAATATTATTATTATTTAATGATTGCAATAAGATTTAGTTTACAATGTGAGATTTTATTAAGAATTTAAATTTCTCAGCTTATACATTACCAACTTAATTAATTAACATATTTTTTATTAATGAAATCGTCACAACACCACTATCGATCGATTCCCCCTCCACAGCCGTACCCCCACCACCGCTCGTCCAGTTGTCTCTCCAAATGGGGGAGGTCTTTATGCCGGACCCTGTACTTACCATTAAAGAAAGAGAAATCTAATGTATGTTTATGAATCAATCACTGAAACATTTTGCATAGGTTTCTCCTGCAAGACCATTCTCATTTAAAATAATATTTTATTATTCACTTACTTCTTAAAATAAATAGAGCAATTATTAAATCGGGTTTTCAAGATAAGGTCATTGGCCACACTCACAGTTATATCATATCATATACACATGTCTTACTTCACATGGATACTTGTGTGTATGTTTTACAGCAGATATAACTAATATTCTATCATTACTTATGTATGGGGTGTCTTTTGTAACATGCAGTTACAATCTTTTTTTCATCTTTAGTAATACTAGTGTGATACAGGATAAACAAGACATTATTAAAAATTCTGAAACACACTGAAGAATGTACAAACGTATAGCACTAATAGTCTTTTAAACTAATTTGGCTGTAAAGTTTGTATGTTTATGTTTTCTAATAATGGGTAGTAATTGAATTGGATAGCATTGGATTCCTCTTTTGAGTAGTGTAAAACTGATTAACAGTCTGCCGAATAATATGTATGTCAAAATCATTCACACTTTTCTTTAGATTTATTTAGGACTAGGTTTTTTTTGGGCTCTTGTGGGTTCATAATTTGTCTCCTGCTTATGCAGTGGGAGATATCTTAAGAGTTTATAACTCAGTTGCCTGAACTAACATTTGGAAATGCTCTTAATTGGAATTTTTATTCCTTCAACTACTTCGTCTCTCATAAATTGTACAACATTAAACATGTTCATGCTTCGTTGTGAATAATCTTCTCTGTCCAGCTAGCAAGAGAAGTAGGCTTACCAGTTTTAACAAAAAAAACATGTTAAAAAACAATAATGTAATAAATTATGAATATACGTCATGATAAAATTACAGTAACAATATAAGTAAACCAACTAAAAAATTAAATAACGATAAAAATGAATTAATTTAAAATAATGGTATAATTAATAATATATAGTAATAATAAAACCAAAATCAAGACGGGAATAACAATAGCACTTTAAAATAACAATGAAACTAAAATGCAACACATATGTTGACAATACATTCATTTGACAATTCTTCATTCCTCCTCCTGCCACTCAGAATTTTCAAACTGAATTCGTCTGTATGGAATCTGGTTTCTGGGCACATGCCCTTAGCTATCAGTATTATTAACTTTCATGCCAAAGAATAATAAGGTTGGTATTTAAATATACCCAATTCTCAATTTTCCACACTAATGATCAGGAACGCTATCACTGATAACACAAAAAGAATGTCAATTTATAGTTAATAAAAAAAATCAATGCTAATGTACTAAATACTTAAACATTTTATTTGCCTCCAGAAGCAGTTAAGACTATAAAATAGGTGTATTACCTTCTGTCACGCTTCTTAAAATCCAATATAGGATGACTCGAATTTCGACACCTATGGTGTCATCATCAGATCCATTATGAATAAAGTTAGAACTTCATTTATCGATGTATATTCATCTCGTCAAATGATAAAAAACAACACATACACAGTACACAAATAATAAATAATTAACATGGTGTGTTATTATTTGTTATTTATTATTTGTGTACTATGTATGTGTTGTTTTTTATCATTTGACGAGATGAATATACATCGATAAATGAAGTTTTAACTTTATTCATAATGGATCTGATGATGACACCATAGGTGTCGAAACTCGAGTCATCCTATATTGGATTTTAAGAAGCGCGACAGAAGGTAATAAACCTATTTTATAAATATTTAACTATTAGCATAGTTAATCCACGTAAACAAGGTTCCCTTAATGTAATAAAATCCTCAAGCTGATAATGTGATATGGCGACACATACTTTTGACTGACACTCTTGTTAACATGAATGTGTTGCAATTCATTTCCAGTTTTGTAAAGTGCAAAAATACAGTACTAATTAAGAAAACATGTATGATTTTTCTTTTCAGAAGTACAAAGCAATCATCTTTTTTCAGTAAAATATTTATTCCTGACTTGCATAACATAATTGTGTCACTCAACATGTTTTCCTGACGTTCAAGTAGTTAGCAATCCTTCTACATCTCGAGTGTCATGCCTTCAGCTCAGTATGTTTCATTTTCACTGCCTACTCATTAATGATTGATTCAAAACTGTGATCATCTTTGTCACATTTCAACTATTCTGTTATATCTTGTCTACTTCTTCATCACCAAGCACTTCTCATATTATTCTAGTCAGAACCCTTGTTAAATAAACAATTATTAAGTCATTGATTTTCTTTTGTAATTAATTCTTCAGGAAAGAATAATATCCATAAATGTATACAGTCTGCATGAGGACACAGATCATTAACATATTATGTTACAGTTAACGAAAGACTAGAAGAACAAATTCGTGATACTAGAACATACAGAGGCTACTGGATGATTTTACACTAACACATACAAATCCTATGAAACTTTATTAATTAATTACAATATAATTAACTCTTACCTTCGGGTTTTTATTCCAAGGGTCGTTCAGACGAAACTGCTGCAAAAAGGATTATTTGGATTTGATATGGGCAAAGATCAAATACACCGTTTGTGCTAAAACAAATTGCCTCTGATTTATTATTCAAACTACTTCTTCTCTCTTTCATGACATTTAGAGCAAATACTTGTAGAATGAGCAACAATTTGTGAAATCAAACATAGTAACAAAATATTTCTTAATTAACTAGCTTATGACAACTATGGTATACCACAACTATTTATTATTTGCAATGAACCAATACGTGCTTTAGCTACACACTCACACACATTCGTTCTTTGATTTTATCGTTCTATTTAAACCCCACTTCGAGATCTCTGATGTACATTTTAGATTTACAATTTATTTATGCTCTGTGGAAAAGGAGAAAATAATCTTGTTTAAAACTCATTTAATACTTAACGTCTGAAGAACTCCGCTGTTTTGCACCTCTGCTGTGAATGCACTGTTTAACACACTATGATTTAGTTTTTACACTGTTTAACCGCGGTACTGTTATTGCTTATTTCAAATTAAGTTGATGCGCCACTATTACTTTAATCCACTTTAAAATAGCATTCCGTTTTGTTTTGTCGGCCGACATAAATTTTCGAACACTTAGCTCGCTTAGGCTGGCCGCGCAGCCCGGTGTCACAACTGGCACTGGCGTTAGTTCGCTACATTGCATACAGTGTTTTTTTTGGTCACGTGATCGTGCATCTGTGCTCCCATTGGTGCTATTGAAAGAGCGCCTTAGCATAGGCGGGAAGGTGAGCAATGTTTTTGCCGCCTGGCGCAATGTGCAGTTACATTACTTTCTTTCGTGATTCACGGCTGAGGCGCAGGTTGATGTTATTTCACAATCGGTCTGCGTTGCATGAGTACGGAGACAAAACATAGACGTTTTTCTGCAATAAACACAGCCTATCTGGTTGACTAACTCGGGGTTCTACTAGGGTGAACAATGACTGTATAGAGAATGTAATTTTAAAAAATGTTATCTTGGCCCTACAATCTCGTACCGTTACAATACCCCCCCAATAAGAGATTGAAGGCCGGAGCGTTCAAACTCTTATTGCCTAAACCTAAGAGGATCAGTGAGGATATGGCGCCGCAACCCCCCTGAACACTCTACTACATCATGGGTTCTTACCCCCCTAGTCTGGCGACTGCGACAGCACCCATCCGATCTTACTGGACTTCTCTGTTCGAGATCCCACCACCATAAGCTCGGACAGATACCCGCCCCAGTATCGCCTGACTTTAGGACATTTAATTAAAAATTGACAAACGGCTTTCCATCACTCCATATCCCACAACTGGTTCGTTTCCTCTTAGCTGTACTGGTTCATTGACAACGTACTGGCTCATTTTATCTTATAGACCCTAAAAAATAGTATTAATAAAACAATATCGGTTTACAGTGGTATACATAAATTCCAGTTAAATTGAATAATATTCCCCATACAATATTGCCCTCCAAAATGATACATAGATTATACAAGGTATCCTTAACTACTATATATGTATAGGACAAAAAATTCATAACATATGAAAATCTATATGGACAGTAATATACACATCTTAATTCCCAAACACTATCTCAGCTTTAACGTTTTTTTTTTTTCAATTAGTATTTAATTTATAATTCCAATTTGAATTTAAATGAAAATAAAGTTAAGTTCATTGTTAAAAACATCGTTTCTAGTAATTTTATTACTAAATTAGTTTAGTTGTATTTAATTTACTTTAATTAATTCAATTAATCTCAAAAGTTACAGTAATTGCCTCATTATTATTTTGTCTGTAAAAATTTAATTTCAATTCTTTTCTATCACAATAAGCTTTTACTCAAGATGCTGATTCAGCAGACTACAACGGTTTTTGTTATGGTCACCAAGTATGTCTGTGAACATTAGTCTCAACATACAGCATACCTGTTTATATAAACAGTTATGTGCCAGGTTTGTTTTCATAAACAACAGTTATAAACATTCTCAGTTTCAGCATTCATAGTCTAAACATTCTGGCTACATCATGTACTGGCATATATACTTCCTGCAAAATTTTTATTTCTATAAATCTTCTTGTTAACATATTTGTCAAAATCTATTTGTTGCAATTCGAACCAATTATTTTAATTCACCTTTCAATTATTATTACCTTTTAATTACAGTTTCTATTTAATACTATTATCTCCATACCATTATTATTATTATTATTATTACACTCTTTTCACACCTGTAAGCATTTTATTCTATCTGATTAGTATTATGGACTTTATACTTACAATCCACTTATTGACATGAATACAAAATACACACCACACACACACCAATATCTCCGTGTAACCTCTGAAGCATTTAACAACAATGTTATTTCATACAAACAATTCAACATTTTATAATACATACAATTACTTTCACTACACATGTATTTACAACTCTTCAACAATAATTATTCAGTTATATCACACTTCAATATGAAAATCAGCTAGGTCATTACCATATATTAACATATTTAAAATTGTTCACTTATGAATTTCAACCTCCATCGTCAAAAATGAGTCGGGGTTTCACATAACAATTTTCAATTTTATTTACATTCTGTATACGGTTATCTTGTGTATAGTAACCATAAAATTTCTGTTTGTTCATTTTACCATAATAATCATATACCAGGTCAACATCAGTATTCTTTGTAAAGTCTCCGTCAGTGTTTTTTGTTATTACTATTGCATTATTATTACCATATTCATCAAAATAATTATCAAACTCTATGTTAACGGGTAAAACAATTTGCTCCTCTCTCTCCATGCATAAATTCTGTACTAACTCTTCATAATTTCTCTTGACTTTAAATATTTCTACCATTCTCTCTCTCTCATAATCACTTTCATTACAATACTTCTCATAACATTTTACATTCTCATTCCACACAGAGGGCAGCACAACATTATTACAACGTCTGGCTTTACCAGATACACAAAAATAATTGAAAGACCTTTTGTCTTTTACAACAACTAAGGAGGAACCTTTGTCCTCCAACAATACTAGTGAAGCATTTTCTTCACCCATCTCACAAGAAAAATTTGCCCTCTTTTCACCCTCTACACTTGAACTGTCTTCACACTCTCTCTCATTCTCATTGACATTTGCGAGCAACACTTCATTACTAAACTCTACTTCAACAAAATCTTCATCACTCTCAACATTAATCTCCTTATTCTCAACTACCCCGTTTTTACACATATCATTATAATTATCATCTGTTTTATACTCAAAATTTTCAGTTACCTTTTGTATTTGTTTCTCAATTTGTTCTACCACTTGTTCTTTAAATGTACTGAAACATTCATTCGTCTCATTTAAACGTTTATTAATATTGTCTTTCATATCATATAAACGCTTATCAAATTTTTGGTCAATATTATTTATATCACCCTTTAACTCATGGAACTTAACATCACTTACATCAAAACGACTATTTATAATATCAAATTTACTACTCAATTTATCAAATTTATTATTTAAACTGCACAATGTGCTACATAGATATTTCATCATATTATCTTCTGGTCGATTATTTTGATTCATTACGGGTGGGGTTACCTGAATCCCTGAGTCATCTATTTCATCTGACTTACTTGATTCTCTAATTTGAACTGGGATTGGGGTCGAATGGTCCTCCAACCCGCTCATGACCGTTGATTCGGTCAAACTATTATTTTCCATTTTTATTTATTATTTTTATATATGTAAATATGCGTAATTTTGTTTCTACAATTTACAACCTCGTCCCACTCCCAAATAACCCATTCTGCAGCTTAATTAGGTCTGGCGAATATAACCACAAATTATATTCGCCGTCCCTGTTCGGGGCCAATGAAACTTTATTAATTAATTACAATATAATTAACTCTTACCTTCGGGTTTTTATTCCAAGGGTCGTTCAGACGAAACTGCTGCAAAAAGGATTATTTGGATTTGATATGGGCAAAGATCAAATACACCGTTTGTGCTAAAACAAATTGCCTCTGATTTATTATTCAAACTACTTCTTCTCTCTTTCATGACATTTAGAGCAAATACTTGTAGAATGAGCAACAATTTGTGAAATCAAACATAGTAACAAAATATTTCTTAATTAACTAGCTTATGACAACTATGGTATACCACAACTATTTATTATTTGCAATGAACCAATACGTGCTTTAGCTACACACTCACACACATTCGTTCTTTGATTTTATCGTTCTATTTAAACCCCACTTCGAGATCTCTGATGTACATTTTAGATTTACAATTTATTTATGCTCTGTGGAAAAGGAGAAAATAATCTTGTTTAAAACTCATTTAATACTTAACGTCTGAAGAACTCCGCTGTTTTGCACCTCTGCTGTGAATGCACTGTTTAACACACTATGATTTAGTTTTTACACTGTTTAACCGCGGTACTGTTATTGCTTATTTCAAATTAAGTTGATGCGCCACTATTACTTTAATCCACTTTAAAATAGCATTCCGTTTTGTTTTGTCGGCCGACATAAATTTTCGAACACTTAGCTCGCTTAGGCTGGCCGCGCGGCCCGGTGTCACAACTGGCACTGGCGTTAGTTCGC
Organism: Magicicada septendecula; assembly: GCA_034769895.1. Classification (NCBI taxonomy): domain Eukaryota; kingdom Metazoa; phylum Arthropoda; class Insecta; order Hemiptera; family Cicadidae; genus Magicicada; species Magicicada septendecula. Next base: position 323,088,215 of record CM068376.1, on the reverse strand, counting down.
TACATTGCATACAGTGTTTTTTTTGGTCACGTGATCGTGCATCTGTGCTCCCATTGGTGCTATTGAAAGAGCGCCTTAGCATAGGCGGGAAGGTGAGCAATGTTTTTGCCGCCTGGCGCAATGTGCAGTTACATTACTTTCTTTCGTGATTCACGGCTGAGGCGCAGGTTGATGTTATTTCACAATCGGTCTGCGTTGCATGAGTACGGAGACAAAACATAGACGTTTTTCTGCAATAAACACAGCCTATCTGGTTGACTAATTCGGGGTTCTACTAGGGTGAACAATGACTGTATAGAGAATGTAATTTTAAAAAATGTTATCTTGGCCCTACAATCTCGTACCGTTACACCTATTATGTATTAATAGGAAGGAAACATGTCAGTTCTACAAACAATGAGTCAGACAAGGATGTCGTACACCTCCAACAATGTTTAATACTTATATTGACGATTCTTTGAGGGAATAGAAAATGACATCCAAATGAGGTATAAGGCTGCGTGAAGTCTTATATTCTACTTTATAGGAGAATGTCACTCTAATAGCAGAAACAAATGAAAATATATTTACTGAGTGAGATCTGTAAGGACTGCAGCACTAAAATCTCGAATCACAACTGAAAACTGTGACATTCCTGGGAAATGAGCTGGTTATGGCAGAAATAGTCACAGAAGGTACAGTCATCGAACAGGTTCAATGTGTTAACTACACTGGATGCAAAATTTCATATTGGTTCAACACGAATTTTGAAAACAAAACGAATAAGTTTGGTCATATTTGTGGTATAACGAATCAACACTTTAAACACAAATCACAAAGAGACACAGGAATTAAAATGTGTAAAGTGATTGCTATACTGACACTGCATTAAGGAAGATCATGGGTTCTTACTAAGAGACAAGAAAACCATACACAGGCAGTAGAGATAAAATGCTTCAGAGCTATGAAGTTCTGCAGAAGAGAAGACAGGATAAGATATGCAGACATGAGAACAGAATGCAAATATACAGCTTGCAGGATAAAATAAAAGGAAATAGGGATGGTGGGTGGATCACAAAATCAGAATGGACCCAGCCAGACTTCTAGTTCAAGTCTGGCAATATATAGCATCAGGAAGAATTCTTGGAAGACCAATGAAAAGATGGGTACCATAACAGGGAATTCATGCCTAATACTTGAGGTGCCGAAGAACAAGAAGCATTAACTTCGCAGAGCACAGAAATAGAGTCTAGCGCACATGGACGATCTTTTATAACCTTGTACAGTTTAACAGTTGTCCAGAAGCCATTGTGTACATTGGTGTACCAGATGCTTCTCATGTTTATATTTATTGTATAATGATGCAACATACTGAACAACATACCTCCATCAATTTCTTCCTAAAGCTTGGTGAAACAATTCATAAGATAAACATGCTCTTGGGAACAATGCTATCATGGTTACATAAATAAAGACTGGTATAACCATTCTCAAAATGCCTGAGCTTTAGTTGCTAGTGACCGGCACATGTGTAGGCCATCCACGACGGAAAATCTAAATGTCATAAACAATGTGCACAGTTTGATAAAAAAATCATCAGCTAACCATCTAAGAAACTGCAAACGTAATTGTTATATGCAGGGGTACACATGATTAGAGATATACATGATTTCAATGGACGATTTGGGCATGCACAGAGTGCCATTACTGCTTTCTCTTAAATGCAAAGATCTCAGAGATTTTTACATTGTGCACGACATACTGATCCAGTGGTGATCTTGACTTCATTAAGACCATGATAATTGGTGACAAGTGTCAGGTGTATGACCTAGAACTAGCATCTCAGGTGTCACAGTGAATGTCACTGTCATCCACAAGACTGAAGAAAGCAAGATAAGTGAGAAAAATAAATATGTTTCTGTTTACTATTAGGGTGTTATGCACCACAAATCCAAACATCTCTGTGATGTTCAATGCAGGAGAACAGACGTGTGGCAATCATGCAACTGTCAAGTACTGCAATAACTTTCCTGCCCATTTGGCACCATGGTTTCTTGGTCAAGCAAGGAATTCCTCATCAGTTACAGCCCCAAACTGTAAATGCTGCTGAAAGGGCATTTGTCATCTGCCAAGAGGGTATAATGATGTATAGTATACTACAACAGTGGCCAATTTATAATGCACTGAGGGCCAGGATAGAATAAGAACCATACTTAAGGGCCAGGCAAATTAAAAATAACTATATAAATATAAATAAACTTACAATAATAGCAATTTAAGAACATACTTTTATTAATATTATTACTCACATATTAACACAGAAATGTTTAATGCACAATGAAAGAACAAGCATTGCTTCTAATAGGAACAATGAGGTTTTGTAACAGCCACTTAGGCCGTTACGTAAAATTTAAAAACTAGACCGCTTGGCCTAGACGGAGCGAAAAATGTGCTGGAGCCCAGAGTGACAGGACTTGCAATAAAACACTCATGTAACCATTAACAACTTTTTATTAGCGTTTTCTTTTATTTATAACATGTTGATTTCATCTTGAAAATGAGTTCTAATATGGTTCATTTAAATTTACAAAGACTTTCACATTTAAGTTTAAATCATTCACCTAATTTAAATTTACAAGTTGGTTACAAAATTACTTTTTTGAAACACTTGGGCTTCTGATACCCCTTGAGTAGAACATGTCTTTACATTTACATATAACGTCCATTACTCTTGATTTTAAAATAAAAAGGTGAAGTTGTTGTTGAGTGTTTAATAACTGGAAAGCTCCCACCTGTACTTAGAAGAACTGGAATGATACCAGGTAGAGCCGTGGCGATGCGTATTGGTGATGGTTCCTGGAAAAATCCTGAAGCTAGAGCTCATCTCATTCTGGGCAGCTGTCCCTTAGTGCGCAGAAAAAGTTGTTCAGAGCCTGGCAGCGTTGGGGAGCATCCGGGTGCAGTGCTCTGCAGATGGTGACAGTTGTTGGTGTCACCATCCCCGCATTTCCCTATCTCCCGGCTATATGGGGACCCTGTAACATTTTTTATTTGTAGTTGGCCGTCAGAAAACACAGCTACCTCTTACACTCACTCGCCTCAGAACACACATACTACCCGCACTGTCACAATTATTCTTTTTATTTAATTGTCACTGTCTAACATTTTATTTAATTGATTATTAACAAACAGACATTTAAGCATATTACATTGTTTTTGGGGATTATGTTTTAATACAAGGCACCCAAATCTTCACTACGGTTACAAAATTGGCTTACAAGTTAGTACTTTAACAATCTTCTTTGAGCAAGTGATGATCAATGAATATATTCAGTTACAGAAAAGTTAATGGTTGCAAACAGTCAGCATCAAAACTGTAGGAAAGTACATAACAACATATGAAATTACTTCTTAAACTAAATAATTCATTTATGGCTAAATGCAAAGTAGACCGGAAGTAACGTGTGATTCCCTTTTACAGTAGACTTTACAACGATCACACACACATACCCACACGTAACACATATAACCCATTATTAATTCAACATCAAGCTTAACCTCGAATAAAATAATTAACTCTCACCTGAGACGCTTTAGACTTTTACGAAGTCATATAGAGTTGAACACATGCTTCACCCTGCCGTCAGACCACAAGTTCTCTATCAGAAGGATGGCGATGGAATGAGAGAGGACAATGTATTCTGCGATCCCACATGATGTAGAAATTTAACTTGTTTCAAACTGTCTTACTTAACCTTCGGCCACTAGCCTCAGCTGTTACAGTTGGCTGGCCTACTTGATCGCATAGATGTAGGGCAGACACAGCCTTACTAACTGTTTAGTGGTCTTGTCGAGTGGCCACGCACTTTGGCGGTGCTAACCGTTCAAATCACGCCGGGAAAATTCAAACCCCGGCACAGTTTGTCAAATTTTTTACAAAAGATTTAAAGTCCACTTCCATTTCTGATTTTGCAGTCTTAAGGATATGGGATAACACTGAATCAGTTAATCTGTTTCTGGACTTTGATTTCACTACTACGTTCTTTTGAAATGAGTTTCCACCAGTTGCCTCTGCTAGAAGAGAAGGATCACATTGAAATTCACATAGTTCTAACTGCAGTTTACAGGCTGGTACTCTACTTTGCATTTCATGGCATTGTTGAAAACTTCCATCTGTGATTGAAATACTTCAAGATGTTGAAATCTATCAAATTCTAAAATGGGGTCTTCAATAAATTCAACATCATTCTTAAAACTAACCTTTTTTTCTTCATATAGTTGTCTACAACAGGAAAAGTGGCATAAATTATCTGCATTCAACATTTGCTGCAATAGATTTAACTTCTTTTTGAAACCATCTACAAATGCCATCATTTGAAAAATTGTCTGGTTCTTTCCTTGCAATTGCAAATTAAGTGTATGCTGAGTAATATCTGTCAGAAATGCTATACCTTGAAGAAATACAATACCTTTCAGTTAGTTTTGAAGGTCAAGTGAATGTAGAACGTTATCACATAGGAAGTCAATCTTCATTTCTCAGTTCAAAAAATCTTAACAAGCATTTTCCTTGCCTAAGCCACATGACTTCAGCAAGTAAAAGTAGACCACCATATGCCAAGTCCATTTCCTCAAAGAACGCAAGAAACTTCAGCGGTGTGAGAGAAGTTTCCTCTTCTAACCAATTTTATAACTTTTATTACAGTAGCCATAGCCTCAGAAAGTTTTATGGATTTTTCACAAAAAGCTTCTTGATGAACTATACACTGTAAGCTAGGAACATTAATTCTGTGTTACAAAAGTCCAACAAAGCCATTTTTAGTCCAAATATTGCTCTGGCACCATCCGTACATACACCATACAACTTTACAAACCCACCGTATTCTTCTACTGTGCATTGAACAGCATTAAATATGTCCTCCCCTTTAGTGGTACCATCTAAAAAGCAAACCTTCAATAACTCTTCTAGAGCAGAGAAATCTTCCCTCACTACCTTAATGAAAATAAGGAGCTGACATGTATCTGTTATATCAGTGCTTTCATCAAGAGCCAGTGAAAAATAAGGAAAAGAGTCAATAACAGATTTTAGGCTGCCAGATAACTGCAAACTTATATATTCAGTTCTCCTAGTTACAGTCTGCTTTGACAAAGGTACTGACTGAAATTCTCTTTTAGACTTATCCTCATCAAATGCTTCAGCCATTTTAATTGCACAATGTTTAACAAATTCTCCATCTGATAAAGGCTTTTTAGCTTTCATTAATTCATAAGCAACTACTTATGAATTAATAATAGCTCGCCCTCCTCCTCCTATGGCACTACAGAACTTGTTGGCCCCTGGCCTCCTTCAATTTCTCCCCCCATTCTCCTCTGTCAGCAGCCATCCTCCTCCAGTAACGCACTTTCAATATTTCTCTTGCATCCTCATCCACTGCATCCTCCCATCTTCTCCTTGTTCTTCCCACTGGTCTTTTTCCATGGATTCTGGTATACAATAGTTTTTGTGGTATTCTTTCTTCTCCCATCCTGGCTACATGACCAGCCTACCTTAGACGCTGTAGTTTTATGTACCGTGTTAGCGGTGGTTCTTTATACATTTGATACAATTCAAAGTTATATCTTATTCTCCAGCTATGTACGTCATTAACTGGCCTAGGATTCTTCATAATATTTTTCTTTCAAAGGTATTAATAATAGCTAGGGAGCCAAAAGGGATGATTCTTGTATTTTGTATACTTACCAAATACATTTTCTGCTGATCAAGTTTCTTTGTTAGTTGTTCAATCACTATTTTGCATGACTCACACAAATGGTTATTGTATTTCATCTGATGATTTGTGATGTACTGTATTTTGAGGTTATTTCGTTAAGAACTGGCAACACTTGGAGACAAACTAAGCATTGAAGTTTATTGTCCTTACTAAGAATAAACTGAACTCCCATTCTGTCTTGAAACAACAATTTTTACTGTCTACTTTCCTTAATTTCGAAAACATGTTATGAACAAGCTTGTAGGAATGCAGCAGAGCGACTAATGACCTGCTGTATTTCACACTACTCCCTGCTGGTCAAAGGATGCGAGATCCAGCAGGCAGTGACTGAAGAGTGTAAACAGCGTTGCCAATCCAATTCGAATAATTCTGCTTGGTGAGTAGGTAATAAAAATCCGCTAACTTATACTGCTAAGTATCTGAGGTAGAAACAATTTTTATCATTACGATAAATGAAAATATTTTAACAATTAAAAGTCAAGACTCGATTTAAGTATATTATGATGGCCAGCTACACTCTGTTATGCATGGAGTTAAAAAAGGAACAAATCATACACATTTATTTGTGGGCCAGATCCGGCCCACAGGCCGCCATTTGGCCATCACTGCTATACGTGATAATAAAAAATAACATTTGCATGATAGATACAGCTGCTCCCGTCTGCTAAGTTTTACTGCTTCTAGAAAAATAATACAATTAGAATGATCACAGTTGCACACCACTATGTAAAAATTATCCCAATTAGCGCTTTCAAGCTTCACAGCCCATCGTCAGATTGGAATAGACACAAAATAAGTGGAAACAACCCCTTCACCCCTCTCCCCCACCTTGCTCACACACAACAAGCAAAACCGTGAATGTGACATATAGGAATACAATACAATGTATTAGGGTACTTAAAGTATTTTAATTAATAAGGAAGTAGCTATATATTATGTATAAGTGAAACCAAAACAAGCAGTGACAAAGTGAATAAACAAGTGAGTTATGATAAGTATTAATCGCTCAGACAGGACCGAGAAGAATAATACCAATGTTCAGGTGAACAGGATAACCATCACCATAAAAACATAACAAATATATGGTCAAACCAATAATAGACAAATTGTTTAGAAACCAATTATCCCAAGTGAAGCTTTTATGCTAATTGTATATTTAACAATTATAACATTAGTTAGTCAAAAGATAGGGAGTTAAGAACGATAAAGGGAATTGTAAGGAATAATAATTATAACACCAACATAGTGGATAAAGTTATGAAAAGGGTTAACATACAAAAAGATAAAATAGAACCAGAACAAAAGAATTATGCAGGGTCATTGACATACATAGGTTCACATACTAGAAAAATTATAAAATGTTTTAATAAATATGGAGTAGATATAGCTATTAAAAAATGTGAAACGGTATTTGATAAGATAAGGAATAAGAATATAGAAAAAATTCCAGTATTACAGAAAAGCGGAATTTATAAATTAAAATGTAAAGACTGCAACAAGGTGTACCTAGGAGAGACAGGACGGAAATTCGTATGCAGGTTGTCTGACCACAAACGTGGAGAAGGTAATAGAACAACCAATTCGTTATATGCAAGACATTTCATAGAAGACAACCATAAGTTTGTTAATCCTTTGGAAGAATACGAAATTGTAAAAGTAGTGAATAACACAGTTGAAAGGAAGCTTAGAGAGGAGTTAGAAATATTGAAAGAGAGAGAAAAAGGGTTAGACAATTTAATTAATATTAAAATTAAATTTGATAATGAAGAAATATTTTATAACATGATTAAGAAGTAAATGATAGAGGACAGATAGATAATATTAAGAATTATTTTGCATAGTACTATTTGGATGTTTTAAAATAAGGGTGTTGACTGACCCACGTGTGTGGAGAGGAAGTGGGTAGTTTAAAAGGATGCACACACACACACACACACACACAACACTGAAACACAAGGAATTTGCTAGAAAAAATATGTAACTCTACAGATGGTGTGACAGGGTTTAGGGGGTGGGGAAGGGTCATTCATATTATAGCTTGTTGTGTGTGAGCAAGGTGGGGGAGAGGGGTGAAGGGGTTGTTTCCACTTATTTTGTGTCTATTCCAATCTGACGATGGGCTGTGAAGCTTGAAAGCGCTAATTGGGATAATTTTTACATAGTGGTGTGCAACTGTGATCATTCTGATTGTGATTTCAACCACTAACACAAATTTCTTCATTAAACGTCTGTTAAGATGTGCAATCGACTACAGGTAATGGACAACAACAATGAGGTAATAAACGACAACAATAAGGTAAGTAAAGTATTTAAATATCTTAAGTTAAAAGTTAAATTGAAGAGGGTTTTAAGTAAAATATGGTTTAATAAACAATGTCTGGATAATAATGTCATCCCAAAGTACGCTCAAGTTAAAATTAAAAATAAGAACAGTGTAGCCAAAAAAGTAAAAGAACAAAGCGAGAAGTTGTGGATAAAACTGGAAATAAGGTCACTATACGGCTTAATCAATAGATATAATAAGGAATTATATGACAGACACATAGAATTGTTAAGAATATACTCGTATGTAGAGTTAGAAGAAATATTATATAATTTTGGTTTGGGTTACGTAGAAAAGAAATTGGAAAAGAAAAATAAAAAAATGATAGATAAGTTAAATAAGTTAATAAAAAAGAACGAAGTAAAAAAGGAACACCTCTCTAAGAATAACTATGAAAAAAGAGTAATAAACCTTACAGAGGTAAATTTCAATACAGAAGAAAAAGAAATGTTAGCAAAAGGCTTAAAATACGCACCGCCACCAGAATTAAATCAAGAAAAAACGATTATTGAATGCGAAAGCATAGTACAAAAACTAGGAAATGAAAATGATAAAAAAAGAATAAGGTGGGAAGTAGGGAATGTAGTAGATAAAATATTTAAGAGAAGTTTGTATAATTCAAAAAATGAACAAAAAATCAAATCAACTGTAACTAAACTAAAGAATAAAATAAAGAAGAATGATATTATAGTAACGAAGGCGGACAAAGGAAATACAATGGTACTACTGAGAAAGGACGAATACATAAAGAAAACGGAAGAATTTATAAGGGAAGGACCATACGAGGAAATAAAGTATGATTATACAAGTAAGTACCAGTCAAGGATAAAACAAATGATGAAACAGATAACATTTATAGAAGAAAATAAGAAAAAGTATTTATTGGAAAGTAATCCAACAGCACCAACTTTTAAAAGTCAGGTTAAGATACATAAAGAAGGAAAACCAATTAGACCGATTGTTTCTTTTATTAATGCACCTATTTATAAATTATCAAAGGAAGTTAGCAGAGTACTGAAAGAGAAATATGAATTTGGGACAAAATACAACATAGAGAATAATGTAAAATTGATAGAAAAATTAGAAAATATTAGGATTAATGTAAATACAAAATTGATATCACTGGATGTTAAGGACATGTTTACCAATATCACAGCAAATAAAGTTATTAAGTTAATAAACGATAATAATATGGGAGAATACAGGTATAAAAAGCAGTTGATGAAAGTAATTAAAGAATGTGTAAATCAGAACTATTTTAGGTTTAATAACAAGTTTTATATACAGAAAAAAGGTTTACCTATGGGGTCTTCATTATCCCCTATTCTTGCTGAAATATACATGAATGATTTTGAAAAGCAATTAATAACTTCCACTAAGTATAAAAACAATATAAAATTATGGTCTAGATACGTTGATGATGTATTAGTAATTTGGGAAGGAAGCATAGAAGAAGTGCATGAGTTTATAAATGAGGTAAATAGTAAGGATAAAAACTTACAATTTAAAGAAGAGATAGGAGGTAAGAAAATAAATTACTTAGATTTAAACATAGAAATTAAAGATAATGAGAAACTACAGTTTGGGATATTTAGGAAAGAGTCGTATTCTGATATAATTATACCAAGAGAGTCTTACCACCCATATAGATATAAAATGGCGGCAATCAATTCATTTTGTTACAGAGCTCAGAAGTGTTTAAAAGAGACTGAGTCAAAAGATAGGGAGTTAAGAACGATAAAGGGAATTGTAAGGAATAATAATTATAACACCAACATAGTGGATAAAGTTATGAAAAGGGTTAACATACAAAAAGATAAAATAGAACCAGAACAAAAGAATTATGCAGGGTCATTGACATACATAGGTTCACATACTAGAAAAATTATAAAATGTTTTAATAAATATGGAGTAGATATAGCTATTAAAAAATGTGAAACGGTATTTGATAAGATAAGGAATAAGAATATAGAAAAAATTCCAGTATTACAGAAAAGCGGAATTTATAAATTAAAATGTAAAGACTGCAACAAGGTGTACCTAGGAGAGACAGGACGGAAATTCGTATGCAGGTTGTCTGACCACAAACGTGGAGAAGGTAATAGAACAACCAATTCGTTATATGCAAGACATTTCATAGAAGACAACCATAAGTTTGTTAATCCTTTGGAAGAATACGAAATTGTAAAAGTAGTGAATAACACAGTTGAAAGGAAGCTTAGAGAGGAGTTAGAAATATTGAAAGAGAGAGAAAAAGGGTTAGACAATTTAATTAATATTAAAATTAAATTTGATAATGAAGAAATATTTTATAACATGATTAAGAAGTAAATGATAGAGGACAGATAGATAATATTAAGAATTATTTTGCATAGTACTATTTGGATGTTTTAAAATAAGGGTGTTGACTGACCCACGTGTGTGGAGAGGAAGTGGGTAGTTTAAAAGGATGCACACACACACACACACACACAACACTGAAACACAAGGAATTTGCTAGAAAAAATATGTAACTCTACAGATGGTGTGACAGGGTTTAGGGGGTGGGGAAGGGTCATTCATATTATAGCTTGTTGTGTGTGAGCAAGGTGGGGGAGAGGGGTGAAGGGGTTGTTTCCACTTATTTTGTGTCTATTCCAATCTGACGATGGGCTGTGAAGCTTGAAAGCGCTAATTGGGATAATTTTTACATAGTGGTGTGCAACTGTGATCATTCTGATTGTGATTTCAACCACTAACACAAATTTCTTCATTAAAAATAATACAGTCATAAACGTTTTGAACAGACCATGTACAATTACATGATGTAACTAGTCCATTCAAGTGAAAGAGGTTTATTTTAGTCTTCACTGTCATATGTCAGTAGTGATGGAGGAGGGGGGTGAACAATATTGAAAAGGCTGCAACATTGACTCCAAGGAGGAATAGCATCTGTAACGGTTACAGATCACAGGATAATAATAAAAACATAAAACACAGTTAATACTCTAAACAACAGGTTATAATGATTCATATTAAATTTTCATACATAATCAGTCTTTTCTATACAAAACTTTAAAACTTAACTATATCACAATGCGCTTTAAATTTGAAAAATTCTTTTTCATTCTTGTCACTTCTGCTTATTAAAAATTACCAGTTAATACTTCAAACAACAGGTTATAATTATTCATATTAAATTTTCAAATCAGTCTTTTCTATACAAAACTTTAAAACTTAACTATATCACAATGCGCTTTAAATTGAAAAATTGTTTTTTATTCTTGTCACTTCTCCTTATTAAAAATTACCAGTTAATACTTCAAACAACAGGTTATAATGATTCATATTAAATTTTCATACATAATCAGTCTTTTCTATTCAAAACTTTAAAACTTAACTATATCACAATGCGCTTTAAATTTGAAAAATTCTTTTTCATTCTTGTCACTTCTGCTTATTAAAAATTACCAGTTAATACTTCAAACAACAGGTTATAATGATTCATATTAAATTTTCATATATAATCAGTCTTTTCTATGAAAACTTTAAAACTTAACTATATCACAATGCACTTTAAATTTGAAAAATTATTTTCCGTTCTTGTCAGTTCTGCTTATTAAAAATTACCAGTTAATACTTCAAACAACAGGTTATAATGATTCATATTAAATTTTCATACATAATCAGTCTTTTCTATGAAAACTTTAAAACTTAACTATATCACAATGCACTTTAAATTTGAAAAATTATTTTCCGTTCTTGTCAGTTCTGCTTATTAAAAATTACCAGTTAATACTTCAAACAACAGGTTATAATGATTCATATTAAATTTTCATATATAATCAGTCTTTTCTATGAAAACTTTAAAACTTAACTATATCACAATGCACTTTAAATTTGAAAAATTATTTTCCGTTCTTGTCAGTTCTGCTTATTAAAAATTACCAGTTAATACTTCAAACAACAGGTTATAATGATTCATATTAAATTTTCATACATAATCAGCCTTTTCTATAAAAACTTTAAAACTTAACTATATCACAATGCACTTTAAATTTGAAAAATTATTTTCCGTTCTTGTCAGTTCTGCTTATTAAAAATTACCAGTTAATACTTCAAACAACAGGTTATAACGATTCATATTAAATTTTCATACATAATCAGCCTTTTCTATGAAAACTTTAAAATTTAACTATATCATAATGCACTTTAAATTTGGAAAATTGTTTTTCATTTATGCCACTTCTGCTTAATAAAATTACCCTAATGAATCAGGCGCAGATCCAGGAATTATTTGGGGGGGGGCCAACTAGACCTAGTGGTCAATTCGGGGGGAGGGGAGGGGTAAAAAAAGGAAGAGTGACTTATGCAGATTACAATAGTAATTAAAAAATAATAATAATAATAAGAGATTATTTTTTTAATACTAAAATATATTTGCGTTACAAAAATTTTGATAATATATTATAATTACAATGTAAACTCGAAACGATAGTTTCTTAAATTGGCATACAGTACATATCAATTACATTTTACTTTCATTGTAATGAATATGCATTAAAGCAACCCCATTGAGCCTTTCTTGGCCCATAGAAGATTGTAGTAGCCACTATTTCAACAATCTTAAGCACGAAAAGACACGTTCTGCTGTTGCTATCGACATGGGTGGGATTTCATCAGGATTAGGGGGTCAATATCGACAACCTTTTTTTTTTTTAAGCGAACCGAGGTGAAGGCGTTCTGCCTTTATTGAGGAAATGACTAGAAAGGCAGGAATTATCGATGGCGGTGTTCGGGTGGAGATGTTGGCATTACCCCAGAAAGACACGCTGGAGACAATTCAAAATCTGTAACGGGCAGAAAGATAGGCTAGCGAATTCTAACCTCCGAATGGGCGGAAATGTGGGCTAGCGAGAATTTTAACCTCCGAACGGGTGAAGGGGGGGGGTGAGCGAGAATGCTAACCTCCGAAGACAGAAAGATAGCCTCTTAGCTCGCCTTTCTGCTCGTCTATCTGCCCACTCGGAGGTTATACTTTTGCTAGCCCTTCAAAAGACACACATACACAAAAACACACACAAACATGTGTAAACTCATGCACGCACACAAATATGAAAAAATTAAATAATCTGGAGGAAGCCTCGGTTTTTCTGCTGCCTAAAGGCCCCCAAGATGGTTAATCCGGCATTGGATGTGATAATTCGTGGGAAAGTTCTTTATTTTAATAAGTGGTTAACTTTACATTACATATAGGATAGCTTGAATAAGTTAAACTACGCAAGAAAACCAGATTTGAAAACCCTTCCAATGCCGTGTCAAATACTGCACAAAGCTACGGTTCACTGATTTGTAATTTATTTGACAGATATTGGGTATTGGGGGGGCAAGTGCCCCCTCTTGCCACCCCCGAATCCTGCCCATGGCTATCAATATTGGTAACGTTACCAAAAGCTTAATAAAAAAATGTATACAAGGGTACATCTGTTTATTACATTTTGATAAGACATCTAATGCACTGGGTGGACCAACGTTTTCTTCTCTATCCACGTGCAACTCCCAGAACTCCAATTCAGCCTTTAGCTTTCTGTTCAACACATCTACAGTTTGGTTGAAGAATGAATAATACTTTGTTACCAAGTTATATACAATTTCATCGAAATTATCTGGTTTGGTCGTTGAGAAGAAAATATGCGTATTATACAAATGTAATGTTCCTTTAGGAAAACGATCTTTTAAACCAGAATCAAAACATCGAGTGCCTGTATATATATCGTCTGCTTATAGTATGTAACTATATCGTTTGTAGGATTATTTTCTTGAAGAGTTTGTCTGGACGCTTTTCTGGGTATCCTTATTTCCACATCCAATTCCTCTGCAATACCACATATACTTCCTCATATAGAGTTTTAAAAACAGCTTCGCAGTTGTCACGGTGTTTTTGTAAAATTTGTACAGTATCGCTTAAGTAATCCTGAGCAACTTTTGAGTCAACTTGAGTACCTTGTAAAAATTGGCTCAACTGCAATGTGCAAGTAAGTAAATCCAAGAGACACACAATTGCAACAAGTGTTTGGCCATCACATAATGCCATTCTTAAGCCTCGAGCCTTAACAGATGTTGCAGAATCTTTCCATTCAGTTACTGAGTCTAAAACTGATAATTTTTAGGAGAGCGGATCGAAACTGGAATACTCCATCTTGTCTTTCTATCCGGCAGGTCTCGCGAAGCCCCGAAAGTTTATGCCCTAATGTTCGTTTTAGAACATCTTCTCTCTTGGACGAACCTTTTAAAAAATATATTGTCTCTTGCATTGCCGAAACAGTATTTTTAACAGCCTGTACTTGGAATGTTTGAAAAATACTTAAATTGAGGCTATGGTTGTTACAAGGGAGGGGAAAAGACAGCATTAGGGGCTTCTTCCATAACTGTTGAACGGCTACGCGTACTTCAGATACCATAGTACTACAACCATCAGTTGTTATGGCAACGTAGTTGCTTAGATTTAAATTACATTTTTTTTTAGAGCATTTGTAACAAAGTTTCCAACAGCTACTCCAGTCAACTTCGGTTCACCATTGTTTTTATTATCCTCGTTCATTTCGATGCGAGCATCAATAAATTGAATGAATGATTCGTAAATATTTTATCGTCAGTATACCTAATGATTAGTGATAATTGCGATTTATTTGAAACATCTGTAGTTTTATTGAACATTACACTAAAAATTTGAGCAACTTGGATTCTCTTAATAATTTTAGATAAAATGTCTCGTCCACACCAATCCATCAAGTCGTTTTGAGTTGTCTTGCTTATGTATGTTGCGCGAGATGTTGACTCTTCAAGATGTTTTTACAAAACTACATCACCGCTATCAATCCGAAACTTCAATAAAGCTCAGAAATTTCTAGTATTTACTACCAAATCAGATTCACCAGTTGTCAGTTTGCCATCGTCTCGATGCCCTCGAAATGGAATGTTCTGGCAACTCAGAAAAATAATGCTTTTTATTATAGGCACTAATCAAGAATGATTTTCTTTCACGATTTTTTGATGTCCAGTATGTAATTTATTAGTAACGGATAGCTCAGGATTTCTGTAAATTTTTAAGAAATATTTTGCATTTATCACAGCTTCCTGCGTATTTGTTTTTGCGTAATTTTCAAAGTCTCCATCTTTGCCCAATACTGTAGCAAAGTTGGTTATTGATTCTGTACCTAATTTCTGCAATCGAGTATTTCCATGGCGCCCACCCTCAGCGGAACTGACAAAAAATGGGCAGTATTTACAAAAGAATCCCTTTTTTTTTCATGTGAGAAAACTGCCCATTCATAAGAATTTAATTGGTTGAAATTCACATATTGTTTTTCATACGTTCCAGTTTTGTTATTTCGTTTGAGGGAGTAAGGAAAAGAATAAACGTCTTTGTCCAAAAAATAAATGTCTGTGTTTGAAGGAAATCAAATACGTTGTCTAAAAAACAAACATATAGACTGTTAAGACATTTTACATCCAAATGTGATAATGAAGACTTGATGTTATGATTATTTTTTCTAACATATACTCAGTATCGCAGTCTAAATTTAACAAATGTAAAATGTGAACTGTATGACTGAAGCTGTCGCCATTGGATAGCAAAGCGCATCCGCATATAATTTCGACATCCAAGCACGCAAATTCATACCGAACTACCTGAACGGTACGAGGAAATAATAATAGAAAAAATTATGATATCGATTTGCAATAATCTATGTAATTATAAATTACTGTGTTGTACATAAAAATAGAATTTCAAATTACTTTATGCTAGTTATACTATCACCATAATTTACTCCTTAAATATGCCTATAGTAGAATTACAGAAATTCTATCTTTTTACGGCTATACCAGAGCTTTTTGAAAATAATAAAAATACGTCAAAATTTATTTTAAAGAACTAATATTTGAACGTATATGTTAATTTTCAACATGCCTTACAAGACTTATTAAAAAATTACAACTTATTACAACTTTTTTCATGATTTTTTATGCAGAAAAGTATAAATATTTCTTTGATTATAACACTAAACTTGAGGCGTTTAGGGGGGGCACCCCTTCGCTCCCCTCTGGATCCGCGCCTGTGAATCAACTAGAAGTGAAGAAAAAACAAACATCGGGCAATGTTTCAAAACATAACAAAAACTTTCAAATAAATACTTTTGGTAACTATTACCTGAAGATATAAATTGTATAGGCATCATATTTGATTTTTTTTCTAAGCCACTTTGTTATGTATAACATAATTGAGAATACATTGTCACTGATGGAACAGCATACATAAGTTTAACACACAGCTACACTTTGCTACATTAATCAGCAATATCCTTAGATGCAGATGTTGCTTGATTATTTAAATCCATACATGAGACTTGTGTTATACTGTGACAGTTACAGCAAATCTCACTTCAACTGATAGTAGACACTGTTTCTGAATTGATAAGTGGCATCAACAAATCCACTTTCATGTTTACAGCCTACTTGGCCACTACTTCAAAGTCATAGTAAACAGGTGTTATGTAGTTTAACAATATGTAATGTACTATGTCAAAACAGTAAATGTTCACAACAGAAAAATATTTATTGTGTTCACTATTTCGTATAACTCTTTGAAAATACACAAACAAATTGTGTAATGGGACAGATTGGGAGGTTTTATTTTTTATTAAATTTCTTTAATTTTCCATTGTAAATCCCAAGTCAAATACGGCAGTAGTCAAACAATGAACTCCGTGACATAGCTGTTGGAACGAGGTGTTGTAATGGAACGCAATATCATTCCGAGAAACCAAGTGTTGTGTTACGAACTAGTACGTGCAAACACCAGCATGAGCGCGGATGCGACGCTTACAGCCTCGACCCACGCCAAGTAAAATGGCTAAGCTGTAAAATTTTCTTGACATGTGGTTTTGTGATGACGGAAATCCGTGATGACTCCACCCACCTGAGTCTACGGCCTTGTCAAAATGGAATATCGTCAATGGACAACACCGTACTTGGTGTAAGTTGATGAACAATTTGTAGCAAGCAGGCTGTGCAATTTCCGTTTTGAGTCACAGTGGAGGGGCGTTTGGTAACGTTCTGGGCAGTCACCTAACAACGGGGAGCCCGCCCGGGCAAGCCCACAACTTGTGGACCACATGTAAAATTTTAAATCGTTAATAGAAAATGATAAGAGTAGTGAAACGATATACCAGAATGGAGTAAGTGCAGTGCATCGATCAAAATCTAAATGTGGTAAATCAAAACTTTCGGACATACATTCAACGTCACACGTGGTGAGGAGAAGCGACGACGGCTAAGTACTCAACACAATCTCAATATTTTATTAATTTCAATAACCGAGATCTCTAAATTATACTATGGGGAATTAAAAGGTGTGAACGAGTGAGTGTGGCAAGCTGGGTTCGCCTTACTTAGACTTAGTAATTAAAACAAGTATAATACATAGAATAGGAGTATGGTAATAATGTTTTTCTGGTAACAAACGCTTGTAAGAAATTTTAACTCACAAAAGAAGGAAAGAATAATGTACTAGTAAGTTGGAGAAATGGTGAATAGAAAAGAAGTTTAAAATAATATAAAATGAAATAAAATCTGAGTTCCATTATATAAATGAGAGTAGTGTACGTTATTGAGTTAACCTTACAATCACGTTGATATTCACCGTTCGTGCAAAGAATCCTCGGTCCAGGTAGGTGAGATGTTTAAATATTATTTTATAATTGTGTATTAATTATAATACCACAAATGGCGCTTCCGAAAAGGGACAAGTTTTTATAAATTAAAATTTACGTATAAAAACCACACCTACAGGTGGATAACGTGATTTGAAGGTTAAGAAAAAATACGTACAAATTACATAACAGACGTAAAATAGTATGTCATTGTTAGGGTAAGTGTCAGATGTTTTGTATGTAAGGAAATTTGTATAAATTTATAATTTAAAAATGGCAGGTAATAATAACGAGAATGATATAAATGAAATTACCAATTTTGATGAATCAACTATTATGAATAGCCTTGAAATACATTCAACTCCGAATGTAGGTCAAGACGATAAAGATAGGAATATAAATATTACAGATGAAATAAACATCACAAATGATTCGGGAATACAATTAACCCCGAAGTTAGACAGTAAAAATAAGAAGCCAAATGAAAATATAAATAGTGAGACGGGAGCAAAATCGACTCCCGAAGTAACAAATATAAAAGAAACAGAGATGTCAATGAATAACCTATTTAACCTTCTCAGAAAACATTTTGATAGTAATGACGAAAAATTTAATGTACAGAATAATAAATTTGATGAGTTGAAAAGTGAAATACATGAGCAAAAAGTCAAATGTGAAAGCAATTTCAATGAGTCAAAAAAGCAGAATAATGAATTAAAAAATGATATTAATGAAATTAATAAGCGTTGTGAAAGTACCAATGAAATATCTGAAACTAACTTTAACAAATTGGAGCAGAGTGTTGAGAGGGTGGTAGAGTCAATAGAGAAACGGATTAAAAATAAGGTAAATCAGATAATTAATAACAAGGTGAGTAATAACGATAGTTATAATAAACAGTCAACAAGTGATAACAATGATGTTGAAAATGATAATGTAATTGAAAATGTGGTATCAGAGAGTGATGATATAGAAATAGTTAATGAGATAGTTGGTGAGAGTGAGAGAGTAATGGGTTGTAAAGGAGTAGAAACAAAGGTGAGTCAGTTAGAGAGAGAGTGTGATGAAAGGTTAGATGGGCAAATGGCAAGTTTTTCCCAAGTTTATGGTGAAACAAAGGTTTCACAAGTGTTGTATGAGGACAGAGTTTCCTCCGGTAGTTGTGTGGAGACGAGGTGTCTTCAAATGGTCCCTTTATTTTTTGTGATGGTCTTGGAAGTGCCAAGACATATAGTAAGTTTGTTGTGCCCTTTGCATGGAATGAGATAGTTCAGGGGGGTTATGAGAGATATTATGAGAGAGAGAGAAAGAGAGAGATAGAGATTTTTGAGATAAATATAGGTTATGAAATGTTAGTGCAGAGTTTAAATGTTGAGAGAGGTGACTTACCTGGTGAAAGAGAGATTGATGATTATTTGGATAATACTGTTGTAAATGATAATAACTTACTTGATGTTGTGATTGATATAGTAAATGAATATGATGATACAAATGACGTGGGAATAACAAAAAATACTAACGGAGACTGGACAAAAGTAACTAATGCAGACAAGGTTTATGAAATAATAAAAGGCCCAATCCTATAAATTATAATGGTATAATGAATGACATAGAGTTAATGGGTTATAATAATAATAATAATAATAATAGTGTAACGAGTGTGAGTAAGGACGATAATTATTATATAAAAGTAAGACTAATACATGATGATGGAAGGTAAATATAAACTCAATGAATGAACATTTTAAATATTTTAGTTTATGGTAATGACCTGGCTAGATTATGAAATGAGGTGTGTTAAACAGAAAAATAATGACGAAGAATTGTAAATAAATTTATAGTGAAATTAATGGTGTTTGTATTGTAACAGGTGTTTGATGTAAACAATATATGTATGTAGTAGAAATTGATGTAATAATAATAATAATATTTTGGCAGACTAAATAAATAACAAGAATGATTATGAAAGTAATAAATGAATTGTAATTGTTTTGGAGTAAGGTAATTAAAAATGTTGTGTTTTCAATACTTGATGGAATTTAAATAATTTGAGATGTATTAACTGATTAATTTAAAATGTTGTATCAATTTGATAATGAATTCAAATGATTTTTTTTTTTAGATTTGAACTTGATGATAAATAGTGTGATGAATAAATGTAAAATGTATTTAGTTGTGGAATCATATGACTGTTAAAATGTTTCAGAAGATACATGGAGTTGTGTACATGATTTGGTGGTAACAGTTGTTTATATTTTGTATCTATGACAGTACAGTATATGAGTGATGTACTGTAAGTATGACTTTTATAATACAGTTAAATCAAGTAAAATGTTTATAAATTTTAAATGTGTTTAAAAAGGTTTTAAATTAAGTGATAAAACTAGTTTGAGGTAGTTAGGAGTTTTCTAATGGAATTTTCAATGGATAATGGATGTTAAACAGAAATAAGATTTTGGGAATATAAGCAAGATAGAAAACTGAGTATTAGTAGTGACACAGTAGCGAGAGTGATTATAGGTAGAGTAATGAGAGTGGTATATTTAGGTAATAAACAGATGGTGGAATTTTGTAAGGTGGGTGGTGTGATAAGGAGTCTTCAACGACAGGCGTTGTGGCAGGTAGTAGAGGGTTTTAGTAGAGTGCTTGCCGATATTTGGTGGAGAGGCAAACAGTTATGAATGGAATTGCGGAGGGAGGGAACACACATCCTAAGTACAAAGGAGGTATAGGGTATTTTGTTATAAGGATAGAATGATGTGAGTGGAGTTAGAGAATTATTGATAAATATTTTGCGTGAGTGGTGTCAGACTATGTAAATCTGTTAGTAAGTGTTAGAGGCAGAAGGGGGTTGAGATTATATTTAATAACCCATTGGTAAATCGAAATGTTATGAATAACTAAGAGTCACCCAAACTAATTGAGAATGAAAATGTTAGAGAAAATCAGAGTTAAAAGGTAATAATAATTGAAGCAAGTTAAAGATTTTAATAGAATTTGAAAATAAAATTAAAACTGTATGTTGTGTAATTTTGGTCAGTTTAAATACGAATTTTATTGTTTATTGCAAGGTAATGATAACAATGCTAATTTTGAATGTTCTATGTTTATTATGTTGTATTATGTTTGAAGGTAAAAAATTACAAACATGTTTCATGTAGTTTATAAAGTAGCTTTGTGTAGTGTATATATGTCAAGGTCATTCACCTGACCCAGATAGATCAGCTGATGGCGGATGTTAGAGACAGAACAGGTTTTTAGTAATTGATTCATGGAATTTTGTTACTTAATTAAATTAAATAATTTTATGTTGTCTTGATATTGATAAAAGAAATATTTTGGGAAATAAAGATAAGTGAATTTATGATTTAAGAAAATGTTCAATTTATTTTGGTTTTTATGATCATTAGTAGCTAATGAAGAAGAATTGTAGATTCATGTAAAAGATTTTGGGATTTTAATAAAATTAATAGTAATGTAAAAGTTTGATTTTGAACTTAGATTGATTTGGAACAGAATTTAAGTGATTTGAATTTAAGTAGCTGTTGTGTTGGTTAGAAAAAGTAACATTAATTGGCGAAAAGAAATTGAAATTGGAAAGATAAAATATTTTATCAGTAAATGTAGGGAGTTTGTTTAGAATATAATAATGAGTGTGTGTATGCACCCAGTACTTGCTAAAGGCAACCCAGTATGCATGGAAGGGGGAACATATCGGTTGAGGATCTGGTATGGTAGAAGGCCAGGGTTTTGATTTTGGGGTGGAATGTTAGAAGGTTAGGTGTACTATGGTGAGTATCTGTTCGATTTTATGGTGTTGGGATCTCGAACAGAGAAGTCCAGTAATATCGTTCAGGTGCAGCCATGGTCACCGAGCTAGGGGGGTAGTTTACCCATGATGTGTTTAGAAATTAACTCCATATCCTCAACGATCCTCTTAGGGTTAGCAATGAGAGTTCTTCTGTTTCAGCAGCAGACCTCTCATTGGGGGGGGGGTCTTGTAATGGGACAGATTGGGAGGTTTTATTTTTTATTAAATTTCTTTAATTTTCCATTGTAAATCCCAAGTCAAATACGGCAGTAGTAAAACAATGAACTCCGTGACATAGCTGTTGGAACGAGGTGTTGTAATGGAACGCAATATCATTCCGAGAAACCAAGTGTTGTGTTACGAACTAGTACGTGCAAACACCAGCATGAGCGCGGATGCGACGCTTACAGCCTCGACCCACACCAAGTAAAATGGCTAAGCTGTAAAATTTTCTTGACATGTGGTTTTGTGATGACGGAAGTCCGTGATGACTCTGCCCACCTGAGTCTACGGCCTTGTCAAAATGGAATATCGTCAATGCCTAACACCCATGGACAACACCGTACTTGGTGTAAGTTGATGAACAATTTGTAGCAAGCAGGCTGTGCAATTTCCGTTTTGAGTCACAGTGGAGGGGCGTTTGGTAACGTTCTGCGCAGTCACCTAACAACGGGGAGCCCGCCCGGGCAAGCCCACAACTTGTGGACCACATGTAAAATTTTAAATCGTTAATAGAAAATGATAAGAGTAGTGAAACGATATACCAGAATGGAGTAAGTGCAGTGCATCGATCAAAATCTAAATGTGGTAAATCAAAACTTTCGGACATACATTCAACGTCACACGTGGTGAGGAGAAGCGACGACGGCTAAGTACTCAACACAATCTCAATATTTTATTAATTTCAATAACCGAGATCTCTAAATTATACTATGGGGAATTAAAAGGTGTGAGAGAGTGAGTGTGGTAAGCTGGGTTCGCCTTACTTAGACTTAGTAATTAAAACAAATATAATACATAGAATAGGAGTATGGTAATAATGTTTTTCTGGTAACAAACGCTTGTAAGAAATTTTAACTCACAAAAGAAGGAAAGAGTAATGTACTAGTAAGTGGGAGAAATGGTGAATAGAAAAGAAGTTTAAAATAATATAAAATGAAATAAAATCTGAGTTCCATTATATAAATGAGAGTAGTGTACGTTATTGAGTTAACCTTACAATCATGTTGATATTCACCGTTCGTGCGAAGAATCCTGGGTCCAGGTAGGTGAGATGATTAAATATTATTTTATAATTGTGTATTAATTGTAATAGCACAATTGGTTGGTTAAAACACATTGATAATACAATTCTGTGAACCTACCAAGTTTGGTTTGTAATTTCTTATTAATTATAAGAATGTTTTAAATGTTGGATGTGCGCTTGTTTTACAGACTGTGCTGGTCAATCGTGTGCCAGTAGATCCGTTTACATGTACTATTGGCTATGAGATCCACTATAAAAAGTCACTTGATACACAAGTCATCTTTAACACCTTTAGCTATTACTGAAACTTTACTGCACAACCACGACTTCACTCATGGTGGCTAACCCAACTTATACTTATTTAATATTTGTACTCACTTCATACAAATGTATATCTTAACTTTTCCTTTATAGCTTAACAAAATATCATGTATCTATAAATAAATATAAGAATGGGGTTAAGACCACTTCCCAAAAGTGCATGAAATCAGTATAACACAAAACTATAAGAAAAAATATCAAATATCCAATTGATTAAATGTACATT
The DNA here is from genome assembly GCA_034769895.1 of Magicicada septendecula. Taxonomy (NCBI): domain Eukaryota; kingdom Metazoa; phylum Arthropoda; class Insecta; order Hemiptera; family Cicadidae; genus Magicicada; species Magicicada septendecula. The sequence continues at coordinate 323,064,849 of CM068376.1, read as the reverse complement.
TAAAATACAATTATAATAATACAATATTATTGTATAATATATATTAAAAGTAATAATACATACTAAATAAGATCTTACAAAAAAGCAAAACAAACAAAATATACTTACTAAACTAGGAACTACACTGTATATGAAACAACTAGGTCTTATACCACTTGGTTACAGCAAAAATTCAGAAAAATTTTTTTACTGATAACAATTCAACAGAAATGCCTGGAGAAATGACCATGAGATCAAAGGAATTACACTTGGAAACAACTGCCCTAGAGAAACAAGAGCAATAGTAGCTGAAAGAAGAAAACTGAAACAAACAACGATTGCAGACAACAAAAATAGGCTAAACAATATTACTCAGAGATTAAGAAGAGAAATAAAGGAGCCAAAATGAATCCATAAACATTTATATGTCCGTATGTGTTAACTGACAGATACAGAAAAACAGATTTCTCCCATTGGAGGACTACAGAAAAATTAAAACACAATGTATGCGCAAACCACCAATAAGTATATTAGATGAAAAGTGGACTACAAATCCACTCTTTTAAAAAAAAAGAGCAGAAATGTTTGCACTTACTCAGAGTAATTATTTCAACCAAACATCTCTTAATTAAAACATGATGTACCACAACACAAAAGCAAAAAAATAGAAACAAATTTAGAAATCAAGAAGTTTTCAGCAAAGCATAAAGAGATCATGCTCCAATGAATTTAGAAAATTTATAATATTTAGAATATTGCGTTTTGCATTTCATGCGTTTATACTTGAGTTTGGCCCAAATGCCATGGCACATATTAAAGATTCTGGAATCAACGCATGACCTCTTCTTGGCTAAATTGTACTGATTCTCAATTACTTTTCGAGCTTGCTTAAAGTATCCTCTTTGTACTAAGCTCAATCCATAATATAAAATATATCTTGTAACAGTGTCTTCGTCACCAAGTTCCATGGCAACACGAAACTGTTGAACACATATGCGACCAGCTACTTTGGCCTAAAAAATTAATCAAATATTTAAAGTATAATAACTAAAATATAATTTTCACACACTTTATTCTCATTAATTAAATCTACATGATACTGACACATGTCAACAAATCAGTCTTATAAGCTTAGCTTAAAAGTCAAATTTTGTAAGCCAAGTTTTACGTATGTGTGTTCATTCACAATGTATGCACACAAGTATGGTATCCTAAATGTGTGTTAATATTTTTGTATTGTCACAATATACGTACGTTCTGCATTAAAAGTTGTATACAGTGTATTTATTCATTATGACTTATTACAACTATATCCAAAAATAATTATTTTTAAATTTATTAATTTGGAATTAAATTCAAATTACTACGTCTGAAAGTTCTGTACAGAATTTCATGAAGTAATTGGTACTTTCCAATTTAAATTAAATTCTATAGCTAAAATTCTTAAATAATAAAACACTTATGCCTTCAAGTATTAATGAATGTCTTGATTACCACTTAACAATACAAATTTCCCATGAATAACATAAAATATCCCTTCACACTATCCTTCATACGGTTGATGCATAAAAACACATAGGAAATTGTAAAAATAATTTTCCAAGCAATTGAGAAAACAAAATCTCCTCTTATGTGTATGTAATTTAAAAAAGTTTATAAAATATCCTATTTGTATAAAATGAAATATACTGTTTGTTGTGTAATGAAACACACCCTGCAACTGATATTAATACTTTAACAAAAAGAATAGATGAAAGTAGTTTTCCATATTAATAAGGATACAAAGCCAATGGATGATAAACCAAACTTTCTTTTCATAAAAACCTATCTTTCGGATATCTAAATTACATGAAGAAATTGTCTATGAAAAGGGCACAGATTTGTAAAAAATAAATAACGTGAACGTAGAGTCCACATTCAAATAAATGTAATTATATAATGCTTACAAGAATGATTCTTTTATAATATAAGAAGCCAACTCTTACATTTGAAAAAAATGAAATAACAACCTATGATGAGAAGGGTGGAACTGAGAACATCAAATCAGACATTATAAAACAGTCAGTCACTTGTATGATTGGTTACACCATGGTGTTAAGTCATTTTAAGTATTTTACAAGGTGAATACAAATTTATAAAATATGTAGATTTTAATACACTCCAAATTTAAAATAAAATACAAATACATGGTAACTAAAACTGGACCGGTTCTTAATGAAATGTACAAGTAATTGATTTACTCTTAAATAACAGATTACAAATGAGGGGTTTTAACATTAAAAAGGGGATCTAATGAAAATATGAATTAGGTACATTTAAAACGATCTATTAGTACAAAAGAACATGTTTTGATTAAATAATATTGCAATTAAATTACTTTATATAACTCATTTAAATGTGATATTCCATATAAAAAGATCTAACTGGGCGGAAAACCAATCAAAGTTTGGCCACACAATTCATAAAGAGTAAAATGGATACATCATTTTATTAATCTGCATAGTATAAGTTTAATAACATAATTATTAATATAATATATATTAACAAACTTATATATTCTTTTCTAATTTTACAGTTGTGTATGTGTGTTTTACTGGTCAATATTTAAAATATAAAAACAGATCCGGGTTGTTACACATTGAAAATTACTTCTGTTAGTGGTCTAGATTCAATTTTTTATTTTTCAAGAATGTAGTTTTGTCATTTCTGGTGTACTTAATTAATATGAGTAGAATAAATACTGTTACGCCGTTACACAACGTTCTACGTGTTTCTTGACTATAATGTACATATTGCTGCTACTGTACTTTGAGATGAAGGACAATTACGTGACACTTGTCATGCGTCCGTAGCCAAGACTGTTCCAGATTACGCTGGCCTGCGCACACTGTGTTCAAGGCGGCAAGCAATTACGCTCTAGTGTTTTCTAGTAGCATTGTTGACGCGTAGTATGGATTAATCTGGATCTCAGCGGGGTATACATACAAGCATTCAGCAATGCTTAGTTCTGTTTTAGAGGCGATTTATTCCAGTGTGGTTCGAAGTATTGTGGCGAAGTGTTATGTGTTTTATAATTGTGCAGGACTCTATTAGCTGACATTTTTATTGCATGTGAACAATTTTTATTTGCTTTGTTGTAAGAGACTATTTTGTTTATTACAAGTTGTTTAATTGTGATAAAAACTGATGATTAGTGACTTAATTGGTGTCTTGTATTTTGTTTTCCACTGTACCACACGACGATCAATTAGTTTGACGTAACAATATTAATGAACTGCACATTCAATTGCAGTTTCTGATACAGAGGTGACACAAAAAAGTGGAACAACAATTTGAAACTGTTTTAACTACTGTGGATTTTTAGTAGATCAACCTGTGAGTCTTCTAAGGCTATAGGTAAACAGCTGTAAAAAAAATGTATTGGTCCTACTTATTACACACTGAAAAACAAGAAGAATGTATCCAGACTTATGAAAATGCACAGTGCTTTAATGAAAATAAAGAATGTAAGAATATTGTAATACAGTGGCACCTCGATACCACCAATCACAATAACACGAATTCCTTGATAACACAATTTTTTTTCAATCCCCTTGAACACTCAATGTTAAAAATACCTCTATGCGTAATTCTTCAGTTAAAAACCTTGATACGCTGAATTTTTGTTGATTTGAAATCAAAATACTATACTAATTAACCTTTACAACATGAATTTTTAATAAATTAATTTACCTTCAATAATCCGCCTTGTGACTTCTTGTATATCTCTTCTATTACGCGTTACGGAGACTATGCTCCATCTTCAGATATTAAAATAAAAAATAAAACTATATCACTCTTACGAGATCATTACATAATAAAAATGTCAATTTGCATATGAACTGTATGCGATGTTGGGTGCGCACCAGTTCATGTTCAATCTGCTACTGAGTGGTTGTTACTTTATCATAGTCTTAGCGAGCAGACTCAAGGCAGTATCGTACAAGCGGTTGGATCCAAAGTTCAGTTGGTCATTTAATACGAAATCGTGACTGCTTAGGTTTGCGTATGCACTATAAATATATAATTTCAAACTCCTCCAAGGCATTCATGAAACGGCCCTTCTTACATACATGCAACGGTATTAAGTTGGAATTAAAGTCTATGTAATTATGATTGTGTGAAGTCAGGTGTTGGGCGTAATTAGATTTGATGCTATTATCATTTCTTATTTTCTTGGGTATATGTTCCCAAAAATGTTTGAGGAAACCTCTCCCCGTCTGTCCAATATAGAAGCAATTGCAATCATTGCATATTAACTTATATATACCCGTTTTTACTTCTGGAGGTGTGTGTTTTTTTGGCCTGAGAATTCTTAGTAACTTATTATTAGTTCTGAATGAAATAGTAAAACTATTATTATTCAATACAGAGGACAAAATCTTAGGCATAAAGCTTGTATAATAAGTGGATATAAACATGTTTTGTGTGTTACTGTTTATTTGGGGTTTAAGCTTGCTTTTTTCGTGTTTTTTCAGTAGTCTGTCAATGGTCAAACTATTGTAACCACTGGCAACCGCGATGTATTTTATGGTATTCAGCTCATCACGAAAGTCATTATCATCCAGGGGTATTGTCAATAATCTGTGAATAAAACTATTGTATGCCGCCATTTTTTGTGAATAAGGATGATGGGAGTCCACGTGTATTGTGGTGTCAGTGGTTGTTGGTTTCCTATAAATGTTGAATTTTAGTTTGTTCATCTGTCGAGTGATAGTTAAATCTAGAAAGTTTATCATGATGTCAACCTCTGTTTCGAGAGTAAACTGGATGTTTCTATTTACTTTATTTAAACAGTTTTTAAATAACTCGATTAGTCTTAGAGTACCATAAAAAATGAAAAACGTATCGTCCACATAACGTGCATAAAATATTATTTTATTTGTGTATATATTATTGTTTAACAAGTGAGTATTCTCGTAAAAATTCAAATAGATATCGGCCAGTAGGCCAGAGAAGGGTGAGCCCATAGCCAGGCCATCATCTTGAAAATAAAACAAGCCATTAAAAGTGAAATAGTTTTGTTTTAAAACATGAATATGAATTTTTACTCAACAGAACCTCTATAGCATGACTTTGACATCTATAAGATGAATTATCCATGGCACCGAGCTCAGTAAGCTGGTTTTTATGATGCAGGACTTTGATAACACAAACTTTTGTTATCTTAACCCTGATAATATGAACCTCACTTTGACGAATTCCTTGATAACACGAATTTTTTTATAATCCCCTTGAGATTCGTATTATCGAGGTTCCACTGTATATCTAATATATAATACATTAGAAAGAACTGTGTAGGCCAAAACACATTGTACAAAAAGGATGACAGTGAAGCTGAACCAAAAGTTCAATGCAGGATGAGAAAAAATTTCTAGCCTGGCTATAGTGGTCTTTTATACAAGAAGGTAGTGAAAGTAGGTCTATAAAAGAATTGGAACTTTGCTCCAACAAAAACTGGATGATTTGTTTTAAATTAATAAAATAAGTATAGTTTTTGAAATTTATCATTTTACCTTATTTCTTTAACTAAGCCTACTCATACCATTTTATTATTCTACAATTACAGTCACTTCTGCTATTTTCTACCTCGTTAATAATAAATAATGCTTAATATTAATGTATATAATTAATACTCAATATTAAACATCAATAATGGTACACATACAATGTATACTGGATTAATATTGTAATTGTATGTATTAGTAAATAAATGCATAGATACTGTGTATCATGTACACATGTAATAACCTATTTAAGTACATATTTACCGTATATAAATTTTATCGTTTTGGTATACACAGTGGTAGGCGTGGTTTTGGTTTATGTTATTAAGTGTGCGTTTGCTTAATAGGACCAGATATATCTGTTGACATCTATATAAAATCATTTTTTGTGTTTAATAAATACATCAACAGACAAATATTCATGTGAAAAGTACTATATATTATTCATGAAACAACCAGGGGTGGCACAGTTTGGGGACGGAGGGATTTTGAAATAGAAACAAATAACTGAGGAAAAAGAGCTTACCGAGGAAATTAATATTCAACATATGTTTGTCCCAGGCATGTTAAAAAGAAAATCAAAAATATTTTATTACACAACTGAAAACATTGTGTATTGCTCACCCTACAAACAAGCTTAAAGTAGTCATTTTATTTTGCCTTTCGGCTCTTTATATTATAATCAATTATGTTCAAGAAGGTTCAATCAATTGAATCAAATACATTAGTGTTTGTATTTTTGCACACCCACAATTTAAAGACTCAAAAAATAATGATATTGAGTTCAAATTTAGAAAATGTTTTACAACTTCTTCAATGAAAGATAGTGATGCTGTAGAACTGTGCTCCAACATAAGTCATCATACTCCTGAAGCTGTCTACTCATGATGTTCTGAACTTTAATCGCCAACATAATCTCAAAAGTTGCTTTCAAATTTTTTCAACACTCTTTTAATTCTTTAACACTTTCAATGTCTGTGCATGATAAAACGCTCAGGAAGATTTTATAAGTTTAAATTTATAATCTTACATTTGCAACTCACTGAATCAAGAAAGGTTTGCTTCACTTGTAACTGACCATAATATCAAGTGAAGTTGAGTTATACTAAGAAATTGAACTAAAGGAACTGATTGCAGATTTTGCAAAACTGAAAGCACGAAAAACTCTATAAATAACCTGTTATATATTCTTAATATTTTACTTACTTCATTCCAATTCTTATTTCAATTGTGCCCATTAATTAATTCTGTATTTCATTTGTCCGACTTTTATTTTAAAAGTGTCCATTAAATTATTATTCAATTCAATGTTAATTATTTTGAAATATTATAGTAATAAATGAATTTCATATAAACTAATCATAGTTTTCTACTTAACAGAAAGATAGTTTATGATTTTCTTTTGCATATCTTATTGTAGTTTGTAGTATTCAATCATCTAGTTTAACAAATAAAAATTTGCTACATATGTTTCTCTGAAGACCATGGGCTTCAGTTATCACATACCAAATCCCTTAACAAATTAAGCATTTAATAAAGTTAAACACATCTAATACTAATTTCTCTCTCAATTATGGTATAATTTTTGCCACTAATTTTAGTTGATGGGAGGAGAAGCACTATAATTCTTTGTCACACGGTTTGCCGACATTAGTCGTCATATTTGTCAGTTTCAGCTCAATTCGTGGTGGAGGTAGTTTATGCATTGTGAGCACTGTGTATTATACTGTGACAATTTCTTGTCACGTTCAGTTCACGATTCCCACCATTTCCCTTGCTACATCACTGCACAATGTGTTGAGTGTTTGTGTGCGTGTTAGTTTAGTGGTAATAGTGTATGATATTAGTTCTTATAAAGGCTGCTTTCACAGTGTACAAAATGAATGAGTGATGATGAAGATCTGCACTTATTTCACAATATGAACCAATAAGCAAAATAAAATTACATTACATTTGATGCAACAACGTTGGGCAAATTTATAACTTCACAAGGTATAAACCCTTTAGAAGAAGGAATGTAAGCAGACCAAAAGCAAGGTGGCAGGATGTACTGTGAAGTTAGAAAAGGCAATGTACCTAATCCGTGAAGTGAAGAACAAGAAGAAGAAGAAGATGATTGTTCTCCCAACAGAGCCACATTGACTCACAATGAAATTCATCATTTATGATGGAAAAGGTGGTGTTTTGTTTGGTAAAGGCCATGTAGCTAAAGTTGTTTTGAAACTCATGGATGGAATGCTTGGAAATGGTCATTCCCTCTTTATGGACAATTTCTAAACAGTGTTTCTATTACATCAAGGCTTCTTCCAAGGCACTGAAGTAACAAATGCAGCCCTCAGGAAGGGTTACATCATTACCTGTTACGCAGAAGGGGTCATGGTGGCAAATGGAAAGATAAACGATTAGTGTTATACCTCTCTAATGAATTTGAGGATGAAACGTGTATTGTACTGAACAAGAGGAAGCCAGAGGGGTCATTCCATGTCAAATCAACACACAAAAAAATACTTTTTTTCTGTACCATCTCAGATTTTGATTAAATTTGGTACACAGGTTACCTTCATATAGACTAAGAAAAATACCAAAGTTTTTTGAAATGTGTCAACCGGTTTGGAAATTACAGCTATATAAAGTTTTCAAAAAACGCCGGTACATGACATTTTTGAACTGCGATTGTAGCTCTCCTAGTTGAGATAGAAAGCCGGGAGAGGTGTCATTTTTTAGCATTTTTTATGCTCTTTAATATGCAATAATAAAAATTAGGTGTCAAAAATTTTGAAAAAGTTATCTTTATATGGTTTTTAATTGTTTTTGTAAGTTTCATAATGGGAACATATAATAAATTTTTTTTAAAAAAAGGTTTCATTAGATTTTGGTTAAAAAAAGCCTATTTGACACAATGTATAAAACTCATTATGGTTTTATAGATCTAAATGAGTTATTCTTCGTTCTTATTGCTTGCCAGTACATGTCTTTATGCCTGTATAATTAATATTTAGGTCTTCTATATATTTTTTTATTTTATATTTACAAAAGTTTGTTTATTTTATTTTTAAGTTTAAAGTTTAAAAGTTATGTTATTTTTTAGAACATGTAAGTTTTGTTGTCATCTCAGAATGTCTGGAGCATAACACAGTTGCTGTGTATTGCTTTCAAAGAAAGCTCATTGATTTTATGAAAACCAAATTTGGTGACAATATTTCGAAGATTTTTTACTTCTCTGACGGATCATCAGCTCAATACAAAAACAGAAAGAATTTTACAAACTTGTGTTTTCATAAAACTGATTTTGGTATTGATCCTGAATGGCATTTCTCAGCTACAGCACATGGGAAAGGAGCATGCGACGGTGTTGGGGGCAGTGTAAAAAGACTAGCAGCCAGAGCAAGTTTGCAGCGTCCATACGAGAATCAAATACAAACCCCATTTGAGTTGTATGTGTGGGCACTGCAAAACATTTTTTCTGTAAGCTTTGTGTATGTAACACATGATGAATACATTAACACTGACAACTTTTTGAAAGATCATCTTAGCAGGTCCATTGCAATACAAGGAACCCAAAAACTTCATGGCTTTATACCTCAAGTACCTCAAAGGTTAAAGTGAAGGTATTTTCTGAATCAGATATATCAACTACTGAGAAAGTGACCACTACACAAGATAGGCTGCAACTGACAGAAGTTAGCGGATACATAACCATCATTTATGAAAATAACTGGTGGTTAGCATATGTACTAGCAAAAGAAGAAAGCATAGACAAAGTTAAGGTTTCTTTTCTGCATCCAGCTAGTCCATCAATATCTTTCGCTTACCCCAGAAAAGCTGACATCCTTTGGCTCTCTGTAACACATGTACTGTGCAAAGTAAACCCAGTGACGCCGACTGGAAGAGTATATAAGCTTAAAGATAGTGAAGTTCAACAAACTGTTCAGTCCTTCACAGACTACTACAAGGAGTTCTGAGAACTACAAAAGACTTTCTTTACACTGTTTGTTTTCACAATGTAACAATTTTTTTATTTAAAAAACCTGTTTCTATTGCACTTTGGTTTTGTAGGGTAGGCCTAGGTTTGGGTATCATTTAATCTAAAAACTTCTGGACTATCATTTTTCATACAGATTTTGATTTTACTGTGGTATTTAAATTTTGATTTTATTGTTTCCTGTAAAATACTGTATAACAATAATTTTATATACGTATTGATTGCACAATAAATTAATTATTATATGGGTAAATTTAATAATTTCTTAAATGCATCTAACCCTTAAGTTGGACGCCATTTATAACAATCAATGTTATTGGGTTATTTATTGCACAATAAATTAATTATTAAATATATAAAATTATCAATCTCTGACATGTATGTGTATAATTTAATCTTAATGATGATTCTAACTATCTATGCTCATCAACACATACGTGATATCATTTATTTAATTGAACATAAGAAACTCTTAAAATCTATTTGCATTCTTTCAAACTTTAGGTTAATATTTGGGTTGCATTGGTAATAATGAACGCATGTTTCTGATTAACTAAAATACTAGTTTAATTATCATTTATGACATATTATAATAGTACATAGGTTACGTCGCTGTACCTGAAATACATACATGTTTATAATAGACAAAGATATATCTTAATATATGCTGAAACAAAGAAAAACATACATACATATATAAATCAAATGATGTTACAATTCAATATTCTACTTATTTAATGCGTTCATTAAATCCCAAATAAGCTTTTGTTCATACGTTCATTAACTACTTTATTCAGATTTACTCATTACTTTTCTTAATAATTTTCTCAGGTGTGAATTCTTTGAAAGAAACCAGGTCAGTAGAAGTTATTAATTAGAAGTAATTATAATTGTGGTTACTTGGTTAGTGAATATCCATTAATTGTTGATGAAGTCTCGTTCTGGTGATAGAGATGGCTCGTAGATACATTCCGTCGTAAGTTGTTATATCACTGCCACTTATCACTTTATTCTTCCGGCCACTCGCGTAGGTGTTTGTATATGTGTGGGAAATTGAAGTCAGTGTTCAATCAATGTTTCATCTTACTGTGTTTGCTGTGAGTTCGTTTTAAAGCCAATATAAATGTCTAGTTTCATTAGTCGCTGCTTCAACAAACGATCCTATAATTGATTAGTTTGTTTAATGTTTCGTGTTCATTATGTTGTTGATACACAATGTTAAGTTCCAATAATTTGTATATCGTTAAGTGATGCTGTCTGTTAGTGTAACGGTCTGATTGTTCACTTGGTGTAAATTTCACTAAGTCCGTTAATGCGCACTCCGGTAAAGTTCCACTACCGCGATATGAATGTATTATTAAGTTTTAAGTTCCTTGTTATTTATCTAACTTCCGAATGATTTGAGTAGACAATGGAATGTTTATGATATACCGTCTCTCGCACTTGAAGTTAAATTACTTGATAATTGAAATGTAAACTGTCTGAAAATTCTAACTGTAAAACTTTAGTATAACTATTCAAAATTTAAGTGTTGACTGTCTGTCTGAAAATTGAATATCACTGTCTAAAATTTGAGTATGACTGTCTAAAAAATTGAGTATAACTGACTCTCCGTCTTCCTGGACAGCTAGTTTTATTAATTCGTCCCTACTCACAATTTTGTCTCTGGCGCGCTTCACGCCCACTTCTTTTCGAGATTGGTCAGTTTTTGATTTTCTCGGAAAATACTGTCCCACTCTGTCAAAATCCTACGTCATAGTTCTTCCGATAGGTTCTTCGTCTCAGTTGCTATGGAAACATCCCTCACCATCAAATTTCTCGCTGGCTGAAGGTCTCTGATAGGTCCTTAGGTCTCCCTGCTCTCTGGCTTGACGATCGTTGACCCGCTTCGAAGAAACTACGGCTATAAACAGCTTGTCTATCAGCCTATTGTCTGAGTAAACTCTGCGTTTCTATAGATTCCCATTATCTGTACTTACAGTCTTCCTGGCGTATTGTTCTATGCTCTTACCCCTTTTTTCTGGCTATTACTAATTTCGAACATCTGCTGGTCGTTGAAGTCACCCCAACTTTCCCTTCGTAAATTCTTGTCTGTCAATTAGACGATACCTCCAGCTGTGTAACATGACTTTAGTTTTTGTCAGCCTATCTTCCAGTATTGTTACTTAAGGTGCAGCGTATCCGTTTCATTGTAGTATGGAGCATCACTTGTTTTTGTCGCTTATCGTCTACTGACGTAATACGGCCACATCTGCTACAATTCTTGGTACGGGTGTGAATGTCCTCACTTACGTTGTTACAGCTGCGGAGAGCAATAATTCTGGGCGAAACTTTCCCTGTCATCTTACGCCACCAAATTCTATAGTTGGATTGAACTTAATGCGTTTCTATTGTCAAGTCAGCAACGCTTCACTGACACCTTCTCATTACTCCTTATTTATTGCTCCACAATAAGTCGTTGACACTTGCCTCGTGTGAACGTACTCTGCCGAGGTGAAAATTTGAAAATTTTAAAATTTTCTGCTCGTTACAGTGTCCTCAATTTCGATTTGACGATGTGACCTCTGGGAACAACTCAAATCTAAATTCTGCGCCCTGTACGTCGCCTCGCCGTGTCCATCTTCTTCAGGGGAAGGTATACACAATAACCTACTTTCAAAAGCTTATATGACCAGTGGTACACCCCCTTTTGGTTTCAATTGGTTCTCTGAATTTATTGCCAGCTATTTGGGATAGCTGAACGCATTTCACATTGTCGAATTGACATATAAATACCTTATCTTTATAATTATAAGACAAATCATAAATTCCATACGCAATTAAATAATTTCATCAATTGAATAAAATTTTACCTTCTAAAATATCATATTCACAATATATTATCAAACAGTTAAGCGGTTCAATGTAACCTTTACATGATATCAAAGAAAATCTCCTATACATATACACCTTTGTGCATTACTAATGATCTTACCAATAAAATCTTTTAAACTGTTATTTTAAAATTAGATTGTTAATTGACACAATCGCTACGTTAACTGTAATTATCTTAATAATTTACATACACGTATTACATTTAGTTTCAATGATTTACCTACTTCATGATAACATCATTTATAATCCTAACCTACTAATTACATACATTCACATTAATAAAGTTCATTCACTATCTAGTTCGTTGAATATTATCACTTATCTGATTTTTAAGTGTCCATTTTTCTCTTTGTCCTTTTAACTTATTACCATATAAATCAAATAATAGCAATTAAATGTCCTTTGCATTCACTGCAATATTTTTCTAAAATGTCACACTAAATGTTAATTTATCTTATTATCTAACATTTAATTAGTGCTTAATTGACTAAATACATTTTTGATGTTATGTTTCAACAATTAAAGTACATAACTTTCTTGGATAAGCCAGCTTGAATGATATCACCGCGTCAATTACCCTAACGCAGTTGATTCATCAGCATCAGCTAGCTTCTTAAGACATCTTCTTCTATTTCTTCCTCTTCCTTCATCTTCAATTCTCTGGTTCATAGTATTTTTTCAATTGTCTGGCATTAAATTTTCCACGGAGTTTCTTGTCATCATCGCAATCAACGAGTAGATAAGTAGCTTCTCCGAGAATTTGATGCACTTTATATGGTCCGCAGTATAGTTCGCAAAATTTTTCAATTCTTTTCTGGACCGCGTCCGATTGATGATATGTTCTGATTAACACTTTCTCACCAATGTTGAATCTTGTAATGGTTTTAGTCTCATTACATAATTTTGCTTGTTTTTCTCTTTTCTCCTTCATTTTGATAAATATTTGGTTATGATCTACCCCTTTAACTAGGAGCATATCCTTGTTGATGTATTTTTCCCACGCTCTGGGAGGTTTTCTTCCGAGCTGAGCTTCGTACGGTGTTACTTCTATCGTCTCGTGGTACGTTTCGTTAATACAACTCTCGACGATTGGTACGTAACGCGACCACTTTGTATGTTGATCACCAACAAAGATCCTAAATAAGTTCCCAAGCTGTCTGTTGATTCTTTCAGCCAGATTCGCACAAGGGTTCCTTATTGCGGTAAATCGTGGTTGGATATTTAGTTCAGTTAATCCATCTAACCATTTTTTAGATGAAAATTGCGTTCCATTGTCTGTGATAATCACTCTAGGAGACCCTAGTTCTTCACGATATTGGTGTACTCTCCTCAGTGTAGCGACGGTCGTTGCCCTTCGAAGTGTGAAAAGTCGTACGTATTTGGTAAAGTTGTCAACCATAATAAATAGATACCTCACCCCGCTAGACGAAGCAGGTAACGGTCCGTAATAGTCCGCGCTCACAATGTCACCCTTGCGTAACGGTATTATGGCTTTTGTTCCTCCAAACGAGCTTCTGTTGCCGGAATCCTTTTTTTTCTGACAAGTGTCGCAAGTCCGTACGTAATTTTTCACCCTCTTTAACATCCCGTCCATGGTAAAGTACTCCTGCAATAATTTGATACATCTCTTCGCACCGGGATGCCCATACATACGGTGTATTTCAGCAATTATTTCGCCAGACACACTGTTCGGTACGTATAGTTTCCACTCTCCTTTGCGTAATCTGTACAATTTCTCATCGACGTTTCTATAAAATTTATTTAATTTCTTATCTACACAATTTTCCCTAATCTTATCAATAATATACTTAAGCTTATGATCTTGAATTTGGTGCCTCCCAATATCCATTAGGATCTTGCTTACCTTCTTATCCATTTTGATTGTCAGGTGGTTAATTAAATATTCGGAAATATTGTCACTAATTACTTCTGGTGTGGCATCTTCTGGATTTCTGCTCAGAAGATCGGCAATAATATTGTCCTTACCTCTACAATGGACAATGTCAAATTTGTACTCCTGAATACTTAAGATCCAGCGTGTAATACGCGAGTTGTTTAAATGACATTTATTCATAAAAGTCAGTGCTTTATTATCAGTAATGATGGTTAACGGTTGTCCTAGTATGTATATACGGAACCGCTCAAGACATCTTACAATACACAAAAGCTCCTTCTCCGTAGTGTAATAATTTATTTCCGCACCCTTGAATGTCCTGCTGGTAAAAGCTATTACTCCAATTCTTCCTTCTTCGTCCAATTGATATAGTTGTCCGCCATATGCAAAGTTGCTGGCGTCACATTGCATATAATATCTTTGGTTTATTCGGGGAAACTTTAAGATGACTGTTTCTACGAATAACCTTTTAACCTGCTGAAAACACTCATTTAATTCCTGTGTCCAGGTGAATTTCTGTCCTTTCCGTAACAACTCCAGTAATGGTTTAGTAGTTTCAGCGTATTTGTCTGTAAAACGATTATAGAAATTTGTCAACCCCAGGAAACCTTTTAATTGTTTTTGGTTCTGAGGTGCAGGGAACTTCATAATGGCATCTATCTTCTCGTCCGTTGCTCGTATTCCTTGCGTTGTTAGTTGATAACCGAGGTACGCGATTTCTTGTCTGAAGAACTGCGACTTCTCCAAATTGATGGTTAAATTTGCTCTTCTTAAATTAGATAATAATAAGTCTAAATGTAACAAGTGCGTTTCTAAATCATCTGAATAACACAGGCAATCGTCGACATAAATAATGGTATTTTCTTTTACTTCTTCGTCCAGTACTGTGTCCAATCCCCTGGTCAGTGCAGCAGAACTGGTACTCAAGCCGAATGGTGTAACTGTAAAACGATAACACTTGCCGTCGTACATAAAAGCGGTGAAGTTCCGGCATTCCGATTTCAGTGGTACTTGCCAGAAACTGCTAGTTAGATCTACGGTAGATAAGTACTTCATCTCTCCACATCTCGCCAAAATGTCGTTTATTGGAGGGGCACCCTCGTAGTCCGGGATAGTCACACTGTTCACCTTCCTCGCATCCAAACACAATCGTACGCTACCGTCCTTCTTGATTACCGTAACTAGTGGGTTGATATATGCGCTGTTGCATCTCTCAATGACCCCATACCGTAACATTTTCCGAATCTCCTCATCTACCTTCCCTTTATAGGCTAATGGGACAGGCCATCCTCTCTGGAAGTACGGTGTCTGGTCGGTGACTCGGAACTCGTGGACATACCCATCGATTCTTCCGGGGCATTCTCTGAATAAACTACAATTCCTTATTAGAATCTCCCTTAATCTTTCCAACGTTCCTCTATCTCCGCATTCTATACTTTCTATCTTCTTGTTAATGTTTCTGATGATCTCTTCTTCTTCTTCTACGTCCACCACTTCTATATGCATCATAGGCACCGTGTACGTCGCTTCGTTATCCTCTCTTCTTATCTCGACGATTCTTCTTCCCATGTCAATGAGACACCCTGTTTCTTGAAGAAAATTGGTTCCTAATATGCACGGTTTTATCAAATCTGGTATTATTAGGAAAACACATTCATATTTAATTTCTTCAATATAGATATCACATAATATTTGTTTTCTGATTAGCTTTGATTTATTACCAACTGCGCTAACTATTAATGTGTTAGACATCGGTAATATTTCATAAGGTGTAATGTCATGTTTGTTTTGGTGAAACCACGACTCAGATAACCCAGCTATTACAGATCCAGTATCGATTAACGCTTGTACACTAACATTATTATTGAACTTGATATTTATCTCTGGACACCTGATTATTCGTTGAGAAATTTCTTCATCATCATTACACAATAAATCGCTTCGTAAGTCCGGTAGGATAATATTCGTCTGGTAGTCATTTGTTTTGACGGCTATCTTTGTTAATGGGTGGCGGGATTTTTTTTTCTTCTTCTTGTTGACGATTTCTTTTAGGTTGAGTGCCCGATGCACCAGCTGTCGTGTTTGTAAACTCTATTGTGTTGACAGCGCGCCGGTCTGCATTACGGGGCTGGTTATTTATGGCGGGTCTGTCACCCCATGTTTTCTTCTGTATACCTCCCCCTTTGTTCAAGCCGCTTTCACTTTCCTTATGCGCATTTCTGCCCTCGTTTGCTGCATAGTTCGCTTCTCTATTAATTCTTGGTTGAATCTGTGAATACTCGATGATCAGAGATTCGAAGTTTGGTATCGTTACAATCCCTCTCGTAACCACCGCAAGCTGGATGTCCCGCCCAAAGTGACGAGATATCTTACGTATTAACTGATAATCAGACAAAGTAGGTGTTAACTGCTTACTTTCCAACAAAATCCGTTCAATATATTGAATAGCAGTAACTGGTCCGCGCCAATCAAATCTGCCAAACTCCAAATGGTCCCGGATACTGTCCTGTCGTTCCTGGCCCCAATATTTTAGAGAGAACGCTTCCTTGAATTCTGCGAAGTTTGATATCTGATCACGTATCACTCGCCACCAAATTCCTGCGTCTAACTCCAGATGTTTGCCAATCCACTTGATATTGTCAGCGGGATAATATAACTCTTGAACTTCGGACAATTCTTTGAGGAATTCCATAGGGAATCTGTCTGTGCCATTATATTTGAGATCATTGTGGTTAGGTCCGTTAATTCGATTTAACATTCCACAATCACCTTCCATCAGTTGTCGCTGTAACCTCTCTTGGTTTTCTCTTACCTTATTTAAATGTCCTTTTAATTCTTCGATCCTAGTTGTCTTTTCTTTCGTCGTCTCGTCCAACTTCTGTTCTGTTGAACGTTGTCTACCGTCTACGTCTTCTAATTTTTGTATAATATTACTATTTGTTCCTTCTTGCTCCTGTTGTCTCTGCAGTATGGTATTGTGCATCTCGGCCTTGAGTTCTTCGTGCTTCTTATTGTAATCCTTAACGTGAACATCGAACTTGTGATTAATATTTTTAACGGTCGTCTGGGTAGAGTGTACCGCCGCCATCCATTCTTGTCGATCATTATCTTGTTTTTCTTGTATTTCCACGTAATTCTTGTCGGCTTCTTCTCTCAAGTCTCTCACGATCTCATCTTGCCTTTTCTGTAATTCATCGACTTTTCTTTCCCAGGTCTGCTGGCAGTCACGTATCTCGGATCTTATCTGCGCCAGCTGCTCCTCTGACTGTCGTTTCATCTCTTCCTTATGCTGGTCGAGTTTTTCATTTTGTTTTTCTAACTTTTCACTAATTAATTGAAGACTTTCTTCTCTAATTAATTTAATATTTTCTTCTAGTTTCTTGCTTCGTTCTTCTTGTTTCTCGTCTCGTTCTTCTTGTTTCTCATCTCGTTCTTCTTGTTTCTTGTCTCGTTCTTCTTGTTTCTTTTCTTGTTGACGCATGAACTCCATTAACATTTGTATAGTTCCATCTTCTAGTTTTGATGTCTGTCCTCGCGCCCTATCCTCTGGACTCTCTACCACGCTACTTGGTTCACTAGGTGTAGTATTGTCCTCGGTATTTACTGCACCTAATTGGTTATTAATGTCAAGTTCTACACTGTCTGAATTGCTCGCCATTTTAGCCCTACTGCGCGTAATCATTCAAACTGACTTACACTAATAACACTTATCTTACTTCTACTTCTATGACACTACTTTCTCTACTACTTCTACTGCCTGTTCTTTACCTAAGCCGTACGTGTTAACAATCTGTGTTAATACGTATCATGCCGTGCGAATGGGCGCCATTTATAACAATAATTTTATATACGTATTGATTGCACAATAAATTAATTATTATATGGGTAAATTTAATAATTTCTTAAATGCATCTAACCCTTAAGTTGGACGCCATTTATAACAATCAATGTTATTGGGTTATTTATTGCACAATAAATTAATTATTAAATATATAAAATTATCAATCTCTGACATGTATGTGTATAATTTAATCTTAATGATGATTCTAACTATCTATGCTCATCAACACATACGTGATATCATTTATTTAATTGAACATAAGAAACTCTTAAAATCTATTTGCATTCTTTCAAACTTTAGGTTAATATTTGGGTTGCATTGGTAATAATGAACGCATGTTTCTGATTAACTAAAATACTAGTTTAATTATCATTTATGACATATTATAATAGTACATAGGTTACGTCGCTGTACCTGAAATACATACATGTTTATAATAGACAAAGATATATCTTAATATATGCTGAAACAAAGAAAAACATACATACATATATAAATCAAATGATGTTACAATTCAATATTCTACTTATTTAATGCGTTCATTAAATCCCAAATAAGCTTTTGTTCATACGTTCATTAACTACTTTATTCAGATTTACTCATTACTTTTCTTAATAATTTTCTCAGGTGTGAATTCTTTGAAAGAAACCAGGTCAGTAGAAGTTATTAATTAGAAGTAATTATAATTGTGGTTAATTGGTTAGTGAATATCCATTAATTGTTGATGAAGTCTCGTTCTGGTGATAGAGATGGCTCGTAGATACATTCCGTCGTAAGTTGTTATATCACTGCCACTTATCACTTTATTCTTCCGGCCACTCGCGTAGGTGTTTGTATATGTGTGGTAAATTGAAGTCAGTGTTCAATCAATGTTTCATCTTACTGTGTTTGCTGTGAGTTCGTTTTAAAGCCAATATAAATGTCTAGTTTCATTAGTCGCTGCTTCAACAAACGATCCTATAATTGATTAGTTTGTTTAATGTTTCGTGTTCATTATGTTGTTGATACACAATGTTAAGTTCCAATAATTTGTATATCGTTAAGTGATGCTGTCTGTTAGTGTAACGGTCTGATTGTTCACTTGGTGTAAATTTCACTAAGTCCGTTAATGCGCACTCCGGTAAAGTTCCACTACCGCGATATGAATGTATTATTAAGTTTTAAGTTCCTTGTTATTTATCTAACTTCCGAATGATTTGAGTAGACAATGGAATGTTTATGATATACCGTCTCTCGCACTTGAAGTTAAATTACTTGATAATTGAAATGTAAACTGTCTGAAAATTCTAACTGTAAAACTTTAGTATAACTATTCAAAATTTAAGTGTTGACTGTCTGTCTGAAAATTGAATATCACTGTCTAAAATTTGAGTATGACTGTCTAAAAAATTGAGTATAACTGACTCTCCGTCTTCCTGGACAGCTAGTTTTATTAATTCGTCCCTACTCACAATTTTGTCTCTGGCGCGCTTCACGCCCACTTCTTTTCGAGATTGGTCAGTTTTTGATTTTCTCGGAAAATACTGTCCCACTCTGTCAAAATCCTACGTCATAGTTCTTCCGATAGGTTCTTCGTCTCAGTTGCTATGGAAACATCCCTCACCATCAAATTTCTCGCTGGCTGAAGGTCTCTGATAGGTCCTTAGGTCTCCCTGCTCTCTGGCTTGACGATCGTTGACCCGCTTCGAAGAAACTACGGCTATAAACAGCTTGTCTATCAGCCTATTGTCTGAGTAAACTCTGCGTTTCTATAGATTCCCATTATCTGTACTTACAGTCTTCCTGGCGTATTGTTCTATGCTCTTATCCCTTTTTTCTGGCTATTACTAATTTCGAACATCTGCTGGTCGTTGAAGTCACCCCAACTTTCCCTTCGTAAATTCTTGTCTGTCAATTAGACGATACCTCCAGCTGTGTAACATGACTTTAGTTTTTGTCAGCCTATCTTCCAGTATTGTTACTTAAGGTGCAGCGTATCCGTTTCATTGTAGTATGGAGCATCACTTGTTTTTGTCGCTTATCGTCTACTGACGTAATACGGCCACATCTGCTACAATTCTTGGTACGGGTGTGAATGTCCTCACTTACGTTGTTACAGCTGCGGAGAGCAATAATTCTGGGCGAAACTTTCCCTGTCATCTTACGCCACCAAATTCTATAGTTGGATTGAACTTAATGCGTTTCTATTGTCAAGTCAGCAACGCTTCACTGACACCTTCTCATTACTCCTTATTTATTGCTCCACCATAAGTCGTTGACACTTGCCTCGTGTGAACGTACTCTGCCGAGGTGAAAATTTGAAAATTTTAAAATTTTCTGCTCGTTACAACTGTTAGGTCTATTAAAAAAAAAAATATATATATATAGAACTATTTATTTAGACCTAAAGTGAGTTAGTTTTACAGGTTTCCAGGTATACAAACCTAAAATGGACAGATGGTAAGATTTGCATTGTGCGTGAAATAGGCTTTTTTAAATCAAAATCTAATGCAAAGCTTTTTTTAAAAAGACTTTATTATATGTTCCCATTACGATCCCATTATGAAACTTACAAAAACAATTAAAAACCATATAAATATAACTTCTGAATTTTTTCAAAATTTTTAAAAGGGTGCATTTTGACAAATTCAAAATCAAAATTTTGATTTTGAATTTGGAATAAAATGTTTCCTCTTGACCCCTAATGTTTATTATTGCATATTAAAGAGCATAAAAAATGCTAAAAAGGTGACATCTCTCCCGGCTTTCTATCTCAACTAGGAGAGCTACAATCGCAGTTCAAAAATGTCATGTACCAGCGTTTTGGGGCGTTTTTTGAAAATTTTACATAGCTGTAATTTCCAAACCGGTTGACATATGTCAAAAAAATTTGGTATTTTTCTTAATCTATATGAAGGTAACCTCTGTACCAAATTTCATCAAATTCGGAGATGGTGAGGTAAAGTCACTGTGTTGAGTTGATATGGAATGACCCAGAGCAGTGGTTCCCAACCCATGGGCCGCGGCCCACTTGTAGGCTGCGGGCAGCGTGGTACTGGGCCTTGGACGCTGGTCAAGAGTCGAAGCCAAGATAAATATTATTAAGCCAAATCAGCCCTACACATCTAATTGAGCGCGCGCGAGTACGGTGACTCATCGCCTGCCGGCCGAAATTCTGTGCTCGCTGGTCAAGGTCAATGCTCTCCTCCCTCCTACTCTCTTCCCCCCGCTCACCACCACGCCCATGTTCCGCACTTGTTTGACCCGTTAGTCAGTGGTTATGTGTTGATGTGTCGTAGCGTTGTGTCTGCTGTGAGTTACTATAACTTCACGTCAATATGGATGCTTGGTTTCGGACGGGGTCTTGTCGTAAGACGAAGCTGTCAAGTGATGAAGGAACTTCCACATCTGATTCTACAAGTAGTGAGATTGTTAGTAAGTCGATGTCAAGTCCAAGTTGTAGCAAAATAGCAAAGAAAACTAAAACATATTTTCGTAAATATAACCCTGACTTTTTAAAATGCGGGTTTGTGTTTTCTGGTGCTGAGGAAGAGCCTATGCCTCAGTGTGTGATTTGTTTCAAAACGCTATCCAACGAGTGTATGAAACTATCAAAACTTGAAAGGCATCTATCAACTAAACATCCTGAATGTATAGGAAAGTCTCTCGATTTCTTTCAAATCAAGAAAAGAAATTTTTCTATGACTAAATCCACCATGGAAAAATCTTCAAAACAGAACAAACTAAGTACCAGAGTTTCTTATGAGCTATCTTTGTTAATCGCAAAGAAGGGGTCAGCTCACACCATGGGAGAAGAACTTATTATACCCGCAGCAAAAGTAATAAGTAATGCTTTGTTTGATGAAACATGTACAAAAAAATTAATGAAATTCCGTTATCAAATACAACTGTGAAAAGAAGAATTGATGAAATGTCAGAAAATGTGAAAGAAGCTGTCATGACTGTTTTGAAACAAAGTGAATATTTTTCGCTGCAACTTGATGAGAGTACAGACGTTGCTGGCCAGGCTAATTTATTAGCTTTTGGTCATTTTGAGTTGAATGGCAATATTGAAGAAGAAATGTTGTTTTGCCAGTCTTTGCCGACAAAAACAACTGGCGGAAGAGATTTTCAAATCTGTTGACAATTTTATAAAAGAAAATGAAGTAGATTGGTCAAAGTGTGTAGGTTTGACAACTGATGGGGCACGTGCTATGTCTGGAATTCATACTGGTTTAGTCGCCAAAGTTAGGTTAGTTGCTCCCTTGGTTCAATGGACACATTGTAGCATATACATAGAGAGGTTCTTGCAGTTAAAAGGTTTGGACGAGTGTCTCAAAAAAAACTCTTAACGATGCAGTAAACATCGTCAACTTTATTAAAACAAGGCCTAAAAACTCCAGACTGTTTGGTGTTTTGTGTGATGAAACAGGCAGTGAACACACACAGCTTCTACTTCACTGCGAAGTTAAGTGGCTGTCGAGAGGTAAAGTGTTGTCAAGATTGTTCGAACTCCGCGACGAACTCAGGGTTTTCCTTATGGAGGGAGATTATGATGGAAAACTTGCAAGTTCCTACTTAGACTGTGTGACCGATGAAAACTGGTTGAAACGGTTGGCATATTTGGCGGATATTTTCGGTGCCCTCAACGTTCTTAACTTAACTCTGCAGGCAAGGACGTTCATAAGTTTTTTGTGCAAGACAAAGTAGAAGCAATGATAATCAAACTTCAACGATGGGCTCAAAAAGTGGAACAAGATTCATTCAACGTATTTCCAGTCCTACATGATTTTCTGGAAACCAACGAAGTCAAAATTGATAAAACAACAGCTACAACCATAAAAGATCACCTCAAATCTTTGGCCTCCAACCTCAGGTAATTTAAAATTATATATTTTTCTAAAGTTTATACTAATATTTTTTTAATTATCTTGTTGAGCCATCCTCTTCGTTCACTTTATAAAATATTATTATATATATAAACTTTCACAATATGAACTTACTTTCTTTATCACTTTCCCAAATGTGCCTCTTCCTCCCACTGAGCAAGAGGCACATCACCTCGAAACGTTTGGGAAAGTGATAAAGAAAGTAAGTTCATATTGTGAAAGTTTATATATATAATAATATAATATTTTTTTAATATGCCTAATTAAAACATTAATTTTCTTAAAACAGTAACTTTTTTTAAAACAGTAAATTTTTCAAACAGTACGATTTTTAAAACTAATAATAATTTATTTTAGTTACTTGCCTTATACTGTGATTATACATTTTATTCTTCATTCATATGAATGAGAAATCTACTAACTAGACTTACTAGAGCAGTAACTAAGCCTTTTCATAATTCTTTTAGGAACTACTTCCCTAAAATTGAAGGTGAAATCCAATGGATCAGAAATCCCTTTGAAGATTACTTAAAAAAATTGAAAATATCATCAAGTGAAGAAGACTCGTTAATTGAACTATCATGTGACCAGACTCTAAAATCGTTTTTTAAAACAACACCATTGGTCCCGTTCTGAATAAATGTTCGGCAAGAGTATCCAGCAATTGCCAAAATTGCACTGAGACACTTGATGGGCTTTTCGACAACCTATCTATATGAACGAGCCTTTTCAACTTTACTTTTTTTGAAAAATAAATACAGGAATAATTGAATGTTGATAGTGATTTGAGGCTAAAACTATCACCACTTGTTTTTGAGTTTTCTTATAGTTGTGACAGCTAAGTGAATACAATAAAGTTCTTTTCTTTATAAAAAATTATTTTTTAATCCTTCTTGTGCAGTATGTTTTACTAATTACTGACATATGTGCACATTATAGATATATATATACATACGTCATACGTACATAGGTGTCTATTTGTGTGTGTGTATGTGTGTGTGTGTGTTTATATTTTTTACTTGTATATTTAGTTAGTGGGCCTCAAAGTTTTTTTACAAAATAGGTGGTCCGCACAACTAAAAAGGTTGGGAACCGCTGACCCAGAGCATGAAAAACCCCTTCCAATAGTTCAGTACAACACTCACATGACGGGGATGAATAGATCTGATCAAATGCTATCCTACTATGCCTGTAAACAAAAGACACTGAGATGATACCAAAAATTCTTTATTCATGCTCTGCAGTTGATGTTAGTAAACTCTTGGTCACTTTATAACATGCACAACATCCATGATAAGCTGAATTTGTACGATTATCGCATGAGTGTCATTGAAAGTTTACTGCACTCAAAACAGACTGCACCAGTACTAACACCTCCACACAACGCTGTACACACCCTTATGAAAAATGAAGAGCATGACAAAAAAGGAGACAGACAATGTAAGTACTGTAGAGTGTGTTACAAAGACGAAAGGAAAAGGAACATGAAAATAACAACATTTACATGGTCTCCATGCCCAAGCAAGCCAGGATTGTGTGCTGTGAATCACTTTGACAAGTACCACAAAACTAGTAAAATAAAAAAGCTTTTTGGGTGGGAGGAGGGGTTGTATTTTTGGGTTCGTTTTTATTACATCGTGATGGGAAGCGTCTACCAACAAAAAGTGCCTAATGGTCACCCCGTGGATCTGTGGTCAGCTGATGACATCATCTATAACATGATTTTGGACATCAAGGAACTTTCTTTAATCATACTCTGGATGATAGGACCAAATTGTAAATATATACAGTAGAGCATCAATAATTCGGACGTCAAAAATCCGGACCATCGATAATCCGGATTCGATTCTGGCAAAAAAAAAAATTGCATGAAGTGAATATTTGTTTAAAAGCGTCGACACAACTGTAAAACTCGCTGTGCCCTACAGAGTGGAGCGCGAATTGCGTGTTGTGTGGTGGAGGGACGGGAAGTGAAAGCGGGAGAGTCAAGGTCGCACAGTCACATGAACACCTGCTACCCTGCCCCAGTCAGTTGCGTCAGGCCAGTGACCTCGAGTATTGTTCTCTGTGCGTGCACTAAGTTTTTGTTTACCAAATCGATCGTTTGTGTACAGTAGAGTGTTTGTGTGTGCCAGTTTGTCTGTGTTTTGTTTTTTGTAACACATTACAGTACTGTTCTGTACCTGTAATGGCGTCGAGTTCGAAGAAAAAGCACACTTTTTTAACCGTTGAAACCAAGTTAAAATTTTTAGAAAGGTTAGGAAAAGGTGAAAGTGGGGTATCACTTGCAAAGATTTATGGGGTAGGAACTTCCACAATAAGTGATATTAAGGCGAAAAGAGCCCAGGTGGAACAATTTGCGTCAAAACTGGACTCTGAAGAAGGGACGCTGAAAAGAAAAACTGCACGTTCAGCAAACAACAAAGCCTTAGAAGACGCAATGTACGTGTGGTTCACTCAAAGGAGAAGCTTAGGAGAGCCAATTTCAGGCCCACTGATTTGTGAAAAAGCCTTACAATTTAATGAACAGCTTAATGGACCGAAAGATTTCAAAGCCAGTTCTGGCTGGCTTAAGAACTTCAAATCTAGGTACGGGATTAGAGAGTTAGACATCAAAGGAGAAAAACTTTCCTCAGATTTAGCGGCTGGAAGAGTTTTTAAAGAGAAATTTATTAAGGAAGCACTTGAAAAAGGTTATTCTAGGGATGACGTATACAACGCCGATGAGACCGGGATAAACTGGCGAGCTCTTCCACGTAAGTCGCTGGCGTCAAGACGCGAACAATCCGCTCCCGGGTTTAAAGTAAGCAAAGAGAGAATAACGGCTATGGTATGTGCTAATGCCAGTGGGGAGCACAAGGTAAAATTGTTAGTGATTGGGAAGAGCAAAAAATTGCTTTAAAAATGTGCACACCCTTCCTGTTTCGTACACGTCTCAGAAAAGTGCTTGGATGACTTCAGTCATTTTTCTTGATTGGTTTAAAAATGATTTTATCCCTAGTGTTACAAAATTCAGTGAGGAGAAAAAGAAAAGTGGAAAAGTTCTTCTTATCATTGATAACGCACCCACACATCCCCCTCTCGAAGTATTAAACGAAATCGATCAGAATTTCGAAGTGCAATTTCTCCCACCTAACGTTACTGCAACTCTGCAGCCAATGGACCAGGGACTGATCGAGAAAATTAAGAGGATCTATAGAAAGTAACTCCTGCATCGTCTTTTATTGGCAGAAAAGGACGAAGAGAGTGTAGTTCAGTTTATAACAAAGTTGAACGTTAAAGATAGCATTTACATGATTTCCGATGCTTGGGAAACTCTCACCAGAAGTAATTTGCAAAGAGCCTGGAGAAAATTATGGCCTGATGAAGAAAGCAGGATTGAAGAAAATGCAAATGAAAATTAAGATTGCGTTGTAAACGAGGTGACAGAAATCTGCAGCACGATCCCGGGATTTGAACAGTGTGACGAAAATGATGCCAGTGAGTGGTTGGCTGTTGATGACAACGATCCTGGGTACCAGATTTTGAGCGACCAAGAAATAGCTGACATGCTGTCTGAAGGTATGTAGCACTGCTTAAACATACAGTAGGCCTACTGTAACTTTTTTTTTATTTTAGCCAAATAAGCTGTATGCATTATCTGATGCTGTACTGTTAGTCGTTTTAAATTCACTGTTCTATTTTTAAAATATTTTGCCAACTTTGCGCTTGTTCATTTTTTCTATAAAATTAGAAAAAGAAAACATTTGTTTCGTTTGTTTATTTAGGCGTACTTTTTCATTTTAAGGGGACGCAGAAACAGTAGAATCTGATGGGGACGAGAATGAAAATGACATTGAAGAAGCAGGGCCGACACATTCCGAAGCATTTATGGCAGCAGAGACACTGATGTCATGGCTTGAAAAACAGACTGAGAGCACACCAACCCAGCTCATTCTTCTAAAACGAATCAAGGACTTAGCTGCAAAAAACGAACCACTATCGCTGTTCAAAAGTCCATAAAAGATTTTTTTAAAAGCTCAAATACTGTATGATTTACTGTAGGTATTTTTATTACTGTACTTTACTGTATTTTGTTGTAGGTCTAGATTTACTGTACATAAATAAGACAGTCTGTAAATGCAATACTGTACATACAGTATTTTTTTCAGTAATTGAAAAACAAAAATTTAACTAAATTAATGGTTTTATT
Source organism: Magicicada septendecula (assembly GCA_034769895.1). Lineage (NCBI taxonomy): Eukaryota > Metazoa > Arthropoda > Insecta > Hemiptera > Cicadidae > Magicicada > Magicicada septendecula. The sequence continues at coordinate 323,037,673 of CM068376.1, read as the reverse complement.
CATCCGCTCCACTTCTGTAACCATCAGAGTGAATTATGAACGATTTTAGCAAGTTTCTTTATGTTGAAGACGTCTACCGGCGCTTTTATTGGTTCATTTCGAAAATCTGGACAATTTGATAATCCGGAAGGGGTCCGGTCCCAATTAATCCGAATTATTGACACTCTACTGTAATTAATTTTTATTTTTTAGCTTCTAAGGCATTACATTGTTTTTCCCAAAGCAGCTAACGTGTTAAAGAAAATGAATTCTTAAGAATGTTCTAATTTACTATATTTGCACGGCCTGAAATAAAAGTACAGACACTTGGTAACTTTATTAAAATAAATATATACTTACACAACGAATCTGATTGTCACCAAGTGCTGAGAATACTCCTCCTAGCATTGATAGCCATGCCATAGCGTGTTCCAACTCGATTCGTTTATGGAGTAAACAATCCAGTATGTTACTCCTACAGAGAGAGAAATTTTATTGCAAATCTTATTTACACGACATTTATTTTTTAATATGTATTACATTACATAAAATTATAATCTGAAGTTTATTTAAATCACATTTTTGCCAGTACTTTTCACACTTCTAAAGTATTTTAGAAACCAGATGTTGTTTGTGATGAAATGGTAAATTAAAATAATATGATAATCAATTTCCAATTCATTAGTAATTTCTTTGTTCTGTACCACAGAACAAGTTTTAAAAACTTCCATTTGCGCATACCACTAACTTCAAATAATTAACTGCAATTATCAATACCACATCTATTTTATTATTAATTTTACTGCATTCTGTATACTAATAGGTAAACCACTCCACTAGGAAGCAATATAAAAAGTATTCTTGAACAATGTACAAATTTTGTAACAAACTAAATCAAAATTTGTCTGAATCAATTTCTGAAAAACTTTAGAGTTACTACACATTACCTCCAGGTGTATGGCACAACCTTACTGTTTCATTTAAAATAGTAATGTGTTTATTGTTAATAGAGAAGCTACATTTGACCTAAGAGCACTGTTGAATTCAGTGTGATTTAATGAAGAAACGCCCTTAAGAGAAGTTGGGCATAACGTTTGTATTTGATAGGACTGTGTGAACAGAAACATGAATCATACTGAATTTTGCTATTTTCTGAAAGCATTATTATTGTTATACACACAATAAATCAAAATTAAAAAGGACATTTGACTTACCCAGTGTAGTCAAGTAAATGACTTTTCGCTTGTTCCTGTTGTATGTATACGTGTGTTAGGCAGGATGTTACCGGGTTTTCAGATAAAACTTTACAGTGAAATTTCAGTACATGGCTCCTATAAACATTAGACATTCTCAGCTCCTGACAAAATCTCGATATACAGTAACCATCTAAATGAATGGATCGTTTAACTTTCATGTATGTCTTTTTCATCCTTGACTGCTCATGCTCACTTGACTGCGAATCATTTGAATATTCTAAATTCTGAATTATATTTTTCACATTCAAAATTTCAAAATATAAGTCAGAATATGGAATCCCACACTCCTTAAAACCAACTTCGTTTATATTTGCCATAGAATGTTCGTTTTCGAAATAATATAACTCAAACTTATCACAAACGACTTTCCCACGACGAATTTCAAATTGTACTGCCAACATAGTTTAGTGTACCTTTTTAAGTCTTAATGTACGAATATATTCAGAAATACAAACTGAATCGCTGACTACAAGTTTAGTACCAGAATTTACTTCGTGGCCACTCGCCACTAATCACAAATTAACAGTTACTCTGGATTGGTTTCGATTAAATGTACAAACTTACAAAAGAGAATAACCTACACAATACAACAATTAACCTTCAACCGCCACATCAGTAAACAAATTCAAATCATCGTATGACTATCGACCTTCAGCTTTACAACCCAGCCAGTAAATATTTTTTGGTAACTGGATTCTAGAAGATATATTTTCCTGGATTTCGTTGTCCATGACGTGTCCGTTACTTAACTAAATATCACTATAATATTGACGACTCGGAACACGAAATCCAAGACTAATGTTAGTGTTCCGAGTCGTCAATATTATAGTGATATTTATATATTTTCCTGTGACTTAATAAGTGATGTCAGAAAGTCATTAATTTACAATCTCAAAAATTAAACATATCATTAAGCTGCTGGTACTTTAAATTGAAAAAAAAACATTAAATAAATCTTGTCGCATGGTGTACAAACCATCCAATATAAAAATGGTGTCATATATAAAACAAGATTTGCGGGTCTTGGGGAATATTCAGCGGCAAAATGAACTTCCGGCGCCGCGCGTGTACTATATTTCGGTGTCCGATGTGTACATCCAACTGTTTTCTTCACAAGTAACTAATGCCAGCTTATGGAGGTTATGTACGACAATGTAACTTAAATAAAATTTACTTTGTTCGTGTACATTAAAAGGGTGTATTTATTGGGAGTACAGAAATTAGTTTATCGCACATAATTACGGTACAGAGACGATTTTGGCAGGTTGTGGCTACGTTTAATTATTTAACTTAACCTTTTAGATTTTTAAAATTAATTAGACTTAACAGACATTTCCTTAGTTAGTGTACATTCAAAGGCTGTATATAACATTAAAGGCTGTCTTTATTCAAAGTACCGGAATTAAAACGTACTTCCAATTTAGAACCTAGTACAATCTAATGTATAACCAAACAAGTACATTAAAATCCTTTTTTCAACATAATGCAATAATAAGCAATGTGTAGTTTCTGTTAACATGCAAATGATTAAGTATTAATAATGGGTTACAGTGGAATTTAATGTTACTACGGTCTGAATTAATGCAAATAAAATTGGGAGAATCTCGTAAACATATTAAAGAATGCTTGTATATTACACACAAAATTATTACAGTACGGACCTTTGTTAATGAATAGAAACAAATTTGACTCTATACTTTAGTATGTACCAATAAAATTCACCTTTTTTCAAATACCAATATCTGTTGTTGTTTTTCATACCCTTAAAAAAAGGTCATTAACAACATACATTATGAGAAAACGTGATTACAAATAACCAGCCATTAGTTACTTAGAAGAAAACAGATATAACATTTACAAACATCAAATCTTCAATTCTCTCCCTATTTGTTTTATAAAAACTGGAGTTTCTACTGCAGGTTTTAAGTCCACTAACTACTTAATTAAATACCGGTATACATAATTGTTCCTGTATCTTGTTGGGTAACATTATATTAATACATCTGCTTCCTACTCATATGTGCAAACAATGTTTTTAATGTACGGTCCTAAAATCTTTATCAACACTTTATATCTTTAAAATTTAGACAAAGTCTAATGAGCAACTTGGCCTAACCTGAATTTACATGACCTGGCTCAGAACAACTTTATTTTGGCAAATACAAAGATGAAGACTGGTTGCAATTTCTTCAGGGCTCACACCTGCTGCCAGGCCTAGTTCTATAACATGATAAGGAAGAAATAGATCAGCCCAAACCTGCAACCGCTGTGGGAAGGCTTTTACACCATTACCAATAAGATTAATGATGTCATCTAAGAATAACTCATTAGCTTTATTTTTAACTTTCATTAGTTTTATCTTTTTTAACAATTTTTAATGCAGTTTACTGGAGTAAAATCTTCTTATTGATAATGTTCTTATCAGTTTCATTACATTATTCTTATCTCTTTTTATTACCATATCTCAGACAATATTTATAGTATACAATTTAGTTAATGACTTAGTATTTTGTTCTTCATGTATCATGGTCATGAAATGGTTTAAGTTGGGGCCTATTTTATGTAAGGGGAAAACATAACGTTACAATATTGTAATTACTTTTATTTCTATAATTATTTATAAGTATTACTTTGTACAAACAAAACTGGCTTAGAAATGGGTCTACTTAGGAAATTATGGAATTCTGTTGAAATTTCGAATAGTTCTGGAGGGGAATTGATCCCCTGATAACCCCCCTCCACAAGTTACTCCACTGATCCCACTCTACACAGTTCCAAGAAATCCTGTATTTAGTAGAGCTTCCCTTATGTGCCTGGTAAGTGAAGGAGAAGGGATCTATTTAACGTGCAAGTTGAAGAATATATTTAATTATTGCACTTAACTTGATATAAGTACTGATTACATTTCAGGATTATTATTTTCAGAAATAATGTATGTAAACCAGTTTTCCCCATATAAAGTTAATTAAAATTCTTTAATGCATAGCATTCCAGGCATTTACAGTAGTAGATTCGTTTTACTAAATTTGAATTTACACAAATAATTCTCTTTGATTAACCAGAGTTACACACACAAACTAAATGCTGAGTGTCCTCCTAGTGTATAAATTCAGCTAAAACAGTATTCCAAAAACTTACCTTGTTACTAGAATATGTGACATGATGAACTTTTCATCATGTGTTCAACTTTGTGTTGGGAGTTAAGCATTTTAATAATTTATATTTATGCAGGCGTACAGCAAAATCTGATCATCATGGAAAAGGAATAAGGCATTTTGTAATAGCAATTAACTGATTAGTTCCTGCTGTATTACCGAATCATATTACAAGACCAATTTTTGTTTAATTGAAAAGATATATTTTAATTATTTCTTTTGGTGCAATCTGTAAATTCCATGACACACGTCCATAAAGGTTTGAAAATATGCTTACTCCAGTTTGATAGGAATAAATTTTCAAAAATCTAATACAAATTTGTTATGTCTGATCACACCAGCTATCCTGTCTATTGGCAATGAGACTTTTATCCAAATTTATCATATAGTATTGTGCTAAGATGTTACACTACATTTGTATACTGTAATACAGTGTATTATTTGCAGACTGACAGGGTTATAAAAAATTCTGAAAGAATTGTTGCTTTTACAACACCATCCTTTATCAAGTTACTACTCAAATCTGCCAGTTTTTCACAGATCCCCTAGTGATGCTCCAAACTTTTCAAGGATTCTCCTGGCCTTAAAAAACTGGACTGGCCTCATTGATTGACATGACTAATGTTAAATTTACTTTGGGATACTTCCAAACATAATACAGTTTACAATAAACAAACAAAATATTATGCCTGTCTAATTTTTTCCAGAACTGTATACACATAATTTGATCTGGATAGAACATTTATTAAACAATAATACTATTTGATGCAAATAATTAAAATATCGGTATGGAGAACCATACATGACTACCATGTTCTAAGATTTATATTTGAAATCATTTTAGAAATGAAATATTTCTATAGAAACTACTTCTACCTTCAGCCTCAACCACAGAATTGTGATCACTAACATATACCACCTCATGTTCATAAAACAGTATTCCAAACACTTACCTTGTTACTATGGTGTCTTCAACAGGTACATTGGTGTATAAATTCATTATGTCAAATGATGCTAATGTTGAGTTGTGTGGTATATGGATGTGTTCTAGTTTTTTGACAAGTTCTATGTTGTTTTTAATAGAAGTGTTGTTTGTTGGTTAGATTTATGTTGTTTGTTGGTTAGATTTATATGTTTTCTGATTAGTTTATCTAGGTGTCTGGCGATTTTGTGGGAGGGTGCTTGTGTGTTATTTATCAAAGGTCAAATGGGTATATTGGGTTTGTGTATTTTTGGTAATGCGTTCAGTTTTGGGGGGTTAGGTTTAATTTCTTTTTAGGTATTTTATGTTTTCTGTTTGGATTATGTATTTTGCATTATTTATGAATTTGTTTTTGGTATTTTATTGTGGGATCTTTGGTTATTTGAGTTATATTGTTTTCGGAGAAGAATTTCTCAGTTTTATTGTTTATTTCTTAAATATTAGAATTACCTTGGTTCCTTCTTTGCAATTATGTTTATTTCTTGTTTGTTCATTATGACTGTTGTAATTTCTATAGGTACTTTTGGTGTGTTTGTTGTAATTTTGTGTTTTACATAATCTTTTGTGATTAAATCATTTGGTGTAAAATGTTCCAGATTATAAAATACACCTAACAGTTTTAACATACAATATATATAGTAACACCTCTATACATAGTAACAGGTATATCAATATACCTGTAATCACAGGTATGGGAAAGTAATGGCAAATCTTGCATAATCTTGTTATCAGTTATTGTTATTATTCGGCTAGTGCTATTAAATTCATATTGGCCCAAAGTGATCACAAAAGGAATTTATTATATTTGTTTACAGTCATCGGTGTTGATTCCAAGTGGATTTGAAATTTATATAAATTAATTTTCACTCACATGAATGAAGTTGCAACCGTAAAGAAATACAGAATATATTTTCTATGACAGCAGACAAGACAGGACACTTGTATTTTGCCTTTTATGTGTGTACATACATTCAGACATCATTTATTTGGATTGACTTCTGCAAGCTTGAAATCAAATACTAATAATGTTTTATGAATATTAATTACTACACTTTCACATGTGAAACTTACTTTGTTTATTTTCCTCGTACGACATTTCAGTGTGGTGTTCGCCTTCATCAGCGGGGTATGATATAGAATGTCCGGAACTTGTAACGGTTTGTTTAGTTGGTAGGTTGTGTGGGGGAGTGTGGAGGTGGAAGGGGGTTATGTAAAATTATAATCCTCAAAGTATAATATTGAATTAATTGGGATGTTTTGTTAAATTGTTACGACGGTCTCACCGATCGTCACATAGTACAGTGGAAACCAAAATAAAACACACTTATGAATTTGCAAATTACATTTATTATATTTTTAATTGGTGTTGTTACATGCTTGTTCACTTCTTTTGTTACATTTTAAATCAGTGTTGTGTTGTGATTAGCTACGATGGTAGTGTTATTAGTACAGACGAGGATGCTGCAGTTTCTTTTCTTAAAGAAAAAGATTTGGTTCACAATCCTCGTCAATGTGGTAATGGACATGATATGATTTTAGCGCTTGGGCAGCAACAGCGTTGGTGTTGTAATAAGAAGACTTGCCGTGAGTATAAGCCAGTTTGCAAGGACACATTTTTAGAGGGGTCCAGATTACCCCTGAGAACAATAATAAAATTTATTTATGACTGGTGTGAAGGCCATAGTAGTGTGAAAAACAGTAAAAATCAACTGAAAATCGACAACAAAACACACACACATTGGACGGCTTACTTAAGACATATCTGTGCTGAAGACATCATGAGCAACCCACAGAAAATTGGAGGACCAAATTTAACAGTTGAAATTGAGAGAGTCTCTTTGCCAAGAGAAAAAATAATGTTGGCCGGGTGTATCCACAACAGTGGGTTTTCGGAGTATTCTGTCGAGAAACAAAGGAATGTTTCTTGTGTCGTATCGAAGATCGGTCAGCAGCTACCCTCCTACCTCTCATAGTGGCAAATATTGAACCAGGGTCCATTATAATGTCAGATGAGTGGCGTTCATACCGTCAAATTGTTAATTTGCCACAACAGTACACTCATTTGACTGTAAAGCATAGTTATAACTTCGTGGATCCTCAAACGGGAGCACATACACAAGGCGTAGAAAGCATGTGGCGGTCCTGTAAACGCCGAAACGTGATTGAATGTGGTGTGAGAAGGGAACGCTTAGATTCCTATTTAAGTGAGTTCATGTGGCGAACAAGAAATGCAAACCAGGATTTGTTCGAGTTCATGTGGAGGTCCGCAGAGGTCCAGAATATCTTTCCAGGTGATGCATCGACAATAATTGTGTATTTACTGGAACAATCTGGGGATTCACAGACACTTAACTCGCTGTATTAATGTAGAAGTGTGTAGAGTCACCTCCTTACCACTCACAACTACCTGTAACAATATTGTAAATAATTATAAGCTGAACACTGTGGGAAAAAGTGCTAAGTGAAGGAAGAAAAAGTGTAATATAATGAATGATCAGTAATAACAGAAAAGACTGTTAAAATTAATGATTCACCCCAAATGTATGAAACAAATGAAACATAGACTATAAGTAAGATTAAGGGAGACATGATTTATATTATTCTGAATGTTCAGCAACATTGTATTAATTAGGATTTAAACCCAAGTCCCATATTTGTTTCAAGGGAAAAGACTACAATTAGAAGGTTCAATTTGTTTAATTAATTGTATTAAGAGTTAGTTATGTTTAAATATGTTTTGTGTGTAATAATGTTAGTAATGTTGCTATTAAGAATATTATGCTATTATGAATTGTCAAAGAAGAAAAAGGTTGTAAGAAAATAGACACACTGTTATGTATAAAATACCATAGATACCTAAATTAGGCTCAGACACACTAAATAGAATTAATCAGTCAACAAAATTTGGCAAACTAAGGAAAAAATTACTACTATGGAATGTAAACCAGTTTGTAATAAGTAATAATCCCATCAATCAATGTAATCCCAGCCATAAAGACACAACTCTAAAGTAGCATGTCTATAATTCCTGTTTTAAGGTAATATTAGTGTTGGAAGGTAATAGAAGCATTAATTTCAGATAATCAAACCACAATCACAAGCATTAATCAAATCATATAATCAAACTACTCCTTTCCCTTAACCGATCTTCACAAAGAACAATACGTCTTGAGTACTCTACACAGGGCTGTACGCAGAAAATTATTTTATTCAGTTTGAATTTGCGGCTCTTATCGTTTGCCACAGAAAATACCCTTGTTAAAATGTTGCAGGTAAACTACCCCTTTCCGTTAACCGATCTTCACCAAAACCAATAGGTCTTGAGTACTATACAAATCAGGGCTGTATGTAAAAAAATATTTGATTCTAAATATAATTATTACACTACTATTGTGTTCCGAGTCGTAGTGTAATAATTATATTTAGTTAATTAATGGACACGTCATGGACAACGAAATCCAAGTATTCGATTCTGTTTGAATTTTTGGCTGTTATCGTTTGCCATAGAAAAAAATCTACACACACACACACACTTTTCGAAAAATGACTTTTCATGTTTTGAGGGTAGTACAATCAGAATCTGCAAAAATCTCAAACACGATTTTTTTTTTTTGCCATCACCATACTTCCATTTCCTTAAGGACATGGAAGTAAAAGGTAAGGGGCTTAACAATATCTACCACTTTTTAGATAAAGAAGGAGTATGCACTACGGTTAATAGCTTATGCTACAAGATACATAAGTGTTTATTTTAAAAATTAGTACAGTAACATACAAGACAGGTTACATGAACAACCGCTGGAAGAAACGGAGAATAAACAGTTACAGTGAGGTCGAAAGACGTAGAATTGAGCACTACAGAGTCAATTGGGTTTGTAAAGAAACATCAAACCCAATGTACTATCATTACACACAACAATGTACTATCATTACCTAACCAACCACAACACTCATGTAGAGTAGATGTATTATTTAGGAAGTATCTGTGCCTCAACTAAGTACTAAGCCCAGTATACTGTAACAGGATCTACTGTTCCACACTGTAAATAAAGAAGACGGGCAATAATATATATTGTAACGTTTATCCCTTTTTCTTACCTTTAAATCTGTAGTATCTTGTCCTTGTAGTATTCTATATTGTAATAGATGTATTGGTATTGTTTTTGTATTCGTCAGTCTCACCTAACGTTATAGTTAAATTGTGTACCTTTAATTCAATTGTAAAGAAGACTGTTTGCATTAAATGTAATGTAATAATGTAACAATATGTATGTGTAGGCTGATTAGAATGGAATGGCTGTTTACTTACCACTTTACCTAGTATTTTGGTCACTTAACCAAAAATTTGTCCATTTTAAGTACAGACTCTAACCTATCAGATTGCGATGTAACTGGAATTTGTTGAAAACAAGATTAAACTATCACTCATATATTCAACCCCCCCCCCCCCAGAGAGTGGGAGGGGGAAGAGAGAGAGTTATATATCATTGTTGAATAATTAAGACATTCCTTTTAACAAAAATATACTTTTTAATTAAATTATTACAAATATTTATTTTTACTTTAATTATATTTATGTTTCTGAATAATTGAATACAATACAATAATTAAAATAAAAGTATATTGTTGTTAAAAAGTATTTTATTTTTTATTGAATAATAATAATAACATAAGAATATAAAATAAAGTAATTTGTAAATATATCGTTATACTTCTGACATGTAAAGTAGTATACATCAATAGTCTACTCTCATACAGTATACGAATTTGTTGGAAAATATCATGCACACTACTTGGCAAAGGTTCAACACTGATTTAAAAATGTTTTGTTTAATGCAAACACTGAAACACACTATACACAAGAAATAGAACTCATCATGAACATAACGTGATTATATTACTTCTTATGGTATAAGAATATGATATTGGTTTTTTATTTAATACCCACTTGTAAAGGAAAAAATACAGTTATTATTTTATAAATAACTTTGTTACAGCTGCTGTGAAGTTGTTTAGATTAAATAATGTAACCTAACCAACTTTTAAGTATTTAATATTAAGTATAAGTATATTTAATCCTCAGAGAAAATGAACAATTAACACCAGTTTTTGAAAGAACCATGAAAGGAGAGAAGATGAGCTTGTGTACGAAATGCAAAGTGGAGTATCTTATGTAGAGATGAAAGCTCAACCGTTCAAACCAAATACATATGAATGGAGATGATTGGTAATATCTGGGACCTGTCACACAACAGAACACCATACAATGATGATAGTGTGTATCACTTATTTCATCACATCTCTTACCATGTAATGTGCCTGCTTTTAATAATATTTTCAAAGGATTTTAATACTTTGTTTTGACTGGTTTCACTGTGTAAATTACAAACCTGAATATAGTCCTGGAATACATACGGTAATCAATTTTTCCATTCACAGCCACGTTTCGCATTAAATCACGAATGCCTGCAAAGAAAAATAAATTACATCACCGGACACACCAAGTACTGACATATGAACATTAATCAATTATTTTGTTTAATCAGTCAACATTCTAAGAGACCAATATTAAAGGGTTTACAGATTATTGACGCATCCACCAAAACACACACACACAGGTTGTGGTATGTGTTACAATTGTGTCTTATTTTCAGCTAACCGTTCTTTTACAGGTGAAATCAGTACAATTGTACCTCGTGAGTATAAGGTTAGTTTAAGCTGTACCTATGATATTAAATATAATAATACACTGAACATGATTATTACACTTTATATGATATCAGCTTTTTGGCTTAATATCCACTTGTCAAAGAAAAAATACAAAATGATTATTATTTTATAATTAACTTTGTTACAGCTGTTGTGAAGTTATTTAGAATAATAATGTAACCTAACCTACTTTTAAGTACTGAATACTTTTAATGTGTCATGTACTGTGTTCAATAAGGAAACGAAATACTTTTACAGAGTACTTAAAATCCTTGAAAATGGTATTGGATTAAGCTTGAGCAATGAATAATTAAACTAAGCACATGATTTCAAAGTCAATATCATAATTAACTACGTATTCTAAATAGAACATACCAAATTGATAATACTTACTATATATACTATAAACTTACTATAATATACTATAAACTATGGTTTACAGTCAAATGAGTGTACTGTTGTGGCAAATTAACAATTTGACGGTATGAACGCCACTCATCTGACATTATAATGGACCCTGGTTCAATATTTGCCACTATGAGAGGTAGGAGAGTACCTGCTGATCGATCTTCGACAGGACACAAGAAACATTCCTTTGTTTCTCGACAGAATCCTCCAAAAACCCACTGTTGTGGATACACCCGGCCAACATTTTTTCTCTTGGCAAAGAGACTCTCGTCAATTTCAACTGTTAAATTTGGTCCTCCAATTTTCTTTGGGTTGCTCATGATGTCTTCAGCACAGATATGTCTTAAGTAAGCCGTCCAATGTGTGTGTGTTTTGTTGTCGATTTTCAGTTGTTTTTTACTGTTTTTCACACTACTACGGCCTTCACACCAGTCATAAATAAATTTTATTATTGTTCTCAGGGGTAATTTGGACCCCTCTAAAAATGTGTCCTTGCGAACTGGCTTATACTCACGGCAAGTCTTCTTATTGCAACACCAATGCTGTTGCTGCCCAAGCGCTAAAATCATATCATGTTCATTACCACACTGACGAGGATTGTGAACCAAACCTTTTTCTCGAAGAAAAGAAAGTGCATCCTCTTCTGTACCAATAACACTTGACAGTTCATCGCAGCTAATCATAATTAATTAATAATTAATATGAAACTCCCAACACAACACTGATTTAAAATGTAACAATTTCGGTGAACAAGCATGATAACTTTTTCAGTTACCGCCATCGTAACAACACAATTTTACCACGTGCTGTACAAATGGCATTTGGTCTTTGACTATTCTAAGCAAAATTCAAGACCTTTAGGAATAAACGGGTAAATTTTAAAACAAATTTAAAGACTCTCTGTATTAAATTTAAAGTCTACTAAAATTAACGACACATGTTATTTCAAAAGGACAGTGAATAACTCTAAAGGATACTAAATCATTCTTACTACTGTTCAGGTGCAGTATGTACTCCAGAGGCAGATTTATGCATACGCAAAGTAGGGAACTGGCGGCAAATTTTGTGAATACCGGAGAGATGTGGACACGGAGATTTGCGAAAACAAGCTATTTCCGGAGATTTGCGGATACTAGGCCTTTTGCTACCTGAGAGAGGGATGACAAAAGTCCAAAAGTATTTCTATACCGGAGGTTTGCGGACAGGTCTTATCTGAGGTGCGCCCGCTTGTAAAATTTTATGACGGGGTCATAGTCCGAGATGCGCCCATTTTACTTCGAGTCCCCCACGTAGCTGTGACCCCCCCTGCGTTTTATTATTTCTAGCCTAACGTATCTACCAACAATCGTTTGTGACAAACTTTGTTTTATGGTTTTATATAATAAATTCGCTTCGATTTTATATATAAAGTTTCTGGTCAGTTGCTCAATTCGAGTGTTTGGGTTTCGAGTGGTCAGGTATAGAATAAGGGATTATTCTCTTATGGACACACGCACATCGACCATTTTCAGGTACACCGGGCGCAACTCGTTTCGGCCCTACGGACACTACCCTTTCGGGTGTGATAGAATGTGGAACCATGTCAATGAACCCACCCACCAGTTTACCAGTACGAATCCACTCCAAGTATTTGTCACTTTGAGTTTGACATTCGTAGAGTGAAGACAAGTATGAAAGTTGTTACAACTACTAAGGGTAAACCTTGTGCCCATTACAACGGTTATGCGTATCGTAAATTTCGGGAGTCGAAAGAAGGTGTTGTTACGTGGATGTGTTTACGGGAGAAGTCCAATCGCTGTAAAGGAAAGATGCGGTCGAAGAAAGAAGATGTTTCCGAACTTTTGTGTGGACCACCTGATGACGCGTCCTTAGAAGTGAGGAAGCGTGTGGAGAAGGTGAAGAAGAGGGCACGTGAATAAAATACTCAGTTATCTGCGATATACACAGATGAAATTGGAGATCTTCATAATAGAGGTTATGATTTTGTCACAGTAATGCCCCATGCAGAAACATTGAAGAGAGCCATTCGGGATCATTGGTGTAAAACCCAAGGAAACCAGCATGAACCAAAGAATTGCGAAGATATTGTTCTTTCAGAAGACATTCTAAAAATGAGCGATGGCAGCAGTTTCCTTCTTAACGATGACGCATTAGAAGAGAGAATTATCGTTTTTAGTGGCAGCAAAGGAAAGGAATGTCTAGGAAACTCTTCGCATTTTTTAATGGACGGTACATTCAAGAGCTGTTGTAAGGAATTTACACAAATCTACACAATCCATGCAGATTTGTTTGGCGTCCAAGTGTGGTAAATGTAGACTTCGAGGCTTCTGCGATTGCGGCCCTTCGTCAAGTTCCCCACAGCTGAAATAAGTGGATGTTACTTCCACGTGAAAGTGTTTGTGGAGGAAGGTCCAAGATGTAGGCCTAACAGAGGACTATCGCCAGAATGAAGAAATAAGGCTTCACGTCAGTATGTGTGCAGCGTTGACGTTTTTAAATTTATTCCTATCAAACTGGAGTAAGCATATTTTCAAACCTTTATGGACGTGTGTCATGGAATTTACAGATTGCACCAAAAGAAACAATTAAAATATATCTTTTCAATTAAACAAAAATTGGTCTTGTAATATGATTTGGTAATACAGCAGGAACTAATCAGTTAATTGCTATTACAAAATGCCTTATTCCTTTTCCATGATGATCTGATTTTGCTATACGCCTGCATAAATATAAATTATTAAAATGCTTAACTCCCAACACAAAGTTGAACACATGATGAAAAGTTCATCATGTCACATATTCTAGTAACAAGGTAAGTTTTTGGAATACTGTTTTAGCTGAATTTATACACTAGGAGGACACTCAGCATTTAGTTTGTGTGTGTAACTCTGGTTAATCAAAGAGAATTATTTGTGTAAATTCAAATTTAGTAAAACGAATCTACTACTGTAAATGCCTGGAATGCTATGCATTAAAGAATTTTAATTAACTTTATATGGGGAAAACTGGTTTACATACATTATTTCTGAAAATAATAATCCTGAAATGTAATCAGTACAATAATTAAATATATTCTTCAACTTGCACGTTAAATAGATCCCTTCTCCTTCACTTACCAGGCACATAAGGGAAGCTCTACTAATACAGGATTTCTTGGAACTGTGTAGAGTGGGATCAGTGGAGTAACTTGCGGAGGGGGGTTATCAGGGGATCAATTCCCCTCCAGAACTATTCGAAATTTCAGCAGAATTCCATAATTTCCTAAGTAGACCCATTTCTAAGCCAGTTTTGTTTGTACAAAGTAATACTTATAAATATATAGAAATAAAAGTAATTACAATATTGTAACGTTATGTTTTCCCCTTACATAAAATAGGCCCCAACTTAAACCATTTCATGACCATGATACATGAAGAACAAAATACTAAGTCATTAACTAAATTGTATACTATAAATATTGTCTGAGATACGGTGATAAAAAGAGATAAGAATAATGTAATGAAACTGATAAGAACATTATCAATAAGAAGATTTTACTCCAGTAAACTGCATTAAAAATTGTTAAAAAAGATAAAACTAATGAAAGTTAAAAATAAAGCTAATGAGTTATTCTTAGATGACATCATTAATCTTATTGGTAATGGTGTAAAAGCCTTCCCACAGCGGTTGCAGGTTTGGGCTGATCTATTTCTTCCTTATCATGTTATAGAACTAGGCCTGGCAGCAGGTGTGAGCCCTGAAGAAATTGCAACCAGTCTTCATCTTTGTATTTGCCAAAATAAAGTTGTTCTGAGCCAGGTCATGTAAATTCAGGTTAGGCCAAGTTGCTCATTAGACTTTGTCTAAATTTTAAAGATATAAAGTGTTGATAAAGATTTTAGGACTGTACATTAAAAACATTGTTTGCACATATGAATAGGAAGCAGATGTATTAATATAATGTTACCCAACAAGATACAGGAACAATTATGTATACCGGTATTTAATTAAGTAGTTAGTGGACTTAAAACCTGCAGTAGAAACTCCAGTTTTTATAAAACAAATAGGGAGAGAATTGAAGATTTGATGTTTGTAAATGTTATATCTATTTTCTTCTAAGTAACTAATGGCTGGTTATTTGTAATCACGTTTTCTCATAATGTATGTTGTTAATGACCTTTTTTTAAGGGTATGAAAAACAACAACAGATATTGGTATTTGAAAAAAGGTGAATTTTATTGGTACATACTAAAGTATAGAGCCAAATTTGTTTCTATTCATTAACAAAGGTCCGTACTGTAATAATTTTGTGTGTAATATACAAGCATTCTTTAATATGTTTACGAGATTCTCCCAATTTTATTTGCATTAATTCAGACCGTAGTAACATTAAATTCCACTGTAACCCATTATTAATACTTAATCATTTGCATGTTAACAGAAACTACACATTGCTTATTATTGCATTATGTTGAAAAAAGGATTTTAATGTACTTGTTTGGTTATACATTAGATTGTACTAGGTTCTAAATTGGAAGTACGTTTTAATTCCGGTACTTTGAATAAAGACAGCCTTTAATTTTATATACAGCCTTTGAATGTACACTAACTAAGGAAATGTCTGTTAAGTCTAATTAATTTTAAAAATCTAAAAGGTTAAGTTAAATAATTAAACGTAGCCACAACCTGCCAAAATCGTCTCTGTACCGTAATTATGTGCGATAAACTAATTTCTGTACTTCCAATAAATACACCCTTTTAATGTACACGAACAAAGTAAATTTTACATTGTCGTACATAACCTCCATAAGCTGGCATTACTTACTTCGAATAAATACAGCCGTTAATGTTATATACAGCCTTTTATCCATACAATAAATACAGCCTTTGAATGTACACTAACTAAGGAAACGTTTGTTAAGTCTAATTAATTTTAAAAATGTAAAAGGTTAAGTTATATTGTTAAACTTAGCAACAACCTCCCAAAATCGTCTCTGTACCATAATTATGTGCGATAAATATAAACTAATTTCTGTACTTCCAATAAATACACCCTTTTAATGTACACTGACAAAGTAAATTTAAGATAATTTTATTTAAGTTACATTGTCGTACATAACCTCCATAAGCTGGCATTAGTTACTTGTGAAGAAAACAGTTGGATGTACACATCGGACACCGAAATATAGTACACGCGCGGCACCGAAAGTTACATTTTGCCGCTGAATATTCCTCAAGACCCTAGTTTTTTTAACAAGTTTGAACATTTTGTTCTTTACCGTTAATCATCCGACTCTTCGATTTTGTACATCCCATGATATACACATTCTCTTCGATCGCGCCATTTCTCATTTCCCTTCTATACCACCATACACCAACAAACAAGTCACACGTCACACGTATCGTATACCTTGGAGTCACAATTCATGGAAGTTATGTCTAAGATGAAGTACTTCACTTTTTTTCGTTGTTTTACAACTACTACTCCACAGCGTTACAGCTCATGAAGAGCCTTGGCCTTTAAAATGACGTGCCTCCACTGCTCTCTATCCTGTGCGACTCTTCGCCACCTTCTGACCCCCAATCTTCTCATATCTTCATCAATATCGTCCCCCCCCCCATCTTCTTCTTGGCCACCCACTTGCCCTTCTTCCTCCTGGCCCTCCAATTAATACTTTCTTCTCTGCTCTTTCCTCTGTCATTTTTTTGTAATTATCTTGTTGGTACATCCTCTTCGTTCACTTTTATAATATATATAAACTTTCACTATGAACTTACTTTATGGTTTTATTTCCCAAACGTTTCAACGTGGTATGATATTACTCCAACAACGGCACTCCAACATCCTTGAATTTACTCCTCTACAACGGCAACAAAAGACAAATAGAAAATTTCCACAAATACATTATCACTATACACCATAAATAAAATTCACACTTGAATTTGAACAAAACAATAGCATAAACTTCTTGGACCTTACAATTACCAAAACAAACAACACACACACATACAAAATATACAGAAAACCCACCACATCAGACATGGTCATACATAGCTCATCCAACCACCCAACTCAACACAAACATGCAGCTTTCAACTACATGCTCCACAGGCTCACCTCAATACCCCTAAACACACATGACTACCAAGAAGAATTAAACACAATCAAATATATAGCAGTCAAAAATGGATACAATCCCGATTTAATAAACAAACTACACAAACGCATCCTAAACACAAAAAGTGAAACATCAAACCAACAGCACACAACCCAGTAAATACATCACACTTACATACTACAATTCCAATACACACAAAATTGCTAACATATTTAGGAAACACAATTATAAAGTAGCCTACAGAACTAACAACATCATTAGGAAACACATAAATAATACTAACAAAAACACAGACACATACAGCAAAAAAGGGGTTTATAAATTAAACTGCAATGATTGTCACCAATTCTACATCGACCAGACAGGAAGATCTTTTTCCTCTAGATTTTCAGAACATTTAAAAGCCCTCACCACAAACTACATACATTCCACATTTGCCACACATTTACAAAATGAAAACCACAGTTACACAAACATAGAGCACAACATGGAAATACTACACTACTTACCTAAAAGTAGAAAACTAAACACAGCAGAACAATTTGAAATATACAGATATCACGCACTACAACCAAACAACATATTAAATGAACAATTACATTATAGATCACACATACTTTTCGATACACTGATTCAAACACACAATTTGAACCCCAGCGGCAATTCCCTCCCACCATCAACCCCCACCACACACACCTACAGTCCATAACCATTACTCTGTAAAGTCATTCAGTATTTACTCCCACTGAAGAAGACATATACCACGTTGAAACGTTTGGGAAATAAAACCATAAAGTAAGTTCATAGTGAAAGTTTATATATATATAACATTTTTTTGTACGTGATACGCCCACCTAATTCTGCCTTGTTTTATTGCTCTAACGATGGTTCCTTGTATAGATCATACAATTCGGCGTTCGTCATCATCATACACCACATTCCAGTATCTAGTATACCTCCAGAAACAACCTATGCTGATATATGTGATTGTGTGGACCAATAACAATGGATGAATTGCTAGCTTCTCTGAACCGCTAACATGTAAAAATAGAAAATCACCGGGCACTGATGGGCTGAACGTGGAGCTTATAAAGTATGCACCAGCCTTGCTGCAGTTCATCAATCTATGCTGGACCACTGGTCATGTACCTGACAACTGGCCAATTGCAAAGGTAATTCCCATATTCAAGAAAGGTGATCATAATGACTGCAGGAACTACAGAGGAGTCAGTCTTCTTAATACTTTATATAAATTACATGCATCTATATTCAGAACACTGCTGAATGCAATAAAGGATGCCATGCTTTCACAGGCCCAGAACAGTTACATGAAGGGCAGATCATGTTTAGATTTTATATTTACAATAGCCCAGCTTGAAAAGAGTAGAAAGTATCAGCTGCCCGCATACATAGCTTTCATCGACTTCGAGATAGGGTCAATCGGAGCAAATTATGGGCAATAATGGCAAGGAAAGGGATCCCACATCTAATTAGAGCTATACAGAGTTTTTATGTGGAGAATAAAATTTTAATTGAAGCAGGGAAATTGAGAACAGCTCCTAGAGTTGCCCTGATCAGTTGTGGAGTACAAGAGTGTCCATTATCACCTTCCCTTTTTAATTTATATGTTGATAATATAGTCCCTATTTTTATTTAAATTGACATTATTATTACAAGAAACAATACATTAATTATACATATATAATTTACGTGAATTATTTTAACTACTACTCGTGCCTTCAAATTACTAATTACAAACATTATGATTTTTATACTTTCCTAAGTTACAGACGGCTCGCTAAACACGTTGAGTCCAGAATTAAACAGGTCAACGCATGATGACTTGCAAAAGGGTTAACTGTGATATTAATAGCTTTTTACAATTCGATTTTTGTTGTTGTTTAGTTAGATTTTCCATTTACATCTCATACTTATTCTGAGTTAGTACAGGGGCTTTAGGTTTAATAGTGCGATTTAAAAATACTTAATTGCTAGTAAATTACTTTTTTATTTATTAAATATTTTATTATCAATTAAATCATCACATACTCCGCCGCTTAAAATCCACATTAAGAATTTTAGTGAGCCTAACGCAAAATTGGAGACTTGGAGTATGCTTGGTGTCAATGGGTGGAATTTCTCTCACATAGTTATTGGCAAGCGTTATACCCATTTATTTCTTCTCTACAATACAATATACATATATATTTTCTTATAAACTACCTTTTTTTTTTTACATACTATTCACACTTAATATCTACATTTTAAAACACACAACTCTTTCTTATGTCTACACTTAAATCTACTACCGGTTTTTTCTTTGGGTTATAGTTACTCTCTTCATAGAGTAATTTTCTAAATATTTTGTTATTTAGAACTCAGTTTAGTGGTCATTGAGTACTCATTTACTTATCTTTCGCTGAACTGGATCTCAGGTTGATCAGGCCTCATTTCCAAATTCTACGATTAACACTTAGCACGGTTACTGAGGTATAATATACTTCACTACCTAGTATTACCTTTTCTATTTTTAGCTATGCTATTTCCTCTTTTCTTCATATACAATTTTATCTGCGAAATATGTGTTCTCCGCACATATTCTCGAGTCGCAGGTTCGTACAGGGCTACTGTAACTGGAGTTAAGTACTTCTGGATTTGGTAAGGGCCACACCATCGGTATGATAGTTTAGAGGTGGTCTTATCAATTGCACTACTAGTCGGGTGAGTCTTGTACATTACTAAGTCACCGACTTGGTACCTAACTGAATTGTTATGAATATTTCTCCCGTGGTATTTTCTGGATTTCTCTAAGTTCGCTCTTAAATTAGCGCAGGCTTTATTCCATACTTGCTTAATCTGCTTATCCTTTATTTGCGGAGGTAGCAGGTCGTGTATTTTCCATTTAGTGGACAAGGGGTGGTTTGGTTTGTATTTATACAGTAACTCAAACGGGGTCGACTTGTAACCTTCGTGATAAGCTGAATTAAAGGCGTATTGTATCCAGGATAGGTTTTGGTCCCAAGACGTATGATCGTTCGCATGGTAGGCGATTAAAGCAGATTTGAGGTTTGGTAGATACCTTTCAGCAATATTGCCTTGCGGTCGATACTCCGTAGTGGTAATATGGTCTATTCCTAACTTGAAACACATATTCTTAAATTCTTTCGCTTTAAACTGTGGTCCATTATCTGACACTATACGTACAGGTGTACCGTAGTCTTTAAATAATCTTTTCTGTAATATTTTTACAGTCGTCGACGCTAATGCTCGTCGCATGGGATACATCCAAACAAATTTGGTGAACGAATCTACACAGATGAGTAACATAGTATTACCTGATTTTGATCGTGGGTAAGGACCTGAAAAGTCTAGATAAAGTTTAGAGAAAGGGGTCTTAGGGATTTCTGAAATTAATTGGCTTACCTGATTATTTCTGGCCGGTTTACTGAGAGCACATAAATTACATTTCTTTACGAAACTAGCTATTTCGCTGTTCATATTGTTCCAATGATATTCCTTTCGAACACGATGTATAGTTTTATTGATTCCCATATGGGCTCCAATGGTAGATGAATGGAAGTACTCCATCAGCATGGGCTTAATCACATCAGGGGCGATTATTCTTAATTCCTTTCCGTTTCTTATTTTGTGGCATAGTACACTTTTACTTAATACGTATTTCTCGGATTTAATACCTTGCGCAAGTTGTTCTATAATCGGTTTCAGAAAAGGGTCTTGTTGTTGTTACAGGGCAATGTTTGTAAAGGCAAGGGGGAATTCAGTAATTACGGCGTTAGCAAGTGCTGTTTCCGGATTCTCCTTGTTTCCGGGAGTATTAGTGGGTGACTGGAACATAAGGGACAGGGTATCAGCGACTACGTTTTGTGTACCTTTAATATGCTGCACTTTGAATTTGTAGCAGTTTAACCTCAATACCCATCTTCCAATACGTCCTAACTGTTTAGGGTGATTCAGTAACCAAGATAATGCTTGATTATCAGTTTCCAAAAGGAATTCTTTATGTTCTAGAAAGGGTTTAAACTTCTCAAATGCAAAAACAATGGCCAAACATTCCAATTCATATGCGGAATATTTTCTTTCTTGGTCGCTCAAGGTTCGCGATGCATAACTAATAGGTAGTCTACAGTTTTCTATCTCTTGATAGATGACTGCACCTAACGCTACACTAGAACTGTCGGTCTGCACTACGAAAGGTTTCGTGAAATCGGCTAGTTGCAAAACTGGGGGAGATATGATACTTTCTTTGAGTTGTTCAAACACATTTTGATGTTGCGTGCTCCATTAAAACTTCGCTCCCTTCTTTCTTAAGGAATTTAGCGGTGCTGCTATTTCGGCAAGATGGGGAATATACGTATGGAAATAATTTACCATTCCCAAAAATCGGGCTATACCTTTTGCATCTTGTGGGGGTGAAAATTCTCTAATGGCGCGGTTTCGTTCGGGGTCAATGCTTACCTTTCCATTCGCTTTCACGATGTGACCTAAGAATGAAAATTGTGGGACGGCAAAATTTACCTTTTTTGGGTTAACAGTTAATCCTGCTTTTTGTAACTGAGATAACACTTCATGTAGGTGTTTAAGATGTTGTTCCATTGATTCGCTATAGATAATGATGTCGTCCAAATAGTGATACACATATTTAAATTTAATATTGTGAAATATCCTTTCTAATAATCTACTACATACGGAACTTCCTTGAGATATTCCAAAGGGTACTCTAGTAAATTGGTACAAGTTAAAAGGAACGGCAAACGCGGTTAGACGTTTTGATTCTTCCGAAAGGGGTATTTGGTGAAAAGCTTGATTCAGATCCATTACCGTAAAGACTTTCGCTTTCGTGAAGTAATGAAAAGCACTATGGATGTCTGGAAGAGGGATAGATTCAAATTCTATTCGTTTGTTTAATTGCCGGTAGTCCACAACTAGTCTGTGTTTATCGTGACCTTTGGGTACTAAAAAGGAGGGTGATGAATATGGAGACGTAGAGGGTTCAATGACTCCTTGTTCCAACAATTTGTTGATATGGTTTCTCATCACTTCCATCTTGGGAGGCGACAACTTGTATGGGGGTAGGCGTATTACTTTCTGATCGCTCAGATTGATTTTATATTCTATTAGTTTCGTAAGTCCTAGCTTAGGTGTAAGAACTGAGGAAAATTCTTTTATTAATTTCTGTATTCTCATTCTATCTCTACTTTCTAGATGAGATAATTCAGACTCTTGGTGTATTACGTGTGCAGTAGATGATCTAGTTTTTTCTTGTTTGTCATTATTACAATCAAATCTATATTTCCGTGTACGGTCGAATCGAAAATAATATTTCTGCTCATAGATGTCAAGAATCATTCCCGTTTTACTGATAAAGTCTGCTCCCAATATTAAGTCGGGTCCTAATTCATTACATACTAACATAGTAAAAACCCAGGTTATGTTCTTGATTTTAACTCTAACGGTAATGCTCAGTTTTATTATTATATTTCGCTTATTGGCGGTAGCACATTTTATATTCACCGCTTGACTCCGTTTTACTAGGTGGTGTTCCAATAATTTATCTGCTAACTCTTGACTGATTAAGGTTCTGGTAGATCCCGAATCAATTAATGCGATAGTGGAGGTAACACCTAGGTCAACTTGTATTAAGGGTAATAGACTTTTAGTCCAGTTACATTTATTTATCGCGTTACATTTTTCAAGAAACTTTCTTACGTAGGGATCTATTTCTTTAGAGCTTCTTTTCCTTCCTCTTTTGTTATAAATTTTTTTTCTTTTATACGTTTCTTTAGGTTCACCAGATTTCGAGTTGCTGCGGAAGACACAGGATTTCGGGTCTCCCTGCCTTACATGTTTTTTTGGATCAGGGTGTTTACGTTCCAATTGCTTGCTGTTACAGTTTTTTCTTATGTGTCCATATTTGCCACAATTATAACAGATGTGCTTATTGCGAGGAGGGTACCTTGTTTCCGTTTTAGATGGTGTTAGATTTAACTTACCAGGGCTGCGCACATTGTGAGGTCTATTGAATACCTGCCTTTCATGCAGGGTTGTTACACCGGGCTCTAGGGCTCGCAATCCATTTCTATTTGCTTCTGCTGATTTCATCGTATGTCTATACTGATCGGAGTACCATACATTCGAAGAATGAATACTGCATTGTTCTAGCTCCGCAAAGTTGTTAGGTCGATTTATCAAAGCTAAACGAGATCTTTCCTCAGGTGACAATCCTACTAAAATGGTGTCGACCATCTGTGTCTCATTCCAATCTACACGTAGTAGTAGAGATGACTCCCTGATATCTGAGATGTAATGAGCTAATCTCTCGTGATTTCCTTGTACTCGTAGTACGGTCTTTCTTTTAAGTTCTTCATAAATTCCGGTGGGAATAAAGTACTTTATTATTGAGGTATGCAGGTCTTCTACTGGGAGTGTAGAGCTTAATGCTTCTATCACACGATTCTTTAACGGGGGTTTACATTTTGGTAGCAGAACTTGCAAAATTTGCCAATCATTCAGCTGCTGTAGATCTTTTATCTGCAGGAGATATTTGATGAAATTTAGTAGTTTGGAGACATTTAATCCATCAGTGTAAGGGATTTCAGTTAAAAGTTTCTCCACAGGATGAGTGATTTTTCCATATAGGTCTGCGTTATAGTTCAAGGTTGGCATCCCTTTAGGAGGACGAAATGATGCATTCGGGGTGGTCAATTCGTGCGTTCCGGGGCGAATCTGGAAACGATTGGGATGAGGGGCTTCAAATATAGTCGGGGCATTTAAATCTCTATCAGGATATTGCTCGTGAGTAGCTTGTATTTGCGATACGGCGGGTGAGTCGCGATCAGTGTTAGGTGGAGGTAGATCTGTAGTAGGGGATTGAACTGGGGAGATGTGTAGTTTCTTCAAGGACTTCTCAATTTCATCCATTCGGAACGAGTCGGATTTTCTTCTTAACTCATTGATAATAGTGGGTAATCGACGTAAAGCTTCGTCAGCAAAATTTTGGACTTCAGGAGGTATTTCCGTAAGATTAGGCCAGATCAACAAATTTTTCATTCGCCGGGTTAAATGCTCTATTCTTTGAGTAGCCCGCAAAATTATCGCCGGAGATTTCTCGTCTTGGAGGGTTTGAGACAATAGGGTTAGCTCGGTATACTTGGCATTACAAATTTCTCTCACGCTCTCATAATCGAGTCCGCTTAGGTTGCTTAATTGCGCGGGTGCATCAAATCCACTTTCGCGTATTGACTTACGCAATTCCGCGACTGTTACATTCGCATGGGGTAGACCATGCAAAAGAGCTTCGTAAGACAGCTCGTCCTTTAATAGTAAATCCGGATTAAATTTTGCCATTTTTTTTTTCTTATTTCTAACACATTAAAACGTACTTAAAATTGATTTTACAACACTATACACTAAGTACATAGACAAGGTGCATTCTTGGGTAAATCGTTTGCATAATTCTCGAGAGAATAATTTCTCTTCTAAGGGAGAGACAGAAATTCCACACACACATATTTCAATGTTAAATCACCGATCAGCTGTTTGCTGGAATGTAGGTCACCCTCTTTTATTTAGTAAACAAAGACAAGGTAGGTGTATGCGTGGGAACGCGGGGATTACGCACACGTATTGTTCTCTACACAATGCCTCAGCCTATCTTTCTCGACCGGTTTTAACTGGAGAGGCCAGTCGGACTCATAGGGTGAATCTTATTCAACACAACACGCTTTACAAGTTACAGGTGTATTACGGTTATAACTGTCTGAGTTTAGTAATTAATTTTCGTACTTTCCATCATTAAAATATTTTTTTTGTTTTGTTTTGGTAACAACATTAAGTTACGAAATTCTTTACATGTAATTAACCAGGTCTACTTTACGCAGGAGTGTATATTTTTGTTTTTACCATGACGACAGACATACACTGACATACTATGCAGGCATATTCAAGAAACTACAGGTCTTGAATTGTCACAATATAAACCTGTTAAAGACTGAACAGATCAACAAGCACTAAAATTCATGTACATACTTGCATTTGGCTTCATACAATGATATTTCAAGTTATACAGACCATCATTGTATTAATTTACGTATCTTAAAATAAATTCATTTTATGAAAACTAATGTTACATAAAATACAGTAACTGAGTGCATAGATCAGATAACTTAGTGCAGAGAGTTATCTACTTTACTACGTAACAATTATTTTAATTATCAGCATGACGTATCTTTGTTAATGTCACGATGCTTACAACCTTTTATATTAATTAACAGAGTGGCGCATTTTTGTGACACTCTGTACACAATTACTTTTACAAGACAGCAACAACATATTACACAATTAATTATTATTTACACAAAGCACAGCATAGCAAAGGAAAGCAGAGTTGCGCATTTTTGTAACGTTGTTGCCACGTTACAAATCCAGGGAACCCATCCTAATTGACACCAGCCAATTATATGGGCTGCCTACATTGTAACGAACTGAAATTAAACTCAACACAATTAACAAAATTAATTAAGCTAATTATTAGGAAACAAGGGAAGGTATTTCACTGATTTATGCACTCACTTCAATGTGTAATAAGATGACTTCTCTTTATTAACAAATGATATGAAAAGATCCCATAACATAATTAATTACATTAAAATATTCAAAGGGTTTTCTGAAAAACTAGGGATCATAATGATCATGTACTTTTTTACCTCGGATCCGAGTTTACTTTAAATATTGCAAAGACGTCTGAGTATTACTATGTTCATCTAGGTGCTTGCAAGACTTCTTTTACTATTTGAAGAATGGTATTATTTACTAAAGAGATTATAATTTACATTTACATATTAACGTTACAACGTATGGTATTCAATATTACAGTATACTTTTAGTTGGTCTCATTTATAGTTTAAAGAAAATTATTGTCTTTGAAAAGTCTCTTTTATCTGCAAGTTATGTCTCAAATATAATTAACTCTCGATAGGCAAGCTATCGAGTCACCTTTACAATAAGTCGTGCTGTCCTCGTCCTGGGGTGTCACTCTTGGGAATTCTGGAAGTCGGCGTCTTCATCTGGGGCGTGTCTTCGGCGAGTACTTGATAGCTGGTTCACTGAGGAGATTGAAGTTATTCTGGTTAAAGTTGGGGTAGATCCACGTAGATCCTAGTCAGCGTCGTATGGCTCGTATACGTCCACATGTGAAGTTTATGCAGGTCACATCTTCATATGTAAAGTTGTACTGGAATTTACCTCTTGAGGGGAGACGTCATCTTGCTTACGTGTTGTTAATTATTATTTTTCTTGTTTAACTTATTACATTTCTTAACAAAAGTTTCTACATTTTATATATTAAAACTTGCTCCCCATGCTTAGTAGTGGTAGCTAACAGTTAAGCTTAAGACTAATCAATGCATTTTTGAAGAGCTCTCGCTCGTAGGTGTGCACTGTCTGACGGCTGCATTGTCACTCTTTTCTCGATTCGACTGGCACATTACAACGAAGCGGGGCGAGTACTCCGCGATAATATAGTCCCTATTTTTATTTAAATTGACATTATTATTACAAGAAACAATACATTATATAATACATACATATGACATACATATACATATGTACATATGACATATATATATACATATGACATATGTATACATTATTATATTATACATATATAATTTACGTGAATTATTTTAACTACTACTCGTGCCTTCAAATTACTAATTACAAACATTATGATTTTTATACTTTCCTAAGTTACAGACGGCTCGCTAAACACGTTGAGTCCGGAATTAAACAGGTCAACGCATGATGACTTGCAAAAGGATTAACTGTGATATTAATAGCTTTTTACAATTCGATTTTTGTTGTTGTTTAGTTAGATTTTCCATTTACATCTCATACTTATTCTGAGTTAGTACAGGGGCTTTAGGTTTAATAGTGCGATTTAAAAATACTTAATTGCTAGTAAATTAATTTTTTATTTATTAAATATTTTATTATCAATTAAATCATCACATTACTTGTTGTGAAACATATTGTTTTGACAGTTCTGCAGTGCAGATGTGAAATATTATACATTGTCGAGCGGTATTCACCTGTTAGTCTGAGTTGAGATTTTGTTGTGGAACGTTCGTTTAACGTTTTGTGCATTTGGCAGTTCATATTTTTAAATAGAAACTTCACATTATCATTCCAGGTTCTTTGATATGTCTAAGCGACCACAAAGCTCAATTTTACAATTTTTTAGCAAAAAGTTGCGTACAGGTAGTGATTCTCGTGAGGTTAGTGAAAATTTCACATTGCCACATGTTTCTTCGCAGCCGCAGCGTGACGATGTTGTCGCAAACGTTCTTCCCGAAACTAGTTTCACATCCCCCTGTGAAAACCTGGCTGATATTGAATGTACATCGACATCACTCAATAATGTTGACGTGCCTGCTGAATCATTTAGAAGTGATAAGTGTATTGTTCTGATGCCGGAAGCATCAACATCTTCAAGTTCCAGTGAACCACACGCTTATGATATTGGAGTTTACGTAGGAAAAGACTTGTCTAATGAAAAGAAACTGGATGTCTTGAACAATGTCTGGGAACCAAATCCAGGGTTTGTTTTCCCAACAAAAGGAAAGAGAAATTTGCGATTTCAATTTAAATGGCTTTACCGCCGGAAGTGGCTTGCATATTCCGAATTTGAGGGAGGGAGTTTTTGTAAATTTTGTGCACTTTTTGCTCCAAGTGACGGTGTTGGATCTGGCAAGCAACCCTTAGGTCAACTTTGTAGTGTAAAATTTGACAACTGGAAGGATGCCGTCGAGCGATTTTCAGAACATGAGAATTGTCTGTATCGCAAACAAAGTTTGGAGGTAGCCGATATATCATGTGGGAAAAAAAGTCTATCGATGTGCTAATAGATAAAATATTAAATTATTAAAATATTTAATATAGCTATTAAAAAATGTGAAACGGTATTTGATAAGATGAGGAATAAAAATATAGAAAAAATTCCAGCATTACAGAAAAGCGGAATTTATACATTAAAATGTAAAGACTGCAACAAAGTGTACCTAGGTGAGACAGGACGAAAATTTGCATGCAGGTTGTATGACCACAAACGTGGAGAAGGTAATAGAATAACCAATTTGTTATATGCAAGACATTTCATAGAAGACAACCATAAGTTTGTTAATCCTTTGGAAGACTACAAAGTAAATAACACAGTTGAAAGGAAGCTTAGGGAGGAGTTAGAAATATTGAAAGAAAGAGAAAAAGGGTTAGACAATTTAATTAATACTAAAATTAAATTTGATAATGAAGAAATATAACATAATTAAGAAGTAAATGATAGAGGACAGATAGATAAGATTAAGAATTAAATTACACAGTACTAATTGGATGTTTTAAAATAAGGGTGTGTGACTGACCCATGTGTGTGGAGAGAAAGACAGGTAGGTTTAAAAGGAATGTACACAGACACACACACACAACACTGAAACACAAGGAATTTGCTAGAAAAATATGTAACTGTCCAGATGCAGGGACAGGGCTCAGGGGGTGGGGAAGGGACATTTGAATTATAGCTTGTTGTGTGTGAGCAGGGTGGGGTGAGATGGGGTGAATGTTTTGTTTTCAGGTGATTTGTTTCAATTCCGATCTGATGATGAGCTGTGAAGCTTAAACGCGCTAATCGGGATAATTTTTATATAGTGGTGTGCAACAGTGATCATTCTGCTTAATAATATATGACAAAAATTGTAGATAAATTTGTATTGATGTTAAATGTACTGCATTATGGATATGTTGTTGGTATGTACATTGTATTTGTATGATTGATTTATAGTTTTGATCGAATTAAATGAATTTAAATTGTTTTGAATAAAGTAACTGAAGTAATTTACAGTGTTTTGAAAAAGATGGAATTAATTTAATTTGTGATGATTTAGTTAATTAAAGGTGTTGTAACAGATGAATTTTGGTAATGAATTTAAATTTTTGGTTGAGATTTGAATTGAATAATCAATGGTAGATGATTAAAATGTTGAATGGAAATGCAGAGTTGAAATAATGATATAACAAGTAGAATCTTTAATAGAAAATTGAAATTAAAGTTGTAATGTTTGTAATTTTTATTCAGATTCAAGTGTGAAAGATTTATTTTAATGTAATAATGGTAATGTTCAATTTGAGTGTTTATTATGTTGTATTATGTTTATTATAGAAAACATAAAGTGTTTATTAGAATATATAGTAATTGTGTAGATATAAGACATGTATATAAGATATATGGTAAATGCAATTCCCCAATTTCGGGTGGTCACGGTTTCACCGAACCCTGACCGTGGATTTGGCTTAATATTCTAAATTGGTGAACTTAGAAATACAACTGGGGGTAAGATCAGGGGAATCTAAGATGATATAACTTTGGAACATGGCTATATACATATGTATGGGTGATAGACCGATTAAGGGATTGTAAATATTAATTTAGTAGGATTACTGGTATCCGGGATATCAGTAATGCCGAATTTTGTGTAACGTCAAAGCAAGGATGGGGGTGAAATAAAAGAAAAAAAATGTTCACCCCTTCCGCCTCAGCCCTTGTGGAAGCAACTGGGCAAGACAGTGCAGGGGGAGGGGAAATAGAGTGTGTGGAAGGAGGAGTTTAAATTGTTAATAATTAAAGTCTTATGGAATAAGAAAGATTTTAATGATGCTAATAGTAATGAAGTATTGGAGGAGATTGTTGTGATTATCTATGTATCTATTGTATTGAATAATTTTCTATATTGTATGTAATCACATTTTGTATTGTATAAAGATGACAGTGATAACCTGGATTGGTATTACTGAGTATTTGCCATCAACTGTCTCTAAATGTTGCAATTTTGTGATGTTGAATTTGTAGTGAATTGTGGGTAATTAATGTCAAGTTATGCAAGGCACAAGTTAATTTGAATATAATCATAATCTGTAATCAAATAGAAAGTTAAGACGTTGGTTTATTGTATTCTTTAATTTGAAATATTGCATAGACGCAATTTCTGTTGATAATAGGTTGATTATATACGTTAGTAAAGTTGTAGGGGTAGTTGAACAAACCAGTACTTTGCTAATAGCAAACCAGTACGGCTAAGAGGAAACCAAATCAGTTCGGGATATGGATTAATGGAAAGCCATGTGCTAATATTTTTCTTAATTGTTACAGAGTCTGGTGGTAGTGTGGGGGCGTACCTGTGCTGGCCAGCGTGTCAGGGCAGGGCTTCTCGTGCCTGTCTGACTTTATGGTGTTGGGATCTTGAGAAGGGAAGTCCAGTAAAGTCATGCAGGTGCGGCCACAGCCACCGAATTAGGGGGGTAAGTACCCAAAATTTTAGTAATGAAGTAAGGGGGGTCGTGGCACCATATCCTCGCTGATCCTCTTAGGTTTTGTCAATGAGAGTTTTTATGCTTCAGCATAAAACCTCTCATTGAGGGGGTATTGTAAAGGGGAAAAATTTATATAATAATTTTGTAAATAACTTCATGGAAATAACATAACATTGGAAGAGGAGGCCCACATAAGGTGATGCGAAAGCCAGGGAGAGCTTCATAACCACATACGGTATTGAAGCAAATCGAGTTTATTTGTGGCGTATGACTAACACCAAAAGAATTTGGTTGACGAAAATCTGTTTGTGGCGAGTTGAAGAGGTGATACAAAGCACAACGGAACTTTTCAACATCAAGGATGAGACGTGTGGTGGGGAACGGACTGAACTGGTTTTAAGACAACACCAAACGAAAATCTTGGGCAAGGTCACCAGCAAACTGGCGCAGTCTCGAGACAAACGCTGAACGGCACACTCGTGCTGAGAGCCCACGGGCCATTACGTAGATCTACACCCACAAAATTGTGTTTAAAAATTAAATTAACTTTCAAAGGTTTTCTAAAGTAATCAACTAACATCAAGGATCAATATTTCAAAGTTTCGGACAGTACATTTAATAGTATCATCCAGAAAAAAGTGTCATGTAACAAGTGACTAAGTGACGACGCGAACACATTTAAGATAAGCAGGGACGCTATATAAACTCAGATAAGTAACGAGAAAACATAATTTGGCCAAACTTTAAATTCAATTTCCATCCAAATATTCAAATAATAAATGAGATCTCAAGAAATAAAAGATATATATATAGATATGTAAAAGAATGTGTGTGTGTGTGTGTGTGTGTGTGTGTGTGTGTGTGTGTGTGTGTGTGTGTGTGTGTGTGTGTGTGTGTGTGTGTGTGTGTGTGTGTGTGTGTGTGACAAAGTACTAGATGAATCGTTTAATGAGAGTTGCTCAATAATTTTGTGTTTTATAAATAATAATAAAATAACATGTTTATTATTGCAACTATGTGTTAGTGTAATTAATGCGCCATCACAAAACCTATTAATCCAAATCTGTACCTAAAAAGTTCATCTAATCGACCTTGGCGTGACTATTGAAGGTAAGTCATGAACGTATATTCACAATTTGTATTGTAGAATAGATTAACTGTTACATTGCGGCCCAAGAATGTCCACAAAAAGGTCATCAAAGTAGGTTTAAGACCAGTATCTCTTATATATGCCAAAGAAGTAAAAAGAAAAAAAGGAATATTAATTCCTGGAAAAAAGATTTGTGACAACTGCAGAAAAAAATTTTGTTAGATGATGATGATGACGATAAGCAAATAAGTGATCTCAGTCAATCATGTGAGGATGAAATGAGTCACAACAATCCACATGAAAGTAGTGAACTGACTCCAGTAAAAAAAGAAATCAACACACCAACAAAAGCTTTAGAAAAGCACGATTTAGACTTAAGTATGGCAACAATAGGCGTTTCCCCAATGAAACTGAAATCACTTCCGACTGGATGTAAGGTTAAGTATGCAAAATGAACAATTAATGAAATTAAATGTAGACTTAAATCAAAGATTGCACATGTTTTGAGGTTCCCAGAGAAAAACTTAGAATCTGATTCTTCAGATTCATCAGCTGAATCTGTATCTACAATGGGACAAAAGGCTCAGGATTTGGATCACCTTGTTAATGCAATGAAAGAGAAGCTTAAAATCACCCAAAGTAAGAGAGAGAAAATTCAAATTTTAACACTAACACCCAAATCTTGGTCTAGGCAGAAAACCGTATCAGAATTTACAGTGACTGAATACATGGTTAGAAAGGCACATCAGCTGGTTCAAACAAAAGGGATATTGTCTATGTCTGAGCCAAAAGAAGGAAACAAAATTGTACCAGATGTAATTGAAAATGTTCAAGCTTTCTGTGAGGATGACGAATTTAGTAGGCTCATGCCAGGAACAAAAGATAAAGTTAGTATTGCAAGAAACGTTCACATGCAAAAACGTTTGTTGCTCTGCAATCTTGAGGAACTTTACTCTGGTTTCAAAAAAAAGTATACCAATGCCAAAATTGGAGTTTCTAAATTTTGTGAACTTAGGCCAGACTGGTGTGTAACAGTTAATCAAAGAGGAGTTCATTCAGTATGTGTTTGTTACATACATCAAAACCCTGCACTACTTATTAGTCCAATGAACTTGGACAAAAATAAATTGAAAGAATTAACTGCCATGTTAATGTGTAAAGAGAGAAAACGTGAATGCATGCTAAGAATGTGCTATAACTGTCCTAATTCTGACAAATTGAAAGATTTTGTATGAGCAACACTTGAAGACTATGAAGATAAAGACCAAATAATATTCAAGCAATGGACAAACACTGATTGTAGTGAGCTACAAACAATGATCCTTCCACTCCCTGAGTACATTAAACTTTTAAATGAAAAGCTTGAAACATTGATACCACATTCTTTTATTTCAAAGAAACAATCTGAATACATAAAAAAGAGAAAAGAAAATGTATCTTGTAACACTTCAATGAATTTAATAAATATTTAAAACATAAAACCCACCCAAAACTCAATTTCCCACATTTACTTATAGTTCTTACCTTCACGTGGCTCCAGGGTTCTATATACGAACTTGTGACCTGTAAAAGTGGTTACTGGGTTTTGTTATGTAATAAATATTAACTCTCATTTACCACATTAAACAAACTCGTTTATTTAAAAATAACTCTAACATACTTTCTATCACTCTCTGAGTTCATTACAAAAAGCTATTTCTTCTTATTTCTTATACATCTCCCAAAAGCATTGGTTAACATATTTATAGCATAGGCTCTATTCCAAATAACTTTTACTTTCTTACTCTTTGCATCCTTTATAAAAATTGTTTTGCCCTATCTGTCCTGATACAGTCCTTCTGATGTTGCTGTTGCACTCTCTACTATTTTTTTTACTATTTATTAACACATTTTACAAATTTACTAGATCTTGGCTCGCGAGCACTATTACATGGAACCGCGCGGTTCAGGTGAATGACGCCAAGTGATTTTACCGAGTGTTTGTTCAACTCTCCATACTGTTTTTAACACAATCTAAATAATTTTGTATTCTTGGCCAGTCGGTTTACATTGCCTTGAGCACGGTTTTTTGTGAACCGCTCGCTAACGCATCTGCGCGGTTCCGAAGTTAAACGCCGACTGCCGTGTCTCAAAATGACTAGCGTCTCTCTGCGCCCAGCAACTTGGTATCCCATTGGCTGGCGAGCGTCTCGCGGCTTCTCGTCATGTCGTAAAAGGCGGTAAGGAAATCTAGTACGTTCTTTTCACTCTGTTAAAAGCGGCACATGCGCGCTTGTACACATTCCAATGTTCGAAAATACGTCACACCTTCCCCGGATTGTTACCAGACTGACCACTGGGTGTTCACAAAAGTCAAGCTTTTGTGATAAAAACGGGGCTCAGTACAGGTGACTACAGATTATTACACTTATGATGGAATTAAAATAAACCCCCTGGTCTGTCCCATTACAATACCCCCCCAATGAGAGGTTTTCTGTCGAAACAGAAAAACTCTCATTGCCTAAAAACTTAAAAGAGGACCAGCTAGGATATTACACAACTTTTAATTTCATTTTATATTAACTAAACATTTTAACTGTTTATCTTGCATCATTACTTCAATTTTGTTTTTATATTTAAAATTTCAATCATTGAATTTTCCTCAGTTACCATTTATTTTACAATTCAAATCAAAATAAATCTAAGTTCATTACTAAAATTCACATTTTAAATTAATTAGACCATCTCTTTTAATTAATTACTTTAATTGCATTACTTAAAACGTTTTACATTAATTAAATCCTCTCACATAAATTTTAATTACCTCATAATCAAACACTGTAAGTTACTTCAAAACGATTTTAATTAATTTAATTTCATCTTGTATTTATTTACTTTCATAATAAAATTCATCTATCATTTTCTATAACTTTCGACTCAAAACTTTTAAATTTACCACCAAGATTTCTATCTTTTAAACATTTTACATCAACTTCATTGTCATTATAAAGATTCATGCCTACCTACTGACAATTATTCAAATAAAAAGTGTATTACTACCATAAAATCAATTGCAACTATAAATCAATTACACAAAATATAATATACACATAACACCATGCATCAGCTGATATCTTATCAGCATATGAACATAACCTTACTCTAAGTACCCTTAACACATGTAAATCAAATACTAAAATTATCTGCAATATACTTTTCAAACTCATTTAATTTCATTCTCAAAACATCAATTTCATTATAAAATTCATACTGACATATGGTCAATCATTCAATCAAATAAACCATGATTACTGTCATAAACTCAAAACTATAAACATTGTGAAGTTACTAATAATTTGATAAATACTTAATTTTAATTTCGTTCACTATTTCTGACACCATCTTTTTTGGTTACCAACTATGAAGCATAATATTTACATACCACTGGGCCAGGTTCGATTTAAGCGAAGGGAAGAACAGAATGGTTTGTTTTCAGGAAATAACTCGTTTGTTTTTTGTTTACCAATGACATTTCCCTTTTATTTTCTTCTCATACACTTCTACACTTAACCCCTTCTTCAACAAAAATGAAACATTCGGCCACGAGGCACAATTGATAAAAAAAAACCAGTAAAGTAATTATTACCATCAACATTTTTCTCTCTCTCTCTCCTTTCATTATGTATTATACTAAATCATCAATTTAAACTATATATCTAGTTTATCACAACCCAGCACTTCTTAAATATATATATATTTTTATTCACCCAAACGCCCACACACACATTCATGGGTTACATTTTTATCCCCCTCAATGAGCTCATTTTATATTATTTAGTGAACTTGCAAGACTTTATTGACACCCTTTTTAGTTCCCACGCGAACGAGTGATAGCCGCTGTTCCATAGTTCCGGTTTGATTTCCCCTGAATCACCCCCCCCCTGTTAATTTCTAGGTCAAACCAATTTCATAGACAACCAACCATGGTCAGTTTACAATGTCTGCCCACAGCTGGTTGTCAGCCAAAACCACGGTCAGTGCTGGTGAGGCAGTGACCGCCCGAAAGTGGGGAAATCTGTAATTTTTAATCACGATTCATGATTTACATTTATACATTGATACATCAACATTCAAGAGCATAATTATACACAATATATATATCACCCTCTTTGGGTCACTCTTAAATTAGAATAACATTTCTAGACGTTATACATTATAAGTGTTCATTTTGGATTATCCATCCCCACAGTAGCACTATAGCTTCACCATGTCTTTACAACACTTTACATATTCTTTGGTATACATCAATAATTTACTCTTGAGTTACCATTTTTACCCTTTATCTGCACCAAACACTTGTATGTCAACGTTCATTACTAAACATTAATAATACACACCATAAATCTAGCCAAAAAATTAAATAAGATTTTTTTTCAAACTTCAAAATTTCCCAGGGACTACCCCCTTATGCATCTGCCCACTTACCATCCTTCAACTTGTCCAAAAAGGCCTCAGATTTGTTGCGTTGTGAGTACC
Source organism: Magicicada septendecula (assembly GCA_034769895.1). Taxonomy (NCBI): domain Eukaryota; kingdom Metazoa; phylum Arthropoda; class Insecta; order Hemiptera; family Cicadidae; genus Magicicada; species Magicicada septendecula. The sequence continues at coordinate 323,001,107 of CM068376.1, read as the reverse complement.
CACGATCTCTCTAATGACTTGGTTCTGCAATACACAAGCGTTATTCATTGCTCCTCGAACGTCCTAGAAGCTATCAGAATGTCATCCACATAGATGGTCAAAAAATCTAAATGGTTAGGTTGCAAAATTTCATCAAGGCACTTAATAAAACTGGCTATGCTGGTGTTCAACCCAAATGGTAGACGACTGAATTGGTAATTCTTCCCATTAAACAAAAACGCGGTATACTTGCGGCTATTTGGTGCTAGTGGTACCTGCCAATACCCGGCTGTCAAATCCAGTGACATCATATATTTTACCCCACTAAACTTCTGGAAAATCTCTTCAATTCCTCCAGGAGACTCCCTATCAGGAATAATAATTTGATTAATCTTTCTTGCGTCCAGACATTACCTAGCTCTCCCGTCTTTCTTGATGACTACTACTAAAGGGTTGGAATAGGTCGACACCGATCTTTCTATAATACCCCCTTCTAACATCTTATCCAACTGTACAGCTCTCCTCTTTGAATATGGTACAGGATAACTTCGTTGTACGTAGGGCGCATGTTCCCTCACCTTCAATTCGCATTCATAACCTTTTGCCCTTCCTGGTTCCCCGGCAAACAGTCCCCTAAAACCCTCTACTACCCGCCACAACGCTTCACGTTGAGAACTTCCTATTGCGCCACCCTCACTATAAAATTTAACCGCTCTATTCTCCCATATTCGCTCCTCACTCTCATCACTCACTCGCTCTCTGCATATATTCATACTAACCTCCGTGTCCCTATCTATAACCCGATTTGGTATAACCCTTATTCCCGAAATCTTCACCGTATCTAACACCCGCTCGAAATTAACCGTTATCTGTTTACCTTCGTTATTGAGTTCTAATATTCTCTTTTTAAAATTGATTACAGCATTGTTCCTGATCAGAAAATCGTTACCGATTATTACTTCTAAGTTTAATCCCCTTACCACTAAGAATGTGTTTTCATAACTCTCCCCATTTATTATTATGTTCAAATGGCAAAGCTGGAATATGCTTATTATTCTCCCTTAACTTATCTAATATGTGTTCTGCTATTACTGAGACTTCACATCCCGTGTCTATTAGTGTCGTAACGGGCTTACCTTCAATTTCCAGCTTTACCTCCGTTAACCACGCCTCTGGTCTAATTGCTCCCATCTCCTCTTCTTCCATCAGTTCTGTAGACATGTCGTATGGATGATGTGATTCCGGTATAGGTCGTTTTGGACCCCACAGTCATCTATCGACAATGGCCGGGCCTCCTTTTCCATTGTCTCCCTCAGTTTTCCACCCGCTCGGCTGTACCTCCTGGTGTGTACACTCTCTCCGTTCAGTTGTTCACCCCTCCATTTCTGGGTATTCCTGCTCGATCCTCATCTGTTCGTTGATGTGTGTTGCTATATCTTTGCGGTGTCCAGTGCTGCTGACCTGGTCTCACCTTCCTGCATCTATAACAAAAATTCCGATCGGCATAATTTTCTGTTGGACACCCCCCCACATTTCCACATCGGATATTGTCTGTTCGGTTCCCGTCCATTGTGTGTAGTTCCCGTGCGTGGTACTCCTTGCTGCTGACTTCTCGGTCTCTAATATTCTGAAAAACGTCTAACATACTCTCCAAATCATTGATATTACTCACCTCTCTCGTCATCAAAGTGATTTGTACCTCTCTAGGCAGGTGTTTGCTGATATGCCGGATGAACGACTGAAACGCTAATGGCGGCTCTAAATACTTCGCCTCGTTGAAGAGTTTCATTACGTACACAGTGATATTGTTACTATGTCCCCCGAAATTCCCTGTTCCTATTATTCGGCTAAGCAATATTTCCTGCTCCTCTTCCGACCAATACTTGTTTCGGAAAGCAGTTTCAAAATTTTCGTAGCTCCCCCACTCTGTTCTATGCACTTCCGCCCATATCTCGGAATTACCTTTAAAACATTTTAAAATCTTCAAAAGCTTCACTTCCCAACTATTACTATTAAAATGATTGAACTCCCGTACTCTATTTAAAAATTGCATTGGATGTACTCTACTGTTCTCATTACAAAATGTTTCAAGTTCTACTTCATCTTTCACGTCGCGGGTATATATTATTCGCTCCGCTACATTATTTGATTTTTGGCTTCCTACCACATGTAACTCATCTTTAATTTCTGTTATATCTTGTTCAATTACTCAAAATCTATTATCATATTTAAGGTTATATTTATTCATAACCCCCACATTCTCTTGTATGGATTGTTTACATACATTTTCTACCTCTATTATTTTATGTTTAATGTCATCGTTATTTTCAGTAATCTTAGTTATACATTTACTCTCTATTTCTACACACTGTTCTTTAATTTGTACTTAAATTTGATCTGTCATTTGTTGGTTTACATTGTTTATTTTACTTTCTAGATTTTCTGTTATTTCACTGATTTGTTCATCGAACTTATGGTTTACTGATTCTAATATCTGTTCTTTAATACTATCACGTGTATTAATTTCGTGAATATGCTTATCAAGATTAACATTTTGCTGCTTTATCTCATCTCTAATCTCATTCAACTTTTCACTAAAATTATTCTTTATCTCATTATTTTGTTCATTTAATTTATTGTTCATTTTAGTGTTTACTTCATCAAATTTAGCATTAAAATTACTATTTTGCTCTTTCAACTTTTCATTTAAATTACTATTTATTTCATTATTTTGTTCTTTCAACTTATCATTAAAATTACTCTTTATCTCCTTAGTTTCACTCTTTTGTTCATTAATATCCCTTGATATTGTTCGTAACATACTCATTATATCATTATCAAATTGATTGTTACATTTTGTTGAGGTTGGAATTGATTGAGTACTTAAGTCATCTATAGCTGATTCAGTTAGGCTAAATTCTTTGGACCGATTAACTGGAGCTGAATGAACCCCTGGTTCCTCCACATCAGCCGACTCGCTCATTCCAACTTCAATCTCGTTAGTATACATTTTTTAAATTGTTTGAATTGTATAATTCTGTCAAAATAATTACTATACACTCTATATATAACTACCACATAACAAAATATTCTAATTAACCTCCTTTACGTTACCACAACAACATCATACGTACATTTATTTATATTTTATTTTGTTACCTTAAACAACCATTCTGCTCTCCCAAGTAGGCCTGTATTTACATAAAATTGATTTATATAAACGTCAACTGTTCGAGCGCCAATTGTGTAGTTACTAATAATTTGATAAATACTTAATTTTAATTTCGTTCACTATTTCTGACGCCATATTTTTTGGTTACCAACTATGAAGCATAATATTTACTTACCACTGGGCCAGGTTCGATTTAGGCGAACGGAAAAACAGAATGGGTTGTTTTCAAGAAATAACTCGTTTGTTTTTTGTTTACCAATGACATTTCCCTTTTATTTTCTTCTCATACATTTGTACACTTAACCCCTTCTTCAACAAAAATGAAACATTCGGCCACGAGGCGCAATTGATAAAAAAAACAAGTAAAGTAATTATTACCATCAACATTTTTCTCTCTCTCTCCTTTCATTATGTATTATACTAAATCATCAATTTAAACTATATATCTAGTTTATCACAACCCAGCACTTCTTAAATATATATATATGTTTTTATTCACCCAAACGCCCACACACACATTCATGGGTTACATTTTTATCCCCCTCAATGAGCTCATTTTATATTATTTAGTGAACTTGCAAGACTTTATTGATTCTGTATTAATTTACTTCCCTTTTTAGGATCCTTAGAGGTGCGTCCATGGGATGACTCCTCATGAACGCGCACAACCTAGATTATTCCGTATTTTCCACTGATTTTACATGTTTTGAAGAAATATTTAACTGTTAATCCACTCTAATTAAAGTTTATATTTGTTACTTCACATTTTTACATTTTGTACGTACGGGCGCCCGCGATTTCATTCCGTAACTTAGCGGCTGTCCCGTGTGATGAGTTGTAGCGAACTGAAACTTACTACCACGGTCGACTGTGTGTGTGCGCTTCGTTGCCTACCCGCTAGGCGTTAGGCGTAGCCGTCAACTTGTACGCTGTGATCCTTTGTTCCATCGCATGATCGGCTATGGAATTTTTTGTACGTGCCTTTCCCGTTGTTAACAGCGGCCCACACGTGCGCTGGTACGCATGAATATGCACCCTCTCTGATAACTTGCATTCCCAGACTCTTAATTGCTTTGTGCCTCACACAACTTGGTACAAGGTGGACTACAAAGTGTTCAAAAAAATCAACCTTTCATGATCAAGACTGTTGCCTAGCATGGGTTGGTTACAAATTGTTAAACTTATTATGAAATAAAAATAAACCATGGGTTTGCCCCGTTACAATACCCCCTCAATGAGATGTTTTATGCCGAAGCATAAAAACTCTCATTGACACTCTCATACTTCCTAAAGGGATCAGCCAGGATATGTCGCCACAACCCCCTTACGTTTTATTTTAAATCATGGTTAACTTACCCCCTGGTCCAGTGACTGTGGCCGCACCTGAATGACCTTACTGGACTTCTCTCTCGAGATCCCAACACCGCAAGCCCAGACAGGTACTTGATGCCCCTGCTCTGACACGCAGGCCAGCACAGGACCGCCGCCACAGCATCACCACCAGACACTGAAACATCAAATCAAAAATATTAAATAGTGGCCTAGTATAATACCATATCCCTAACTGATGGGTTACCCTTAGCTGTGCTGGTTTGCGTTAAGAAGCACTGTTTTTTTTTAACTTCTATCATATACATTGATACATAACATAATATGATATAAAACATTTAAATTTCAATACTAACATTCTGTATGCCCTTCTCTCGTTAACTCTTATTCCAAAATTCAAAATTATTGCTCTGCTTCCCATCAAACTTTAAATACACATTTCCCATTACACATAAATACCTTCCATTATATTATTCACATTTCACAATTAATAAACTCCTTATTAAAATTCTTATATAGCATAAACCCATTTAATCAACTACATCATAACAAATTATTTATTTAATATCGTTAAATACTTGATATGGCTCAATCAATACAAAATCATTTAGTTACATCCTCGGATCCACTACACCTTCTACCTCATCAACATAATTCATTTTTATTCTCAATAATTCATTACTAGCAATTTAGTACCCTCCTTCCACTCTACATCAACTTATACTAATCCCCCCAACTTAAACTAATTTCCCTTAACCCCTGATACCCCGTGTTACAAAAGTGTCAGTGACCTCGAGGACTTTCACCTATCTTAGTATGACACAGGCTCGCATAAATGAAGCCTCTCCCTCGCAGCATGTAACGTTGCCACCGGCCATCCATCTCTCTATGTCCCCCCATGGCTAGACTGTTGCGTCCAGTTGCTTCCACAAGGACTGAAGCGTTAAGGAGGAATTTTGTCATCTCCTGTCCTTGCTTCGCCGTTACAAATAAACATTCAGATTATTCGACCACTAGGGTTTACAATATCTTACCGATTCTATATTTTATTCTTCGTATTGTTTAAATTAGCAGCCATCCTTACTTTTCTTTTATAGAATTGCTAAACTGCTATAATTGTTTTTATTATTTAGACAAAGCTTTTCGTCATTACTGACATCTTCAGGTCTTAAACAACGTCTATCAACTGTACGTTGTAGGCTTTTATACTTTAGGCCCCTCCCCTTATGTCATCGCCCCTCCTATTGGTTCTAGCTGCTACCGCTCTTCACGGGAACTTTGTCTACCTTTTTCCATTAAGCATTTTTCTAACGTCCGTCAAATTGTTTTAAGAATCTCCTGTTAATTTCTTCATTCTTGACTTATAACCTTTTGCATTTCGTCATTTTTTAGTGTGTTATTCTTATTATTTTAATTTATTTTTGTTTATTGTTTAATATATAATAAAATATTTCTTCATTTGTAAAATACACTTTTATATTCATTAATTTATTTTTATCTTCTTTTTTAACTTTAAGTATTTCTAGTTCTTCTATTAATTTTCTTTTTTTTTTTTCTCGGATTGTTTTCTATTTTTATTATTTCCATATTTTCCTTGGAATTTATGAATTTATGGCCTGATTCGTTGAAATGTCTTGCATATAGTGAGTTCGTTACTCTAACCCCTTCTCCTTTTGCGTGTTCATTCATTCTAATTTTAAATTTTCTTCCAGTTTCGCCCAGATATATCTTATTACATTCCCCACATTTTAATTTGTATACGCCACTTTTTTCCGTTAATGGAATTTCTTCTGTTTTATCATTTTTTATATATTCGAATACATTTTTCGTTTTCTTTATTCCTATCTGTATTTCATATTTTTCGAAACATTTTTGTAGCATTTTTGTTTGATATCCTATGTATGTTATTGCTCCTTTATATTTCTTTTCTTCATTTGTTTTTTCTTTTTTGTTATTTTCTATTTCTTTATTTTCCTCTATTTTCTTAACTATTCTATTAATTATTTTAGGGTTGTAATTATTATTTTTTGCTATTTGTTGTATTTTCTTTAATTCTTTAGAGCTATAAATTATCTAGAAAATGAAGAACTCAAACAAAAAGAATTAAAGAAAATACAACAAATAGCAAAAAATAATAATTACAACCCTAAAATAATTAATAGAATAGTTAAGAAAATAGAGGAAAATAAAGAAATAGAAAATAACAAAAAAGAAAAAACAAATGAAGAAAAGAAATATAAAGGAGCAATAACATACATAGGATATCAAACAAAAATGCTACAAAAATGTTTCGAAAAATATGAAATACAGATAGGAATAAAGAAAACGAAAAATGTATTCGAATATATAAAAAATGATAAAACAGAAGAAATTCCATTAACGGAAAAAAGCGGCGTATACAAATTAAAATGTGGGGAATGTAATAAGATATATCTGGGCGAAACTGGAAGAAAATTTAAAATTAGAATGAATGAACACGCAAAAGGAGAAGGGGTTAGAGTAACGAACTCACTATATGCAAGACATTTCAACGAATCAGGCCATAAATTCATAAATCCCAAGGAAAATATGGAAATAATAAAAATAGAAAACAATCCGAGAAAAAAAAAAAGAAAATTAATAGAAGAACTAGAAATACTTAAAGTTAAAAAAGAAGATAAAAATAAATTAATGAATATAAAAGTGGATTTTACAAATGAAGAAATATTTTATTATATATTAAACAATAAACAAAAATAAATTAAAATAATAAGAATAACACACTAAAAAATGACGAAATGCAAAAGGTTATAAGTCAAGAATGAAGAAATTAACGGGAGATTCTTAAAACAATTTGACGGACGTTAGAAAAATGCCTATCGGAAAAAGGTAGACAAAGTTCCCGTGAAGAGCGGTAGCAGCTAGAACCAATAGGAGGGGCGATGACATAAGGGGAGGGGCCTAAAGTATAAAAGCCTACAACGTACAGTTGATAGACGTTGTTTAAGACCTGAAGATGTCAGTAATGACGAAAAGCTTTGTCTAAATAATAAAAACAATTATAGCAGTTTAGCAATTCTATAAAAGAAAAGATTCTATATTTATGTGCCCTTAAGACGGTCTATCACCCTTTTTATTTTCCCACGCGAACGAGTGATAGCCGCTGTTCCATAGTTCCGGTTTGATTTCCCCTGAATTTCTAGGTCAAACCAATTTCATAGACAACCAACCATGGTCAGTTTACAATGTCTGCCCACAGCTGGTTGTCAGCCAAAACCACGGTCAGTGCTGGTGAGGCAGTGACCGCCCGAAAGTGGGGAAATCTGTAATTTTTAATCACGATTCATGATTTACACTTATACATTGATACATCAACATTCAAGAGCATAATTATACACAATATATATATTACCCTCTTTGGGTCACTCTTAAATTAGAACAACATTTCTAGACGTTATACATTATAAGTGTTCATTTTGGATTATCCATCCCCACAGTAGCACTATAGCTTCACCATGATTTTACAACACATTACATATTCTTTGGTATACATCAATAATTTACTCTTGAGTTACCATTTTTACCCTTTATCTGCACCAAACACTTGTATGTCAACGTTCATTACTAAACATTAATAATACACACCATAAATCTAGCCAAAAAATTAAATAAGATTTTTTTTTTCAAACTTCAAAATTTCCCAGGGACTACCCCCTTATGCATCTGCCCACTTACCATCCTTCAACTTGTCCAAAAAGGCCTCAGATTTGTTGCGTTGTGAGTACCCACGATCTCTCTAGTGACTTGGTTCTGCAATACACAAGCGTTATTCATTTTATAATTTCCACCACTTCAAAAGGCCCATCGTATAACAAAAAGAACTTCTTTATTTCCTTGTCTTGAGCGCTTGACAAATCATGCCTCTTCACCAACACTAACTGCCCTATCTCATATTTCCTCCACTTACCCTTCATATCATGCCTCTGTTTTCTCTTCTCTCCTTTTGTTAATAATCTTTCATTAGCTAATCTCAACTTCACATTTTGATCGAGGGTATTCGTCTCTGGTGGATAGTTGAACAACTGCTCCAAAATCCTAGGTGGACGCGTTCCTCATACCAACTCGTAAGGTGTGAATCCTGTCGACTCATGCGTTATGCAGTTCAGCCAGTTCTCAATTTTTTGAACGTATAAGGGCCACTCGCTATGCTTGGCGTGGCAGTAAGCTCGGAAAATCCTGCCTATTTCCCTCATGACTCTCTCCGCCTGGTTGGACTGCGGATGATATACTGCGGTGTGTTTGGGGATGATGCCTTCCCATCCCAGGGTCTGTCGCCATTTCCCACTGATGAACTGTCGCCCGTGGTCTGATAGTATTACTTTCGGCTTTCCGATGTTGATCATGTAGTCGCGTGTGATTTTCTCGCTCAGCACCTTACTTGTCGCTCTCTTCACGCTGTATAATCTGACATATTTTGAAAAAGTATCAAGCACTACGAATATATACATAACACCGCCCCTACCCTTTGGCAATGGGCCATATAAATCTACTGCTACTAAGTCAAATGGTTTCTCAACCTTAATATAGTTTAACTCCCCTTCTACCCTATAATTCACCACTTTAGATTTTTGGCATAGTTCACAAATTCTAAGTATTCTTCTCACCCGCCTTTCCATATTTCTAAATATACAAGATTCTCCCAATACACTCACACTTCTTTGCCCCAAAATGGCCATACCTATAGTGACAGTCCCACACTATTTTTTATATTAATCCCTCCGGTATAACTAACCTCCAATCCCTTTCTCTACCCTCTACTCTTTTAAACAAACTCCCATTAAATACTTGAAAATACTGTCTATATCCAAATTCATCTAACTCCGACTCTACGCTAGTTATGATTTTGTTTAATTTATTATCTGCATTAGGTTTATGTCTTTTAACTCCTCCCCAAAAAGTCTACCTTCCCTTGACAATCTGTAAATCTCTATTTCCTTAATATCTCTACCCGTTCTATCCCTATCTGTGTCTACCCGTGACAGTGTGTCTGGCACCCGGTTCTCTACCCCCTTAATATATTCCCACGAGAAATTATACTCTTGGAGAGCTAGCACCCACCTTGTTAGTCAGCTGTGTGTGAGCTTACAGGTGTTAAAAAACGACAGAGCTTTGTGATCCGTTCTAATGATGGTGTTACTTCCCAGCAGGTATGTCCTGAATTTCTTGACTGCAAACACGATGCTGAGAAGCTCTTTCTCTGTAGTAGTGTAGTTTCTCTCGGCCGCTAGCAATGTCCGACTGGCAAAAGCAATGGTATGATGTTCCTTAGCGTCGTCCTCCTGGTATAGTTCGGCTCCTACAGCTACATTGCTAGCGTCCGTGGTTCATTAGAATCATGTTGGTGAACTTACTCTTAATTTCACAAAAGGCCTCCCTCTCAGTTTCTCCCCGTCTCCATTCCTTATTCTTCTGCAACACAGCACTGAGTCTCGCTGTAGTCTGGGCGTAGTTTCGCTGGAATTTCCTGTAAAAGTTACACAAACCCAGAAAACTTTGTAGCTGCTTAATGTTTTTTGGCTCCGGAAACGTCATGATGGATTCCACTTTATCTGGATTAGCTCGGATTCCGGTAGATGTTATGATGAATCCTAAAAAATGAATTTCCTTCTGTAAAAATTTCGATTTATCCAAGTTTACTGTTAAGCCTCCCCGGTATAACTTATCTAGCACATACTCCAAATGTTCTACATGCTCCTCGAACGTCCTAGAAGCTATCAGAATGTCATCCACATAGATGGTCAAAAAATCTAAATGGTTAGGTTGCAAAATTTCATCAAGGCACTTAATAAAACTGGCTATGCTGGTGTTCAACCCGAATGGTAGACGACTGAATTGGTAATTCTTCCCGTTAAACAAAAACGCGGTATACTTGCGGCTATTTGGTGCTAGTGGTACGTGCCAATACCCGGCTGTCAAATCCAGTGACATCATATATTTTACCCCACTAAACTTCTGGAAAATCTCTTCAATTGCTCCAGGAGACTCCCTATCAGGAATAATAACTTGATTAATCTTTCTTGCATCCAGGCATAACCTAACTCTACCGTCTTTCTTGATGACTACTACTAAAGGGTTGGAATAGGTCGACACCGATCTTTCTATAATACCCCCTTCTAACATCTTATCCAACTCTAACTGTACAGCTCTCCTCTTTGAATATGGTACAGGATAACTTCGTTGTACGTAGGGTGCATGTTCCCTCACCTTCAATTCGCATTCATAACCTTTTGCCCTTCCTGGTTCCCCGGCAAACACTCCCCTAAAACCCTCTACTACCCGCCACAACGCTTCACGTTGAGAACTTCCTATTGCGCCACCCTCACTACAAAATTTAACCGCTCTATTCTCCCATATTCGCTCCTCACTCTCATCACTCACTCGCTCTCTGCATATATTCATACTAACTTCCGTGTCCCTATCTATAACCCGATTTGGTATAACCCTTATTCCAGAAATCTTCACCGTATCTAACACCCGCTCGAAATTAACCGTTATCTGTTTACCTTCGTTATTGAGTTCTAATATTCTCTTTTAAAATTGATTACAGCATTGTTCCTGATCAGAAAATCGTTACCAATTATTACTTCTAAGTTTAATCCCCTTACCACTAAGAATGTGTTTTCATAACTCTCCCCATTTATTATTATGTTCAAATGGACTTGTGTGGTCACCCTTTAACTTCTAACACCCGTAATGCCTACGATGGTTACCCCCGCAACTGGCAAAGCTGGAATATGCTTATTATTCTCCCTTAACTTATCTAATATGTGTTCTGCTATTACTGAGACTTCACATCCCGTGTCTATTAGTGTCGTAACGGGCTTACCTTCAATTTCCAGCTTTACCTCCGTTAACCACGCCTCTGGTCTAATTGCTCCCATCTCCTCTTCTTCCATCAGTTCTGTAGACATGTCGTATGAATGATGTGATTCCGGTATAGGTCGTTTTGGACCCCACAGTCATCTATCGACAATGGCCGGGCCTCCTTTTCCATTGTCTCCCTCAGTTTTCCGCCCGCTCGGCTGTACCTCCTGGTGTGTACACTCTCTCCGTTCAGTTGTTCACCCCTCCATTTCTGGGTATTCCTGCTCGATCCTCATCTGTTCGTTGATGTGTGTTGCTATATCTTTGCGGTGTCCAGTGCTGCTGACCTGGTCTCACCTTCCTGCATCTATAACAAAAATTCCGATCGGCATAATTTTCTGTTGGACACCCCCACATTTCCACATCGGATATCGTCTGTTCGGTTCCCGTCCATTGTGTGTAGTTCCCATGCGTGGTACTCCTTGCTGCTGACTTCTCGGTCTCTAATATTCTGAAAAACGTCTAACATACTCTCCAAATCATTGATATTACTCACCTCTCTCGTCATCAAAGTGATTTGTACCTCTCTAGGCAGGTGTTTGCTGATATGCCGGATGAACGACTGAAACGCTAATGGCGGCTCTAAATACTTCGCCTCGTTGAAGAGTTTCATTACGTACACAGTGATATTGTTACTATGTCCCCCGAAATTCCCTGTTCCCATTATTCGGCTAAGCAATATTTCCTGCTTCTTTTCCGACCAATACTTGTTTCGGAAAGCAGTTTCAAAATTTTCGTAGCTCCCCCACTCTGTTCTATGCACTTCCGCCCATATCTCGGAATTACCTTTAAAACATTGTAAAATCTTCAAAAGCTTCACTTCCCAACTATTACTATTAAAATGATTGAACTCCCGTACTCTATTTAAAAATTGCATTGGATGTACTCTACGGTTCTCATTACAAAATGTTTCAAGTTCTACTTCATCTTTCACGTCGCGGGTATATATTATTCGCTCCGCTACATTATTTGATTTTTGGCTTCCTACCACATGTAACTCATCTTTAATTTCTGTTATATCTTGTTCAATTACTCTAAATTTATTATCATATTTAAGGTTATATTTATTCATAACCCCCACATTCTCTTGTATGGATTGTTTACATACATTTTCTACCTCTATTATTTTATGTTTAATGTCATCGTTACTTTCGGTAATCTTAGTTATACATTTACTCTCTATTTCTACACACTGTTCTTTAATTTGTACTTAAATTTGATCTGTCATTTGTTGGTTTACATTGTTTATTTTACTTTCTAGATTTTCTGTTATTTCACTGATTTGTTCATCGAACTTATGGTTTACTGATTCTAATATCTGTTCTTTAATACTATCACGTGTATTAATTTCGTGAATATGCTTATCAAGATTAACATTTTGCTGCTTTATCTCATCTCTAATCTCATTCAACTTTTCACTAAAATTATTCTTTATCTCACTATTTTGTTCATTTAATTTATTGTTCATTTTAGTGTTTACTTCATCAAATTTAGCATTAAAATTACTATTTTGCTCTTTCAACTTTTCATTTAAATTACTATTTATTTCATTATTTTGTTCTTTCAACTTATCATTAAAATTACTCTTTATCTCCTTAGTTTCACTCTTTTGTTCATTAATATCCCTTGATATTGTTCGTAACATACTCATTATATCATTATCAAATTGATTGTTACATTTTGTTGAGGTTGGAATTGATTGAGTACTTAAGTCATCTATAGCTGATTCAGTTAGGCTAAATTCTTTGGACCGATTAACTGGAGCTGAATGAACCCCTGGTTCCTCCACATCAGCCGACTCGCTCATTCCAACTTCAATCTCGTTAGTATACATTTTTTAAATTGTTTGAATTGTATAATTCTGTCAAAATAATTACTATACACTCTATATATAACTACCACATAACAAAATATTCTAATTAACCTCCTTTACGTTACCACAACAACATCATATGTACATTTATTTATATTTTATTTTGTTACCTTAAACAACCATTCTGCTCTCCCAAGTAGGCCTGTATTTACATAAAATTGATTTATATAAACGTCAACTGTTCGAGCGCCAATTGTGTAGTTACTAATAATTTGATAAATACTTAATTTTAATTTCGTTCACTATTTCTGACGCCATATTTTTTGGTTACCAACTATGAAGCATAATATTTACTTACCACTGGGCCAGGTTCGATTTAGGCGAACGGAAAAACAGAATGGGTTGTTTTCAAGAAATAACTCGTTTGTTTTTTGTTTACCAATGACATTTCCCTTTTATTTTCTTCTCATACATTTGTACACTTAACCCCTTCTTCAACAAAAATGAAACATTCGGCCACGAGGCGCAATTGATAAAAAAAACAAGTAAAGTAATTATTACCATCAACATTTTTCTCTCTCTCTCCTTTCATTATGTATTATACTAAATCATCAATTTAAACTATATATCTAGTTTATCACAACCCAGCACTTCTTAAATATATATATATATATGTTTTTATTCACCCAAACGCCCACACACACATTCATGGGTTACATTTTTATCCCCCTCAATGAGCTCATTTTATATTATTTAGTGAACTTGCAAGACTTTATTGATTCTGTATTAATTTACTTCCCTTTTTAGGATCCTTAGAGGTGCGTCCATGGGATGACTCCTCATGAACGCGCACAACCTAGATTATTCCGTATTTTCCACTGATTTTACATGTTTTGAAGAAATATTTAACTGTTAATCCACTCTAATTAAAGTTTATATTTGTTACTTCACATTTTTACATTTTGTACGTGCGGGCGCCCGCGATTTCATTCCGTAACTTAGCGGCTGTCCCGTGTGATAAGTTGTAGCGAAATGAAACTGACTACCACGGTCGACTGTGTGTGTGCGCTTCGTTGCCTACCCGCTAGGCGTTAGGCGTAGCCGTCAACTTGTACGCTGTGATCCTTTGTTTCCATCGCATGATCGGCTATGGAATTTTTTGTACGTGCCTTTCCCATTGTTAACAGCGGCCCACACGTGCGCTGGTACGCATGAATACTCACCCTCTCTGATAACTTGCATTCCCAGACTCTTAATTGCTTTGTGCCTCACACAACTTGGTACGAGGTGGACTACAAAGTGTTCAAAAAAATCAACCTTTCGTGATCAAGACTGTTGCCTAGCATGGGTTGGTTACAAATTGTTAAACTTATTATGAAATAAAAATAAACCATGGGTTTGCCCCGTTACAATACCCCCTCAATGAGATGTTTTATGCCAAAGCATAAAAACTCTCATTGACACTCTCATACTTCCTAAAGGGATCAGCCAGGATATGTCGCCACAACCCCCTTACGTTTTATTTTAAATCATGGTTAACTTACCCCCTGGTCCAGTGACTGTGGCCGCACCTGAATGACCTTACTGGACTTCTCTCTCGAGATCCCAACACCGCAAGGCCAGACAGGTACTTTACGCCCCTGCTCTGACACACAGGCCAGCACAGGACCGCCGCCACAGCATCACCACCAGACACTGAAACATCAAATCAAAAATATTAAATAGTGGCCTAGTATAATACCATATCCCTAACTGATGGGTTACCCTTAGCTGTGCTGGTTTGCATTAAGAAGCACTGGTTTTTTTTAACTTCTATCATATACATTGATACATAACATAATATGATATAAAACATTTAAATTTCAATACTAACATTCTGTATGCCCTTCTCTCGTTAACTCTTATTCCAAAATTCAAAATTATTGCTCTGCTTCCCATCAAACTTTAAATACACATTTCCCATTACACATAAATACCTTCCATTATATTATTCACATTTCACAATTAATAAACTCCTTATTAAAATTCTTATATAGCATAAACCCATTTAATCAACTACATCATAACAAATTATTTATTTAATATCGTGGCCCACACGTGCGCAGGGCCGGCTCAAGGCAAAAATTTCACCCGGGCAAGCGAGCTTTCCGCCGCCCTGCCCCCCCCAAAAAAACTTAACAAACAGGAAATGACACAACTAGGACTCTACATTTTTATAAGAATATTTTAGCCTTGTATGAATTTAATTGATTTGTTATCTTTATGGAATACAATTGCAGTTTATTTCATTAAAAATTGTGTTACATTATTGCAATAATGTATTTTTATGTTCGGTTATCTTAGGCTTATTTCGGGTGATCAGTAGTATGAAATACAGGCTAAATTATTCGTTTCTTTTTAAATGATTTTTAATTGAATCAATAGTATTAAGGCCTAAATCAAACTCAGGAACAGCAAATGGGTTCGGTAAAATAGCTACAAATGACTAAGTGTATCGACTATCGACAATATTTATTGTAATCTTACAAAAAAGTTGGTATAAAAAATTCAAAATTACAATTAACTGTAGGTTACTCAATTTCAAAATCACAAAGGTACTTTACGGTAACTTTTTTTTCTGCAAAATCTTTTAATACAGAGTCAATGTCTATTTCTTTTAGAATACCAAATTCAATTGAGATAAGGGAAAGTCCTACAAGACATTCTTGTGCCATACTTGATCTTAAATAATTTTTAATTTTGAAAAAGATCTCTCCCCAGACGCTACACTTACTGGAAGTGTTAAATACAATTCTCAAAGCTAATTTACATTTGGAAAATTTTCAGCTAAAGAGTTGTTCATGATGAACATGAGGATGTCTTCTGGCCTGTTGCCACAGTCTTTGGGTAACAGAGTCAGAAGTACTAGAAGTTCTTGGTGCAGCTGGTGTCCTTCAATATCTCAGTGCTCCCCATCGGTCAAAGCTATCTGTAGGTCTGCACATTTTTGTAGCAATGTATTCTTATCTTCATTTTTGATGTTATAAAGAAAGCCAAATACATAATTGTGGCTGGATAGTGTGAAAATCTCTCCTCAAGTGAGTTTATTACGCAGTCCAACAAACAGAAATAAAAATTGGTCATAAATGCTCTTTTTGGGTCTGAGACTGGCTCGTCAGCTGTTTCATAGTGAAATTTGCGTTTGACCCTTCTTGGACGTACTTGAGATTCACTTGGGAACGTGGCTTCGGTTTCAAGAGTTTCTGCAATCTCCCTGGCATCAACAAGTACTTCCTCAAAACCCTTCTCCATCCTCATTTTCTCAAAATGTTGTTTCACTTTAGAAATTAGCTCAACTGCTTTTGCAATGTTCATATCTTCTTTTTGCAGCTGTTTGCTGATAATATTTATCCTGAAAAGTATTTCATGCCATACAACCAAGGAGCAGATAAACTTAAAGCTCTTTAGCTTGCTAGCCAGACCCAAGGCAGTACTCTTTCCATAGCCATCGATCGATGAGTCAGTAGATAACTCAAGTAGAGTATCGTATATTTCTCCTGTCTGGTAACGAAAAGGAGCAACTGCATTAATGCGACTCTCCCATCGAGTGTCGCATATCGGTTTAACTGTTAGTGATGTAACATGTTTTCTTAACACAGACCACCGGTGAGTTGAGGCAGAACATAATTTGTATACTTCCTGCACAACCATGAAAAAGTTTACAGCCTCACTACAGGATAAAGCAGAGTCGTTCACCACTAAGTTCAGCGAATGTGCACTGCAAGGTACAAAAAATCCGCGAGGGTTCAAAGTTAGAATTCTGTTCTGGACTCCTGCGTTTTTCCCCACCATGTTTGCACCATTGCCGTACCCTTGCCCACGCATATTTTTTAAAGGTATTTTCATTTCATTTAACTTGGACAAAAGAATGTTTGTCATAGATTCTCCTGTTGAAGATGCAATTGGGATAAACCCAAAAAAATGTTCTTTGGGGCAGGGGTCTTTACCTGGTCCACAACTTACAAAATGTATAATCAAAGTCATTTGCTGTATGTGGCTTTGATCAGGCGTACAGTCCAAAATAATAGCATAGTAAGTCCACTTCTGTACATTGTAGCGGGGCATTTTTGGGCATACCTGGGGTAATGACAGAATTTGTACTTTTTTTCTCATAAATAATAAATAACATAATTGGCGATAGGGACAGAAATTATAGACTTGGGTAAATTTCCTGTTTAAAATGAGAATAACAGTGGCAGCATTGACTGTGACAATTATTTAATGATATTGTGTGGACAGTTTTAATAACTGCAACTGTACCAAAGTCAGTTCAAGGACAATGACGAACCCGGAAAACGTAAACACATTATGCAACCAGACATCAGGCGAGGTGTTGCGTCAGCAAATTATATAACGATGTGTGTCACCTCAACAAGAAAAAACAGTCCACTGGCGCAAGGATACAAACTGTAAACCAATGAGAGTTGAGCGAACAACAGCCGCTTCACAAATTAGCGCAAGGAGTTCGCCCCCAGTCAAAATTCCATGCTCGCGCGAGCAACAACTGCAAAAAAGTTTCGAAACATAAGTGCGGGCCCGCATACAACCAAAAATGTGAATTTTTTTTATATAGATGTAGAATACAAACAGTTTTCGGACAATATTCATCCAAAATTAACAGTTCGGCAGAAAAACGTGATAGTGCGAACTATAAAACAGTAAAACAGTACACGCCATGAGGAGACACCCCAGGAGTCGAACTTCTACTCGTAAACAGGAAAGTAGCCATTAAAAAATAATAATTAAAAATGCTGGTTTTTTTTTTATCTTTTCTTTTTAAAAAATTTAAATAAAATGGGGAAATAAATTTTGAAATATTTAAAAAAATGAGATCTCTAAAGTAGCTTTGTGTGTGTATGTAAGAATATGGTATTATTATAGTTTATCGTAATAAGAAGGCTGGTTTGCGTTCCCATTATAATTCTTAATAAATGTATTTCAAGAATCTGTTATTGTATTGCGAGTAAGTAAATCCCGGTAATTAATCAAGGTAATTAACAACTATTATTCACGAACAAATTTTGCCTGTACGATTTTATAAATATGAAATATGAATATTAATAAAGTATTAATAACATTTAATTATTGATGAACATAAATGATTGTTATTATTTCAGCAACCACATTCTGTTCTCCTAGTTCGCTGATTCGAACCTTGGTAATTTTCTTATTACAGTTGGTAACAAGATGGCGCTCGAAGGAGTTATTTAGTAAATAATTGAATTAAAAAACCAAATCCCTTAGGTTTATCAAATATCAATTAGTTTAATACTGAACAATGGCGCCCGAACAGGGACGATTTATATAATATAATTATATAAATATAAGCCTACGGGGAGAACAGAATGGTTGTTTGGAGTTTGTATTTACGTATATACGTAAGATGGACGTTAAAGGTTATGTTTGATATTGGTGAGTAGAATATTTTTTTTTTTTTTTGATAAGTATGCGTTACATCTGGCAAGATTATATAAAGAAATATATATATAAAAAAAAAATTTAAGAAAAATGGCAGATAATAGTACTGTCAGCTTATCTGACAGTCAGTTTAGTAGCGATTCGGGAGTTCAAACGAGTGATAATAATTTAGAAAGTCAGCTGACCGAATCGAAAATAATGGAAGGTGTGACGAGTCAGTCAACGCCGGCCTTAATTAAGAGAGAAAGTAATAGTGAAATGATGAGTATGATGCAGTTATTGTTGAATAAATTTGACATGAACACTAGCGATTTCAATAACAAATTAGATGAACAAAAAAACGAAATGCAAGATTTCAAAAGTAGTATAAATAAGAAATTAGATATTCAAAAGAATAGTTTTGAGGAGTTATTAAAAAATCAGAATAAAGAGTTGAAACATGAGATACAAGAAATGAATAAACATTTAGAAAGCACTAACGAAATAATAAGAAACAGTTTAAATAAGTTAGAACAGAAGTTCGAGAAATTAGGTGACAATGTTTTAAGTAAGACAAAATGTAAAAATGACGAAATAGTAGACAATTTTGAGAGTATAGTGGGGGTGAAGAATAAGGTAGAAGCAAATGATGAAAATATAATAACAAATAGTACTGATGAAGTTTTAGAATGCGATAATGAAATGTTAATGAGTGTTTATGAAATAGAGGGAGAGTGGAAGAATAATGTAGTAATTGAATGGGGACAGAGGGAAAATTTTCCCCTTATTGTTTATAATGATGATGATGATTTAATGTTGTTTTTTCAGGGCAAGAGACCCTTATTGTTAAATGAAGTAATGTTGTATAATGTTGTACCCTCTGTCCGTAATAATGGTGAGAATGTGATGTGGTGCTATGAAGAAAGAGAGTTATATATTGAGAATGAAATAGAACTATATAAGTTAGAAAGAGATTATAATGAATTGAGAAAAATACTAGAAGGGGTGACGATGAATCATGTGAAATACGTACCTGTTGAAAGAGAGACAGAGAATAGTTTTGATAATATCTTACCTGACTATAATGACTTACCTGACGTAGTAGTTGAGGAATACAAAAATGAGAAAATAATTTACCTGACATTAACAAATAACACTGATATAGACTGGACAATCCTAACTTATGGTAACAAGATTTATAGTGGTACAATGGATGAAATAGAGTTGATAGATTATTATGATAGTAATGATTATCATAACTTGTGTGTGGATAATACTGATGAATGTTACAAATACACTAGATATATATATGACGATGGAGGATGAGCTAAAAGATCAGTGTTGGGACATTTTTAGATATTGTAAATTATTGGTAAGGACCCTGCAGATTTGGACATGAGGTGTGAAACAATTGAACAATGATTGACGTATCCTTTGTAAATATAATGTAGGGAATTCATGTGTGTGTATTGTGAAATGTTAGAAAAGTAATGTGTATATGTTTTAGAAAATGTTGTGTTAATAATAATAATATTATTAATATTTTAGCACTCTAATTAAATAACAAAATAATTATGAAGACAATAGTTAATGATTTGTAGAATGTTGATAATAATTGAAATATGTTATTTTAGTAATCAATTGAATTAAATAATTTGAGATGTTTAGATATTGTGATTGAATGTTATGTGTTGGAATTTTATAAGGAATGTAAATTGTTTGGTGAGATTTTGATTTAATAATAATTAATAAATAAATAAATGTTAAATGGTCTATTTTGTGGAATAACTTAATGGTTAAAAATATATGTTAATAATAAATTTTAAGCAATTTTGAAAATCTGATTGCAACACAGGATAAATAAATAATGAGGATAAATAAAAAGAGTTAATGTAAAATTTTAAATAATGTTTATAAATTTTTAGATAAATTAGTTAAAAGAGAATTGTTGGTTCAATGTATATTTGTGTATTATGTTATGTAATGTATTATAATAGTGTGTGTGTAGCTGGGAGGTTATCCAAGGGGATAACGTATTAAAAATTTGATATATTTTAATTAATAATGATGATTTGCTACTCAATAATTTTGTTTGAATTTAAAAAATAGATGCACTAAATACTTCTTATATTGTGTTATTATGTCTTATTGTGTTGATTGCATTAGTATGTTAGGAATAAGTATTATAAAAATATAATATTATGTTTTCAATGTGTTTATAGATTTTAAAATAAAATGAAAAATAGTTGTAATAAGTAAAATTTTCAATAGGTTGTAAAAGATAGAAGTGGGTGATATTAATTGTTTGAATAAAATGTTTGAATCAGTTCAAGTTGAATTTTGTGGGACATAGATCTGTCCAAATCGAAGTAAGAGTTAAAGTAATAGTGGAAATGAAAATAATGCAATGTTGTTTTGAGTTAATGTATGTTATAGAATTTTGAGAAGTATAAGTGGAGACACAGTAGAAATGGAGAATTTATGTAGAGTTTTGAGTGATATGTTGTTGTTTATTTGTTGATGTTAATTTGTTGTAATTGTAGTGAGGTTATGAGATTGAGATTTTTTGGGGATGGCAATTTTGTAGTAGTGGTAGTGTAATGTGGGAGTCCGCAACATAAGGGTTGGGACGGGATTTGGTATAGTTTTAGTGGGAAGGGGCCGCCTTAGGTAAAAATCCAGGGGCCAGAGAACGGGAATTGAGCTTTTTGGGGGGGGGAACACGTATCCTATGTACAAAGGGTTAGAGAGTATTTTTTTTTTATAAGAGTAGAAGGTGGCGATTGGAGTTAAAGTAGTAAGTAGTTAGAGGTAGAGAAGGGTGAGTAAAATTTTGATAGGGGGTGTCATACTAGTTAGAGATTTTGTAAGGGAACGTTAGAGTAATAAAGGGGTAAGATTATGAGTAAATGCCAAGTTAATAAAGTGAATTATAATGAATAACGTAGAATCACCCAAAGTAATGAAATGGAATAATGATGGCCATAATTGAAAAAAAAAAATAAATAAATAAAAAAAAATAAAATAAATTTTTGTAATTTTGAGAAACGAATGAATAAGAGTAAATCAAGTTTAAAAGTAATTTTTTGATTTTATATGCCAATTTAATGATATAAAGTGTGTAACATGTTAATTGTAAGTTGTTTATTTTAAAATGAATTACTAATGTGCTGTGTTTTCTTATGTTAGGTTATGTTAGGTATTCTGATATATACATGTTAGTAATAAGTGAGTAAAAACAAAACCAGTGCTTCTTAGCGCAAACCAGCACCGCTAGGGGGGAACAGATCAGTTGGGGATATGGTGTTGTATAAGGCCACTATTTAATATTTTGATTTGTTGTTTCAGTGTTTGGTGGTGCTGTGGCGGCGGGCCTGAGCTGGCCTGCGCGTCAGAGCAGGGGCGTGGAGTATCTGTCTGACTCTACGGTGTTGGGATCTCGAGAGAGAAGTCCAGTATTGTCATGCAGATGCGGTCACAGTCACCGGACCAAGGGTGAGTTGATTATTCTTTTGTGTAAACCATACAGGGGGTTGTGGCGACATATCCTGGCTGATCCCTTTAGCAAGTATGAATGTGTCAATGAGATTTTTTATGCTTCGGCATAAAATATCTCATTGAGGGGGTATTGTAGCGGGGCATTTTTGGGCATACCTGGGGTAATGACAGAATTTGTATTTTTTTTCTCATAAATAATAAATAACATAATTGGCGATAGGGACAGAAATTATAGACTTGGGTAAATTTCCTGTTTAAAACGAGAATAACAGTGGCAGCATTGACTGTGACAATTATTTAATGATATTGTGTGGACAGTTTTAATAACTGCAACTGTACCAAAGTCAGTTCAAGGACAATGACGAACCCGGAAAACGTAAACACGTTATGCAACCAGACATCAGGCGAGGTGTTGCGTCAGCAAATTATATAACGATGTGTGTCACCTCAACAAGAAAAAACAGTCCACTGGCGCAAGGATACAAACTGTAAACCAATGAGAGTTGAGCGAACAACAGCCGCTTCACAAATTAGCGCAAGGAGTTCGCCCCCAGTCAAAATTCCATGCTCGCGCGAGCAACAACTGCAAAAAAGTTTCGAAACATAAGTGCGGGCCCGCATACAACCAAAAATGTGAATTTTTTTTATATAGATGTAGAATACAAACAGTTTTCGGACAATATTCATCCAAAATTAACAGTTCGGCAGAAAAACGTGATAGTGCGAACTATAAAACAGTAAAACAGTACACGCCATGAGGAGACACCCCAGGAGTCGAACTTCTACTCGTAAACAGGAAAGTAGCCATTAAAAAATAATAATTAAAAATGCTGGTTTTTTTTTATCTTTTCTTTTTAAAAAATTTAAATAAAATGGGGAAATAAATTTTGAAATATTTAAAAAAATGAGATCTCTAAAGTAGCTTTGTGTGTGTATGTAAGAATATGGTATTATTATAGTTTATCGTAATAAGAAGGCTGGTTTGCGTTCCCATTATAATTCTTAATAAATGTATTTCAAGAATCTGTTATTGTATTGCGAGTAAGTAAATCCCGGTAATTAATCAAGGTAATTAACAACTATTATTCACGAACAAATTTTGCCTGTACGATTTTATAAATATGAAATATGAATATTAATAAAGTATTAATAACATTTAATTATTGATGAACATAAATGATTGTTATTATTTCAGCAACCACATTCTGTTCTCCTAGTTCGCTGATTCGAACCTTGGTAATTTTCTTATTACAGTTGGTAACAAGATGGCGCTCGAAGGAGTTATTTAGTAAATAATTGAATTAAAAAACCAAATCCCTTAGGTTTATCAAATATCAATTAGTTTAATACTGAACAATGGCGCCCGAACAGGGACGATTTATATAATATAATTATATAAATATAAGCCTACGGGGAGAACAGAATGGTTGTTTGGAGTTTGTATTTACGTATATACGTAAGATGGACGTTAAAGGTTATGTTTGATATTGGTGAGTAGAATATTTTTTTTTTTTTTTGATAAGTATGCGTTACATCTGGCAAGATTATATAAAGAAATATATATATAAAAAAAAAAATTTAAGAAAAATGGCAGATAATAGTACTGTCAGCTTATCTGACAGTCAGTTTAGTAGCGATTCGGGAGTTCAAACGAGTGATAATAATTTAGAAAGTCAGCTGACCGAATCGAAAATAATGGAAGGTGTGACGAGTCAGTCAACCCCGGCCTTAATTAAGAGAGAAAGTAATAGTGAAATGATGAGTATGATGCAGTTATTGTTGAATAAATTTGACATGAACACTAGCGATTTCAATAACAAATTAGATGAACAAAAAAACGAAATGCAAGATTTCAAAAGTAGTATAAATAAGAAATTAGATATTCAAAAGAATAGTTTTGAGGAGTTATTAAAAAATCAGAATAAAGAGTTGAAACATGAGATACAAGAAATGAATAAACATTTAGAAAGCACTAACGAAATAATAAGAAACAGTTTAAATAAGTTAGAACAGAAGTTCGAGAAATTAGGTGACAATGTTTTAAGTAAGACAAAATGTAAAAATGACGAAATAGTAGACAATTTTGAGAGTATAGTGGGGGTGAAGAATAAGGTAGAAGCAAATGATGAAAATATAATAACAAATAGTACTGATGAAGTTTTAGAATGCGATAATGAAATGTTAATGAGTGTTTATGAAATAGAGGGAGAGTGGAAGAATAATGTAGTAATTGAATGGGGACAGAGGGAAAATTTTCCCCTTATTGTTTATAATGATGATGATGATTTAATGTTGTTTTTTCAGGGCAAGAGACCCTTATTGTTAAATGAAGTAATGTTGTATAATGTTGTACCCTCTGTCCGTAATAATGGTGAGAATGTGATGTGGTGCTATGAAGAAAGAGAGTTATATATTGAGAATGAAATAGAACTATATAAGTTAGAAAGAGATTATAATGAATTGAGAAAAATACTAGAAGGGGTGACGATGAATCATGTGAAATACGTACCTGTTGAAAGAGAGACAGAGAATAGTTTTGATAATATCTTACCTGACTATAATGACTTACCTGACGTAGTAGTTGAGGAATACAAAAATGAGAAAATAATTTACCTGACATTAACAAATAACACTGATATAGACTGGACAATCCTAACTTATGGTAACAAGATTTATAGTGGTACAATGGATGAAATAGAGTTGATAGATTATTATGATAGTAATGATTATCATAACTTGTGTGTGGATAATACTGATGAATGTTACAAATACACTAGATATATATATGACGATGGAGGATGAGCTAAAAGATCAGTGTTGGGACATTTTTAGATATTGTAAATTATTGGTAAGGACCCTGCAGATTTGGACATGAGGTGTGAAACAATTGAACAATGATTGACGTATCCTTTGTAAATATAATGTAGGGAATTCATGTGTGTGTATTGTGAAATGTTAGAAAAGTAATGTGTATATGTTTTAGAAAATGTTGTGTTAATAATAATAATATTATTAATATTTTAGCACTCTAATTAAATAACAAAATAATTATGAAGACAATAGTTAATGATTTGTAGAATGTTGATAATAATTGAAATATGTTATTTTAGTAATCAATTGAATTAAATAATTTGAGATGTTTAGATATTGTGATTGAATGTTATGTGTTGGAATTTTATAAGGAATGTAAATTGTTTGGTGAGATTTTGATTTAATAATAATTAATAAATAAATAAATGTTAAATGGTCTATTTTGTGGAATAACTTAATGGTTAAAAATATATGTTAATAATAAATTTTAAGCAATTTTGAAAATCTGATTGCAACACAGGATAAATAAATAATGAGGATAAATAAAAAGAGTTAATGTAAAATTTTAAATAATGTTTATAAATTTTTAGATAAATTAGTTAAAAGAGAATTGTTGGTTCAATGTATATTTGTGTATTATGTTATGTAATGTATTATAATAGTGTGTGTGTAGCTGGGAGGTTATCCAAGGGGATAACGTATTAAAAATTTGATATATTTTAATTAATAATGATGATTTGCTACTCAATAATTTTGTTTGAATTTAAAAAATAGATGCACTAAATACTTCTTATATTGTGTTATTATGTCTTATTGTGTTGATTGCATTAGTATGTTAGGAATAAGTATTATAAAAATATAATATTATGTTTTCAATGTGTTTATAGATTTTAAAATAAAATGAAAAATAGTTGTAATAAGTAAAATTTTCAATAGGTTGTAAAAGATAGAAGTGGGTGATATTAATTGTTTGAATAAAATGTTTGAATCAGTTCAAGTTGAATTTTGTGGGACATAGATCTGTCCAAATCGAAGTAAGAGTTAAAGTAATAGTGGAAATGAAAATAATGCAATGTTGTTTTGAGTTAATGTATGTTATAGAATTTTGAGAAGTATAAGTGGAGACACAGTAGAAATGGAGAATTTATGTAGAGTTTTGAGTGATATGTTGTTGTTTATTTGTTGATGTTAATTTGTTGTAATTGTAGTGAGGTTATGAGATTGAGATTTTTTGGGGATGGCAATTTTGTAGTAGTGGTAGTGTAATGTGGGAGTCCGCAACATAAGGGTTGGGACGGGATTTGGTATAGTTTTAGTGGGAAGGGGCCGCCTTAGGTAAAAATCCAGGGGCCAGAGAACGGGAATTGAGCTTTTTGGGGGGGGGGAACACGTATCCTATGTACAAAGGGTTAGAGAGTATTTTTTTTTTATAAGAGTAGAAGGTGGCGATTGGAGTTAAAGTAGTAAGTAGTTAGAGGTAGAGAAGGGTGAGTAAAATTTTGATAGGGGGTGTCATACTAGTTAGAGATTTTGTAAGGGAACGTTAGAGTAATAAAGGGGTAAGATTATGAGTAAATGCCAAGTTAATAAAGTGAATTATAATGAATAACGTAGAATCACCCAAAGTAATGAAATGGAATAATGATGGCCATAATTGAAAAAAAAAAATAAATAAATAAAAAAAAATAAAATAAATTTTTGTAATTTTGAGAAACGAATGAATAAGAGTAAATCAAGTTTAAAAGTAATTTTTTGATTTTATATGCCAATTTAATGATATAAAGTGTGTAACATGTTAATTGTAAGTTGTTTATTTTAAAATGAATTACTAATGTGCTGTGTTTTCTTATGTTAGGTTATGTTAGGTATTCTGATATATACATGTTAGTAATAAGTGAGTAAAAACAAAACCAGTGCTTCTTAGCGCAAACCAGCACCGCTAGGGGGGAACAGATCAGTTGGGGATATGGTGTTGTATAAGGCCACTATTTAATATTTTGATTTGTTGTTTCAGTGTTTGGTGGTGCTGTGGCGGCGGGCCTGAGCTGGCCTGCGCGTCAGAGCAGGGGTGTGGAGTATCTGTCTGACTCTACGGTGTTGGGATCTCGAGAGAGAAGTCCAGTATTGTCATGCAGATGCGGTCACAGTCACCGGACCAAGGGTGAGTTGATTATTCTTTTGTGTAAACCATACAGGGGGTTGTGGCGACATATCCTGGCTGATCCCTTTAGCAAGTATGAATGTGTCAATGAGATTTTTTATGCTTCGGCATAAAATATCTCATTGAGGGGGTATTGTAGCGGGGCATTTTTGGGCATACCTGGGGTAATGACAGAATTTGTATTTTTTTTCTCATAAATAATAAATAACATAATTGGCGATAGGGACAGAAATTATAGACTTGGGTAAATTTCCTGTTTAAAACGAGAATAACAGTGGCAGCATTGACTGTGACAATTATTTAATGATATTGTGTGGACAGTTTTAATAACTGCAACTGTACCAAAGTCAGTTCAAGGACAATGACGAACCCGGAAAACGTAAACACGTTATGCAACCAGACATCAGGCGAGGTGTTGCGTCAGCAAATTATATAACGATGTGTGTCACCTCAACAAGAAAAAACAGTCCACTGGCGCAAGGATACAAACTGTAAACCAATGAGAGTTGAGCGAACAACAGCCGCTTCACAAATTAGCGCAAGGAGTTCGCCCCCAGTCAAAATTCCATGCTCGCGCGAGCAACAACTGCAAAAAAGTTTCGAAACATAAGTGCGGGCCCGCATACAACCAAAAATGTGAATTTTTTTTATATAGATGTAGAATACAAACAGTTTTCGGACAATATTCATCCAAAATTAACAGTTCGGCAGAAAAACGTGATAGTGCGAACTATAAAACAGTAAAACAGTACACGCCATGAGGAGACACCCCAGGAGTCGAACTTCTACTCGTAAACAGGAAAGTAGCCATTAAAAAATAATAATTAAAAATGCTGGTTTTTTTTTATCTTTTCTTTTTAAAAAATTTAAATAAAATGGGGAAATAAATTTTGAAATATTTAAAAAAATGAGATCTCTAAAGTAGCTTTGTGTGTGTATGTAAGAATATGGTATTATTATAGTTTATCGTAATAAGAAGGCTGGTTTGCGTTCCCATTATAATTCTTAATAAATGTATTTCAAGAATCTGTTATTGTATTGCGAGTAAGTAAATCCCGGTAATTAATCAAGGTAATTAACAACTATTATTCACGAACAAATTTTGCCTGTACGATTTTATAAATATGAAATATGAATATTAATAAAGTATTAATAACATTTAATTATTGATGAACATAAATGATTGTTATTATTTCAGCAACCACATTCTGTTCTCCTAGTTCGCTGATTCGAACCTTGGTAATTTTCTTATTACAGTTGGTAACAAGATGGCGCTCGAAGGAGTTATTTAGTAAATAATTGAATTAAAAAACCAAATCCCTTAGGTTTATCAAATATCAATTAGTTTAATACTGAACAACATTATGTAGTATTCGTTGTCGTATCATTGATCCTATTACTTCGATCACTTCATTTTGGATATTCTTCCCTAGGTAATGTACATAAGATTCTTTTGAAGTAATCCTCCGTAAGTGTTCAGCAATTATGATGTCAATTTTCCCTACAAACTCTAACAGTTTCAGGAAATTCCCATTGTTTCTGTCATACAGTTTGTCTGACGCACCCCGAAATGGCAGATTCTGTGAATCAAGAAACTCAATCACGTACACAATGCGTTTGAAAACTTCCTTCCAGCGTTCAACTTCATTCTTGATCATTTTCTGGTGTTCTGCATCAATCGTTTTGTTCACACGCAGCCTCGTAGAACATTCCTTCCAGAACTGGAATGCCCGCATATGTCCTGGTGATCTTTCGTGTTCTGACAGTAGTTCAGACATGCGCTTCCAGTTGGAGTACCCAGTCTCTGAAGACAGAGATGTTCATATTGTGCTAAACAGTCGGCAGCAAAAGCAAAATATGATGTCTTTTGATACAGAATATATAAGCCACGGACGTGAAACCTCTTCACCATTGCTCATTCGCCTACGATAATTGTTGACACTAAAACGGCGACCATCTCTGTTTACAGGAAAGTCAGTGTCACTAATTTGTTCTGGCCCACGTTGGACGAGGATGTCACTGTCTTTGGCACTTAAGTTCACTGGCCACTCTCCAGGGTCATGGGATATGATTTTATCTAGAGAAACCTGAAAAAGACAACAAAAACTAAGGAGTATTATTAGCAAAAAGTACAAAATCATTTAGAAGCTTCAAAAAATTGGGACGCAAATTTGTTTGTTAAATTTACGCGATTTATTCAATTGGCATAATAAGCCTAGCCTATCTGCTAAAACTTAAGTGTAGCATGTTGTAAACTCAATATTTTCAACTTTGTCATTTTAAGTTTATAAAAAAATTACCTTAAAAGATTCTTACGCAATCGCTGAATCAGAATCAGAATGAGATTCAACTCCCTTCACATTGTCGTTTTTTTCTTCATTTTCAGTATCATGGGACTATTGTGAAATAAATAAAACTAGGCTACACGAGGAAATAGGTTACTGCTGATTTTGAATTTCTGATTACTGGTAATTATCGTATTTTAGAATGCATTATTTTTATTACATTTTAAAGCAACCCTTCAATAATTTTAATAAAGGCAAAAGTGTTTTGTTTTATGTACAGTATTTATTCCAGTTTAATATTAAAATCCAAATTTTCGTGCATGTAATGTAACTGTGCGCAGCACTCTTAACAAATAACAATAAAATTTTATTAGCTTACCTCAGACAGAAAAAATGTTGGTGCATGAGGTTCTGAGGGAAGTACCGTAACGAAACGTTTTAATGCTGAAGCTTGTTTTTGAGCTTCAGAAGTCTGCTGCAATTTTCTTTTTCTATAGAAAAAACCTGAGTGTCTCTTTTTATCAGCCATTCCTAATTCCTACCAAAACGATCTTTATAAAACCACTGACACAGACAGATACAGTATTGTTAAACCACACAAAAACATTAACGGCGGAACACAACGGTCGGACTGAAAGGCTTTACATGACGCACAACTCACCATCTGCTTGACTTACTACTACAAGTGCGACTGATGTCAAGTGAGCGTCTGTATATTAGTCTGTACGCGCAGGTGCATCTCGGCCATCGAGTCATTTCACCCCCTCCCGCGCCCATAATCGAATCGAACTGCGAAAGTGACTCACCTTCTTGCGCGCCCAGGCCTGTATTATTCGTTCGTACCTCAAACGAAATAGACTCAGTCACAGGCCCACTTTTCTAAGCCACTGTTGCCGCCCTGGCGCCCTCCTCCCACCTGCCTCTCGTAAGATTTGTTTTGTATTGGTTTTTAAGTTTTTAAAAACTTACGATACTGTTGTAAATTTGTTGTTGTGGTAATCCATGGTTTCACTATAATTAGTAAACTGGGAACACGCAGAAAATTTATTCTAAATCACCGATCGTAGATCGTAAAACATTTTTTCGTTCCGCTTGGCGCCCCTAACTTCGCGGCGCCCTGGGAGGCCGCCCGGGCCTTAAGCCGTTACTGCACGTGCACTCGTATGCATGAATATGCACCCTCTCTGATAACTTGCATTCCCAGACTCTTAATTGCTTTTGTGCCTCGCACGGCTTGGTACGAGGTGGACTACAAAGTGTTAAAAAAAATCAACCTTTCGTGATCAAGACTGTTGCCTAGCATGGGTTGGTTACAAATTGTTAAACTTATTATCAAATAAAAATAAACCATGTGTTTGGCCCGTTACAACATTTATCGCAACAAATATAACGTACATAACCATATGTACCTTCTGATACATTATAATAACAATATGACTCAACACCTAAACACATTTTACGTTTAATCCTTTGCTATTTATTATAAAGTATAACTCTCAGAAAATCATTTAAATTTATTTCCAAAATTCATCTATACAACATTTTAAATTAATTAATTCATCTCAAATTAATTCAACTATTTTATCAAACATATTTTAATTACTTTAATTATCAAATTGCTTTGATTATTTTAACAAAATTCACAATGACCGACTGTCAATCATTAAAGTTGAGTATACTTCACACACCACGTTGTATTCTGTTACCTTATCATTACAATAACATAACCTTACTCCATAAGCACATTTAACAACACAAAAGTATATACAATCCACATTATTATCTATTATTGTTTACCACAAATCATTTCCTAATTCAGTCCATTTCAAAAACCACTACACTCACATAATTAAATGTTCATGAACAATACTATTTACCCTCCATCATCAAACAATAATCTTGTCTTATGTATACGCAATTCATTTTTAATTAAGTACATTATACTATTACTATTAATATAGCAACTATTCAATTTTTTCAATTGTTCCATTACACCAGAATAATACCCCCCCCCATAATACTCGATATTATTCGATCATAAAATCTGTCTGCATTAGTATGTTTGGTCAGGTCTCCTTTATTTTTTGTCATAATTAAATAGTTTCTACTACCATCATCACAGTAATCAGTTGTTACCAGTACGCTAATTCTCCTAACAGGTAAGTTTATATCAACATCAATATAATCATCGTTTACTACCGTGCTAATTACCTACTTCATAAGGTAAGTACTGAATATTACTAATTTTCTCCGTATTTATTTTCTCTATCAACTCTCCATAACCTCTTTTTAACTTAAACCACTCTATCTCTCTCAAAATACCTCTCATCATAACACCATTTCACTTTCTCTCTATCATTCCACGCAAAAGGCAACACAACATTGTTATAACACTTCCTGGCTTTTCCAGGGAAATCATAATAAACAGGGGAACTATTTGTAGACCTCTCATCTACCAAAAACACCTTCAAGAAACCTTTGTTCTTGTTAACCATACGTGAAGCTTCTACTTCACCTATTACACCGGGGAAATTTGCCCTTTCTACACACTCTACCTTTAAACTCTCTCCGTACTCCTTTTCTAACTCAATAACACCCACTAACACTCCGTTACTGTTATATGTCTGAATAAATGTACACTTAGATGGTTATTAAATATAATAAAAAGATTTATTAAACAGCTATAATGAGTACATCATGAGCGTGTTGCTCTTATGGAGATCGCCCTGTGACTGACTCACATGCCTTGCTATACATCTGTCATGGTGGCGTATCCCCACTCTTATAACTTATGAATCTTATGGTACTACTCACAACAGTTACTAACCCCAAATAACTTTCTACATTCATTATCATTAATATTACTTACTGTATCATACTTGGATACTTCATTTTCAGCTATATCTTTATTATTATTCGTATTCAACACTACCTCACTATCGTTTTTATAGTTATTACTATTACTTACCTCGTCAATTTTCAACTGATTATTATTCGTACCACCATCATTATTTATATTGTCGTCTGTTACTTCGTTATTTTCATTTTCTCTACACTTACTTATATCTGATTTCCATACTTTGATTTTCTCAATACTTTGTTTTTGTGACTCGATGAACTCATCACAACGTTCATTAAACTGTTTTACTATACTGGTATTTATTTCGTTAAATTTTACACTCATCTCACCCCTCAATTCATTAAATTTACTATTTTGTTCATTAAATTTAGCATCAAACTTATTACTTTGTTCGTTTAATTTGCATTTACTTCATTGACATTACTACTTAGTTTATCAAACGTAACATTCTGTTCATGAAACTTTTCATCACTATTATCAAAACGTCTAATCATAAAATTCATTATATCGTCCATTGACCATTCTTTTTCTTTTATTTTTGTTACGGGAGTCGTTTCTGCATTTGCTTCACTCATTATAACGTTATCAGATTTCTTATTTTTACTAGTTGAAGTTGGGGTTAACTGAATTCCCGAGTCAGCTGTAGTATCCGACTCATTTAATTTACTATTTAGAACTACATTCAAGTTGAATGAACCTCTAGCCCGCTCATAACGGCTGACTCATTCATGCCAGTTACATCAATTTTGTTATATTCTTCCATCTTTTTAAATTATAAAATTTTCATATACATTAAAAAATCATAATCTTAAGTGTATTTAGTAATATTCAATCACTTAAATATAACATAACATAACACAACCTTTCATCATTTACTTGCACTCGTAATTTACTCGTAATATGCCTTAACCTCAAGTAACCTCACTTTTACATTCACAAGTAGGTACAGCCTGTATACAATAAATTTATATAAATCACCCCTGTTCGCTGCGCCATTTGTAACATTTCAATGAATTTAATAAATATTTAAAACATAAAACCCACCCAAAACTCAATTTCCCACATTTACTTATAGTTCTTACCTTCACGTGGCTCCAGGGTTCTATATACGAACTTGTGACCTGTAAAAGTGGTTACTGGGTTTTGTTATGTAATAAATATTAACTCTCATTTACCACATTAAACAAACTCGTTTATTTAAAAATAACTCTAACATACTTTCTTTCACTCTCTGGGTTCATTACAAAAAGCTATTTCTTCTTATTTCTTATACATCTCCCAAAAGCATTGGTTAACTTATTTATAGCATAGGCTCTATTCCAAATAACTTTTACTTTCTTACTCTTTGCATCCTTTATAAAAATTGTTTTGCCCTATCTGTCCTGATACTGTCCTTCTGATGTTGCTGTTGCACTCTCTACTATTTTTTTTACTATTTATTAACACATTTTACAAATTTACTAGATCTTGGCTCGCGAGCACTATTACATGGAACCGCGCGGTTCAGGTGAATGACGCCAAGTGATTTTACCGAGTGTTTGTTCAACTCTCCATACTGTTTTTAACACAATCTAAATAATTTTGTATTCTTGGCCGGTCGGTTTACATTGTCTTGAGCATGGTTTTTTGTGAACCGCGCGCTAACGCATCTGCGCGGTTCCAAAGTTAAACGCCGACTGCCGTGTCTCAAAATGGCTAGCGTCTCTCTGCATCTGGGAACTTGGTATCCCATTGGCCGGCGAGCGTCTCGCGGCTTCTCGTAAATTGTGGTAAGGAAATCTAGTATGTGCTTTTCACTCTGTTAAAAGCGGCACACGTGCACTTGTACACATTGCAATGTTCCAAAATACATCGCACCTTCCCCGGATTGTTACCAGACTGACCACTGGGTGCTCACAAAAGTCAAGCTTTTGTGATAAAAACGGGGCTCAGTGCAGGTGACTACAGATTATTACACTTATGATGGAATTAAAGTGAACCACCTGGTCTGTCCCGTTACAATCTGAAAACGAAGTGCTTTGCTTAATGGATTTTTCAGAGAACTATGGATTCATTCTCCAAGATGAGATTCAAAGTTATCATTGGTCTCATTCATCTTGCACAGTTCATCCAGTATTAGTTTATTATAAAGAAAATGACAGCCCTTCTGTTGCACAGCAATCATTTTTTTTATTAGATTACATGAAACATGATGTAAATTTTGTTTATGAAGTTCAAAGCAGAATTTGTCATTACATGAAAGAGGAACAGCCAAAAGCAGCAGCGATAGAATACATCACAGATGGTTGTGCAGCTCAGTACAAAAATTTAAGTTTAATAAATCTTTGTTTTCATGAAGAGGATTTTGGTCTAGAAGCTTCCTGGACTATTCATGCCACAAGTCATAGAAAATGTGCTTGCGATGGTATAGGAGGCTCATCAGTAAAACGATCTGTTACAAAGGCTAACCTCCAAAGGCCATATAAAGACCAAATTTGTACACCAGAAGAAATGTTCAAGTTTTGTGACCAGCAATTTTCAAAAATAACATTTCAGTTCATCAATTAGGGTCATTCCAAGTCAAATCATCCAGGGGTGTTTCACCCTACCCTCTCAGATTTTTATGAAAAATTTTTTATAGCATCTATGGATAAATATAACAACCCGTATTTTTCATTTTTGCCAAATTCACTTTTTTTTGATATTTTGAAAAAAGATCATTTTCAGCCGATTTGTTAGTTGCGGCGTGCAGTTAAAAGGGCACTTTTCAATAAAAACTAGTTGTATCGTTATTATTTAATATTAAGTTATGAAACTCACAATACTTATTTGCAATTTCACAAAGATTCCAAATATAATGTCAAAAATAACATTTAGACTAATATAAACCTTATTGTTCCACTTCAAAGTTGGCCATTCTGAATTTTTTCTCCGTGCAGGCTTTTACTTAAATGTTTATAACTTTTTTCTGTCTGGTCCTATGAGGCTGAAAAAGGTCTCATATGAAAGAGAATGAAATGTACTATAATAACATATATATAAGTCATGGGTATTTATGTCTTCATTTATAATTTAAGTACAAAATGTATATTTGATGTCATTGAAATATTTTGCATAGTTGCCTATCTTGTGTGGTCAATGAGGATTTTTTTATTTAAGGTATACTTATATTTTTCTATACTAAAACCTTCAGTTAAATTAGGCTTATCAGTGTAACAAGGCCTAACTAACCTGTCAAAACTAAAAAAATATAGATTTGCCCGTATTTTAAAAATAATAACTTGCTTAGGTATTTATTTGTTGAATTAGCTTACCTTTTCAGTCTTAAATGATATTACAGGATATTTACAATATACAGGTGCTTCTTGGTTGATATGAAACTTAATTTTTCCTTGGCCAGGCAGCATTAATATTTTGAATACTTTTTTTTTGGATAGTATGAAAAGCATTCGGCCCACCTGAGCCCTTAATTCAGGTACATCTATGCAGCAAGTTATGTTTCTTGGATTTTGTTGTCCATGACATGTCCATTACTTAACTAAATACAACTATTTCACTAACGACTCGGAACACAAAGTTTTTTATGAGTAAAAACATAAAGTTTTACCTTACAACCTGAACCGGTTTTCACTTTTAAAAAGCTTCTTCAGAGGTTGCCGCTGGTAGTGCTGTCCATCTTGTTGTGGGCGATGGAATCGATTTTCGAAAGATCGATGTTGTGTGTGTGGGGTGAGATGTTCGAATAATGCGTGTGATTTGAATTGTCTGTTCGTTTAGGATGTCGTTTTTGTGTGTTTGTATATTTCCAATTCTTCTAGAGTGTCTAGTTTTCGGCCTTTTGTGTGTACGTGTAATATGTTCATGTTATTGTCGATGTTTTTGTATGTGTGGTTTGCTTCAATGAGGTGGTTTGCAAAGGTGGATTCTGTAGTGGAGTGGAGTGCCTTTGTGTGTTCAATGTATCTTTGTTTGAAGCTACGTCCTGTCTGGCCTATGTAGAATTTGTTGCATTGCATTTCAGAACCATGATACATAGACTTAACAACTTCTCCCCAAATGAATAAGACTACAAAGACGAACTAAACACGATAAAATATCTAGCAGAATCTAATGGATACGACAGAACAATAGTCAATAAACTCTTACACAAAACAAACAACAGACAAAGACAGAAAACAACAAATTCATAACACTAACATAGAGCCACAAACAAACTGAAAAAATAGCCCACAAATTCAAACCATCACCATACTTCCATTCCTTAAGGAATATGGAAGTAAAAAGCAGGATACAGAATCGCTTACAAAACTACTAACAAAACAGAACACACACAAAGCACAAAACAAATTCGATCTACCTGGTGTTTACAAACTAAATTTCTCAAATTGCAACAAATTCTACATAGGCCAGACAGGACGTAGCTTCAAACAAAGATACATTGAACACACAAAGGCACTCCACTCCACTACAGAATCCACCTTTGCAAACCAACTCATTGAAGCAAACCACACATACAAAAACATCAACAATAACATGAACATTCCACACGTACACACAAAAGGCCGAAAACTAGACACTCTAGAACAGCGATTCTCAACCTTCTTAGCTCCGCGACCCCCCAATTAGTAAATATAAAAAAAATTAATATTTTGTGACCCCCCCACCCAAAGGAATAATAACAGTAAGCCTTACTATTACTAATTGAATTTTGACTGTAATTATAAATGTAAAAAATTATTTAATATTATATAATCACATTGCACTAATTTTATACATTAAGTAAGAAAATACCGACAGTATAAAAAATGTAATACGACTATTCCTATTATTTTATGTCGCTGCGTTTATAGCGACGTGTATGAACATACATGTATGACGTGTACATACATGAGCAATTTACAAGTTCCAACTTGATGTGTACGTGCTCTTTGTACACATCAAGTTGGAACCAGTATAAAAGAGGCGCTTGCGATTGCACAACTTCAGTTAAGTTTCGAATGCAAAGCATGCGTCTGGTGCTTTTATTTTAGTGTGCGGTCAACCATGAAACTGAATTGTTATTTTTTAATTTCTTACGCGAAATGGATAAATTTGTGAAAAAACGAAGTGAGCCATCTACATCCAGTGAATTGGTTGGTAAAAAGACAAGGTTGTACAATGACAGTTATTTAAATTATGGTTTTACCTCATTGGATGGAAAGCCACAGTGCGTTGTTTGCTTTCAAGTTCTCTCCGATGAAAGGATGAAGCCATCAAAATTAGTTCGACACTTGGAAAGTAAACATCCGGCTCATAAAAACAAACCGTTGGAATTTTTCGAAAGAAAATTACATACCTTGAGAAATCAACAAACTTCTATTTGTAAGTCAAGCCATACTGATAAAAGTGTACTTGAAGCAACTTATCTCGTAGCATTAAGAGTAGCTAAGATGTCCAAACCCCATACAATCGCCGAAAACCTCATATTCCCTGCTGCAATTGATATGGTCAGCATTTTAATAGGCGTGGAAGAAGCAAAAAAATTGAAAAAATTCCGCTTTCTAACGACACAATATCAAGGCGAATCGATGACATGGCTGCTGATGTTCGCGATCAGATAATTCTGCAAGCGAGTTCAAGTGAATTTTTTAGTATTCAATTTGATGAATCAACAGATGTAGCAAACATGTCTCAGTTCTTATGTTTTGTGAGGTATGAATGTGATAGGGACACATCAATCAAAGAAAATATGTTGTTTTGCAAAACAGTACCGCGTCATGCAACAGGACAATGTCTTTTTGATGTTTTTTATGAAGCTACTAGAAACTATACTAACACAGATTGGACAAAACGTATTGCAGTATGTAGTGATGGTGCAAAGGCGATAACAGGAAAGAACAGTGGACTAATGAAAATATTAAAAGATCGTCTTATACCAAGGGCAGAATGGACGCACTGCTTCCTTCACAGACATGCTCTTGTCGCAAAAAACATGCCGGAAAATCTCAATCAAATTCTTTGTGAAGCTGTAAAAATGGTTAATTTTATTAAAAGCCGACCGTTACAGAACAGGCTGTTTGCTAAACTATGCGATGAAATGGGCGAAAATAAAAAATCTCTTCTTTTCCATACAGAAGTTAGATGGTTATCACGAGGGAAAGTGTTTACCCGGGTATTGGAATTGCGAGATGAATTAATAATATTTTTCCAGGATAAACAAACGCCATTCTCATTGTTTTTGGAGAATAATGAGTGTATGTTGTTGTTGGCTTACTTAGCTGATATATTTTCGCATTTAAACGACTTGAATGTGAATTTACAAGGACGTGATAAAAACATTTTATTAATGACAAAGTTCATGCTTTCATTAAGAAGCTTGATATCTGGATTATTCGCCTTCAAAGCAAAAATTTGGATATGTTCCCACTTACTTCGGATTATATTGAGAAAAATTTGAATGAACA
This sequence comes from Magicicada septendecula, assembly GCA_034769895.1. NCBI lineage: Eukaryota > Metazoa > Arthropoda > Insecta > Hemiptera > Cicadidae > Magicicada > Magicicada septendecula. The sequence goes on along the minus strand of CM068376.1, from coordinate 322,962,438 downwards.
AGACACTATTATTCGCCACAGTTTGGATTGCATGAAGATGCATTTGCGTGAGCTAAAAACTCAGTTGACGGAGTATTTCCCAGAAGATAAAAATGATTTCTCGAAGAGATGAGTACTGAATCCGTTTAGTGAAAACGTTGTTGCCGCTGCTAAGTTACCAGTTGAGATTCACGACCAGCTCATCAAAATGTCTGCCGACAAAACGCTACAACTGCAATTTACATCTGAAGATTTAAATATGTTTTGGCTTGCTCGTCGAAATGAATATGGAAATTTAGTCACAGAAGCATTGAAAATATTAATCCCTTTCGCCACGTCTTATCTCTGTGAAAAGGGTTTTTCATCTACGGTTGTGCTAAAAACTAAATACAGGAATCGTCTTTTATCACTTGAAAACAATTTGCTTTTGTGTGTTTCTAACGTAGATCCACGTATGGAGAAACTTTTAAATGAAAAACAAATGCAATCATCACATTAATTTCTTGTCTTTACATGTGTACTTATTGTAAGTAAAATGTTCATAATAAATGACTTTTTTCTCATAAAATGATTTCATTATTGTTTAGGCTATTTCGCGACCCCCCCTTAATATCACCACGACCCCCAGGTTGAGAAACGATGCTCTAGAAGAATTGGAAATATACAAACACACAAAAACAAATAAAAACGACATCCTAAACGAACAGACACAATTCAAATCACACACATTATTCGAACATATCTCACCCCACACACACACACAACATCGATCTTTCGAAAATCGATTCCGTCGCCCACAACAAGACAGACAGCACTACCAGCGGCAACCTCTGAAGAACCTTTTTAAAAATGAAAACCGATTCAGGTTGTAAGGTAAAACTTTATGTTTTTACTCATAAAAAACTTTGTGTTCCGAGTCGTTAGTGAAATAGTTGTATTTAAATTATGTTTGTTAAAGGGACCCAGCACTTATCCTCTCTTCCAACATTTCTGTGTTCTGGCCAAAAAAATGTTTTGATGGCCAGTGAGGATGCATAAAATTGATGTAAGCATCTTGGTTGTCATCGTCTACCTCCAAAATTAGTCCAATATAACACTTTTCTTCATAGACACAGCCTACATAGGTATTTGGTTGGAGATTTGGAAGTTGCAGTTCTTGCGAAAAGCTATATCTTAAGGAAAAATCTTTGTTACTGCTGATACATTTCGCTGCTATTTTGGTTTTGGACAGTGGTTGCAAATAATGGAAGGACCTTGTACCAGGAAGTTTTATGATCACTAAAACGCAGAATTAATTGCAAATTGAAGTGTTCTATATTTTTTACATTGTCTGACACTTGTTAACATGAATGTGTTGAAATTCATTTCCAACTCTACAGTGCAAAAATACAGTACTAATTAAGAAAACATGTATGATTTTTCTTTTCAGAAGTACAAAGCAACTGTCTTTTTTCAGTAAAACACTTATTCATAATTTGCATAACATAATTGTGTAACACATGTTGTCCTGATGTTCCAGTAATTAGCAATCCTTCTATATCTCAAGTGCCATGCCTTCTGCTCAGTATGTTTCATTTCCAGTGCCTACTCATTAATGATTGATTCAAAACTGTGATCATCTTTGTCACATTTCAACTATTATGTTATGATATCTTGTCTACTTCTTCATCACCAAGCACTTCTCATATTATTCTAGTCAGAACTCTTGTTAAATAAACAATTATTAAGTCATTGATTTTCTTTTGTAATTAATTCTAAGCCATTTACAGTAATACTATAAAATAAACAGTAACCAATTATGTTAGTAAAACATTCTATGTCTTGTATACAAGGTATTTTCAAAGAGTGGCTGACAAAAATTTCTTTCTGGAGAAGTATTTGAACGTAATAACTTGCCTTTGCTTATGGTATCAGACACGAGCATTAAAAAATACTCAAGGAAACAGGAGATATCTTCTCTAAATCCACTCGGGTAACTCTCAGCAGGCGTGTTCATGATTCGGGGTGGACCCGATTCTATTAGTCAGTGGCTAAGTTCTGCTAAGCTTAAAGGTGGTTGTATAATGCTGTCCCATTCCCTGTGGTCGTTGGTGAAGACCATAAAGGAGGTGATGTTGCAGAAGAGGAGGTTCAGAATAGCGGATCGTTTGGAAGTGGCAACCTAGCTTTAGGATCAGGGTATGGCAAAGTTGCTGCCTTGCAATTAGCTGCTGGATTACCATAGGCAAAGGGAGAAAACCTTGACAGAAAATCTTGGTCCCCCAAATGTATGGGGTTGAGCAGATGGTTAGTACTTAGCTCTCATACAAACAGGAAAGAATAAGGATGAACCAACCTGTATATCAAATACACTTACACAGAGTGGCCATGTGGAACGTAAGAATTTTAATAAAGAAAGAAAAGTTTGCTACGGTTATAAAAAGAGCAAGACTTGACTTTGTAGCTGCATCAAAGACAAATAAGATACTGAAAGGTAGCAAATACCTAATATGTTGGCAACTACATCATGCTGTAAACTAGAGTAAAGCAGAAGGAATGGGCAAGCAAAGGATCATAACCAAAAAGTGGGAAAATATGATACAGAATTATTAATACATGAATGAGTTGATTGTGGTTGCAAAAAATAAAGGTGAAACACAGAATATTATAACAGTTGCCATTTGCTCTCCTGAAGAGGGAAAATATGACTCCATAACCTTCTACAAATCGCTTCAAAAGTTGACCAGTTAATCAAGCTGATCTGTTAATACTTTTGGGTGATTTTAATGCTATGGTAGCCAATGTCACTTTAACAAAATTGTAGGTAATTTTCGTCAATCAACTTGTAATTGTAGTATTATTCTCTTTATCACACTTTTAATTATTAATAAACACAATAATAAACTTACCTTTACAAGCCAATTACAGGTCAGAGTCCTTCATACGAACCATGCGGCCTATAAACGTAATTCAGGGTTCCGTATAGTAAGAACTACCCTCATTGATAGTTAACTAACTCAACTTGATTTATTTTCCTTTTTTTTATCACAATCTTTTTATGGTTCGATAAACATACTTCCTCCTTCTCTACATTTTTTGATGAACAAATTAATACTGGGAGGTAGATCCCATCTGACAAAATCATAACCACATTGATATCTAAAACCTTTTACATCTTCTACTTCTTATAGTTAACATAAAATCATTTATTAAATAATTAATTAAATGAATTAATTTTATATCTCATATATTTCTTCACCCTTATCTAGATATTAACCATCATAATAAACAAAATAAAATGAACACCTTATTTTATCATAAATTCCCTCATCACTACATTTGTTTACAACATATATAATATGAACAATATAAATCAGTTAATACATTAGCAATATATCTTGAACATTAAAACACAACAGACTGTACCTCAAAACAAATCAAAATTTTTTTTCTTTATAATGTAGTAAACTGTAATAATGTTTTATTAAACATGTATTCTGACAATTAATAGAAAGACAAATTATAAAATAAAACTACATTGATTATCAAAAGAACCTATGACCTGATTACATTGGCCAGTATACAGTTCACACCAGTCATCAGCTGATTACCTCATGGTCAGGTGAATGACCTTACCCTAGACACACTCCAAAAAATTATACAATGTACAACGCATAACACATGTTTATAATTCTTACACTCTAACATAGTACAACATATTAAACACCTTCTCTCCTAGAATTAACCATTTCAACCAGTAAAGTCATTTATAAAATTTTCATACCGAGCATAACATATTTAAATCAACTACTTCTGAACAAGTTATCTATTGGAAAACGTTAATTATATGCCTTGGGCATAATATCTTTTGACTCAAAATAAAATCATTTAATTAGCTCATCAGCATCATTCAGTTTAAAATTTTAATTAGTTACTCCCCTGAGTAACCTCCTTACCACACACACTATGGCCCCCCCTGGACTGTAGCGCCCAGTTGCTTCCACAAGAACGGAAGTTTTTTGGGGGGGTGGACACTGCCTACCCCGTTCTTGCTTTGGCCTTACAAAACATTCGGTATTACTGATGTCCGGGGACACCAGTAATCCTACTAAACTTAGGTATATGCCCTTAAACGGTCTACTATCCCATTCGATGGATAGCCGCTGTTCCATAGTTCTGGTGATTCCCCTGATTTAACCCCCGGTTAATTTATAAATTCACCTCTTACAACGATAACAGCTATGGCCAGTTTAGGCAGAACGAGTCGCAATGAGCCCCAACCATAGCCGTCAAAGCTGAGCCAATTCCACGGTCAGGGTTCGGTGAGGCCGTGACCGCCCGAAAATTGGGGAATCACAAGTAAAAGATATATTGGTTTATGATATAGTTACATTTAAAATTTACAATTTACATTGCATGATATTTCTAGTCTTGGTTGTGCGTTCTAACACCATACATTTCTTTTTTAACTTTCCCTACTTTGACTTTCATTAACATAAAATAGTGAGTACAGCAAAATATTTATTTGTTCACCTAAACTAATCTATTCCTACTTACACAATCTAGCACCAACTAACGATTAAGTCTTTAATTACAATTTAATAAAAAACTGTACTCTCTCTCCTTCCATTAAAATAAACATTTAATTTGCATCTGAATAAAATTACAAACACTTCAATTTTAGGTTGAGTTTCAAATTCTATTAACTCTTTATTTTGTTACATTTTATTATTACATTTCAGTTATGAACTTCTATTAAATATTTTCATCATCAATTGGTTTGGGTGATTCTCAGTTATCCACCATGATCTACTTTACTGAAAGGGCATTAAAATATAACCTTACCCCCTTCTTCCTCTAACAACCATCTACAGATTCACATACGGTGACACCAATCTCTCAAAAATATTACCTCCATTAACTTCTCTAACTCACCTTAACTCATTCTCCTCTTATAACAAAATACCTGATACCCTCTTTGTACCTAGGATGTGTGTTCCCTCCCTTATACTCATTCCCTTATTAGTTCCTGGCCTCTTCCAGGTAACTCCGCCAACATTCATTTACGGTTCACCTCCCGCCACAACGGCTTTCGTTGAGGACTCCTTACCACACCACCCTCTTTAAAAAATTTCACCACCATCTATTTATTCCCCAATTACATCACTCTCATTACTCTACATATATGCACTATCGCTACTGTGTCCCTACTATTACCTCGTTTCTGTATTACTTTTATTCCAAAATTCTTATTCTGTCTAACACCCATTTAAAATTGCCTTCGACTGACTTAAATGCCTTATTGAAATAATTATTATCACCCAAACTCTATTATTACCAAAATTTATTATTCAAACATTTAAACCTTTTACTTTATTTAAATTGCATTATAAACTTCATACTTACATTACATCCCTCAATTGATTAAACACATGATTCTTGTTATAGACACAAAATTATAAACATTCATTACCATAAATATCACGTACAACCATATGTACCTTCTGAAACATAACAATCATATGATTCCACAACTAAACACATTTTACATTTATTCATTTACTATTTATTTTAAAGTTCAAATCATATAAAATCATTTAAATTCATTATCAAAATTCAATTAATTAATCTCAAATCCTTTAATTCAATCAGTTATTTAAAACACAAATTATTTTAATTTCATTACTCCAAAACAATTACAATTCATTTATTACAAACTCTCATTATTTATTTAGTCTGATAAAATATTATTATTATTAAATCAATTTCTACTGCATACACACCTTGTTTACATAAAATACATTTTACAACACAAACACCATTAATTTCACTATAAATTTATTTACAATTTTTTGTCATTATTTTTCTGTTTACCACACCTCATTTCATAAGTTAGCCATGTCATCACCATAAACTAAAATAATAAATGTCCATTCACTGATTTTTTATTTAACCCCCATCATCATATAATAGTCTTACTTTTATATAACAATTATCATCTTTAATTATACTCCTTACATCATTGTTATTTATATAATAACCTGTTAATATTTCACATTGTTCCGTAAAATCCACATAATAATCTACTGGATTATCCCACATTATTACTAAATCATATAGCCTGTCTACATCATTAGTTTTGGTCTTGTCACCATCTGTATTATTATCTATCACCCTTAAGTATTTTAACCTCTCAATTTCAAAATCATTTACTATTAATATTCCACGTCTATGCACAGGTAAGCATTCAATATAATTATCAACGTTATCATTATTTATTTCCGCACTATCTTCATAACAAGGTAAGTCTTTCATATCATCTATATTTTCAAATTTTAACTTCTCTTTTAACTCCTAATAGCTTCTACTTAACGTAAACATTTCTATTATTCTCTCTCTCTCATAATCACTTTCATCACAATACCTGTCACAACCCCACTGAACTACTCCACTACATGCAAAGGGCACAACAAACTTACTATATTTCTTGGCTCTACCAAGAACATCACAGAAAATTAAGGGACCATTCGAAGACACCTCGTCTTCCACATAACTACTGGAGGAAACTCTGTCCTCATAAAACACTTGTGAAAACTCTGTTTCACCATATACTTGGGGAAAATCTGCCCTTTGCCCACCTAACCTCTCTTCACACGCTCTCACAATTTCATCAACACTTTCTATGCTCACAACCTTACTCTCTAACACCACGTTATTAACTATATCACTGTTATCACTCTTTATTTTGCTACTACTTGTTGACTCCTTATTAGAATTATCATTATTACTTACCTTGTTATTAATTATCTGAGTTACTTTACTTTTAATCTGTTCCTCTACTGACTCTATCACTTGTTCCTTAAATGTATAGAAATGCTCATTTATTTCGTTTACGATCTCACTCTTTATACCATTGACTCTGGTATTTATTTCATTAAACTTAGCATCAAACTTATTATTCTGTTCATTCAATTTACTGTCATTAATATCAAAACGTTCGTTAATCTCACCCCTCAATTCATTAAATTTTTCATCATTAACATCGAAACGTTTATTAATATCGTTAAGTTTTACATTCTGAACTTCAAATTTAATATCATTAACATCAAATCTATTATTTATATTCTCAGACATGGTTTTCATAAAGTTCATCATATCAGCTACTGTACACTCTTTTTCTTTTATTTTAGTCGCTACTGGAGTAGATTTTGCTTCTGCATTATTTATTATTACCGATTGCGTCAAACTACTTTCATCTATCAGGCTTGGAGTTGTCTCCATTCCTGAATCGTTTACATCATCTACTTCGCATAAAACATTTTCTTTGACCACATTCGGGTCTGAATGAATTTCTACCTCCCCCGTGACAGTTACATCAATCATACTGACTTTACTTTCATTATTATCACACACATTATTATCATACACGCAGATCGTAAACAAAGTCGAGAACAAAATCAGCACGAAGAAATTCTATATCCAGTAAGCGCAGCTTTTGACGTAACAAAATTTTTAATGTCGATGGAATTTCACGAAATTTGATATGTATGTTCTATATGCACTCTAGAACAAAGTTAAACTGTACGCTTTTTATTTGGGGATGAGAACCACCCCTTTTTCAAGGGTGATTGATAAAAAAAAATTAACCACAGGATCCAATAGAGAATCAAATTCTAAGCAAAAAAGTTAGTACGCAACTGTTTTGAAAAATGCGTTGTTTTCGAGTTATTCCAAATCAACATTTTCGATTTTTACCCCCAAAAACAGGATTTTAGCGTAATGTTTAGCGAATAACTAAACAACGTTTGAGTTTATAGTAAAAATGAATAGGACCAAAATTATTCTATACGAAACAACAAACAAAATGCGTTTTGGCCGGGTTTAATCCACGAGTTGTTTTCAAGATATGGCCGTGAGAAGTTGTAACTTGCAAATTTTTTGCCTGTACTAACAAAGTTTAACCCTTCCTGCTAACCGAGAAAAATACTTTTAACTATAAAATGTCTAGTGCAATGAAAAATACATTATTGTTAATTTTAATAAAATGTTAAGCTAAACTTTTATTATTAATTTTAACTAAATGTTAAGCAAAAAACCTGAATATAAACTTAATAGTAAGTAAGTTACAAATGTAAATTCGTGTTTATTAAAAATAGTTTTAGTAACTTTATTTGGACTTTTGGACAAACGAAGTTTAGTAAACATTAATTCAACAGCCATCTATTATAAACAGGAATAAAAGTAAAATCTGAGAATATATACCTAACAAAGTGGTAAGTGGTAACGAATGGTACAGTATTTGTTGTTTTTTAGACAAAATTATTCTCCTCTTACTATGGTCTGAATCAGTAAGTTTTAAGATGAAAACTATTATTTCCATATTTTTAAGGACGTGGGACATAATTTCACACTTTGAAATTATATTTTTGGCACGAAAAACTATAATAGTTTATGTAATATCGAAAACAAACTTATACTGCGTCCCATGTATACACAAGCGGCACCATAATATTATGTCAGTCTCGGAACAAAGATGGCGAGCGCGAATACTCCCTTTTATAGATCCTTAGTTTAATGTTTCAGAGAGTTTAAAAAATATAAATAACTGTGTAGGTATTTTGGAGGGCTTGTGAAAGGGAAATTTAACGTAATTTTGTCGCCACCTGGCGGAGAATAGATGTAATTGAATTTCATAAATAAACAGGGTAATGTCATATTGAAACTCTATAAGTTACTTCAGACTCAAAATTTCAATATAAGTTTTTCAAGTAAATACACTCTTACCTTTGGTTGTATTTTCCCGGGTCTTACAGACGAAAATCCACTGCAGACAAGGTTATCAGGGTAGAAGTGCGAAATGATTACGCTAACTCATTTTCTACTGTCTAAAATACATACTTATTTTATTTATCGAAAGTCGCACCCTTCTTTTACTTTCTACAAATGACAGTATCTTTGTTAAATTTTGTTTTAAACTACTATGATAATTGACATTACTAAGTACATATAAGAAGATTGAAAATGAACCAGTATATAACCACACACACACACACACACACACACACTTTCTCTTTTTGTTAATATTTAAATAAACTCCCCTCTCTTAGAGATCTCTGTTTCTTATTAAGGTGTCTATAAAAGCAAATTTTATAATATAGTAATTAAAGTTTAAAAAGTGGTACTCATCCTAATAATGGTTTCACTCCAATGCACACCCATATTATTCACATGTAATAACCGTGACACAAGTTCACTAGCTGACCGATTTCTGAGTTCTCTCGCACTCACGCCACTGTTGGTACTGATTTTATGGTTTTTTGTTTCATGGTTCTCACTGATTTACTGATCTTACGTTATAAAATATGATCAAGTCGGCCGACGTAACTTTTTGCACTTAGATGTTGTTGTAGGCTGGCCGCGCGCTACACTGTTTATATACTTTATACTTGTCAACAATTAATGTTTTAACCATTTACTGGACAGGCCGAATTAATTTTACGGCCTATATTGCACCCCGAGGCCGCTGATTTACGAACTGTATACTGCTTCCTGCTGCTGTCTGATGTTACTTCTGTGGTGATAAACTGCATACTGTTTCACAAGAAGCCTGCTGCTTACTGGGGCGGTTACGCAATGCGTCTGGACAATTGTTTAGGCTAACAGTGTATGTTGTACTGGGGCTCCTCACAGGTGAAAGTTAACAATTTATTAATTACTGAATTGATCAAATAAAATATACATTTCTGTACCGTTACAATACCCCCCCCCCAATAAGAGGTTGAAGGCCGAAGTGTTCAAACTCTTATTGCCTAAAACCTAAGAGGATCAGTGAGGATATGGCGCCGCAACCCCCCTGAACTCTCTACTAAAATCATGGGTTCTTACCCCCCTGGTCTGGCGACTGCGGCAGCACCCATCCGATCTTACTGGACTTCTCTGTTCGAGATCCCAACACCATAAGCTCGGGCAGATACCCACCACAGTATCGCCTGACTCTGGAACATTCAATTAAAAAATCAACAAACGGCCTTCCATCACTCCATATCCCACAACTGATTTGTTTCCTCTTAGCCGTACTGGTTCATTGACAAAGTACTGGCTCATTTTTTATTATAAAATATATCTTAACCCTAGAAAATAATGTTAACAAAACAATATGGGTTTACAGTAATACATATAAGTTCCAGTCAAATTACATAGCATTCCCCGTACAATATTGCCCAGCCAAAATTACACATTAATCAAACAAAATTGCATTAACTCACAGTAATTATAACTAAAATACCAGTTATGTCCTTACCTACTATATTTATATAGAATAAAAAAAATTTTTTTTTTCTACTACCCCCCTTTTAATCCCTTAACCCCTGATACCCGTTACATATTAATGTGTTCTGCGCTAGGCTTCTTGACCTTTGCCAGCCTCATCCTAGCCGTAAACCACATCTCCCTCGTGACCTGTAACTGGGTCACCGCCCATCCACACTCACTATTTCCCCCCCTGGACTGTAGCGCCCAGTTGCTTTCACAAGGACTAATGCGGAAGGGGTGGACATTTTTTCTTTTATTCCACCCCCATCCTTGCTTCGGCGTTACAATAAAATTCAGTATTACACCTACTATTCTTGATTTATACACCCCTAATGGACGACCACCCCTATCTGGGTGAAAATAGCCCTGTTCCAAAATTAGGTAGATTCCCCAAAAAATAACCCCCCTGCTAAGTCTAACAAACCACCGGGTTAACAAAATAAAACAAACCACAAGCCGGTTATATCAGGTGAAATTTATGATTTGCCACAATTAACTACTTTCACGGTCATGATCCGGTGAGGTCATGACCGCACTTAGGTGGGGAATCTACAGTTAAACGTAAAATATAGATTGTCAATTGTAAAAGTTTACATGAACAGTAATATACACATCTTAGTTTCCATACACTATCTTAGCTCAAACATTTCCTTTACATGAATATTTGTTTTCATCAATTATTATTTAATTTATAATTCCAATTTGAATTCCAATGAAAATAAAGTTAAGTTCATTATTAAAAATCATCTTTTCTATTAATTTAAGTACCAAATTAAAATTACATTTGTCAAAATGATTCTCCACATAACATAACTTACACAACAAAATCCTATCACACAAGATTTAACTGCGCTATATTCAAAGCATTAAGTCATTTCCTTACATTATAAAATTTTACCTTCATTTCAACTCATCTTAATTTCTTTTATTTCATAACAGGATTTTCCTACTGGCAATGATTCAGCAGACTACAACAGTTATCAACTTCAGCACCTGGCTGTGAACATTAGTCAAAACATACAACACACCTATTTACGTAAACAGCTGTCTGCTAGACTGGTGTTATAAACACTCTCACATTCAACATTCATGGTTAGATCATATACTGACATATATTCTTCCTTCAATTTTTCATTTCTATAAATCTTTTACTGTTAACATATTTGTCAAAGTCTATTTATTACAGTTCAAACCAAATATAATTTTAGTTCACCTTTCAGTTATTATTACTTTTTAATTACAGTTTCTATTTAATACCATTTTCTCAATTCATTTATATTATTGAATCAAAATCTTTTCAAACCTGTAAACCTTTTATTCTGTCTAATTGGTATTATAGACTTTATACTTACAGTACATTATTCACCTACTGACATGAACACAAAATACACCACACACACACACACACCAATATCTCCACGTAACCTCTGAAACATTTAACAACAATGTTATTTCATATCAAACAATTTAACATTTATTGATTAATATCAAATCTCATAAAACAATTTAAATCCATTAGAAAATTCAATTATACAACCTTTAAATTAATCAGAATATTTAAACATCTCAAATTATTTTAATTAAATTAATTATTGAAAACACAACACTTTAATTACTTTCATCAATTGCAACAACTACAATTCATTTATTATTTTCTTCAAAATTATTGTTATTTATTTAGATTGCAAAAATATTATTATTACTATCACAACAATTTCTACTGCATACACACATTGTTTACCTAACATTTTACAATACACACAATTAAATTCACTAAATATTTATTTACAATTCTTCATCATTATTATTCAGTTTTATCACACTTCAATGTCCAAGGTTGCGAGGTATGATCTATAAAAAAAAATATTTAAAATTGTCCATTTATGAATTTAAGGTTCAGCCTCCATCGTCAAAAATTAATCTTGGTTTCAAATAACAGTTTTCAATTTTATTTGCACACATATGGCTATCTTGTGTGTAATAACCATGAAATTTCAGTTTATTCATTTTACCACAATAATCATAAACCAAGTCAACATTATTTATTTCTGTCCAGTCACCATTAGTAGTTATATTCATTATCAATTCAGTTATTTTCTCATTCATTACAACATAAGGTAAATTATTATTATTTAAACATGTATCATCAAAATAATCTTCACTCTGTATGTTAACAGGTAAATCAATTTGCTCCTCTCTCTCCATGCATAAATTCTGTACTAGTATTTCATAATTTCTATTCAACTTAAATATTTCGGTTTCTATCTCTTTAATTCTCTCATCACAATATTTCTCCCAACATTTCACATTCTCATTCCATACAGAGGGCAACACAACATTATTACAACATCTGTCTTTACCAGATACACAAAAATAATTTAAAGACCTTTTGTCTTTTACAAAAACCAAAAACCTTTGGCCTCCAATAATATTAGTGAAGCATTTTCTTCACCCACGACCACATCACGGGAAAATTCTACCCTCTGTACACTCTCTTCATTTAAACTGTCTTCACTCTCTCTCTCATTCTCATTGGCATTGCTAGCAACACTTCATTACTAAACTCTACTTAAACAAAATTTTCCTCATCACTCTCAACATTAATCTCCTTGTTCTCAACTACCACGTTTTTACACATATCATTATAATTCTCATTTGTTTTACATTCAAAATTTTCGATTACCTTTTGTATTTGTTTCTCAATTTTTTCTACCACTTGTTCTTTAATAGTGTTAAAACATTCATCCATCTCATTTAAACGTTTATTAATATTATCTTCTAGCTTAACACTCTATTGTTTCATATCACATAAACGATTATCAAATTTTTGGTCAATATTATTTATATCACCCTTTAACTCATGGAATTTGCTATTAATTGTATAAAATTTAACATCAGAATCACTCCTCTGTTCATCAATTTTGGTATTGAAATTGCTACTTAATTCATTTAATTTTACACTCTGTTCGCTAAAAAGCAATTGCATCATTTTTATCATATCATTATCCTCAGATTGTTTATTTTTATTCATTACAGGTGGGGTTACCTGAATCCCTGAGTCATCTGTCAGCTGACTTACTTGATTCTCTATTTTGAACTGGGATTGGGGTCGAATGGACCTCCAATCCACTCATGACCGTTGATTCGGTCAAACTATTATTTTCAATTTTTATTTTATTATTAAACAAATATGCCTTGTTTTACTTTACCCCTTTGTCATCAGTCTACAATTTACAACCTCGCTCCACTCCCAAATAACCTGTTCTGCAGCTTAATTAGGTCTGGCGAATATAATCAAAACTTTTCGCCATCCCAGTTCAGGCGCCAGTGAAACTCTATAAGTTACTTCAGACTCAAAATTTCAATATAAGTTTTTCAAGTAAATACACTCTTACCTTTGGTTGTATTTTCCCGGGTCTTACAGACGAAAATCCACTGCAGACAAGGTTATCAGGGTAGAAGTGCGAAATGATTACGCTAACTCATTTTCTACTGTCTAAAAACATACTTATTTTATTTATCGAAAGTCGCACCCTTCTTTTACTTTCTACAAATGACAGTATCTTTGTTAAATTTTGTTTTAAACTACTATGATAATTGACATTACTAAGTACATATAAGAAGACTGAAAATGAACCAGTATATAACCACACACACACACACACTTTCTCTTTTTGTTAATATTTAAATAAACTCCCCTCTCTTAGAGATCTCCGTTTCTTATTAAGGTGTCTATAAAAGCAAATTTTATAATATAGTAATTAAAGTTTAAAAAGTGGTACTGTTCGATATTTCGGATCGAACCAGTCATTCTTTTCATTTTCCGAGGTTGGCACTATGGCTTTGTAGAGCTCATACCTGCACGTGAACTTTTAGCTCTGTCGTACGTCAGCCATCTCAGTGTCATCATCCACGAGTCGGGTTCTTCTCGGCAGGTAGAAATCCATGCATTTCACCCATCCTTTTCCCAACCAGTCTATCCTGCCTTGAGTGTCAGGCTCACCCAGTCGTGAGATACGGTAAGTCACTTTTTTATATTATTTATGTCTGATTAGCAATTCTGCATGCTGCTGCTTTCGAGCTCACCAGAGGCTATTAAATTATCAAGTGTGAAAGCCGTCTTACTTTCCATCTTTTAAAACTATTATCTCACAAATATTTACTACCAGAGGGATTCATGAGGTTGCTAGCTTTTCAATTAAATATTTTGCCGTCACGACTGGGAGCACGTGCTGCGTAATTTTGTGCATGATGCTGCTGGTGGGTTGAGTTTCAGTAATTGGGTTGTAAGTCAGTTTTGGCTGCATGATTTTTATTTTAATTACCAACGTGCCGTGCCGTTTCGTTTTTTGTGCCTGCTCGTGGGTGTTTTTGCATGCGGTTAATTTTTTAAATTTCATGAATGTTTGTCATTTGCATGCTTGCATGGAAGCACGTTGGTATAATACGTAGGCATGTGAACTACGAGTTTGCATTTATGGCTATTGCTTGTGATCAGCAGTGTCGTCGTGTGTGCATCGCCAGGTGGGCAGATTTTGTGTCAAAATTTTGCACCTTGTTTTTTGGGGTAGTCATTTAATTACTGGGTCAAGTCTGATAAAGTTTGTTTCCGGCCTGTTACGGTTTGCGTCCCACGTGAAATTGTGCGCTACGTGTTTGTGACTGTCATGTGTAAAGGGAACGGTTTTAGCTTATCCGGATTTCGGATTAGCCTGCCTTTGTATTTAATTTAATTTTTTGGCATGACTATTACCTTTAGGTGCGATTTATATTTTGCATATGCGATATCCTGTCCATACACGACGCGTTGACCATCAATTTTGGCATTTAAGGTGTCCCAGTTATTTGTGTTTGGTTCGGTAACTGGTGAATTGTTGTACATTGTACTTTGCTGTGTTTTGTGTGTATTTATTCTATTTGGTATTATACATGTTTGTTTTTGGGTGCACGTTTGTGTACCATTATTTTGCACCGTATGTGCTGTAATCTTGTGTAACTTGTGTTTTTGTTGTCGTGCTTCTGCGCTGTGTAATTCAATTTGTTGCGTGTTTAATTTATTGTGTTTGGTATTATTTGCCTGTTGGATTGTGTAAGTTGTATTTTGCCTTGCACTAATTTACTTTTGTATTTGTCTTGCTCGGTACTGTTTATGAAAAGTAGTTGTGTCAGACGCCTAGTTATCTCGAGCACTGTTAGGCTAAGTCGGTGCGTGATTATTGTTCAGTTTCTAATTCTCTTATTAAGGGTGGTTGTCGGTTGCGCGATATTTTTTAATTCAATATGCCTGCTAAATTGTCGTTGGCAGCTTTTGACCGGACCACTTCGGTGGGAATACTTGCGTTGCAGCATTTGATAAATAAGTTGGAAGGGTTGCCGCAATTGAGAGCCATGGATCAACATGAAGCCGGTATTTTGGCCTCCAGGTTGTCCGAAGAATATCAGGACCTTCTAGGTAAGGTCGATCCTTACCTATCGGCCGAGTCATTGCCCCAGGGATTGGACGAGGACCACATTTTTGCGGTGGTAGCTCAAATTAAGGATATTTATGTCCGGGGTAGCATTTTAGCGTCCAAACTAACAAAACCAGAGATACCGGTTGGTTCCGGTCGATTTTCATCGGCAAGTGGCGGGCACTCAGGTGTGCTTGTTCATGAGTTCCCAAAGCTTTCGTTACCTTGTTTTGATGGCCAGGCCAAATGTTGGTCCGAGTTTTGGTCAAAGTTCACCACATTGGTGGACGAAAGTCCTGCCCTCACTCCGAAGCAAAAATTGTTATATTTACTGACTCATCTTAAGGGTGAGGCTTATGAGAAGGTTGCCGCGCTTCCCATAGTTGATGATAGTTATTCACTTGCACTGACAACTCTTAAAAGTCGTTATCACAATCCTCGTTTGGCCGCTCGGGTTTATTGTACCAATCTGCTTCAGTTACCAGCCGCTTCTATGCGATCAGCTGCATCTATTAGAAAGTTGGTGGACAGCTTCAATGCTAACTTTTCAGCGTTGTCAGCTCTAAACATTGCTGATATATATCAAGCGATATATGCGTCTTTTGTATTGTCTAGGCTGGATCTATCATTGCGTGAACGCTTTGAGGCGTCTGTTACGGACAAAGAGAATCTCCCTGCCCTAACAGAAATTATGACATTTTTAACCGCTATGGCGGAACAGAAAGAACACGCATCTTTGGAATCGGCTTTACCTGCTCTTCCCAGCACTAGCCACCAGAAAACCCAGAAGGTTTCTTTTTCTAAGACTACTCCTCTTGCTGTGTCTACGTTATCTGCGGAGGTTACGCAACGGGATGCATCTGGTTCACGTTGCCTTCATTGCGATTCCCGGACCCATTTGCTTCTCAAGTGTCCGGCGTGGCTGAGTAAGGACCCTAGGGCTCGTTTTCAGAGTCTTAAAAATAAAAAATGTTGTCGTTCGTGCCTCCACACTTTACTTCATTTCAAAAGTGCCCGTCCGTCTCCGTCTCGTTCACAGATTTCTGACACAGCTGAACTTAAGGCAGCGGAGTCATCGCTTGTTGATCTGTCGAGCACTACTCTGACCGTGTCTCTGCCCCATCCTGCAGGGGTTCTGTTAGCCACCTGTCAAGCAGTCTTGTCGTCTCCGAATGGTGGTTATATTGTAGTTAGGGCCATCGTGGATAGCGCGTCCCATGCTTCTTTCATCACTGAAGCATGTGCATCTCGCTCAAAATGTGCTTGTTTTGACGCTTCGGTAAGTGTCAATGGGGTAGGTGATATTGCCACCAAAGCAAAAAAGGTGTGCCATCTGTCCTTGGAAACTTTAAAACGCGAGGTTGTGGCATCTAACCATGCCTTTATAATTCTTTCTAAGATCTCGTCAGACTCACCTAGGTTCCAGGTGTTGCCTGAAGTTAAGCAGGCTACAAAAGATCTTTTGTTAGCTGACCCTACCTTCGATGTAGCAGCCCCAATTGATGCGTTGTTTGGAGCCGATATTGTAGCGGCTATTCTTATGGGAGAGACTATTCCTTTGGGTGCAGGTTTGCCTGTTGCAGTTAGGACACGTTTTGGGTTTGTGATTATGGGTAGAGCCCCAATTTCACTTAATTGTGCATTGACTTGTGCTAGCGGTCTCACTGGCCTTCCTTTGGATCTGGTATCTGCACATCAGCTTCACTGTCATTTCCACCACTTTTATCCTTCCGTCACAACGTTATCTACGGAGACAACCAACCTAACTGAGCAAGTTCATCGTTTTTGGGAGGTCGAAGAGCCTCCAGCTGTACCCCACCAATTATCTGAAGAGGATCACTTTGCTGAAAGGTTTTACATGGAGTCAACAAGTTGGTTGCTGTCGGGTCGCTACCAGGTGCGCTTGCCATTCATCAAAAACTCTTCTCACATTTTGGGAAATTCCCTTAAGGGAGCCATGTCTCGGTTTTTTGTGTTAGAGAGGAAATTTGCGGCGAACAGTCAGTTTAAGAGCCAGTATGTACAATTTATAACGGATTATGTCGCTCAGGGGCATATGTCATTGGTGTCTGACCCCAATTTTCCAAAATATTTCATTCCTCATCATGGTATCTTTAAAGTTAGAGGTGATACTTCAAAAATAAGGGTGGTGTTTGACGCCAGTATGAAGACGTCCTCTGGGATTTCCTTAAATGATGTGTTATGTGTCGGCCCTAAGTTGCAGACCTTACTGTCCGACGTTTTGACTTTGTTTCGGCGGTTTAGCCATGTTTTTACGTGCGACATCGAACAGATGTACCGCCAAATTGCTATGCATCCTGATGACTCGGCGTACCTGTGTATTTTATGGCGTGAGGAGGTTACCGCCCCACTAAGGGTTTTCGCTTTGCGTACGCACGGTTCGTTTTTGCTTTGCAGACTTACGGGCTGGCTTGCGCCCCTTTTCAGGCGTTGCGAACCTTGCAGCGGCTGGCTCAGGATGAGGCAGTTAATTTTCCTGCGGGAGCGGCGGTACTTAGCCGTAATATTTTTGTGGATGATATTGCTGCTGGCGCTGATTCAAAATCAGAGCTTTGCAAACTACAACGGGAATTAATTCTGTTGTTGTCTTCAGGAGGGTTCAATTTGAAAAAATGGTGCACTAATCAACCCGACTGCCTACCTGAATCAGCCGCTCCAAGTGATTCCGTCGTTGCTAAGGATAAGGATATTCTGGGTTTAAGTTGGGACCATTTTACCGATTGCTTCTCATTTCCTCCTTTGGCCTGTTGCAGCAATGCTCAGATTCAATTTACCAAACGTGTCGTGTTATCTCAGATGGCACAATTATTTGACCCATGTGGTAGGCTTTCGCCAGTGATTTTCAGTGCCAAGGCTTTTTTCCAAAAACTCTGGGTTGAGGGCTTGGACTGGGATGCTCCTCTAAGTGATGACTTAAACGATTATTGGAGTCAATTCCTGTCCTCTTTGAATCATCTTCCGGTAATTACTATTTCCCGGCCATTCTTCCCTAAAGGTGGGCATATTGAAAGGGTAATATTGCATGGTTTCTGTGATGCTTCCCAGTTAGGTTACGCGGCCGTCCTCTATCTGTCCATTTATACTGACTCTGGTCCTCCGGTGGTTTCGTTGGTGTTGTCTAAAACTAAAGTGGCACCTCTTAAAACTTTATCAATCCCACGTTTGGAGTTGTTGGGAGCTTATCTTTTAGCCAAACTTGTTCGTCATTATGTTGGCTTATTCTCATCATGTATTCAATTGAGTCAAGTTTTCTTATGGACGGACTCGACGATTGTCTTAGATTGGCTGAATATGCCTACTTTTAAATTGAAGACATTTAGTGCTAATCGGGTGGCTGCCATTACCGAGTGGACCGATACTAAATCTTGGCGTCATGTGCATGGTGTTTCTAACCCCGCTGATTTAGCCTCTAGAGGTACGTCACTCTCCAGCCTCCGGTCGTCGACATTGTGGTGGTCAGGGCCAGATTGGTTAAAGCTTGATGCTCTGCGCTGGCCCCCTATTAATTATCGCCCGAATCACGACGTGCTAGATGTTGCCTTGGAGACCAAGGTCTCTTCATTTCTCATTCAGGAGCCCCGGGTGGAATTGTTTGAGCACTTGTCGTCGTGGCCCTTAGAGGTGGGGGTGACCTAAATTATACCGGTTGCCCATATCTTCTTAATTGGGTTTATCTTGTTTTTTCGGGTGAGCAGAATTAGTTTCAATGATTGTTGTGGACTTACTGGACACTTTGCTGGGATTTCCCAGGTGATTCCTTCCAGCTGTTGTCCGCAGCAGTGAATTTTACATTGTGGAATGTGTCTGGCATGGCGTTGTGCCAGTTCATTGGGAGTTATGGATGCTCAACAAATCAACAACAAAATAAGTAAAAAAAAAAAAGGAAAAAAGGGGGGAATAAAGGGAACAACAACAACAAAATAAAAAGGGGAAAAAAAAAGTAAAAACTAGGGAACTAAGTTGATTTGCTGAGTTTTACATTGTGTTTGGCTGGGCCATTGTTTATTGGATGTTAATGGGTTTGGTCTGCTCTACCCGAACCTTTCGGATTGCTCGCCTGGTCGATGCGCCCGCGGCAGAGTTATTCGGCATGGTTTTCTGATTCATTGCATGTTTTCTGTATGTTTGTATTTTCTTGTGTTTGCGTGTGACCACCTCCTATGTTGTAGGGTAATTTTCAGAGAACGTTCCTGTTCACCAAAAGCCAAATTTTTGTACTGCATTTTTGGCCATGTCTTTTGGTGTAGTTGGTGGTTGATCCATTGCGGTCAACGGGGGCCGGTGTTCGATATTTCGGATCGAACCAGTCATTCTTTTCATTTTCCGAGGTTGGCACTATGGCTTTGTAGAGCTCATACCTGCACCTGAACTTTTAGCTCTGTCGTACATCAGTCATCTCAGTGTCATCATCCACGAGTCGGGCCCTTCTCGGCAGGTAGAAATCCATGCATTTCACCCATCCTTTTCCCAACCAGTCTATCCTGCCTTGAGTGTCAGGATCACCCAGTCGTGAGATACGGTAAGTCATTTTTTTATATTATTTATGTCTGATTAGCAATTCTGCATGCTGCTGCTTTCGAGCTCACCAGAGGCTATTAAATTATCAAGTGTGAAAGCCGTCTTACTTTCCATCTTTTTAAACTATTATCTCACAGGTACTCATCCTAATAATGGTTTCACTACAATGCACACCCATATTATTCACATGTAATAACCGTGACACAAGTTCACTAGCTGACCGATTTCTGAGTTCTCTCGCACTCACGCCACTGTTGGTACTGATTTTACGGTTTTTTGTTTCATGGTTCTCACTGATTTACTGATCTTACGTTATAAAATATGATCAAGTCGGCCGACGTAACTTTTTGCACTTAGATGTTGTTGTAGGCTGGCCGCACGCTACACTGTTTATATACTTTATACTTGTCAACAATTAATGTTTTAACCATTTACTGGACAGGCCGAATTAATTTTACGGCCTATATTGCACCCCGAGGCCGCTGATTTACGAACTGTATACTGCTTCCCGCTGCTGTCTGATGTTACTTCTGTGGTGATAAACTGCATACTGTTTCACAAGAAGCCTGCTGCTTACTGGGGCAGTTACGCAATGCGTCTGGACAATTGTTTAGGCTAACAGTGTATGTTGTACTGGGGCTCCTCACAGGTGAAAGTTAACAATTTATTAATTACTGAATTGATCAAATAAAATTTACATTTCTGTACCGTTACAATATGGTAAACCATTTAACAAAATATCGTTATTTCAAATAACACTTTCCGCTACTAAAGTTCGCTTAAACGAATTCCTGCCCTTTAAAGGTAAGTAAAACTTCACATTTATATTTACGTTCTTGCATATCAAGATGGGGCCCGACCTTTGAAATAAATACATTTATTGGCTAAGTGCAAAGTGTAAAGATATTATATTTTATTAAATAATATAACATTGGCTTTCCCGACCAGGGACACTACTTAAAATTTTATTTTATGTGGGTAAGCCTACGAAGAGAGCGGAAAAGTTATCTGAAGTAATAGACATAATTTTAAATACGTAAACATAACCTAACTTCCACAAGGTTATGTTATAAGGTTGTATGCATGCGGGTAATATTAAAATAAGTAAAATGAATACCAATAAAGGTGATAACGTAGATGAAACAGTTGCGAGTGAGATGGATGTTAAACTGAACCAAATTAGTCAGACCAGTGTAACTGAATTAAACCCAGTTCCGTTAACTCCCATCTCAACTCAAGACGTAAATAAACCAGATGAGACAGCTGCTTTGATGCAGTTGTTATTAACAAAATTTGATAATTTTAACAAAAAGCTGGATGAACAAAAAAGGGATTCTGATAAAATTAAAACACAAAATGTTCAAATTAAAAGTGATTTCAATGAGAAGTCTGACGAATTAAAGACCGAAATTAAAAGACGTAACGATAA
The DNA here is from genome assembly GCA_034769895.1 of Magicicada septendecula. NCBI lineage: Eukaryota > Metazoa > Arthropoda > Insecta > Hemiptera > Cicadidae > Magicicada > Magicicada septendecula. Next base: position 322,940,751 of record CM068376.1, on the reverse strand, counting down.
TCTAGATAAACAATGTGACAAAGTAATTAAAAAGTTGGATGAGAAGTTAATCCAAATAGAGAATCAGAAGGTGAGTAACAGTGATAATATGAATAATGAGTTTACAGGTAGTAAGAACGATATGATGTTAGAAAATGATAATGAAAATATTGGGAGTGATAATGAGGTGTGTGAGTGTGTTGAGTCAGAGAGAGAGCTGAAAGTATTTTTGTAAAAGGGGTGCAGGGGTTAGAATTTTCCTTTGACAAGAGTTCCTTAGATTTATATTTGGGAGACGAAAGGTCTACAAATAGAGTTCCTTGGTGTTTTTGTGTACCTCATAGGTGGTGCAGTAATTATGAGTTAGTGACCCCTGCATATTTGGAAAGAGAGAGTGTGTAGCTTGGTGTTATGGTGAGAAATATATTGAGAGAGAGAGAAAGAGAATAATAGAGATTTTTAAAGTAAATAGAAAGTATAGAGAATTAGTAGAAAGGTTAGGAGTAGAGATGGTGGATGATTATAATAAATACTTACCTTATAATAAAATTGAAATTGAAATAATAATAGATAATTATGTTGACAATATGACTAACCTGATCAGGACATATGATACTGAGGTAGACAGAACCATACCCGATCGTGACTTGGTATATAATAAACCTATTGAGATTGTGAATGAATATAAAAAGTTTGATAAATATTATAAGGATTATAATAATAAAATTTATTTACTAAACAATAAGATAAATAGACCTAAGATTAGAATGTTATTCAATGATGGAGGGTAGATTGTTTTATTGTGTATGAACATTTAATATATGTGAAAAGTGATTTTGAAATGGACTGCATATGGACTGATTTTGATTAATGATAAAATAATGAGTTTGGATTGTATATTTTTCATTGTATTAAGTGTATTAATGTCAATGTATTTTGATGTTGTGTATTACAGGTAAATTTTATGTACACCATGTATTATGTATTGTTTTAATAATTAACAATTAACATGTTTTTATTTCAACAAGTGAAAGTAATAGTGAAAATTTTAAATAATTGAATAATAATTAAAGAGTAATTACTGTATTAATGTGGTACAAAAGAAAGTTGTACTAAATTTATAATTGCAGTTGTAATGAAGTAAAATTATTAATTTGTAATGAATAAGAAATTTCTAATGAATAATAAATGATTAAGTATAAACATATATTTGAATATTGCGAGATGTGTTGTTATGAGTTGGTGAGAGATAAATTTTATAATGCAATTGTTAATGATCACAGAAATGTAAAGTGTTTAAAAAGGGATAGCGCCTGGGTGTAAATAAAGGCATGTGAGCTATTCAATTACAGTTAATGGGAGATAGATAAGAATTTTGAAGAAAATAATACAAAGAGAGTATTAGATATTTAGGGACACAGTAGTTAGTGATTATATGTAGAGGTGAGTAAAGTAAAGGTTAAACATATATGTTGCTGATGATATTTTGTAGTGGGGGTGAGGTGATAAGGAGTGACCAACGTATAGCGTTGTGGCAGGTAATAGCGTAGTTTAAGGGAGTGTTTGCCGATATTTTGGAAGGGCAAAATATTATGAAGGTATATAGCCAGGTAGGGACCACCCATCTTAATACAAAGACGCGCGGTGCCATAGGATTTTAAAATGGAATTAGTGAAGGTGTTTATAATGGAGAAATTGGTGTCATGATAGGTAAATTTGGTTGTTAGTTAGAAGAAAGGTGAGTAAGAATATAAATGTTAGTGCCTATATAATAAGTTAAAGCATAGTGAATACAGGAGTCACCCAGACTAAACAATGATAAAAATGTGAAAGGTTGGGTAGAAAATTCAGAGTAGAGAGGTAATAGGAAATGAAATAATAATAATATAATATGAATATTAATAATAAATTTGGATTTTTTGTTTGTGAAGAAGTAAATGATAAATAATTGATGATAATTAAATGAGTTTAATAATTAAAAGAATTAATTAATTAAAAGTTATGTTTATAATGTGTAAATTCTTAAATGTGAATTGGTTATTAACCGTATTACTGTATTAATATAATGATAATGTGTATTAATATGTATTATGTGTTAGCATAGGAATTTGAACATGATGTATAGGAAATAGTGTGTGTGGAGGAGAAAGAGGGGTAAATATTATTAACAGCACCAGTTTAATTAACTGTTAATAATAATATTAATTTTAATAATAAGATTTTATTTTTTTTTATAAAATGTTATTCTCCCTGTTTGAGTAATTAATTTAAAGGGAGATTTTGGTAATTATATCCATAAATTTGGGATTTATATACATTTATTATATCCATGTATTTCATTTAGATATTTGCTTCTTCTATAATTATATTAATTATGAAAACAGAAAGGGTTAATTATTATCGATGGGAATCGAACAGATTTTTAAAATAAAGGATAGTCCATGAAGAGAATAGCACTTCTATATAATTCTTGTTGATTATATATCAAGCAAACCCAGTGCTTCTTAACGCAAACCAGCACATAGCTAAGGGGAAACAGATCAGTTAGGGATATAGCATATACCAAGCCACTATTTTGATATTTTTGGTTTATTGTTTCAGTGTTTGGTGATGTTGTGACGGCGGTCCTGAGCTGGCCAGAGCGTCAGAGCAGGAGCGTTACGCGCCTGATTGCCCTTATGGTGTTGGGATCTCGAAGGAGAAGTCCAGTAAGGTCATGCAGGTACTGTCATCATCATCGGACCACGGGTGAGTTATTGTATTTCTTTTCATGTAAATTGTAAGGGGGTTGTGGCGACATATCCTGGCTGATCCCTTTAGGAAGTACGAATGTGTCAATGAAAGTTTTTATGCTTCGGCATAAAATCTTTCATTGAGGGGGTTTTGTGATGGTACAATTCTGGTACGATAATAATTTTGTAAACCTATGGTCCTAAAAACCATAATTATTGTATTTTTATTCTCTAACCCTTTATTTTGTAATAATAATAATTTTATTTCATAATCCCTATAAAGTTTTGGTGAATAAACTATAGAATATTTTAAACAACGCACTTTGGAGTTAACATGATTTCGGTCGAATTCGCTGGAAAGCTACAAATGTCGCAAAAACTGTTTTGTCACCGATAAGCAGTAAACAACCAAGCCCACAATTACGTCTGATGCAAGGAATGCAAGACGCATTGTATGCGACTGGGCTGGGCTGCTGAACAATGAGCCAGTGACGTAGTTTTGCCCCACCTCCGCAATGTTTAACAAAGAAACTGTGTCATTTTCGTCCAGACAGTGAATCGAGCCGGCCGGCATATTCACTAAGTGTGTTTATGTAAATTTTACACCACCAAAAGTGGATTAAATAACAGTGGTTCAAAGTACAGTACAAATCGGCAAAAGTGTAATAATTCACGATGTGATCGACAGTGCAATCGGCGAGCTCGCGGTGTACGAAGTGAAGCTAAGTATCAGCTACAACCAATTGATATCAAAGAAAATAGAAAAATGACTAATATTCAGTAAATTCATTTCAATAAAAATTATTCATTAAATAAAAATGAGCTCATAAAAATAATAATTGTACGAGAGAGAGAGAGAGAGAGAGAGAGAGAGAGAGAGAGAGAGAGAGAGACAGAGAGAGAGAGAGAGAGAGAGAGAGAGAGAGAGAGAGAGAGAGAGAGAGAGAGAGAGAGAGAGAGAGAGAGAGAGAGAGAATAACAAAATACTATTTAAAAAGTGCTGGGTTGTGCAAGTAAATGTATATATATATATAAAACACATATTAAAATGTTTAATGTTTCAGAGAGTTTAAAAAATATAAATAACTGTGTAGGTATTTTGGAGGGCTTGTGAAAGGGAAATTTAACGTAATTTTGTTGCCACCTGGTGGAGAATAGATGTAATTGAATTTCATAAATAAACAGGGTAATGTCATATGGTAAACCATTTAACAAAGTATCATTATTTCAAATAACACTTTCCGCTACTAAAGTTCACTTAAACGAATTCCTGCCCTTTAAAGGTAAGTAAAACTTCACGTTTATATTTACGTTCTTGCATATCAAGATGGCGCCCGACCTTTGAAATTAAATACATTTATTGGCTAAGTGCAAAGTGTAAAGATATTATATTTTATTAAATAATATAACAAATGGTTTCTTCTTCTAACCAAATTTATAATTTTTATTACAGTAGCCATGGTCTCAGAAAGTTTTATGGATTTTGCACATAGAGCTTCTCGATGAACTATACACTGCAAGATAGGAACATTAATTTTTGTTTCAAAAGTCCAACAAAGCCAGTTTTAATGAAGAAAGTTGTGTTAGTGGTTGAAATCACAAGCAGAATGATCACTGTTGCACACCACTATATAAAAAGGTGATCATTCTGCTTGTAAAGCCATTTTTAGTCCAACCATTGCTCTGGCACCATCCGTACATACACCATACAACTTTTCAAACTATTCTACATACAACTATTCTTCCACTGCGCCTTGAACAGCATTAAATATGTCCTCCCCCTTAATGGTACCGTGTAAAGAGCAAACCTTCAATAACTCTTCTAGAGGAGTGAAATCTTCCCTCACTACCTTAATGAAAATAAGGAGCTGACATGTATCTGTTATATCAGTGCTTTTATCAAGAGCCAGTGAAAAATAAGGAGAAGAGTCAATAACAAGAGTTTAGGCTGCCAGATAACTCCAAACATCAGTTCAGAGTATCAGTCCAGTTCAGAGTTCAGTGTATTCAGTTCTCCTAGTTACAGTCTGCTTTGACAAAGGTACTGACTGAAATTCTCTTTTAGACTTATCCTCATTAAATGCTTCAGCCATTTTAATTGGACAATGTTTAACAAATTCTCCATCTGACAAAGGCTTTTTAGCTTTCATTAATTCATAAATAACTACATAGGAAGCCAAAAGGGATGACTCTTGTATTTTGCATACATTACCCAATATATTTTTCTGCTGATTAAGTTTCTTCTTTAGTTTTTAATCACTATTTAGCATGACTCACATGGATGGTCGTTGTATTTTTTCTGATGATTTGTGATGTACTGTCTTTTGAGGTTATATTCCTCAAGAACTGGCAACACTTGGAGACAAACTAACCATTGAGGTTTATTGTCCTTACTAAGAATAAACAAATAGTCAAATTCCTATTCTGTCTTGAAACTACGAATTCACTGTCTACTTTCCTACATTTCAAAAACATGTTATGAACAAGCTCGCAGGAATGCAGCAGAACGACTGATGACCTGCTGTATTTCACATTACTCCCTGCTAGTCGAAGGATGAGAGATCCAGCACACAGTGACTGAGGAGTGTAAACAGCGTTGCCAATCCAATTCAAAGAATTCCGCTTGGTGTGTAAGATATAAAAATCCGCTAACTTATAGTGCTAAATATATGTGGTGGAAAAAATGTTTATCATTACAATTAATGAAAATATTTTTGCAATTAAAAGTCAAGTCTTGATTTAGATACATTATGATGGCCAGCTACACTCTAACTGTTACACATGGAGTTAAAAAAGGAACCCGGCCCGCAGGCCGCCATTTGGCCACCACTGCTATACATGATTACTAAAAAATAACGTACGCATGCTAGATACAGCTGTTCCCGTCTGCTAAGTTTTACTGCTACTAGAAAAATAATACAGTCATAAACTTTTTGAACAGACCTCATACAATTACATGATGTAACTAGTCATTCAAGTGAAAGAAGTTTATTTTAGTCATCACTGTCATATGTCAGTGGTGGTGATTTGAGGGGGGGGGGGAGCAATATTTAAAAGGCTGCAACATTGACTCCAAGGAGGAATAGCATCTGTAACGGTTACACAGAATGATAAAAACATAAAACACAGTTAATACTTCAAACAACAGGTTATAATGATTCATATTAAATATTCATACATTATCAGTCATTTCTATACAAAACTTTAAAACTTAACTATATATCACAATGCGCTGTAAAATTGAAAAATTGTTTTTTATTCTTGTCACTTCTGCTTATTAAAAATTACCAGTTAATACTTTAAACAACAGGTTATAATGATTCATATTAAATTTTCATACTTAATCAGTCTTTTCTATACAAAACTTTAAAACTTAATTATATCACAATGCGCTTTAAATTTGAAAAATTGTTTTTCATTTATGTCACTTCTGCTTATAAAAAATTACCCTGATGAATCAACTAGAAGTGAGGAAAAAACAAACACAGGGCAATATTTCAAAACATAACAAAAACTTTAAAAACTTACAAATAAATACTTTTGGTAACAATTACCTTAAGATATAAATTGTATAAGCATCATAATCGATTTTCTTTTCTAAAACACTTCGTTATATATAACATAATTGAGAATACATTGTCAGTGATGGAACAGCATATATAAGTTTAACAGATAGCTACAACTTCGCTACTCTGTTTATGATGAAAGCAATATGAAATAAAAAACGATACCCAAGTAAATATTGAGGATACATTATACCAAAAGCAATCCAAGAATGGAAAAATATAATACTGACCAAAGAGTGACATAAAGTGGCTGCTGAGCTTGAGTTCCAAGAACTGAATAATTGCATTCTGTTGAATACATTATTGAAAACCACAAATTCAGGAAATTTTACTGATAACAATTCAACAGCCTGCCTGGAAAATTGCCCCTGAGATCAAGGAATTACACTTGGAAACAACTGCCCTAGAGAAAAAAAGAGCACACTGAAAGAAGAAAACTGAAACAAACAACGATTTCAGACAACAAAAATACGCTAAACAATATTACTTAGAGTGTAACGGTACAGAATGAGTGATAAAGAATTTTAAGAAATATCAGTTCAAACAGTGCACAACCTCTTGGGAACCCCTGCATACACAATGTTATAAAACATCAGTCTGTTTATGTCTAGATGAGTTACGTAATCCCTTGCAACTCATGCTGCCTGTGAATTACAGTAAAACGTAATTGCCACAAGCCAGTTTTCATCAGAAGCCCACAGTAGTCAGTCATCGTTAGACCGCAAAAGTAGACAGCAGAGCCGCGCGGGGCAGTACAGGAGCGCGCGGTTCTAGTAACTATCAATCTGTGCGAGCAAGTGAGTTAAGTCAGTCGACAAAATTTTTCAGTCGCGGTGAACAAATATTAGTGCTCGAGCAAATACATCGCTGGCCGGCTAAATAATGAGTATTATTTTAATTCAAAACAACAGTTAAGGAACGATAACAATATTGGTGTAAGTTGACTATAAAATCAGAAAGTTCGGAGTGTATTAAATGAAGACAGTGGTGAAACAACAATAGGAACACCGGATGGATGGGTAACTGTACTGAACAATTCCTTGATAAAAAATAAATAAATAATTTTACTTAAAGCATAAATCCCACTTACAAATTAATATTTCAAAATTAAAATACTTTATTAATGAGATCTCAGTAAGGGAATTAAAAGAGTATGTAAGAGAGAGAGAGGACGCAAAGTGTTGGTTGCATAAATAACGCTATTGTTAAGTCATTCTTGGTAGTAGTTTATACTGAGTGATTAAAGAGCCATGTATTCTTGTTTTGTATTGAAATTTTAGTGTGCCTATAAAGTGAAAGAAAATAATTCAGTTTAATAAACAAAAACTAATTTATCAGAATCCGAAAAACCATGTGTTAGCATAATTATTTCGCAACTCAACCCAAATAATCCCTCTGCAACTGTTTTCGTCTATACGACCCTGGACGTAGAACAAAGGTAAGAAAAACGAAGTCTTTATAAATTTAATAAAAATAATTATTTGCATAAAAATCGTAGAGTTTCAAGAGATTACGAAGAGAAATAAAGGAGCCAAAATGAATCCATAAACATTTGTTTGTCTGTATGTGTTAACTGACAGATACAGAAAAACAGATTTCTCCCACTGGAGGACTACAGAAAAATTAAAATACAATGTATGCACAAACCACTAATAAGTATATTAGACGAAAACTGGACTACAAATTATTTTAAAAAAAGAGCAGAAACGTTTGCACTTACTCAGAGTAATTATTTCAACCAAACAAATCTTAATTAAAACATGATGTACCATAACACAAAAGCAAAGAAATAGAAATAAATGTAGTCATTCCAATTAAAACTATCACAGAAATTAAAAATAACATCCATTCAAAAAATAAACTCCAGGATATGATCTCATAACAGAAGTTCTTAAAACATCACCAAGAAAAGCAATTGTAAAAACCATCCATTTAATAGATGCGGTGTCCCAATTAAAGGATGTGATAGACGTGTACAATATGGCTGCAGTTAAGGTTTCTAGGCGACATACAAGGTATCATATGATATAATACACGAGGTATCATATAGGTGGTGTAATATGGTATAGAATAGATGATGATCACATTCATGGAGATGACTATACTGACAGAAGAAATCAAGACGTTTTCAGCAAAGCATAAAGAGATCATGCTCCAATGAACACTCAGTTACTGCAGCTACTAGACACACAAGCTTAAAAAAAAAAACACAAGAAATTAGCATTTCATTGCATAACCTAAGATAAACTGTAGTTTGTACCTAGTTTAAGTCTTATTTATAAGTTGTACATATTCGATATAATAACTGGTAGCAATATTTAGAATCTAGGCGTTCTGTGTTTCATACGTTCATACTTGAGTTTGGCCCAAATGCCATGGCATATATTAAAGATTCTGGAATCAACGCATGACCTCTTCTTGGCTAAATTGTACTGATTCTCAATTACTTTTCGAGCTTGCTTAAAGTATCCTCTTTGTACTAAGCTCAATCCATAATATAAAATACATCTTGTAACTGTATCTTCATCACCAAGTTCCATAGCAATACGAAACTGTTGGACAGATATGCGACCAGCTACTTTGGCCTAAAAAAATAAATAAATAAAATATTTAAAGTATAATAACTAAAATATAATTTTCATACACTTTATTCTCATTAATTAAGTCTACATGATACTGACACATGTCAACATATCAGTCTTATAATCTTAGCTTAAAGCCAAGTTTTACGTATGTGTGTTCATTCACAATGTATGCACACAAGTATGGTATCCTAAATGTGTACTAATATTTTTGTATTGCCACAATATATGTATGTTCTGGATAAAAAGTTGTATACAGTGTATTTACTCATTATGACTTACTACAACTACTGTATATCCAAAAATAATTATTTTTAAATACTCGTATATTAATTTGTAATTAAATTCAAATTACTATGTCTGAAAATTCCGTACAGAATTTCATAAAGTAAGTGGTACTTTCCAATTTAAATTAAATTCTATAACTAAAATTCTTAAATAATAAAACACTTACGCCTTCATGTATTAATGAATGTCTTGATTACCACTGAACAATATAAATTTCCCATGAATCATATAAAATATCCCTTCACACTATCCTTCATACAGTTGATGCATAAAAACACATAGGAAATTGTAAAAATAATTTTCCGTGTGTGATTTTCCAAGCAATTGAGAAAACAAAATCTTTTATCTGTATTTAATATAAAAAAGTCTATATAAAATATGCTATTTTTACAAAATGAAATATACTATGTGTTGTGTAAAGAAAGACACCTTGCAACTGATATTAATACTTTAACAAAAAGAATATATGAAAATAGTTTTCCATATTAATAAGGATACAAAGCCAAAGGATGATAAACCAAACTTTCTTTTCATAAAAACCTATCTTTTGGATATCTAAATTACATGAAGAAATTGTCTATGAAAATTTAACAGTCCACATTCAAATAAAGGTAATTATATAATGCTTACAAGAATTACTCTTTTACAATATAAAAAGCCAACTCTTACATTTGAAAAAAATTAAATAAACTGTGATGAGAAGGGTGGAGCTGAGAACGTCATATCAGACATATAAAACAGTCAATCACTTGTATGATTGGTTACACCATGGTGTTAGTCATTTTATGTATTTTACAAGGTGAATACAAATTTATAAAATATGTAGATTTTAATACACTCCAAATAAAAAATAAAATACAAATACATGCTAACTATAACTGGACTGGTTCTTACTGAAATGTACAACTAATTGGTTTACTCTTAAATAACAGATTACAAATGAGGGGTTTTAACATTAAAAAGGGGATCTAATAAAAATACGAATTAGGTACATTTAAAACGATCTATTAGTACAAAAGAACATGAAACATGTTCATGAACATGAACTATTTTGATTAAATAATATCGCAATGAAATTACCTTATAACTCATTTAAATGTGATTTTTCTAAATAAAAAGATCTAACTGGCCGGAAAACCAATCGCACATGATTAAGAAAAATGACAGGTGGGTAATGGTGCTGAACACCATGTCTGTTTAACTTTCTTTCATAGTTTGGCCACATAATTCATAAACAGTATAATGGATACATCATTTTATTAATCTGCATAGTATACATTTAATATCATATAATTATTAATATAATACATATCAACAAACTTACAAATTCTTTTCTAATTTTACAGTTGTGCATGTGTGTTTTACTGGTCAATATTTAAGATACAAAAACAGATCTGGGTTACACATCAAAAATTACTTCTGGTAGTGGGTCTGGATAATATTTATTTTTCAAGAATGCAGTTTTGTCATTTTTGTTGTACTTAATATGAGTAGAAGAAATAGTCTTTTTCTGACAGTAAATAATAAATATTGATCAACTGCACATACAATTGCAGTTTCTGATACACAGTTGGGACAAAAAAGAAATATAACAACAATCTGAAACTGGTTTAACTACTGTGGATTTTTTATAGATCAACGTTTGAGTCTCCTAAAGCTACACGCAACAGTTGTAGAAAAAACATATTGTTCCTACTTATTACACACTGAAAATCGAGAAGAATGTATCCAGACTTATGAAAATGCACAGTGCTTTAATGAAAACAAAGAATGTACGAATATTATAATACAGTGGCACCTCAATACCACGAACCTCAATAACACGAATTCCTTGATAACACAAATTTTTTTCAACCCCCTTGAACACTCAATGTTACAACCTGTAATTTTTTAGTTAAAAACCTTGATAAGCCAAATTTTTGTTGATTTGAGATCAAAATACTGTACTAATTAACCTTTATAACATGAATGTTTACTCAACAGAACCTCTATAGCACGAATTTGACCTCTACAAGATGAATTACCCATGGCAGTGAGCTCAGTCAGCCGATTTTTATGAAGGTTCGTGTTATGATCTTGATCACACGAACTTTTATTATCTTAATCTCGCTTTGACTAATTCCTTGATAACACAATTTTCTTATAATCTCCTTGAGATTTGCATTATCAAGGTTCCACTGAATATCTAATATATAATATATTAGAAAGGACTGTGTAGGCCAAAGCACAATGGACAAAAATTATGACAGTGAAGTTGAACCAAAAGTTCAATGCACGATGAGAAAAAATTTCTACCCTGGTTACAGTGGTTTTTTATACAAGACGGTAGTGAAAGTAGGTCTATAAAAGAATTGAAACTTTGTTCCAACAAAATCTGGATGATTTGTTTTAAATTAATCAGATGCGTACAGTTTTTGAAATTTATCATTTTACCTCATTTCTTTAACTAAGCCTATTCATATATTTTATTATCCTACAATTACAGTCACCACTTCTGCCATTTTATACCTCGTTAATAATAAATAACGCTTAATATTAATGTACATAAATAATACTCAATATTAAACATCAATAATAGTACACATACAATGTATACTGGATTAATATTGTAATTGTATGTATTAGTAAATAAATGCATAGTTACTGTGTATCATGTACACATGTAATAACCTATTACCAGTACATATTTATATAAAATTTTGTCGGTTTGGTATTCACTGTGGTAAGCGTGGTTTTTGTTGTTATTAAGTGTGTATTTGCTTAATACGACCAGATATACCTGTTAACATGTATATAAAATCATTTTGTGTTTACTAAATACATCTACAGACAAATATTCATGTGAAAAGTACTATATAAAACAACCAGGGGTGGGACAATTTGGAGATGGAGGGATTTTGAAAGAGAAACAAATAACTGAGGAAAAGAGCTTACCGAGGAAATTAATATTCAACATGTTTGTCCCAGGCATTTTAAAAAGAAAATTAAAAATATTTTATTACAAAACTGGAAACCATTGTATCGCTCACCCTAAAAACAAGTTTAAAGTAGTCATTTTATTTTGCCTTTCAGTTCTTTATATCATAATCAATTCTGTTCAAGAAGGTTTAATCAATTGGATCAAATACATTAGTGTTTGTATTTTTGCACTCCCACAATTTAAAGACTCAAAAAATAATGACATCGAGTTCAAATTTAGGAAAAGTTTTACAACTTCTTCAATGAAAGTTATTGTTACGATGGTCTAACTGATCATCGTAGGTACAGTGGAAAACAAAATACAAGACACCAAGTAAGTCACTAATCACCAGCTTTAATTTTCACAGTTAAAACACTTTGTAATTAACTCGTACAATATTTCCCAGTTAGATTTGTCCACACGCAATAACAATGTCTAGTAATAGAGTTTCACACAATTATTAACACAACACTACTACACTTCAACAAGACTCAATTCGCACTAGCGAAAATCGCTCACGAACTGAACTGACAATCCGGCTGCTATGGCTTTAAATAGGCCCCGCAGAGGTGCAGTACAGCTTTGCCTCCTTACTGCACACCAGCGGCTTAATGCTTATCTCAAGTGTTCCTGGAACTCACTAGAACCACCTACGTGAATGATGCAACACAAGCCACACTGGACACGGGGAGTGGATAATGTTCTGGATTGTTCGGTGCCCTTCTCGTAACAATATTGATGCTGTAGAACTGTGCTCTAACATGATAAGTCATCATACTCCTGAACCTGTATCCTCATGATGTTCTGAACTTTAGTCGCCAACATAATCTTAAAAGTTTCTTTCAAATTTTTTCAGCACTCTTTTATTTCTTTAACACTTTCAACATGTGATAAAACACTCAGGAAGATTTTTTTAAATTTATAATCTTACATTTGCAACTCACTGAATCAAGGAAGGTTTGCTTCACTTGTAACTGACCACAATATCAAGTGAATTTGAGTTATCCAAAGAAATTGACTAAAGGAACTGATTGCACATTTTGCAAAGCTGAAAGCACGAAAAACTCTTTACAAATAACCTGTTAAATATTCTTAATATTTAACTTACTACGTTCCACTTCTAATTTAAATTGTGCCCATTAATTAAATTCTGTTTTTCATTTGTACGACTTTTATTTTAAAAGTGTGCATTAAATATTGAATAATTAAAGATTAAATAATTGAATTATTCAATTCAATGTTAATCATTCTGAAATATTATAGTAATAAATGCATTTCATACACTATCATAGTTTTCTACTTAACATAAAGATAGTTTACGATTTTCTTTTGCAGATCTTATTGTAGTTTGTAATATTCGTTCATCTAGTTTAACAACTGAAAATTTTGCTACATACTTTTCTCTGAAGAACATGGGCTTCAGTTATCATATACCAAATCCCTAAACAAAGTAAGCATTTAATAAAGTTAAACACATCTAATACTAAAGATCTCCCAATTATGGTGTAATTTTTGCCACTATTTTTAGTTGATAGGAGGAGAAGCACTTTAATTCGTTGTCACATGGTTTGCCGACACTAGTCGTCATATTTGTCAGTTTCAGCTCAATTCGTGTTGGAGGTAGTTCATGCATTGTGAGCACTGTGTATGATACTGTGACAATTTCTTGTCACGTTCAGATCACGATTCCCACCATTCCCTTGCTTCACCACTGTACAATGTGTTGAGTGTTTGTGTGCGTGTTAGTTTAGTGGTAATAGTGTATGATATTAATTCTTATAATGGCTGCTTTCACAGTGTACAAAACGATATGAGTGATGATGAAGATCTGTACTTTGACAGTGAGTCGAGTGATAACATTGATGTGGAAAGTTCTGACAGTGACTTTGATGACGTCAACCCTATGTGGTCTAATGATACACTGGGTCTTAGAATTCTTTTTACAAAGATGAATGGATTATTAGTGAATACTCCATGAAATAACAAACCTACTGACTGGTTTTTGTTAGTCCTTGATGGTTTCCTAGAGTGAATAGGCCTTGAGGCAAATAAGTATGTGTTGGAGGTGTATTATGGATCTACTGCAAGTAAAAATTCTGTATTATGGGTTGGAAGGTCATAACTATGCCAGAACTAAAAACTTTTTTCGAGTCACTTTTACATACAGCCACTATTCGACTCAACACACTTCAAAGTGATTGGAGAACTAGCATTATGTTCAATCTACAGTATTTCGAGAACAAATACACTGAGATTGATTTTTGATCATTCTAAGGTGTTAGCGTAAGTGAATTATCTTATTTATGGTTACTGTTATACTACAATAAGTAAATATTGATAACGTTTGATTGTAATTGTATTCACATATATAATAGGAATAGCCTATACTAAATTGCATAAGTTATCATGTAAGACTGATTTATGACAATTTGGGGGGGGGGGGTAATGTGTTGTTAAAATCATGGACATTCGAATAGAAATTGGTTCTAATTAAGATGGTTCAGACGATGAGTTTGGGTTATTATAACAGAAATGTATCAAATTGTTTACGTTTGTACTGTTTCTATTAAAACTGTATGACTTTTATTAACACTGTATTGTTTTAATAATGTTATATTGTTCTATAATGAACAACAAAGCAACATCTGGACAGAATGGAAGATAGACAGCTACCTAAAGTAGCATATAGGTATAGATCCTTTAGAAGATGGAATGTAAGCAGACCAAGAGCAAGATGGCAGGATGTACTGTGAAGTTAGAAAACGCAATGTGCCTAATCCGTGAAGTGAAGAAGAAGAAGAAGACTATACTCCCAAAAGAGCCACATTGACTCACAATGAAATTCATCATTTATAATGGGAAAGGTGGTGCTTTGTTTGGCAAAGGCCATGCAGCTAAAGTTGTTTTGAAGCTCATGGACAGAAATGCTTGAAAATGGTCATTCACTCTTTATGGACAATTTCTAAACAGTGTTTCTATTGCATCAAGGCTTCTGGCAAGGCACTGAAGTAACAAATTCAGCCCTCAGGAAGGGTTACATCATTACGTGTTACGCAGAAGGGGTCATGGTGGGCAAATGGAAAGATAAACGAGTAGTGTTATACATCTCTAATGAATTTGAGTATAAAATGTGCATTGTACTGAACAATAGGAAGCAAGAGCATAAAAAACCCCTTCCAATAGTACAGTACAACACTCACATGAAGGGGATGAATAGATCTGATCAAATGCTATCCTACTATACTTATAAACGAAAGACACTTAGATAGTACCAAAAAATCTTTATTCATGCTCTGCAGTTGATGTTAGTAAACCCTTGGTCACTTTATAACATGCACAACATCCATGATAAGCTGAATTTCTACGATTATCGCATGAGTGTGATTGAAAGTTTACTGCCCCCAAAGCAGTCTGCACCAGTACTGACACCTCCACACAACACTGTACACATCCTTATAAAAAATGAAGAGCATGACAAAAAAGGAGACATACAATGTAAGTACTGTAGGGTGTTACAAAGAGGAAAGGAAAAGGAACATGAAAATAACAACATTTACGTGCTCTCCATGCCCAAGCAAGCCAGGATTGTGTGCTGTGAATCACTTTGACAAGTACCACAAAACTAGTAAAATAAAAAGCTTTTAGGGTGGGAGGTGCGGTTGTATATATGTAAAAATTTGGATGTATGATATAAATTAGCCTTTTCAAATGTTTTAGTGATTTTTGGGTTCGTTTTTATTACCCAAACCCATGTGAAGGTTCTACCAAAACTAGAGCCCAATGGTCACCCCATGGACTGTGTTCAGCTGATCACATCATCCATCATCTAGAACATGATTTTGGACATCAAGGAACATTCTTCAATCATACTTTGGATGATACGACCAAATGCTAAATATATAATTAATTTTTATTTTTTAGCTTCTAAGGCGTTACTTTTTTCCCCCGTAGCAGCTAACGTTATAAAGAAAACGAATTTGTACATGCATTCTTCAGAATGTTCAAATTTACTATATTTGCACATCCTGAAATAAAAGTACAGACATTTGGTAACTTTATTAAAACAAATATATTATATGCTTACACAATGAATCTGATTGTCACCAAGCGCTGAGAATGCTCCTCCTAGTGTTGATAGCCATGCCATAGCGTGTTCCAACTCAATTCGTTTATGGAGTAAACAATCCAGTATCTTACTCCTACAGAGAGAAATTTTATTGCAAATCTTATTTACACGACATTTATTTTTTAATATGTAGTATATTACATAAAATTATAATCTGAAGTTAATTTAAATCATATTTTTGCAAATACTTTTCACACTTAAAAAGTATTTTATAAATCAGATGTGATGAAATTTTAAATTAAACTAATACGATAATCAATTTCCAATTCATTAGTAATTTCGGTTACCGTAATTTCTTGTTCTGTACCGGTACCACAGAACAAGTTTTAAAAACGTCCATTTGCACTTACCACTAACTTCAAATAAGTAACTGCGATTATCAATATCACATCCATTTTATTAATTTTACAGCATTCTGTATACTAATAGGTAAAACACGTCCACTAGGAAGCAACAATATAAAAAGTACTAAATATAATTAATTCACTACTGACTCAGAACACTAATTTGTGTTCCGAGTTGGTAGTGAATTAATTATATTTAGTTAAGTAAGGGACACGTCATGTACAACAAAATCCAAGAATAAAAAGTACTTTTTCACAATGTAAAATTTTTGTAACAATCAAAATTGTCTGAATCAATTTCTGAAAAACTTTAGACTTACTACACATTACCTTCAGGTGTATTGCACAGCCTTCCTGTTTCATTTAAAACAGTAATGCATTTATTGTTAATAGATAAGCTACACTTGACCTAGGAGCAGTGGTTGAATTCAGTCCGATTCAATGAAGAAACACCCTTAAGAGAAGTTGGGCATAACGTTTGTATTTGATAGGACTGTTGTGAACAGAAACCTGAATCATACTTAATTCTGCTATTTTCTGAAAGCATCATTATTGTTATACACACATAAAAATCAAAATTAAAAAGGGCATTTGACTTACCCAGTGTAGTCAAGTAAATGACTTTTCGGTTGTTCCTGTTCTATGTATATTTGTGTTAGGCCGGATGTTACTGGTTTCTCAGAGAAAACTTCACAGTGAAATTTCAGTACATGGCTTCTATAAACATTAGACATTTTCAACTCCTGACAAAATCTTGATATACAATAACCATCTAAATGAATGGATCGTCTAACTTTCATATATGGTTTTTTCATTCTAAACGTTGTGTAGTGAACCTTGACTAAATCCTCTTTACCTTTGTTGATGGCTGCAAGGTGCCTGTCATCATGCTCACTTGACTGCGAAATATTTGAATTTTCAAAATATAATTCAGAATTTTGAACGCCACCCTCATTAAAAACAACTTCGTTTATATTTCCCACAGAATGTTCATTTTCGTAACGATATATCTGAAAACTGTCGCAAACGAGTTGCCCATGACGAATTTTAAATTGTACTGCCAACATAGTTCAGTGTACCGTACCTTTTCTAAGTCTTAATATAGGAATATATATTGCGCAGTACTAACGCTGACTATAAGCGTTTAGCACCAGAATTAACTTCGTGGCCACTCGCCACTAATCACAAATTAACAGTTACTCAGGATTGGTTTCGATTAAATTTAAAAACTTACAAAAGAGATTAACCTATACAACGAAGAGCCTTCAACCGCCACAATAGTAAATCAATTCAAATCATCGTATGACTATTGTACTTCGGCTTTACAACAAAGCCAGTAAATATTTTTTAATAATTGGATTCTAGAAGATATATTTTTCTGTGACTTCATAACTGATGTCAGAAAGTCATTAATTACAGTTTCAAAATTAAACATATGGGTCTTTCACTGTTTCCTGCGGCCAAAGACAACTTCCGTCTCCACGTTTGTATTTTCTTTCCGTGTTCGATGTGTACTAGAACTGTTTTCTTCACAAGTAACTAATGCCAGTTTATGGAGGTTATGTAGACAATGTAACTTAAATAAAATTTACTTTGTTAGTGTACAATAAAAGGGTGTATTTACTGGAAGTACAGAAATAATTTTCCATTTATCGCACATAATTACGGTACACAGACGATTTTTGGAGGTTGTGTCTACGTTTAACAATGCAACTTAACCTTTTAGATTTTTAAAATTAATTAGATTTAACAAAAATTTCCTTTGTTAGTGTACATTCAAAGGCTGTATTTATTGTATGGATAAAAGGCTGTATATACATTAAAGGCTGTATTTATTCGAATTAAAACCTATCGGTACTTCCAATTTAGAACGTATAACCTAGTAGGCTACGTTATTCGTACATACAGTATTTTATTGGAGTTTATTGGTACATATTTTATTAAAAGGGTGTATTTATTGGAAGTACAGAAATTAGTTTCCATTTATCGCACATAATTACGGTACAGAGACGATTTTGGGAGGTTGTGTCTACGTTTAATTATCTAACTTAACCTTTTAGATTTTTAAAATTAATTAGACTTGTAGGGGTGTGTGCATGGCAGAACTACTTGTGCACCCACTTTATAATCATATTTTTGGTAACACTGAGAACTTTAAGCCTTCTTTTATGCTTAAACAAATTATATATACACTTAATTATAGAAAAGCAAAAAGCAAATATGTAATTCAAAAGACTAATTTGCTCTAATAAACACATGCTGAAGTTAAAAACAAAAGAGTTTTTACTTGCCTAACTAATCATTAGTTACTAATGTGACAGTTGGAGCTGCTTTTTCTGCAAAAGCTGGGGTATGTTGGATTCAAGAGTGGTTAAATTAAGTCATAAATCTGAGTGTGCGTCAAGTCTATTTGTGTGCTTGCTTTTCACTTGAGATGAAAATCCCATTTCACTCAAGAATGAGGTGGTGAAAGGGATGAGCAACTCCGAAAGTTCAGGATATTCATCTCTTAAAGATATCCAGAACTTTGTTAAGTCAGAATCTAAAAGTTTATGGATTTTGTTGTCCATGACATGTCTCATGTTATCACTAACTATACAAAATAATTTACTAAAAATTTAGTTTTAATCCCAGCATCACAGATGATATCACACAATTGCTCATTTAGTTTTACTGACAACATGTTAGAACTTTCAAAATACAAGAATGGGTCTTGAATCCAATTGAATTCACTGTATCCCTCTGGGAAGCAACTTTCAATCTGGTTATAGAGAGTTAAACATCAGAGCTGGTAAAAAACAATGGTAGAGCATGAATAACAAAAATGTACAGTTTAGACTATGTACAAAACAGGTTGAATTTAAATTGTTAAAATGATATATCTTAGTTATTTACATGTAGTAGCTTTTTAAGACACAGTAAATAAATTTCCGAACCTGACTTTGCAACCCACCAAATGCCCTCTCGGGACCCTGCAGTGGCTCATGCCCAATAGGTTAAGAAATGCTAAACTAAAGGCATGTTTGTGGAGTGAAACATAAAAGATAACCCAGACTTCTAAAATGCTCTTAGTGAAATGGGATTTTCAGGAGTAACAACACACTATTTGGTTAACAAGCACATTTTACTAATATTCTAATACCAAGTCAATTAGATAGCTTAAATGTGTAGTACTCTATGTGATGCTGATCACATACTGTTAATCAGCAGCACTGCAGAATATTCTAGAGCCACACTCTTGGCATTCATCTGGAACTTTATCACATTAGCCTGATAATTAGGATGTTGCCACCAGCTGAGTTTTAGAAAGTTGGTGTAGTAGGTTGTGCATTCATATAGGATGATATTAGACAGCAGTTTTTAATAAAAGTGACAAATGATCAATTGTTTACTTGTGTTGTAAACTACTGTGATTTTTTTTATTACTGTTTGTAGGCTATACAGTGTGTCCTGGATAATTATATAAAGAGAACTGTTGTAATATAAGTGTGTTTGTTTTAGCAATTGACTGTATCTGGTATTCAGTAATTCATTCCACTGTTTTAAGTTCATAATTCTTGTCACTGGTTGTAAGAATATTATTCTCATTAATTTTCCAATTCTATGAAGTCTTCAGTAGTTTTACCACGATGAGACTCAACTTTATCACTGAAGATGCCACATCACTGAATGAGCAAAACTTTTCTTTAATAATCTCAACAAAGCATGGTTATCAGCTGAAAAAAAGTTTTAGTATTAAAAGTTTTGATCACGCAAATCTATAAGGGATACTAAAAAGAAATAACATAATAATTGTATTGGACATAAAGTTATGTCCACAAAACAGATTTTGTTTGAAATAAATAAAAAAATTTGACACAAATATTAATTTTATGAATACTTGTTTGGCACATATTACAGAAGGTTACACCATTAAATGAGTTTGCCTAAGTATAAAATTCTTGTCAGATGAAAAACGTGTACAGTCAGAATACTATTTGTTATGTACAATACAAATGATTCACTATGGGTAGCAGTGACACATAAACACTAGACATTGACACTGAATTGTACTTGTTTTGAATGATTCATTGTGTCCTACCTGACCAGAGTACAGGTATTAACCAAGAGATGTTTAGTATACTGCTGTGTAACTGCTACAATGATGAATTATAAGTAGTACTTTTTGTTTTGGTCATCAACCTTGAAAAGGATAATAGAAACTTTGTATACCATGCTTCCAGCAGTTTTACATGATACATTCCTAGCACAAATAAGAAAAGTTTAAATCTGCTGATGATCTAAAGGAGTGATAGTTATTTGCAGACTGACAGGGTTATAAAATAATTCTGAAAGAATTGTTGCTTTTACAATACCATCCTTTATCAAGTGGCTACTCAAATCTGCCAGCTTTTCACAGAAACTGAAGTTTGATTATTAGATCCATCATGATGACCTACTGATGCTCCAAACATTTCAAGGTTTCTCCTAGCCTTAAAAAACTGGACTGGCCTCATTGAACGTGTATTAAACAATAATACTATTTGATGCAAATAATAAAAATATCCGTGTGTAGAATTATAAAGGTTGTATTTATTCGAAGCACCGGAATTTACTTCCAATTTATAACCTAGTACAATCTAACGTATAACCAAACAAGTACATTAAAATCTGGGTACCCTAAAATCTTTTTTCAATTTCAAGAGGAGTGTCAGTTTTTTAGTTTCAAAGGATAAAGAAAACACTTGTTTACAATTACTTCTAAGATGTCAAGGGTAATTGTAAATTGGGGTACCCGTAAATTGAATTTTAGAGCTGTATTTATTATTTATATTTAAACAATTTTTTGTACGCAACATAATAACAAAAGGTTGAAATATTTGCAGTTATTTCAATTTTAAAATGTATACACAATTTTTAATCAATCAAAATGTTTCAATCCATTTTCCGTTTACAATTACCCCACCTAACCGCAAATGTATGGTGTGTCGCTATCTTCAGTTAGCACTTTTAATTTTAATTGCTATGAAAATAAATTGAAATAACATGTATGAAAAAGAAACGTTTATTTTAGTAGACTTTAAAAGACTTAATACAGGGAGTCTTTAAATTTGTTTTAAAGTTTTTTCCTAAAGCTCTTTAATTTTGCTTAGAATAGCCAAAGACACCACGTGGTCTTTTATTTTACATTACACTTTACAGCACGCGGTAAAATTGTGTTGTTACGATGGCTGACGCGCGAATAGGTATGACGCTTGTTCGCTTGTTTCATTACATTTTTAATCAGTGTTGTGTTGTGAGTTTGACATTCATTTAATTAAAAAATGATTAGCTACGATGAACTGTTGAGTGTTATTGGTACAGAAGAGGATGCAATTTCTTTTCTTCAAGAAAAAGGTTTGATTCACAATCCTCGTCGATGTGAACAAGGACACGACATGGTATTAGCTCTTGGGCAGCAACAGCGTTGGTGCTGTAATAAGAGGACTTGCCGTGAGTATAAAGTAGTTCGCAAGGGCACATTTTTAGAGGGGTCCAAATTACCGCTGAGAACAATAATAAAATTTATTTATTTGTGGTGTGAAGGCCAAAGTAGTGTGAAAAACAGTAAAAAACAACTGGAAATCGGCGTCAACACACACACAGACTGAACGGCTTACTTAAGATATATCTGTACCGTAGACGTCATGAGAAACCCAAAGAAAATTGGAGGGCCGAATTTAACAGTTGAAATTGACGAAAGTGTGTTTGCCAAGAGGAAAAATAATGTTGGCCGAGTGTATCCACAACAGTGGGTGTTCGGTGGATACTGCCGAGAAACAAAGGAATGCTTTCTGTGTAGTGTGGAAGATAGATCAGCCGCTACCCTCCTACCTCTCATAGTTGCAAATATTGAACCAGGGTCTACTATAATGTCAGATGAGTGGCGTTCGTACCATCAAATTGTTAATTTGCCACAACAGTACAGTCATTTGACTGTAAACCATAGTTATAACTTTGTGGATCCTGAAACTGGAGCTCATACTCAAGGCGTAGAAAGCATGTGGCGGTCCTGTAAACGCTGAAACATGATTGAATGTGGTACGAGAAGGGAACGCTTAGATTCCTATTTAAGTGAGTTCATGTGGCGAACAAGAAATAGAAATGAGGATTTGTTCCAGAAAATGCTGGAAACCATCAACAAATATGAGCCCCCTTCTTACTAAAAACAAATATGATTTTGGTAAGTATTATAAATTTTGGTAAGTATGTTCTATTTAGAATACGTTTTCATAATGATATTGACTTTGAAATCACTTGCTTAGTTTAATTATTCATTGCTCAAGCTTAATCCAATACCATTTTCAAGGATTTTAAGTATTCTGTAAAAGTATTTTGTTTCCTTATTGAACACAGTACATGACACATTAAAAGTATTCAGTACTTAAAAGTAGGTTAGGTTACATTATTTAATCTAAACAACTTCACAGCAGCTGTAACAAAGTTAATTATAAAATAATAATCATTTTGTATATTTTCTTTTACAAGTGGATATTAAGCCAAAAAGCTGATATCATATAAAGTGTAATAATCATGTGCAGTGTATTATTATTTTTAATATCATAGGTTACAGATTAAACTAACCTTATACTCACGAGGTATAATTGTACTGATTGCACTTGTAAAAGAACGGTTGGCTGAAAATAAGACACAATTGTAACACATATCAGAACCTGTGTGTGTGTGTTTTGGTGGACGGGTCAATAATCTGTAAACCCTTTAATATTGGTCTCCTAGAATGTTGACTGATTAAACAAAATAATTGATTAATGTTCATATGTCAGTACTTTGTGTGTCCGGTGATGTAGGCCTAATTTATTTTTCTTTGCAGGCACAAGAAAAGGGTAGAAACATTTAGGCCTACATCATCATTACGCAGGCTGAGGAACTGAAACTTCTAGCACTATATTCAGGTTTGTAATTTACACAGTGAAACCAGTCGAAACAAAATATTAAAATCCTTTGAAAATATTAAAAGCGGGCACATTACATCATACATACACAGTATCATCATTGTATGGTGTTCTGTTGTGTGACAGGTCCCAGATATTACCAATCGTCTCCATTCATATGTATTTGCCTTGAACTTTTGAGCTTTCATCTCTACATAAGATACTCCACTTTGCATTTCGTACACAAGCTCATCTTCTCTCCTTTCATGGTTCTTTCAAAAACTGGTGTTAATTGTTCATTTTCTCTCAGGATTAAATATACTTATACTTTAATATTCAATACTTAAAAGTTGGTTAGGTTACATTATTTAATCTAAACAACTTCACAGCAGCTGTAACAAAGTTATTTATAAAATAATTATCTGCTGTATTTTTTCCTTTACAAGTGGATATTAAGCAAAAAACCGATATCATATTCTTATACCATAAGAAGTAATATAATCACGTTATGTTCATGATGAGTTCTATTTCTTGTGTATAGTGTGTTTCAGTGTTTGCATTAAACAAAACATTTAAATCAGTGTTGAACACTTGCCAAGTAGTGTGCCTGATATTTTCCAACAAATTCGTATACTGTATGAGAGTAGACTATTGATGTATACTACTTTACATGTCAGAAGTATAACGATATTTACAAATTACTTTATTCTATATTCTTATGTTATTTCTTGGATTTCGTTGTCCATGACATGTCCGTTACTTAACTAAATATCACTATTACATTAACGACTCGGAACACTATTTTTTTTATAAGTAAAAGCGTAAAGTTTTACCTTACAGCCTGAACCGGTTTTCTCCTTTAAAAGGCTTCTTCAGAGGCTGCCGCTGGTAGCGCTGCCCGTCTTGTTGTGGGTGACGGAATCGAATTTCGAAAGATCGATGCTGTGTGTGTGGGGTGAGATATGTTCGAATAATGCGTGTGATTTGAATTGTGTCTGTTCATTTAGGATGTCGTTTTTATTTGTTTTTGTGTGTTTGTATATTCCAATTGTTCTAGAGTGTCTAGTTTTCGGCCTTTTGTGTGTACGTGTAGAATGTTCATGTTATTGTCGATGTTTTTATATGTGTGGTTTGCTTCAATGAGGTGGTTTGCAAAGGTGGATTCTGTAGTGGAGTGGAGTGCCTTTGTGTGTTCAATGTATCTCTGTTTGAAACAACGTCCTGTCTGGCCTATGTAGAATTTATTGCAATTTGAGCAATTTAGCTTGTAAACACCGGGTAGATCGAATTTGTTTTGTGCTTTGTGTGTGTTTTTTGATAGTGTGTGTTCTGTTTTGTTAGTAGTTTTGTAAGCGATTCTGTATCCTGCTTTTTTAAATTTGTGGGCTATTTTTTCAATTTGTTTGTTGATGTATGTTAGTGTTATGAATTTGTTGTTTTCTGTCTTTGTCTGTTGTTTGTTTTGTGTTTTGTGTAGGAGTTTACTGACTATTGTTCTGTCATATCCATTAGATTCTGCTAGATATTTTATCGTGTTTAGTTCGTCTTTGTAGTCTTTTTCATCTAAGGGGATGTTGTTAAGTCTATGTATCATGGTTCTGAAGGCAGCTAGTTTGTAACATTCTGTAACAATGACATTCAGTATTTACTCCCACTGAAGAAGAGGCACATCACCTTGAAACGTATGGGAAAATGATAACCAAAGTAAGTTCATATGTGAAAGTTTATATATATATAATAATAAGAGTAAAGTACTTAATTTAGATATAAAGTATCCTGATAAGAAGATCTTAATAATCCACTGTAGAAACGTAGATGAAATATCTATAAATGAAGAGGCTAGTTGAACGGGGTGGGGGTAATTTTCTATAAATGAAAATTATAGTTGAAGGGGGAGGGGATAATTTTATATGTGTACTACGTTATCGGCAACATAGTAGTAGTTTGTTGTTAAAATTCCTTCCCGGGCTGTTTGGCCTTAGTCCAATGTTTTCAGCAAAACCGGACGTTTCCGCAGTGCCGTCGACTGCTATCATCAGTGAAAATCGAGTGCGATAACGTGTGGTGGTATACGTTAGTGACTACAGTACTGTGGTTAAGGCTGAAGCAATAAGTGGAAAGAAGTAGTTTCTATGGAAACATTTCATTTTGCATTTTAAATATAAATCTTAGAACATGGAAGTCACGTATGGTTCTCCATACCGATATTTGGTTAAGTGACCAAAATACCAGGTAAAGTGGTAAGTAAACAGCCATTCCAATCTCCTCAGCCTACACATAGATATATATTATTGCGTGTCTTCTTTATTTACAGTGTGGAACAGTAGATCCTGTTACAGTATACTGGATTTAGTACTGGGTTGAGGCACAGATACTTCTTAAATAATACGTCTACTCTACATGAGTGTTGTGGTTGGTTAGGTAATGATAGTACATTATTGTGTGTAATGATAGTACATTGGGTTAGACGTTTCTTTACAAACCCAATTGACTCTGTAGTGCTCAATTCTAAGTCTTTTGACCTCACTGTAACTGTTTATTCTCCGTTTCTTCCAGCAATTGTTCTTGTAACCTGTCTTGTATGTTACTGTACTAATTTTTAAAATAAACACATGTATCTTGTAGCATAAGCTATTAACCGTAGTGCATACTCCTTCTTTATCTAAAAAGTGGTAGATATGTAATACTAACCTATTAAAACTGTGTATTTAATAATACTAACTTATTAACCATAATGCATGTTCCTTCTTTATCTAGAAAATGTTAGACGTTGAATATTGTTTTTACAGAAACACCAGCTAGCCACAGGTAGTCGTGAGTGGTAAGGAGGTGACTCTATACGCTTCTCGATACATCACCTGGAAAGATATTCTGGACCTCTGTGGACCTCCACATGTACTCACTTAAATAGGAATCTAAGCGTTCCCTTCTCGTACCACATTCAATCATGTTTCAGCGTTTACAGGACCGCCACATGCTTTCTATGCCTTGTGTATGCGCTCCCGTTTCAGGATCCACAAAGTTATAACTATGGTTTACAGAGTCAAATGACTGTACTGTTGTGGCAAATTAACAATTTGACGGTACGAACGCCACTCATCTGACATTATAGTAGACCTTGGTTCAGTATTTGCCACTATGAGAGGTAGGAGGGTAGCTGCTGATCTATCTTCCACACTACACAAAAAGCATTCCTTCGTTTCTCGGCGTATCCATCGAATACCCATTGTTGTGGATACACCCGGCCAACATTATTTTTTCTCTTGGCAAACACACTCTCGTCAATTTCAACTGTTAAATTCAGTCCTCCAATTTTCCGTGGGTTTCTCATGACGTTACGGCACAGATATATGTTAAGTAAGCCGTCCACTCTGTGTGTGTGTTGACACTGATTTCCAGTTGATTTTTACTGTTTTTCACACTACTACGCCTTCACACCAGAAATAAATAAATTTTATTATTTTTCCCAGCGGTAATTTGGACCCCTGTAAAAATGTGCCCTTGCGAACTACCTTATACTCATGGCAAGTCGTCTTATTGCAACACCAATGCTGTTGCTGGCCAAGGGCTAATACCATGTCGTGTCCTTGTTCACATTGATGAGGATTGTGAACCAAACCTTTTTCTTGAAGAAAAGAAACTGCAGCATCCTCTTTTGTACCAATAACACTCAACCATCGTAGCTACTTACAACACAACACTAATTAAAAATGTATGAAACTGAACAAGCAAATGAAAATGTAACAACACCAATAAATTAGCAAATTCATAAGTGTGTTTTATTTTGGTTTCCACTGTACTATGTGACGATCGGTGAGACCGTCGTAACAATTTAACGAAACATCCCAATTAATTCAATATTATACGTTGAGGATTATAATTTTACATATACACTAATGTAAAATATAAAACATTATTGTTATCTGATTTCAAGCTTGCAGAGTCAATCCAAATAAATTATGTCTGAATGTAAGTACACACATAACAGGCAAAATACAAGTGTTCTGTCTTGTCTGCTGTCATAGAAAATATATTCTGTATTTCTTTATGGTTGCAACTTCATTCATGTGAGTGAAAATTAATTTATATAAATCTCAAATCATCACCGGAATCTACACTGTTGACTGTAAACAAATACAATAAATTCCTTTTGTGAGCACTTTGGGCCAATATGAATTTAATAGCACTAGCCAAATAATAACAATAACTGATAACAAGATTATGCAAGATTTGCCATTACTTTCCTATACCTGTGATTACAGGCATATTGATATACCTGTTACTATGTATAGAGGTGTTACTATACATATTGTATGTTAAAACTGTGAGGTGTATTTTATAATCTGGAACATTTTATACCAAATGATTTAATCACAAAAGATTATGTAAAACACAAAATTACAACAAACACACCAAAAGTATCTATAGAAATTAAAAAAAAAAAACAAAATTATATAAATGACAAATTATTCAATAAATGATTAAATATGTACCATAATTTATTAGATACTGCAATTATTTTTTATAGAAACAAACATCCACTAGCAGCTACAAAACCAATTTTCCCTATAATGTACTTAGCAAGATCCTGATCTTTTAGATACATTGTTGGATTGTTAATGCTAGCATTTTTTTATTCTTTTCCCTAAACATTTTGAAACCATAATTTCAAAGTGATACTACCTGAGATGCCTTTCCATTGTGTTTCCTTTTGCTCCAAAAAAAATATTTTGTTGTGTTGATGTCTTTATTCTTTAAAATTTTGTGTGAGGGAGATTGCAAAATTTTTAACTGAACTGTAGCATTTCATTGTCTCAGTTTTTTGTAATTTTTTGTGCTACTGTAAAGTGTTCACTTTTTATTTACACCTAAGTCATGCCGTTTTTATTTTACATTTTTACACTTTCTGTCAAGCTACTGTAAAGCTACATTAAAATATACAATTTTATTTTAAAAAAATTATCAAATCAAGCACTTGTCTGTAATAACTGAAATATATGAGAGTTTTATTTAAGGTTATTGCTGGCTCTCACATCCTACCTTCCAGTATTTGCGTATCATCCGTCAGAAATGTGAATAACTCAACAGGATACTAAGTCATTCTTACTACTGTTCAGATGCATTTAGCATGTACACCAGAGGTAGATTTATGCATAGGCAAAGTAGGCTACTGCCTACGGGCAGCAAATTTTGTAAAGGTCGTTATGTTGTTTTTATACCTAAGAGATGTTTCAAATGCCGCTCCATTTCATCTCAATATGATAAGAAGCTTTTAAAAATATATATTGTTTAGTAACAAGGCTTATTACATAAAGAGAATAGTTCATCATTTACTTCTGATCTGTATATGAAGTAGGCCCTACATCGTTTTTTCACAATTACATTTACATACATTATATATGTGATACTTCCATTATATTAATTATTTAACTATTAATTTGTTTACATTCAAATTTCGAACATCCTTTACCGACTCTGTAATTTGACATGAGTGAATGTCAATAGATGCCACTAGCTGCTAACAGACAGACTATGAGCATAGTATAATTTCATACCCAACTCTAGTGCCAGTTGAGCTTCAACCTGCCGAGGAGGGAAATAAGAGGTCTACACATAGTACGTGTCCGTTAAACACCTGTTGTATTTTACATAAATCGTTAAATATATATTCATCAAATAAATTGATAAGCAAAAAGTGATAAGTGAAAGGATGATTATGTCAAAAAATGTGTATATAATGTATTTTCATTTATTATGTTAGGGTAATATTAGTGGAATGATAATATTCTACCACTACTGTATTACAGTATACAAATGTAGTGATATATCTTGGCCCAATACTATGTAATAAATTTGGATAAAAGGCTCATTTCAAATAGAAAGGATAGCTGGTGTGATCAGTCATAACAAATTTGTATTAGTTTTTTGAGAATTTGTTCCTATCAAACTGCAATAAGCATATTTTCAAACCTTTATGGATGTGTGTCAAGGAATTTACAGATTGCACCAAAAGAAACAGTTAAAATATATCTTTTCAATTAAACAAAAATTGGTCTTGTAATATCAGTCAGTAATACAGCAGGAACTAATCAGTTAATTGCTATTACAAAATGCCTTATTCCTTTTTCATGACGATCAGATTTTGCTATACGCCTGCATAAATAAAAATTATTAAATTGCTTAACTCTCAACACAAAGTATTTAAACTATTTAACATGAAAAGTTCATCATGTCACATATTCTAGTAACAAGGTAAGTTTTTGGAATACTGTTTTAGCTGAATTTATACACTAGGAGGACACTCAGCATTTAGTTTGTGTGTGTAACTCTGGTTAATCAAAGAGAATTATTTGTGTAAATTCAAATTTAGTAATACAAATCTACTACCATAAAGGCCTGGAATGCTATGCGTTAAAGAATTTTAATTAACTTTATATGGGGAAATCTGGTTTACATAACATTATTTCTGAAAATAATAATCCTGAAATGTAATCAGTACTTATATCAAGTTAAGTGCAATAATTAAATAGATTCTTCAACTTGCACGTTGCAAAATTCAGGTGCTAATCCTTTACTTTATTTTTAATTCAACATCAATTTATGTTCAGCAACGTTAAAAAAAAAACATGTTATGGCCTCTGAGAAAGAACACAGTGAGTGGAAGCTGGCTTAAATGAAGGTAAACATTTTATCTAATAATTAGTGTCCCGAGTTAGAAAACATGTGCAATACATATTATAAAAAGAAGGATATTGTTTTTACTTCCATGTTCCATAAGGAAATGGATGGCGAAAAAAATCGTGTTCGAGATAAGGGCTGATTCTGATTGTACTACCCTCAATACATAAAGAAGTAATTTTTTGAAAGATGTCTGTGTATAGAATTTTGTCTATGGCGAACGATAATTGCCGCAAATTCAAATAATTTTTTGCATATTGTAGAGGACTCAAGGTCTGTTGATTTTGGTGAAGATGGGTTAAGGAGAAGGGGTAGTTTACCTGCAACGTTTTGTGTTTTAACAAGAGTAAAGTACTTAATTTTGATAAATAAAGTATCCTGAAAAGGTCATAATAATCCACTCTAGAAAGGTAGATGAAATATCGATAAATGAAAAGGGGTAGGGGGAAGTTGAAGGGGGAGGGGATAATTTTCTATAATTTAAAATGATAGGTGAAGGGGAGGGGATAATTTTTTATATGTGTACTACATTATCGGCAACGATGAAGTAGTTTGTTGATAAAATTCCTTTCCAGGCTGTTTGGCCGTGGTCCAATGTATTCTGCAAAACCAGACGTTTCGGAAGTGCCATCGACTGCCATCATCAGTGAAAATCAAGTGCGCTAATGTGAGGTGGTAGATGTTAGTGACCACAATTCTGTGGTTGAGGCTGAAGATAGAAGTAGTTTCTGTAGAAATATTTCATTTCTAAAACGATTTTAAATATAAATCTTAAAACATGGAAGTCATGTATGATTCTCCACACATTAGATTGTACTGGGTTCTAAATTGGAAGTAGAATTCTTGAAAAGAACGAATCCATAATATTTTTACCATGTGGGGCGCATTCCTTGAAACATGTGGGTGTTAATGCTGCAAAACTCAATGCAGATGTGATGACATTTTTCGGGCATGTTGCAAGTCTTTACTCATTTTTCTCTAGCAGCCCTAGAGAAAAATGTTGGGAAGTTTTGAAAAAGCACATTCCTTTATCACTGCAGAGCTTCCCTGAAACAAGATGAAGTGAGAGGATCCAAGCTGTCAAACCGATAGTTAAGCACTACCCAGGAGTACTTAAATTGTTGGATATACTTTAGAAGAGATGTCTTCTAGTCTAACTCCCTCTGCCTACAACATCATATTAGGGTTTAAGAAATATTTCAATTCCACAAAGAGGTTAATGTTGGCATCATTTTGGTTCAAAGTGCTTTCATATATTGACTAAAAAAATGTTGTTATTCAAAGCAAAGGAATCACACTCGTTGAAATAACTCTAGTGGAAGATTTGCTGACAGTATTGAAATTGTTGCGTGATAACCCAGACAGCATAATTGAAGAACCAAACTTAATTGCAAAAGAACTAATAAAAGTTCCTCCTGAATCTCCCAAAAGGTGGAAAAAAAGTACAGATCAATCCAATAGTGATTTTTCAGTAAACAAAGATCAAGAAAATAAATTTAAAACCTCAGTCATGTACCCAGTATTAGAGTTTGTAATGGGCAACATAAAAACACGATTCACTGCAATTAGTTCAATTCTTGACTTGTTTCCACCAGTATTGAACTTTACAGACATGGAAAATGATGAATTAGAATTGAAAGTAAAAGTTCTCATTAGCAAGTTTAAAAAGGAATTGGCAATGGATCTATTTGAAGAAATATTACACTTGAAGAACATTTATAAAACAGAGTTTGAATCAGAAAAGAATCCACTAAGCCTACTCCAAAAACCTTCAAACTGTATTTGTGAACTTCTGTCTTGCCTATAGGCTTTTCTGTACTATTCCAGTTACAGTTTCGTCTCCTCAAAAATCTTTGAGCAGTATAGCGAATTCACTGAAAACTTGGCAGAGAAGCACTACCTACCAAGAAAGGCTTAATAATTTGGCAATTTTAGCTATTACAAATGAATTGGCTAACAGTATTCCACTCTAACCCATTATTAATACTTAATCATTTGGGTGTTAACAGAAACTGCACATTGCTTTTTATTGCATTATGTTAAAAAAAGGATTTTAATGTACTTGTTTGGTTATAGGCCTACGTTAGATTGTACTGTGTTCTAAATTGGAAGTAGGTTTTAATTCCGGTACTTCGAATAAATACAGCCTTTTATCCATACAATAAATACAGGCTTTGAATGTACACTAAGTAAGGAAATGTTTGTTAAGTCTAATTAATTTTAAAAATCTAAAAGGTTAAGTTAGATAATTAAACGTTGACACACCCTCCCAAAATCGTCTCTGTACCGTAATTATGTGCGATAAATGGAAACTAATTTCTGTACTTCCAATAAATACACCCTTTTAATAAAATATTTGCCAGTAAACCCCAATAAAATATGCACCAATAACGAAGCCTACTATCTAAGTTAGATAATTAAACGTAGACACAACCTCCCAAAAACGTCTCTGTACCGTAATTATGTGCGATAAATGAAAACTAATTTCTGTACTTCCAATAAATACACCCTTTTAATAAAATATGTACCAATAAACTCCAATAAAATATGTACGAATAACGTAGCCTACTAGGTTATACGTTCTAAATTGGAAGTACGGATAGGTTTTAATTCGAATAAATACAGCCTTTAATGTATATACAGCCTTTTATCCATACAATAAATACAGCCTTTGAATGTACACTAACAAGGAAATTTTTGTTAAATCTAATTAATTTTAAAAATCTAAAAGGTTAAGTTACATTGTTAAACGTAGACACAACCTCCAAAAATCGTCTGTGTACCGTAATTATGTGCAATAAATGGAAACTAATTTCTGTACTTCCAATAAATACACCCTTTTAATAAAATATGTGCCAATACTCTGAATTCAAATTAAATAAAGAAAAAAGGAATTGTGTGTGTGTGTGTGTGTGTGTGTGTTTTCTGTGGTTGAGGCTGAAGATAGAAGTAGTTTCTGTAGAATATTTCATTTCTAAAACGATTTTAAATATAAATCTTAAAACATGGAAGTCATGTATAGTTCTCCACACGGATATTTTCATTATTTGCATCAAATAGTATTATTGTTTAATACACGTTCTATCCAGATCAAATTATGTGTATACAGTTCTGGAAAAATTAGAAATACAATTTTTTTTGTTTATTTTAAACTGTATTATGTTTGGAAGTATCCCAAAGTAAATTTAACATTAATCATGACAATCAATGAGGCCAGTCTAGTTTTTTAAGGCTAGGAGAATTCTTGAAATGTTTGGAGCATCAGTAGGTCATCATGATGGATCTAATAATCAAACTTCAGTTTCTGTGAAAAGCTGGCAGATTTGAGTAGCCACTTGATAAAGGATGGTATTGTAAAAGCAACAATTCTTTCAGAATTATTTTATAACCCTGTCAGTCTGCAAATAACTATCACTCCTTTAGATCATCAGCAGATTTAAACTTTTCTTATTTGTGCTAGGAATGTATCATGTAAAACTGCTGGAAGCATGGTATACAAAGTTTCTATTATCCTTTTCAAGGTTGATGACCAAAACAAAAAGTACTACTTATAATTCATCATTGTAGCAGTTACACAGCAGTATACTAAACATCTCTTGGTTAATACCTGTACTCTGGTCAGGTAGGACACAATGAATCATTCAAAACAAGTACAATTCAGTGTCAATGTCTAGTGTTTATGTGTCACTGCTACCCATAGTGAATCATTTGTATTGTACATAACAAATAGTATTCTGACTGTACACGTTTTTCATCTGACAAGAATTTTATACTTAGGCAAACTCATTTAATGGTGTAACCTTCTGTAATATGTGCCAAACAAGTATTCATAAAATTAATATTTGTGTCAAATTTTTTTATTTATTTCAAACAAAATCTGTTTTGTGGACATAACTTTATGTCCAATACAATTATTATGTTATTTCTTTTTAGTATCCCTTATAGATTTGCGTGATCAAAACTTTTAATACTAAAACTTTTTTTCAGCTGATAACCATGCTTTGTTGAGATTATTAAAGAAAAGTTTTGCTCATTCAGTGATGTGGCATCTTCAGTGATAAAGTTGAGTCTCATCGTGGTAAAACTACTGAAGACTTCATAGAATTGGAAAATTAATGAGAATAATATTCTTACAACCAGTGACAAGAATTATGAACTTAAAACAGTGGAATGAATTACTGAATACCAGATACAGTCAATTGCTAAAACAAACACACTTATATTACAACAGTTCTCTTTATATAATTATCCAGGACACACTGTATAGCCTACAAACAGTAATAAAAAAAATCACAGTAGTTTACAACACAAGTAAACAATTGATCATTTGTCACTTTTATTAAAAACTGCTGTCTAATATCATCCTATATGAATGCACAACCTACTACACCAACTTTCTAAAACTCAGCTGGTGGCAACATCCTAATTATCAGGCTAATGTGATAAAGTTCCAGATGAATGCCAAGAGTGTGGCTCTAGAATATTCTGCAGTGCTGCTGATTAACAGTATGTGATCAGCATCACATAGAGTACTACACATTTAAGCTATCTAATTGACTTGGTATTAGAATATTAGTAAAATGTGCTTGTTAACCAAATAGTGTGTTGTTACTCCTGAAAATCCCATTTCACTAAGAGCATTTTAGAAGTCTGGGTTATCTTTTATGTTTCACTCCACAAACATGCCTTTAGTTTAGCATTTCTTAACCTACTGGGCATGAGCCACTGCAGGGTCCCGAGAGGGCATTTGGTGGGTTGCAAAGTCAGGTTCGGAAATTTATTTACTGTGTCTTAAAAAGCTACTACATGTAAATAACTAAGATATATCATTTTAACAATTTAAATTCAACCTGTTTTGTACATAGTCTAAACTGTACATTTTTGTTATTCATGCTCTACCATTGTTTTTTACCAGCTCTGATGTTTAACTCTCTATAACCAGATTGAAAGTTGCTTCCCAGAGGGATACAGTGAATTCAATTGGATTCAAGACCCATTCTTGTATTTTGAAAGTTCTAACATGTTGTCAGTAAAACTAAATGAGCAATTGTGTGATATCATCTGTGATGCTGGGATTAAAACTAAATTTTTAGTAAATTATTTTGTATAGTTAGTGATAACATGAGACATGTCATGGACAACAAAATCCATAAACTTTTAGATTCTGACTTAACAAAGTTCTGGATATCTTTAAGAGATGAATATCCTGAACTTTCGGAGTTGCTCATCCCATTCACCACCTCATTCTTGAGTGAAATGGGATTTTCATCTCAAGTGAAAAGCAAGCACACAAATAGACTTGACGCACACTCAGATTTATGACTTAATTTAACCACTCTTGAATCCAACATACCCCAGCTTTTGCAGAAAAAGCAGCTCCAACTGTCACATTAGTAACTAATGATTAGTTAGGCAAGTAAAAACTCTTTTGTTTTTAACTTCAGCATGTGTTTATTAGAGCAAATTAGTCTTTTGAATTACATATTTGCTTTTTGCTTTTCTATAATTAAGTGTATATATAATTTGTTTAAGCATAAAAGAAGGCTTAAAGTTCTCAGTGTTACCAAAAATATGATTATAAAGTGGGTGCACAAGTAGTTCTGCCATGCACACACCCCTACAAGTCTAATTAATTTTAAAAATCTAAAAGGTTAAGTTAGATAATTAAACGTAGACACAACCTCCCAAAATCGTCTCTGTACCGTAATTATGTGCGATAAATGGAAACTAATTTCTGTACTTCCAATAAATACACCCTTTTAATAAAATATGTACCAATAAACTCCAATAAAATACTGTATGTACGAATAACGTAGCCTACTAGGTTATACGTTCTAAATTGGAAGTACCGATAGGTTTTAATTCGAATAAATACAGCCTTTAATGTATATACAGCCTTTTATCCATACAATAAATACAGCCTTTGAATGTACACTAACAAAGGAAATTTTTGTTAAATCTAATTAATTTTAAAAATCTAAAAGGTTAAGTTGCATTGTTAAACGTAGACACAACCTCCAAAAATCGTCTGTGTACCGTAATTATGTGCGATAAATGGAAAATAATTTCTGTACTTCCAATAAATACACCCTTTTAATAAAATATGTGCCAATAAACCCCAATAAAATATGCAAATAGGTTATAGGTCTACGTTCTAAATTGGAACTAGGTTTTAATTCCGGTACTTCGAATAAATACAGCCTTTAATGTTATGTACAGCAGCCTTGTATGCATACAATAATTTAATGTACACTAACAAAGGAAATTTTTGTTAAATCTAATTAATTTTAAAAATCTAAAAGGTTAAGTTGCATTGTTAAACGTAGACACAACCTCCAAAAATCGTCTGTGTACCGTAATTATGTGCGATAAATGGAAAATTATTTCTGTACTTCCAGTAAATTCACCCTTTTATTGTACACTAACAAAGTAAATTTTATTTAAGTTACATTGTCTACATAACCTCCATAAACTGGCATTAGTTACTTGTGAAGAAAACAGTTCTAGTACACATCGAACACGGAAAAAAAATACAAACGTGGAGACGGAAGTTGTATTTGGCCGCAGGAAACAGTGAAAAACCCAAACATATTATTAAGATGCTGGTAGTTTAATTTGGAAAATTAAAACATTAAACAAATCTTGTTGGATGGTGTACAAACCATCCAATATAAAAATGGTGCCACGTAAAAAAAGTGTACTCCTTAGTTTCATAAACACTAGAATTCATTAATATACTGTGAAATGGATATCTTATTTTATCATTCTAAGTGCGATGCACTACATAACATTCGGAGGCCTAGCGTACACATTAACAAGCTTTGCTATATTAGGCTCGTGTAAATGAAATACAGAATAATAAGTATAACACTACCGACTCGCAACACAAAATTTTTTATTGGTAAAAATGTAAAATTTTTATCTTATAGCCTGAACCAATTTTCGCTTATTATAAGCTTCGTCAGAGGCTGCCCCTGGTAGCGCTGTCCGTCTTGTTCTTGGTGACGGCGCCGTCTTTTGAAAGATCGATGTTGTGTGTGTGGGGTGTGATATGTTCGAATAATATGTCTGACTTGAATGGTGTCTGTTCGCTTGATGTGGTTTTTATGTGTTCATATATTTCTAGTTGTTCAAGAGTGTCTATTTTTCAGCCTTTTGTGTGTACGTGTAGAATATCCATGTTGATTGTAATGTTGAGTGCCCAAAAATTCTAGCGGTGCTCTTTTTATGCCCTGACAGGTTGGTGTGTGATGAGCCTGTCAGAGTGCTGCTGATCCCTGATTGGCTCATTCTGAGCTCGTCAGGTGTCATTTGCCGCCAGGTGTTCGCGGTGACCTCGGCTGATAGCAGGGAGCAGATGTTTGCCTTACTGCCGTCACACTAGATAGGCCATTTAATAAACATTAATACTTGTTAATGCAAGAAATTAAAAAACAATATCCTTCTTTTTATAGTATGTATTGTACTTTCCTAAAATGGGCCGCTAAGTATTAGATAAAATAATTACCTTCACCTAAGCCAGCTTTCACTCTCTGTGAGCTTTGTCAAAGTACATAACATGTTCTTTTTATCTTTGCCAAACATAAGTTAATGTTAAATTAAAAAATAAAATAACATAAAGGCTTAGTATCTGAATTTTGCAATGAGTAAGTTGAATCTATTTACTCTGTGTGCTTAACTCGATACTATTAAAGATTACATTTCAAGATTTTTATTATTTTCAAAAATAATCTGTGTAAACTAGTTTTCCCTGTATAAGGATAGTTTACATTTTTAATGCATAGCATTCCAGGCCTTTAGGGAATGATATTTGTGTTATTAAATTTGAATTTTATTATACACAAATAATTATCTTTGATTAACCAGAGGGTTAGATACACACAAACTAAATGTTCAGTGTCCTCCTAGTATATAAATTCAGCTAAAACATTGTTCCAAAAACTCTCCTTGCTAATAAAATATACAATATAATAAACGTTTGATGTTGAATAGTTTAAATACTTTGTGTTGAAAGTTAAACATTTTAATATCTTTTATAGTCAACATTTATTTATGCAGGCCTATAGCAAAAACTGATCATCACGAAAAAGAAATAAGGCATTCTGTAATAGCAATTAACTGACTAGTTCTTCCTTAAAAAGTTCCCATAAAAGAAACCATAATTACATTAGAACAATTACTAAAAATAAATAACACACCCGAAACACACATAAATGAGATCATCCATCTAACTAAAATTATCACAGATCAAAATTATTTCGCACACAATAGCATGTATTACACACAAACAGATGGACTACCCATGGGCTCCCCTATATCAGGTATACTAGCAGAAATATTCATACACACCATAGAACAGAAACACGTACTGAACAACAACAAATACACCGATAAAATAATATATTGGCACAGGTATGTTGACGACATTTTACTCCTTTACAACGGCAACAAAAGACAAATAGAAAATTTCCACAAATACATTAACACTACACACCATAAATTAAAATTCACACTTGAAATAGAATTAAATAACAGCATAAACTTTTTAGACCTTACAATCACCAAAACAAACAACACACACACATACAAAATATACAGAAAACCCACCACATCAGACATGGTCATACACAACACATCCAACCACCCAACTCAACACAAACATGCAGCTTTCAACTACATGCTCCATTGGCTCACGTCAATACCCCTAAACACACATGACTACCAAGATGAATTAAACACAATTAAATACATGGCAGTCAAAAACGGATACAACCCCAAATTAATAAATAAACTACACAAACGAATCCTCAACACAAAAAGTAAAACACATCTGACCAACAGCACACAACCCAGTAAATACATAACACTTACATACTACAATTCCAATACACATAAAATTGCAAACACATTTAGGAAACAAAATTATAAAGTAGCCTACAGAACCAACAACACCATTAGAAAACACATAAGCAATACTAACAAAGACATTGACACATACAGCAAAACAGGGGTTTATAAATTAAATTGTAATGATTGCCAACAATTCTACATCGGCCAGACGGGAAGATCTTTTTCTTCCAGGTTTTCTGAACATTTAAAAGCCCTCACCACAAACTACATACATTCCACATTTGCCACACATTTACATAACGAAAACCACAGTTACACAAACATAGAACACAACATGGAAATATTACACTACTTACCTAAAAGTAGAAAACTAAACACAGCTGAACAATTTGAAATATACAGATATCACACACTACAACCAAACAACATATTAAATGAACAAATACATTACAGATCACATACACTATTTGACACACTGATCCACACACATAATTCGAACCTCAACGCCAATCCCTTCCCACCATCAACCCCCACCACACACTCCATTTTTCCGTAACGGTTATTCTGTAATCGACAGTCAGTATTAAACCCACTGAAGAAGAGAAACAACATCTCGAAACGTTTGGGAAGTGACAACAGTAAGTTCATTAGTGAAAGTATTATATATATTATTAAATTAATAAAGTGAACGAAGAGGATGCAACAACAAGATAACTTAAAAACATGTTACTGACCCATATTACAAGAACAGTTTTTGTTTAATTGAAAACATATTTTCATAGTTTCTTTTGGTGCAACCTCCAAGTTCCATAACATTGATCCATGAAGGTTTGAAAATATGTTAAATGCGGATTGATAGGAATACATTCCCATTAACTAATACAAATTAGTTATTCTGATCATCTCAGCTTTTCTTTCTATTTGACACGAGCTTTCCATCTAAATTTATTGTCTAGTATCATGCCAAGATATTTTACTGTGTTTGTATGGGGTGTGCTTATATAGTGGAAGATTATTGTGGAATGATAATAATATTATCATTCCACTAATATTATCCTGATCTAACAAATAAAAATAATTATTAGTATTGTTGGTACTTTCACTGTGAACTTACTTGTTGTATTTACTCATACGTCGTTTCGGAGTGGTGTGCTCCTTCTTCAGTGAGTTTGGATACGGACTGTGCAAACTGTCGGTAGTTTATGTATAACGGTTTTTAGTTAACAGGTTGTGTGTGAAGGGGATTGGTGCTGGAGTTTGAATTGTTGTGGTGTTGTTTATTACTGTGTCAAATGGTGTTTGATTTGAATTGTAATTGGTCATTGAGTATGTTGTTGGGTTGTGTTTGTATATTTCAAATTGTTCTGTGGTGTTAAGTTTACGACTTTTGGGTAGGAAGTGTAAAATTTCAAGGTTGTTTTTTATATTGGTGTAACTGTGGTTTTCTGTCAGGATGTGTGTGGCAAATGTGGATTGTATGTTATTATTGGTGATTGCTTTGGTGTGTTCATAAAATCTGGATGAAAAAGATCTTCCTGTATGGCCTACGTAGAATTTTTCGCATTCGTTGCATTTTAATTTATAAACTCCTGTTTTGTTGTATATGTCTTACGTTTGAGGAAACCTTTCTCCGTCTGTTCAATATAGAAGCAATTGCATTCATTGCACATTAACTTATATATACCCGTTTTTTCTTCTGGAGGTGTGTGTATTTTCGGTCTGAGAATGCTTAGTAACTTATTATTAGTTCTGAATGAAATAGTAAAACTATTATTATTCAATACAGAGGACAAAATCTTAGGCATAAAGCTTGTAAAAAAAAAACAAAAAAAAACGCTTTTTTAAAGTGGATATAAAAATTTTGTGTGTGTTACTGTTAATTCGGGGTTTAAGCTTGCTTTTTTCAGTAGTTTGTCAATGGTCAAACTATTGTAACCATTGGCAACCACGATGTATTTTATGGTATTCAGCTCATCACGAAAGTCATTATCATCCAGGGGGATTGTCAATAATGTCTGAATAAAACTACTGTATGCAGCCATTTTTTGTGAATAAGGATGATGGGGATCCGCGTTTATTGTGGTGTCAGTGGTTGTTGGTTTCCTATAAATATTGAATTTTAGTTTGTTCATCAGTCGAGTGATGGTGAATATCTGATTATTTTATTTATTTAATATCTGAAGATGGAGCATAGTCTCCGAAATGCGTAATAGAAGGGATTTACAAGAAGTCACAAGGCGGATTATTGAAGGTAAATTAATTTATTAGTTCTGAAAAATTAAAGCTGAGGAGCAAAAGGCAGCTTTAGAGTCATTAATGATTTTAATTATTTCTCTTAAATATTTCAATAGACAGACACTGGCTATTAGAGGTAATATCAATTTAGATGATTTAATCACAAAAGCTATTTGTAAAACTCAAAATTAGTCTACAAAAAATACACCAAAAGGTTATTATAAAAAATAAAATTATATAAATGGCAAATTATGAAATAGATTATTTAATCATCATCATCATCTGCAAGGATTAAACCAATGATGGCTTGTTCTGGTCTCAAACAGGCAAAGACTAGAGCTGGTCACACTAGCGCTTCGTCGGACGTCCCACACCTCTCTGTTCCCTTGGCTTATAGTTCCGTAATTGTATGGCAAAGATGTTCCCACCAATTCAGCCGATATTGGGCAATCCTGTCGAGTATACTCATAATATTCAGTTCCTGCCTTATATCTGTGTTTCTTCTATGATCATGGAGAGTATACCCTGCCACGTGCCTGAGAAATCTTATTTCAGCTGCTTGGATGCAACTGGCCTGGCCTTTCATTACAGTCCAATTCTCAGACCCATAAAGAAGTGTGGGAAGGGCCATCACCTTGTAGAATTTTAGGCGTGTTTCTTTACTTGCTGACTTAAGAGTTCGCCTGATGGTCCTGCACATAATATTGAACTTATGCAACATACTCACAACGTCGTTGTTTGTATCATAAGACACACTGTAGCACAGGTATTCAAAATTGCTGACTTGTTCCAGGACAGTACCATCTATAACAACTTTTGCCCACACAGGATCAGTTCCATGAAAAGCCATCACCTTGGATATTTGTAATCTAGAGTCTTTGCAGATTCGATTTAACAAATGTATACCCATCTGCAACCTGTTTTCCGAATCTGACAGAATAGCCTGATCGTCAGCAAACAACAAATTGTCAGTTGCAGAGTGGCCAATCATAAAATGCTCTGGAAGACACATCTGCCAGTTTTGTATGACATCGTCAATATATAAATTAAAAATGAAAGGTGATGATGGACACTCTTGTACCACTCAATTGTTCAGGCCAACTCTAGGAGCTGTTCTCAA
This sequence comes from Magicicada septendecula, assembly GCA_034769895.1. NCBI lineage: Eukaryota > Metazoa > Arthropoda > Insecta > Hemiptera > Cicadidae > Magicicada > Magicicada septendecula. Next base: position 322,898,381 of record CM068376.1, on the reverse strand, counting down.
TTTCCCTGCTTTAATCAAGATTGTATTCTCCACATAAAGACTCTGTATAGATCTAATTAGATGTTGTGGGATCCCTTTCCTTGCCATTTTGGCCCAGTTTGCTACGATTCACCCTATCAAATGCCTTTTCGAAGTCGATTAAAGCTATGTATGTGGGCAGCTGATACTCTCTATGCTTTTCAATGAGCTGGGATATTGTAAATATACAGTCTAAACATGATCTGCCCTTCCTGTAACCATTCTGGGTCTCTGAAAGCATGGTCTCCATTATTGAATTCAGACATGTTCTTAATATAGATGGATGTAATTTACATGAAGTATTAAGAAGACTGATTCCGCTGTAGTTCCTGCAGTCATTATGATCACCTTTCTTGAATATGGGAATTACATTTGCAATTCGCCAGTCATCAGGAACATGACCAGTGGTCCAGCATAGATTGATGAACTGCAGCAAATAATCATGCAGCAAGGCTGGTGCATACTTTATAAGCTCCACGTTCAGCCCATCAGTGCCTGGTGCTTTTCTATTTTTACATGTTAGCGGTGCAGAGAAGCTAACAATTCATCCATTGTTATTGGGCCACACAATCACCGATATCAGCATAGGTTGTTTCTTCCAGTTGATCCTGGGTCCATAGCTGCTCATAGTATTCAAGCCATTGTTCTGAGATATTACTGATCTTCAGACTATCCCTTTCCGTTCGATTTAAATGCCTTAATATTTTGTAAACCTTGTCCTGCCTGCCATGTACATCATGTTCTATATCACTTACATATTTATCCCATGTACTTGATTTTCCTGTTTGATTATGTACTTATTTATGTTTGATTTTTCCTGACTTCTCTTCTGGAATATAATGGCACAGCAGGACTTATATTCACACCTTGTCTGATCAGTGTTTAAGGCTTGATGTTTCAGGTATGCCTGCTTTTTAGCATCTATTATTTCTCTAGTAGCGGCATCCCATTCCTGTAGGCCTCAGTTTCCATACCTTTCATGTTTTGTCCCCAATTCTTTGAATCTGCTTGTGGTATGACATCTCTGATGTTACCCCATTCTTGATTTATATTGTTACTGATGGGATTTTGTTGTGCAAACTGATTCAACTGGGTCTGGTAAAGGTATCTTATACTTCCATCTTGGAGCAGGTGTACTTTAAAAGTTTGCTTGGAGCACTGGCACTCTGTAGGTTGAGCCTTTCTCCACCTACCTGGATTACTAATTTTTGATATGAGCAGGAAATGGTCAGACTCAACATCACATTCTCTAAAAACCTTAGTATCCTCCACTAAATTTCCCATTAACTAAAAGATAATCAATTATTGAATGAGATCCTCTTGCTTGCCAAGTATATTTATGTATCTCTTTATGCGGAAAAAATGTGTTGGTTATCCTAAAATTGTTGAATGTGGCAAAATCGATGAGGGATTGTCCATTTCCATTTTCCAGTCTTTCACTGTGACATCCCAATATATTTCTTATAGGAGAATTTCCAACATATGTATTGAAATCACCTGCTATTATCACATAATCAATTATGTTTATATTATTGACTTCTTTCTGTAAGATCCTGTAAAATTCTTCTGAGTCTTCTCTGTGACCACCCTCTGGGCTATATACAGCTACGACTGTTGTGTACCCCTTGTGGTTTTATACCGTAATGGTAATATATGAATACAATTATTACATTAACAACTCGGAACACAAAGTTTTTTATGAGTAAAAACATAAAGTTTTACCTTACAACCTGAACCGGTTTTCACCTTTAAAAGGCTTCTTCAGAGGTTGGTGCTGGTAGCTAGTTCAGAACCATGATACATAGACTTAACAACATCCCCCTAGATGAAAAAACTACAAAGACGAACTAAACATGATAAAATATCTAGCAGAATCTAACGGATATGACAGAACAATAGTCAATAAACTCCTACACAAAACACAAAACAAACAACAGACAAAGACAGAAAACAACAAATTCATAACACTAACATACATCAACAAACAAACTGAAAAAACAGCCCACAAATTCAAAAAAGCAGGATACAGAATCGCTTACAAAACTACTAACAAAACAGAACACACACTATCAAAACACACACAAAGCACAAAACAAATTCGATCTACCTGGTGTTTACAAACTAAATTGCTCAAATTGCAACAAATTCTACATAGGCCAGACAGGACGTAGCTTCAAACAGAGATACATTGAACACACAAAGGCACTCCACTCCACTACAGAATCCACCTTTGCAAACCACCTCATTGAAGCAAACCACCTCATTGAAGCAAACCACACATACAAAAACATCGACAATAACATGAACATTCTACACGTACACACAAAAGGCCGAAAACTAGACACTCTAGAACAATTGGAAATATACAAACACACGAAAACAAATAAAAACGACATCCTAAACAAACAGACACAATTCAAATCGCACGCATTATTCGAACATATCTCACCCCACACACACAACATCGATCTTTCAAAATTTGATTCCGTCGCCCACAACAGGACGGACAGCGCTACCAGCGGCAACCTCTGAAGAAGCCTTTTTAAAGGTGAAAACCGGTTCAGGTTGTAAGGTAAAACTTTGTTTTTACTCATAAAAAACTTTGTGTTCCGAGTCGTTAATGTAATAATTGTATTTGTTAAGTAACGGACACGTCATGGACAACGAAATCCAAGAAGCTAATATATGCTCATTTAGAAACTGGTAACTATGAATCCTGTTTTTCAACTGCTTCTTTATCATTACTGCTACTCTGCAGCTGCTCGCTTCCCAGCAGCTAGACCACTCTATATTAATATGTAGTCCGCCAATTCGGTCGAACCTTTAAGCTTCTTCTTAGTTTCAGGAATGATGGCAATATCTATATCCATTAAATTAAGTACCCGTTGAAGTTCCATATTTTTATATGCGAGCCCTCTTACATTCCATATGCCAATTTTAAATTGTTCTGTCTTACCCTGCGATATACTAGTAACATATCCAGGGGACATATTCACTACTAAATTGCCTCAAATAAGGACTAGCCGGACGGATTAAAAGTTGCCAGGATCATAATTTATTAGGATATTTATTTTTTAATTTTATTGAACCAATCACATTTTTTGCCATGTTGAATCATTCATCAGTACCTACAAAACCACTTTTCCCTATTATGTAGCAAGATCCTGATCTTTTTGATACATTAATGCACTGTCAGTGCTAGCATTCTTTTATTATTTTCCCTGAACATTTTGAAACCACAATTTCAAAGCAACACCACATGAGATGCCTTTTCATTGTGTTTCATTTTGCTCTGAAAATTATAATTGTGTTTTGGTGTTGATAAGATAATGTATTTATTCTTAAAATTTTGTGTAATGGAGTTTGCAATATTTTTAACTGAGCTGTAGCATTTTCATTGTCTCAATTTTTATAATTCTTTTCATTTTGTTTTATTTGTCTCCAAGTCACGTTTATTAACTAATTAGAATTAATATTAGGCATTACCTGTATTAACTGTTTTACTGTATTACTTATCTGTTTTAATTTCTAAAATGACGCGTTTCGAGGATAAATCCTCATCTTCAGGTTTTAATATTACAAAAACATCAAATTCACCCGAACGGGGTCATCAATTACTTAAAACACATAAAAACACCACACATAATTTTACATTGATATAGATTAAAGAGTTAATTGTTGGCAACGAGACGATGTGCATCGGACTGTGCCGAGACTATATAGTTTAATAACCGAAACGCATAATAGAAGAGATTTACAAGAAGTCACAAGGCGGATTATTGAAGGTAAATTAATTTATTAATTCGATCAAGTGACTTGGATACCAGATTAAACATGAATATTTTCAGAACTGTATTTCATTAAGGGCTTTCTGTTGAGCATGACTAAATAAATACAGCTTGGGTATAAGCGGCATTTTAAACCTTTCAATTGCCTCTATCCAATTTTTGAATCCTTCCTTACTACAAGTCAAGTCTGCTTTGGTTGCAAGTGTTTTATCTAGACATAATTGAACATATTTTGTACAGTAATAACAGTAGACACATGCTGAATCAGAAACTTTGTGTACCGCTACCAATTTTGCTGAACTTGTCTTGTAAGACGCTGATGAATTGAAATACAATTTCAGGCTGGTATGGAAGACGTGCTGATTCAGTTTCAATTGTAACTAGATCACATGTTGCAGCCACTGGTGATGGTACGCTTTCAGGATTCGTCGATAGGAAGTGGAAATTTTTTATGTGATGGCCCAGGATCTGGAAATAAAAGATATTGTACTTATGGGATCAAAAATATAAATTTAATTAGGAATAAATTACGAGGGCTATTTGAAAATCAACATCCTACTGGTTCACAAAACAATGCAAAAAGTTATGTTCATATTGTGACGATTTAAATAAAAGAATTAATCTAGAAAAAAAAAATTTTAAAAATTAAGGTTGCGAGGTCTTAAGCTATTTAAATCTCACTGTTTTAATATAAGATACCTGTATGTACTCAGTATGAAAGGAAGCAGTAATTAATTAGTTATAAGATACTTAAATAAAAAGATAAATTGTAAAGCGTTATTAATATCGTATTTAACCCTTTGCTTGTAAGCAGGCGCTTTCCTGTTGATTCCAGACTCGACATGCTTTCAGAGTCTTGTGTGAGTAAGAATAAGATAAAAAAAAACTAACGTTAATAATAATAAAATCTGAAGACATAAATAGTCGCTAAAACAACTGATTTAAATTATGTATATTTGTTTAGGGATAGTTTAAATAAATAAAAATGTTAAGTTAAATATAGTTAGGAACTATATTCTCGCGCGGAAGTTGTCCCACTAACTTTTGTCCAGTACCTGGCGAAGGGAGCGGAATCTCTCTCTCTTGCAAGCGCGACTCCGTACAGTGTAGACGTAAGAGCTATGCTCTTCAAATATGTGTATCATATTTGGTTTCATCTTCAGAAAGAGTACCAGATGTAGTTTGTTTAAAGCATCTGGATGTATTAATTAATGTAGTCATGTGAATAGACAATAAGTTTAAAGTTATGTAAAACAAAAAGTATTGAAACGTAAAAAAAAGTGTAACACTAGATGACTACGTACTTCAACGTATAAAAACTATTCCAAAGTAATACCCGGAGATGTGAACTAGCAGAAGCCACAAACTCTACTGCACGTGACAGAATATGCAGATCAGGACATCCGAGAATCTACATGATCATCGTAGATAACTACATGACCTATTGTTCTCCCTGCTAACTTTTGGAGCCCTTTACAGAGGATAGCCAGACCGAGATGACGACGTAGCTGTTCCTGTTTCCCAAGACTGATACCCCAGGAGGAGTCTTCTGCATACCAATTAAAAGGTGACTCGATAGCCTGTCTATCGAGGGTTACTAATATTTGTTACACAACACATCTTGAAAGAGACTTTTCAGAAATGATTAACTTTGTAAAGATTTATAAATTAAATCTAATGTTTATAAGATTATATCTTAATTAATATTTCATGTAACTATTCTAACTTCATACGTTGTAACAGTTTATATGTTAATGTAGAGTAATATAACTCAAGCAATAATACCATTCTTAAATGTTGAATTAAAAGAAAGTCTTGCAAGCTAATATCATGAAAAGAGTATAATTAAAAGTTTTAATACAGAAAGTTCACCCGGATCCGAGGTATAACTATATAGAATCTAGTTTGATGCCAAAGTTTAAAGAAACCTTTCGATAATTTAATAATTGAGTTAGTAATGTCATGGCATCAGTCAGTATATGTTTTTCTTAAATGTTGAATAAAAGAGAAGTCTTCTTGTTACACACATATGAGTAGTGCTTAAATCAATTGTATACCTTGCCATTGTTTCCTTACACAAAGTAAACAATTACACAGCTAGTAAGTAATATGTTATTTTAATTATTTGTGATAAATTCTGTTACAACGTAGGCAGCCCTTCTAATTAACGGAGTTTAATTACGAAGGGTTCCCTGGATTTGTAACGCGGCGAAAAGCTAGTTACAAAAGTGCGCCACTCTGCTGAATTGTAAAAAAATAAAAGGGTAATTGTTTACAGAGTGTCATAAAAGTGCATTCACTCTGCTAATTTATGTAAAGAGTTGTTAAGCATCGTGACGCAAACAAAAGTGCGTTACTCTGCTTACATTATTTGAAATAAAAAAAATATAAAGGAAACAAAGGAAAGAGTTTTAATTGTGTATATGTGTCACAAACAAATTGCATTCACTATTTATGCGTGGATAAACATAAATAGTATGATTAATAACTAAATGTTTAATATTGATATATGCACTCAGAAAGTTACTTTAATAAATGTAATGTTCAAAACATATTTAATACACTATTAAATAACGTAATATGTATTAATACGTAGATGGTAGTATGTATAAGTAAAATGTCATTAGCGTCATACAATGCAAAATGCTATATGCAGGTTCCTACCGGCACAACCTGAATAATTCGATGTAAGTACTTGCATACATGAATTGTGACTAAGCATAACAATTTTGGTCAACCGAACAATCTGTAACAGGTTTGTTTACGACAAACTACGACCTGTTGTCTCCTGAATCATTCTGCACAGTGTATGTCCAACTACATAGCTTACATACACTAGTATGTGTTATAAAAAAAAAATTGATAAAAATAACTTTGTAAATAATAATAAAGTAATTAGGTAGAAGTCGTGATTTAAAACTTGTGAACAAAATAAGTAATTATTTAATTGAGAAAGTTTATGAAAGAACGAAGCCAAAGTGTTGTCTAAGCGGAATAATAATAAATGTGTTGTACAAAAGTGTGCTCCCCCTTCTCAAGTTTAAAACGACCTGTTTCAAATCGTTGGTGTTATTCAGTCGCTTTGTGTAGTGAACAATACAAGCAAACACCCCATTGTCACACACTCTCACCCTCCTTTGTTAACTAAATATGTAGGCCACCCTCTGACCTACATTCCAGTAAACAGCTGATCGGCTATTTAACATTGAAAGATATGTGTGTGATTTCTGTCTCTCCCTTAGAAGAGAAATTGTTCTTTTCTAATTAGTGTAAATTGATTACTTATGAATTTATTATATGTAATATATGTGTAATATAATAGTATTAATTTTAAGTACGTGCTAATGTGTTAGAACAAAATGGCCCAATTTAACCCGGATTTGTTATTAAAAGACGAGCTGTCTTACGAAGCTCTTTTGCGTGGACTACCCCATGCTGATGTAACAGTCGCGGAATTACGAAGTTCAATTCGCGAATGTGGATTTGATGCGCCCGTGGAATTAAACAATCTAAGCCAACTCGATTATGAAGGCGAGAAAGAAATTTGTACTGCCAAGTATAGTGAACTATACTTATTGTCTCAAACACTCCAAGACGAGAAATCTCCGGCAAAAATTTTGCGGACTACCCAGAGAATAGAGCACTTAACCAGGCGAATAAAAAATTTGTCGATCTGGCCGAATCTCACAGAAATACCCGTTGATGTACAAAAGCTAGCAGACGAAGCTCTACGTCGCTTACCTTCAATTATCAACGATTTAAGACGAAAATCCGACTCATTCAGGATGGAGGAAATAGAGAAATCATTAATGAAATTACACATCTCCCCAGTACAATCCCCCACCACTGGTTTACCTCCGCCTAACTCGGATCGGAACTCACCTATCGTATCGCAAGTGCAAACGAACCCAGAACAAAATACTGATACAGATGTAAATCCCCCTCCTCCCGAACATTTTCAGTTTCGTCCCGGAAACAATGAATCTAATCTCCCTCATCGAGGAATTACCCCTATGAACTATAATGCAGATCTATACGGAAAAATTACTCACCCTGTGGAGAAGATTTTAACCGAAATCCCTTATACAGATGGTTTAAATGTTTCCAAGTTACTAACATTTATTAGTTATCTTCTTCAGATAAAGGATCTACAGCAGCTGAATGACTGGCAAATTTTACAAGTTCTATTACCAAAGTGTAAACCCCCGTTAAAAAATCGTGTGCTAGAAGCCCTAACCTCTACTTTCCCAGTAGAAGAGCTACATAGTTCTTTAATAAAATACTTTATTCCCACCGGCATCTATGAAGAAATAAAAAAGGAAAACAGTACTCCGAGTACAAGGACATCAGGAGAGATTAGCTCACTACATCTCCGATATTAGGGAGTCCTCTCGACTACTACGTGTAAACTGGAATGAAACACAACTAGTGGACACCATTTTAATAGGAGTGTCACCCGAAGAAAGATCTCGACTATCATTGATGAATAGACCCAATACTATTGCTGATCTGGAACAGTGCAGTATCCATTCTTCAAATGTATGGTACTCAGATCAAAATAGAGAAGCAATGAAAACCTCTGGAAATAATAGACATCAATTGCGAGCACTACTGCCTGATGTAACAACCTCGTATGAAAGCCAAGTTTCTAGTAGACCTCACTATGTGCGCAAAGCTGGTAAGTTAATTGTAAACCCAGATAAAGCGGAAACCAAGTACCCACCTCGCAGAAAACCCACCTGTTATAATTGTGGCAAATATGGGCACATAAGTAGAGAGTGCAAAAGTAAGCCATTGGAACGGAACCAACCTGTGAATATAAAGTGTACTGTGTTGTAACTATAGGAAATAACTATGTGGAGAACGTTGTAAAGTGTACAAGAAAGTATGTGAAAGAAATTACACACACTAAACCCATTCAATATCCCAGTGCCCCATAGTGAGTTAGACTCAAAAAGCTAAACCGTAGCGTGCAATTCAAGCGGTGGAGTATGTGACGATTTAAATAAAAGAATTAATCTAGAAAATAAAAAATTTTAAAAATTAAGGTTGCGAGGTCTTAAGCTATTTAAATCTCACTGTTTTAATATAAGATACCTGTATGTACTCAGTATGAAAGGAAGCAGTAATTAATTAGTTATAAGATACTTAAATAAAAAGATAAATTGTAAAGCGTTATTAATATCGTATTTAACCCTTTGCTTGTAAGCAGGCGCTTTCCTGTTGATTCCAGACTCGACATGCTTTCAGAGTCTTGTGTGAGTAAGAATAAGATAAAAAAAAACTAACGTTAATAATAATAAAATCTGAAGACATAAATAGTCGCTAAAACAACTGATTTAAATTATGTATATTTGTTTAGGGATAGTTTAAATAAATAAAAATGTTAAGTTAAATATAGTTAGGAACTATATTCTCGCGCGGAAGTTGTCCCACTAACTTTTGTCCAGTACCTGGCGAAGGGAGCGGAATCTCTCTCTCTTGCAAGCGCGACTCCGTACAGTGTAGACGTAAGAGCTATGCTCTTCAAATATGTGTATCATATTTGGTTTCATCTTCAGAAAGAGTACCAGATGTAGTTTGTTTAAAGCATCTGGATGTATTAATTAATGTAGTCATGTGAATAGACAATAAGTTTAAAGTTATGTAAAACAAAAAGTATTGAAACGTAAAAAAAAGTGTAACACTAGATGACTACGTACTTCAACGTATAAAAACTATTCCAAAGTAATACCCGGAGATGTGAACTAGCAGAAGCCACAAACTCTACTGCACGTGACAGAATATGCAGATCAGGACATCCGAGAATCTACATGATCATCGTAGATAACTACATGACCTATTGTTCTCCCTGCTAACTTTTGGAGCCCTTTACAGAGGATAGCCAGACCGAGATGACGACGTAGCTGTTCCTGTTTCCCAAGACTGATACCCCAGGAGGAGTCTTCTGCATACCAATTAAAAGGTGACTCGATAGCCTGTCTATCGAGGGTTACTAATATTTGTTACACAACACATCTTGAAAGAGACTTTTCAGAAATGATTAACTTTGTAAAGATTTATAAATTAAATCTAATGTTTATAAGATTATATCTTAATTAATATTTCATGTAACTATTCTAACTTCATACGTTGTAACAGTTTATATGTTAATGTAGAGTAATATAACTCAAGCAATAATACCATTCTTAAATGTTGAATTAAAAGAAAGTCTTGCAAGCTAATATCATGAAAAGAGTATAATTAAAAGTTTTAATACAGAAAGTTCACCCGGATCCGAGGTATAACTATATAGAATCTAGTTTGATGCCAAAGTTTAAAGAAACCTTTCGATAATTTAATAATTGAGTTAGTAATGTCATGGCATCAGTCAGTATATGTTTTTCTTAAATGTTGAATAAAAGAGAAGTCTTCTTGTTACACACATATGAGTAGTGCTTAAATCAATTGTATACCTTGCCATTGTTTCCTTACACAAAGTAAACAATTACACAGCTAGTAAGTAATATGTTATTTTAATTATTTGTGATAAATTCTGTTACAACGTAGGCAGCCCTTCTAATTAACGGAGTTTAATTACGAAGGGTTCCCTGGATTTGTAACGCGGCGAAAAGCTAGTTACAAAAGTGCGCCACTCTGCTGAATTGTAAAAAAATAAAAGGGTAATTGTTTACAGAGTGTCATAAAAGTGCATTCACTCTGCTAATTTATGTAAAGAGTTGTTAAGCATCGTGACGCAAACAAAAGTGCGTTACTCTGCTTACATTATTTGAAATAAAAAAAATATAAAGGAAACAAAGGAAAGAGTTTTAATTGTGTATATGTGTCACAAACAAATTGCATTCACTATTTATGCGTGGATAAACATAAATAGTATGATTAATAACTAAATGTTTAATATTGATATATGCACTCAGAAAGTTACTTTAATAAATGTAATGTTCAAAACATATTTAATACACTATTAAATAACGTAATATGTATTAATACGTAGATGGTAGTATGTATAAGTAAAATGTCATTAGCGTCATACAATGCAAAATGCTATATGCAGGTTCCTACCGGCACAACCTGAATAATTCGATGTAAGTACTTGCATACATGAATTGTGACTAAGCATAACAATTTTGGTCAACCGAACAATCTGTAACAGGTTTGTTTACGACAAACTACGACCTGTTGTCTCCTGAATCATTCTGCACAGTGTATGTCCAACTACATAGCTTACATACACTAGTATGTGTTATAAAAAAAAAATTGATAAAAATAACTTTGTAAATAATAATAAAGTAATTAAGTAGAAGTCGTGATTTAAAACTTGTGAACAAAATAAGTAATTATTTAATTGAGAAAGTTTATGAAAGAACGAAGCCAAAGTGTTGTCTAAGCGGAATAATAATAAATGTGTTGTACAAAAGTGTGCTCCCCCTTCTCAAGTTTAAAACGACCTGTTTCAAATCGTTGGTGTTATTCAGTCGCTTTGTGTAGTGAACAATACAAGCAAACACCCCATTGTCACACACTCTCACCCTCCTTTGTTAACTAAATATGTAGGCCACCCTCTGACCTACATTCCAGTAAACAGCTGATCGGCTATTTAACATTGAAAGATATGTGTGTGATTTCTGTCTCTCCCTTAGAAGAGAAATTGTTCTTTTCTAATTAGTGTAAATTGATTACTTATGAATTTATTATATGTAATATATGTGTAATATAATAGTATTAATTTTAAGTACGTGCTAATGTGTTAGAACAAAATGGCCCAATTTAACCCGGATTTGTTATTAAAAGACGAGCTGTCTTACGAAGCTCTTTTGCGTGGACTACCCCATGCTGATGTAACAGTCGCGGAATTACGAAGTTCAATTCGCGAATGTGGATTTGATGCGCCCGTGGAATTAAACAATCTAAGCCAACTCGATTATGAAGGCGAGAAAGAAATTTGTACTGCCAAGTATAGTGAACTATACTTATTGTCTCAAACACTCCAAGACGAGAAATCTCCGGCAAAAATTTTGCGGACTACCCAGAGAATAGAGCACTTAACCAGGCGAATAAAAAATTTGTCGATCTGGCCGAATCTCACAGAAATACCCGTTGATGTACAAAAGCTAGCAGACGAAGCTCTACGTCGCTTACCTTCAATTATCAACGATTTAAGACGAAAATCCGACTCATTCAGGATGGAGGAAATAGAGAAATCATTAATGAAATTACACATCTCCCCAGTACAATCCCCCACCACTGGTTTACCTCCGCCTAACTCGGATCGGAACTCACCTATCGTATCGCAAGTGCAAACGAACCCAGAACAAAATACTGATACAGATGTAAATCCCCCTCCTCCCGAACATTTTCAGTTTCGTCCCGGAAACAATGAATCTAATCTCCCTCATCGAGGAATTACCCCTATGAACTATAATGCAGATCTATACGGAAAAATTACTCACCCTGTGGAGAAGATTTTAACCGAAATCCCTTATACAGATGGTTTAAATGTTTCCAAGTTACTAACATTTATTAGTTATCTTCTTCAGATAAAGGATCTACAGCAGCTGAATGACTGGCAAATTTTACAAGTTCTATTACCAAAGTGTAAACCCCCGTTAAAAAATCGTGTGCTAGAAGCCCTAACCTCTACTTTCCCAGTAGAAGAGCTACATAGTTCTTTAATAAAATACTTTATTCCCACCGGCATCTATGAAGAAATAAAAAAGGAAGACAGTACTCCGAGTACAAGGACATCAGGAGAGATTAGCTCACTACATCTCCGATATTAGGGAGTCCTCTCGACTACTACGTGTAAACTGGAATGAAACACAACTAGTGGACACCATTTTAATAGGAGTGTCACCCGAAGAAAGATCTCGACTATCATTGATGAATAGACCCAATACTATTGCTGATCTGGAACAGTGCAGTATCCATTCTTCAAATGTATGGTACTCAGATCAAAATAGAGAAGCAATGAAAACCTCTGGAAATAATAGACATCAATTGCGAGCACTACTGCCTGATGTAACAACCTCGTATGAAAGCCAAGTTTCTAGTAGACCTCACTATGTGCGCAAAGCTGGTAAGTTAATTGTAAACCCAGATAAAGCGGAAACCAAGTACCCACCTCGCAGAAAACCCACCTGTTATAATTGTGGCAAATATGGGCACATAAGTAGAGAGTGCAAAAGTAAGCCATTGGAACGGAACCAATCTGTGAATATAAAGTGTACTGTGTTGTAACTATAGGAAATAACTATGTGGAGAACGTTGTAAAGTGTACAAGAAAGTATGTGAAAGAAATTACACACACTAAACCCATTCAATATCCCAGTGCCCCATAGTGAGTTAGACTCAAAAAGCTAAACCGTAGCGTGCAATTCAAGCGGTGGAGTATGTGACGATTTAAATAAAAGAATTAATCTAGAAAATAAAAAATTTTAAAAATTAAGGTTGCGAGGTCTTAAGCTATTTAAATCTCACTGTTTTAATATAAGATACCTGTATGTACTCAGTATGAAAGGAAGCAGTAATTAATTAGTTATAAGATACTTAAATAAAAAGATAAATTGTAAAGCGTTATTAATATCGTATTTAACCCTTTGCTTGTAAGCAGGCGCTTTCCTGTTGATTCCAGACTCGACATGCTTTCAGAGTCTTGTGTGAGTAAGAATAAGATAAAAAAAAAACTAACGTTAATAATAATAAAATCTGAAGACATAAATAGTCGCTAAAACAACTGATTTAAATTATGTATATTTGTTTAGGGATAGTTTAAATAAATAAAAATGTTAAGTTAAATATAGTTAGGAACTATATTCTCGCGCGGAAGTTGTCCCACTAACTTTTGTCCAGTACCTGGCGAAGGGAGCGGAATCTCTCTCTCTTGCAAGCGCGACTCCGTACAGTGTAGACGTAAGAGCTATGCTCTTCAAATATGTGTATCATATTTGGTTTCATCTTCAGAAAGAGTACCAGATGTAGTTTGTTTAAAGCATCTGGATGTATTAATTAATGTAGTCATGTGAATAGACAATAAGTTTAAAGTTATGTAAAACAAAAAGTATTGAAATGTAAAAAAAAGTGTAACACTAGATGACTACGTACTTCAACGTATAAAAACTATTCCAAAGTAATACCCGGAGATGTGAACTAGCAGAAGCCACAAACTCTACTGCACGTGACAGAATATGCAGATCAGGACATCCGAGAATCTACATGATCATCGTAGATAACTACATGGCCTATTGTTCTCCCTGCTAACTTTTGGAGCCCTTTACAGAGGATAGCCAGACCGAGATGATGACGTAGCTGTTCCTGTTTCCCAAGACTGATACCCCAGGAGGAGTCTTCTGCATACCAATTAAAAGGTGACTCGATAGCCTGTCTATCGAGGGTTACTAATATTTGTTACACAACACATCTTGAAAGAGACTTTTCAGAAATGATTAACTTTGTAAAGATTTATAAATTAAATCTAATGTTTATAAGATTATATCTTAATTAATATTTCATGTAACTATTCTAACTTCATACGTTGTAACAGTTTATATGTTAATGTAGAGTAATATAACTCAAGCAATAATACCATTCTTAAATGTTGAATTAAAAGAAAGTCTTGCAAGCTAATATCATGAAAAGAGTATAATTAAAAGTTTTAATACAGAAAGTTCACCCGGATCCGAGGTATAACTATATAGAATCTAGTTTGATGCCAAAGTTTAAAGAAACCTTTCGATAATTTAATAATTGAGTTAGTAATGTCATGGCATCAGTCAGTATATGTTTTTCTTAAATGTTGAATAAAAGAGAAGTCTTCTTGTTACACACATATGAGTAGTGCTTAAATCAATTGTATACCTTGCCATTGTTTCCTTACACAAAGTAAACAATTACACAGCTAGTAAGTAATATGTTATTTTAATTATTTGTGATAAATTCTGTTACAACGTAGGCAGCCCTTCTAATTAACGGAGTTTAATTACGAAGGGTTCCCTGGATTTGTAACGCGGCGAAAAGCTAGTTACAATATCTATATTACTTTTTCTCATAGTCGTAACATTGTCACCACCCAAGTTTATGTTCATACAGTTATCATATTTTGGCATCAGCTTCTGCCTTGTCAGAAAATCTGCTGCCAAGGTACCCAGCCAATATTTGACACCGTCAGTGAGGTTTTGACGACCTAGATTATCAAAGACACTTTCACTCTGATAACAAGATACCATCACTGCGCAGATTAACTCAAATGGTACACCGGGCTCGTTTCGGTCACCAACAATGTATGCAAAAGCTTGTCCACAAATTCCCAAGTGTGGAATCTCCTGAAGGAGAAGGCTCTTGTTACATAGAGCTTGCCGTCTGCAGTTGTTAGACCAAAGTCAGTAGTTCCCGGCAAAAGGGGGTCTACAATCTGATGAAGACATATAAAAAACTCAGCACTCCATACTAACGTGATTCGATGGTGATTGGTCAGGATGGCTGCCGTCCACACCGTTTTTTTGAGGGGCATGGTTCAGCATTCAGACAATCTTGCTCTCACCTTTTAATTGGTTGAGAACCTCCTCGACTGATGTCGTCAATCAATTCTAAGTACAATACCGAACTTACCCCACATGAAACGAAAGGTTTCAATAAAAAGCAGAATACACCTCACAGTTGGCATGAGAGGTAATGGCAGGCTCTCGCGAATTGGTGAGCAAAAATGCAAAAGGTTAACAGTCGCAACTGTGTATGCGTTGTTTTGCTACTGCAAACTTTTCATGTATACCAGCCAGTCTGTAGTCAATTAGTGAATAGCCCTTCTACATTCATGTCCAGATAAAAAATCCTTTTAATTTCATTGTCCAGTTTCTGTCGTTTTATGAGTCAGTGACTGTTTTTGGTCCTAGCTCCTCATAAAATTTACTTCCTTTTATTACACAGACATGTACAGAGGCTTATGAGGCCTAAGGTCTATAATCCTGATTTAATGATTAGACAGCATTTTTTTTACTGGATGCAAAATTTTATTCATTGTATAAAATATAGATTATGACGTGAGAAGTATGGGTTCGATATTCATTCGGAACAAAGCGCTTTTAAATATTTACCAAAACGTTTCGAAATTAGAAACAGTAAGATCCTGTTATCCATCAGAAATTTATGATCCAAAATAAGTAACTCTCTGATTCAAAAATATTGAAGCGGTGCATTTAGAATAACCTTCGAAGCGCTACATTATACTTTTTTTCTGGGATGTAAATTAATGGATTAATAATTTTTCTTCCAGTACCATTTTTTTGGTCTTCTTTTTTATTCAAGTCAAAAGCTTCCTCTTCTTAATATTACATGTCGATGTCTTCAGCTAAAATTTAACTGAGCCCTGTTTTATGAGTTCTTCTTTACCCCCACTACCTGTCTTCATTATACCAATACAAAACACAATTTAACTAAAAACAAATTAGAGTGAGTAACAAGTACAAACTAACTGAAAATGAAAGATATAATCTCAAAACATGTGATAATTATTAGTCAAATAACAAGAACGTCATCTGTTGCCATGCACAGGCGATAAGCTCATCAGATAAACAGAAATACACAAAATAACACGAACAAGCGATACAAGACAGACTGGCAGGCGAATCTGTATACACTGCATTAGGAAGAATGAGAGGTTACTGGACAGAGGGTTTGTCGGGTGGAATGTTATTCTTTTGCCTGCGTTTTCATTTTTATGGCAGTGTCATCTTGTCGACAAACTGTCAAACCTGCATTCTAGTCATCAACATTACCACTCATCCCTGTACAATAAAACAAAAGAAAATAAATCATTTGGCCTCGAATTGGACCATCAATGGCACTGAATTTAAGTTAATATTTTTATTCACTAAAATTTTGTGTAAACAAAAAATGGAAAATTACTGAGGATTTAACCTGTAACGGGGCTAAAAGGGAGAGGGCTTTATTTTATTTTATTAATATAAATTTGTTTCCCATCTGTGGGGCCAGTCACATGTTACATAGAAATTGTCGTTCGAACAAAGGAACTGTGAGGTGAAGTTGTGTAAGTAGTCGGTACAATGGAATGCGGCGTGTTGTCCACAACAGTTTAATTCCAAGAACTTCAGTGCGGTGTGACACATTCATGCGCGCAACAACAACCAGGCGCGCGGATGGGATGCCAAGCATCTTCAACAGATTTTGTGAAAAAAATGGCGAAATGATGAACTTTTTGTTCCATGCACTCGGTAGCAGGTGGAAATAAAATTAAAATACGCCTATCTTAGTGACGTAACCAGTGGCAGTGAGATTTCGTCGACGTCAAATACACGTAAATAACACGTGTTAAATGAACAGTGACGAAGACTTTAACAACAAAGGCATTGAAATTTCCGCTCTGTCCGAACGTTTGGAGGGAGGTGCATTGATAACTCTCTCGCCAGTCGACGAACAATATCGGCCACGCGTGGTCCAACTAAAATTTTCTGCTCGGGCAATTTCAAAGGTCGGCCGGCCAAAATTCAGTTTAATTCCGTGAATGTGTATAACAGTGAAAACGACATGAAACAATGAACGAAGAAAGAGAGAAAGTGAAGTCACAAACTTTTGGACACTAATAAAAGAAAACTCGGAGCGACGCACCATGCGGTCGGAGAAAAGGACGCCACACACGTAATGTTCCCTAATGCAAATATTATTATCAGTATTTTATATACAAGGGGGGTTTAAACTGTTTTGAATGAATGAGTGAGTGGGCAAGCTGGGTTCGCCTTATGTAGAGATCTAACTAGATTAAGTAAATATTATTGAAAGAAATGTTTGGTTGTATGTATAATTGAAATATTTTGATTTGAGTGAAGAAACAAAATTTTCAATAATTTGAAGTCAGAAAATGAAATAATTATATAATAAAATTTTGAATTCCATCATACAAATGAGTGTAGCGTACATTTTTCATGTAACCTTACAATCAGACTTGCATTTCGCAGTTCGTGTGACGTAACCCTGGGCTGAACGAGAAAGGTAAGTGGGAAAGAGAATATTATAAAAAAAAAAGTGTTAAAAATATAACTTCACAGATGGTGCCACGAACTGGAACGAATTTTACTAAATAAATTTTATATGAAATTCCGCACCTACGGAAATGCAAGTGTGGTTGAGGGGTTGAGTATATAATTACGTAAAAATTACATAAAGTATATAAGGTTGTATGTATATGTTGTAGATGTAAATTAAAGATTAATGAAACAAATATCAGTAAATTTACAATTTAAATATGGCAGGAAATGATGAAAGCAATATGAATGAAATGACTAGTGTCGACAATTGTGACGAATCAAATATTATGAGTAATTTTGAGATACATTCGACTCCAAGTGCGAGTCAAGAAAAGATAGTAGAATAAGATGTAACAGATCAAAGTAATGTGACTGAGGACTTGGGAGTCCAGTTGACTCCAACCTCAACAAAATGTAGTAACAAATTAGACAATGATATGATGAGTATTTTACTAAATCAATTTGATAAAATGAACTGTAAATTTGACGCTAAATTTGATGTACTTAAAATTGATATTAATGAGGTCAAAATTAAGTGAGAGTAACTTTAACGAATTGAAATACGAATTAAATGAAAAGTTGAGTCATTCATTAAAAAGTATGAATAATAGAATTGACGAGATAGAGAGTAGTATGCTAGAAAAAATTGATAAACAAATACAGGAAGTAACTGAAAATTTTGAATGTAAAATAAATGAATGTAAGGCTGGTAGTGAGTACAAGTTCAACTGTGTAATTGATAAGATTAAGACATATGAAACTAATACTAATGTCAAAATAAATGAAATAGAAAGTAATTGCTAATCAGAGATACAAGCTATGCAAGATACAGTAAATACTATAGATAAAAGTAATAAACAATTTGAATATTTAAACAATGATAAATTTGTGTTAATCGAGCAGAGCATAGTTAATGTTAAAGATGAATTGAATGTAGCTATAAATAAGAAACTTAATAGTGTTACTGAACAAGTAGTAATTACTAGAGATATGAATAGTGATATTGATTTGGAATTGTTTAATTGTGAAAATAGGGGGGTACACCCTATGCAGTTTTTAAATAGAGTGAAAGAGTTCAATCAGTTTTGTCGAAGTAGTTGGGAAGTACAGTTGTTAAAGATAATGAAGTGTTTTAGAGGGAATTCCGCGGTATGGGCGGAGGTACATAAAATAGACTGGGTAAATTATCAGAGTTTTGAGACGGCATTTAGAGAGAAGTATTGGTCAGAAGAAGAACAAGAAATATTACGGTGTAAAATTATGGGACCAGGTAATTTTGGGACCAAGGGGGTAACGTGACTATGTACGTAATGCGACTATATAATGAGGCAAAATATTTAGAGCCACCATTACCATTCCGATCATTCGTCCGTCACATAAGTAAGCATTTGCCGAGAGAAATACAAATTGCATTAATGACACGAGAAATTATAGAAATCACTGAACTAGAAAAAAATATTAGATATATTTCAGAATATAAGAGAACGGGACATGAGTAGGCATATAAACACACCAGTATCACATATAAATGGGAATTACTGTATAATCAACCCAGGGGAATACCCAACTTTCACCGAGGGGCACGTGGGGGAAATAATGACAATAGAGGCGAGGGTTGGCGATGTGCAGATTGTAATGTTGAAAACTATTCTATAAGAACCAGATGTTTTAGATGCCACAAGCCAAGAGAATGTCAACGCAGTGAGAGAACGTACCATCAACAGAATCAGCCACAGAGAGGAGTAGAGACCAACAGAGGAGCACCGAGGGGAAATGGAAGTGGCAACAGAGGCAGAGGAGGATATAACCAGGCAGTAGCAGGTCCATCCATGGAAAACTAGAAGAGACAATGGGGAACAGGGCCCAGCCATTGTCGGAGGAGAACCTGGGGGTCCAAGCGGAGTGTAACTACCGAAGCAATATAATTATCAAGGACATGGCGGAGGAGTTACTGGAGGAGGACGATGCAACAATGACAGAAACCAAAACCGGATTGACGGAGGTATTTGTAACCATAGAAGGTAAGAATTATAAAACATTAATTGACACAGGGAGTGAGATATCAATAGTTTCAGAGAATGTAATGGGTGAATTAAAAGAGATAAATAAAAATATTCCATCATTGCCAGTTGCAGGAGTAACAGTAGTGGGGGTGACTGGCGTACGAAGTAAACAACTCGTTTACGAGTTACTAAACAAGTACAGTTAAATATATACATTAATGAAAGAGAATTTGAGAATACCTTTTTAGTAGTTAAGGGTTTTAATTTAGATATAATTCTGGGAAACGATTTTTTGGAGAGAAACAAAGCAGTAATTGATTTTAACAAGAGAATAGTAGAATTTAATAAGGGGAGTGAACCAGTCAGGGTAAATTTTAAGAGGGTGTTAGATGAAGTTAGAGTTACGGGGTAAAGATGATACAAAACCGAGTAGGCGAGGGAAGTATAGAAACAAGAGTGAATGTATGTCAAGAGCGAGAGAGAGTGTAGAGAGCGATGAGAGAGTATGGGAAAATAGGGCAGATAAATTTTTTAATGAGGGTGTAGTTGTAGGGGATCCCCAACGACAGGAGTTGTGGGCAGTGATTGAACGTTTTAGAGATGTGTTTGCTGAGTTGCCTGGAAAAGCCAGGGACTACGTATGCGAGTTGAAGGTTCGAGAACACTCACCCTACATGCAGAGAAGTTATCCAGTGCCGTTTTCAAAGAGGAGAGCCGTACAAGAGGAGCTGGACCGGATGATGGAAGGAGACATCATTGAGAGATCTATATCGCCGTACTCTAATCCGTTAGTAGTGGTCATCAAAAAGGATGGAAAGGTAAGATTGTGTTTAGACGCTAGAAAAATTAATCAGATTATAATACCTGACCGGGAGTCACCGGAAGCCATGAATGAAATTTTTCAAAAGTTTAGTGGAGTCAGATATATGACATCCCTAGATTTAACAGCAGGCTACTGGCAAGTTTCATTAGCGCCAGAGAGCCGGAAATTTACTGCGTTTCTCTTCAATGGTAAGAACTATCAATTTTTCTTATTGGCCAGCCAAAACTCAGTTTAATTCCGTGAATGTGTATAACAGTGAAAACGACATGAAACAATGAACGAAGAAAGTGAGAGAAAGTGAAGTCACGAACTTTTGGACACTAATGAAAGAAAACTCGGAGCGACGCACCATGCGGTCGGAGAAAAGGACGCCACACATGTAACGTTCCCTAATGGAAATATTATTATCAGTATTTTACATACAAGGGGGGTTTAAACTGTTTTGAATGAATGAGTGAGTGGGCAAGCTGGGTTCGCCTTATGTAGAGATCTAACTAGATTAAGTAAATATTATTGAAAGAAATGTTTGGTTGTATGTATAATTGAAATATTTTGATTTGAGTGAAGAAACAAAATTTTCAATAATTTGAAGTCAGAAAATGAAATAATTATATAATAAAATTTTGAATTCCATCATACAAATGAGTGTAGCGTACATTTTTCATGTAACCTTACAATCAGACTTGCATTTCGCAGTTCGTATGACATAACCCTGGGCTGAACGAAAAAGGTAAGTGGGAAAGAGAATATTATTATAAAAAAAAAAATGTGTTAAAAATATAACTTCACAAACCTTTGGAAAAATATTGGGGAGCAGGGTGTCCCCTTGGCATGACTGTTACTACTGTACCATAATATTATCACTTGTAATAGTATAGTGTACATGTACTTGTATACTATTACTAGCTGGATACCCGTGCTTCGCTATGGTGATATCAGAAAAAAATAGAATGTAAAATCAAAAAATAGAAATAGGTTATTTTTGAAGCTTAGATACCAGTATTGTGAAACTAATAGAAACTATTTAAGCTCCATCAATTTGATCAATCAACTATTAAAGATTGAAAATTAATGAGTTGTTAAAAATGACGCTGTATTATTTAGTTAGAGAGGGTAAGCTAAGCTTCTGTTAGAGATTAAGACAGTCCTTTATTGTAAGTCTAACAACAATAAAATAGATGGGCCTAAGCCCTTTGATGCTATCACCACCCCTGGTTTTTTGGTCTACGTAGCCAGGCTAATAACTTGCTTAGCATATACTTTCAGTTGCTCCCTTAGATTCAGTGCTCAGGACCTCCCTGTAAACAACATTCCTGGTTTTGCTCTCTGGCTGGAGGATGACCAGGCTGTCAGGTGAACTGACTCTGGAGCACACCACGTACTACTGGCCATGGGAGAAACAGTCACTCCTCAGATCCACACCAACCACTATCAAACTCTGCCCCTGTGCCTTATTAATGGTCATGGCGTAGCACACCTTAACGGGAAACTGCAGATGTTTGAACTGAACGTGGTAGTCTGATGGGATTAGAGGAATTCGGTGGATGAAGACGGTTTCTCCCTTACCAACGCCTGTGAAAATCGTGACTTCGAGTACATGTGAGTGCAGAGTCTTCACCTGAAGCCTGGTGCCATTGCACAGTTTCGGAGGGTTTAGATTGCACAACAGCATGATTGGAGCGCCAACCTTGAGGTGGTACTCCTGGTGGATCGAGAATATGCAAGAACTCCAAAGGGTAATGTTCTTGCATATTCTCCACCATATACATATATTGCATATTCAGCATCCTCGACCTCCACCACAGACTCATACCTCATATGCTCAGTCGCAGCTTCTCCAACAGAAAGTTGTTGATGATGTTGGCTAAGTCGTTTGTTGGAGTGAGAATAGCTCTGTCTCTCAGCCATGAAGTCCAATCCTCTCTAGCCTGATGAATGTTGGAGTATATTCTGTCACTCAAGCTGATCAGATCTTCCACAACGTTGCAAAGGTTACCCAGAATATTTATTCTTCCCTTCTCTTCTAAAAGCTTGCCATCACCAATATTAAGCAATAAGTTAGAAAACTCCTCTGCCCTCAAGTCTCATTGGAGGTGGACTCACATGTTAACTCTCAAGGACAGGACTTTGACATTAGGCCATAAGAGGGAAGACTTGAGACAGGCCTTGACTTCATCTGCAATGTCCCCCGTGGCACAACAGGCAAAGTCTGTCTGAAGTCAACAGGCAAGCACCGTAACTCCACCCATAAGACAGTTGCGGCCCTAATGTCCTGGAGCGTCCTGTTCAGAGCCTCAATACCTCCTTTGTAGGTCATGATGCACTCATCCCACACGATAACTTTGGCTTCTCGAAGCACCTGAGCCATGTGACTTTGCTTAGAGGTGTTACAAAGTGCAGACTCAGAATGATTCAGGTTGAGAGATAACTTGAAGGCAGAGTGAGCCATCTTGCCTCCATCGATCAAGGTAGCTGCAATACCTAAGGAAGCGACGGCAACGGCGATGTTCTTTTTCGCCCCTAATTGTGGCTAGCAACAGATTGATCAAGAACATTTTGCCAGTGCCACCAGAAGCGTCAAGAAAAACATCTGCCCAGAATCAGAAGCAATGCTGTGCATGATTTCATCGTAGGCTTTCCTCTGTTCTTGATTTAATTTTGGAACATTCACAGCAACTGTTTCGGACAGCTCAACAGTATCATAAGACAGTTGCCTCAGGTATTCACGGTTGGTGACAACGGCTTGTTGCTCTCGTGAAGGTGGTGGAAGTCCGAACTGTAGAAGTGTTTTACCCGACATGGAAATGACAATTTCCTCAATAAGGATAAGCATTGGTTGTAAACAATGTCAAGGACCAGTTTGGCATCTCTGCGCGCTCTCTCCATTTGCCGTCTAACATCTTCCGCAAGACTGTCTCGGTCTTTCTCCCACAATTTTATGGGATCCCCTACTTGACAGAAAACCAGCATGATGCCAAACAGCTCACAGATTTTGTTAGGAGAGTCAGAGATGGAGGCTTCTTCCAGAGTGCGGTAACAGTGAGCATCGTCCTCCAGCAAGCTAAGTGCTCTGCACACCGCCTGGAATGTTGGGTGGACTACCCCTCCCAGTTTTTAGGGCAGTAAATGACATAGGGCCATGGACCTCATGCAAGAGGAAGCATAAGTAGTCGCACACAGCATTACGGGATGGACGATGTACACTCTGCCCAAAACCTGATCTTTCTTCACCCCCGGATAATCTGGCACAGGCTTCCCTTGTTTCCTCCTGCAGAACTTGTTGCCTTTCCATACGTAATAAGTTAGAACTTCACAATATAAATGGGTCCTTGCGAAGGCATCGACTACACACAGCTCGAAAAAGTCCAGAAGTATTGTTTTCGGAAGGTTATTTATAACAGAACAGGAATAGGTAGCATTCTTCCCCAGCACGCTCCATTATCCTGTAGCTGTAAAAGTCAGCAGCAGACACAGTCTTCTTGAGAGGAGCCTCGGTCTTCGGGTCGCACTGAGGTATATTGATGTAATAGCCATCTTCTCTACGGCAGAACATCAGAGGGTACTGGAGAGCGTCATAGGCACAGTGCGTCTCACTGATTCGTACCAATCTGTTGTCTTTGCTGTGGAGAACGATGTCCCTTTTCTCAAAATCCTGACCGACAATGTGAAGTGCCACTGGCCCTTAGGAACAGAATCAACAGCAGCCTTAAAGTCCAGAATATACTTGTTGTGTTCATGCAGCAACTTCTGCAGTTGGCCAACCAGTTCTGGCTTAACGCCAGGGTAGATGCCACAACGGATGACCCTCTCATTGTCATCGTCACCAACAAAGTATATCTGGAGAAATGAAGGCTGCTGCTGAGGCATGAGGCTCCAGCATGAGGTTCCCTTTATCCTGTGGTAGACTGCCCCTGCACTTTGAATGTTGGCATGAAGTTGCCCTCCTTCACCAGTCTGGCTCCAAAAGACATCATTTGGAAGCATCCATTGTACTTCCGGGCAGCAGAAAGAAAGTGCTCTGCCATTGGACGCTGGTGGGTGAGGAGGCTGTGTTGGGGTTCAGGGTAGGGAGCTGGACTTTACCGCCACTCCAGCACATTCCGGGAGTCTCATCCTTCCACTTCAGGGCAAGGCACCAGGTACAAAGTGACTGAGGTCTGAGGTCAACAAGCTTGTCCCTGGAATAATCAGTTTGAGGCTCATATTTAAAACCAGACAGACTTATTAGTCCAAGGCAATAATCTGATTTGTAATCTCTTTTCATTGTAATTAGCTGTAGCTGCCTGATTAACGTGGGGGTTGTTAGATGCATACTTTTTTGCAGCTTCTCTATATACCTCAGGATTAGTCTTTCTGTATTTGTTGACAGCTTTCATAATGACCTTGGGATGGATATTGTGGTATTTTTTTACACCCTCTTTGTTGACTTCGGGATGACTATACTTTTTTTGCAGCTAATCTGTTGTAAATAAACGAAGTTATTTTCAAATAAGTATATAATTGTTTAATACAATTTTATATTTTTAATTTTTTTTTTATTATTATTATTATTTTTATCAATTTTATTATTTAATTATTTTAGGTGTTTTTATTACTTTTATTTTTATTATTATTATTCAATTAATTAAAATAACAAGCAATAATTGTGTATGACTTGGTGAAGAAATATTTGTTCACCGCGTTATAGATTGTCGTAGTCAAATCGATTGGATGTAGCGGTCAATTCAGTGCCTTTATCTCTTCTTCTGCTCATCTTTTTCCTTTCTGAAGTCCTCGTTTATAAATTAAGAATTAACGGGTTTTAATTTAGTTCTTAACTAATCAATAAAACTACAATTTAACACAAATAATTAAGTTTATTGTGAATGATGCGATTATTCGACTTGCGTCGACTAGTGCTCTCGGAGTCGAGACTGGATCTCAGGTCGATTATTACATATTCCAAAATTATTCAAATTAAATTATTATCTAACTTGGATTCTTTGAACTGTCGAAATAGTCAGGAAAGGCAAGTGAGAGAATTCAATACTTAGGCCTACAATTAGAAAATAAAAAAGACTTATTCACTAACAGACAATAATTAAAAAAAATATAGTATATAGTAAAATGTTATTCGAACCGCAGGCTGGGTATGCTGACGTCACGCCTTCGTCGTTTTGAGCTGGTCTGAAATTAAAAGATGGCTGACTCCACTGCGTTGTACGCGCTAAGAATCCTTCTCTGAGATTTTACTTCAATAAAGTGCAGTAGTTGATAAATTCCTCTTCTGTGATGTAGTTAGTACAAGATCTTCAAATTGTGGTGTTTGGTTTTCGTTTTCCACTGGATTTCGTCCGGTAATACGTGTATTGTGCCGAATGGTTTATTCAATCAGTTCGCTGTTCGTATACTAGGTTAGATTATAATTCCGTCGTGACCATTCGTTCTAGGAGTCAGTTTAGTGTTTCTCAACTCTGTTTTATTATTCCAATGACTATTCAAATTGGATTTATTAATTTACTGTATATTCTTCATTCTTTCATAATACATCTTGGCTTGAGTTAGTTTAA
This sequence comes from Magicicada septendecula, assembly GCA_034769895.1. NCBI lineage: Eukaryota > Metazoa > Arthropoda > Insecta > Hemiptera > Cicadidae > Magicicada > Magicicada septendecula. The sequence continues at coordinate 322,872,167 of CM068376.1, read as the reverse complement.
ACATTTTTTAATTCAGATTTCTTTTCAATACTCTAACACGTCCGTCTTGCTTGGAGTCTAACAATCAACTAATTATATTTGTTTCTTCATATAGAAAATTCTGTAAGATTTTGGCCTCACCTATCATTGTTTACAATCAGCTGTTTGCTTCCTTCACAATTTGATTTTATAGAAATAAATAATGTTTTATATTTTACTGGCTATAATTTAGTTATTTAGTATTTTTATGAAATTTTAATTACATAACTATATTCCTGCTTTGATTTAATACAAATGAATACTAAACATGACCTAGTTTGGTTTGAATTAAACTCAAAAGTTACCTTCCTTGAAATTTACTTCTAGGCCTTATCATGATTCTCATAATTACCCATTAAATGGTTTACACTATGTTTTATGTTACCATTGTCCTCAAATAAGATCACTAATTAAATCATTATAATTTGCCTTCATTATTTTGTCATTATACTAAACATTTACTGCTTTATTTACATTCTACTTATACTTGGTTTATTGTTTAGGCCTTATCTTGTACAATCACTATTTAAGTCAATTTTACTCTCTGACTCTTTTAATTACTACAATAGGTTGTTGTGATAATTATAATGAAGTATTTGTATGCTAAAGGGAATAATTTATATCAATTTGGTCTAGATTTTCATTAATTTATCTCCTCTGATTTGATTACAGGGTCAAAGTTGAATTTGGCATGATTATCAATTTTCATTTTTCCTAACAATATTACAATTATTTCACATTATTATTATTATCCTTTCTGAGTTACTATTTATAAGACATTTGAATTAATATACTGCCTTTCCTTCCTTAACAAAATTCTGACAAATTAACATTCTTTAAATACAATGAACACTTATTTTCTAACATTTAGTATCTCCTAATATTAACATAGTAGGTAATGAATACCAATATAATAATTAAACAATAATTAGATAAATAAACAAATTATGGTCTTAGCCTAATTACAGTCTTTTGCTGTCCTTTCACAATTGGATTGGGGCGTTTCCCCTTAATTATACACTATTCACTTTATTCTCTCACATAGTTTGTCATAAGGTTTATAATTTTTGGAGAATAAGGAATTTCACTTTATACACACTATTTATTATCCTTAATCCTTTTTTAATTTCCACTGTTTTATTTATAATTATGTTTACATTAAATCAACCTACTGGTATTGTATTCTCTTACTTTTTTATATGGGTTTCTAAATTTGCATAACAACTATAGTTTAATTTCATTTATTTATTTTGGTTTACTTTGATAGAGTGTTGTCTTTAAAATAGGTTTTGGTACCTTGGAGATTTTTCATTTTAATCAATTTGTTCCTGGTTATATTTCCTTACTGCTCCTCATCTTACTGGGTATACTGATGATGTTACTGGGCTAATAATCATCCTATATGGTTTAATATTTTTGTTCTGAATTGAATGTGCTTAATTTCTTTGGATTGAGAGCTTTTATAGTACTGTTAAGGCATTTTATTTATTATTGTGATTACTTCTTTTATGTTACTTTTATCTAGGTTTATTCTATTCACTCCAGATTGCTTCTTCCTTTCTTTTTCTGTGTGATATTAAATTGTAAAATAAGGCAAAATTTCCGTTTTGCTACACTGTTTACGTCAGGGTTGCTTTTTTGCATATTTTTAAGCACTTTCCCCAACTTGTTTTTCCTAATCACATCTGTAAATTTTTTCCTGCATTTTCCCCTCTTTTCCCTTTTACTGGTGTTATAGTAGAAGGAACAGAATCGTCTCAACTGAGGAGGTCAGTGTACAGAGTAAGTTGGGGCTGGGACATGATGCAGGACAAATTCGGTTCAAATTCCGTTGGCTCACTGGTGGTTGGTGGTTGTTGGACATTATCAGGGTTAGTTAATTGAACATTATCAGGATTTGTTGGTTCTGCCAATGGAAATAGAACATCAAAGTTCCCTTCCTTGAAATCTCCTGTGAACTGGATTCTTTTGACTCCCTGTAGTGCCTCCCCAAAGGCAGCAAAAAGGATGCCACCTTAGCACACCTGAAAAGGAAATATCTCTCCCACCGCCTTGATCTCGCAAGTAGTTCCATAGGTATAAAGCCTAGACATTTCGGTGAGGTACCGACATTTAGTACTGTAAGGAGTCCCAAACCGATTCTGAGTGAAGGGCTTAAACCTCTGCCACTTGTTGGACATGTGACGCACAATGTCAGCCCGAATTTGAGCAGCCATTGAGACGTCGCTGTGCACCAGGTAGGACAGGGAGGAGAATAGGCACACACCGTTACCACGGATCTTTACTATTCAATGAGGGACCTGTATTTCGTTAACTACAATAATTTCCTCATCCATAATAGTAGGCTTTGTTCTTTTCAAATCGATAAAATTAAATATGAACTAACATAAAGTTACTTAAACAAAGCAACGTTTCTTCTAGATTTACTTAAAAATAAAATGAAATAAAACTTCTCTCTAGAACAAAATGAAATGCTAGTAAAACTTACTTAAATTAAAGTAAAATAAATACTAAAAACTGTAAGGGGTTTCCTTAAAATCCTAGTAAAAAATATCACAAATGCTTGACGTTCGAAGTAAAAGGGATACAGTTGCGAACATTAACTACACATTAAGTAGAATAAGGCTTTCTGAAAATGCTTAAAAATAGAATAAGTTTGATACATGAAATGCTGAAAGAAATTAAATGCTAGTAAACTAAACGTAAAATATGAACTAAAAGTGTTAGTGGGTTCTCTGCCCAGATTAAGTAGGGGTAAACAGGAATGAAAAATGAAAAGCAAGGGCTTGGTGGAAAAAGAAAATAATAAGCTTTAAAACTACAGAACTGATATAAGGCTTCTTGAAATTGAAATAAATTTCTTCCTGATTGAATTTGTAACGGTACAATTCTGGTCCTATAACAATTTTGGGAAATAATTGTTCTAAAGCCTAATAATTGTATTTTATTTTAAAATCCCATATGAAAGATTGGTAAAGTTTTATTGAGAATTTTCAATAACGTAATATTGAGCGGACAGGATTTGTGTCAAGGTCAGAGTAAAATTCCAGTAATAACAAAAAACAGTTCGTCATAATAACGTGTCAACAAGCCGAACCCAATGATGACATCAGCTAAAGGAATGCGATACGCATTATTATACAATTGTAAGCAATGGGGCTTGGCGTTTCGAACAAAGGACCAGTGACGTAGTTTTTGCCCCACCTCAGCATTACTCAGTTACAAAACGCTGCCAGTTTCATCTCGACAGTGAAGAGTGCCGGCCGGCAGATTCACAAAGTTTGTCTATCTAAATTTTACACCACCAAAAGTTTATTAAATATGTGAATATAACAGTTATATATTAACAGTTTTTGGTTTAAACATCAAAAGCGTGTGATCAACGATGGGACGTTTTTGATGTCCGTGACTCAAACGTACAGGGAGTGACAGCTAAGTACAATTGGCTGTCAAAACCAATCTAATATAAAATATCAAATCAAATATTAAAAATTATTCAAATTTAGTAACATGAGCTCATATTAGTGAAATTGTACCAGAGCATGAATGGGAGAGAGTGAGAGAGTGGATACTAAGATGATTAAATATTAATAAGTGCTGGGTTGTGCCGCTATTTATGTTTATCATGTTTATTATGTAATATTATAATACATGGTTATTTTGGAGTGCTTATAAAATGTTCTAAGGGTTTAATGTTTGCTAAACGCCACATGGCGTAATATGTACATATATGGTACAGCTAGAGTCAATTTTCAATGTGTAGAGTCATCTTAAAAAAATAAAAGGTTAATGGTACGTTTTATCTTGAGTACGATTATTTCAGGTAATATATTCCACGACCCTGGTTCGTGTAACCCGAATTCTGGCCCTCAAGGCAAGTTTTGTATTTTGTTGTACAGTGTGGCAACATGGCGCCCGATAAGTGAAAGTGATTATTTTAGTACACATCAGGTAAATGTAGCCAATTAATTTAAACCATAAAAGTTAAGAGTTACAAATTCAACTAATGGTTAAACTAACAACTGTATTAAAAATCAGAAACACAATAATAAGAGATAATAATACACTGTTATACTTAGCCTGTGACTGTATTGCAAATTGTGTGAATATTTATTGTGAATTTATTTATTTAACACAAACACTGAGTAGAAATACATTGACAATATGCGTGAGCTGGCATGAGCAGGACTGACTGACCACGCCACAAGCGTCTACGCTCAGTGTCAGACTTTGGCCAAGCCACAAATCTGGCACAGTGGGGAGCTTAGCGGATTGTGGTACAAATTCTAACAAAGACGTCTGAACATTTTACCGCGCTTAGGTATAGCCTAAAGTACTGCAGGAAGGATACAATTGAAAAAATTGGCATTATCAGTGTTGCGGTTTTCGCGGATAGGCATTAAAGCTTTCAAAACTTTCTTAGTGAGCACTTAGAAGCCAAGAGGAACATACATGCTGAATTTCAAGTTTGTGTGCTTTATAGTTATGGAGATTTCGTGATGAGTGAGTGAGTGGTATTTGGTTTATATATATATATATTACCACGCTCCCTTTTATCTAACACAATTATCTAATATTTGTATGTTAGATAAAATGTTACTTACCCATGATATTACTTTACCTGGGCACCAGAACAAATCCCAGATACAAATGACACGGATTCAGCTTAGCTCAGCACATGGAGACACTCTTTCTCAGGATTCGTTCAGTGATTGTGGTTTTCAAGGGGAATCGTTACAAATAACACTTTAATATTTGCTTGATTATTTTAATTAGCGTTTTAATCAATTATTTTTATACTTGCAACTGCTAATAGTAGGACTTATTTCTACCCTAACACTTATAATTACTGAGTGAGTGTGAAAAGTAACGATTAAGACGTTCAAACGACCTATGGCTCTTATCTGGTTTAATTAAGAGATTGTTATCTCCCAAACCAGTGCTAAAGAACAGGTCTGCAATAATTTGCACCTCCAATACTACACCTCACTTTCCATTCAACACTCCTATACTATGTTAGAGCTAATATTATAATTAAAATTACAAAGTGTGATATTCTTAGTGTCTTTTAAAAATTGTTTATTGCTTTTATTATTTGTTTAGTGCTTATTTTATTGACCAATGAATCTATTTCTTACTGTTTGATGTGTTGACCGAAGATAGGAATCCGTAGGGGTCCTCCTTTTGATGGTTTTGCACAGAAGAATTGATGTTGATCAATGCTGTAGATGATGCCCTGGCAATTACAGATGCTGTAGCTTTCTGTCACACAGGTCCTTCACGGCTGATGATTAATTAATTAATAATTTAATTAATTAACGTTGTTTTACGCAGCGAGAGTTGTTGAACGGTACTAGTTCATCTTCACTGCGGACTACTTCTCGAATTTGATCTTAATTACACTTTTGCGTGATTGAAAAATTTCTGTACGTAATTTATACACGACTAGTGCATTGAAGATCCGAACGAAGAGTGATGCTACCCCTCGCTTTGAGTTGGCGTCAGTTTTAAATACTGGATGCTGATTGGTTGTTCAAATAAATCATGCGTTTTTCAAGTTTTGACAATCTCGAACAGGTCGACGAAACACCCCGTGACAGGTTTGAAACTGCAGAGAATTTCTAGTTAAAATCGTACTTCCTGTGTTTGCAAATCAATTGATTACATGTATTTGCAAACGTGTTTTCAAAGATCTGACCACAGAATATTGTTGCTCAGGTCTTTATCTGTGTGTGTGTGAAAACACCTAATTCCTACGTAGCATAATTCTCTCGTTATTCCTTTTGGCGTACGTCTTCCGTATAACTTCTTCAATTGTTAACTATATTAACTGAGATTGCGGCTACTTATAAAGCTTCACTTGCTGAATACAATGCTGTTTTCAGAATTGCCGTATATTTATTAGTTTTTAAGTTATCACAGGTTGAACTGATAATTTGTATTGAGTAAATTTTCATGTTCGTACTGGTTGCGGATGTCGCTGTGACGAGGTTAGAGTGAGATGGCTGCGATTGTATGCTCTCTCTCTCTTGCTTACGCTGCTCTACTCCCTCCGTCAGACACTTTCAAACTAAATTGGCTTGAGGGTGACGTATGGATGTAAGAATAGGTTTTATATTTAGTTCTTCCAAGGTTTCTCTCCATAGGTTATGCGTGAACTGTTTTCCTTGGTCAGACAATATTTTCCTTGGTTTACCATACTGTGGGATGTAGAACTTCGTTAATGCTCTAAGGGTCGCTTTTGTCATGGCTCTTTGGACTGGGTATAATTTTACAAACTTAGAAAAGAAATCTACCGTCACTAGAATGTGCTTTACCCCTCCTTTTGCTTTTGGTAGAGGCCCGTAATAATCCACAGCTAATAACTCTCCTTTCTCTTTTGCTTGGATCGTTTGCATTTCTACTCTTGTAGCTAAGTTTGGGTGTTTACATTTCTGGCACAGGTCACAAATAGACAAATCTTTTCATGCGTTTTGCTAACCCCTTTCCAATGAAACTTTCTGTTAAGGCTAAATGGCATTTCTTAAATCCAGCGTGGCCCAATGACAAGTGGCATTCCCAAATAAGTTCATCTATCATACAGCTAGATAACAGTAACTTCCACTTATGGGAACATAGCTTATATAGCTTACCGTCATATATGGAAAATCCTGGTTTGGAGTTGGTAACTGCACTCCTCCAAGCTACACTAATCCTAGGGTCTTGTTGTTGATGATCCCTATTTCCTTGAGTCGTCTAACTACTTCAGGTTTTGTTATATGCTTTACCGCGTAAATACCAATATCATTGCTACTACATTTAATGTTATCTATTTCCATGTTGGTGGATTTCTACTGAGTACATCTGCTACCAAGTTGTCTTTCGATTTACAATATTGTATTTCAAATTGATACTCTTGTATAGCCAAGATCCAACGAGTCAGACGAGCACCTAGCAATTTACACTTTAATAAAAATACTAACGCCTTATTGTCGGTGATTATAGTAAGTTTAGCACCCAGAATATAACTTCTAAACTTTGACAGGTTATGCACTATCGCTAATAGCTCTTTTTCTGTCGTACAATAATATAATTCTGCTCCTTTCAGTGTGCGAGTTACAAATCCTAATACCGCTTTTTGGCCCTTCTCATCGATCTGATACAAGTGTGCTCCAATAGCAATATTGCTGGCGTCTGTTTGCAAGTAAAATATTTCTCCTATCCTTGGATGATTTAATACAACAGTATTTATAAAAAGACTTTTCACTTGTTGCAGCGCTTCATCGTGGCCCTTTGTCCACTTCCATTTACTCCCTTTGTTTAACAACTTTAACAATGGAACAGTACTTTCCGCGTATTTACTTGTAAACTTCTGATAGTAGTTAGCTAAACCTAGAAATGACTTTAGCTGCTTGCAGTTCTTTATTACACTTACCGATTTCCAATGCTTATATTCTTTAATACTTACATTAATTTTATTTGTATTTATTTCCATCGTAATGGTATTTCTTTTAAAATTTATTTCTGCCTTCCATTCAAGTAACGTATCTACCCCAATAATACAATCATGAACGAGTTTCGGGACTATAAGAGCTACAATTTGGGTTTGGTTACCATTTAAACTGACAGGTAAATATATTTGTTCAGTTATCTTTTGCATTTCGGCTCCCTGTACATTACAATGTTTTACAGGTAGTCTGGGACAATTTCACAACTGACAATTATCTACAAACTTTGAGCTGACACAGGTAACTTCACTGCCAGTGTCTATAAGCGCTCTTACTAGTAGATTACTGATCTTACAAATTATTTCCGGACATTCAGGATAATGGTTTCTACCCACTTCTTGCTCTTCTTTTAACAAGAACTCCCTATCGCTCACTTGTTTTATATTATTAGTTACCTGTTTTCTTTGGTTGTTTCACTGCAGATAATGGTAGGTTTAGTTTTGATTCTTTTCTACCTGCAGTGGCTTCCCGTATTCATTTTACTAGTCGACGGTTGCTGCTTGGTAGAGGTTGTAGTTGTTTTACACACTTTATACCCTTTATTTGATTTGTTTTCTACACTCCTACTTCTACCCTTCTCCTCCAATTCCGGCCTATTTTGGGGTTTATTACCCGGATATGGGGTAAACCTTTTCTTTCGGGCGTTCATTGTCTCTCCTCTTAGTTGAGTAGAAAGTTGGTTCTTGATGATCGCCTCTAGAGTAGTTACTCAGCTGATTACTTACACGCTGTAGGTCCCTCTCTAAATCTTGACACTCATCTACAACCATTATGAACTTTTCTAGAGTATCCACTCCTCTAGTATTGGTTGCTACTCTAGTGCGTTCTGAGAAATGACGCGCTAGCTTATATACTAGGTCTCTCTCTTCTATTGGTGGTGTTAGATGTTTAACTTGTGCCATTACATTAAGCACATAATTGGTGGTTGTCATATTCATTGACGGGTGATACCAAATTCTAGATGACCGCGTACCCTTCTTTGTATCTGAACGTTCCAGTACTGAGCTAGAAATTTTTCTCTGAAGTCTGAGTAGGTTTGGACTCTGTCCGAGATGACTTTCCATCACGTACCTCCCCAATTCTTGAGAAATCGGCCTAACATGTCCTTCTTGTCGTCGTCGTCCATCAGTGGATTTACACGAGTTACATAAGCTTCAAACAGCTTTAGGAATTCCACAGGATTCTCATGTGGGTTTCCTGAAAATGCAAGGTTTTCCGGTTCTTCCTTATAGCCGCCACACCTCACTACTTTGGTTTGCTGTGACTTCATTGCTTTAGTCAGATCTTCCCGCATTACCTTCAATTGCTGTTCCACCTTTTGATGTACTTCGTCACTGTTAGCCTTACTCTCTACCTGTTTCTTAACTTCTTTAATATTCTCACCCAGTTGTGTACACTCTTCCCTAGTATTCTGGATTTCTTCTTTATTTAGAAGTGTTTGTGTTTTTAATTCAGCTGTTACTTCACTGAATTGTTGATTAATGAGGGTTACTTTTTGTTCTAACCTTTCATGAAATTCGTTTCTAAACTTATTTAGTTTTTCATCTTGACGGCGAAAATTAGTGTTTCCTAAACCCTTCTAGCGTAGTTTTAACCTCTTCGGTATGTTTATCAAACCTAATATTACTTTCATCTATTTTATTATTAGTACTATCTATTTACTAGCTAGATTAGATATTTCTTCATCTATTTTAAATGTAGCCTCTTTACTACTTTGTTCTATTTGGCTAGATAAGTTTTCATTTATTTGTTTCACTTTGCTAGACAAATATTTATTAGTTTGCTCAATTTTATTATTAACATCTGTTATCAATTTTTGATTACTTTCTTCTAAACTTTTATTATTTTCATCAATTTTACTATTTGTATCTTTTATTTCACTAGATATTTTTTCAATTTTACTATTTAATTGACTATTAGTAATTTCAATTTCACTAGACAATTGACCCTTTGTTTCTTTTATTTCAGTTTTAGTTTCTTCCATTTTAGTGGTCAACTGCTTAAACATTTGCTCAATTGCTGCCATATCTACAGCTGATGATTTAGCCATGTTTAAATTTTATTATTATTTTTAACAAATAAATTTAACAATTATTTTACTGTTATTTGTAACCTTGAATTCCACTTCTTTTCAAATTTATTAATATTACAATTTAACTAATCACTTGGGTAATAGCAACGCCAAATTATATAACTTTCTTTTGTGCTTAATCGAGCTTCTTAGTTGGCCGCGCCAAATTTATACAAAACTTATTATTTCTATATATAAATTTGGTGATTTACTCGTGCCCCTTAGTTGCGGCGACAAATCTATACCACGCTCCCTTTTATCTAACACAATTATCTAATATTTGTATGTTAGATAAAATGTTACTTACCCGTGATATTACTTTACCTGGGCACCAGAACAAATCCCAGATACAAATGACATGGATTCAGCTTAGCTCAGCACATGGAGACACTCTTTCTCAGGATTCGTTCAGTGATTGTGGTTTTCAAGGGGAATCGTTACAAATAACACTTTAATATTTGCTTGATTATTTTAATTAGCGTTTTAATCAACTATTTTTAAACTTGCAACTGCTAATGGTAGGACTTATTTCTACCCTAACACTTATAATTACTGAGTGAGTGTGAAAAGTAACGATTAAGACGTTCAAACGACCTATGGCTCTTATCTGGTTTAATTAAGAGATTGTTATCTCCCAAACCAGTGCTAAAGAACAGGTCTGCAATAATTTGCACCTCCAATACTACACCTCACTTTCCATTCAACACTCCTATACTATGTTAGAGCTAATATTATAATTAAAATTACAAAGTGTGATATTCTTAGTGTCTTTTAAAAATTGTTTATTGCTTTTATTATTTGTTTAGTGCTTATTTCATTGATCAATGAATCTATTTCTTACTGTTTGATGCGTTGACTGAAGATAGGAATCCATAGGGGTCCTCCTTTTGATGGTTTTGCACAGAAGAATTGATGTTGATCAATGCTGTAGAAGATGCCCTGGCAATTACAGATGATGTAGCCTTCTGTCGCACAGGTCCTTCACGGCTGATGATTAATTAATAATTTAATTAATTAACGTTGTTTTACGCAGCGAGAGTTGTTGAACGGTACTAGTTCATCTTCACTGCGGACTACTTCTCGAATTTGATCTTAATTACACTTTTGCGTGATTGAAAAATTTCTGTATGTAATTTATACACGACTAGTGCATTGAAGATCCGAACGAAGAGTGATGCTACCCCTCGCTTTGAGTTGGCGTCAGTTTTAAATACTGGATGCTGATTGGTTATTCAAATAAATCATGCGTTTTTCCAGTTTTGACAATCTCGAACAGGTCGACAAAACACCCCGTGACAGGTTTGAAACTGCAGAGAATTTCTAGTTAAAATCGTACTTCCTGTGTTTGCAAATCAATTGATTACATGTATTTGCAAACGTGTTTTCAAAGATCTGACCACAGAATATTGTTGCTCAGGTCTTTATCTGTGTGTGTGTGAAAACACCTAATTCCTATGTAGCATAATTCTCTCGTTATTCCTTTTGGCATAAGTCTTCCGTATAACTTCTTCAATTGTTAACTATATTAACTGAGATTGCGGCTACTTATAAAGCTTCACTTGCTGAATACAATGCTGTTTTCAGAATTACCGTATATTTATTAGTTTTTAAGTTATCACAGGTTGAACTGATAATTTGTATTGAGTAAATTTTCATGTTCGTACTGGTTGCGGATGTCGCTGTGACGAGGTTAGAGCGAGATGGCTGCAATTGTACGCTCTCTCTCTTGCTTACGCTGCTCTACTCCCTCCGTCAGACACTTTCATATAATGCTTAGATAAGACGCTAATATGAATCGTTATGATATATATATATATATATCACTAATAATCCTATCATCAATATGATCAAACAGCAACAATTAACCTTATTACATAAAGTTATATTATATTAAATAAATAACCTTATCAGATTGTGGGCATTAAAAGGTTAACACTATTGTTTCTTTATTAACACGTATGACTGCAGTTTACTATATTTATTGTCCACTTGCATTCATATAGATGTCTATAAAACTGATTGGTTAATAATGAAAGTTGTCAAAAATAATTTTGCTTTTATGACTCATAAATAAATGAAGCTCATACGAAGTCTTCCTTATGATTCTGCATTTGTTATGAAAATATATGTTTACATATAAGCAGTTGTGAAGGTCCTTCTCTTTTACCATTTTAAAATAATAATACACTCATCATAAAACAATACTTACCGCTGCCAGAATTTTACTTACCGTCATAGTCCCCGTAACTTACCTTATTAAATTACCCAGGTCGCCAACATGTTTTTTAGTTTTACATGTAAACTTTGAACACTCTTGCCCTTATAAAAATCCCGCTATCTAACTATAATAAACTCAGAAAATCCCAAAGATCGTTAGACGAGTGGTCAGCACAGAAAACTAGGAAATGGTTATGGCGTAATGACTTACTCTAACACATACTTTATATTAAATAAAATCTGAATTTATTTTAAGGTGAAATTTTATGAATTAATAAAATAAACATTTCTTAATCAACTAGCCTCTAACAAACTATTATGAACCAGTAGTAAATTTTTTCCCTTAGAGATCTCGTTTGAAATTTAACACGTTATACATAACAAAGGAAATTACTAAAAAGGGTGTTTGATTTTATTCAATTGATTATGTTCTTTAGTTTGCTACTCATCTGGTCAATGCAATCCACAATTTCCGCCACCACGTGTTACACACTTTTTGTTTGTAGAACACTCCGAAAACTGATTTTATACTGTTTAACTTGGATTATTTTCTCAATCACAAATTTTAAGGCTGTTTCACAAATAACAGCACTATTCTTTTCAATCGGTCGGCTTACATTGTTCGCAAGCACATTTTTTGACAAACTGCGCGTTAACACTTTACTTGATAGGCTGATTAGATTATTTTCGGCCTATCTTGCGCCCGAGGCCACTATTTAACTTACGACCGCTCTGGTTGAAGACTGCTATCTGCTACTGGCTGATGCAACAACTGGTGATAGACTGCATACTGTAATTCACAAAAAGCCTGCTGCTGGGGCAGTTACGCAATGCGTCTAGACTGTTGTTTAGACTAACAGTGTATGTTGTACTGGGGCTCCTTACAGGTGAAGTCTGGCAATTTGTAAAGTGATTGAATTGATGATTTGAATTAATATAAAATTAAACTGGGGTGGCTCACAATTCTGTACCATTACAATACCCCCCCAATAAGAGGTTGAAGGCCAAAGCGTTCAAACTCTTATTGCCTAAACCCTAAGAGGATCAGTGAGGATATGGCGCCGCAACCCCCCTGAACACTCTACTAAAATCATGGGTTCTTACCCCCCTAGTCTGGCGACTGTGGCAGCACCCATCCGATCCTACGGGACTTCTCTGTTCGAGATCCCAACACCGAAAAATCGAACAGATACCCGACCCAGTATCGCCTGACTTTTAAAACATTTGATTAAAAAATTGACAAGTGGCCTTCCATCACTCCATATCCCACAACTGATTTGTTTCCTCTTAGCCGTACTGGTTCATTGACAACGTACTGGCTCATTTTATATTATAGACCCCAAAAAAATATAGTATTAATAAAACAATATAGGTTTACAGTAGTACACATAAATTCCAGTTAAATTGAATAATATTCCCCATACAATATTGCCCATCCAAAATTTTAACCATTAGTTACATCAATTAGCATTTACTTTATAATTCCAATTTGAATTTAAATGAAAATAAAGTTAAGTTCATTGTTAAAAATCATCGTTTCTATTAATTTAATTACCAGATTAGTTTAATTTTATTATCTCAAGACTCTAAATTATGGTAATTACCTCATTATTATTTTAACAAAAAATTTACTTTAATTCTTTTGTGTCACAATAGGATTTTGCTCAAGATACTGATTCAGCAGACTACAACATTCCTGTTATTGTCACCAAGCATGACCACAGGCTTGAGTCACAACATCCTACACCTGTTTACTGTTTACCTAAACACAGTTGTGTGCCAGACTTGTTTTCATAAACAACAGTTATAAACATTCTGTTTCAGCATTCATAGTCTAAACACTCTGGTTACATCATATACTGACATATCTGCTTGCTACACTTTTCAAATTTTATAAATCTTTTAGATAACATATTTGTCTCTTAAATTTTTTATTCCAATTCAGATCAGATATAATTTTAATTTACCACAATTGCTTTAATAGCATTTTACTAAAAACATTTTAACTTTAGTTATATTATTTAAAACACGTTGAATATAAATACACAATACAAAATTGGCTTCATTATTACCTGTTATTATTTTAGTGGAATAAAGTATTATTATTTATTATTATACCTTCCCCTCTCATTACAAACATATGTTGCACATAAGCTATAATATACATTGCAACAAAATACTATGAACACAATACATTTAACCTTAACACATTTATTTATTTACAAATTTTCGTCATCCAATTATTATTTGCCGTGCTTCAATATCTAATTCAGCCAGGTCATTACCATATATTAAAGTATATAAAATGTCCATACACTGCTTTCAACCTCCATCATCGTATAATAGTCTTATTTTTGTATAACATTTGTCAATTTTATGTGCATTCATCATATGGCTATTTTCTGTGTGATGGCCATAAAATTTTATTTTTTCCATTATACCAAAATAATAATCTATAGGGTTACCCCCCAAAATTATCTTATCATAAATCAAGTCAACATCAGTATTTTTTATAAGGTCTCCGTAAGTATTTTTTCTCAACATCAAGTCAGTTATTTTATCATTTATAACAGTTTTATTCACATATTCCTCTCTCTCTGTTTCATAATACAATTCACCTTCTTCATCTCTCTCAATATCTAACACCTGCACCAACATCTCATAACCTCTATTAATCTCAAAAATTTTTATTTCTCTCTCTCTTTCATTACAACCCCTCTCATAACCATACTCAACTCTCCCATTCCATGCAAAGGGCACCATTAAATATTTATTACCTCTACTGGCTTTACCAGTTAAATCACAAAAAATACAGGGCCTGTCTGAAGACACCTTGTCTTCTATACAAATACTGGAGGAAACTCTGTCCTCATTAAACACCTGTGAAACCTCTGTTTCAACATAAACTTGGGGAACATCTGCCCTTTGCCCATTTAACCTCTCTACATACACACTTATAACCTCATCAACACTTTCTCTGTTCACAACCTTACACTCTAACACCTCGTTTTTAATTTCACTACTGTTACTTACCGTATCCTTCTTAGATACCCCATTTTCAACTATATAATCATTATTCTTATTATTTACCATTATTTCATCATTAGAATTAATTATAATAACATCACCACTTACCTCAGACTTGTAATCACCATCATTATCGTCACTAGTTAACCCTACTTCTCCCATTATTTTGTCACTGTGATTTATTAATTCATCATCATTATCTCTCACCTGGTTAATTATTTCTTCACTATCATTAACAACATTATTATCACTCTCTATTGTTACATTTTCAATTGTGTCACCGATATCATGTTTGATCTCGTGACTACCATTTTCTACTATTTTACTTTCACTAACCCCTTCACTTACCTCGTTACTTTGTTTGTTAGTGTCATTACTATTTTCGTTCAAAAAAGCATATAATCCCGTTTTTTGTTCTTCCATTTGTCTCAGTTGCTCGTTTAATCTACGCTTATCATCATCTGTCATTCTCCTCCAAATACTCATAAACTCTTGTACGAATTCCGTAGTACTCCATGCCTCCCCTGATCCACTCACTTTATTTTCTTGTGCCTCGGCCATGTTCAAAAATGTTATTTCTAATATACCCTTTATATATAAAAAACCACTATTATCCTATAAAATCAAAACACCTAACACAATCATTGTCAACAGGACAAGTAAACACAATAACCCTATCAAAACATAAACCTTTTATAGCGTAAATATATATATACGATTATTTCTACAAATACGCCGTTACCAATTCCTATTTTCTGTGCTTTAAAACAGGTCTAGTTCCTATAATTTTTTATATACGAACATCCTGGCAGGGTCGCCACTGTGAAGGTCCTTCTCTTTTACCATTTTAAAATAATAATACACTCATCATAAAACAATACTTACCGCTGCCAGAATTTTACTTACCGTCATAGTCCCCGTAACTTACCTTATTAAATTACCCAGGTCGCCAACATGTTTTTTAGTTTTACATGTAAACTTTGAACACTCTTGCCCTTATAAAAATCCCGCTATCTGACTATAATAAACTCAGAAAATCCCAAAGATCGTTAGACGAGTGGTCACCACAGAAAACTAGGAAATGGTTATGGCGTAATGACTTACTCTAACACATACTTTATATTAAATAAAATCTGAATTTATTTTAAGGTGAAATTTTATGAATTAATAAAATAAACATTTCTTAATCAACTAGCCTCTAACAAACTATTATGAACCAGTAGTAAATTTTTTCCCTTAGAGATCTCGTTTGAAATTTAACACGTTATACATAACAAAGGAAATTACTAAAAAGGGTGTTTGATTTTATTCAATTGATTATGTTCTTTAGTTTGCTACTCATCTGGTCAATGCAATCCACAATTTCCGCCACCACGTGTTACACACTTTTTGTTTGTAGAACACTCCGAAAACTGATTTTATACTGTTTAACTTGGATTATTTTCTCAATCACAAATTTTAAGGCTGTTTCACAAATAACAGCACTATTCTTTTCAATCGGTCGGCTTACATTGTTCGCAAGCACATTTTTTGGCAAACTGCGCGTTAACACTTTACTTGATAGGCCGATTAGATTATTTTCGGCCTATCTTGCGCCCGAGGCCACTATTTAACTTACGACCGCTCTGGTTGAAGACTGCTATCTGCTACTGGCTGATGCAACAACTGGTGATAGACTGCATACTGTAATTCACAAAAAGCCTGCTGCTGGGGCAGTTACGCAATGCGTCTAGACTGTTGTTTAGACTAACAGTGTATGTTGTACTGGGGCTCCTTACAGGTGAAGTCTGGCAGTTTGTAAAGTGATTGAATTGATGATTTGAATTAATATAAAATTAAACTGGGGTGGCTCACAATTCTGTACCGTTACACAGTATGTATCTACATTAATTTAATTTGAAGTCACACGTTTCCCTCATTTATAATACCAGGTTCAAATTCATGTTGCCATAAACAGATTTTAGCTGCAGATGAGCAAATATTCTAGATCCAGTGATATGGATGGAACTGGATTGTCAAGAGTTTCTATTCTCTTGCACTAGAGAAAACATTCTTTTCAAACTGCAGAAAACAGATGACTACTTTGCGTACAGAATATAAGCAAACCCTGGGATGGTGCAACACGTGTGCTGTAATGGGACAAAACGGGGTATTTTATTTATTTAAATTCATTTCATTTTCAAGTGTAACTCTCATGTATGAATACGGTAACAAGTCCACTACATAAAACGGTGTTATTCAGACAAAGGACAATGGAATGCAGTGTGTGTCTGACAACGCAGCATAATTCCAAGAACTTCAGTGCTGTGTGACAGATGACGCGCACAGCCTTGGGCCGAACTGAACCAAAATGGCTTTTTGTGAAATTTGTTCACCATGTGCTCGATAGAAGACGGAAGTACAATTAAGAACACGCCCATTTGAGTGACGTAACTAGTGGCCTCAAAATTTCGTCAACGTCTAACACGCATGAACAACAGCGTACTCTAAGTACAATGACGAACATTTTATCGCCAGAAGGCATTGTTTTTCCATCTTGTCCAAAACTTGGGGAGTGGGGTACTTTGTTAACGCTCTGTGCAGTTACCCGCCGAAGCTACGTCTGGCCAGGCGTACACAAGACTCGCAAGTTAAAATATTTATTAAAAAATCTTAAAAGTGAGTTTAACTAAACAGCAGATCAACATGAGCAGATTGTGATACATTAATTAAGAGTCAAAATTAACAATGAACCCTATTTGGACAAAAAAGTGAACAAAATGGACTAAATTCAACTCGTGGTCGTCATGGACACAATTCCAGGAAAGTAATCATTTAAAAAACCAACTAACAAATTATAATCAATGAAAGGCCTAAATAAATAAAAAGGGTTTTTTTTTGTAATGGAATGAAAGAGTGAGCAAGCTGGGTTAGTCTTATGTAGAAATAGAATTAGATTAAGGATATCATATTGAAAGAAAGGTTTGGTTCTATATATAATTGAGATATTTAAATGAAGTGAAGAGATAAAGAATTTTAATAATTTAAAGTAAAAACATGAAATAAAGGTTGAATTATGTGATACAATTGTATTGCGTATGTTACTGAAATGGTCTTGAACCACACTTGCATTTCACAGTTGGTGTAGCGGACCTTGGATAAATTACGGTAAGTGGGAGATTATTTAAAAGTGGGTTAATAAATAACTTCACAAATGGCGCATCCAAAACAGGGACCAGTTTTTATAAACTGAAATCTATATATAAAGACCGCACCTACAAGTAAATGCAAGTTTGATTTAAAGGTTAAGTAACAGTACGTAAAAATTACGTAGCATACATAAAATGGTACATCACTGTTCAAGTGTTACGAGTTAAGTGGTAGATGTTTTTTATGTAAGCAAATTTAATCAGTAAATTTATAAAAATGGCAGGAAATGATGAAAGCATTGTAAGTGAAATAATTAATTTTGACGAATCACCTGTTATAAACACCCCCGAAGTACATTCAACACCCAATGTAGGTCAAGACGATAAAAATATAAATACAAGTGTTACAGATGAAACAAATATTACAGAGGATTCAGGAGTCCAGTTAACTCCAACCTCAACAAAATGTAATAACAAATTTGATAATGACATGATGAGTATTTTATTAAATCAATTCGATAAAATGAATTGTAAATTTGATAAATTGAGCAGTGACGTTAGCGAAGTCAACAGTAGTTTCAAAGTACAGAATAATAAATTTGATGAGTTAAAAAACCATATGAATTAAATTAATAAGCATTTAGAGAAAACCAATGAAATATTAGAAACTAACTTTAACAAATTAGAACAGAGTGTTGAGAAAGTGGTAGAGTCGGTGGGGGGAACAGATTAAAAGTAAAGTAACTAAGATAATTAATCACAAGGTGGGTAATAACGATAATTATAATAAAGAGGTAACAAGTGATAATAATGATGTTGAAAATGATTATGTAAATGAAAATGTGGTATCAGAGAGTGATACACTGAAAATAGTTAATGAGATGGTGAGTGAGAGTGAGAGAGTAATGGGTTGCAAAGGGGTAGAAACAGATGTTGATCAGTTAGAGAGAGAGTATGAAGAGAGTGTACAAATAGAGGGATGGCAGAGGGTAAACTTTTTTTGAGGTGTTGTGGGGGGGTGAAGAAAAGTCTTCACGAAGATATTGGGTAGAAAAGTGTTCTACTAATAATTGTTTTTTGAATTTTTTTGTTGTTCTTGGAGAAAGCAGGAAATATTTTAATGTAGCAGTACCCTCTGCATGGAGTGACAGAGAAAATGTGATATGGTGTTGTGATGAGAGAAAGAGAGAGATAGAGATTTTTGAAATAAATAGAGGTTATGAAAGGTTAGTGCAGGTGTTAGATATTGAGAGAGATGGAAAAAGTGACTTACATTGTGAAGTAGGGACAGATGAATATTTTGATAATGTCTTTATAAATGATAATAACTTACCTGATGTTTTAATGAATATAGTAAATGAATATGATGATATAATAACCTACCTTGTGTTGAACAAAAATACTTACGGAGACAGAACTAAGAGTACCAATGTAGATAGGTTTTATGAATCAATAGGTAATAATAGTGTCAAATACTATGTTGATAATGGTCATTACAATAATAATAATAGATTGTATGTCGATAAAAATAATATGTTTTAAATACGTTAGATATTTATACGATGATGGAGGCTGATTAAAAAATAAATAAATGGACATTTTAAATATTGTAATTTGTGGTTATGACCTTGCTGATTTAGAAAATGAAGTGTGGAAAACAGAAAAATTAATGACAAAGATTTGTAAATAAATTTTAGTGAAATTAATTGTGTTTGTAGTGTAACAAGTATATAATGTAAACAGTGTGTGTAGGTAGTAGAAATTGTTGTAATAATAATAATAATATTTTAGCAGACTAAATAAATAATGAGTTTATAATAAATAAATTGTAATTGTTTTGGAAGTAATGTAATTAAAACTGTTGTGTTTTCAATACTTGATGGAATTAAAGTAATTTGAGATGTTTAAATATTTTTGGTTGATTTAAAATGTTATATAATTGAATTTTGATGATGAATTTAAATTATTTTTATGAGATTTAAATTTTATAATAATTAATAAATAAATAAATGTTGAATTGTGTTTAGTTTGTGGAATAACATGGTTGTTAAAATGTTTCAGAAGGTACATGGAGTTATTGGTGTTTGGTGTTTATATTTGTGTATCTATGATAGTATGTGAGTGATGTAATGTAAGTATGAATTTTATAATGCCATTTAAGTAAAATAAAATGTTCAATGTCTAAATAGCGAATTTTAAATGAAATGTTATGTAAAAGGAAGGTTGATAACAAAGAAACAATTTTTTTTTGGAAAAGTTAATGGTATAGTAAATGATAATTAATTAATAGAAGTTCAATTGAATTTAAAATATAACGTTTATAATTTTATATGCAAATATAAGGATGTAAGGCGTGTAATTTCTGATCAACCTTACATGATTGCAATGTTAATTATGAGTGTATTGTATGTATTATGTTAAGAATGAAAAATTAATATACCCACACATATAAGAGTTGACCTTCTGTGAACTGTAGTAGCAGTGTCAGTGTGAGCCTTATATGTCTTTTGGTAGTTTCCCCACATTTCGGGCGGTCACGGTTTCACCTGGCCCTGGCCGTGGAATTATGTAAGTAGTTACAAAATTGGTGAACATTGAAATTGAACAGGGGGGTAAAACAGGGGAAACTACATAACAGCGGCTATCGTCGAAGGTGACGGTAGTGCCGTGAGTAAGGGTGTGTGAATCATTTTAGTAGGATTACTGGTGTCCTCGGACATCAGTAATACCGAATTTTCATATAACGCTGAACCAAGAACGGTATAGGCAGCGTCTATACCTTATACATGTAACTTCAGTTCTTGGGAATGCAAATGGACGCCACAGTCCAACACCAGGAAACAATAGTGTGTGTGGAAAAGGAGCTGGCAGTTATAAGCCAGGGGCACAGATAACGCATCTGTGCACAAGGTAAATACCTAGACCGACCGGCAGGTGGTTTACCTAATTGTAACTGGGTAAAAGGGGGGAAATAATAAAATGATGAAGTAGGAGGGTAGCTGTAAATTTAGTGAGAGGGTGACGATCTCTGTAAACAGCGGGCGGTCAGCTTATAACACGACTATAGAGAGAGAGTTGGGGGTTGACAATCCATAGAGCTGTTCAGTAACTGTTGCTATGACTATGACTCAATGAGTAGCGATGTATGTCCCTATGAGAGCAAAACCATTTTAAGTACTAGATTTACTTGTAATAATTTCAGATAACCTTGTATGATAATGACTATATAATTTTGTGTATTTGTATTAATTGTAGGCAGTATGTTAGGGATAAGGATTATAAAATGTGTACTTTATATAATTGTTGGAATGGCATCTATGGTAAGGTCATTCACCTGACCAGGAACATCAGCTGATTACTGGTGTTGTATGTGTAATACTTCAGTGATTTGCAAATTTTTCAATGTAATTAAATGTTTGAATATAATTAATGTTTGAATAATATATTTTCAATGTGGTTTAAGAGATTTTGAATTAAATGGTAAAATGTGTTTGAGATAATTTTGATTTTTCAATGGTTAACGTAATGTGCAATGGGGTAAATGTTAGAATTTGGGTAATTATTATTTCATTAGGACATTTAAATCAGTCCAAGTTAAGTTTAAAAGGGGAGTTGAACAAAGTAAGATTGTTGTGAATAAATATAATGTAGAATTTGAAAGGTAATAGTGACACAGTCGCTATGGGGAAAATATGTAGAGTAATGGTTGATATATTGAAGTAATAAATAAATGGAGATATTTTGTAGATGAAAGTGATATAATGGGAGAGTAATTAGTTGATAGAGGAATTTTGTAAGGGGGGTGGTGTGATAAGGAGTCCTCAACGAAAAGCGTTGTGGCGGGAGGGGAACCATTATGTGCCGGAAAGGGTTACCTAAGGAGGGTCCAGGAACCAGATAAGGAAATGAGCATTGGGAAGGGGACACACATCCTGAGTACAAAGGGGTAGAGAGTAATTTTGTTATAAGGGTAGAATGATGCGAAATGAGTTTGAGTAGTGAGTTAGAGGTAGAGAATGGTTGGTAGATGTTTTGATAGATGGGTGTCATACTAGTTAAAGCTGTTAAGTGAGTATTAGAGTCAGAAGGGGGGAAGATTATATATATAAATGCCAAGTTGTAAATTGAAATGTTATATATAATGGAGTCACCCAAACTAACTGAGAATGAAAATATTAAAGAAAGAAGGTCATAGTCAAGATATAAAAATAATTGAAACAAGTGACAGATTTTAATAGAAGTTGAGAATGATATGAAGCTATAAAATGTGTAATTTTTGGTCAATTTAAATATAAATTTTATTGTTTATTGTAAGATAATGATAACCATGTTAATTTTGAATGTTCTATTTTATTATGTTGTACCATGTTTGAAGGTAAAGAATTTTAAAGATGTTTCATGTATTTTACAGTGTAGCTTTGTGTAACATATGTATGTCAAGGTCATTCACTTGACCCAGAGAGATCAGCTGATGGTTGATGTTAGAGACAAGACCAGTTTTTAGTAATTGATTGATGGCATTTGGTTCTTGATTGAATTAAATATTTTGTTTTATGAAAATTGAGAAAAAAGATTTTGGTAAATTTAAATTTTTTGAAAAAAAATAATTATTTTTTATGCCTGCCATATAGATGATGTTTGAGTTTCAAGTATATTACTGTTTATGTGTACTACTAGTGTGTTTATGGAATTACATTGTTTAGTATATATGTATAAACAAATGTTAGTATAAGTGAGTTTATGATTTAATAAGATGTTCAATTTGTGTTTTTTTTTCCTTTTATGATTATTAGTAGTAGGGAAGGAAATTGATAAATTTGATAGATTCTTGTAAAAGATTTTTGGTTTTGATGAAAATAATAATAATATAACAGTTTGATTTTGAACTTAAATGAATTTTTGAATTTAAAGATAAATATTTTGTGAATTTTAAATGATGAGTTTGTTTAGAAAGTAATCATGAGTATGTGTATGCGGCCAGTACTTGCTAAAGACAACCCAGTGTGCATGACAAGGGGGAACATATCGGTTGAGGATCTGCTATGGTATAAGGCCAGGGTTTGGATTTTGGGGGTGGAATGATAGAAGGTTAGGTACTATGGTGAGTACCGGTCCGAGTTTATGGTGTCGGGATCTCGGACAGAGAAGTCCAGTAATCTCGTTCAGGTGCAGCCATGGTCGCCGAGCTAGGGGGGTAGTTTACCGATGATGCGTTAAGAATTAATGGGGGGTTGTTGGCGCCATATCCTCACCGATCCTCTTAGGGGTTTAGCAATGAGTTCTTCTGTCTCGACAAAAGACCTCTCATTGGGGGGGTATTGTAATGGGACAAAATGGGGTATTTTATTTATTTAAATTCATTTTGTTTTCAAGTGCAACTCTCATGTATGAATACAGTAACAAGTCCACTACATAAAACGGTGTTATTCAGACAAAGGACAATGGAATGCAGTGTGTGTCCGACAACGCAGCATAATTCCAATAACTTCAGTGCTGTGACGCACACAAACGTGCGAACACCAGCGGGGCGCACAGACGACGCGCCACAGCCTCAGGCCGAACCGAACCAAAATGGCTTTTTGTGAAATTTGTTCACCATGTGCTCGATAGAAGACGGAAGTACAATTAAGAACACGCCCATTTGAGTGACGTAACTAGTGGCCTCAAAATTTCGTCAACGTCTAACACGCATGAACAACAGCGTACTCTAAGTACAATGACGAACATTTTATTGCCAGAAGGCATTGTTTTTCCGTCTTGTCCAAAACTTGGGGAGTGGGGTACTTTGTTAACGCTCTGCGCAGTTACCCGCCGAAGGTACGTCTGGCCAGGCGTACACAAGACTCGCGAGTTAAAATATTTATTAAAAAATCTTAAAAGTGAGTTTAACTAAACAGCAGATCAACATGAGCAGATTGTGAGACATTAATTAACCAGTGATATCAAAATTAACAATGAACCCTATTCGGACAAAAAAGTGAACAAAATGGATTAAATTCAACTCGTGGTCGTCATGGACACAATTCCAGGAAAGTAATCATTTAAAAAACCAACTAACAAATTATAATCAATGAAAGGCCTAAATAAATAAAAAGGGTTTTTTTTTGTAATGGAATGAAAGAGTGAGTGAGCAAGCTGGGTTAGTCTTATGTAGAAATAGAATTAGATTAAGGATATCATATTGAAAGAAAGGTTTGGTTCTATATATAATTGAGATATTTAAATGAAGTGAAGAGATAAAGAATTTTAATAATTTAAAGTAAAAACATGAAATAAAGGTTGAATTATGTGATACAATTGCATTGCGTATGTTACTGAAATGGCCTTGAACCACACTTGCATTTCACAGTTCGTGTAGCGGACCTTGGATAAATTACGGTAAGTGGGAGATTATTTAAGTATTTAAATGTGGGTTAATAAATAACTTCACAGTGCCTGTCTGCAGACTGTCTCATAGCAATATTTTATAAAACTTTACAAAAAGGTTCTTGGCCGAATGCCAAATCTGACCAAACGGCAAAATCCTTTTTGACATGTTCTTTTAAGTGGTAAACTGTGTTTAATAAACGTGCAAAATGAATGTGAAACTCAGACCTATGGTCAATCAAGTTGTGCATTCCTGTATACTCCTATATACAGAATCTGACCACACCAGTATACAAAATATACCATAGCCAAGAGAAAGAAAGTTATTTGTTAGCCTAGTTATAATTTCATGCACAGTTCCTGAGACCAGATTCACATTATTTTACCCCAATTGTCAAATATAAAACTAAACAATCCAGTTCAACCATAGTCACATCCTTTAAAAGTCTGTGAAAGTTACATTTTTAAAGGTTTAACTTTCATGTTTGAAGATCAGAAATAAATTATACACAATCTTGTTTGTTGCTTCAAATTTATTAAATCAAAAACATCACAGAAACATTCTTAATTGTACAAATCACATGAACAAAACACACACATGCGCGCGCACACCATTTATTGCCAAACAATATTTAACTTCATGATAATTGTAACACTACCATGTTCAGAAAAAAAACACATGTCTAAGACACTATCTTTGTGCCTCATGCATGCATACATTTGTTTTCAAAAAATATAAACTACCATTTAGGAACACAATACAGCAGTGCTTAAATCATAATAAATCTTCAAAACAGGTACACCGTACAAAATGTATAGCTAAATGACAAAACTAAATTTTTGTTTGGTATTGTCAAATATTTGTATAAAACTTTCTGTATACAAAAAGATAGAAGTATTGAAAATAATTTCTTTTTATGTCAGTACTAGTTTCAAGGTACAAAACAACCTCAAATTGTTAAACATATAATAATCCAAACAAATATCTAATCGAAATTGTAACGTCAGTGTGCCAACATTCCCATGGGGTCCCATGGTGGTAAGACGGTTGGTGAAGTTTTATTTGCTTCTAGGATATTATCTGGTACATGGGCTTTGTCTACGACTACTTCGAAAACATATTCCCTAAACCACTCTCCAGTCATCATAATGTAGCCTTGATTTCCTCTCTCAGACCCCCATGAATTTTCAACACACCATTTTTTTGGAAACCCATCTTCCGCCTATTAACATAAATACACTATTACAGTTTCTCACAACAAATTATTGGAAAAATTCTACAAAATAACATGTACAAATTATTAACATGTAAAAATAATGATTTTATAATGCATTTCAGTGTGTGTGTATTAGAATGTGAAAAAGATTAGGACAGACTCTAAAGGAGCAGAAAACTGCCATCTCAGTACTCGCCGATACCATTATAACAGAAAAATTAAATGAGATTAAGGCTCTGCAAATCTTTTGAATAAAATAGAATAAATGTACCTTGCTAAATACATTCATAAACAGACAAAATGGTGGTTTGTAGTGAGAATATACACACGTAGGAGGCTAGAGGAACATTGAACAACCATAATACAGTAGAACTCCATTTATCTGAACTAATGAGTCCCAGACGTAATTCGGATATGCAGAATTGATGATGGGTTGTTATCTTACTTACCTTTTTATAAATTAATAAATAGGTTTTGTTTATTTATTATGTATTTTGGCTCTGTAGACGCCATGTTGTCTGCCAACCTGATTTTTCACTCGCCAGGGTTCGAATCAGCGAACGGGAAAATCAGAACTGGTTATTTGAATAATAACAAGTCATTTCTTATTTTACTAAGCAATTAAAATTTTATTGATCATTTCTTGTTTTTTATATACCTTTCAATTCCCATAATTCTTAACAATTTTTTGCATATCAAAATGAAAATTATTCAGACAAAACTTAATTTTTCTTATGTAGATAAAATAACAACATTTTAAAACTACCATCAAAATTTAATTAACCCAAACCAGCGCTTCTTATTTTATCATTTTTATTATTTTTATTCACGCTCGCATTCATACATATACCCCATGCACATTTGAGATCTCAATTTCATTTAATGGTAAATAGTGTACTTTAAAAGAACATAATTTTGAAGTTGATATACCACTCTGGTTACTGATCTGGCTTTACGAAAGAGTCCAATGTTCCATAGTACCTTCCATCACTCCGCACATATTAGTTGCACCATCTTTTATCTAAACTGTTACTTTAGTTATTTAATTACTCACTGGATATTCATGTTCCATTTTAAATTACTCAGTTATATAGGCTGTATTTATATAAATAATTTATATAAAGTCCCAGTTCGGGCGCCAATTGTTATCTTACTTACCTTTTTATAAATTAATAAATAGGTTTTGTTTATTTATTATGTATTTTGGCTCTGTAGACGCCATGTTGTCTGCCAACCTGATTTTTCACCGCCAGGGTTCGAATCAGCGAACGGGAAAATCAGAACTGGTTATTCGAATAATAACGAGTCATTTCTTATTTTACTAAGCAATTAAAATTTTATTGTTCATTTCTTGTTTTTTATATACCTTTCAATTCCCATAATTCTTAACAATTTTTTGCATATCAAAATGAAAATTATTCAGACAAAACTTAATTTTTCTTATGTAGATAAAATAACAACATTTTAAAACTACCATCAAAATTTAATTAACCCAAACCAGCGCTTCTTATTTTATCATTTTTATTATTTTTATTCACGCTCGCATTCATACATATACCCCATGCCCATTTGAGATCTCAATTTCATTTAATGGTAAATAGTGTACTTTAAAAGAACATAATTTTGAAGTTGATATACCACTCTGGTTACTGATCTGGCTTTACGAAAGAGTCCAATGTTCCGTAGTACCTTCCATCACTCCGCACATATTAGTCGCACCATCTTTTATCTAAACTGTTACTTTAATTATTTAATTACTCACTGGATAATAATGTTCCGTTTTAAATTATACACTCGGTTTTAAAATCACATTTTGTTTGAGTTGCGGGCCCGCAATTTTGTTCCGGAACTGTTCTTTACGACCGGCCGCTTTTAGAGCGTAATTGCGACTGAGGCGGATTTTACTGTGTTGAGTTCTTTGTTTCTGCTCACTGGGTGAGAAAGAAGGTTTCATACGTGCTTTTCAAGCTGTTCACAGTGGCACACCCATGCGGGAATACGCTCCCCTCGCTGCTAACGTTCACATTCTCAGACTCGTTAATGACTTTTGTGCAACAACAACACCTACGTACGGCTTGGCTTGATACCGCACTGACTGCCATGTGTTAGAAAACTGTCCAGCGTTTATGATTCAAATGTTATTCAGCTTGAGTGGCCTTTACATTTTACAATTATTTAAGAAAAATAAACCCCAATAGTTTGTCCCGTTACAGGGTTGGTGCGTTATCAATAAGAAGCAACACGTTTTTCTTTTTTCCACTTCCTTCTGATATTGTTTTACCTCCAGAATATACGTTTCCTCGAACCATTCTGAGAACAATGCTGCTGTCATTCGGTTGATTTTTGTATACGATCGGGAGCTTTTTAACGTTTCTGAAAGCCCTAAAATTTTTTGATTTTGCTATTGAAAGCAATGGGTGTCAATGACTGCCTGATGAATTGGTGCAAGTAATCACTGTCACATGCTCAATATTGTGACCAGTAACATTTGCTTCTTTCTTTGAAGCCAAAGTTTTACGGGGGAATGCTTTCCAATTAAGTCCCGTTTCATCGGTATTGTACACAAATTCACAATCGTAGTTTTTAGTTATGGTTTTAAATTCTCCAATGAACTTATCAGTTGTATTGTTATCTGCAGAAAGTTTTTCACCACTCAAATCTAACTCCCAAATACCATGCCTATCCTTAAAATTACGTAGCCAACTGTTACTCGCTTTAAATTCGGATAAATCACCAAAGACTTTTGATTTTTCACAAACACAGTGTGATGGTACAAACTGGGTCACAGGTATAAACGGCGTTCAGAGTTTTAGTCAGGTCAAAATTAGGAATAAAACCATTTTTACTTTGTAATCCATGTGAAACAGTGGCAGAAGAAGCTGTAAGGAATCTGGGTGTGACTGGTAAACAAATGAGTCGAGTGCTATTTTTAGCTGTGTCTAGCCAGAGTGGAGCCGATCTAAACCTAAAGGAGCCCCAACATCGTAATTATCGACTGACGTCACAACAATAATGATGTAAAATCAACGTTTTATACCTCTGGAACGTAATAAAAAAAACGTCTCTAAAACGTCCAGAGGCATACAATATGACGTCGCCAATGTAAAGGGAGTGTCATGTGACCGGCGTTTATACACCTTATACGCCCAGAGAAATCGATCTGTTTCGACTAACATCTAAAACTGGCCGGGCATACTTAACCAACGTTCGCCAGTCGTCATCTGTTCCGCACAACATCTAAAACCGGCCGGTTGCATATAATTTAAGTCAGTGGGCAAATCAATTTTGGCAATTTAAACCAGTTAAAATGTGATTAAATACTGTACAGTAAATATCAACAAGTGCCGACAGCAAGTGACGAATAAATTAAACAATTTTAAACAGTTCTGGAATTATATTCGTGAATATTACAGCAGAAATTAGTGGAACGAGCAATGGCGCCTCATAATGGATAACTCTTCAAGATAAGTACAAAGACCTAGGAAAACTACAAAAACCAAACAAATAATGGTATCTTAAAAGTAATAGGGGGGTTTTAAAGAATGAAAGTGAGCGTGAATATGAAGTACTGGTGACCCTTATTAAAAAATAAGTAAATGTAATTCTATCTATTATTAATTATGTATGTTCATTAATGTGGTCTATGAATCACCAGAGAAATAGGGGCAAACCCCGTTAATGTTTTAATTGCAAATAAAATACTAAGTTCAATTTACAAAGACCACGTGTTAGTGTAATTTATTGAATCGCTACCTCAGTCTGTTTGCGCCATTTAAATCCTCGCTTAACGGATGCTGGGGGTTTCTGGATACAGGTAAGAGTTGGAATTTTAAAGGCAGGTGGTATTTTGGAAGGGAAGTTTGAAAGTTAAAAGATCAATAGTTAGTAAAGTCACAATTGGTGCCGTGACCAGGATTATTGTTTGCAAAGGTAGAGTTTTGAAAGGGTACAACAGGGGACAGGGAGGAGATTTCCAAGTGACTGTTGCTGCAAAAACCATTTAAAAACTGCATCTTCTACGTTTTAATTTTTAGCCGTTCTCATTTCTTTTCTGGACAACATTCCGTCTTCACTTTCCAAATTAGAAACAAAGTTGAAAATCAAAGAACTATTTCTTTTTCTATCAGAAGTAGTGGGTGCACCTACAAAGTAAGTTTCAGCCAACTGTGTGCCAGACACTCCTTTTTTTAATTGTTCAATTATTCTCACTTTGTCCGTCATCGACAATATGACACACTTCCTTTTGGAAGACACACTTCCTTTATATACACACTACATCAACACAAAATGACAACAACTTGGCAAAATACTGTGCTGTATCAAGAGAACGCACGACATACACCACGCAATAGACAGCAAGACACTGATCAACTGTAAATGTGAAAGAGGTGAGTGACCTGGCGGGGGATGGGTGGGTCCTTGACAGTACGCGACGAAACATTGTACTGATCAGTACGTCAACTATGATGCATAGCTAACACAGTCTTACATAGATGAATTTCATTAACTTATGATGTTTTTGTTAGTACGGCAACTGCAGTTTGAATAAACATTTTTTTTATAAATTTAAGTTTTTTCAATTTCCTGATATCGATTCGGATAATTGGCGATTCGGATAACTGGAGTTCGGACAAATGGAGTTCCACTGTATTTGTAAATTACACAGGTCAACAACAAAAAATGAATATGATCTTAAAATCCTTAAGTTAACTCTTGTTTTAGGGGTATGAACCACTTATATAAAATTAAGGGTGTTTTCATGCATAATGAGGAATTTTTATATCTGGAGGTTGGCATGCCTGACTGAAAACAAAGTTAGCAATTCTGTTCAATTTTTCTTTGCCTGTTCGGTTGATTATTGGGGATATTCCTTTTATTTTTGAAGTTTCGGGTGTGTCATGTCAAAATGCCAGGTTGCCATGCAAATGTGTAAACAGTGTTGACAGCTTCTGCTATATTTGTGGTGAAGAGACATTTTCTGCTCAGAAACACCCTATTACACCAGCTGTTAAAACAGCCTACTTTAACTATTTTGGAGTCCACATAGGTGATCAAGACAAGCCCTGGGCACCTCACATTTGCTGCACACGTGTTCACTGAATCTTTGTAGATGGCTGAATAAAAAAAGACCTTGAATACAATTTGCTATCCCAATGATTTGTGGAACCACCAAATAATACAATGTCTTTAAAAACAATCTTGTTACAAGAGATATAAAACTTAAAGTGTATTATTCTCTTGTGCGACTAGTTGTTACATATGGATCTGAGGTGTGGACTTTGACAGAGAATGACAAAACTGCTTTAAAATCAGTTGAGCACAAAATATTGCATACAATTTATGGCCCAGTAAGAGAAGGCAGTTGGAGAATACACAATAACAAAGAACTACAGGTTCTCATACGTGGAAAAGACAGTAAAATTCTCAAATCACAGAGGTTACCGAGGTTGCGCTGACTGGGACATGTGGAAAGAATGTCTGAGGAAAGATTATATACTACTAGATGCAGAGGCAGACCAAGGATGAGAGGTTGGATGGCACAATAGAAGATCTTGCTAGCATGGGAATCAGAGGGTGGAGAACAGGGAAGCATGGAGGAGTATTGTTAAGGAGGCTAAAGCCAACCAAAGGCTATAATGACAGATAAGAAGAACAAATCATATAAAAGACTGTTATTTCAGTACGATTCCTCCTCTTCAGCTTATCCTGTTAAGAAAAAAAGTGGACTTTGGAATTATCTGAACATTCTATCTGTGAAGTGTCCAATCCCACATGAAGGTGTCTACCTGTACCTCAGCCACCAGAAATGTATCAACTGGAAGTTGATAAAGGTGAGGACAATACAATGGAGGATAAAATCACTGAATCTTCAATGTCATGGGACCGTGATTTTTTGCCACAATATAAATTAGATAAACCATACAGACATGCTCAGGGTGAAATAAACCATCTCATTTTAGAACTGGATCTGCAACTGTACATACAGCAGAACTTTTATGATCAAGACTGAAGCAATGGGATCTCCTAACTACGGACTGATGTCAGAGTGACTGTTTACTGGGATAGACACAAAAGATGGCATATTTTAAGAAGGAAAATGACATTGCTGCGTGTTGTGATGTTTAATGGTTTAACAAAGTCTTTGAACTCCCACCAGATTGGCATCCATCTATTCCTGTAGGCCACATTCAGATTATGAAGACCACTGATGGCAGATCTGCAAGTTATAGCACATTTCTTCGCATGCAGTTAGGGTACACAAAGTGCTGCTGCTTCCTCTGTGAATGGGATAGCCGAGATACGAGATAAAAGTATGGCGCACTCCTCTTGTCAATTTAATCAAAATTATTCTACCTCCTTTGCACACTAAACTTTGTAAAGGGGACGAATCAGAATGGAGAAGGTTCAAGTATATGAGAGGAAAATTTCTACACCTGAGTGATGCCCAAAATTAAAGAAGGGACATTTGTTGGCCCCCAAGATCAGAACTTCAAGCAAATCCTCACTGACAAAGAAAAAGCAGCTTGGGAAGCTTTTGAAGATGTCGTTCATGGATTCTTAGGTAACAGAAGAGCTGGAAACTATGTTGGAATTGTAAACAACCTTTCAGAAAAATATTGTGAATTAGGCTGCAACATGTCACTCAAGGTTCACTTTCTGCATTTCCACCTAGATTTTTTCCTGACAACTGCGGTGTTGTGAGTGACAAGCATGGCGAGCGGTTACCCTAAGATATTGCAGTTATGGAACAAAGGTATCAGGGTAGGTATGATGCATCTATGCTCTTGGACAGCCATCAGTACAAACAGCAAGCAAAAAGAAGGCACTAAATTCACAAGAGTAAGCTCATATTTCTTTTTATTATATTATTTTTATAAACTATAATTTTCTTGTGTGTACTTTCACATTAACTAGATAGTCAAGTGCATATTGTGTAAGTAGTATATCTCGCAAATTAATGCTAATAAAATATTTCTAAAGCCATATTCGTTTTTCTCGACCCAAAATTAGTAAGACTTAACTACTTGTAGAAAGGAAACAAAAGATTTTGTTGTTGTTGTTGTTGTAGTACAGTGTTATCGATTACTTCAAAGATGGAAGGATCATGATAAAAAATTATACAAAAGATCGTTTGCTTGTTACTTGAAAGTAACTATAAAAATAATAAAACGACTAAGACATTTATTGCATGGCATTCACTACTAAAAAAAAAAAAAAAAAAAAAAAAAAAAAAAAAAAAAAAAAAAAAAAAACAGGCTGGGGTGAACACAAAGCAGTGAAAAGAAAACAGTGACCTAATAAGACTTAATGACAACACAAGTTATAAGCGAACACTATGAATAAAAAGAGTATACGTACAGTACAATCTCAGCAGTCTGACACATACATGACAACCAGATTACTGCCCTAATTAATATCATTGAGGAATTATTGCCATTTAATACAATGTATTATAATGTAATTACTGTATGAATTTAATGTCATTTTTAATAATCACTGTATTGTACCATTAATCAAAAATTTCTTGAAACATCTTCAATGCGTAGATTACTCATTTTGACAAATGTGCTGATGGCATTCAAGGCATCATCATGTCATACTGTAGTGTGCAGATACTGTCCACGTTCTTGTCTTCTGTTCATTTTCCACATTTTCATGTCTTAAACAGAGAATATAATTGTAATTATAGTTTCGCCTGTTATGATTTTAAGACTGTACTCTTCATATACAGTTATTTTATGTCATACGTTCTTGGACCAGACAGGTCTTCTTTTCAGTCTTGACGATGAGAAGTCAGGATCAGTGTTCGGTATTTTGGGGCACATAAATTATTATGCAGCCAATATCGTTTAACAAGTCACAGATATCAACTCGTAAGTATGTCTCCAAAATCATGCATTTTGTGCTGCCTACCTTAGTCACATCTCAAACTTTCATCAGGCAGCACACAAGTGACACATGGCCAGCATATGTACAATTTAACATATTCGCTGTGGATGGTCCTCACCTGAGGACCACTCTAACTCCCCTCCTTGTTGGGTTTGAACGACTTGTACATGGTGGGGATTTCATGTTTCTATCCCTGTCAATGACAGCTTAATTCAGTAGCCTTCTAGCACAGAAGAACAATGCACTTCATTTGTAAATCTGTTTACTAGTTTTTTACTTATTATTAAATAATTCTATATTACTTTATTTAATATACTTAATATACACAATAATACCAATTTAGTCACATCTGTGTGATTGTGGTGTATGTATTAGTATTTTGTGAATTACTAAGCCTAATTCACACCACAATCACACACACAATAATACCAATTTAAAGTACCAGAGGCCAACAGGAAACCACAATAACAACCAACCAACACACAAGTACTTCACTAGACTCAAAATCAGGAAGGCTGAAGATGGGAACACAATGCTTCCCCAAACATGTTCCAAATAAGGAGAAAATATCTTGAGGTAAATTCATTATAAATATTAAATATATTATATACATCAAGAAACAGACTGTAGCAAAAAGTGTTTGCTACACTTTATATATACTGCTGATCATTAGAGAAACAGAATCCAGTTGCAGAAATTCAATTATTTTTGTTCAATCACAAGGTATAACCATAGTTTTATGTTAAAAATTTATTCAAATGTTTTTCAGTGTTATACTGTTTATTTTTTACTTTATTTCTTTAATATTTTTTGTATCACATACAAATAAATAATGGCAGATGCATCGGTCTCAACATCGACTGAGAGAGGAAAGAGAAAAACAGGTGCGTTTGGTTTTATAATATATACCAGTTTGGCCCGAATATAAGAAGGCCTCACATATAAGACATCCTAGATTTTTTAAGGTGTTTTATAGGAAAAAAAAAGGGCCTGCATATAAGACAGCACTGAAATTTTGAAGTGTTGTATGAGAAAGACAATTAAATGGTCTAAATA
The DNA here is from genome assembly GCA_034769895.1 of Magicicada septendecula. NCBI lineage: Eukaryota > Metazoa > Arthropoda > Insecta > Hemiptera > Cicadidae > Magicicada > Magicicada septendecula. The sequence continues at coordinate 322,837,690 of CM068376.1, read as the reverse complement.
TCATACATTGAAGTTACACTAAGTAAATATGGTTATTTTACATTAAAGGTGCAATCATAAGTGTTAAAGCACCTTACTGTTTTTAGTTCCAGTCATCATCCTCGTTTTCTTCTTCTTCTCCAAGTTCATATTCAGAATTGGTACTGGAATCAGATTCATAAATGGAGTAGTCTTTTCACAAAATGTCATCCTCACTCATGTTATTAGAAACACAACATTTTTTAAACCCCTTTACAATAGATTCAATTTTGATTTTTCCCCTGGGCTGTGATTATCCACTGGGTCAGTAACTGTATGCTTGGTTTCTTCAACTTGTCTGTTGGAGTCAATGCACGGTTTCCATTAATTAACCAGTCACTATAGTTCTTCCGTAAGTAGTCCTTAATTAGCTTATTAACAACCACATCTAAAACTTGAAGCTGAGAAGTCATTCCCCCAGGGATTATAACAAGATCAGTGTTCATTTCTGCAACCAGCTTCTTTATTTTCTCACTTGTGTGACCATGAAAGAACTACCTCTCTGCCCTAGTAAAGCACCTGGTCGACATCCCCAAACAACCTTAAGCCAATCTGCCATAAGGTCAGGCATCCACCCCGTTTCCTGTGTTCTAAAACAATCCCAGCTGGTAACTGTTCCGTCGGAAGCATTTTTCGCTTCAAAATAACGTATGGCAGAAGTTTTCTTCTATCGGCAGTAACTCCTAGCATCACAGTATTGCGTGACTTTTTGTTGCCTATAGATTTAATTATAACTGATTTTGCACCCTTTCTGTCCACAGTAACATTTGACGGCATATCGAAAAACACTGGTGTTTGGATTTTGGCCAATTGGCCAGCAGGTAACTGTGGGCTTTCCTCAGTTTTATAATATATCGCTGATAAGTGATCAATCTGTTAGTATAATCTCCAGGTAGGCATTGCGCAACTGTAGTCAGACGTCGTAAACACAGACCTGGACACTGCATCATACGTTTACACCAGCCCAAGTACGTCATGTAGAACAACAGAAACAAATGGGCCGTTATATGTGTTACCGGCAAAGTACAAAATCAGAAAGCAATTTTATAGAATGCCTGAATCCAGCCGGCACAGTATGAAATAAAACACATTTCATACATTGCCTAGGCATTGTATAGAATGTCTAACATCTTCTAGGTAATCAGGGTGTGTACCAACTCATCATAAAAGAATTCCCTGAATATTCCCTGATTTTTCCAGGATAAGTAAGAAAATTCCCTGAGTAACATAAGTGACCAAAATACAACGCATCTACAAAACAAAGAACTTGAGTGGACTACTGCTGACCACACGATCAGCCACATTGTAGTCGTGAGCAACTAAAGGTCAACTGCACTGAACACATTTAGCTCAGTGCGCTAAGGTGTGACTTGTAGCGTGCAGGTTGTAGCAGATTCGAATCCTGCCTTGGCCAACCCGAAGATGGTTTTCTGTTTTCAACACCAGGCAAATTCTGTGTGAGTACGCTAAGGACAAATTCCCCCCCAAATCCCTCCTATTTCTAACCATGAAGAATGTCATCAAACTGAGTGCACCCCGTAAAAGATGGATTAAAGAAAAAAAGCTCAACATTTTCAGCTTTTGTTACAGCTATTGACCGCTACATTGTGCAGTCAAGTGTTCCAAGACAAGACGAATGGAAGATTTGAAAACAGAGCAGAGTAGGTTATTTAGGTACCGTATTTATGGATATTCAGGGCTTCGCTTAAAATCATTTTAAATTTTTTCCCACCAAACGTAAAACTGTGCCAATGTGTTCCATTTCACTCATCATATATGCTACAAGAGGAATCAACACTCAAAACTGGATTTATTTTAAAATATGTATTCATATGAGAGTGCCTTTCACTAATGTCATGGCACTTTCTCACAATCATATTTTTCAGAATGACAAAAGTAACATGAATAAGTGGCCTGTGGCCGGGAGTATATGTAAGCGATTTTATGAGAAGGCATGAATATTTATTAATACCGGTTATTTGCATTGAAGATGAACAATAATAGATGAAGATCGATTGACAACATTAAAAGCTATTAAAAAAATAAAATGATACTTACATCTTCCCCATCTACCCATCCAGAGCAGGAACTACTCAAATCCAGAGAAGCAAGAGATGATTTACTCAGACTTCTATTCCACAGATGCTACGCTAGATTGCAACTGGACAGGACCAAATAATTGTAAGCTCAGCGCTCTCACCAGATTGGCTGTACATGGCTTCCATCACAAGGCAAGCGTACAAAAGGATTCCATGAACGAAGTACCAGTGTGTATATGTTTTGTACCGGACTTTATGCGATCGTTTTTATTTTAGCATGTGCCGTGAAAGAAGTAAATCACTGATTGAGTATAGAGAATGTTTGTGTACGTAAGCTTATGGCCATTTGGCTGAAATAAATTCTTATCATACCTTCCCCATGCCTTAATAATTCAAGAACAGTGTTTTTAAAGTTTTCAAATTTCTTTAAATTGCACGCACCACACAGCACTGTGCCTCACAAAATAGAAATAACAATAACACAATGTTTGTTTTAATTAAACACCAAGCACTTATTTACACTTATGTAAAATTGCAACAGAAGTCTGCTTCCATTTACTTGTTCGATTCTTCAGCCAACTTCTTGATGTTTTCTTCAAGCAGTTCCAGCTCCTTATCCTTTTCTTCCCTAAGTTTTGCTCTCTTGGCTTCCAACTCCATGATCTGCAGTTCAACCTGCCTTTTCTTTTTGAGCTTTAGCTGCCTTTCCTCATCTTCGGCTTTCTTTCTGGAAATTTCTTCCATATAGCAACTTCTTGCATTTTTCGTGGAATGTATCAAACTCTTATCGATCACGAGGTCCTGTACATTGGGGCCCACTATTGTGTTCACAGAGTCATACACCAATCGCCTTGCTACCAGGGTCTCGTTGGCCATGTTATCAATAAGATCTTCCTTATTAACAGAGAAACCTCGTTCTAAACTGGAATTACCATGGGAAATGACAAGAACCATTTTCATGACTTTTAGAATCCTCAATTCTGGACTGGACCTTCCAAAAAAATCTCTCCAAAAGTGGTCTGCATGATCTGACAATCTATCGAATGATTTTAGTCTATCAGAGGCACTGGGCTGGGACACAAAGTTTGAGAATTCTCTCGCAGTTTGATCAGCAGTAGGACCATCGATCCATTTATTTTCCACTAAAATGGAGAGCAAGGTTTGTAATCTGCTCTCTGCCAATGATTTTGATGAACTAACTAATTGCGGGTCAAAGCAGGAGACAGCTTTTGTAAATTTATACGAAAGAGGCGAGCGAGTCACCAGTTTCTGACAGATTTTTACGAGACACTCTCTACAATCTCTTTTGAATGTCACCACATCCAATTCCTTCAGTTTCTTTACATTCTTCAGCTCTGCCATCGTGGCATATCCCACCTTCACGTGTTTCACTGGTAACAGATTTTCATTTTGAGTTACGTTGATTCAAGAAGGATTGCTGGCTTCCTCCAATACTTCCTTCTTGACAAATCTGTCCATGATAATACTCAGAGCCCCACACAATGCAGAATACAGAAATGGTATCATAGGGCGATTGCATTGGAATTCTGTCATAAAAGGTTCCAGATCCGATGCCACTGTTCTGAAGAACGCAAGTTTTGGTGCAAGCAAAGAATCCTGTAATGCTTTCTTCACTTCACCAAAGCTCATACAAGAGGGTGCAGAATTCCCTTGTTCAATTCCTCTCACATACACTTTCACATTCGGGAGAATCTCTATTGCTCGTTGAGCTACATTTGCGCACTCTAGCCACCGGACCGCTGAAAATTTCAGTGGAAAGATGCTACTATTTGTTAGGTGTCTGTAGTCTGCGCATCTAGCTGGAACATTTTTAAAAAGATTGAACAAAGCCCTCAGAAATTTCACCAACATCCATCCCGTTTCTTGAAATCCAGCTTTATAGGCACAATGCATTGTATGCAAGCCGCAACTTCCCACCTCAAGCAAAACAGGGCCTTCAATTTCCTTGATGGAAGCCTTGAAATCTCTTAAAAACTTAAAATTTACATTAGGGCCATCCATTGATATATTAATTACCTTCTTCATAAAATGGGGCGGAATCTCCTTGTTGAATGCTGCAAGTAAATCACTTGCTGTTGTGTGACCAAGAAAAGCGGAGGACCAGTAGTGTACTACTACTTCATCCTTGGAATTGTCCCAATAGCAGATATCAATGTCCGTCTGTTGCATCTGAGAAACTTTATTCAGTGATTCGTCAAAACCAACTGTTATAACATCCGCTAGCTCAATCTCGTGAAATAATCTGGTTTTGAAGTATGGAGCAATTCCATGAACAATTACATACCCCATTTTGTCTTTTTGGAGCTGAATTGTGGTTGCAATTTCACTATCGGAAAACATCCGTTTAAAAACAGCAACATCCCTGGCAGCAGACCTCATGGTTCGGTGATTCATCACTACCTGAATACACCACAAAATTTCAACCCTAGTGGAGTTTTCTTTAATCAAAAAATCATTCACTCTTGAATTTCTTCGAAGCAATGAAGAATCGTTTCCATCGTCGGTTGCAACAGGCTGAGAAGTGCTAGGCTCAGGGTTATTAAACTGCGGCTTAGCATCCACAGGTGAACTAAAATAATTAGTAATAGCGCCAGAATTTTTTGCAGCAATTTTATGTTTGGAGCCCTCAGCATGGCTACTAACTGCACGCCTGCCCATATTGCTTAATGAAAACGAATACCGACATAACCTACAACTCGCCCGAAAAGGGCTGTCTTTCACTGCTTCTAGCCATGATTTAAACTTTGGGTCATTCAACCACGACTGAAAACGAGTTTTGCACGCCATAATAAAACGGAATTTTCAAACGACTTTGCACAGTCACGAATTTGGATGCCCACGTGTTTTTAACAACGAACGCACATCACACTAAAAGCATTTTAATCTGCACCACTAAAGAATTAAGAGCATGCAATTAATTGCAAAGCTTCTGCTTTAGATTTCGCGTACAACGCAACAGATTTCAAGAATTTCAAATCACAATAACACACTCAAGCGCGAACGCAACACATACAGTAAGCACCGGTAAACAACAAATGAAGAGATGTAAACACTATTACGGCGCGAAATCACGAAAGTGTAGCCAACACTCAAAACTTTTCAACGTTGCGAAAATAGTTGAAATTCCGATAAAACTCTATATTCACAATATAAATAACAATATTCTTCCCGCTGTGGAAGTTCGAAAATCCATTAAATCCCTACACTTTCATTGTTAAATCTCCAAAATGTCCCCGCTAAACAAAAACTTAAATCTGCAAGATTGAGCGGGAAACCCGCTAAGTTGACAATACTGAACAGACAACCCGCGCAAGGTTGGGTCAAATACCAATCCGCGCTGGGAACCAATCAAATAGCATACTTCAGTCCCGCGCTGGGAACGAGTGTTCATTGGCTGACTATGGGAATCGAGTAGCGATCGATTACGTCCCGCGAAATTCAAAAGTATCGCTACTATGTTTACGGAGAGTAGCCCAAGAGGAAAATCCCTGATTAACGAAGAAATTCCCTGATTTTTCCCTGAATATTCAACAAATTCTTAATTCCCTGGAAATTCCCGGGTAGTAGACACCCTGGTAATGTATAGAAGACAATGTGTACGCTATGGTTTCATTTTTGAACACTAATTGTAATAGTGGAGATAAGTGTGACGATGGCACGAAGCAAACATGCAAAGCATACTCTCTGCTTCAAAGCAAAACATGTAACTGAAGAAAGAAAAAGGTCAAAATCATTTCTAGAACTTCAGGCAAAGAGGATAAAATATGATTCTGACAAAAAATTTCCTCCAGCTCCTGTGGGCGCGTTTGTTTGTGTTCCAATTCCTGAAGTAGACAAGGGGCGGGGAGATCTTCAAAACATCCTACCAATCGCCGTGAGTGTGACAGAAGACGGATTTTACAAACTAGGAACCACTAACGGATTGTTAAAGCAGCTGTACACAAGATCGCACTTCACTGTATGCCCACGACCACTAATGGGGGTTGAAGGTGTTCCTGAACAAGAAACTGCACTTTGTTCTGCTGCTACTGCCCAATCATCAGAATTCGGACAAGGGTTCGTGAAATGTGTGTTTAAGACTAAATGTAAAAAAAAATGTAATTGTGTAAAAAATGAAAGAAAGTGTACTTCAAAATGTCACAGCTGTCTGTCTTGTTGTAATACGTAGAGTATATTCCATATATTTAGAAATAATAACCACCAATAATATCTATGTATTTTTTTTAACCAGATTAATTAAAAAAAGTTCTAATACAGTATAATTATAATAAAATAGTATCTGAACATAATTAAGTAGAGAATAGATAATCTCAAAATATCATACAAAGTCCTCCTCTGTGTAAAATCAAACAATTATGTGTGATTTTGTAATAAAATGTTTTCTTTTTGAATGTAGTAAGCTTGTTTTACACTTTGCCTACAGAATCACTGGCATTATATAGAATGCCTAAGCAACCTGGGAGAAGTAAAAAAAACATTTGAAAAGTATTCTATTCTATACTTTGCCAAAAAATTCCAGGCGTTGTATGAAATACCTAGGTATTCTATAAAATGCCTGGATTACATACTTTGACGGTAACATATGCACTGTCGTACGATAAATTTATCGTTCCATACTCAAAAACATATCACGGTGTCCTAGGAAATGCATCCGATAAAATATCGGGTGAGTTGTTTAGATACACGGGTCGTAATGGTTTCGTTTATGCACTTGCGAGAGTTTTTTATCGTATGACTTTCAGACATCAATGCTGCCAACCTTCCTGCCTAGAGTCGGTGAGGCCAGTTATGCCATGTAATCAGTGTATTCACGTCGTGGTGTGATTTTATTAATTTGTTTTGTAAATACGGAAGACATTAATACAAAAGGGCTCACTGACTAAATCCAGAACAGGAGAGCACTATGGGATCCGGCATCCGAAGCTTATAAAAACGAACCGATAAGCGGCATACAACACTCATGGATTTATTTTCAGTACTGATGACGGCAACATTGATAGTAGTTTGTTCACACCCACTTCCGACATTTTTGATGCACAATAAAAATCGGAGGATGCAAAACTTATCGTACGATTTGAATCGGATACATAAAAGGGGCCTTAAAGTGAACAACTTTTAACGTCTGTGACACAATACGGTACTTCAGCCACACAGTGGTGAAAGTTGTGATTTTCACCTTGAGCTCGTTATAAAATGCGCGTGTTGATTCACGCTACGCACGTGGCAAGCCTGTGCATTACAAAATACGCTAGGCGCTTAACACAAAATTTTTAAATGTTAGGTTGCACATATAAGACGAGTATGTTTTTTGAAGGGCATTTTATAGAAAAAATCATCGTCTTATATTTGGGCCAATACGGTATACATTTTTATTACTCCTATTTGTTACTTATAAATAATTTTATTTGGATTCATAAATGCTCAATTTTTCTTGTTTTAAATTAATAATACTACAACTTTTTACAAGAATATATTGTTTATCATGTAAATTACATATACGTTTCAATAGTGATCTAATTATCATATATAGCTATGATAGTATAATGATATGATAGTATCATGATAGTTATTTTTAATAATATAAATTATAAATAACATGATGACTTAAAATAGACTTACTGAAAGATTTTTTTTGTTTCCATTTGCTTACTTTTTCTTGTATTTCAGACTCTTCTTCCTCACACAGAAAGTGGGCGAGGAAGGAAACCTTTGTTCTCACAGATTTAACAACAGAGGAAATTTACAATTTATTGGAAGAAGTTTCTTCAGATGAGGAGGATTCAGAACATTCTGATACAGAATATTTACCAGAATGCTGGGAAGAAGATATTGGACAGTAGGCTTTGGCCCCAGTACTTACCGGGACTCCAGGTCCTTCATAGTCGGAACCAGGTACCTCCTTTCGTAGTAATGTCTTGTACACGAGTTTACCAGACCCTCACTCCTGTTGCCCTTTCTTTTCCTTTAGAAGTTGCCACACCTTTCCAACCCGAGAACCCTCCTGATATACCTGACCTTCCTCCACCGGTCACAATTTCTGAGGTAAGCCAACTTCTTTCATCCGCCGGTGTTTCCAAATCTTCCCAACCCTCTGGTGAACTTGGATCGGAAGGTCAACAAAGTGCTACCCTTCCCTTCACAACCGCTCCTGACGAATCTTCTTCATCTGTTTCTTGGTCATCTACTGCTCCCAATCTTCCAAATATTCTTTTTACTGGGTCAAGAAAATTTTTTCATTAATATCCAGGAAATGACCCTACTGATTTTTTAAATTTATATTTTGCAAGCGAGTTTTTCGAATTGATAATTCGAGAAAGTATTGCTTTGCAGAGGAATTATTTTTTTAGAGCGCTTCTCAGAGAGCTCGAATTAAAGATTGGAAAAACTTGAACTTGGAAGAATTCGAAATTTTTTTAGAGATCATGTTCTTGATGTGAGTGATTAAATTAAATAGGATCAATGACTATTGGAATATGGACGATATGTTCAATTTCATGTATATCTCGTTACGGATGTCGAGAGATAGATTTTTCAACATTCGTCAGGTATTTCCATCTCACTGACTATCCAAAAGTTGGTGATCCTAAACCTCTTGACCCAATGTATAAAATCCGTCCCACTCTTGACCATTTCCACCAGCGGACGGAGAGTTTGGTTTACCAGACAAAAATTTGTGTATAGATGAGTCAATGTCTCCTTGGAGAGGTAGAATTAGCTTCCATCAGTATACACCGCAAAAACGCCATAAATATGGTATAAAATTGTATATGCTGACGGAACCTAATGGACTAGTGCACCATTTTTTAATTTACGCAGGTTCACAAGATCCTGAAGTTAGTGGCCAAGGACATGTTGCAAAAGTTGTCCATAAACTAGTGAATGATTTCAAAGGGTCTGGTCATTCACTATATATGGACAATTATTATAACCGTGTGCCCTTAGTAGACAACTAAAGGAACAACAAGTTTTAGTATCGGGAACACTTCGTCCCGATAGAAGGGAAAATCCTGTTAAAGTTGTGACTGCCAAACTAAGAAAAGATGAAATAGTTGAACAGTGATCACTAGAAGGCATTAACGTTTGTAAATGGAAAGACAAGAGAGAAGTATTGACGATTTCTTCAAAATATTCTGGTGAAATGATTAACACTTCAAGTAGACATGGTACCATTACTAAGCCACAAGTGGTGTTGATAAAAACACTAATATGACACTAAAAACACTAATAGTGGTGTGGGTCATGTGAATCAGCTTCTCTCATATTATAGGTGTTCACACTGCAGCGTAAAGTGGTATAAAAAATTAGTTTTTCAGATCATGGAAATCATGATGTTAAATTCTTATTTATTATATCACTCGTTCAGTTATGTTACCAAACGCATTGGCTTGTACCACTTCCGATTACAGATAATTAATGCCTTGTGTGGACATAGGCCCTTACTGTTTACCCGTGCAAGGAGTCCTCTGTTCATCAACAGTAACCACTATGCCACCCACCAACCTTCTGTTGGCACACCTCCATGAAGAAAACAATTAAACTGTAGGGTGTGCACAAAAAAAAAAAAAAAACCTGACTGTGAAGATTGTCCTGGAGTTTGTCAGGAAAAACAATGTTTTTTGACTTGTGATGTACTAATCGATCACATTTATTATTACAACAACAACAACAAAAAATCTACTTTTCACTTACCGTCGCTATCTGTTCTGCTAGGTTCCAGGGTTCGAGCACATGAACGCTAGATACAAACATGATTTACAGGTTAAGCAAAACACTGACACAACTCATTTTTTGGAAGAGAATTGATACTTTTAATGCTCAATTGATGAAATTACTGTTTGACAAATAGGTTTACATGGAGTAACATATGGTGCAACTCGTGCATCTGGTTTGTAAAGGAACTTACAGACTAGAGCTTACCTTATTATTTCACAAACACAGACGCAAATATAAAATACAAACACAAATATAAACAGCCCAGCTTTGCCACTCACCACTCACACAGAATATTATTTAAACCCTTAACATTTTTTAAAAAACCTCTCCCTGCCGGCACGCGTTTATAACTCGAGCACTTAATTTTTTCATTTTTTGTATTTAGTCGTGTCCGAAAATAGTTATATGGGTTCTTCTTTGTTGCATCAGATTAGCCGCACTTCATTTTATTTACTGCACTAAATTTTAATTTAGAAAAGTTTTATTTTTGAGCCCCGTTTAACGGACTGCCTGCGCAGTCGAAAGTCGGCCAAAGACTGTTAGCGTCTCTGTGTTCCCCACTCCTGGAGCATTTTAGTTGAGACGACGGACATCAATGCCTTACAGTTAGTCGTCACAGTTTCGACTCATGCTAGTCATGTAGTTGTTGGAGTGACGGTAGCAGACGATTTCACTTAGGCACAGGCTGACGTCATGGTAGGAACCGGACGTAAACAGCACTTCCTGCCGCTCAAAAAAGCACATTGCTGAATTTTGCTCGTCCCAGGACATCCTGTTTTGTGGCTGGATGCGTCACTCGAGCTGTGGTGATACAGTTGCGTCTGTGTGCAGCTACACAAGTACAGATTTCTGAGAAGTTTGAAGGGGGTAAATGCTTCGCTCGCCGACTTACACAATGGGAATTGCGTAACGCCTTCGTCTCAAATTGTTTCTTAACATTGGAAATAACGTTGCCATGCGTTCTGTTATAATGGAATGAGTCTGGTTGCACAATAATTTTCACAACTTCTTTTACAAGCCCGCACCAAAATGAACGAAATAAAAATGTACTTGCCCCATACGGTAAAAATAAAAACACCCAAAAATTGACCCGCTACAATACCCCCTCGATGAGAATTCTGCTGTTCCCAACAGAAGAAATCTCATCGATAAACCCCGAAGAGGACCGGTGAGGAACTGGTGCCAACAACCCCCTGGTTCTTACTACTTATGGGTACACGACCCCCCTGGCTCAGCGACTATGGACTCATCTGAACGAGATCACTGGACTTCTCCGCAAGAGATCCCAACACCGAGAAATCGAGCAGACTCGTACCACGGCGCACCTCGCCTTCTAACATGCTACCCCCAAAAATCCTCAATCCCTGGCTAAAATTATTCCAGATCCTCAGCCGATATGTTTCCCCTTTTTTGCAAGCTGGGCTGCCTTTAGCAAATACTGGGCTCACACATACTCACATTACATGGTACATTGTGAAATTGAATAATTACAAAAATTCTTTAAAATTGACAAAAGTTTTTTTAAAAAATTCAAAGTTCAAAAAAAATGATATGCTCAAAAAAATTCTCTTCATTATTTTTTGTTTCCTTTAAAATGACTTGAATTAAGAGTTTTCTCTACTTGAACAAATCCTTAACCTAACATGTCTTAGTCTAACAATACAGTTCAATACAAGAAATCAGTAAACTAGACAATCAACAAAACAACAAAACATGGTAAATACACACATAATGAAACAATCCCTACCTAAAATATGCGTTCGCTGGCAGGCGAAAAATCAAAATTTTTTTTTCAAAAAATTCAAATTCCCAAAAATTTTAAAATTCAAAAAAAAATTTAAATTTGTTCAAAGGTTTCATTTATATTTAGAAATTATTCAAAACTGGTTTAAAGTGATTAAATAAACAAATAAAATTAATTCCCTACTATACAAGCTTAGTAGGTGTCTGACCTCATCAGCTGATCGAAACTAGGTCAAGTCCAAAACCCCTTGACCTACATATGTTATGTATGATTTCTATCTGATATACATTTGACATCTGTAAAATCCTATCTTGAAATACAAAACATAATAACATAAAATATTTAAAATGAACAAAATATTATTACAAATAATAATCAAATTGGCATTTAAATTATTTAAAATAAACAATTCTTGACTTTACATTATTTTCAATTCTATGAAGATTCTGTCACTGGTTTAAAAAAATGAAAATTTTATATCTTTATCATAAATCTCTCTCTTTATTTAACAATTTCACTTTATTCTACTATGGGTGATTTAAATTATTTATTCTCATTAACTGTATTAGATCTGTATGCATATATTATCTTTCTCCCTATGACTCTAATATTAATCAACTTCAACTCCCATGAGACCCATCTCTACCAAAATATCTACTCCAAAACACTCTAAATCCCAACTTACCATTAAACACAATTCGCCACCTTCTCTACATATATAAAAAAAAATACTCTCTAACCCTTTGTACATAGGATACGTGTTTCCCCTACCCAAAACTCAATTCCCTTATTTGGCCCCTGGATTTTACCTAAGGCGGCCCCTTCCCCACTAAAATCTATCCCTATCCCGTCCCAACCCTTGTTGCGGACTCCTACATGACACTACCCCCTAATACAAAATTGCCATCCCCAAAAATCTCAATCTCATTACCTCACTACAAATACAACAAAATAACCTCATTAATTATAAACATAAATATATCACTCAAAATCTACATAAAGTCTCCATTACAACTGTGTCAACATCAGTACTACTTAAAATTCTACAACATACCTTACTTCAAAACAACATTCTCTACTATTTCAAATTCAACTTGGATTTTCACTTGGACAGATATATGTGTCCCACAAAATATTTATCACCCAAAACTATTTCTTATTGACTGGCATAAATTATTATTTTATTTCTCATTTTATCAAATTATTTTTTATCATTACTTCAAAACATCTGTAATACATTAAAAACATTACATTGAACACTCCTTACTTAAAACATTTATAACTAATATACCAGTGACATATTCTTGCTGATCAGCTGATGTCCTAACATAATGAAAACACATATCAAAGTTGAACAAATTACATGGAATATACATATTTATTTATCATTACTCTGCACCTCATTGTTTCCCATTTCTCTGATTCTGATGCTTATGTTGGCCGCCTGCCAGACGTTTAATTAATGGCTTAGTTACAGTATACACATATCATGAAAACACATATTTTATCAATACCTATATCTAACATACCACAATAAAATAATACATTTAAAATTATAGCATGTAATGAACACCTTCTTTTTACATATCTAAGCAGCTAGTTACCTGAACAGAGCACAAGCAATTTTATTTGATCAAACTTTGAATAAAAAAATGTTATATTATAAAATTTACATTCGTGACTCCTTTGCGTCACCTCCCAGCCACACACACTATTTCAAATTATGGAGGACTGTGGCGCCCATTCGCTTCGACAGAGACGGTATATTTTTGGAGCAGGGTTTTACCTCTCCGTGTCTCTGCTTCCGCTATTAAGTTTTAAAAGTACTGAACATCATCATGTTCTTGTTATATAATGATACACCCTTAAGACGGATCCACCACCTGTCTTGCTACCCCAAGGCGGGCAGAGTGGCAGCCGCTGTTTCATAGTTCCGGGAAGATTTCCTCTAATTGTCTCCCCCCAATGAATTTCAAATCTGTACCAATTTCAAGTCAGCTATGGTCAAGGGACTTGATATGACCATAGCTGGCCGCTAGCCAAAACCACGGTTAGTGCTGGTAAGACAGTAACCGCCCGAAAAGTCGAGGAAATCTAAACTTTATTTCACTGGTTTTCCATTGTCTCCTCTAGTTTCCCGTGGATGGACCCGCTACCGCCTGGTTGTATCCACCTCGGCCTCTATTTCCGCTTCCGTTTCCTCTCGGTGCTCCTCTGGCGTTCTCACCTCCTCTCTGCGGTTGACTCTGTTGCTGGTACGTTCTCTCGCTGCGTTGGCATTCTCTCGGTTTGTGGCATCTAAAACAGGTTGTTCTTATAGCATAGTTTTCAACACTACAATCGGCACATCGCCAACCCTCACCTCGATTATCATTATTTCCCCCTCTCGCCCCTCGGTGAAAATTTGGTATTCCCCGAGATTGGTTATGATTAACATTCATATGTGTTGTTGGTGCGTTTATTCGCCTACTCATGTCACGTTCCCGTATGTTCTGAAAAATATCCATATTTTTTCTAGTTCCGTAATCTCTAAAATTTCGCGCGTCATTAGCGTAATCTGTATTTCTCTGGGCAAATGCTTACTTATATGTCGGACGAACGATCTAAATGGTAACGGTGGCTCTAAATACTTGGCCTCATTGTATAATCGCATTACATACATAGTTACGTTGCTCCCTTGGGTTCCAAAATTACCTGGTCCCATAATTTTACTTCGCAATATTTCTTGTTCCTCCTCCGACCAATATTTTTCTCTAAATGCCGTCTCAAAACACTGATAGTTTACCCAGTCTACTTTATGTACCTCCGCCCATACCGCGGAATTCCCTCTAAAACACTTCATTATTTTTAACAGTTGTACTTGCCAGCTACTTCTACAAAACTGATTGAATTCTTTGACTCTATTTAAAAACTGCATAGGGTGTACCCCCCTGTTTTCACAATTAAACAACTCTAAATCAATATCGCTATTCACATCGTTAGTAATGACTATTTGTTCAGTGACGCTATTAAGTTTTTTGTTTATAGCTAAATTCAATTCGTCTTTAACATTCATTATACTCTGTTCAATTGATGCAAATATATTGTTATTTAAACTCTCAATTTGTACATGACGCTTATCTATAGTATTCACTGTATTTTGTATAGCTTGTATCTCTGTTTTACAATTACCTTCTATTTCATAGATTTTATAGTCTATTTTATTGTGGTGTTCATCAATAGTTTGACTAATTTTTTTAACTGTCATTACTACGCTACTCAACTTACATTCAGTTTCAATATTACATTTATTAATTTTGGATTCTATATCACTGTTATACTCATTCATTGAATTTATTAATATTTCATTATTTTCATTGATTTGCTTCTCAGCTCTACATATCTGGCTATCTATTTCATTAAATTTAACATCTATCTTTTGTATTGTATCATCTAACTTGGTCTCTACTTGGTTGATTTTCTCAGTAAACTCTACTTTAGTACTTTCACAATGTCTATTAATTTCTTGAATCTCATATTTCAACTCATTAATCTCCCTGCTTTGTCTATCGAATTTGTCATTCTGGATATTAAATTTAACGTCAGATCACTCTTTATTTCGTTAATTTGGGTTTTTAACTCATCCAAACTATTCTTTTGAATATCAAATTTACCGTTCATTTTCTCGAACTGCTTTAATATAACACTCATCATATCATTTTCTACTTGTTTACATTTTGTTGAGATTGGAGTCGATATATTACTCGAGTCGTCTATTGCTGATTCAGTTAAGCTGAATTCTTTTACTCGATCTACTGGGGTTGAATGAACCCCTGATTCTTCCACACTAGCCGACTCGTTCATTTCAACTGCAGCCTCGTTATTATCTTCCATTTTTTATAATTGGTTAAATTAAATTAAATAGATTGATTAAATAGATTAATTACGTAAATAATGTAATTAATTAAATTTTATAATGTAGCGTTATGCTATGCTAACCCAAAACATGTTTGTATCTTTGTAGATGTGGAATTTTAATTAAATATAATTATAATTCGTGCCTGTTGCGTGGCGCCATTTGTGATGTACTAATCGATCACATTTATTATTACAACAACAACAACAAAAAATCTACTTTTCACTTACCGTCGCTATCTGTTCTGCTAGGTTCCAGGGATCGAGCACATGAACGCTAGATACAAACATGATTTACAGGTTAAGCAAAACACTGACACAACTCATTTTTTGGAAGAGAATTGATACTTTTAATGCTCAATTGATGAAATTACTGTTTGACAAATAGGTTTACATGGAGTAACATATGGTGCAACTCGTGCATCTGGTTTGTAAAGGAACTTACAGACTAGAGCTTAACTTATTATTTCACAAACACAGACGCAAATATAAAATACAAACACAAATATAAACAGCCCAGCTTTGCCACTCACCACTCACACAGAATATTATTTAAACCCTTAACATTTTTTAAAAAACCTCTCCCTGCCGGCACGCGTTTATAACTTGAGCACTTAATTTTTTCATTTTTTGTATTTAGTCGTGTCCGAAAATAATTATATGGGTTCTTCTTTGTTGTATCAGATTAGCCGCACTTCATTTTATTTACTGCACTAAATTTTAATTTAGAAAAGTTTTATTTTTGAGCCCCGTTTAACGGACTGCCTGCGCAGTCGAAAGTCGGCCAAAGACTGTTAGCGTCTCTGTGTTCCCCACTCCTGGAGCATTTTAGTTGAGACGACGGACATCAATGCCTTACAGTTAGTCGTCACAGTTTCGACTCATGCTAGTCATGTAGTTGTTGGAGTGACGGTAGCAGACGATTTCACTTAGGCACAGGCTGACGTCATGGTAGGAACCGGACGTAAACAGCACTTCCTGCCGCTCAAAAAAGCACATTGCTGAATTTTGCTCGTCCCAGGACATCCTGTTTTGTGGCTGGATGCGTCACTCGAGCTGTGGTGATACAGTTGCGTCTGTGTGCGGCTACACAAGTACAGATTTCTGAGAAGTTTGAAGGGGGTAAATGCTTCGCTCGCCGACTTACACAATGGGAATTGCGTAACGCCTTCGTCTCAAACTGTTTCTTAACATTGGAAATAACGTTGCCATGCGTTCTGTTATAATGGAATGAGTCTGGTTGCACAATAATTTTCACAACTTCTTTTACAAGCCCGCACCAAAACGAACGAAATAAAAATGTACTTGCCCCATACGGTAAAAATAAAAACACCCAAAAATTGACCCGCTACAGACTTATCATAAAAACAAAGGATTTCAAGTTGTTTAAATTATAAATTGTAAATGTAGGCTATATAGTTTATATTATTTATATTAGTTATAGGTAAATTTAGATTTATTATGATTTAGGTTTAAATTTTGTAAATAGTTAGGTTGGATAAAAAGTAGCAGATTTAAATTAAATTTGATAAATCGTTAGGCTGGATAGAAAAGAAGAGTATTTAAATTAAATTTTATAAATAGGTTGAATAAAAAAGTAGCGTATTTAGATTAAATTTTGTAAATCGTTAAGTTGGATAAAAAAGTAGCGGATTTACATTAAATTTTGTAAATAGTTAGGTAATGTAATGACCTAATTAGTAATTGTTAGGGATAAATTAAATTTGTCTCATTTAAATTTCATAATTTCTTAATGTTAAATAATAATATATAGTCAATATATCTTCTTATTTTCATTTTTTATTAAAATTAATTTTGAAATTTTTATTGATTGTACAGTTCTTTTTTTCTATGTAGTAGTACTAAAATCATTAGGATTTAATGAACAGTGTTATAACAAATATTTGTTCTCGTTTCATTGTAACCTGGCACAAATGTTATTTTTGTTTTTTATTGTAAAGCGCAGGAAACGGCAATACTACAAGTGTGCCACAAAAATCTGAAGTAAATAAAAGTGTTTTGGAATCAACAAAATATACAAGTTTTAGTGAAAACAGTTCGGTTTCAGATTCACACGCCGACCCTTTGTCATTAGTTTTCTAGTTTGGTAGCTGTCAAGTGTAAATTTAAAGTTATAACAGATAATTCTTTTCTTATCTTTTATTGTAAAGTGCAGTCAAACCCCTACAAAACAATTTAGATATCTATAATCTCTATTTTTTGTCAGAAGTTTGGATTTTTAAATTTTAAATGTTTTCAATTAACAAAAATTTAAAATTATGATTAATAAAAATTGTTTACCATTTTACTTGGAACATTCCATTGTAATAAAAGAGTAATGGTATAAGTGAAGGGGAAATTAAGGTAGTATTGTAAAAATATGGGTTAAAATGGTTTTTTTCAAACCAAAATAAAATACAATGTAACTAGAGAACTACGGTACTTTGAATTTATCTTAAATCCTATAAAATTAAACAGAAAAATGTGAGTAAACAGCAAGTAAATAAGAGGAAATTCACAAGGGGGTGAAATGATTCACCTAGCAGGTAAGGGATGCATTTAGCTCTTTTAAAAGAAAATGATCCATAAAAAGGAAAAAACAGTCATTAAAGAAAATAGTTATTTGGAACTGTGATTTGATAACAATAAATTATGTACGATTTTTTTTTTAAATGTACATATAATATCTTAATATTTACTAAAAGATTTTGATATTTGACATTCAAAAAGTTTTGTTTATTTATTTTTTGTTTATTTCAACTCCTGTGAAAAAAGTGTTTTAATATCACAATTTTTATTATTCGCTAAATAAAATATTGAATTTACATAAATACATAACATTTCCCTAGAAAATAAACGAAAAATAATAATCTGTAAAGGTAAAATGCGGGCTTAACATAACAAAACAGTAACCAGACAGGTAGTATAACTAGTGGATGAACTTTCCCGCTTAAGGGTGGGCCTCAGGTGAGGACCTTCTAGTAAATTTACTTCCAGTTGATTTTTCCCCCTCCAAACTAACAAAAACATCAATGTAAAATATTAAAAAAATATATTCACCCATAACTAAGGGGTATTCAAAAATTACTGTTAGCAGTGAAAGTGTTAAGAGACCAGGAGCACATATCACCCCCCCCCCCCCCGTAGACTGTCAACAAGTATTTTCTCTACTCAATTATGCAGGTAATCATGTAACTCCATCAATCCTTTTTTCCTAAAAGGACCTGCTTGCCCCTTCAGATTTTCTTCAAACGCGGTGATATATGGAACGAGGTGAGTTTGTATCATTTATACAATATTTTAAGACAACCTTCCATTCGCTTGAGTCTCACTAGAGGATTAAATATTAAAATATAAAATTTAACATTATGTGGGGTTAAAGATGAAATACCTAAAGATTCACACAATTATTTAATAACCTACAAACACCATAATCAGTGTACGCCTGATACCGGATTTATAAAAAGACTGGACTAACAAACAGTTGGATTACCAAGACTGTACTGTACTTAAAAATAAAATAGTAGCCAACTTCTCTAAGAAGGCCTGTTGGCACCAAATCCAGAGTTCAAAATAGTAGCAATGCCATGAGAGTGTCCTTTAGTTTAAATGTCAACTAATCTACCAATTGAGTTTTAGTTAACAAATCATCACTACAATCTCACTTACATCATCAGAGACTCCTGTGATGGCCATTGCATGAGTCATCATGCTCTCACCGCACATCAACCGCTCTGCTTTAGTCATAGTAGTAGACACATCAACTCCAAACACCAGCTTGTAGTCATGGCTAAAAAAATGCAATTAAGTCAAAAAGTATGACTACTACATTCTGTTACCCCACACACACACACACACACGCACACGCGCGCACGCACAAACTTACATCTGCAGGTCTTCTATTCCAAGTTTACCGGCAAATCTCTTCCCAATCTGGCACCCAAACCATACTGCCTCATTATTTGACACTGATTTCCGCGTAACATCCATCAACGTTTCAACTGGTTGATTATTATACAGTATTGGCCTCCCATCTACCATGTTTCCAAGGCAGTCAATGGTGTATAATCTGCCATATGGACTAGTAACACGTGGATCAGTCACCAAGCAGACCTGCAAAATGTTTCCATATCACACTTTTATTATAATAAGCATACAATGAACAGTCAACAACACAGTTAACTGCTATTTACAGTAATCTATCGCTGATTCATAACTGTGAAAACATCATCTACTAATCTAGATGCTTTGTTCTGGATTAGATTGCCAAGTGCTCCATAAAATCAACAAACACTTTTTGATTTTTTATTAGATTTTATGTAACATTTATAGATGCAAACTGATGCAAAACTTTTTTTGTATGTACAGAATGCATTTTTTTAAATTAATTAAATAATATTAAACATAGTATTACTGTAAATTTGTTTATGCCAATATAAAAATTACTGCAAGTTTCAGTAAATCCTCTTTAAAACCATACACATTTTATATACTTTAAGAGATATAATATTAAAAAACTACAACACAAGGGAAGGAGTGTATCATTAGTCAAACTGTATGTTTGCTATGGACGTGAGACACGACACAGTCTGGCAACAATGTTCCTGAACTCCAATCCCATTCCAATTTATATCAAACTATAGTTATGATTGAAAATTTCATAACTTACTCGCACATTCTGTTTGGAGAACATTTGTCTTAAAATAGGTGTACATATCATGAGAGGAAAGTAAACAGAAATATGCACTTTACTGCAAATATTCACACAACTTTCTGAAACACCTAATTTCCCTCTCATCAGCTCAGCTCCTGTTTTTCTCTGCACTTTACATAATACAAACTTTGTAACCTGTGGTGTGGCATAATTGTTTTACTTGACTGTTGACATTTCAACTCTCTTGCTAAGCAGATATGAACTGATAACTCAAAACTCTTATTCGTATACTTAGTGCAAGGAATTATGCTTGCACATTGTACAATAAACAAGAATAGAGCTGGACAGGAGTTACAGGGTACAATGCATGTGCTGACCACAGAAATGGAAAGCAAAAATATGCTCTGTGTGTTCTTTTCCAAAAATGATTGCACGACACTATGAAAATTATCCGAGAGCGAATATTATGCAATTAAATATGATAGTTAAGTTCATGAGGAAATAAATGAAGTAGACACTGAAGTTACTGCAAATTTTACTGAAAACCAGCCTCCTTTTATTCCAAGCATTTACATTTTTGATTTAGTAGTAAACTGTTTAAGAGCCTGTAGAAGACAACAATAAAAATAAAGTTGCAATAATGAGTTATCTTTTACAATGGAGCTACACATAATACAAGTATCTCAAATATTTCAAACCTTTATTAACATGTACCTTGACAAGAATCCAAAATGAGTATACGATTTATCAAAACCCAACAAATTTATACAGTTTCTAAGGCCAAAGTATGCCTCCAGCCACCCCTGCTCAAAGATTTACTTAGAATTTGAACGTTATCTGTGGGATTTTTTGTCAAAAATATCGGTATGGAGAACCATACGTGACTTCCATGTTCTAAGATTTATATTTAAAATCATTTACGAAATAAAATGTTTCCATAGAAACTACTTCTTTCCACTTATTGCTTCAGCCTTAACCACAGTACTGTGGTCACTAATGTATACCACCACACGTTATCGCACTCGATTTTCACTGATGATGGCAGTCGACGGCACTGCCGAAACATCTGGTTTTACAGAAAACATTGGACTATGGCCAAACAGCCCGGGAAGGAATTTTAACAACAAGCTACTACTTTGTTGCCGATAACGTAGTACACATATAAAAATTATCCCCTCCCCCTTCAACTATAATTTTCATTTATAAAAAAATTACCCCCACCCCGTTCAACTAGCCTCTTCATTTATAGATATTTTATCTACGTTTCTACAGTGGATTATTAAGATCTTCTTATCAGGATACTTTATTTATCAAAATTAAGTAGTTTACTCTTGTTACAACAAAAAATGTTACAGGTAAACTGCCCTTTCCCCGTGACCGATCTTCACCAAAATCAATAGGCCTTGAGTCTTCTACAACTCAGGCACATATGTAAATAATTATTTGATTCTGTTTGAATTTACGGCAGTTATCATTCGTCATGAAATATTTCTCTTGTTACAACATAAAATGTTGCTGGTAAACTACCCCTTTCCCTTCACCGATCTTCACCAAAATCAACAGGTCTTGAGTCCTCTACAATTCAGGGATGTATGCAATACATTATTTGATTCTGTTTGAATGTGCGGCAGTTATCGTTCGTCATAGAAACAATTACTCTTGTTAAAACATTAAAGGTGGCAGGTAAACTACCCCTTTCCCTTAACCGATTTTCACTAAAATCAACAGACCTTGAGTACTTACAACTTCAGGAACGTATGCAAAAAAATATTTGATCTCTTTGAATATGCGGCAGTTATCATTTGTCATAAAAATAAAATTACCCTTTTAAAACATAAAACGTTACAGGAAAACTACCCTTTTGTCGCAACCGATCTTCACCAAAATCAACAAGCCTTGAGTACTCTATAATTCAGGAAGGTGTGCAAAAAAGTATTTGATTCTGTTTGAATTTACGGCAGTTATCGTTCGTCATAGAAAAAATTATCTTTGTTAAAACATAAAACGTTGCAGGTAAATTACCCCTTTCCCTTAACCGATCTGCAACAAAAACAATAGGCCTTCAGTCCTCTACAATTCAGGGATGTATACAAAACGTTATTTGATTCTGTTTGAATTTGCGGCAGTTACCGTTCGTCATAGTAAAAATTACCATTGTTAAAACATAAAATGTGGCCGGTAAACTAGCCCTTTCCCTTAACCAATCTTCACCAAAAACAATAGGTCTTGAGAACTCTACAACTCAGGGCTGTATGCGAAACATTATTTGATTATGTTTGAAGTTGCGGCTGATATCGTTTGCCATAAAAAAAATTACCCTTGTTAAAACATAAAACGTTGCAGGTAAACTACCCCTTTTCCTTAATCGATCTTCACCAAAACAATACGCCTTGAGAACTCTACAATTCAGGGCTGTATGCGAAACATTATTTGATTCTGTTTTAATTTGCGGGTGTTATCGTTTGCCATAGAAAATATCGGTATGGAGAACCATACATGACTTCCATGTTCTAAGATTTATATTTAAAATCATTTACGAAATGAAATGTTTCCATAGAAACTACTTCTTTCCACTTATTGCTTCAGCCTTAACCACAGCACTGTGGTCACTAACGTATACCATCTCACGTTATCGCACTTGATTTTCACTGATGATGACAGTCGATGGCACTGCCAAAACGTCTGGTTTTGCAGAAAACATTGGGCTATGGCCTGAAGCCTTACTCATTAATTGTTTGTTAATTTAATATTATTTTTATCTGTAAGGTATAAGCCAGGAATTCGTTTAGTGTACTCAGGCAGAGAACGGTGGGCAAATACAAATAACAATGCGCAAATCAAGTAAAATATAACATTATTTATTTTTCTTTGAAAACATAAAAAAGATCATGAACACACTTATTCCGCCTTAAGGCATGAAACTGATTATTAATAAATTATGACATCAAAATACTACTACGTATATCAAAATTATGCAACTCAACACTTCTTGTTAGGCCTATATTTTTTCATTCACTCAATCACGCACACTTTCACACTTCTACATTTCTTTTTTATTGAGCTCAGTTTAATAATGCCAGTATTTTAAATAATTTTGAAATGTCTACTTCCCTGTTGATGCGTAGAAATTCGACACCTGGGCAGAGGCGGATTTACATTGTGAGGGGCCCTGTGCGCTGAGCATTTTGGGGGCCCCCTAGTCAAAAACGAAAAACTAAATATGTCACAACAAATTTACAGTACAATTGTTCAGTTTTATTTATAGTCTGTGAAAATAAGAACTGTAGAAAAATAAAAGTATTTTCTTGGCCTATACACAAGAAAGTACAAAAATAATTAAAGATTGTAAAAAAAGGATCTAAGGCACTTAATTTAAATCGAAGTAATAGATTCAAATAATACACAAGGCTTTAGACACACAGTTTACTGAATTATAAAATTGTTTATTCTAAAACACAAATCTCAAACTTTAACAATTTTAAACAAGTATGTTTTATTTGATTTTTACCCTAAGTTAAATGAACTTTTTTCTAGCTTTATTTCTTACAAAATTGTCTATCAATTTGTCATAATTTATTTTTTTCAAAGCCTCATATATAAAATTGCTAAGCTACTTAAGTGTTCTTGGCTTAAAGATGATCTAAAAAATGTTTTTACTCTTTTCAAAGCACTGAAGGAACGTTCTCCTGACGCATTTGAAATCGGAAGTGTCATGAAGATCTGTAGAATAGATTCTGTATAAATCTACAGGTGATTTAAACCATTTTGGTTTAATTTCAGTCTCTTCTTCTTCCTTACTATCACTTGATAAGGACTTTTTCTTGGTGTTTGTTTCGTTTTTTTCTTCCTGTTGTTTCTTTTCCTTCATATCACACTTTGACTTTGACTTATCATCTTCTTTCACTAAATACAAAAAGTGACGAAGTTCGTCTTCAAAATAGTTTGCGTCTATATCATCAGAGTACATTTCAATTAGTTTCTCAATATCGGTAGATGTTGGGTCAGTATCACTGTATTCATCAGAGTCAGGTAAGATACATTTAAATAAATCAAATATGTTTTTTAAGGCTTCTGATCTCCTCTGAAGTTGGACAACAAGCTGGTCGCATATACTATTATAAGTTTCAACAATAAACTTCTGAGAGCCTTACAACACTGTACCATTGCTGGTGTCTTCATCAAAAAATGATTTTCTTTTTGAGACTCGTTTTTTGTTGATCTCTTCATCTTCATTGACTGCTCCGTCAGTTAAAAGTAAAGCCTGTTTTTCTACATTTTTAAAGTCGTTTCTGACCTTAACGATAAACGGTGTGAGAGCACTTAATTGGTTTATAGCTGACACTACAGTTCCATGTTCGGCTTGCAGAGATTTGCTTACTCTATTAATTCGTTGCAGCAAGCGATTCCAAAAAATGGTTAAAACTGCATTATCGTATTTTTCAAAGTGATTAGCGAGTGATTTTGCTTCATGTCTCATAGCTGGTTTTTCACCCAAATCTTCAGAAATTTTAAGAAGAGCATTCTTTATGTCATTGTAACGCTTTTAAAGCAACAACTGAGTCTGCTCGAGCGGACCATCGAGTATCACAGATTTTTTTTAACTGTTTTTCGTTTCTTAATACCGTCACTTTTACTTTCTAGAAGCTGCGTAAGGACATTGCCATCTGTGTGTTGATCCCGAAAAAACTGTGTAGATCTTCTGAACAAAATCAAAATACTGTATTGCACCTTGACAACATTCTGCAGCACTGTTCCCGACTAAATTTAGAGAATGGCTGGAGCACGGAACATAAAGAGATGTAGGGCTATGTTCCTTTATCCTCGCTTGCAAGCCAGTGTATTGGTCAGCCATGTTAGCTGTTGTATCAAAGCTCTGCCCACGGCAATTTTTTATTTCTAATCCCAAATCTTCAATTTTCTGTAAAACGGTTCGTTCTAGATGCTCAGATTTGACATTTTATTAGTGTGAAGCATATAAAACGCTCAACTATCTCGCCTTTATTGTTTACATATCTTAAAATTACTGTAAGTTGATCTGTGTGACTTACGTCTGGTGTCGAATCTACTACAATAGAGAAATAAATACTGTATTTTATTTCTTTAACAAAGCTGTTCTGAATTTGGTTTGCCATAAGAACTAAAAATTCGTCATAAGTTTGGTGGGATAAGTAATTAGTTCTGCCTGAACCACAGTGCTGATACTTATCTAAGTGATTTTCAACAAATTCATCAAATTCTGCTAAGTATTCTAAGCACGTAAAAAAAATTACCCTGTCTTTTTGATAACTCAGATTCTTTATGCCCTCTAAACGGAAGGCCTAACTTTGTTAATAGCTTAACAGTTGCTACTACTCTGTGCAATATTTGTCTCCAATACATGCACTCTTTATCAATTTGTGTCGCCAGGTTAGTATCAATTCTGTTCTTTGAATTACTTCTCTTAATAAAAGTAAACATTGCCGTAGCATGCATTTTGGAACATTCATGTTTTTCCAGTAGCCTGCTAGCACATGCCCAGTTTGAAAAACCGTCAACAAAGGAATTTTTATCTTTTTTTGGGTCTGGAAATAACTTGCACACATAACAATACGCACATTTTGAGGTTTCAGAGAATATTAACCATTCTCTTCCTTCTTTGGCTCCATTTTTTTTCACCCGATAAAAATGGCTCTCATTAAAATTTCTATAATATTGTTTTCCTTTATCCATGTATTGTTTTTTTACATTTTTTAAATTCCCAACACTTTTCGGTTTGTTTATAAGGTTCAACCATAAGTTATAAGATTCAACCATGTCTTGAGTTAGATGTCGTGGCCACGATGCTATATCTTGCGGGTACGGGTATGGGATTGGCACATGTTCTACTGAGGTAGGGCATGCAACAAGAAAATCATTACCATCAGTCGCATCAGCAGCATTGTGTTCTGTAGGCCTAGTTTGATTTAGGCTAACTGGCTTTACACAAGGTAAATTATCATTCAATTGACTTTTGTCGATGTTGTAAATTAGTTCATGTTCTAATTGCTTGGGCCTACCTGAAATATCTTCACACTCTTTGCTAACCGTAATTTGCTCTACCGTGGTTTCTAGATGTAAAGACGAAGAAGGTGCCTTGTCATTATTGCCAGTTGCCTCGTCATTTCTAGGTTTTAAAAACACAAACAAACTGTCTTTTTGCTTAATTTCTAATTTGTGTTTTATTTTCTGTCTTTTCCTCTTCTCACTTCCTGAGCAATAATTCCGTTTCATTATTATGGTTTTAGGTAGATTAAACAATCAAAATTTATAAAACAGTTCAATCACTACACAATGCACTCGCTCAATATTTCACACTAACTAGGTTATGTTGAAGTTTTCACTGTTGCTGCCAGGCGCAAAAATTTTATCAGTGCTGCCACATGCGCAACGGTTGATGAACAGTGCATATTCTACTGAAACCAGTGTTCCAACTTCACGAAACAAAATTTGATGCTAATCGTGCGAACTTCACGTTGATTGCAAGTATTGACGTAGAGGGATGCAACATCACCTTTACAGCGTAAGAGGTACTAAAATGCGTGAACGCCGCATTTTAGTTCCTGGACAGAAAAATTTAGGTGTGATGGCAGTTATCGCCATATGTTTTTAGGTGTTAAGAAATACATACCTAATAAAGAAAAAAATATGTTTCTTGTAGAAAATAAATTTTATTTAGCATATATACTTAACATTTTACTGTACATAAATACTATAATTAAGTAACGTTTTTACATTTTAAGTTTTTGCTATTGTCGTACATATGGCCGGAACTGAATAATTGGTCTATTCGATAACACACTTATGGCCACCAATTTTTACATATTTACATTTTAAGTTTTTGCTATTGTCGTACATATGGCGATAACTAATTAATTAGTCTATTTGATGACACAGTTACCGCCACCGAACAAACTTATGAAATTTCGAGTTTCTAACACTATTCGATATTTTTTTAATTAACGAAATGCCCACAGGCGGCGATAACTGCAGAGGTGGCGACGACTGTGGTCTCTACCCTAGATGTTACATGTTGTCATGGAATCGATATAATTTATTCTTCTTTCACGTTTGTCATATATAAAAAAGAAGTAACGTATAATTTTGTATAGATTTATTCATTAAAAAATCCAGTTATAAAGGGGCCCCCCTTTATAGCGGGGCCCTATGCGAGCGCATACTCTGCATGCCTTTAAATCCGCTACTCCACCTGGGGGCATCAACTCGTGGTTTGCACTGTTGCTGTTTTATGGGTCTCACTTTCACATTTTATGGCCGAACTGTCAATTTACTGCAATTAATCACTATTATGGATGAATATTTAGCCAAGAACTGTTTGTATTTTGAAATATATATGAATTCACATTTTCTGTTGTATGCGGGCGCCTGCGATTGCTGCTGCAGACAGCGAAAGATGAAAGTCGACTGACGTTCAGTGTTACAAACTTTTCTGTTTGGTGCGTTTCAAAACTGCTTCACCCCGTTCCCCGCCGTACGTCTCGTCCTCATTATTATAACGTTCCGTTGGGGTGAGTTTCACCTCTTCAACCTCGTTGCAAATTGTTTTTCGTCAACAAATACTTGATGTGTTGGTCACTGGCTATAAATAGATTTTCGTTATAACCACATAACCATATAAGGCCATGGAAATTTACTGGCTCTCGTGTCACCTCAAAGGGGCCTCATCTTTACATGTTATAGAATTTATGAAATTACACAATAATATTTAGGTAAATTTAGACCCATTACAGGCCAAACAGCCCGGGAAGGAATTTTAACAACAAACTACTTCTTTGTTGCCGATAACGTAGTACACAAAAAATTATCCCCTCACCCTTAAACTATAATTTTCATTTATAGAAAATTGCCCCCACCCCGTTCAACTAGCCTCTTCATTTATAGATATTTCATCTACGTTTCTACAGTGGATTATTAAGATCTTATCAGGATACTTTATTTATCAAAATGAAGTACTTTACTCTTGTTACAACAAAAAATGTTTCAGGTAAACTGCCCTTTCCCCATAACCGATCTTCACCAAAATCAAAAGGCCTTGAGTATTCTACAACTCAGGCACAAATGTAAAAAATTATCTGATTCCGTTTGAATTTATGGCAGTTATTGTTCGTCATGAAAAAATTTCTCTTGTTACAACATAAAATGTTGCAGGTAAACTACCCCTTTCCCTTAACCGATCTTCAACAAAATCAAAAGACCTTGAGTTCTTTAGAATTCAAAAGATATGCAAAAACGTAGTTGATTCTGTTTGAATTTATAACAGTTATCGTTCGTCATATAAAAAATTACCCTTGTTAAAACATAAAATGTTGCAGGTAAACTACCCCTTTCCCTTAACCGATCTTCACCAACACCAATAGGTCTTGAGAACTCTACAATACAGGGCTGTATGCAAAACATTATTTGATTCTGTTTGAATTTGCGGCTGTTATTGTTTGCCATAGAAAAAAATTACCCTTGATAAAAAAACGTTGCTGGTAAACTACCCCTTTCCCTTAACCGATCTTCAACAAAATCAACAGACCTTGAGTTCTGTATAATTCAAAAAGCTATGCAAAATAGTTGATTCTGTTTGAATTCACGGCAGTTATCGTTCGTCATAGAAAAAATTACCCTTGTTAAAACATAAAATTTTGCAGGTAAACTACGCTATTCCCTTAACCGATCTTCACCAAAACCAACAGGTCTTGAGAACTCTACAATTCAGGGCTGTATGCAAAACATTATTTGATTCTGTTTGAATTTGCGGCTGTTATCGTTTCGCATAGAAAAAATTACCCTGGATAAAAAAACGTTGCTGGTAAACTACCCCTTTCCCTTAACCGATCTTCAACAAAATCAACAGACCTTGAGTTCTGTATAATTCAAAAAGCTATGCAAAATAGTTTATTCTGTTTGAATTCACGGCAGTTATCGTTCGTCATAGAAAAAATTACCCTTGTTAAAACATAAAATGTTGCAGGTAAACTACGCTATTCCCTTAACCGATCTTCACCAAAACCAACAGGTCTTGAGAACTCTACAATTCAGGGCTGTATGCAAAACATTATTTGATTCTGTTTGAATTTGCGGCTGTTATCGTTTGGCATAGAAAAAATTACCCTGGATAAAAAAAGGTTGCAGGTAAACTACCCCTTTCCCTTAACCGATATTCACCAAAACCAATAGGTCTTGAGTACTCTACAATTCAGGACTGTATGCAAAAAATTATTTGATTCTGTTTGAATTTGCGGGTGTTATCGTTTGCCATAGAAAAAAATTACCCTTGATTAAAAAAAAAAAAACGTTGCAGGTAAACTACCCCTTTCCCTTAACCGATCTTCACCAAAAACAATAGGTCTTGAGTACTCTACAAATAAGGGCTGTATGCAAAAAATTATTTGATTCTGATTGAATTTGCGACTGTTATCGTTTGCCATAGAAAAAAATCTACACACGCACACACACTTTTTGAAAAATGACTTTTTTTTCATGGTTTGAGGGTAGTACAATCAGAATCTGCAATAATCTCGAACACAATTTTTTTTGCCATCACCATACTTCCATTTCCTTATGGAACATGGAAGTAAAACTGCGTTGAAAAATTCCTTTTTTTCAGCCACCACAAACAGTGCTTCATCAAGAGCCCACTACCTAAAACTGCATGTAAAAATCAAGGTTTATTATATATTATTTATAGAAGAAACTTGTTACGACCATGAAATATGAAAGATAGTTGTTACATCACAACCATTGCTGTATCAAAAGAACATTAAATCATATTTTCATTGTATATGAAACAAATTTAATTTACTTAATCATACATCATTATATGCAACTTCTAAACTAATATATTTATATGCCATTCATGATGAATTTTCAGTTTCATAACTTAATTTATTATTTTTGTAGTTTTCACGTTTTATCAGGTCCAGATGTAACGTTAGTTTTAACCTGAATTTATCATTGATAATTTCTATACAGAGCTTGTCAGATCCTTCAATTTAAATGTACAAATGTAACTTATATGATATCTGAATCAATATCTTTTAAAATATATTTACTTATAAAATTTGTAAACAAATATATTTATTTCTTTGTTGTGGAGGCATCTTTTATCTTGGTTGAAAATAATCGTATTAGTCATGCAAGTAAAGATATCGTTATGATATTACAGAACAGTCTACGTGTTTGTCGAACGTGCCAGAAGAATCTCGCTCTAATGTATGTGGCATACGTGACTGTCAACGCATCCGCGAGAATTTTCTTGAAGCCGCCAGCCGCGCGGACTGTGTCAAGGGCGCAGTTAATTATGTAGTTCACACGGGCGCTAAGACACAATTAGGAATGTTCTGGTCTGTGAGCGGAGGTATAAATACATGGCGACAGCGGCCATAGTTTTTAGTATAGTAGCGATATATTTTCAGCGCAGTTCGAGTTATTATCGGGCGATATTACTGTGCACGTTCTCAAGTGGTTATTAGTTAAGTGTTGTGTTTTATAATCGGGCGATATAATTGTAATACAATTGTGTTTAATATTAGTGACATTTTATTGCATGTGAACAAATTTTATTTGATTTGCTGTAGGAGACCGTGTTGTTAATTACGAACTGGTTAACTGTAAAAATTAAAGCTGGTGATAGTGACTTAATTGGTGTCTTGTACTTATTAATTCATAATTAATCTGAAAACAATGGATGCCAGTCAGATGATGGAAAATTTCCAGGCACTGCTGTTGCAGACAGAGCAACGACGTCGACAGGAGGCGGAAGAAGCAGAAAAACGACAGGATGAAAAACGTAAGCAAGAAGCAGATAAAACGGAAGCTCTCTTTGAAGCTATGCAGAAACAGTTCCAAGAACACAGTACCGCAGAATTGGGTCTCCTACGAGGTGAGCTTAATAAACAAGTTACTAAAATATCAGAGGTACAAGAATCAATGACATTAAAAATAGCTGAAGTAGAAAAATCTGTGTCGAGTGTTGAAGAATCGATGTCTAATAAAATAGCTGAAGTAGAAAAGTCAGTCACGAGTATAGAAAAAGCTATGTCAACAAAAATAGAAGACTCCATTACAAATATAAAAGAGCAGATTAAAAATGAAGTCGAGCAGTGCCTGAAGTTACAACCAAAACAACTTTGTGAACAGACTGTACCAATGATCCAATTTGAAGCTGCTGCATGCGCAAATAATTGGACAGAGAAAGAAAAGGCAATCTCACTTGTTCTCGCATTAAAAGGACCTGTGGCAGAACTACTACAGAAAGTGCCACCTGACAGCCAGAACATCTATGCCAAATTGATAAAAGCTCTAGAATTATGCTACGGTGATACACATTTGTGTGATGTGTACTACGCTCAGTTAAGAACAAGACGACAACGTTCCGAGGAGAGCCTTCTAGAGTTTGAAGCAAGTATCAACAGATTGATTAGACTGGCCTATCCTGAAGCACCAGAAGATTTCCGAATAAGGTTTGCGGTGCAGACATTTATTGATGGCATCGGAGATTGTGAACTTCAGCAAGTGTTACGAATGGCAAGACACCGAAATAGCTCAGAAACTCTTGTTCACGCCCTAGAGTTTGAAGCTGCCAAGTCAGCGTCCCGCTACATTAATGGGTTTGTGCCATCACGTTGCAGTCAGAAGATCCCTGGATCATATTGCCATTATGATGAGTCCAGAAAAACAATGTTGTTGGACAAACAATTCAGAAGTTCAAGAGAGTTGCAACGATTTGAATGATGAGATAAAGACGGAAGACCGAAGTGTTACAACTGTGGAAAACGTGGTCATCTACAGGTAGACTGTTGGGAGAAGAAGATACCGAGAGAAGAGAGTGATCGCATCAATTGGAGAAGTAAAACCCCAGAACAGCACACAGTTTCCATGCTACATAAGACCAGTGGAAACTTTATTGTTAATGGATTTGCGGAAGGTAAACCAACAGCATTTACAGTTGACACGGGCGCAACAGTGTCCATTGTGCACCCTGACTTAGTCAGCAACCGCCAGCCTCTAATTAGCTCTTGTACAATACAGACTGTGACTGGAAGCCCCGTCAAGGTGCTAGGAAAGGTAGACATACGTGTATGCCTGGGTCTTATCGAGTTAGCCACCAAAACTCGTTGCAGACATTGTCGCTAAAGTGATTCTTGGCATGGACATTATGAATGCCTACAGATTTGTTGTGGACTTAAGAGAGAATGTCCTGAAGGTTGGCCAAGAGAAGATAAAGCTTTGCATGGCTAAAATGACAGGGTCTACCAACCATTCGATTAAGCGAGTGGCATTAGTCGAAGAAAAAGTCAACAGGTCTGATCAAGAGGTACCCTCCCTATTGCAAGCAGAAATGGAGGAAGAACTAGCAGAGGAAATACAAATAAGTGTAACGACAAAAGAAGTGATTGGAAAGCCAACTATGGGTGTCGAGACAAAACTCTTGTTTGTTCCTGAGCTGATAAAAGCGCCTGAGGGCAAAGTGGCTGAAGCTGAGGTTACGCAAGAGGTTGTTGACGGGAACCAAACAAACTTGGATCAGCCAGTGGTGTTTAGGTCATCAGTACATGACGCAACAGGAGTGATTACAGCAAAACTAGTGGTTGAGCGGAAGACTTGCATTCCTGGGAACGTGCTGTTCGGATCACACGAGACTGTGTAACGGGCCAAATTTGTGGGTATTTTTATTTATTGCATTTTCGGGGATTTATAAAAATATGTGTAAATTTTATTTCAACGGTGACAGACCACGTGTGGTAAGAGCAGTTTTAACAAAGGCGCAGTAATATCACGTTGTGCAATCGGTAGAGGAATTTACCAAGCCTCATTTCCAAGAACTTTGTGTGTGACCGTGCGCTCGTATGCATGACACGGGCATACGCGCGGGGTGACGCTACCTGTATCATTCAAGATGGCTAAGAAGTAATTTTTGGTCGCTTTCATCTACCAGGCGGCCGGATACAAAATTTAAGTCACGCCCATCTCGTGACGTTAGCCAGTGCCGCACCAATTTCCTAGATGATCGGCACACCAACAACTGCATGAATTAAAAGGAACGAAGCTACTGCGACGAAACCAAAGGCATTGGTTTCCACATAAAAAGACGTACTCAAGTTAGCGGTGCCCGCTACGCTGATCTTCCCAGTTCGTTCACTGATTGTGTCTGCGCAGACACAGAGCCAAGTGGGCTCTTCAAAATTTTATAAGTTGTAATCTAAAAAGTAAAGTTAAATTAACCACCATGTGTCCGTGATAGTAGTGCGCATGTGAGGACAACTAAATCTGTTTTATTCGACGGCGACACAATTATTTACAGAATGAATCGAGCTCAAGTGGTCACCGCGTGCCGGCAGGGGGTGTATTTTTAAAATGTTAAGGGTGTTGTAAATTTTCTGTGTGTCTGTGGGTGTGTAAAAAATTGCAGGCTGGGCTGTCTGTGTTTATATTGATGTATGACAATTAAGGTAAGATAATAGGTTAAGTTAACATGTAACAAATGACCAAGAGAAGAAATTGAAAAGAAAAAAAATGTAATTTGATCTGCACAAACATGAATATCAATTTTGGATAGAATTTTAAATGATTTTAAAGAATTAAAATATCAATTCTCTTCATGCAAAAAATGAGTCGAGTCAATTATTTCAATAACCCATAACACAGGTTTGCGTCTGACATTCGTGTGAATCGGATTTCTGGACCCAGATAGAACCTTTACAGGTAGGTGAAATTAATTTATGTGTTTTTATATATTATAATAGTGAAATAAACGTCACAAATGGCGCAGCCAAAAGGGACGCTTTTATAAATTAAAAAATTTGCTAATATAAAATCCACACCTACAAAGAGGCAAACGTGTGTTTTAGGGTTAGCGTAATAAAATAAAAATGCGTCATTTACGCAAAATTAACATGAGATAGAAAGTACATTACAAAAAATTAAATTAATTAAAATATTCTAAATATCAATTATAAAAATAAGAAATGGCAGGTAGTAACGA
Source organism: Magicicada septendecula (assembly GCA_034769895.1). Classification (NCBI taxonomy): domain Eukaryota; kingdom Metazoa; phylum Arthropoda; class Insecta; order Hemiptera; family Cicadidae; genus Magicicada; species Magicicada septendecula. The sequence goes on along the minus strand of CM068376.1, from coordinate 322,803,599 downwards.
GAATGTCAGCTTAACTGACATCGAAAACGAAAGCCAAATGAATATCGAATTAAGTGAAACTGAATCAAAAATTATGGATGAAGGAATTCATTCAACACCAATTCAGAATAAAAAAACTGATGATAATGATATGATGAAATATTTATGTAGCATGTTATGTAGTATGAAAGAGAGTTCAGACAAGCAACAGGCGATGTTAGAGTTAAAATTTAACGAAATAAAGAGTGATTCAAATATTAAATATAATGAAATAAATGCTAGACTAGATGAGAAATTCGAGGTTCAAAAGAACAGTTTTGATGAGTTAAAAAACCAAATTAACGAAATTAATTGATGTTGTAAAAATACCAATGAAATAATAAGAACCAGTTTGAATAAATTAGAACAGTGTTGAGAGAATGGGAGTAGTGGTGATGAATCCAAACAAGAACAATACGAATGAAAATTATAATGACAAAGAGTTAACAAATGATAATGATGATGTTGAAAATAATGAGAATAATATTGAGAGTAGTAATGTATTTGAAAAAGTAGTATCAGAGAGTGAGATGTTGAAAATAAACAATGAGAGTACTGAATGTAATAATGAAATGTTAATGAGTGTTTATGAGGTAGAGAGAGAGTGGAAAGATAATATAGTGGTAGAATGGGGGCAGAGGGTAAATTTTCCCCTTATTTATGATGATTTAATGTATTCACAAGTGTTGTTTTTGAAGGGCAAGAGTCCCGTGTTAGTAGAAGATTTGAGTCGTTTATTTGTGTTGTATAATTTTGTACCCTCTGTCTGGAATAATATTGAGAGTGTAATATGGTATTATGATAAGAGAGAATTAGACAGAGAATTGTATGTTGGGAGAGAAACAGAATTGTATGAATTAAATAGAGAGTATGATGAGTGGAAAGTAAGGTTAGAAGTGTATTTAAATAATAATGATTTAATTTATAATAAAAAAGTAACTGACCTGATATTGGAAATATTTACTGATGGAGACTTAACAGATGTACTTAATGTTGACTTGTTTCATGATTATTTTGATAAGATGGATGACTTTGATTTTTGTGGTCATGACACACAAAGTATCAATATGTGTGTCAATAAAACTGAAAAGTGCTATATAAAACAGAGATTAATTTTTGATGATGGAGGGTAAACTATAAACAATTAATGGACAATTATAAATATTTTGTTTTATGGTTTTTGACCTTGCAACCTTGGACATTGAAGTGTGATACAACTGAGTAATAATGATGACGATTTGTAAATAATTGTAGTGAATTTATTTGTGTGTATTGTAGAATGTTGAATAAACAATATATGTAGATGGTTGTGATAATAATAATATTAATATTTGTAATCTAAATAAATAACAAGATTAATTTTGGAGACAGTAATTGGCTAATTGTAATTGTTTTGATGGCAATGGAAGTTGTATTTTCAGTAATTAATTTGATTAAAATAATTTGAGATGTTTTAAATATTTTTGATTGGTTTAAAGGTTATATAATTGAAAATTTTCTAATGAATTTAAATTATTTTACGAGATATGAATTTGGTAATTAAATGTTAAAGTGTTTGAATATGAAATAACATTTTGTTATATGTTTCAGAGGTTACGTGAAAGTATTGGTGTATGGTGTATATATTTTGTGTATGTCAATTTAAATGGACTGTAAGTATACAAATTTGATAGCACGAATCAAGTATAATAAAAATGTTTACAGGTGTAACTCAGATGAAAGTATTGTAATTCTATAATGAGATGATTTGAAATAATTGTGTTAAATAAAAATGATAATTAAAAAAAAATTTAATAATAACTGAAATATGATGTCAAATAAATATTAATAATAAATTTGAAAATTTTAAGAAATATAATTGTAGAAGGTGATGAATGAGTTGAATGATTAATGATGTTACGTTAAAATGTTGTGTATAAAAATTTTTTATTGTTTAGTTATTAAGGCGCTATTGCTGGGGTGGCCTGTGCCCCAGTAGATAGTGGAATGGGTTGGGGGTAACAGAGAGTGTTACCTCCATCGGAGGCCAACATGGCGAGAATGTGCGGCACATTTTTTTTGTACAAATTTAATTTGTACCCTGATAGACGCTCGTGCCGTACATAACAAAGATGAGGTAGAACAGGCATTGAAATGAAAGTTAGATTTCCCCGACTTTTCGGGCGATTACTGCCTTACCAGCACTAATCGTGGATTTGGCTAGCGGTCAGCTATGGCCATATCAAGTCCCTTGACCATAGCTGACTTGAAATTGATTGATACTAGAAATTAAATGGGGGGTGACACTAGGGGAAATCCAGGAACTATGGAACAGCGGCTGCCACTCTGTCCACGTGGGGACAGCACAGCCAGGTGGTAGACCTGTTTTAAGGGCGTTTCAATATAAAACAAGGATATGTCGATACCCAGAATGTTAAAATGTCAAGCCGAAGCAAAGACACGGAGATGTCCAATTCCTCCAAATATGCAGTCTTTGTGAAAGCAAATAGGCGCTACAGTCTAACATAAATTGCAATAGTGTGTGTGGATCAGGGGGTTGCTCAGATGAGCAACGTACTTAAATTTTTAAATTAAAAAATGATAAATCAATTTTGCTCTAATAAAAATGCTTGTATTCCGCTCGAATAAATAGGCGCTCATACATTCAGTATAATGTGTTCATTCTATATTTTTAAATGTAGTATTTTATTGTAGTAGGGTAGATATAAGAATTGATAGAAAGTATAATATATTTTATATAATTTGTGTGTTTTTTAAACTAAGTAGATAACTAAACCGACTGGCAGGCGGTTAACATAAATTACCAGAGCCAGAAAAAGGGGAAACAATGATGGTAAATTTCATAGAATGTGTATAATTTGGAGATGTGTTTACAATTAGCTAGGAATGTCAGCTGATCAGTAGTAAAATGTCACTGTTAAATTGTCTATAAATGTTCAAGGTAGTTAAGGTCAAATGTAATGTTTCAATGTATTACAGATGCTATTTAAAATAATGAGAAAAGTAATTTGAGAAAGTGAGAAATAAAGTAATGATTTGTGAAAGCTAATAAAAGATAGTTTTTGGATGATAAATATTTTGTGGGACATATAGATCAGTCCAAGTTAAAATTAAAGGGGTAGTACAGAGAATAATATTGTCTTGAATTAATGTAATGTTGTTGTGAGTTAATTTAATAGATATTGAGAAGTATTGATGTTGACACAGTAGTTATGGGGAATATATGTAGAGTATTGAGTGATATATTGATGTTATTTTGTAATTGAGGTGAGGTCATAAGATTGAGATTTGGGGATGGCAATTTTGTAAGAGGGGATAGTGTAATGTGGGAGTCCGCAACAAAAGGGTTGGGACGGGAAGGGACAGATTTGGTGGGAAGGGGTTGCCTTAGGTAGAATCCAGGGACCAGATTAAGGGAATGAGCTTTTTTTTGGGGGGGAAACACTTATCCTAAGTACAAAGGGTTAGAGAATTTTTTTTATATATCGAGAGAAGGTGGCGATTTGAGCTGAATAGTCAGTTGGGTTTAGAGATTGTTTGGTAGATGTTTTGATAGAGATGGGTGTCCTGATAGTTAAAGTGGTTAGTGGTATTAGAGTCAGAGAGAGATAGAGATGATATATGTATAAATGTCAAGTAGTAAGTTAAATGAGTATAAATAATTAGATCACCCAAAGTAATGTAGAGTGAGAATAATAAAGAAAGAGATTTATAACAAGAATATAAAATTTTTAATTGAAACCAGTGACAAATTTTAAATAGAATTTGAAAATGTAAAGCTATAAAGTGTTTATTTTGAATAATTTAAATGTCAATTTGATTGTTATTTATAATATTTTGTTATTTTAAATGTTTTATTTTATTATGTTTTTGTGTTTGAAGGTAGAATTTTATAGATGTACAATGTATTTTCAGGTGTAATTTGTGTGTAACGTATGTAGGTCAAGGTTCTTGACTTGACCCAGTTTTGATCAGCTGATGGGTGAGGTCATATACTAGGCATGTTTAGTAGGGAAGTTAATTCAACTTTTGTTTTTAATTGATTTGAACAAATTTTAAATAATTTTGATATGGAAAGAAAATATTTTAAGAAATTTAAAATTTTTTGAATTTAAAATTTTTTTTTGGAAATTTTGAATTCAAAGGTTTTGAAAAAAAAAATTCTTGATTTTGCGCCTGCCATTTAATTGATAGTTTGGAACTCTGATTATTTTATTGTCTGTGTACTAATCGTTTTTATTATTATGGAACTATTTTATTGAATTGTATTGTTAGAGTATCGATGTAATCACATGTTAGGTTAAGTATGTTCCTATTGTAAGAAATGTTTAATTTGTTTATTTTTTAATAACGAAAAGAAAAATTAATGAAGAGAATTATTCAGTATAGATGCAAAATTTGTGTTTTGATTTTCAAAGAAAAACAGCTAATGAATTGTAACCTAAATAAATTTTCGAAAAATATTTTCATTTTATAATATGTGGAATAAGTGTGTGTGTGAGCCCAGTATCTGCTAAAGGCAGCCCAGTTTTCAAAAAAAAAAAAAAAAAAAAAAAAAAAAAAAAAAAAAAAAAAAAAGGGGGGGGGGGAACATATCGGTTGAGGATCTGGCATGATCTAAGCCAGGGATTTGGATTTTTGGGGTAGCATGTTAGAATAGAAGGTGAGATGCACTGTGGTGCGTGTCTGTTCGATTTTTCGGTGTTGGGATCTCGCACAGAGAAGTCCAGTGATCTCGTTCAGATGCGTCCATAGTCGCCGAGCCAGGGGGGGTCGTTTACCCATGAAGTATAAGAACCATAGGGGGTTGTTGGCACCAGTTCCTCACCGGTCCTCTTAGGGGTTTTATCAATGAGATTTCTTCTGTGTTGACAGAAGACCTCTCATTGAGGGGGTATTGTAATAGGCCAAATTTGTGGGTATTTTTATTTATTCCATTTTCGGGGATTTATAAAAATATGTGTAAATTTTATTTTCAACGGTGACAGACCACGTGTGGTAAGAGCAGTTTTAACAAAGGTGCAGTAATATCACGTTGTGCAATCGGTAGAGGAATTTACCAAGCCTCATTTCCAAGAACTTTGTTTGTGTGTGACCGTGCGCTCGTATGCATGACACGGGCACACGCGCGGGGTGATGCTACCTGTATCATTCAAGATGGCTAAGAAGTAATTTTTGGTCGCTTTCATCCACCAGGCGGCCGGATACAAAATTTAAGTCACGCCCATCTCGTGACGTTAGCCAGTGCCGCACCAATTTCCTAGATGATCGGCACACCAACAACTGCATGAATTAAATGGAACGAAGCTACTGCGACGAAACCAAAGGCATTGGTTTCCACATAAAAAGACGTACTCAAGTTAGCGGTGCCCGCTACGCTGATCTTCCCAGTTCGTTCACTGATTGTGCCTGCGCAGACACAGAGCCAAGTGGGCTCTTCAAAATTTTATAAGTTGTAATCTAAAAAGTAAAGTTAAATTAACCACCATGTGTCCGTGATAGTAGTGCGCATGTGAGGACAACTAAATCTGTTTTATTCGACGGCGACACAATTATTTACAGAATGAATCGAGCTCAAGTGGTCACCGCGTGCCGGCAGGGGGTGTATTTTTAAAATGTTAAGGGTGTTGTAAATTTTCTGTGTGTCTGTGGGTGTGTAAAAAATTGCAGGCTGGGCTGTCTGTGTTTATATTGATGTATGACAATTAAGGTAAGATAATAGGTTAAGTTAACATGTAACAGATGACCAAGAGAAGAAATTGAAAAGAAAAAAAATGTAATTTGATCTGCACAAACATGAATATCAATTTTGGATAGAATTTTAAATGATTTTAAAGAATTAAAATATCAATTCTCTTCATGCAAAAAATGCGCCGAGTCAATTATTTCAATAACCCATAACACAGGTTTGCGTCTAACATTCGTGTGAATCGGATTTCTGGACCCAGATAGAACCTTTACAGGTAGGTGAAATTAATTTATGTGTTTTTATATATTATAATAGTGAAATAAACGTCACAACTGAATTCAAAGAACCGGAGAATTATCTTTCGCAAGGATGTCCACCTAGATCGCCTGGTCGAGTATTACTTCAGAGACGGTTTGCCAGTTCAGGATGAACAGGCTTAAGGAGGAGGCAGTGTTATGACATTACAGAACAGTCTACGTGTTTGTCGAATGTGCCAGAATGTAACGGGACAAATTTGAGGGATTTTCTTTATTGCAATTATAAATATAACACAAGGTTTACCCAAACAGGGCCTCAGTTTTAAACAATAAGCATTCTTTGTCGGGGCACCAAGACGCACATTTTCTCAGCGCCCTGCAATAAGCTCTGTTTCCTGAGGCGTTGGAATGCGAACTGTTGGTGAAAAGCACGAATTTTTTAGCGAGCCTCTGGACTATGATACATTGGCCAGACTCGCTTCCAAAAAGGAAACTGAAGTTTAACTAATGACCATGTCATGCGAGTGTATTGACGAATCACAGAACAAGCTGGTAAACATGGTGCGGAAGTGGCCGTGAGTGACGCCATTGTTAGCGTCATTTGTCTGTTACCACACCAAGAGCCGGCCGGCTATCTATTAGTCTCGTGCACCGAAAGAAAATCTTTTTATTGTAAAATGTAAACTTAGAAACCGGAAAAGAGTGCTACATGGAACTTCATGGAACCAAGTGAAATCAAGTGAACCTTTTTTCAAAATTAAAACAATAACCTTTTTTTGGACATCGTGTAGGGAAAATGCAGGACGCAGCACATGGTCAGCAGTGACGATGCTTCCAAACGTAATTGTAGTACATCCAATCTATTATCCAAATTTCAAAATAGAGATCTCTTGTTTTAAATCAATGGGTAAAAGCATGAATGAATGAGTGCGTGAGCAAGCTGGGTTGCTTTATAATTAAAAGTATTTAGATGGTTATTAGCATGAGTAAGTCACCATGTTGTTTTTCTTTCTTGCGCCTTTATGAAAAGAAATTATAAAAGATCAATAATAGTTTTAAAAAAGAAATGACAAGTAATTAAAATTAAGACGGATATGAAGAAATGTTAAATAAAAATGAGTTAAATTGACAATGCAAATGAGAGTTGAGTACTTTAATGATATAACCCTAAGTCACGCTTAGCATTCACAGGTTCGTGTGACGAACTCCTGGCCATGCAAGGTAAGCAATGAATTTCGTTATAAATTAAAAAATGTAGTAGAGTAATAAATAATACTACAATTGGCGCTCGAACTCGGGACAAGTTTTTATAAATTAAATTTTGGTATAAAAACCGCACCTTACAGGTGAATGTAAGCGTGATTTGGGAGTGCGTAAAAAATTATGAAAAACGAGGTTATACGTAAGTAATACTTAATGTATGTAAGATAAGAATTGTTAAAATATAATATAATAAAATAAATGGTAATTGCATAATTTAAAAATGGCAGGAAATAATGAAAATGAGATAGAGGAAATAATTAATTTTAACGAATCAGCTGTCATGAGTAACCTGGGGGTTCATTCAACTCCGAATGTGGGTCAAGACAAAATAGTTGAATTAAATGTAACAGATCAAACAAATGTGACAGAGGATTCGGGGGTTCAGTTAACTCCAACCTCAACAGAATGTAATAGTAAATTTGATAATGACATGATGAGTATTTTACTAAATCAATTCAAGGATTGAAATTGAAAAAGCAACAATTGCAAAGAGAAAATTAACGAGATGAATTAAAGATTAGACAGTAAAATAAATCAGATAATGAATAAAAAGGTAAGTGACAGTGGTAGTAATATGACGACAATTAGTGAAGAAATAATTAACAAGGTGAGTAATAACGATAATTCTAATAATGAATTAATAAGTAGTAGTGATAAGATAGTGGAAAACGAGCTATTTAAAGGTGATATAATGAAAAGATAGTGATGAGGTAGAGATAGTTAGTGAGAGTGAGAGAGTAATAGGTTGTAAAGGGGTAGAAACAAATGTTTATCAGTTAGAGAGAGAGTATGAAGAGAGTGTACAGGTAGAGGGGTGGCAGAGGGTAAAACTTTCCCGTGGTGTTGTGGGGGGGGGGGGGTGAAGAAAGGTCTTCACGAATGTATTGGGTAGATAAATGTTCTACCAATAATTGTCCTTTGAATTTTTGTGTTGTTCCTGGAGGAACTAAGAGGTGTTTTAATATAGCAGTACCCTCTGCATGGAGTGAGAGAGACAAAGTGATATGGCATTATGGTGAGAGATATTTAGAGAGAGAGAGTTGTGTGTAGATGAGGAAATAGAGTTATTTACGTTCAGTAGGAGTTATCAAGAGTTGAAAGAGAGGTTAGAATTGAAGGAAATAGGCGATATAAAATACTTACCTTGTGAAATAGAGATGGATGGTTTTGATGATACTGTTGTAGATGATAAACACTTACCTTATGATGTAATTGATATAGTGGAGGAATATGCTGATAGAATGTACCTTATGTTAAACAAAAGTACTGATGGAGACAGAACTAAAATCACCAATGTAGATGGGCTTTACGAAAAAATGGGAGACAAATATGTAGTTAATTACTGTGTTAATATAATTAACGAAAGTAGCCATTACAATAATAATTATAATGTAATGTATGTAGATAAAAATGAGTTGTGTTATAAATACATCAGATTATTATATGATGATGGGGGTTAAATAAAAAATCAGTGAATGGACATTTTAAATATTTTAGTTTATGGTAATGATCTAGCTAACTTATGAAATGAGATGTGGTAAACAGAAAAATTAATGACGAAGAATTGGACCACATTCTGCAGAAAGGAACCAACCCACACATTACTTAAGCTGAGTAAAATGTAGTTAAAGTTAAAGGTAAATAAAAAATTCACAAATAAATACTGACAGTTAGTTCTAATATCATCCAAATACATATGATGGGGCATACTTTGTACTGATACATGGGTTTTTGAAGTTTATTATTTATTGACTTATTACATATTTTTGTGGGTTGGTTCCTTTCTGCAAAATGGTATATGATGGTAATTACGTTCTCCTAAAGTGATCCAACCCATATATTTTTCTTGTTTTTAATAGTAAACACTTTTATTAGGTGCAAAAATTGAATACATAATCAAACTTTTATACAATCCATATTTTTTCAAACCAGAAATACAAAAATTAACTGTCTTTGGACATGTAATAAAAAACTTTCACTGCGTTGTCCATAGTCATCAGGATTACAAGCAGTGTCGGTTACTCAATCTCAATGTCTGGCACCCCTGAAAATCCATCAACATCATCCTCTACATTAGAGTCTGCAAACAAAGAATTGTAGAACTCTTTAGCATCACCAGGTATGAGATCCATGACAGATTGTAGGTCATGCAGCTTTGGCACGGCTATTGCTTTACCATTGGGCCACAAAGGAGATAGTTTTCCAGCAATTCCTGTTAGTGGTCGACCAATTCGGCGTTTTGTAATGTCAATCTCTGCATATTCCCCTTTAAAAGATTTCCGCAGAAAAATAGAAAAGGGTTTAGTTTTCGCCAACATTATTTCTCTGGTTTGTAACCATGAAATCTTTTCTTTCTTTACATCCACCTTTCTATTACATATCAGGAGTTCTAGCTGGGATGTTCCAAGGAAACTATTCATTTCTGTAATTATAAGGGGATTTTTCTTAGGACATGTCTTCATCACTCTTATGTAGTCATCAGGTAGATACAGTCGTTGCTGATGTTTTAGTGCGGTCTCAATATCTGAAAAGTCAGCATCGTTAGGTAGAAAGCTGTGTCCTGATACAAGAAATCGCATATGTATTTTTTTTAGTGATGGATGAGAATCAAGAGCAGCTTTCAGCATAAGGGTCAACTTAATGTTTTTGTTCTGCCCTCCACAGCTGTCAGACCATAAAATTAGCTCCTCAGTGTCTTTCTCAATGTTATGTTCAATGTGGTGAAGTAGACATGACCTGACTTCCTGTGCTCCCCGACCAGCCTTCCCCTCAACCCAAACATAGCAGTAACCCTTGTTTCCCTTCCCTGCATGGATTCCACAGTTGTATAGCCACAATTGCCTCTTGTAAAACATTACATTAGTTGGGATCCTTGGAAGTGGTAATGTTTTTTCCATATCAAATGTTAAACATTCAATAAAATGCTGTTTGTTTGCTTTTTCCATATCGCTTCTCATAAGCGTTTGAGCTTCTTTAGCTAGATCAATATGTTCATTGTGCTCTTTCAATAATTTCTGTTTCCCTTCCTCAGAGTTTATGGTTTGCACTTTAGCTGCATACACATCACATGCATTACATGTATCTTTTTTTAATGCTTTAAATTTTAAATTAAACTTTGTTAGAAATGTGCGTCTGTAAGTAGAAATACTGACAGGCTCTACAACATCTTTTACATATGCATCATACATATCTTGTAAAGTCATACCTGGTGGAAGGTATTCTGCATCACATTGTTCCCTTCGGTAGTGAGACTTATACTTCGGTATCATATGAATCTGTTTCATTATTTCTTCTGTCTTCTTCTCTGATGTCCTGTTATGTTCACATTGTTGTTTGCCTCTTTTGTCAGTAACAGAAGGTGATCGAATTTTCTTTAGTGCTGTATCGACTCGTTTTGTAGATATTCCCAGTGTGATGACAAACAAATGTCTGCACACTTTCAAACCTTCGGAGTGGTAAGATCTTGAATATGACCTACAGGTATTATTACTTTGTCCGTAGCATCGATTCTTTGGTTTTTCAGACACACAAGCTGCAATGAAATTGGTTTGTGCATCATATGAACCAAGCTCCCAGTACTTTCTGAATTGTTCTTTACGGAATTCCACTGATAAGGTTTCATAGCATTTCCTTGTACAACAACATATGACATCCTTGAAATCCTTCCTCAATTTCACACCTTTATGGTTATAATGTTCTTCGTTTTTGTTTCTTTTTGATTTATTTTCCTCTCTTGAGGTTTCAAATTTTCGGGGTCTTCCTCTCTTGAGCCTAGAACTAGGTTTATCTGTTGGGGAAACAGAACTAGAAGTGCTTGCTGAATCTGGAACATAATCTTTAACTTTATCGGAGTCATAACCAAGTAAATTTTCTGTAGTTGGGTTATTAAACTCCTGAAACAAAGTAAAAATAATATACAGTATACTAAAAATAAATACAATAAAAAATATACAGTATAATAAAAATAAATACAATAACTAATATACAGTATAATATAAATAAATACAATAACAAATATACAGTATTCTAAAAAAAATACTAACCTCAGTTTCCATAAAAGACATATTTTCAGTATTTTCAGTTTGTGAAGCACATAATTCTACAAGTCTTCTTCCTCTGCTCAAATAATTATCCATTTCAAAACAATATTATCATAAGAACACAATCATACGTGTAATATCATCTGAATATTTACAAACACAAATCCCATAATGCTTTGCAAAGAGGAATCAAAACAGTATTTGTTAACAATGAAATTTAATTTATCGGCTCTGCACGAGCCACGTAAACTTTATTGGCTCTTACATGCCATACGGAATGTATGGCTCTTCAAGGGCCAAACATTCAGTAGGATGTAAATATTTAATAAATTTTATTTTCTTTTGTGAAAAAATTACACATATAGGGCTTGGACCTGTGGCCTCTGAATATTTTCATTCTGCTAAAAGGAACCAACCCACATGGTTCAATTCTGCAGAATGGAAAATGCAGGATATGCTATCAGTGTTTTTTTTACCTACCCACAGATGGCATTACAATTCAGAATTGGGTTGGTTCTTTTCTGCAAAACATAGAAACGGTACGGAGAAGTAACAGTACAGGGTTGGTTCCATTTTTTAATTTTTGTGGGTTGGCTCCTTTCTGCAGAATGTGGTCCAATTGTAAATGAATTTATAGTGAAATTAATTATGTTGTGTTGTAAAATGTATTTTATGTAAACAAGATGTGTAGGTAGTAGAAATTGATGTAATAATAATAATAATATTTTGGCAGACTAAATAGATAATGAAAGTTAGTAATAAATGAACTGTAATTGTTTTGGAGTAAGGTAATTAAAATAATTTGTGTTTTGAACAATTGATTGAATTAAAGAATTTGAGATGAATTAATTACTTAATTAATTAATGTTATATAAATAAATTTCGATAATGAATTTAAATGGTGTTTCTGAGATTTGAACTGGATAAATAGTAAATGAATAAATGTAAATGTGTTAAGTTGTGGAGTCATATGATTGTTATGTTTCAGAAGATACAGTTATGTACATTACTTGATGGTGATAAAGGTTTATATTTTTTGTGTCTTTGACCATAATCATGTTGTATTTGAGTATATGAGTGATGTAATGTAAGTATGAAGTTTATAATGCGATTTAAATAAAATAAAATGATTAAATGGGTGAATAATAAATGGTAAATGAGTCTTAGAAGTTTTAAATTAAATGATAATATAGCCAAACATATAATGGTTTACCTTCTGTGAATTGTAGTAGCAGTGTGAGTGTAAACGAATTGTATGTCTTTTTTAGTAGTTTCCCCAACTTTTGGGCGGTCCCGGCCTTACCAGCCCAGACCGTGGTTTTGGACGACAATCAGCTGTCGGCAGGATTATTGTAACCTGACATAGCTGGTTGCCTATGAAATTGGTATAACTTAGAAATCAACTGGGGGGTAAATCAGAGGAATCTACATAACTATGGAACAGCGGCTATCATCGAAGGGGGGTGATAGTGCCGTAATAATGTAACAGTACAATTCTGGTCCTATAATATTTTTGGGAAATAATTGTTCTAAAGCCTAATTGTTGTATTTTATTTTAAAGTCCCATATAAAAAATTGGTAAAGTTTTATTGAGAATTTTCAACGACATAATATTGAGCGGACAGGATTTATGTCGAGGTCAGAGTAAAATCCCAGTAATAGCAAAAAACAGTTCGTCATATTGAAGTAAACAAGCCTAACCCAGTGATGACATCAGCTACAGGAATGCGATCCGCATTAAAATACATTTGTAAGCAATGGGGCTTGGTGTTTCGAACAAAGGACCAGTGACGTAGTTTTTGCCCCACCTCAGCATTGCTCAGTTACAAAACGCTGCCATTTTTATCTCGACAGTGAAGGGTGCCGGCCGGCAAATTCACAAAGCTTTGTATATCTAAATTTTACACCACCAAGAGTTTATTAAAGATGTGAAAGTGCAGTATTTACAGTTATATATTAACAGTTCGACGTAAACCCCAAATTCTGGGTAATACAACATCGAGAGCGTGAGCTCAACGATGGGACACTACAACATCGAGAGTGTGAGATCAGCGATGGGACATCTTCGATGAATTTACAGCTAAGTCCAAAAGTCAAACTAAGGGCTATCCAATTTTTCTATTCATTAAAATCCGATTTATTAAAATGAGCTCAATTTTGGGAAAGAATTAACTAAAATTTGTAACACGAATGAGAGTGCGAGTGAAAGAGAGAGAGAGAGAATATTTCATTACCATAATTAATAAGTGCTGGGTTGTGAAATCATTTTTTTTATATAACTAAATATTATGTTTATTATGTAATAAGTATAAAACATGTTATTTTGGAGGGGTTATAAAATGTTTAAGGGATATCATATGTTTACAAAATAAATGGGACTATGCCCCGAGGCATAGTAACGTGCATGTTTGGCACATAGTTCAGTAGAGTCTTTTTCATATGTACGTAGAGTCTTTTATATAATAAAAGGTAATGTCACTGGTAAACAATATAAGCACGAGTGAGTTATTTCAGGTAATACATTCCGCAAGTACTGGTTCGCTAACACGAATTCTGACCTTAGGTAAGTATACATATTTTGTTGTACAGTTTGCAACATGGCGCCCGATAAAATTTCAAAATTATTCTATTACAAAATAAATAAAAGTAACAAATAAATTAAAGTTACAGTGGCGCGTGCCGAACATGGACTCGACATAAAATATAATTTTATGTGGGGTGTGCCTACCAGAAAGGCGGAATAATTACCTGGAGTAATTTTGAAAGTACGTAAACACGTGCGTAAGGTAGGGTTAAGTTACATGGCTATATGCAGATATGCGTTAGCAGTATAGTATGTGTTAAGAGATATAATAAACAAAGAAAATGAGTACCAATGACAATAAAACAATAGAAATCAGTGTAACTGATGAAAATTTGACTAGTGAGATGGACGTTCCATTAACACAAATTAGTTAGATTGGTGGGTCGAGTGCGACTGAATCTGTAGAGGTAGAGACAGTAATAGCAACATCCATCTCAAGTCATGAAAATAAAACAGATGAGATCAGTGCAATGATGCAATTACTGTTAAAGTTAGACGAGATGTTTGATGAACAAAAAAAAGATTCCAATTTGAAATTTGAGACTCAGAGTAATAAATTTGATGAGAAGTTCAGCAAGCTAGATGTAAAGTTTGACGAAATGAAAAATGAAATTAAAAAACGAAATGATAATTTTGATAAACAATGTGGCGAAGTGAATAAAAGGTTAGATGAGAGGTTAAGTCAAATAAAGAATAAGAAGGTAAGTAGCAGTGAAAATATGACAAAAAAACAAAGTGCTAATCAATAAGGTGAGTAACAATGATAATTTGAATAATGAGTTTACAGGTAGTAACAATGATATAATTAAGAACATGGCGTTAGAAAATGATGATGAGAATATTGGGAGTGATAATGAGATGTTTGTGTGTGTTGAGTCAGAGAGAGAGTTGAGAGAAAGTATATTTGTAGAAGGGATGCAGGGGATAGAATTTTCCCTTAATGTTGTAGTAGGGGGTGAAGTAAAGTCTTCACGTGTGTTTAAGAAGGACGAGAGTTCCTTAGATTTATATTTGGGAGACGATAGGTCTACAAATAGAGTTCCCTGGTTTTTTTGTGTACCTCATAGGTGGTGTAGTAATTATGAGTTAGTGACCCCTGCATATTTGGAGAGAGAGAGAGAGAGAGAGAGAGTGTAGCTTGGTGTTATGGTGAGAAATATATTGAGAGAGAGAGAGAGAAAGAGAGTAATAGAGATTTTTAAGATAAATAGAAAGTATAGAGAATTTGTAGAAAGGTTAGGAGTAGAGATGGTGGATAATTATAGTGAATACTTACCTTATAGTGAAATTGAGATAGCAATAACAGTAGATGATGATAATAATGATAACAATTACTTACCTTGGGAAGTAATGGGTGTCGCAGTAGATAATCTTGATGACGACAGTAATGACTTGATAACTTACATGATGATGACAGATAATACTAAGGGAGACAGGATCATACCCTATGATGACATGGTATATGATAAATTGATATGGAATAAACCTATTAATTCAAACGAGATTGTGGAAAAATATAAAAATTTAGATAAATATTATATTGATAATAATAATATCAGATACTTAATAAAAAATAAGTTGTATGGACCTAAGATTCGACTGTTATTCAATGATGGAGGATAGATTGTTTTATTGTGTATGAACATTAATATATGTGAACAGTGGTTTTGAAATGGACTGCTTATGAACTGATTTTGGTCAATGATAAAATAATTAGTTTGGATTGTATAATTTTTTTGTGTATTAATGTCAATGTATTTGTGTATTTTGATGTTGTGTATTACAGGTAAATTTTATGTACACCATGTATGTAACAGTAAATTATAGTTTAATTGATTTAATAATAACAATTAACATGTTTTTGTTTTGACTAAACAAGTGAAAGTAATGGTGAAATTTTAAATAATTGAATTAAATAATTGAAGATTAATCACTTAATTAATGGTATAAAAGAAAGTTTGTGTAATGAAGTTACATTATTAATTTGTAATGAAGAAAATCTCTAATGAATAATAAATGATTAAGTATATATATATATATTTGAATATCGAGATGTATTGTTATTAGTAGGTGAGGGATGAATTTTCTAATGCAATTGTCAACGATCACAGAAATGTAAAGTGTTTAAAAGGGGATAGAGATTGGGTAATAATTATTAAAATAAAGGCATTTGAGTTAGTCAATCAAAGTTAATGGGAGTTAGATAAATAAGAATTGTGAATTACCAGTAACACACAAAGAGGGTGTTAGATATTTTAGGGACACAGTAGTAGTGATTATATGTAGAGAGGTGAGTAAAGTAAAGGGTAAAAATATATTTATTGATGATGATATTTTGTAGTTAGGGGGTGAGGTGATAAGGAGTGATCAATGTATAGCGTTGTGGCAGGTAATAGCGTAGTTTAAGGGAGTGTTTGCTGATATTTTGGGGGGCAAATGGTTAGGTATGTATATGGCCAGGTAGGGAACACACATCCGAGTACAAAGACGAGCGGTGCCAGAGGATTTAAATGGAATTAGTGAAGGTGTTTATAATTGAAAGATGGGTGTCATGATCTGGTTGTTAGTAGAAAGAAAGGTGAGTAAGATTATAAATGTTAGTGCCTATATAATAAGTCAAATCATAGTGAATACAGGGGTCAGCCAGACTAATCAATGATAAAAATGTGAAGGGTTAAGTAGAAAATTCATAGTAGAAAGGTAATAAGAATTGAAATAATAATAATGTAATATGAATATTAATAATAAATTTGAAATTGTGAAGAATTAAATGGTAGTAAATGATAAATAATGGATGGTTAATTAAGAAAAGTTTAATAATTAAAAGTATTAATTAATTAATTACTTAAAATGTAATGTTATAATTGTGTACACAAATTTAAAGACGTAGGGTGTGTAAATTTTGATCAAAGTTAAATGTGAGTTGTTTTACTGTAATACTTGCAATGTTAATGATGAGTGTATTATTATGTATTATGTTTATTATGTATTAGCATAAGAATTTGAACATGAATCATATGTATGTATAACAAATAGTGTGTGTGGAGGAGAAAGAGGGGTAAATATTGTTAACAGCGCCGGATTACTTACTGTTAATGATAATATTAATAATAATAATAGTAAATTTTTTAATATAAAATGTTTTAGGAAGAGGGAGATGTTGGTAATTGTATCCATAAATTTTGGATTATATGTTTCAATTGTAGTATAAAGATTTGTGTTTCTTCTATAATTATATGAATTATGAAAACAAAAAAGGGTTAATTATTATCGATGGGAATCGAAAAAATTTTATAATGTTAAGGGTAGTCAATGAAGAGAATGGCACTTCTGTATAATTCCTGTTGAGTTAAAGTAAACCCAGTGCTTCTTAACACAAAGCAGCACATAGCTAAGGGGAAACAGATCAGTTAGGGATATGGTATTATACCAAGCCACTATTTTGATATTTTTGATTTGTTGTTTCAGTGTCTGGTGATGTTATGACGGCGGTCCTGAGCTGGCCTGCGCGTCAGAGCAGGAGCGTAAAGCGCCTGATTGGCCTTATGGTGTTGGGATCTCGTAGGAGAAGTCCAGTAAGGTCATGCAGGTACTGTCACCATCATCGGACCACGGGTGAGTTATTGTATTCTTTTCACATAAATAGTAAGGGGGTTGTGGCGACATATCCTAGCTGATCCCTTTAGGAAGTACGAATGTGTCAATGAGAGTTTTTATGCTTCGGCATAAAATCTTTCATTGAGGGGGTTTTGTAACAGTACAATTCTGGTCCTATAATATTTTTGGGAAATAATTGTTCTAAAGCCTAATTGTTATATTTTATTTTAAAGTCCCATATAAAAAATTGGTAAAGTTTTATTGAGAATTTTCAACGACGTACTATTGAGCGGACAGGATTTGTGTCGAGGTCAGAGTAAAATCCCAGTAAAAGAAAAAAACAGTTCGTCATATTGAAGTAAACAAGCCTAACCCAGTGATGACATCAGCTACAGGAATGCGATCCGCATTAAAATACATTTGTAAGCAACGGGGATTGGCGTTTCGAACAAAGGACCAGTGACGTAGTTTTTGCCCCACCTCAGCATTGCTCAGTTACAAAACGCTGCCATTTTTATCTCAACAGTGAAGGGTGCCGGCCGGCAAATTCACAAAGCTTTGTATATCTAAATTTTACACCACCAAGAGTTTATTAAAGATGTGAAAGTACAGTATTTAACAGTTATATATTAACAGTTCGACGTAAACCCCAAATTCTGGGTAATACAACATCGAGAGCGTGAGCTCAACGATGGGACACTACAACATCGAGAGTGTGAGATCAGCGATGGGACATCTTCGATGAATTTACAGCTAAGTCCAAAAGTCAAACTAAGGGCTATCCAATTTTTCTATTCATTAAAATCCGATTTATTAAAATGAGCTCAATTTTGGGAAAGAATTAACTAAAATTTGTAACACGAATGAGAGTGCGAGTGAAAGAGAGAGAGAGAATATTTCATTACCATAATTAATAAGTGCTGGGTTGTGAAATCATTTTTTTTATGTAACTAAATATTATGTTTATTATGTAATAAGTATAAAACATGTTATTTTGGAGGGGTTATAAAATGTTTAAGGGATATCATATGTTTACAAAATAAATGGGACTACGCCCCGAGGCATAGTAACGTGCATGTTTGGCACATAGTTCAGTAGTCTTTTTCATATGTACGTAGAGTCTTTTATATAATAAAAGGTAATGTCATTGGTAAACAATATAAGCACGAGTGAGTTATTTCAGGTAATACATTCCGCAAGTACTGGTTCGCTAACACGAATTCTGACCTTAGGTAAGTATACATATTTTGTTGTACAGTTTGCAACATGGCGCCCGATAAAATTTCAAAATTATTCTATTACAAAATAAATAAAAGTAACAAATAAATAAAAGTTACAATAAGGGTGTGTGAATCATTGTAGTAGGATTACTGGTGTCCTCGGACATCAGTAATGCCGAATTTTTATATAACGCTGAAGCAAGAACGGGGTAGCAGCATCTACCCCTAATAAACTTCCGTTCTTGTGGAAGCAACTGGGCGCCACAGACCAGAGGGGGACCATAGTGTGTGTGGTAAGGAGGTTGCTCAGGGGAGTAACGGATTGAAACCTTAAACTGACGTAAACTAAATGAGCTGATAAGGTAATTACATGATTTTATTTTGATCCACGAGATGATTACAGTACATAATTTTTTCAGAAGTAATTGTTTGATTTATTTTATGCGACATAAATTGCCATTTATGTGAAACAGTAACATCATACCGATAAAATAGTGAGAAAAGGAATTGAAGTTAAAATATAAAATATTTTATGAATGTTAGATCAGTAAGTAGGACATAGATGTTGTGTTCAGTATAATAATGAGTTTGTCAATCCGCACCCAGTACTTGCTAAAGGCAACCCAGTATGCATGTAAGGGGGAACATATCGGTTGAGGATCTGGTATGGTATAAGGCCAGTTTCTGATTTGTTTGTGGAATGATAAAAGGTTAGGTGGTATTATGGTGAGTACCTGTCCGATTTTATGGTGTTGGGATCTCGCCCAGAGAAGTCCAGTAATCTCATTCAGGTGCAGCCATAGTCGCCGAGCTAGGGGGGTAGTTTACCCATGATGTGTTAAGGATTAAAAGGGGGTTGTTGGCGCCATATCCTCACCGATCCTCTTAGGGTTTAGGAATGAGGGTTTTTCTGTTTCGGCAGAAAACCTCTCATTGGGGGGGTATTGTAACGGGACAAATTTGAGGGGTTTTCTTTATTGCAATTATAAATATAACACAAGGTTTATCCAAACAGGGCCTCAGTTTTAAACAATAAGCATTCTTTGTCGGGGCACCAAGACGCACATTTTCTCAGCGCCCTGCAATAAGCTCTGTTTCCTGAGGCGTTGGAATGCGAACCTGTGCGCGGATGTTTGTGCCTCCATTGGTGAAAAGCACGAATTTTTTAGCAAGCCTCTGGACTATGATACATTAGCCAGACTCGCTTCCAAAAAGGAAACTGAAGTTTAACTAATGACCATGTCATGCGAGTGTATTGACGAATCACAGAGCAAGCTGGTAAACATGGAGCGGAAGTGGCCGTGAGTGACGCCGTTGTTAGCGTCATTTGTCTGTTACCACACCGAGAGCCGGCCGGGTGTCTATTAGTCTCGTGTGCCGAAAGAAAATCTTTTTATTGTAAAATGTAAACTTAGAAACCGGAAAACAGTGCTACATGGAACTTCATGGAACCGAGTGAAATCAAGTGAACCTTTTTTCAAAATTAAAACAATAACCTTTTTTTGGACATCGTGTAGGGAAAATGCAGGACGCAGCACGTGGTCAGCAGTGACGACGCTTCCGAATGTAATTGTATTACATCCAATCTATTATCCAAATTTCAAAATAGAGATCTCTTGTTTTAAATCAATGGGGTAAAAGCATGAATGAATGAGTGTGTGAGCAAGCTGGGTTGCTTTATAATTAAAAGTATTTAGATAGTTATTAGCATAAGTCACCATGTTGTTTTTCTTTCTTGCGCCTTTATGAAAAGAAATTATAAAAGATCAATAATAGTTTTAAAAAAGAAATGACAAGTAATTAAAATTAAGAAGGATATGAAGAAATGTTAAATAAAAATGAGTTAAATTGACAATGCAAATGAGAGTTGAGTACTTTAATGATATAACCCTAAGTCACGCTTAGCATTCACAGGTTCGTGTGACGAACTCCTGGCCATGCAAGGTAAGCAATGAATTTTGTTATAAATTAAAAAATGTAGTAGAGTAATAAATAATTCTACAAGAAGAATCTCGCTCTAATGTATGTGGCATACGTGACTGTCAACGCATCCGCGAGAGTTTTCTTGAAGCCGCCAGCCGCGTGGACTGTGTCAAGGCCGCAGTTAGGAACGTTCTGGTCTGTGAGCGGAGGTATAAATACATGGTGGCAGCGGCCTTAGTTTTCAGTAAAGTAGCGATATATTTTCAGTGCGGTTCGAGTTATTATCGGGTGATATTACTGTGCGCGTTCAAGTTGTTGTTAGTTAAGTGTTGTGTTTTATAATCAGGCGGTATAATTGTAATACAATTGTGTTTAATATTAGTGACATTTTATTGCATGTGAACAATTTTTATTTGATTTGTTGTAGGAGACTGTGTTGTTAATTACGAACTGTTTAACTGTAAAAATTAAAGCTGGTGATAGTGACTTAATTGGTGTGTTGTACTTATTTTGTTTTCCACTGTACCTACGACGATCAAGTAGACCGTCGAAACAATATTTTCACAATTTGGCATAAGAATATTTGAGAATTTTTATAAAGGCAAAAAATAAGTAGTGGGGAACGGTCCTTCTTCCTGGCACCCTGCCTCCCCACTAGTTTGGAAGCGTACACAAGAGGAGACCTTGTTATGTACTCTAGTTACCTTGTTGTTTTCTTTTACGGCCAGATGTAAAATGCCTCCTTCTCAGTAAAATGGCCTTCTTGATAAGTAAAAAATGTTGTTTGTTTCCATTACTTGATAATTTTGCTGTTATACTGTGACAATATCAATTCCGTATTGATAGATATGATGTTGTAAAATTGTTTACATCTGAGGACAACCTCTGATTTTTAGAGGTCGAAATTTGTTTAGAATTGTTTCTGAAATAGTGGCTAAAGTGCGTATTATTAGTATGTAGTAACCTTTTCTAAACATGTTGACATAGCAAGATTTGCAAGGGGATAGAGTAGTGCATGGTTAGTATAAGAAAAACTGTCATTCTCCTATATACATCTTTGTACGGAAAACACTATTAACACTTGCAACACCACTGTTAGTTCCGTGTCATTCCCTGGTGAACCACTATTTTTTAGCTTTAATTTAAAAAAATTTGTAATAAATTTATCTTTTAATGTAATATTTACATTATATCAACTTTACACTCCTTCTGTGCAGAATGTTATGCCTACATAACACGTAAATTCTATATAAACTATTTTATTAACAACCGTTAAAATATTGTAGTAAAATTAATTAAGTTATGTGAAGGTATGTCTGAGGAACGGAGTGTGTCACCACCACTTACCAATAGGTACAGTATTTTTTGTTGCTCAGTAGCTGGCTACCATGAGTCATTCGGACATGTGTACTTTACTGCGACTGCGGGAGAATTTAATTTTCTCAGTACGTTTGTCTTTATGTTTATGCAGTGTAACTGAAGTCCATTGTACTCTACTAGCTTAGATAACTGATGCTAAAAATTGGTTGTTGACGCTGAACGCCACTTGTTATGTTTGCCAACAGGTGAGCGGTGACTTCACTGACATTTTTAATTTATACAAGAGCGGTAAGTCAATTCTGAATCTAATCCCTGCTGCTCATGAAAACGTGGAAGACTTCACTTGGATTTTTTATAGGCCTGTATAACTTTTGTAGGTTAACTACAGTAGGTAGTTAACTTCAGAAATACTCAACGTGGATGATACACATAAGACAATTTATCAGTACATATTCTGACAAAATGTCAGTTGATGTGAATTAGTATTTAAACTGCATAGAAAATGTGATTATTAGGTACACAGTTTCAGTATGAAAATACTGCTACTTGGTAATATTATGCTTATGTGGTTTTCACAAGCTCTATTGTGAGTGTCTTAAGGTTCTTACTGCATTGCTTTACTTTAAATCAACAGCTACTGTTAATAAACAATTATCACTACTTTCTGCCCTTGTTTGTACACACTGTGGATTATTCGCAGAATTTGGTTATCTGCGCTGATAGCACCACCCAATTCCGTGGATAATCGGAAGTCTACTGCATTTTTTAATTCATAATACCAAACTGTGGCGCCATCACCCATATCTCATGCTGAAAATCATATGGAATGATTGAAATTGAATTATAAAAATTGTCTGTTTACTTCCCTGAGTCAGTAAAATAAATATGAACGATGAAAATTGTAGTTTCTACCATAACTGAAAATAATCCATTACTTGGATTGAATTGTTTAAAGTTGTGTATGTGTACACACTTCACCATTTTCTGTTAACTAAATGGATTTGATTTTCTATGAGGCGCTCAATAATAAATATCTGTCCAATCCTATCCTAGCCTATGCAAACATGAAATGAAATTTCACTACACTTCTATACATCAAAGGTATGTGTAATTACTTACTTTATCGTCCACATTAAAGTGTGGTGCTACATATTCTTTGTAGAATTTGACTGGTGTTAAAGGCCCGATCTGATGAAATTCATTGTCTTTAGTGAGAAAGTGCCACGAGAAATTATCAGGAGGCACTCCTAAGCAAACTGCCACTATACTGTAAATCACATACATTTGTTCTCTTATCTTTTCTTGAATACCTTCATCATCGGTACCATTAAAGACCATACGTCTCAAAACCAAAGCGAACTCTCGAAGCTGGAAAAAAAAAATATTCAGTTACCAATAAACTAATTGGTATCATACATGAACACTAAAATTATTGTGTATGATATATACACATACATACTAATGTTGCTTCTTTAAATAATCTCTAAGCACTAAGTTTACACAAATCCCCCATCCCTGTAACTTAATGAAATGCAGACAAGAGAAATCCTTAACGTAGTTGTTTTCAAACCTCTTTACATCAGCAGCCTGCTTCTTCCATACTGTTAAGAATTTACTGTTAGTATTTACATCACACAATCAAATTTATCTGAAAAGATTTCATGCTAAACATAACAAATAATGATCTATAGAAATTTAGAAGTAACACATTGATTATAAAGTTCAAATTTCAACACTGTTTTTAAGACACTAAACCTGAGAGTTTCTCCCAGGTTTCAAAATAAGCGGTACACTTTACACGTTCAAGGGTTTGTAAATTCATTTAACATAAATTAAATGAGACCCACATTAAAGTTATAAGCATTCAGCAAATACATACATCTTTTATTGGATCCAATTTTGATCCTAGTATTGTGTTTTGTCTGTCCCCTATTATTATCTTCTCTATTGTAAAAAATTTCAAATGTATTTCTCTTATATTGAAACTCCATACTTTTAACGCTATATTAATTTCACACTAATTAGTTGCTTAATCTGAAACCTGAGTTTTATTTATGAAAAACTGGAAATCAAAAGATGTAATGTGTCAATTTTGGGTCCTTTTATTTTTTACAGTATGGGGTATGTACATTTTTATTTATTTCGTTTTGTGCGGGAGTTTTATTTAAACATTGTGAAATTTCATAATACGACAAAGATGCATTTCATTATAACAGAACACGTATTGAGAAACAGTGGTGTAACAAAGCGAAACGCAGTTTGCAGTTGAGTAAGGCGGCAAAGGAATTCGCGCCTCCTTCGAAATTCTAAGAACTTTGTATATGTATGTCAGCGCCCGTACGTAACACAGCCGGGCGGAGCGCTGAAGTGACGCCGTAAAAAACTCAAACTGGCTAAAAGCAAGCAACTCCACGAGCACATGGTCGGGGAGCAGCAGGAAATAAGGTCTTAAGTCCGGCCCTTTTTATGACGTCAGCCAATGCCTAGCTGAGATCGTTCGCTACCTTAATTTACAAAAACTACATGTAGAGCATGGAACTAAGCTACGGTGACGAAGATCAAGGCAGTGATTTCCGCACCAAGTATGAGATCACAACAGTAGTACCTGTTACATTATCGTTCCCAGTCTACATTACGCAGAGATGCCATACAGTGCACGAGAAACCAAGTACAGCTACAGACGCTTATATTTTGTTTTTGGGCCCGGTTGGTCGAATTTTCACAAATGTAGTTAATTCGATAAGACCGACCGGGACCCAATAAAGTCATTAACTCATCACAGTTAGAAATTTGTGACAGTGGAAAAGTGAAAACAAATTACGTACATGTGAATCGGGGACAAAACACGTGTTCGGCCGGCAACGCGGTAGTGGACGGTTATATCGTGACAATAAAGGAATGTGTAAAATTTAATAAAAACAAGGGGTAAAGTATTAACTTGTGTGAAAGCGTGTGTGAGCAGATTGGGCTGTCTTGAATAATATTCAAATCTATACCCGAAATCTATAATCTATAAATGTATATGTGAAAATTTGCTTTTTATGTCCTTGTTTAATTAAAATTAGTTAATTTACTTCAAAACCATGTGTTAGACTAAGTTATTTCGTTATTACCACGTCCTCATTTCTGTGTTAAAAAATTCGTCTAACGGATCGGAATCTTTCTGAATTATTAATTGGGTGGGGTCAGATTGCTAAATTGTCCGTTTTATTAAGGTAAAGTGTAAAGGTCTCCATATCTGTCCTTCAAAGATATAGGTGGCGACTCTGGGCTTCTGATAAAATTTCTGCAGCAGGTAAGTCCTGGTAGTGAATCTTATTTATTTTATATTTTGGCTTATTTTTTATTGTTACAAAGATGGTACTGTCCATTGGGTCTGATATAGGTGTAATTACTTCTTTCGTCTTTAGTTATTATGGTGCTGAACTTGAAACACCAACTAACCATTTTATGGATACTGTTTTCAGAATACAAATGCACAAAATTATACTTACTTACTTACTTACTAGCCAACGCCCACCCTTGGCTGTTGGGCCATTAGGCGGCGCGCTGACCAGTAGAGATGTGAGAGCCTTGCCGTACCATCTTCGTCTTGGACTTGCGTGTCTGAGATCAAGGCTGGACATGCAATTAGGTGATCCACAAAATTATACTAGTTTAGGTAATTCCCTGTAATTCACAACTTCTGCTTGTGGAAGAAAAATTTTAAACTTAAATGTCAAAGAAAAAGTAGTGGAGCTCAATTTTTTTTTATTTTTTTTTCCAGTACGAAGTAAATATATATAAAAATCTTTTTGTTCTTTTTATTTACTGGAGCTGTAAGACAAGGTGAAATATTTTAAATCTGTTGCCTTCAGTAGACAGAGTCATCTTCACAGATAAATGAAATAAAGCATTTTTTGTCTTTGTAGCTCCTAAAATTAATTCATAATCACAGATTTAACACAGGGGTCATTCCATATGAAGTGATCCAATGCAAATTACCTTACCACTTCCTTTTCATTTGATTTTTTGCACATGTTTAATACTATAAGAGAGAGTCTCAAATCCAAATTTTTATGTTTTTCTCTTATCTATTTTTTGTTTTATCAGAGTTCAAAAATTTTTAAAAACTGCAAATTTTGGCATTTGCGAGTATACATAAATGTGATTTTCTCAGGCTCTCATTGAGATATTAAAACAAAATAAAAACCATTGTGCTCAGATTTTAATAGGCTTTAATTTGATATGAATCATCACAAGATTTGAGGAAGATGACATGTCAGGTCATGAGCCCAAAAATTTAAAAAACATTTTCCAAAAAAATCATATGACTTAAAATTTCCAAAAAAATCGTATTTGTTCTTTGATATTTTGAAATTGTCCCTACAAATTTTGAAGTGGGGATCTCAATGGGATCTTATATTTTTATAAATTTCTGTTTACATTAAAAATATTTCTGTGTCTACTTATGAACTTCATACTTATTTATTGTTTTTCGATCACAATTTAGAGGATTGTTTATTGGTAGACACATTTTAGTAGCAATATCAAATCTCAAAATTTCAAAAACTATATTACCGAAGTATTTAACATCAAATAAATCACTATTAACTATTGCAATTATACAATAATAAAAAACCACCATAGATAAAATAATTGACTTAGTATTAAACATCTTTTAGCACAGTTATTTCTGACAGTAGTATTAAAAATCTTTTAGCACAGTTGTTTATGACAGTTTACCTTCTTCTGCAGATTATTTTGTGGCTAATCTTCTTTCCAGCATTTTGGTTGCATCAGACATCTCCTTTTGGGCTAAGGTGTAGGTTTGACCTGTCGCAGTTCTTGGTTGAACCCTTGTTAAAACTTTATTTGTTGCCACTATGAGTATATCTTCTTTACTTGGATACACAAATGAGGGTGCTGGACCTGGGGGCTCCAAGATAGTGACCGTTACTTCTTCATTATCAAAGTCTTGGGACAGTACACAAGCCAGCCACCACCTTTGATCATATTCACAAGTCACAAATCCAACCATTTCATCAATAGCTAAAGTTTTTGATCCTCTAATACTATGTTTACAATACTTATCACTCAATGAGTACACTTTTGCAATAATTTCAGTATGACATGTTGATGGAATGAAGCAGTGAAATTGTTGCATTCCATGAATCATTGTTGCTTCTGAGAAGCGAGATTTCAAGTTCTTTTCTTCTCAAGGTGTGTAAACTTACAATCCTTCTTCAACTTGTAGATGTTGCACCTGTAATTTACTTACCTGCTTACCTTCAGAAATGCCCAGAGTCGCCAGAGTGTTTGAGGATGACACTCAACCCAATTTATGCATCTGACTTTTCAAAATATCCCCCTCAGAAGTTCCATGGAACGTTATGCGAAACTTCGGAAACGGTGATTACGAACGCAATTGACGTGTGCGAGCCAACAGATTGCACAACACCTTTTGGTTATGACAACTTGGTTTTAATGAACTTCTTTCTTTGAGCCATCATTTATCATATTTCTGATACATTACTGTTCAGTCAATTTTGACTTAAAAATATTACTTCCAAAAATACAACTCTCTCATTCACACTTTAGATTCTCCAGTATTACGTTCATTCCTTTCCTTTCACTCACTCACAAATTAAACAATTGTAATTACATTTCTTTTAGCGCTTTATTATTCAGGGCTTTATATTTTTTATTAGTGGTATTTGAAACAGGTACCTGTATACTTTTTCACACACTTAACTGACTGGGTACATGATGGCTGCTTTCACCCATGCCGCGTGTTAATGGAGTCTAGTTGTTTTCCATTTTCTGGTCCAAAAAGACTTCCAGCGACGTCTCTGGTGTTCTTACTGGCTCTAGTTGTGATTCTCTGCCATCCTGCTAGTGATTCTAAGGCGAATTTCGAACTTCGAAGTACTAAAGTTTTGAAAAAAAAAAAAAAAAAACAGACTTTTGACACGTCTGGTTGCGGTAATGTCCGTTTTTGTAGAGCCCTGAGCTGCCGGATGCAAGCTCACGGCTAACCAAATATTCGCAGCTCTCGGCTATTTGAATTTTCTTCGTTGTAACATAGCTGGTTCAAATGTATGCATAATTTACGGTTCTTTATTATGTATCATCCGGTTTTGTGGGTGGTTCACGTCATTGTTGAGTGACGTGCATAAATATAATATGACGTGTTATGCCGTATATGGTCACAAAGTTATGCGAGCTAGGCGATTGGTTGTTGACATCGTCACACATTTAATGTCTTAGGCCAGCATAATTATGAATCACCGTTGCTGCAGATCACCCTTCCACTGGTTATATTTGCTTTTACAACACTTCATATCTTTTCATTATCTCTTTGAATAAGATGATACCCACTTAGGATTGCCTCATTACAGGTGTTCCTGGCTTGTGCAAAAAAAGAAATGAATTGATGGAAGGTTTGAGTTGCTCCAGTTGAAAAGTTGGAGAGGTGTCATTATTTGGTCTTCATAAGGTCTCTGAAGGCTAGCCCTGGCTGCAAGACGTTTGACTGTCCCTCCCAAACCATCGCAGATTCCTTTGCCATGAGCTGTGGCATAGAAATGCCACTCAGCATCCACCCCAAAATCCTGCTTATGATGAGAAAGGTTGGAGAAGTTTTTCTTGTTCTTATATTGTGCAGCTGACCCATCAGAAAAGTAGAAAATCTTTTGCAATGTAGGCATCAGTCTGCTCTTAAGGAATGTAATAAGTTTTCTTTGAAACAAGTGTACAGCTACTGTGTATGTATCAAGCACTCAGAAATAAACACAAAACGTTTGTAGATGATTTCATTTTCATCCCTGTGATAGACTGCAAAAGGATGTAAAGTTGCTTGATCATTAGTCCAATTATAGGATTGAGCTTCATCCTGCAATCTAAAAGAGTAGTTTTCCGAAAAGTCTAAACTGATTGCTGTTGAGCTATAAAAGAGTATTTTTTCAATGTTTGTAGTGGTTCACAAAAAGAATCAACAAAATCTTCAGTACTTTTTACAAAAATTTCAAAATTGCATCTATCAACTGACACCCATTGCCTATATGTAACACTTCCTATCATTTCCTCTTCCAGTTTGTTCATCAATTGTTCCTTTAACTGATCAGTCCCCGGACAGTTCTTGCATTCATCTAAATGGCAATCTGGAGTTGGAGGCATGCGCATTATTTTTGCTAGGAATAGTTTATAATCGCTTAGATTTGATCCATCAGAAACTTTCAAGTTTGCTCCACTTATCATTAACTTAACATTCTGATGAGTGGTGCACACACAAACAGAATGTGTTCCACTTGCACCTGCTAATACACAGTTTTTAGGCCATAGTTCAGCAAATTTTGATAACCCAATTTTTTCTGTTGGGTAATTTTTTTAACAGTTCATATGTTTCTTTCAGGTTACTCAGAATCAATCTCTTCTGAACATGGTCACGGGTATTATGGTCTGTTTTCAAGGACACAAAGTCTTTTTTACCCGGTATGACTCGGCTTACATCATCGCTATTATAAAAAAATTTTACTTTTTCTGTGACTGAATCACTGAGTGATTTTCCTGGCTTTGAATCAGGAGTTGACAAAATTCCCTTTCCCTTCACTAGAGCTTTAGCTCTTCTAGCTATTCTGTTGCTTACCATGAATTCATTTTCAATTTTTTTATATGACCAACTCATAGGAAGAAGAGTCAAGATTTGAAATTTTTCACTCCTGCTTTGTGTCTGCTCAAATTTCTTCTTCAGTTGTAGAAGAATTTCTGAATCAGGATCATTATCTTCACTTTCAGAACTTCCAGTATTATTTACCAGTTTTGCAACTAGATTCTTTCTCACTTTCTCAATTTTTCTTTTGCAGTATGCAAGACTACACATTTGCTTTTTTACAACTGGTGATTCCTCAATACACGAAAGAGATTTATTTAAATATTCAATAACATATTACAGTCAATGAACTCTTTATAAGCTGAAGTATCTGCCTCACACTTTTCACCCTTTTCCATTGGTTGTGTTTCACCTTCCTTTGCTGGCTGTTTTCTACAACTGTCACAGATTTTCATGCCAGGTTTAATGGATCTGTTTAGTTCAATCATCCAATTTTGCACTGGTCTTAATTTTTTTATAGTTTTATGACCATCTTTCTTTAACCCCTTGTTTTGTCCCAGCCATGGCTTATGGTAGAATTTAGTGATTACAGTTCATAGGCTACACTCTTTAAGCATCACAACATACAAAAAAAAAATTAAACAGAAAACATAAGTCACTCCTTCATATTTACATCTTCTTGGCACTAGACTAGTTGAAATTATCATTATCACTCACAACTGAAAACAGACTGTGGTTCAGCTTCAAGTGATCTATTACTGCAGGTTCAAACATGTACAGACATGCCCAGGCATGCAAGGCAAGACCCTATCATTCAGTATGAGAGACCTGAAATGACAGTAAAATCAATTGTCAATATTAAAAATGTATCAAACCAGAAATATTTATGAATATTTGTTTTTATACTTAACTGCAATATATGAAAAATCAACAATATTTATAGCCTACATTATTACAACTGGTAATAAAAATAATTAAAAATAAATTATCCCATTGAGATCCCAACTTCAAAATTTGTAAGAATAATCTTAAAACTTCAACCAAGAAACACAATTTTAAAAAAAGGTTTAGTCAAATGTTTTTTTGGACACAGGTTTTTTTAATTTTTGGGCCCATAACCTAAAATGTCAACTTCCTCAAATGTAGTCACATGTTACATATCAAATGAAAGCCTGTTGAAATCTGAGCAAAATGGCTTTTATTTCATTTAAATATCTTTAACCTGGCCAGAGAAAATAGTATTTTTGTACATTCATGTGTGACCAAATTCGCACATTTAAAAAAATTTCAAATTGTTATAAATAAAAAATGGGATGAGTTAAAATTGTGAAATTAAAGATATACACTAATTTCTGATCATCCTGTTGGCATACCAAATTTCATCAAAATATAAAAACCTAAGGTAAAAAATTAATTAAAAATTGGATCACTTGATATGGAATGACCTACAGGCATTCAGATGATACTTTTCATGTCACTGACAAAAAGTGATTTGTGTAGTCAACAATGTACAGTTCAATTCATTAAACACAAACTCTTTGACAGTCATTTCCACAATATGCAACAAATTGTTATTACTGTCATTTTGTCCCACTCCTACTGATTATCCAGGCTGTTCTATTTACACCCCCACTTCAAACAGAAGAGTTTTAAATGATTTGTCTGTTTTAATTTATCACAAAGAATAATTACAGAATTATTACAAAGGTAGTAGAGGTTTGAAAGTATGCCACGAACTTAAACATAATACTACGATAGTACTTCGATATTCCTTTATTTAAATTCAGAAACAGTATGAACATCTATTATTATCTACTGTCAAACTTCTGAATATGATGAAGAAACACCAGATTTGTATATAAATCACTATTAGACTTCCCACTTTGACTTGAATGAATGAGTTCCTTGCTTTTTCCTGCAATCTTTAGTGTTCTATGTATGATGCCACACATCATCTGAAACTTCGATAATATCGTTGTGACATCTTGTCCTGTTTCATACCCAATACTGATAATACAATTTAGATAATTAAACTCAGACTTGATCCAAAACTGTTCCCTTAAGAACAGTTTTTGATGTGACTAGATGCTTTCCCCAGAAAGCCATAATCTCTGTTTTCTCCTTTGATATTCTGAAATCGTACTGATTGCAAATATGCTTTAACCAATATAAATAATATTACAGCCCATCATCCAATTGTTGTACTAAGACCTATCATGAGTGGAAAATGAAATGTCTAAACTAGTATTTTGATTGAGTTTAATTCGTGAGCTAATATCTTGTCTCCATGCTTGGATGATGTCATCGATATAGTTATTAAAAAGTGTCGGCAAAATACTGCGCCTCTGTTTCACTCATTTATTTAATAAAATTTCTTCAGTTTTTGTCTTTCCTGTATTTACTATAATTTTAGAGTTGTAAATGCTGCGGGTAGCCGCGATGCTCCATAATAGACCACAATTTATTCCTGTTTACTCGATCAAACACTTTCTCAAAATCAACAAATACAACATCAACATGAAGGTTAAATTGTCTTTGATTTTTCAAAATTCAGGTGCAAGATAAATATATTATCTCTTGTCAAGTGACCAGACCCATTTCGTTCTTTGTTACGTTTTATTTACTTTAATTATTTAATATCTGTCTATCGGTACATAACCACTTGTTGACGTCTGTACTCAGACGCCATCTTTAAAGTTAGCCAACTGAAAACAGGTACTTTCCTCAATCGGGTTCTTTTCAGCGAACACAGGAGAACAGAATTACGGCTATTTGAAATAAAGAAAGCTTTACTTATTTCCCATAATTAAGTTTTATTGACATTTAATTATTTCTTTCATCATTATATATTTTTTAAAAGATCATTGACAAACTATCTCTTCACATAAAAAAATTGAAACATGGTATAAAAATTTCAAATAATAAAATATCAAGAAATTAAATATAACTAATTTTTAAAACACAAACCAGCCTTCTTTATTTACATAGTTCTACTCACGCACACACACACACAGTTATTTTATACCCTTAGAGATCTCATTTCTTTTTAAAATATAATAATAATGTTAAATTTGTGATTTCCGCTTTTATTCAAATGTGTTTTATTTCTTTGCTACTTAGCTGAATTTGAGTCTTGAAGACGTCACTTTGCTCTACACGCACATTTTATTTTCACTGATAATTTATTCGATTAATAATTGCCGAAACTGTTATTAAATAAAGAAAACTGTCATTCACCTCATTTATGTGTAATTTCGTATTTTTTATCACATTTTTTAAACTGTTATTTACATTTTTGTTGTTTTGCGGCACATTTTATTGTACTGCGGGCCCGCAATTCCCGTTCTGGAACTTTGTATGTGTCACTCGCGCGAGTGGTTCTTTAAGACTGGGATGAGACAAACGGCACTACATGTGAAGTGGCCGCTGCTGTTTTACAAACTTTTCATTGTTTTTAGTCCTTGTATCACTACGCCAATAGTAGTTTCGTCTGACGCACCCACATTCCAACGCTGGGATTGTCTCTGACGCAAGATGTTATATAATCTGTTACATAATCGGTTAAGCAACTTGTAAGTCACTGGAGCTGACCTTGACTCAATTTCGCTTGTTGTCTATTGAGTCTTATAATATTCATGAATATTTAAAATCACTCCTGCCAATTTCATTACCAATAAAATTTACCTTTATCAAAATACAAATTTATTTATTTCCCCGGGTAGGCCAAAATGTCCCGTTACATCTTCTCCTATTAAACCGTCAGCTATTGCCTTAAACTGTTTATTAAAATCCTAGCATATACTTTATAATGGAAGATAAATCATTATGGGGGATGCAAATGTCAGATAGGCAAAAATGAGGAGTGATCAGGAAAAAGTAATAGGAATCTATGGATAGAAACAACAATCCAACAATTTTCTATTGTATTGTATTTATTGTTCATATCCTAAAGGTACCATACCATTAGTAAACAATAAGTGTGTGTATATTAAATTCATCACATTATCATTAGTTACAATGGCAAGCCGAGCCACTATCTATACACAGTATGGTACCTTTAGGCTATGAACAATAAATACAATACAATAGAAAATTGAAATTATAGGTACCATTAGTAAACAATAAGTGTGTGTATATTAAATACATCACATTATCATTAGTAACAATGCAACAAGAGTATCAGATTTGTGTATCATCAGTAATGTAATAATAACGACACATTCTATCAACATGAAGGGATACACAAATATAGTAGAAAGAACTACATAATAATCAGCAGAATTTTAGAAGTGAAATAAAAGATATGGGGGTGAGTGAAGGGCTGGAGATTTACTTTGACATTGTCGAAAATCCAGATAAAACCAATATATTCAGAAAAATAAACTGAAGGAAAGAAAATCTATATACAAAACATTGATTAGAAAATATAAGTTACGAGGGAAGATGCCTGAATATATAAATAAATAGTAAACATAGAAATGGAAAGATGTAAAGGAGATGAAACAAGAACCTCAATTGAAGAGATATGGGAAAGTATTAAAAGAAATACCGTTAAAGACTGCAAAAGTAGTATGCTGAATTTTAAAGTCAAGAGAAAATACGAAACAAAACGAGTGGTAGAACGAAGAGGTGAAAAGAGTAGTACAGTTGAAAAAGCAAAAAATTTAAACCTAAACCGCAGAAAGTTAGGAAGAATGTAAGGAACAAAAATGAAGTGGAAAAGAAATAAAGAAACAAGCAAAACAATGTCACTGATTCAAACTGCTGAGAAGATGGACACTGGTGATAGTGTATGTAAACAAAAATGATTTTATAATTTGCTTAAGGCAATTCAAAGACAAAAACAGATCAGTTTAAACATATTCAATCTACATTTGGATGAAAACCAATTGGAGGTAAAGAAGGAATAATGAAAGTCTGGAAAGAATATATTGAGGTCATATTAAACGTGGAGCAAGTAACAGTTAAATGAAGATACTGAGGCAGAGGCTGTAAAAAGCTTTGAAACACTTGAAGAGGACAAGACGGACATAAAAATAAATGGAGATTTAAGGCTGCTTTTTCAGGTTTATTTTTGTGTTGTGCACTCTCGAGAGGATTCTGCTCATTCACTTGATACCAAGGCAAGTAATTCACTTACTTATATGCAATGTTTAGAAGCTGTGGTTCACACATCACTGTCGCTGGAGCGATAGGTTCATGATTATGTTTTACAATTTTCACTCTGATGGACAATTACCAATTCTTAGTATAGCCAAAATTCTTTTTGAAAAACTAACCAGTGATGGAAAACATCAGTTTTTCTAATTTGAAGGAATGGAAAACATGAAAATAATAAGTTCAGTTCTAAATGCTACAGAGTTAGAGCACAATGTATACATTCAATTATTTACGAGTGATTGTAAACTAAGCAATTAAGGCTGAAGTACACTATCAATTAGAACATGCTGTCAAATTTTGGGCACCATTTTACAACTGTACTTTAGTAAAACATGCAGAGTTTGCTTGTTGAGTAACCCATTCATCAGCAAAAGAGATATCGAGAAACACAAAGCCTGTAGTATAGAAAATCTTGTCCAGACCCAATTTTAATATATAGAAATGAGAGTTGAAGGAACTGCAAGCAGCAGAAATGAAACTCCTGAAAATGACTAAAGATATCATCAGATGTGATAGGATCAAAACTGGTATGGTGAGAATGGATCTGGAGGTTGAACTGCTGATCGAGTATACAGAGCAATAGCAGTTGTAACGGCTTGGACAACACATGGTGCAGGCTGGAACAAAAAATGAGTATGGCAAAAGATGCTGATTACAAAGTTATGTATCACTGAAAGTTATATAGTCTTTTATATTATATTATAAATATTGTTGATTGTGTCCTGTGGGTATACAAAAGTGGGTGAATAATAATATTAAGTCATTATATACAAAAATAAATGTTACTAAATGACACGAGAGGAAATAGTATTGTTCCTTACCTTACTATTCAGGATAGAATTAAAGTGTGAACTATCCTCACAACTAAACGACTCTGGGAAGTTCTTTTTTGGCATTAGTCCATGGCGATTAATCAGATTAACTAACATATCCCACTGGCCTCCATCTGGTACAGGTTCCTTAAAAGTGTAAAGACAGTTTATATTTTTATTTATTACTTAATCACAATTATTTAACAATAATATATCACAGTAAGACTTGTTCAAAGCAGAATCAAAAGGATCCAAAATTGTTTTCTGGATTGGACAAGTTTCTGTATTATCAGACATTAATCAATTGCATCATAAACTTTACACATAATTATTTCTGTATACACTTTGTGGTAATATTATTAGTATATAAATATGCTTACCTCACTTTGTTTGGCTATAGATGACTCCAATTTTGTATGTAGTTTAGAGATATAATTTAATACAGTATTTTATTAATTTTATTATATTGTTTATTGTTACGTTATTATCTACTAAGTAGGCTAAATACAGTAAATATTTATCTTTATCAAGCATCCTTGCAACTTTTTTTTTATAAAGGATGCATTTGGGCTTACAGTCGCTCAGCAAGTAACTGTGATAATTGAAATAAGGACTCTAAAAATACACAATTATTACATACAATAACTACATACTAAGTAAAATATGCACATGAAACATTGTTACTTCATTTATGAATTAACAAATTTGAATAGTTCCATACTTAAAAATATCTCAATAATTGAATGCACAAATCTGTACATGCTCCAACATTGACGTACAGTTAGAAGTCATGGACTCTGAATGACAGACATAAAAAGAGAATATAAGCAATCGAGATGAGATTCCTGAGAACTGAGAAGAAAAATTGTAGAGATAGGGTGAGAAATGTTAACATCTGTAAGAATTTGATGATATTCTCTGTAAATTATAAAATTGAAAGCTCGCAAGTGCGTTGGTTTGCCCACGTCTGTAGGATGAATGAGGTAAGGTACCCAAAACAAGCATGGGAGGCAGAAGAGGAAGAGGACAACCCAGAATAAAATGGGAGAGTTTGGGACCGTGCCAGGGTTTTGGCATTGGA
This sequence comes from Magicicada septendecula, assembly GCA_034769895.1. Lineage (NCBI taxonomy): Eukaryota > Metazoa > Arthropoda > Insecta > Hemiptera > Cicadidae > Magicicada > Magicicada septendecula. The sequence continues at coordinate 322,767,044 of CM068376.1, read as the reverse complement.
GAAGATGGAGAGCACTCTTGAAAACCTCAACATCTGACAGGTAGAAGAGGATGACTACGAAGAAGAATTTTATACAGAGAGAGCTTGACTTCTCATTATTTTTTATAATTTGTACCTTATCAGTACATGATAATAGTACATATTGTTGACAGTCTACTGATTGTCGTATGGTGCAGTGGAAAACAAAATACAAGACACAAATGAAGTCACTAAAAACCAGCTTTAATTATCACAATTAACAGTTTATAATCAACAAGTTATTCAACAAGATTATGCTCGTACAATAATTCAAGTTAATCTGTCCACACAAATAATAATGTCAACTATAAAGAATTCCGCACTATAATCACTTTTCACTAATACACCACTTGAGACACACTATGTAAATCGCCCGACAATAACTCAAACCTCACTTGAATAAATTGCCACTTAAACTGAAACTAAGCATTGCTGAATGCTTATATTTATACCCTGCTGAGATTCCAGAATAATCCATAACACGCGTCAGCACTACTAGAAAACATGATAAATTTCTTATTTTTTTACACAATTTATAAAAGAAATATAAATGTATTTTCAACATTATTTTCAATTCTCATAACTCTTACCTTCTCGGGGTCCAGGATCCTGTTACATGAACTCACAGTCTGTAAGAGAGGTTACTGGGTTCGTTACACAATAACCACGCTCTTTGGCTATGTTAATCAGCTCTGTTTATTATTCAATTTCAGCATTTGTTTTAATTTTCTTTTAAATTTACTTAGTATTCATTTTCTTCTCAAAACTATTACTGTTTATCTTAATTACTTTTTCTCCAAAAAATACAAAAACAAACATTTAGGCTACTTTAACATGGTAAATATTCTAATAACTAGTTTCAAACCTTAACGTAAAAAATTAATTAAATTATAGGAAGGCAACCCAGCATCTTGCTCATTCTTTTGTCTCTCACACTCCCATTTATATGTTACATTTTATATTATAAAGCGCTTATGTAAAATTTCTTTCTTTTATATATTGATTGGTTTATAATATTGTTACTTGACTGTCGGCGTCCCTTCAAATCCCGTGTCGCACTCCGTATATTTTAGTCCGTCCAAACTGTTCACTGCATTTTTTGTTTGATGTTACACTGTCGAATTATTCAAATTTAATTGTTAACTTTTTTGTTGTAAGTTTATTTACAATTTACATCACTTTAAATTATATTTTTTGACACACTTTGAAGGTTTTAATAAGTTTTCGGCTCGCAAGCCTTTTATGCTGAACCGGCCGAAGCCGTAGCTGTAGAACGACAGAAGCCAAAAATGACGCTCTCAAAATGGCCAAGGCGTTCTTGAGTTCGGCTTCTTGCTCCTGATAGGCCCAAAAGGAATCACGTGACACAGTAATTAGTCTCCTTTCTGATCGCGCGTCTACCGTAGCTGGCCGAGACCCACACGACCTGTGGCTCGCTAAAAAGTTCGTGATTATTCATCTGTACGGGCACACATGTCCGCACGCTTTCACATTCCAGAGCATCAGGAATCGGTGCCTGTTGACAAGCTTTCTGGACAAACGTGCAACTGTGCGTTCCCTATGCGAACGTCTATTGTTAAAAAACTGAGACCCCAAATGGGTAACGCACTTCTACCGTTGACTCTTAATAAAGAAAAACCCCTCAAATCTGTCCCGTTACAATACCCCCTCCCAATGAGAGGTTTTCTGCCGAAGCAGAAAAACTCTCATTGCTAACCCTAAGAGGATCAGTGAGGATATGGTGCCAACAACCCCCCTTTAAGTCTTTAACACATCATGGGTACTCTACCCCCCTAGCTCGGCGACTATGGCTGCATCTGAATGATTCTACTGGACTTCTCTGTCCGAGATCCCAACACCATACAACCAGACAGAAACACACCACAGTATCGCCTAACCTTGTAACATTTCCGATAAAAATCAATAGCTGGCTTGATACCCAACCAACTCCTCAACTGATATATCTCCTATTATAAATACTGGATTGCCTTTAGCAACGTACTGGGTGTGTAAATATTGTAACGTACCAAATTAGCAGTTACATAAAATAACTATTTAATACGTCAAATAAAAGGATAACATGAAAATATTTCATCGAGCATAAAAGAAGGAACAGGAGAATATAAATAAAGTGTGTATCTACGGATGAATAATATTGAAACAACCCAACGAAGAAGAAGGAAGAATAATAAGGATATCATCGAGTATAACAAAGAGAGAGAAAATACCAACGAGCCAATATAATACGTTAGCATCCAGGCCCAATAGATCCAAAATAGTGAGGGGATATGCAGAAAATAATTATTAACATAAAAAGGAGACGAATCAAGTACAATCACAATGGTGATAAACAAACTAATTTGTTTATTAGTGTGAAATAATATGCAACAATGACTACCATAACCATGAATAAAAATATGGAAGAGTACGACAATATTAAGGGAACATGGATTATTACAAATGTTGCGGTTTGGAAGCTCTTGATGAATCGCGAGTTATTCCAAAGACGCTAAGCAGGAAAGGCTGGTTGTATATTAGAAAGAAGTGGACTGTATTACGAATATTTGACATGCGTTTATTGAAAATTTTAATTATTAGTTGTGATCGGCACGTGCGGATGCATTTGAGGCAATAACGCCCGAAAATTAATTTTTAACAAAATCGTGGTCCATTGTAGATGGACGCAGGTAATCTGAATTAAATTGAATCTTATGAATACATATTAAAAAATGTCCAGAAGCCGCGGCAGGAAGAGAAGTGTTTTACGAGAGATCCGCTCGGAGCCTTGTTAGAAACTAAACTAAACTTGTCTTCCGACGGCCGAACTGGCCGGCGGCAGCGTTTGATAAGCACGTGACGTCATCTGCTCGCGCCGCATTGCGGCAGCACACCGCGTACAGCCGATAAACAAGTACAAAGTTTAAACACACTGCCCGCCAAAATCGGGACGATTTTGTACATTAAACGTTAAATTGGATAATACAATAATTAGACTTACATGGCGAAAGCGATACAATAATTGGCGTATTGGCCACAGTGCAATGACATAATAACCATAATATGAATTCAATTAACAATCACAAGGTATACAATAAATTGACCCTTATGCTAATAGCAATGGCAAACTGACATTAAAATTACTCAAAACATAATAGTAACACAATACACACAATAATGCAATGATTAAGTAGATATTGATCTTTCCCAAATAATACCCATTGATATTTGCCAAGCATTACAATAACAAGTGATAACACCATAAAAAATATAATAATTTCCCCATGATATTGACACAACAACCCCAATAAATTTCATAATATGTGACCCTTAGAAAATACAATACATATGTAGAATAATTGACACTATAAGTAACACTTGTAGCTCTCAGAATTTGAATTATATAAACATATTGACAATACACAACATCCATAAATAATTGATAATACATATGAAACACAGTCACTATTGCAGTAATAGCTAGCGGCACGTAAACAATATTACAATGCTTATGATACTTACAATGTTTATGATACAATTGACTTGTATGCTCGCCCGGGGAATGTCCCGGGCGTGGTCGAGGCAATGTGACAAATTCACAATCCTAGTATGTCTCGTATGGCGCACATACGATTAGTTTGTAGCCACCGGGAGGGGGCATAATTTGTGGATGGGTCGGCGTAAGATACCTAGCGCGGTGCGAACTTCTGCGACGCGTACTAAGGAATCTTGACCCGGAAAAACATTGGTAATTACCCCACGCTTCCATTCTAGAGGGGGGGGGAATTGTCATCCAAAATGAGGACAAGCTGTCCGACATTCAAATTCCTAAACGGGGTGCGCCATTTATTGCGCTGCTGCAGCTGGTGCAGATAATCCCTAGACCCACACACACACACACACGGACACACACACACACATGCATGTGAATAATGTGATGTAAGCCTTGGTCGTGGACTTAGAGCGCTGCCCGCCATGGCGCAAAAGTACAGGACCGGCGTAGTCCACGGCCGACTGTGAAAATGGCCTTGAAGGCGTGACCCTAGAAGGGGGTAACTGACCTAGTGGTTGATTCGCGCCTTTAGCCCGGAAACGAAAACAAGTGACACACTTATGTATAACTGAGCGGATATAGGATTTGTCGTGTATGATCCAATACTTTCGCCTAAGCGAAGCTCGAGTTGATTGCACTCCAGCGTGCAACAAACGGATGTGTTCGTATTCAATTATTAATCTCGTGAGATGAGAGTGCGGGTGCAAAATTATTTGGTGTTTACTCTCGTAGCTAAGTGGGGAGAATTGCAAGCGTCCACCCACTCTTAAAATGCCCGATTCATCCAGGAATGGGTTGAGAGCAAGAATTTTACTACTGCGAGGAAGGCACCGGTGTGCCTCAAGTTCCATAACTTCTACGCCAAAATGCAACTGCTGAGATTGCCGGACAAAAATCAAGAGCGTGTCAGAGAATTCCCGAGCCGACAAAAAGGACGTGTCTCTATCAATAACCGCGAGCCTAGAATTGCGAAAAAATTTACGGCAATATGCGAAGACGCGAATAACCCTCGTAAGTGATGAATAATTTTCAACATAACTATGTGTTGAGGACGCGGCAATTAGTGAGGTTTGAACCTGCTTGCGACGTTCCTCCTCAAGGTCGGGAAAAGTACAGGGAGTAATAATGTCGAACGCGCTGACTGGCCATGATGCTGACTCATGCGCTAACCAGGACGGACCATGCCACCACTGAGTATGACAGTGCAAACTACGAGGGAGGCAACCGCGCGATAAAATGTCGGCAGGGTTGTCATTTGATACTACATGACGCCAAGTTCCCCTGCTGCTAACAAGACGCTGTATTTCCGCGACACGGTTGGCCACAAATACCTTCCAGCGGGAAGAGTGTTGATGTATCCAATACAACGCTATCATCGAGTCCGAATAGAGATATAGTCCGTCAAAATTGTAATTGATGGCGTTTAAAACCTTGGACGTTAATTGCGCCAGCAATAAACAAGCACAAAGCTCAAGACGTGGTAGCGTTATCTGTTTCAGCGGCGCGACCCTGGATTTAGCACACAGCAAGTTTGATGATATGGCGCCGTTCGAATAGACCGCCCGCACATAAATGCAACATGCGTAACCTTTAGCCGAAGCGTCGGGGAATCCGTGCAGCTGTAATGAACTAATTGGGTAATTGTTGAACTCTTAACCGACCTCGTAATCTCAAAATGAGTGTCGGAGACTAATTGAGCGTATAATTCCAACCATTGATTGACTAATGACCCAGATAGGGGTTCGTCCCAATCTGTGCCCGCCAACCACAACTGTTGTACGAAATGCTTGCAGTAAAATGTGATGGGAGCGATCAAACCTAATGGATCATAGATCCCGGCGATGACCGACAACACGCTTCTCTTGTTGAACACGGTTAAATTATCATCACCCCTAACGGTGTATAAAAAGTTATCCTTTTCAACGTTCCATTGGATTCCCAATGTACGCACGTTTTGACCTTTGCTGAAGTCACGGGTTACTTGGGCGCTAAGGGTCATAATCTTATGGTGGTTAGAGAACCACTTATGTAACGTAAAACCATACCTACTCAACAACTTCACGATCTCGCATTTCATTTCAGCTAAGCCGTTCGGATCATCCGAACCCGTTACGAGATCGTCTACGTAAAAGTCATTTGCTATGGCCCTAGAAGCTGTAGGGTAGTCGATTTATTTTCGTAGGCTATTTGAGCCAGACGTGTAGCAAGGAAGGAGGCACTAGCAGTGCCATATGTAACCGTCCTTAAAGCGTAATGTCGCAATTCCTTATGCGGCGCATCACGCCAAACGATGCGTTGCAGGTTTGAATCCTTAGGATTAACAATGATCTGGTGATACATCTTTTCTATGTCCGCAATAAGTATGTATCGGTGGGTACGGAACCGAACCATTATCGAAAACAGATCCTGCTGGATCGTAGGACCGACCATTAAAGTATCGTTGAGGGACAAATTATTTGTGGTTTTAGCGGAGGCGTCAAATACCACGCGCAATTTAGTGGTTAAGCTAGAGTCCTTGAAGACTGCGTGATGTGGCAGATAAAAAATCTCTGACCTGTCAAGCGACAAATCGTAGTCATTAAGCGGCGACATGTGGCCAACTTTCAAGTAGTCACTCATGAACTCGCTATAATCCTTATAAAGGATAGGGTTCTGCTTGAACTTGAACTCTAACGATTGGAATCTGCGGATGGCTCCGCGGAGAGAATCTCCCAAATGAAATTTATCAGATCTGCGGGGCAGGGATACCATGAATCTCCCATCGCGGTTACGGCTAGTGTTTTCCACGAAATGTTTTTCACACGGCGAGTCCTCAGATCGGGCTTCGCGACTAGAGATCTCCTCCAACTTCCAAAATTCTTTTAGTTGCGAGGAAATCTGATTGTCATCCTTGCAGACCATAAAGGACGAAACTGTTTTAGTTATATCGACATTGAAGGGTAAGTCACCAGCCAAAATAAATCCTAACTTGGTTTCCTGAATTATAGGAAAGTGTGGTCCGCGCATAAATTTCATAGGTTCAATTAGTTGGAGAAAATATTGAGCGCCGAGTAATATATCGACTTGCGCCGAGCAATGTAGGTGAGGATCAGCCAAGAATATGCGCTTGGGTAAATTCAAAGAGGCAAGATTGAACGACTCCGCCGGTAAATTATTAGTTATACTGGGTAATACGGCACAATGCACGTTTAACGTGAAGGGTTTATAGCGTGAATGTAGCCTTACATTAGTACTGAAGTCAGTCTGGGAAAGCGAGTTGTTTATACCGTGATGGGTAGTTGCGATTTAACCAATTGGAGGCCCATTCTGCGGGCAAAATCCATTGTGCAAAAGTTCGCTTGAGAACCGGAATCCAGTAATATCCTAACGGGAAATTTTTTACCGACCTTATTAGCAGTCATACAGACGGCGGTAGATAACAATACCGATTTATTGGTCTGTGATTTCAGTGAACATTGGTTGTTAACAGAAGTTACGTCCCTGTTGGGGACATGAATCGTGGTGTGGTGACGCCTAGAACATTTTTTGCATGAGAATTTTGAGGGACATTTTGAGCTTTTGTGTCCCGAACAGAGGCAGTTTAGGCAAAGTTTGTTTTTTATTAACACGTTTTTTCTGTCAGGGATAGACAGCGATGTAAATTGTAGGCAGTCGATGATTCTATGTTCACCGTTACACAGCCTACATAAATTGTTTCTGATATGAGAATGGAATGCGCCCTTTGGAGCGCTTATCTGTTTAACTGCCTTGCGATAAGGAGACTTATCGCTTTTGTTCAACCTGCTCGTTGGGGTAGTCTCGTTATCGAGATTTTGCAGTAATTTTCTTCGTGAATTTAGAAAATTCATAAAATTATTAAAATCGGGGAACTTATGCTCTGACAAACTCTCTTTCCACAAACGGAAAGTGTAATTATCAAGTTTTTTGGCTAAATAATTTACGACAATAATTTCGAACGTGTTGACTGGCAGTTTGAGATTATTTAAAGCGTTTATATTGGCAGAGATTTCATCAATAAATTTCGATATGCTGACTTGGGATTCTTGTTGAACTAATGGTACGTCCAGGACATTCCCTACATGATGGGCGGAAACAATTAGCTTACTGTCATATCTATTCCTCAACAGATCGATAGCCACCGCGTAATTCTCATGAGTGATTGGCAACGATTTTATTACGTTAAGCGCCTCGCCATGTAATGACGAGTGCAAATAGTGAAGTTTCTGTATATCCGTCATATCTGCTCTGACGTGAATTAATTCAAGAAAAATATGGTAATAATGTTGCCACTCAACAATACTACCCGCAAACCGTGGTAATTTTATTGGTTCCAATTGAATGGGGGGTGTTTTAGGCTGTTTACTTTCAGCATTAATTACTGGTTTTTGGTTCATATGCTCAGCTTGCTCCAGCAGGTGTTGCAATTTACATTCTATATTACAAAGATCGTCCTCCGTTTGTACTCTATCACTCGTTAAAGCAACGTCCGCTTCCTCAGCTTCGATTTGAGACTGAATCTCATCATATTTGGTGGATAATTCCATCAAATGACGCAGTTTTATTTTCAGCGCATGAGGATCGCTGGTTAACAAATCGAAGTTATCCGCGAAAGTATTTACTCATGATACTGAGGCTTTAATTGTGCCTCGTTTTTTTATTAGAGCCCTTACATCGGCCATTATTACAATTTAAGAGAAAAAAGAAAAATATCTTGAAAGAAGTTGAGCATAGAGCATGTGAACCATAAACTTAAGTTTGAATGAATTTGAATACGTTTCGGTAGCTAGCGATCGTTGTTTAGAACATAAACTTACTCTGTCTTACTAATCAAGCTTTGTTGGCAATTAAATTATTAAAATTATGAATTTAAATGATAACAAAATATATCTTTATCTTTAAAGTTTTAACTGACAATGAGCTGCCAACCATTTATTAAGCTGTATTGTGTAATGACGGTGTTTATTTATACAAATGTGTTAAGAAATAACCACTAAAGTGAAATATAATTAAACATCAAATATAAGTAAAAGTTTATAGTCACGTGGCCGTTGATCCATTCGTGATGAAGCTGGCTTCGATCCCGTTGTTCGATCCTGTTAGGAGCTGTTGCACCTCCTGTCTCTGCTGGTCAGATGACGCCTCATGTTGTACCCTCCATGAATTAAAGCTGTGGAATCTTTTTTGATGACCTCGCAAATGCTGTCCTGCCGTGTCCCGTCGTCTCTGGTCTACTGCTTGGCCGAATCTTGTCGAGATGACTGCGATGTGATTCACAACAATGGTGTCGCTCAGGACGAGAATGATGCCCGTAGGGCGTGACTAAATTCAGATCGGTTGGTCCAGAAATGATGCGTATAAAGAAATGCTGTCGCTTGTGGACCCAAACATGAGAAATCCGTCCCGTGGTGACCAAAAACGTTTTCGTTTTTGGGCCAAAAATAAGAAATCCTGCCCGGTGGGACCAAAAATGATGTCGTTTTTGGGCCCAAAAATATGAAATCCGGCCCGTGAGGACCAAAAATGTTGCGGTTTGGAAGCGCTTGATGAATCGCAATTTATTCCAAAGACGCTATGCAGGAAAGGCTGGTTGTATATTAGAAAGAAGTGGACTGTATTACGAATATTTGACATGCGTTTATTGAAAATTTAATTATTAGTTGTGATCGGCACGTGCGGATGCATTTGAGGCAATAACGCCCGAAAATTAATTTTGAACGAAATCGTGGTCCATTGTAGATGGACGCAGGTAATCTGAATTAAATTGAATCTTATGAATATATATTAAAAAATGTCCAGAAGCCGCGACTGGAAGAGAAGTGTTTTACGAGAGATCCGCTCGGAGCCTTGTTAGAAACTAAACTAAACTTGTCTGCCGACGGCCGAACTGGCCGGCGGCAGCGTTTGATAAGCACGTGACGTCATCCGCTCGCGCCGCATTGCGGCAGCACACCGCGTACAGCCGATAAACAAGTACAAAGTTTAAACAACAAATAATGTGTAACCAAGGAGAACACCGACAAGTGAGAAACAACTAACCAGAAGAAGAAAAGAAGAAGAAGAAGAAGAGGAAAAGAAATGTACCATGGAGAATGAAGATTATGTATGAACAGTACAAGACATCAACATTCACAAGATATACAAGGAATTAAAATCAATATAGTGACCAGAAGAAGTATAATGATTATTCGAATACCAATAACAAAGAAACAAGTGTTGAGCATCAATAAGTGATCACGAACAATGACAGTGAATAACTAATATAAGTGTAACAACATGTGATATGATAACCTTTTTACCCCAAGTAAACAGCACAAACAATACCAGTGAAAATGTTTATAACGGAGAAAAGTGATTAACCATTATAAGTGAAAGAATCCACGATTAACTAGTGAAATGCACAGACAATTAGTGTAACAAGTTTAATCAAGATTGTAAAATCACATAGATAATCAGTAAGACCACCAAAAAATATGAGACAGAACAGTAAATTAATTGTTCATAGGGATTAATAATAAAAGCTTTGCAAGCCTTAATATGAAATGTGCCTGAATGCCATAACAAGACAGGACAAAATGTAAATGAATACCAGAACAGATAGTAGCAAATAAGCTAATTTGTTGAGTATAAACCAATCAATGTACCAAAGACTAAGTACAACCCACCAAAATATGTAACATAATTAGACTAAGAATACCAGTATTATTGTTTCAACAAATAGTGTAAAAATGTGTATAACTTAATAATAAACCATTGTAGTAGAATGCCATAATGAGATGGCAATAGTTGAGTTAAATACTGCATAAAAGTATGTAGCACATTGTTGTCAGACAACTGACACATAACCTCACAAGAGTTGAACCTATAACATAAAATCATGTACATTAGTTAAACCAAGCAATTATCCACAATTGTTTCAAACAGAGACTAAATAAGAATAAAAATGCAAACCAATGAATACCATATGTACTGAAGGACACAGCAAATGAATCAGATTGAATACAATATCATAAAGTTAAATAGACAGAACCCCAATGTGACAAGAGAGTTAGTCAAAAAACATAATCAAAACTTATCAAAAGAATGTGACAAATGTTACCAGTAGTTAGAGAAATGTCTAATACTGCTATGAGAACACCTCACAAATGCAATACTAGTGGTTTAATAATTAAAATATTATAAACTAACTAACTGCAATCGTAGAACCAGGTGTAAATAAACACCATACTATAACTTAGAGAGCTTTCAGATAACAAAAAGTTAATGAATACATTGAACCAACAATGTACAACAATTGTACACTATTTTAATTACTAACCATATATCCCTTGTGTACTAAAATAACTAAATAAGTGACAAAATGGAGAGATGAGAACAGAAGGTATTTTGATCATACTATATGTGTATACAAAATAACATTTTTAGCAAAGTAAAGTATGAACAAATGTAAGTAAATATACCTATTAGTGTTATAATGTCAGAAATATGTAGTAGAATAAGGAATAATGGCGTTACAAGTAAATGTAAACAATCGAACATGGTTGGTATAGACGGCATTAACAGATTTTGTTTAAACTATAAATATAACCATTTTATGTACTAACATGAAGGAGAAATGGACTCAAAATGTTTAGTAATAAGTATTAAAGTGTAATTATAACGAAATATGGTGAAAAAGACTTATTTATATTAAGAATCACCATATGAGTTTTCAAGATGACCAAGTGAATTAATAATGAACGGAATTAGTGCTTGTTTAGACTTAAAATAAAGCCACAAGTGTCCGCGATTTAATGCCACTATCCAAATGACGATATGACAAAAAATAAGAAACTTATGACCATTATAAGTTTTTCAATCATTTTGAGTATCCACGTATACGTCAGAGATAATCTCAAACCCACGCTTAGAGATGCGAAAAATTGAAAGTTTTATTTTACCAGAGTGTTTTGGGGTTGAGAGTATGACCTTTTCAACCAATCAAATAGCTTAAAATGACCAGACGAAAAGAGACGCTTTAGCGAAATGATACATTGGTTCTGCAACACTCACGGCGAGAGGTCTATGCCGAAAGTCAGCAAGATATTTTTTGAAATGTGCGCGTCACCTACAGTAATACACAAACAGACATTAACCTCTACTCAACAGTAGACATTACCACATACCACATTACCGAGTGTCAAGTGAATTAAGTGAACAGTGAATTAACATGACCAGTGTATAATAAGGGTCATGTTCAGTGTATATAATCAGGGAGTACAATATTTTAATTATTTTAAAGAAAATAATAAAAGGAATAATTCTCGTTGATGAATTGTTTTGACTGCACTAGTCAAGTAACGCTTGAGTGCTTTAATGAGTAATGATGGACAATTATCAGAATTTAATAAACAAGTTATAGCACAATCTAATGACAATAATTAATTCAAAAAATAATTATTTTATATTTAAAGAATAATTGAGAACGGCGGAATTAAATTTTGATACCGCTCTTTAATAAGTGAATATAGTCGCTTACTTGACTATAACTTTTGAATTAATAAATAATAATTTTCTTGTGCGAATATTTTCATGACTGATAATTACACATCACATGAATTATAAATAAAGTGTTTGTAACTATATTATTAAGAATCTTATAAGTAACATTACTTATTCTAAATAATCACTTACTTGTTCCTAGGCCAACTAACCTAGAACCGAAGCATATATTTTTGTCACAAAGAAACAATTCTGTTCTTAAATGATTTTTATGAAATGAAAGCAATAATAAGAGTTTTTTTCTTTAGATTTTTTCTCTTTCCAGTAAATGGTTCTGATAACTAATGAATTAATCATAATAATATTTTAACAGTGCAACGTTCAAAGCACGTGTTAACCTTAGTTTTTCTAAACCTCTGCATAACATACGATAGTACGATATTATCGGCTATCGTATCGAGTTTAATAATTTTAAATTTTTGTTCTTTTTTTATAATAATAGATAAGTAAATATTGTTATTCAAACTCACATCTTTATATCTGGTATCATGTGTCTTCAAAGAACTCACTAAATTGGTAATATAATTAACTAAAGTGAACCTAACCTCGTTCACAATAATATTGTACATTACAACAGTGTTACCAGCCTTGAGATACAGAGATCTCAATATTTGTTTAAATTTGTGGTTGTTTGTAAAGATATCATGTTAATTGTTTTAAAAGAGTTTGCTGAATTTAATCATTGTCAATAAATCCTCAGTTTATTATCAGTGGAAACAGAGTTTTAATTTCTATACAATAGAAGCAGTAGTTTAATTTTTTATAAACAGTTATCTCATAAGGTGGCGGTAGTATTTGAATTACTGATATCATTCAACTTACAATTGAATATTTATTTTATTGTTTATGTGCATTCTTTTCGATATTCAAAAGGAATATCTATGTATGTATGTCAAGTGTGTTTACAGTAAGAGAAGTCGCCATCGAGAATAGTGAAGATATCCACGGATGGTAAGTGGGGAGGTTAACACAGTGAAGTGATAGCAAGTCTAATACTCTTTTAAACCACAAACTTTAAACTACAACAGTAACTTACAATTTTAATAATCAATTATTATAATAATAATCAATGATAACATCATATCTATATATATACTCGGCTTGAGTATCTACACAACCTATATCTATATACCTAACATCTATATCTATAATTGTGTATTATAGATTGACGAACACAACGTGGGGCTTGACTTAATAATACCCCAACTATATCTATAAATCTATAATTGTATATTATAATATGTGCCTTATCATTATATTACACAGAATACATATTATCTCAATTAAACGTTTCTTGCACTATCACACCCTAACCTCAAAACAAATACACTCATTTTAAATTAATATGAACATCTCATCTTTACATATAAATACAATTCCTGTATTGTACTCCACTGTTAATTGTTCGTCTGGTTTTATCATTTCAAAAAAAAAAAAAATTGCATTCATTTATTTAAAGTTCATTCCCAAAGTTACTATTTTAAGTTAATTGACTTCCTCTCTTTTAATTAATCATTTTAATTTCAAAATTCAAAATACTTTAACTTGAATTTAAATTTCCTTAACTATATGTTAACAATCATTATAAAATGAACAACTTATTTCTATCATCTATTCAAATACAATTACACATGGTCATGGTTACAACAGATATCATAAACATCATTTATCAGCTGATATATTATCAACCTATATCGAACATTAAAATAAAATAAAAATCTTTACTGCAAAGAACAAAAATTTTTTTTCTTTCTTCAAGAAAAAAATTTAATTTCCAGAAATATCTATTTTGACAATTAACAAAAAGAAACAAAATTATTCATTTGAATTAATTAACAAAAGAATCTATGAATCAATTACAAGAAACATACTACATCTCTAACACCAGTCATCAGCTGATGTCTCATTCTCGGGTGAATGACCTTACTTCAGTCACCCTAAATACAACTAACATAATACAATATCAACATTCATAAAGAACACAAAGTCATTTCATTAAAATAAACATTTCATTTGCATCTGAATACATTTACAAACATTTAAACTTTAAGTTTAGTTTCAAATTCTATTAACTCTTTAACTTGTTACACTTATTATTACATTTCAATTATGAACTTTTATTAAGTATTTTCATCATCAATTGGTTTGGGTGATTCTCAGTCATTCCCAATGATCTGATTTATTGAATGGGTATTTAGATATAACCTTACCCCCCTTCTTCCTTCTAACAACCACTAACGGATTGATATAGGGTGACACCAACCTCTCAAAAATATTTACCTCCATTAAATTCTCTAACTCACCTTAAATCATTCTTCTCTTATAATTAAATACCTGATACCCTCTTTGCACCTAGGATGTGTGTTTCCTTCCCTTATACTCATTCCCTTATTAGTTCCTGGCCTCTCCAAGGTAACTCCACCAACGTTCATTTAAAACTATTCCTCCCGCCATAACGCCTGTCGTTGACAACACCTCCATCCTCACTACAAAATTTCACCACCACCTATTTACTCTCCATTTACATCACTCTCACTTTCCCTACATACATGCACTCCCGCTACTGTGTCCCTACTACTAACCCGTTTCTGTATTACTTTTATTCCAAAAATTCTTATTTTGTCTAACACCCATTTAAGTTAACTTTGACTGACTTATTGAAATAATTATCACCCAAACTCCATCTTTTACAACATTTTACATTAATATGATCATTGAAATTACACTGGAAAATTCATAACTACCTCAAATTAATTTAATCACCTTATTTAAAACCTCTTAAAAACATTTAAAATTTATTATTCAAACATTAAACATTTTACTTTATTTCAATTGCATATAAACTTCATACTTACATTACATCACTCAATTGAATAAACACATGATTCCTGTCATAGACACAAAATTATAAACATTCATTACAACAAATATATTGTAACGTATATTTAACGTTGCAAATAAAAATTTATTTGTTTTTGCGGAGCCCCACGATCTTGGAGCGCCAAATATATGCAACGTATTTATGTGTGTGAATTTTTATGTGTACTTCAATTTGTATAGTCCCACGTTCTTTGGGAGCCAAATATGCAACAATACATATACATAAACACATATACATATACACAAATTTAGCGTGACCGGTCTCACGTTCAAGATTGACAAATTATGTAACAATATAACACTTAAATTGGGTTTCAGGTGTATCTGCAATAAGAACTCTATATAACTTGTAACGATATTTCAAATTTATTTGATATTATTAAAAAATTGTGCACATGGCACTGACTTCGATTTAAAACATTCGTTATTATTTGTTATTATGCCGTAAGGCTTATGCTATATACATCCTTACTGACTAAATATTCTATTCTACTAATTATTTTATTAAAGAAAAATCTCATTTTCATACTACTCAGTCAATTAATGTGTTTCAAAATATCAATATTTAAATCTCTTTTTATATATTGTAATGTACTCAAAATATTAATAGTTATTGAATTTATCTTTTGTTTCTCAGTACTGTTTTATCTCAAATACTAATTGTTTTCATTTAAATGCTTTGTATTCATTTTATTTCATATTAATTTGAGCTCTTGTTACGTTAATCGTATTTATAAAACATCTATGTTTTTAATTCTACTTTACAAGAAACATTGGCTCTTACTTTAAGATAAAATAGAAATGTCTTTAATTGTCTTTGAGTTCATTGTACGATTAAGATATAAATAAGTTGTTTATCACCTTATTGTCGTCAATCATACTCGATCATTTTGATACATCTGTAGTTGTCCTCGTCTCGCACTCCAGCGTTGGCTGTCTCTCTTCTCCTCTTGTCCAGCGTCGTATCACTCTCTCTTGTCCAGCGTCGTATCACTCTCTCTTGTCCAGCATCGAATCACTCTCTGGAACTCTCCTCTTGCTGTTTCTGACGTCAATGGATCTTCTTATGTAATTCTTCTTATGTACTGCTGTTATTATTTAAAAATGATGGTATTTATAACTTTAGTTACATAGTTGTATGTAACTGGAAAATTTAAATTATTTACAAATAAAATAAATACGCCATGCGGACGGGCATAAGCTCCCGCTGCACCGTGGATGATTTAAGAAAGAGAACCACTGTAGCTTGCGTGTTCTATTTATACCCATGTCTTGGTCGACACCTGCAGTGGTACGAAATCGACATGTCAGAAACTGTCTCTGGATTCAGTTCCCCCACTCTTTGTCAAATTCGCTATTTCCTTTATTTCTGCGAATTGCAGAGTCCTGTAAGTATACTCTTATACTTATCTTATAACTATTTTTACAACACATGTTCACTGTAATTTTGGACATTGCAACTTAACCCTTTCGATTTGTACACAGTTATTTCACTATTACACTCGTACGGTGTCACTTTCACGTGGTTTTCGTACACAGTATTTAGTAAATTTTATTACATTTTATTGTGGTTTTGGATTTTAATTCTTAATTATAGTTTATGAATAATTACGGAAAAACAGTAATTGTGCAATTATTCATCTTGGGGTGGCAAACTCGCCTGCATAGACCTGCGTTCACACACACTAGCAAAATACTGGTGTACACACTTTCAGTTACATTTGTGTGTGTGTGCACGTCGATTCAGGTCGAAACACCTGTTCATATTTTTGTCTGAGCCAAGCTTGCAATCCCTGACATGCTTATTTCTAATATATTATTAATTATTTACAGTTTATTAGGTAAATTAAAATTTTTATATTCAATGCTCAGTACATCACTTATTTGTACTGTCGCATTATCCCTCTGCTTGGTAACAAAAAAAAAAATTAATAAATTTATTTATTATAATTTTTTTTTATTTATTATTATTACATTTGCAAAAAAAATGTAACAAATAATAAAGAATAATATTCGTCATTTCACCCCTAATTGGAGTGTATACAAATGTCTTACCTCCCCTCTTCACACGCTCACTGCTCGTGACCTTGTAGTAGGGTGGCTTTAACAAACAGCTGATCTGACCGGTTTCATTGACCTCGTCGTTTTCATGTGTACAACTTCCTAAATGACGTTGCGTGGAATTTACCTATTTCTTTCTTCTGTATCTCATCATATACGATGAAAGTGTGTTGTCCTACTCGCTGTCTTAACGTATACGGTCCATTATAAAGTCTGAAGAATTTCTTCGCCGTATTATCACTCCGTTTTCCCACTGGATTAGCTTTGAGTAGTATACTTTCTCCCACGTTGAATTGTTGTAGCTTGTGAGTTAGATTAAATCTCTCTACTCTCTTGTTACCTCTTTCTCTTATCCGTTGCTTTGCGTATTCAATTTTCACACTTATTGGTACAGGTACATTTTGGTTATTCGGTTTGTTTATATACTTAGTCCAAAATCTTGTTGGCTTCTTATCTTCTTCTAATTCCATTGGAGTGTATCCTGTTGCTTCACTATAATTTTCGTTAATGGCTTTTTCAAGAAATGGTAAATATTCTGCCCATTTATTGTTGATCATGGCAATATATTCGTAAATATTTACCTAATTCTTTGTTAACTCTCTCAGCAAGGTTTCCTTGAGGATGTCTTATGGATGTGAGTACAGGTTGTATTCCATTTTCCCTTAACGTCCTCTCCCATTTTTCACTTTGGAATTGTACACCTTGATCACTGAGTACCTTCTTCATTTTTCCATATAACGGAATATATATCTGCAGTAGTATCTTGAGAACAACTTTGGTTGTGGGTCGCATAATTGGGTACAGTCGGACTGCCTTGGAAAACACATCGATACATACCAATATGTGCTTCACACCTCGACTTGATCGTGGTAATGGTCCCAGAAAATCCCCACAGCAATTAGCTCTCCCTTGTTCTCCTTCTGTACACTCTGCATTCCTATGTATGTGTATAAATTCGGTCCTTAATTTTACATTATCTTACTCATACATTCTTACCTTCACTTCTAATCTTCCTTAACTCTTTTCTTAACATGACATTACTTTATCTAATACATTACTTATACAATACATTAACATGCATTACCTTTTATTACATTTCTTTAACATTACCTTTCTGATCGCTATTACTTTCCTGAAATACACTTCCGTAACAGAATACTCTTTTAGCTTTGTAGTGTGTCGCATGATCGGTTACAGAGGAACTGTCTTGGAAAACAACGATATTTTTCTCGAAGTCCTTAATCCTAAATAGTCTCTGCCCTTTTGACTTTTCACTCTCGCTTTCTTCTGTGTCCTTGTATCTCCATTAAGTTTTCGCTTGATCAGTCGTTCTAACAATTATGGCAATAATTTCCATTCCTAACCCTTTCTTCATATTAATAACAACAATAACATCTTTTACCATTATTTTCTTAAATATTTCTCTACGCTATCATTCCTTACCATCAATAATACATTTCTTAATTAACCCTTTAAAATAATATTCCTTATTTCTTTTCACTAATATTCCTTTTTATTTGCTATCATATCCTTAATAAATAACATTTCTTAATTATACTCTCTTATATTATTACACATATTATTTCTTATTATTAATAATTAATAGTTATATTATTTTATTTTAAAAATAATTATTCATTCCATTCGGGTATTGAGTTCTGAGTTCATTGTGTCGTTCGATCTTACACCCATTATAACAATTGCATTGTCCGTCGTCTACCGGACGTATATTGTTCCTTTGTAACATAGTCGCCGTGCTTACCATTGTTCTCACCCTCGTGTAAACAACATCCGCGTTCCATTGTATTACTGCGACGTTTGTTTTTATCATAGAAGTCACCTGTTCATAGGGCAACGTTTTCCCTCTCTTTCGTCTCTCTTTACAAACGTTTCTCTCTCTCTCATTAGTTTGGCTTAGTGCACCTACCTGAACAGCTGTCGACGGTTTTTTCATTCGACGTTTATGATAATACTCACCGTAGTTCTCATACTTGCAGATATAATTATCGTGCGTATATCTAACATCATGCTTACCACAATTTTGGGTAGTGTTTCGTATAGATAATTTACTATGTTATTGTTAGGCCTACAGTGATATTTATCTCCGTAAGTGTGGTGCCTTAAGTGTGTCATCTTATGTGACTTACTAGTGTGTGTGTGTGTGTGTGTCTCACAATAGGCATATCGCTATTAATAAGGTATGTTTTATTAACCTTTATTTGCCTCTCCTCCTTAATGTTAATTACTTTTTTATAATTATCGTTAGTAATTACGAACATATTTTCTCTCTTATTTTTAATTCTTATGGTTTGTTTATATTCTACTGCCACAATGTGCGTATTACAATCGTCAATTCTTTCTACTAATTCCTCTTTTGCTTTCCTTTCTTCTCTTAATTTTTCGGTCTGTTTTGTAAAAAATTGTGTTAACTCTTCTATTTGCGTTCTAATATTATTTTCTTTTACTTTTTCTGTTTGTTTGTTCTCTACTTCACCAAATACGGCTTGCATCATAGCTTGAAGTGCTTCTCCTATCCTTAAACTTCCTGATATTGCCATGGTGAATTATTATTAAAATATTTATTTCGTAGTAATTCTTTAACAATTATTATTGATAACCGTTCCCTACTTATTTATTTATTTCTGTATTTTTATTAATAGTTATTATTAATACTCATTACAGTTACACCTGTTACATAGACAAATAATATTATTCGTGGGCGCCAGCTGTGTGATTACACAACAATTAACATTACATTCAGTTACTGTTTAATATAAATAATAATTACATATTATACATTTTTCATTTAACACACTCTTTATATTTTAGAGCAACCATTTAGCTACATAAAAAAAATTTTAATGCTAAATGATGGGGATCGGGCCATACGTTCATGGGCTACAATTTATGTAACAAATTTTTGTACATAAATTTAGGCATGTCGTGCCCCATGTCCAGGGTGACAAATATATAACGTATTTAATAAAGTTGAATTTAATTTCAAATACAAATACACTTCTATTTGTGTTTGCGGAGCCCCACGATCTTGGAGCGCCAAATATATGCAACGTATTTATGTGTGTGAATTTTTATGTGTACTTTAATTTGTATAGCCCCACGTTCTTTGGGAGCCAAATATGCAACAATACATATACATAAACACATATACATATACACAAATTAAGCGTGACCGGTCTCACGTTCAAGATTGACAAATTATGTAACAATATAACACTTAAATTGGGTTTCAGGTGTATCTGCAATAAGAACTCTATATAACTTGTAACGATATTTCAAATTTATTTGATATTATTAAAAAATTGTGCACATGGCACTGACTTCGATTTAAAACATTCGTTATTATTTGTTATTATGCCGTAAGGCTTATGCTATATACATCCTTACTGACTAAATATTCTATTCTACTAATTATTTTATTAAAGAAAAATCTCATTTTCATACTACTCAGTCAATTAATGTGTTTCAAAATATCAATATTTAAATCTCTTTTTATATATTGTAATGTACTCAAAATATTAATAGTTATTGAATTTATCTTTTGTTTCTCAGTACTGTTTTATCTCAAATACTAATTGTTTTCATTTAAATGCTTTGTATTCATTTTATTTCATATTAATTTGAGCTCTTGTTACGTTAATCGTATTTATAAAACATCTATGTTTTTAATTCTACTTTACAAGAAACATTGGCTCTTACTTTAAGATAAAATAGAAATGTCTTTAATTGTCTTTGAGTTCATTGTACGATTAAGATATAAATAAGTTGTTTATCACCTTATTGTCGTCAATCATACTCGATCATTTTGATACATCTGTAGTCGTCCTCGTCTCGCACTCCAGCGTCGGCTGTCTCTCTTCTCCTCTTGTCCAGCGTCGTATCACTCTCTCTTGTCCAGCATCGAATCACTCTCTGGAACTCTCCTCTTGCTGTTTCTGACATCAATGGATCTTCTTATGTAATTCTTCTTATGTACTGCTGTTATTATTTAAAAATGATTGTATTTATAACTTAGTTACATAGTTGTATGTAACTGGAAAATTTAAATTATTTACACAAAAAAAATAAATACGCCGTGCGGACGGGCATAAGCCCCCGCTGCACCGTGGATGATTTAAGAAAGAGAACCACTGTAGCTTGCGTGTTCTATTTATACCCATGTCTTGGTCGACACCTGCAGTGGTACGAAATCGACATGTCAGAAACTGTCTCTGGATTCAGTTCCCCCACTCTTTGTCAAATTCGCTATTTCTTATATTTCTGCGAATTGCAGAGTCCTGTAAGTATACTCTTATACTTATCTTATAACTATTTTTACAACACATGTTCACTGTAATTTTGGACATTGCAACTTAACCCTTTCAATTTGTACACAGTTATTTCACTATTACACTTGTACGGTGTGTCACTTTCACGTGGTTTTCGTACACAGTATTTAGTAAATTTTATTACATTTTATTGTGGTTTTGGATTTTAATTCTTAATTATAGTTTATGAATAATTACGGAAAAACAGTAATTGTGCAATTATTCATCTTGGGGTGGCAAACTCGCCTGCATAGACCTGCGTTCACAAACACTAGCAAAATACTGGTGTACACACTTACAGTTACATTTGTGTGTGTGTGCACGTCAATTCAGGTCGAAACACCTGTTCATATTTTTGTCTGAGCCAAGCTTGCAATCCCTGACATGCTTATTTCTAATATATTATTAATTATTTACAGTTTATTAGGTAAATTTAAATTTTTATATTCAATGCTCCGTACATCACTTATTTGTACTGTCGCAATATCGTACATAACTCCATGTATCTTCTGAAACATTATAACAATCATATGACTCCGCAACTATACACATTTTACATTTATTCATTTACTATTTATTATCAGGTTCAAATCTCAGCAACATCACATAAATTCATTATCAAAATTTATTTCCACCACATTTAAATCAATTAATTCATCTACAATTTATTTTAATTCAATCAGTTATTTAAACACAACATTACTTTAATTACCTTCTTCCAAAACAATTACAATTCATTTATTACAAACTCTCATTATTTATTTAGTCTGATAAAATATTATTATTATTATTATTAAATCAATTTCTACTACATACACACATCGTTTACATAAAATACATTTTACAACACAAACACAATTAATCTCACTATAAATTTATTTACAATTTTTTCGTCATATTATTTTATTGTTTACCACACCTCATTACATAATCTAGCCTAGTTATTACCATGAACTAAAATAATAAAATGTTCATTCACTTTTTGTCTCTAACCACCATCATCGTAAATTAGTCTTACTTTTACATAACAATTATCATCTTTACTCACACTCATTACATTATTATTATTTATATAATAACCTTTTTTTGTTGATTCATCCCCCATATTGCAAGAATAATTCCCCAGATTACTCCCCTTTATTAATTCATAAAACCCGTCTACATTGGTAATTTTAGTCCTGTCTCGCATAATATTTTTGGTTAACATCAAGTAAGTTATATCATCATCTTCGTCTACTATATCCATGACAATACAAGGTAAGTGCTCATCATTTACAGTGGTGTCATCAAAATAATCATCAACCCCTACTACAACTGGTAAGTATTTCATATCGTCTATTTTCTCCAAATCTGACCTCTCTATCAACTCTTTATAACTTCTACTTAACTTAAATACCTCTATCATTCTCTCTCTCTCTCTCTCTCATAACCACTTTCATCACAATACCTGTCACAACACCACTGACCTACTTCACTCCATGCAAAGGGCACAACAAACTTACTATACCACTTCCTGGCTTTTCCAGGTTTATAAAAAATTAGGGGACTATTTGAAGACACCTTGTCTTCCACATAACTTTTGGAGGAACTTTTGTCCTCAAAAATCACTACTAGCGGAGTCCTTACTCCACTTACATCACAGGGAAAATTTGCCTTTTGCCACCCTAACCTTTCATCACACTTTCTCTCAATTTCATCAACACTCGCTAACACTTCGTTATTAAATTCTACTTCACCACAAACTTCATCATCACTATTTGTTTTCACTATATCACTTTTAAACAGCTTGTTTTCAACTATTTTATCATTATTACTTATTAATTCACTTTTACACCTGTAACTTACCTTGTTAATTATTTCTTCACTAATTTTTGTCATCATATTACTACCACTGTCACTTACCTTTTTATTAACTATCTGAGTTAATTTACTGTCTAACCTTTTATTCATTTCGTTAATCTTCTTCTTGCAATTGTTACTTATTGATTCTAATATCTGCTCTTTCATACTAGCACAACGTGTATCAATTTCCTTAATAAGCTTATTAAAATCAAAATTCTGCTGTTTCATCTCCTCTCTCATCAACTTTATCTCATTATTTTGTTCATTTAGTTTATCATTCATTTTAGTTTACTTCATCAAATTTAGCATTGAAATTACTTTTTATTTCTTTAATTTCGCGCTTCTGTTCATCGAACTTGCTATTAATTTTATTGAACTTAACATCAGAATCACTCTTTTGTTCATCAAATTTATTTAACAGTAACTGCATCATACTCATCATATCACTATTATTCTTTTTCTTAACTGAGGTCGGCGTCGATTGACTCGTTACGCCTTCCATTATTGTCGATTCAGTCTCGCTTAAATCGGTATTTATTTGACTCTCAATATTGCTCTCAGTGAAGCTGACATTCTCGTTATTATCTTTATTAGTATTCATTTTGCTTATTTGATTTTTTCTTATTCATTTATAATACACCTATTAATCATATTATAACATACTCTTATTTCTCTGTACTTAATTTTAATTCATATGTAACTCCCATTAACGTCTCTTACATCTGCGAGTAAGCATAGCCTATACGAAATATAATTTGTATAAACTGTCCCAGTTCGGGGGCCATTGATAACTTTATTTTTTTACACAATTTATAAAATATTTTCAACAATTTATAAATAATTTATGAATAATTTATAATGTATTTTCAACATTATTTTCAATTCTCATAACTCTTACCTTCTCGGGGTACAGGATGCTGTTACACGAACTCACAGTCTGCAAGAGAGGTTACTGGGTTCATTACACAATAAACACGCTCTTTGGTTATGTTAATCAGCTCTGTTTATTATTCAATTTCAACATTTGTTTTAATTTTCTTTTAAATTTACTTAGTATTCATTTTCTTCTCAAAACTATTACTGTTTATCTTAATTACTTTTTCTCCAAAAAATACAAAAACAAACATTTAGGCTACTTTAACATGGTAAATATTCTAATAACTAGTTTCAAACCTTAACGTAAAAAAATTAATTAAATTATAGGAAGGCAACCCAGCATCTTGCTCATTCTTTTGTCTCTCACACTCACATTTATATGTTACATTTTATATTATAAAGCGCTTTTGTAAAATTTCTTTCTTTTATATACTGATTGGTTTATAATATTGTTACTTGACTGTCGGCGTCCCTTCAAATCCCGTGTCGCACTCCGTATATTTTAGTCCATCCAGCTGTTCACTGCATTTTTTGTTTGATGTTGCACTGTCGAATTATTCAAATTTAATTGTTAACTTTTTTGTTGTAAGTTTATTTACAATTTACATCACTTTAAATTATATTTTTTGACACACTTTGAAGGTTTTAATAAGTTTTCGGCTCGTGAGCCTTTTATGCTGAACCGGTCGAAGCCGTAGCTGTAAAACGACAGACGCCAAAAACGACACTCTCAAAATGGCCAAGGCGTTCTTGAGTTCGGCTTCTTGCTTCTGATAGGCCCAAAAGGAATCACGTGACAGTAATTAGTCTCCTTTCTGATCGCGAGTCTACCGTAGCTGGCCGAGACCCACACGACCTGTGGCTCGCTAAAAAGTTCGTGATTATTCATCTGTACGGGCACACATGTCCGCACGCTTTCACATTCCAGAGCATCAGGAATCGGTGCCTGTTGACAAGCTTTCTGGACAAACGTGCAACTGGGCGTTCCCTATGCGAATGTCTATTGTTAAAAAACTGAGGCCCCAAATGGGTAACGCACGTCTACCATTGACTCTTAATAAAGAAAAACTCCTCAAATCTGTCCCGTTACAAACACTAGAGCGTAATTGCTTGCAGCCTTGAACAGAGTGTGTGCGGGCCGGTGAGTCTGGAACAGCCTCATTAACGCATGTTAAGAATCACGTACGCACACAACATTACAGCTGGTTCTGCTGGGAAACATGTAGAACGTTCTGTAACGGCGTAACAATATCATTTAGCAGCCATGACCCTCCCTTAACACACTTCATTAACTCTCGTTAGCAACACGGAACCTTCAGTGACATATGGTCCTTTACTATGACTGCAGAAAACTTATTTTTCTAAGTCTTCAGGTTATTGTGGTGTAACTTAAAGCCTCTTCATTACTAAAACAGCAATTCAGGACGTATAAATACCCGTTCTACTCTACTAAAATTATACTTACTTCTTGAATCGGGCTTCCAGAGTCAAGTAACTCCGATGGCCCGATGTCCATGGTACACCGCCGCCGCAAGCGCCCAATGACTCCTGCTTCTCAGCACGTCGTCCAGGCTGCCATCCCTGCCCATCAGTGCAATCAGTGACCCCCCGGCCGGATTTTGGGAAGGACACTTTAGCAGAACATGCTCCAAAGTTTCATCCTCTCCCTGGCAGACTCCACACCTTGGAGAGTCCCTCATGTTGAAGCGGTAAAGGTAGTGGTCGGTGACTATATGGCCAATTCTTGCTCTTGATGTGAAAGTAGCTGTGGCTCTCACCACTCCGCGGTACAGGGAAGAGTCAGAAGGTTCTTTTTGGACCCGGAAGAGTGTTCTTCCTGTCTTTGCCTCTCTCCAGTGCTCCATCCACTCCATTCGAAATTTGTTTGCTGCAGCTTTCCTGCATTTTCCCAGTGAATATTGAGGGGGCTGCACTGGCGCCATCTTCGCATCCTCCTTCGCTATAATGTCCGCTCTTTCATTCCCTTCAATCCCACAGTGAGCCGGGGTCCACTGGAATACAATACGCTTTCCCTTGTCTTTGAGGCCGTGCAACAGCGCCTTCAATTCCGAGATACGAAAGGAGTAATCTCCCGGGTCATCCATTCATAAGGCTTCCATGGCTGCTTTCGAATCTGTAAGTATGCATATATGCCTCTCTTCCTGTTCGAAGCAGCTCACCAGGGCTGCGTTAATAGCAAGTAGTTCAGCGTCCATGCTTGAGGCTGCATTTGATGGAGCAAAGAAGATCTCGCCATAGTTTTGATTGAAGAACCCAGCTCCTGACTTATTTTGTCTTAGGTCCACTGATTTGTCTGTGAATATTTTCACAAAGTTGCTGTACTGAGTACTGAGCATGTATAGGGTTTCACTATGCAGCTCTCCCGGCAGGTCCGCTTTGGTTAGCTTTGAAGGAAGCTCAAGTCTTATTTACATCTCCACCATATCCCAGGGTGGTTCGTTGTAATAGGCGTACTAATATAATATATGATATAATACTAAAATTATGAACTGTGGAAGTTGGATACTGATGTTTTGAGCTGGTCAGTTGGTAGAGACTTCACTGAATGTTGCCGTAACAATTTTTGCAGATGTATTATATATACATACGTGTAAAATTGTCTTGATGTCTTTATGCAAGTCAGTTTCTGTAAAAAATGCAGAAAACATGAAATTGTAGAAAGTGAGTGTCTGTATTATTATACAAATAATTATATCTGTATTATTATGCAAATATTTCTTACGCACGAGAAGCAGTAGTGGTGTGACCTGCAAACATTAATTTGTCCAACTGATGGCTGCTATTTTGTTGTCACAATAAATGTGAACAGAGCATTTCTTTAGAATTACAAAGGTAGTTTTGGAAACAATTTTAATTAAAATTAAATGAACACTACACTTGAGAGTTATTAGTACAAACTAGAACATGTTAGTACAAAAAATAATCCTTTGTGTGTGTACACGCATGTGTGAGTACAAGTGAAAGAACATAATGTTTACACTGATTTCAAAAGAACAGTGCAATGGGACATTTTACTCAGCATAATACGAAGACAGATTTTCATGTATGAAACAGAACATTGGACTGCGTGGAATTTTTGTGGGCGACTTTGACCTGGGAAGTGCGTGGTTTTTTATGAGTGTGAAGACTAAAGAGAACAGACGCCAGTGACCCATCACAATGCATGGAATTTTGTGCATTACTTGGGCATGGGAAAGTACGTAGGCTCAAATCTATTTTCACATGCTTAGGAGTCTTGCGCCAGACGAACAGACGTTATGATTCCCACAGAATAAACAGAAAAATACCACTGCGGAGTGGGAGTTCCGAGCTATGGGATGTCAAGCCACACATTCAGTCACAAGTTGCACACCAGAGACAACAGATGGCAGTGATTGTGTCTCAACAACAAAGGCCGTGCCTCGGCACAAAAGTGTAAATGGTGGAGTGAAGTACTATCAGTAGTGTCTCACCAACTTTGTCACTACTTATTGGCACACTGCTAAGTACTTCATTTTTGACGAGGCCTTTCGGTGCCTTCACTATCTTCAGGTCTTACACGACTCGAAGTATTTAGCAGTGTGGCAATAAGTAGTGACAAAGTTGGTGTTAAGATGGCTGCTAACAAAATTAACAAAACTGCAGTAGTGTCTCAGTTGGAAAATGTGATTAAAAGTTTTTAAAAGTATTATAGTTAGTCGCCTTACAAGCACCACACAGAGCACATGCTAAAAAAATGCAGCGACTCAGCACCCGCACGCAATAACACGTAGGCCAACATTTAAAAGAAATAAAACAGTGAACATGTAACATTTCCGAACAATAATACTTATATAAAGTCTTTTGGACATCAAGTTTTACAGAAAAAAGTTCATAGCAAACAATGCTGAATTCGAGGCAGTGAGTTGGACAGAGTAATTTATAGGATAATGTGTAACTGTGGACAGCTAAGTATTCTAGAATTAAAACAAAAAACAAAAGTGATTGAGGAGGATAAAACAATAACTGATAAAATAAGTGATGTTCAGGGGGACATTAGTGTATGAGAGAGAGGTAGAGGGAGGGAGGGAGTTAGAGAGAGAGAGTCATAAGAAGTACTGATTTGCTTGAATTATCAATTAGGGTAGTTTAATAAGGTTTTAACAGAATTCATTTCTTTTTTAAATATCAAGATTGTAACTGTTAAAATAAACAAGAAGACACTTAACCCCGATTACTCCCATCTTTCGACTTACCTTAATAGAAGATTCCTAAAGTCCCTAGGGCTGCCACCATATTTTCAGCAGTAAATATGGAAACCATTTCACTCTCCCCACAGAAATAATTTAGTAAATAGCATTAAAAATATTCCAGGGCCGTCTAGACGAACTCGTCAATACAGAGATAAGGTTATGGGTAGAATGGCGTATTAATTAACTAACACATGATTATAGCCAAAACAAATCTTATTTTATTGTATTAAAACATTTGTATTTTCTTTGTTGGATTATGAGAACAAAATTATTAAACAAAAATCATAAGACAAAATGATAGTATAAAATTACTAAACAAAAATTATTATAACGCAAATCATTAGACAAAATTTATTATAACACAAATCAGTACTTTTGTGGTGAGATTTCTCCGCACGCACGCTCTCTCTCTCTCTCTCTCTCTCTCTCTCTCTCTCTCTCTCTCTCTCTCTCTCTCTCTCTCTCCCCACTTTATTGAGATCTCATTTTTAATTTAATACATTTTTTAATGTTTTAGAATACCAACTTTAAATAATTTTGATTGTTTTGTCCTTTTTTAGATTACTTATCTGGCACATGGTCCCAGTGGTTGCACATTACATTGAAAATCCATTTTTCGTTAAAACACCAAAATAACGTTTTTAAAACTATTATATTATCATCACTGCCGCTAATTTATAATTTTAAAAAGTTTTTCACTGTTCCATTACATTTTTTAAATACACTTTGGTAGGCCTACCATAACTGCTTCGGCCTACCGTAAATGCTTCACACTTCAGACTACATCTTCTCTGTTTAACGTCAGGCTAGAGACGTAGCTGGCGTGGGTACGCTAATTCCGTTTTTTCTGCGCCTTTGAAACTGGTTACAGGCGGATTTCTACCTGCGTCCTAGATGCCGAAAATTGTGTTTTACTTTTTCTCCCCACTTCCCTGATAGACTGACTGTGTCTTTGGAAACACGTGCCATTTTTTGTATGATTCATTGGTTAACAACAGAATCACTTGTTGCTTTATATGGACATCGCCTGCCCCCATCTCTACAATCCTGACCAGACCCGTGTCATTGCAATAAAACAATGACTTGTTACATAATCTTGTTACCCAAATTTTGTCCCATTTCAAGACACCCCCCCCATGAGAGGTTTTATGTCAAAAAACATAAAAACTCTCATTTCCTAAACCCAGGAGGACCAATGAGGATGTGGCGCCATGACCCCCCCTTACTTCCTGATTATAATTTGGGTACTTACCCCCCTTAATCCAGTGGCTGTGGCCACACCTGCATGACTTTACTGGACTTCCTTCATCAGGATCCCAATACCATAAAGTCAGACAGGCACTTGGCGACCCTGCCCTGACGCGCTGGCCAGCACAGGTTCGCCGCCACAGTTCCACTCAGATTCTGTAACAACAAAGTAAAAACATTAGCAAATGGCCTTTCACTAAGCCATATTTGTACACTGATGTGGGTTCCTCCTAGAAGTATTGATTTGCATTGACCAAAGTACTGATTTTTGGTATCTTAAGTATCCTAACACACAATTAACAGATTACAATTCCAAAGGATACCCTTATCGCTAACATAATACCAATTATTTAAACCAAATAACCTATTAACATACATGAATATATGACCATATATCAAAATACACTTGTAAATCATATCAGAATCAAAAATACTCAAATTCAATTACCAATTTAGATTACCACTGTTACCTTTACACAATACAAAATATGATTATACAAAAATACATAAACAACAAAAGTATGTACTCAAATACTCCATTACGAACCATATAATACCCGTTTCATAACTACTTGTAATGAGGCAAAATGTATGGAACAAAATTTATGTAATAATTTTCAAAATCATTTCAGTGTAATAAAAGTTATATTCCAATTCAAAAGGTTCTTATTGTAATAAGACCAATAATATTGATGACCTAATATGGTAACGAAATGTAGCAAATATGATTCTGACTGTGAAGTGAGGAGATGGAATATGATGCCCATATAAGGTGATAAAGCAACCAGTGAGTTTATTTGTGACTAGTGAATCACACAAAAGGAATGTTGTTGACGACAATATGGTTAGTTGTCTTGATTGTTCATCTCTTCTTTCACAGCACTATCACTTTACTAAAAATGAACTTTATCTTGTGAAAAACTTACTTTTTTCGTCGGACGCGTTTCGGCTTAAGTATCCGCCTTCTTCAGCTTTTTGGTCAGACTGCCATCATTTCGTAACGGTTTTTGTGTGGAAGGTGTAGTGGGGGTGGTGTGTGGAGGAAGGGGATTGGTGCAGGGATTCAACTTGATGTTTGTTTTTTGTAAAATTGTGTCAAAAAGTGTATGTGATTTATATTGTAATTGATCGTTGAGTATGTTGTTTGGTTGTGTTGTGTGGTGTTTATATATTTCGTATTGTTCAGTTGTGTTGAGTTTTCGGCCTTTAGGTAAGTAATGTAAAATTTCGAGATTGGTGTCTATGTTGGTGTAATTGTGGTTTTCTGTGTGTATGTGTGTGGCAAATGCGGAGTGTATATTGTTGTTGGTTAGAGCTTTTAAATGTTCAGAATAACGGGATGAAAAAGATCTTCCAGTCTGGCCGATGTAGAAACTATTGCAGTCATTACATTTTAATTTGTAAACACCTGTTTTGTTATATTTGTCTATGTCTGTGTTTGTATTATTAATGTGTTTTGTAATGGTATTGGTTGTTCTGTATGCTATTTTGTATTTGTGTTTTCTGAATGTGTTGGCGATTTTGTGTATGTAGGAGTTGTGGTATGTGAGTGTGATGTATTTATTGTGTTGTGTGCTGATGGTATTTTGTGTTTTGTTGTTTTTGTTTTTGATGCGTTTGTGTAGTGTGTTTATTAAATTAGGGTTGTAACCGTTTTTGATTGCTATGTATTTTATTGTGTTGAGTTCGTCGGTGTAATCTTGTTTATTTAAGGGTATTTTAGTTAGTCTATGGAGCATATGGTTGAAGGCCGCATGTTTATGTTGTGTTGGGTGGTTTGATGTGTTGTGTATAACCATGTCAGTTGTGGTTGGTTTCCTGTATATTTTGTATGTGTGTGTGTTGTTAGTTTTGTTAATTGTTAGGTCTAGAAAATTTATACTATTGTTTTGTTCAATTTCCAGTGTAAATTTTAATTTGTGGTGTATAGTGTTTATGTATTTGTGGAAGTTTTCAACTTGTCTTGTGTTGCCTTTGAATAAAAGTAATATATCATCTACATACCTGTGCCAATATATAATTTTGTTAGTGTATTTGTTGTTGTTTATTATGTGGTTCTGTTCTATGTTGTGTATATATATTTCTGCTAGTATTCCTGATATGGGGGAGCCCATTGGGAGACCTTCTGTTTGTGTGTATATCTTGTTATTGTATGTAAAGTAATTTTGTTCAGTTGTTAGTTTGGTCAGTGTGATGATTTCTTGTATGTGTGTTTCAGGTGTGTTGTTTTGTCTGAGTAGTTGTTCTAGTGTTTGGATGGTTTCTTTGATGGGGACATTAGTGTATAAATTGGTTATATCAAAAGATGCCAGAGTTGAGTTATGTGGGATGTGGATGTGTTCAGTTTTCTTGACTAGGTCTATGTTGTTTTTGATAGATGTGTTGTTACTGAGATTAATATTTTCTCTGATTATTTTGTCTAGTTGTTTTGCGATTTTGTGGGAGGGTGCCTGTGTGTTGTTTATTAATGGTCTGATGGGAATGTTCGGTTTATGTATTTTTGGTAATGCATTTAGTTTAGGGGGGTTAGGTTTTATTTGTTTAAGGTATTTGGCGCTTTCTGGTTTGATTATATGTTTTGTGTTGTTTATAAACTTATTAATTTGTTTATGAAATTTTAGTGTGGGGTCTTTATTTATTTCCGTTATATTATTTTCGTTGAAGAAATTTTCGATTTTAGTGTTTAATTGGTGTTTGTCCATTATGACGCTAATATTACCTTTGTCAGCTTTTAGGATTGTTGTGTTGTGTTCAAGTAACTTGTGTTTTACATTGTTAAGTGTTTTTAATGGACAAACACCAATTAAACACTAAAATCGAAAATTTCTTCAACGAAAATAATATAACTGAAATAAATAAAGACCCCACACTAAAATTTCATAAACAAATTAATAAGTTTATAAACAACACAAAACATATAATCAAACCAGAAAGCGCCAAATACCTTAAACAAATAAAACCTAACCCCCCTAAACTAAATGCATTACCAAAAATACATAAACCGAACATTCCCATCAGACCATTAATAAACAACACACAGGCACCCTCCCACAAAATCGCAAAACAACTAGACAAAATAATCAGAGAAAATATTAATCTCAGTAACAACACATCTATCAAAAACAACATAGACCTAGTCAAGAAAACTAAACACATCCACATCCCACATAACTCAACTCTGGCATCTTTTGATATAACCAATTTATACACTAATGTCCCCATCAAAGAAACCATCCAAACACTAGAACAACTACTCAGACAAAACAACACACCTGAAACACACATACAAGAAATCATCACACTGACCAAACTAACAACTGAACAAAATTACTTTACATACAATAACAAGATATACACACAAACAGAAGGTCTCCCAATGGGCTCCCCCATTTCAGGAATACTAGCAGAAATATATATACACAACATAGAACAGAACCACATAATAAACAACAACAAATACACTAACAAAATTATATATTGGCACAGGTATGTAGATGATATATTACTTTTATTCAAAGGCAACACAAGACAAGTTGAAAACTTCCACAAATACATAAACACTATACACCACAAATTAAAATTTATACTGGAAATTGAACAAAACAATAGTATAAATTTTCTAGACCTAACAATTAACAAAACTAACAACACACACACATACAAAATATACAGGAAACCAACCACAACTGACATGGTTATACACAACACATCAAACCACCCAACACAACATAAACATGCGGCCTTCAACCATATGCTCCATAGACTAACTAAAATACCCTTAAATAAACAAGATTACACCGACGAACTCAACACAATAAAATACATAGCAATCAAAAACGGTTACAACCCTAATTTAATAAACACACTACACAAACGCATCAAAAACAAAAACAACAAAACACAAAATACCATCAGCACACAACACAATAAATACATCACACTCACATACCACAACTCCTACACTCACAAAATCGCCAACACATTCAGAAAACACAAATACAAAATAGCATACAGAACAACCAATACCATTACAAAACACATTAATAATACAAACACAGACATAGACAAATATTACAAAACAGGTGTTTACAAATTAAAATGTAATGACTGCAATAGTTTCTACATCGGCCAGACTGGAAGATCTTTTTCATCCCGTTATTCTGAACATTTAAAAGCTCTAACCAACAACAATATACACTCCGCATTTGCCACACACATACACACAGAAAACCACAATTACACCAACATAGACACCAATCTCGAAATTTTACATTACTTACCTAAAGGCCGAAACTCAACACAACTGAACAATACGAAATATATAAACACCACACAACACAACCAAACAACATACTCAACGATCAATTACAATATAAATCACATACACTTTTTGACACAATTTTACAAAAAACAAACATCAAGTTGAATCCCTGCACCAATCCCCTTCCTCCACACACCACCCCCACTACACCTTCCACACAAAAACCGTTACGAAATGATGGCAGTCTGACCAAAAAGCTGAAGAAGGCGGATACTTAAGCCGAAACGCGTCCGACGAAAAAAGTAAGTTTTTCACAAGATAAAGTTCATTTTTAGTAAAGTGACAATATGGTTGTATCGAGTTAAAAAGGTGGTACGAAGTTAAAACGGAAAATAACAGACCAAAGACGAGACGGGTGGAGACCGGAATGAACTGGTTTTAAGATGTCACCAAACGGAAATCTTGGGCGAGTACGCCAGCAAAATAAGTCAAGTCTTTAGATGACCACTGAACAGCACACACGTGCTGATAGTGCCCGCGGGCAAATTACGGTAGGCCTACCCAAAAAATTGTGTTTTAAGATCGTGAATAAACAGTAAAAATCTTTTTTTTTAAGTAATCAGTCAACCCCAGTAATCAGGATATAAAAGTTTCGGACAGTACGTTTAGTTTCTTTTTATTGAAAAAGTGTTGTGCAACAAGTTTAACAACGATGAGAGCACACGTCAGATAAGTAACAGTAAAGGATAAGTTGGCCAAAATTCAATCTCAACTTTTAAAATTACATGTATCAAACTAAAATAATGAGATCTCAATAAATAAATAGAGAAAGAGAAAGAGAAAGAGAGAGAGAGAGAGAGAGAGAGAGAAGGAGAGAGAGTGGGAGCGTGAAAGAAAGGGGAAGGGGAAATAACCTATTACAAGGCACTGATTTGCCTTCTTATACTTCTTGGTTTAATAAGTTTTGTTTAATAATTTTTGTCTAACTAATACAATAAAATAAGATGTTTCTTATTATAATCATGTGTTAGTATAATTATTACACCACAAAACCTTAACCTATTCTGTGCCAAGAGTTCGTCTAAATGACCCTGGAGTTTGGAAATAAGGGAAATTTGTCTAAATTATTCCTTCGGGTAAGTGAAACGGTTTACATATTTAATCCACAAAATATAGTGGCGACCTTGAGGGCTTTGGGATCTTCTGACTGTTCGTAAAGGAAAGTCATAGAACGTAGTAATCGGGGTATAAATATTCTTCTTATTATTTGAACTGTTAAATACTCACAAATACATCATATTAAAATAACCATTACAACTCTGAATTTCACCTTAACTTCAGCTCTGATTTTTGTATTGAACATTTGAATTATCAAATTTTAATTATTTATAATTTATTATAAAATTCTCAAATTTAAAAAAATTTTGTCGAATTTATTACCAAAATTCACATTTTAAAACATTTCAAAATTCTTCAAATTTTCAAATTCACACCTTAAACAATTTAATTATATAATAAAATTTAGTAATGTCAATTATTCAAACAAAATTATAAACATTACTACAACAAAATACAACATACACACACAACACAATGTATCCTCAGATACCCTATCATAACCACAACATAACCTACTACATAATACATTTAACCCCAATACAAAATTATATACAATATGCATCACATAAAATGTCATTGTTCTCCAAAAATCATTATATTATCAAGCCAAGTAACAAAATCATTAAAATCAAATAATTAAATGTCCATCAACAACATATGTTTAATCCCCATCATCAAAAATTTCTAATACTGTACATGCACATTTCATTTTTGTTTAACTCTTTCAATATAATGACCATTTAAATTTGTTTTATCCACTATACCATAATAACCAACAGAATTACTCCATAGTATTACATCATATACCTCACCAACATCGTTTACAGTCAAGTCGTCCTTGGTATTATTTTGTCACAATCAGGTAAGTTACAATATCATCAACATTATCTGCATCTGCACCAATTATATCACCAGGGAAGATATCAATTTTCTCCACTCTCTCAATATCTAAAATCTCCACCAACTCTTTATAATCTCTATTAGCATCAAAAATCTCTATTTCTCTCTTTCTCCATCTCTCATCACAATACCTATCACAACCCCCCTGAACTACCTCACTCCATGCAAAGGCCACAACAAAGTCACTAAAACACCTCCTGGCTTTACCAGGTATATCACAACAAATTAGGGGACGGGACCACTTTGAGACACCATGTCTCCCACATAACCTCTGGAGGAACCTTTGTCCTCATAAACCACATGTGGAGTCTTTACTCCACTTAAAACACAGGGAAAATTTGCCCTCTGCCCCCCATGCTCACCTAACCTCACTTCACACACTCTCTCAATCTCATCAACAACTATTACCTCACCACTAACCTCTGCTCCCATTAAACTCTCATCATCACTACCATTATTCAGTATATTACCCTTTAATCCTACCATTTCAACTATGTTATCATTATTAATTTCACTATCAGAATCGCTTAACTTATCATCTATTATCTGGTCGTCTTTGTTCTCATTAAGTTTGCCTGTATTGTAACGGGACAGAATGGGGTGATAAAGAATTTTAATAAATGTCAACTTAAATATTGTACAACCTTTGAGGAACCTCTGTTTAACCAAGAGACATGTAAGTTTATTATGAAACATCAGTGTGTTTATGTCTAGCGTCAGTCTGGCTAGACGCGTTACGCAATCGCCTGCAATCCAGGACATCTGTGAATTACAGAAAAACCCGTAATTGACACAAGCCAATTTCAGCAGGCGGCAACGGCTGCAGGAGTGGTTGGCCCAGTTTAAACCAGCCAATCAGAGAAGGCGCTATAAAACCTACATACGCTGGCGGGCAGTGGCACCAACCCCCAACATTTTGAGTCAGTTGATTAGCAGTCGTCAAACAGTTCAGCATAATTCGGCAGACGGTATAGACGCAATTTCAGTCGTAGCCTCGGGAAAGTTTTGGTAGACCGAAAAAGTTAAGAGTAGGTCTACCAAAGAGTCTATCGTAATAAAACAACAGTAAATAGTCGTTCAACCGGAGGAACAGTGTATAAAATAAGTGGAGTTAATGAAAATTGGGAGTTAAGTGAAGAAGATGGAGCCGGCATAGTGCGCAATATGGGGGACTTCCACAGTTAAGTAAAAGTGAAAGTTATAGTAATTGGCCAAAACTTTATAGTAAACAGTAAATTAATAATGAGCTCAGTAACGGGGGGTTATTCAAATACGTAAAGAGAGTGGGAGCGTGTGTGTGTGTGAGAGGAAAAGGGAATAAAGGGGGAGAAAGAAAACGTCACTGGTTTGTATGATCTATAGAATTTAGAAGAAGTTATAATATTGTAACCTTATTAACCAAATTATGGGAAAAGTAAAGAAGTTAATTGTTGTAGTAAATAAAACAATATTTGAATTGTCATAAATATGTGTTAGTGGTAAGTTATTATGTCATAACCATTTCCTATTCTGTGCTGAAAACCTCGTCTAATGTCCCGGGGAATTTTCTGAAGTAAGGGGAAGTCAGATAGCGGGATTATTAAAGTTTTTATAAGGGAAAGAGTGTAAAGGTTTCGATATTGAACCATAAAATATTGTGGCAGCCCTGAAGTTTCTTTTTGGTGTTTAAAAGGTAAGTAACGGGATTATGATGGTAAGTAATATTCTGGCAGCAGTGAGTTTTATTATTGTATTATTTTATAGTTGTAAAAAGTTAATACCTTTACAAGTGGCGCCGCTGCCAGGATATTTGTATAAATATTATATGAATTGGACCTGTTTTGAGGCACAGAAAGTAGGATTTGGTAATGGCGTATTTGTAAAATTTTGAATTATCGTATAGATTTACGTACATGTGATTAGGTTATGTTTTGATAGCGTTATTGTGTGTTTACTTTTACGTATCGCTAACGATTTTATGTGTGGGGTATTTTGAGTTAAATTGAATAATTAGTGTGTAATAGAAGGGTTATAGTGAGTGTTATATAAAGGGTATTATAATAAAAAAAAGAAATTTTTTTTAAACATGGCTGATATACAGGAGGCCGAAGTAGGTCCATCATGGGACGATATGATGAATGTGTTGCAAATGATTAAAAAAAGTTTTGATGAAAGTGA